>CM060417.1:38401184-39655878 GCA_030545235.1 Helianthus tuberosus
GTTTCAACTCCGTTTTCTTCACCGTTTTCGCCTACGTTCTCGTAATTTCGTCCTCTATCATGCTATCCTCTTAATTCTTCAATTCCAAAAATTGATTTTTTATTGATGCTCCAAATTCTTTCCCTTTTATGCTCCATTTGCACCTGCACGTCCAAACAACTAGTAGTTACCAAGTTCAAACAATCAAACGTGTAAAGCATGGGATTTTAATCTTTTTAAGGCACTTAAGGGTTGTCCTACGGACCACCCGTCACATCCCCACACTTACCCGTTGCTTGTCCCAAGCAACCAATTCAAAAACTATTTCAAAACCACAAGCGATCAACATGCAAACCAAGCTAGAATGCATCGTCCTTTTACTAACTTTCAATCATACCACAAGACACACCCCTCACAAAAACTCTCGGTGACAAGAAATATTAGCACATAATGCTAAACCACTCAATGCGTGTGTGTGTGTTTGTGCGACAATAAGCTTGTATAAAAATCAAGTCTCCTCCTATTGAGTATTTAGCATGCTTATGAATCAAAAGGACTTACGGGTTGTAACGGGGCTAGGTGCAAAGGTAGGAAAATGGTGGAATATATATGCGAGAGCTAATTGATTTGACCCGGTTTTTATTTCTACCACTAAACAAAGCAACCATCAAATATATACACAACTTCTTCAACATTCTCAACTACTATTGCAACTAAATACTTTTTTTTTCATATCTTTCTCTTTCTCTTTTTTTTTCTTTTTTTTTTCATCATTTTTTTTTCATAACACATCAAACTCAACAATATATACAAGAACATCAATACTACATACTAAATCTCCTAAACCGGGTCATCTCAATAGGTAAAATTTTGTAGGAAGTAGGTTTGGGTCACAACCGAATGGTATAAGGCTCAAACATGGCTTTCTAAAGACCAAACCCCCACCCCTCACAATACCAAGCTCATATATGTAAAGTATGAGGTCCAACCCACCAATCCCGCACTCTTCACACATCTAGACGAGGCTTCCTAAAAGTCTCCTATCATTTCCAAAAGCATGCTAACTCTAGGATTTAACAAGTATTCACACACAAGTTCTATTAACACACAACACACACCACCACTCAAACAATGAAATCTCTATAATAATCATGTGTGGCTCAAATCCTCACCAAGAAAAGACTAGGAATGGGTGTCGGTGTGTCAAATGGCATAATATCAAGTTTTCAAATTTTAACAATTTTCACTTGGGTTTACAAAATTTGTAAAACTCTCAAAAATTTCCCCCATCCCCACACTTGGGATACATTGTCCCAATGTATGGTTTTGAAGGGAAGATCGCTTTAACACCCCAATTTTTTTTTATTATTATTATTATTATTTTTTTTAACAAAAGCAAGCAAACTAACTACCAATATTTTAATACTAAAGAACATAACAAGACTAAGGAAAGAGTACATTGACCTGGTGAAGTTTGACACAACAGATGTTGTAGATAATCCGACTTCCTATCATCACCTTCACACAACTCTCCGCACATCTTCCCCATACTTATCTAAAAACACCTTGGGTTGCCTCCCAAGCAGCGCTAAAGTTTAGGTCTTCAGCCCGACCGTACCTGATATGTCTCAAGGTGGTCTCAATGCACATTTACCTTTTTCGTTGCTGATGTAAGCACGGTGTTTGATTCTTCTATTGTGTGTGTGCTTTGTCACGTCCCATCTTTCTTTGCAAAATTCTTTAAATCCACATTTTCCTACCGAATTTCCAACAAATGCTCGGTAGTTTACTCTCCACTTCACTACTTCGTTTTCTGTGCCCAACAAATCCAAACTCTCCCTTAAACATAACTTATGAATGAAATCTCCCACATCATGAAGTGCCACCTTCCTAGTTTCTAAACATGCATCCTTAACACTCTTGGTTTCCATAACCACCACAGCCGGAGAGTTGTAATCAACTTTGATTGGTTCATCAAGTAAAAGGCCCTCAACTTTGCTCTCCATAGGTGGTTCCTCCACAATAATTTCAATTGTATATTCCTCATTTGGCCCTAATAATTCAGTTTCAAGTTCGGGAGGACTCACAACCTTTTCTTCTACATCACCCATAGGTGTCATTTGTTCAATCTGCACATATATCCAGTGTTGTTTTGCTTGACGTTTTTCCACTATCGACGTCCCTGGCCTCATCTCTTTCACCTCTTTTGGTAACAAATCATATTTCCATTCCAAAAGTTCTACTCGTTCTTCCATTGACAAATGAGGTTTTGTTAATTCTTTTTCAACATGAACCATGTGTCTCTTTCTCATCATCTCGTCAAGACTTTCAGATTTATGTGACTGATAGTGCAAAGTAGGTTGTTGAGTTACACATTCATAACCATACTGATCAAATGTATACTGAGCATGATAATAATCTTGATCGTACATCTGAAGGCCTTCATATGAAAGTTGGGAATATTCATCATAATAATCACCGTAATCGTACTCCTCTTGGTAACTCATTTCCGGATCAAATGCCAAAGGTGGTAGCTTGTGAGAGCTTCTAGTACGCATGCACCTATCAATACCTGCACACTAACACACCCAGCATAAACCAGAAAAATAACAAACTAAAAAGGATAAAAAATAACACACGTTGCGCACTACTCCCCGGCAACGGCGCCAAAATTTGACGTGATGTCGTGGTCACAATCAAATTTAATCCAATTACAACTAATTAGCTAGCGGTAAGTGGGTATCGAACACAGGGAGTTTGTGGAATGTGTGTTATTTGAAGATTTATCTAAGTTACCTAAAATTAAACTTGTTGATACAACAAATACAAGACCAACGGTGGTAGCTGAACTGGCTAGGCAGAATGGTTAAAGGGTTCAACCTTGCCTAACGCAGGTCGTGGGGTCCCCCCACGTTTGCGAGACGTGGAAGGAGGTTTACTAGTTTATTGTTATTCTTTGCTATGGATCCTCCTCTGAATTGTGCTCAGATTCGGAAGTGGAAGCAAAGGGAATGTGTGTGTTGGATGTGAAAGGGAATGACTTGTACGAGACAAGCATTCGATGTGGATGACCAGAGATTGGGGAATCAGAGCTGGTCCGGATGTGCTCTCTGAAGTAAATGAAGCGTCATTTTATAAGAGAAGGTATCTCCCGAAGTGGAATGGATTAGACTAGCAACCTCGCTTGCAGTGGAGGGTTTCCCCTTTTGGGGGTTGAAGGCTTTTGTCCCCCGGATAATAGCGTGCATTGTGCAGACCTGCATTGCCTTTGCGGCTGTGGGTTGGTGAAGTGATCTCCAGATGTGACTGGCTACTGTTTCCGTGTTGCTTTTTCCTTTCTCACAGCTTTTTAAGCCTTGAACCATTTAACCTTTTAAGCATTTACGTAATTAGCCATTTTATTCAATCTTGGGCTACCCCCGTCATCAGCCCCCCAAGTCAGAGGTTTTTGGGAGATGAGCTCAAAGACTTCTGACTTTATACGCGTGTTTTACTGCCTAAAAGTTTCAAGGGTTCCATGCTTGAAGGCTTGAAAGGTTGTGTTCAGTTAATATTTGAATTTTGAAATGACTGACGGTTGATGTGATTGATGTATGGCAGTTTTTAGGGTGGCAGTTACTGTTTGCCATTATTACCCCAATATATTATTTTATATCTTACTTATTTACACGGCTAATCTTTGGATAAACATCACCTTTTTCTTTTTCCTCTCAAGTTTTCCCTCTTTTCTTCAAAAATCAGGTTAGTTCCCCTTATCTCATCTTTCTCTTTAATTGTTCATAGTTATGGGTGCTCGGAAGGATATGGCAAAATCCTTCTCTCGACTGACCCAGGAGGAAGTCGATTTATTTTGTGCCGAATGGGGAATAGGGACAAAGTATAGACCGGTTGCACCGGCTTGTGATAAATCTGTCAATGCTTGTCCTTCTGGTATGATTGCCTTGTATTGTCGTCATTTTGAGTTTTCAAACCTCCGTTATCCGTTTTCAAACTTTGTGTTGAATGTGTTGGAATATTATCGAGTGTCCTTCGGTCAAGTTCATCCCCTGGGTATGGCTAGGGTTTTGCATTTCGAAATTCTGTGCCGGGCTTGTGGGTATGATCCTACTCTTCTATCATTCCGTCGTTTCTTTCGTCTTGCCAAAAATGGTGATTGGTTTACCTTCGAAACCAGTCAAGTTGATACTTGTTTGATTTCGTCCATGGTTTCTACACTTGGGGTTTGGAAGGATCGGTTTTTCTGGGTGTCGGAGGAAATTGTTCCTTTCAAACTTATTTGGAGACACCCGGATGCTGTTCTGAACGAGCCGGAGCCTTCTGATTCCGTGATAAACACCCGTTTTTTAGAAATTCTTAGGGAATGCCCTTCGAGGCTTCGTCCCTTTCCTGAGCATCTGTTGGTGTTATTGGGTATAAGTAAAATTTGGGAAAATGCTAACCGGGACCCGGTGCTTATTAGAGATGGGAAGGGTATGCCTTTTTCCCTTTCCTGTTTTTTATTTCTTTTTATTTGTCTGCTTATATCTTTTTATATTTTGTATTGTAGTTATGTCTGCCTTGGATTTTATTAAGAGTGATGATACCTCGGACGTTGTTTTTGGTGATGCTTCTGCTACCCCTGGTGAGAATGCGGTTGTTAAGGGTGCTGACTATAGGTTTGAGGGTTCTGGTTATGTCAATGTTCCAAATGTCAAAGGCTTCACCAAGGTTACTGTGTCCAAAGGTTCTACTCGTCGTTCTCAACGTCATCTGAAGGGTGTCGATCATCCCTCTGGCTCAGAGCCTGTTGACGTTAGTGATGACGTCGAAGCATCAGAGGATCAAGCTGTGGATGTTGGTAAAGGCAAAGAAAAGGAGTTGATCGTTTCGAGCAAGAAGAAGAAATTGGTCAAGAAGGGTGCTATTTCTGCTATTGAAGGTTCATCGGCCAAGAGTGTTGAAAGCTTCGAGGGTTCAGATGACATTTATGTGCCCAATTGGAAGGTTAAGGTTGGTGATAATTTTAAGGATCCTGTTGTGTGTGCTGAAGCGTTGGCTCATTTTGCTCCTCCTGGTGTTCGAGATGCCATATCTGAGATGGAGGGTGATCATCTTATCTCAAGGATGATGCTCAGTTCCTGCAACCTTTCTGCCTTTTTGGCTGAAGGTGTCACCCGTTTTGCCAAAGGGATGCGGGAATATGAAGAGACTTCCAAGAAGAAGGAGAAAATGAAGGCTTCTATTGCTGCCATGAAGAAGGAAATTGAGAGCTTTTCTGAGAAGGAGTTGGGTTGGAGCAAGAAGATTGAGGAGTTAACTAAAAGGCATGACATAGAAATGGGTGATCTTAGGAAAAGTTTTGAAGCTAACTTATTGAAACTGAAGTCTGACCGGGAAACCTTGGCTGTGCAAAAGAAAGCTTTTGATAAGGAGAAGGATGGTTTGAAAGCTTTGGTTGCCCAAACTACCGGGGATAACCAATGGCTTATTGAACATGGGTTTCATCAGGTGGTTACCTATCTCTTGCACTCTAAGGAATTTAACTCCGCTCTCGGTGATGTCTACACTAAGCTGCTCAACCTGGGGAAACACCAAGGCCTTATTGCAGGTTATAAGCTTTGTGAGTCTGGCAACCCTTTGGAGCAATCTCCTCTATACCGTCCCGAAGCTTCTGAGGTCTTTAAGAGTTCCGTGGAGCAAATGGAGAGGTTATCCTACCCGTATGTCAGTCAAGTTTCCTCTTGTTATGGTAAGCCTCTCTCTGCTTTACAGGAACTGAAGCCGGATGGTTTGAATGACAAGTTATGTGCTGAACTGCTTGGCTCCCTGTCGAGGAAACGTTCCTTTTCGGGGGATAGTGAGGATAGTTTTCCTGGGGAGGCCGATGTTCCGAAGGATGCTAGTTTGGAAGTTTCAGCTGTTGATGATCAAGGTCCGAAGGCTAAGAAGGTTAAGAAGACTAAGAAGGCCAAGGGTAGCATTTCTGGGGCTACTAAGCCTTCTGCTGATGCCTAAAATTCGTAGCTTTCTTAGCACTTTGTTAAAACAATTCGTGGTTTGTGACTGTTGAACAATATTAGGTTTTCAGGAACCCCTAAGGTTCCTTTTGGTTATGTTGAAGGCCTGTATGGCCGTTGAACAATGATTAGATTTGCAAGTTACTAGGACTTGCCTTAACTTATGTTTGGAAGTCTTTTTAGGATTTCTTATAATGTGATGTTTTAACTATTTTCTTTTATTATGGTTTTGTGCTTGTGCCTTTTTTGGACAAGGCAGTTCATTTGGTTTTTAACCGTTGAAGCCTTTTGGCTGTCTTTTAAAAGGTTGAAGCCTTTAAGGTTTCGAGGTATTGCCCGGGTGGCTTGAAGCCTTGAAGGCTTTTTGGTTTTGCGTCCTGGCTTGGTTTTTACCTTTGTGATTTTGTCCAATTGACTTTGTTCTTTTTTTTTTTTTTGGACTTGTTTTGTTCTCTTTGTAACTTTGTCTTTGTCGGGTTTGTGCTGCCCTTATGCTTTTTATACCTAAAAGGGTTCAGTGCTGCAGACACTTAGCCTTGGCATTTTTAACAAGAAGAGATGGCACCTATCCTTGTAATCATTTCTTTTGGTTTTTTTTTTTAGCCTTTTTGTAGACTGTGTTTCTAAAACTTAGGGAACATTTGGTGTAGGCTGCTTATACCCGTCTATGAGACAATTTTATTTTTTCTCGACAAGTCTCATGGAGTTGTATTGATTTAGGAACTCACCCCTTATATAGGCTCATTCAACCCTTGAACCTATTGAGCGATGTGGCCTGGGAGCTCATCCCCTTACATGGCACTTGCCATGGAGTTTTTTGCTAGGTTCTCAACCTGATTTTAGGATAGAAAGACAAGTTTGATAAAAACAACTTCATTCATTAAAGCAATACTTGCTTTTTACAAAAGGTATTCATAATCCTGCTTGAAATACATTTTGATACAAACCAAACTTTTCGTTTAAACATGGAACCTTTTCAATGTTTTGCCGTTCCAATGCCTTGGAAGCCTTTTGCCTTCTGAATCAGCCAGCTTGTAGGATCCACCTTTGTGTGCTTCAAGGATGGTGTATGGACCCTCCCACTTTGGGCCAAGCTTTCCTTGATTTTCTTTCTTGCTGGCTTCGTTGTTTCTGAGGACTAGGTCCCCTGGCTTGAAACGTTCGTTTTTGACTTTTTTGTTGTAGTAAGCTTCCATCTGTTGCTTGTATTTGGCTTCTTGGATTGCGGCTTGATCTCTTGCTTCCTCTAGGAGTTGTAAATTCAACATGGTCTCTTTTTGGTTTGCTTCGGGATCCATGTTGACAATTCTTTGGGTTACAACTCCTATTTCGGCAGGGATCACAGCTTTGGATCCAAATACCAAGCTGTACGGTGTTTTCTTATGGCTTGTTTTTTCCGTTGTTCTAATTGCCCATAGAACACTAGGCAATTCTTCAAGCCAATTGCTTTCATATCTTCCCAATCTTGTCTTGATTCCTTCCACTATGCTTCTGTTTGTTCTCTCAACCTGCCCGTTTGATTGTGGATAAGCCACTGAGCTGAAAACCTGATCGATTTTGTATTCTTCGCACCAAACGCTAAAAGGCTTCTCAGCAAATTGCCTTCCGTTGTCGGTGACAAGTACTCCTGGCAATCCATAACGGCAAATGATGTTCTCCCAGACAAAGTCAATGACTTGCTTTCCTGTGATCTTGGCAAGTGGTTTGACCTCAGGCCACTTGGTGAAATAGTCTACCGCCACCAGTAGGAATTTCACTCCCCCTTTGCTTGGGGGAAATGGACCAACGATGTCCATTCCCCACTTATGGAATGGCCAAGCCGGGGTTATTGGGACTAAATCATGCTTGGGACTTTTTGGGATTGGTGCATGGATCTGGCAGGCATCACATTTCTTCAATTCTTCGGCTGTGTCGCGATGCATTGAAGGCCAGAAATATCCGAGGTTCATGAGTTTTGCAACTACCGACCTAGCTCCAAAGTGAGCTCCACACACTCCTTCATGAATTTCCTTGATCAAATATTTGCTTTGCTCGGGGCCGACACACCTTAGCAAGGGAGCAAGGTAACCCTTTTTGTAAAGGGTTTCTCCTTGCAGCATGTATTGTCTTGCCTTGATTTCAACCCTTTTAGCTTCCACTTGATCATTAGGTAATTCACCATTTTTGAGGAACTTTCTTATGGGAGTCATCCAGTTTGGTTCTTCTTCAGTAACCACATCTTGAACCTCCAATTCATTAATGGATGGGGCCTTCAACACTTCTACCAGTACCTTCTTGGTGAGGTGGGCAAAAGTGAGAGATGCAAGCTTACTTAGGGCATCGGCCTTTTTGTTTTGAGATCTGGGGATTTGTTTGATGTTGCATGCTTGGAAGGTACTCATTAGTTCCTTTGATTTTTCTCTGTATTTTTTCATGTTGGGATCTTTAGCTATGTAGCTATCATTCACTTGGCTTGAGACCAGCAACGAATCCGTGAACACTTCAAGCTTTTCAACCTTCATTTCTTTGGCCAGCCTTAGGCCGGCTATTAGTGCTTCGTATTCAGCCTCGTTATTGGTGGTTTGAAAATCAAATCGAAGAGCATATGTGAACTCCAAACCTTTTGGGTTAATCAAAATTAATCCAGCCCCTGACCCTTCAACGCTTGAAGCCCCATCGGTAAAAAGCTTCCAGGCTTCAGGGTTGGAAGGTTCAGTGGTGGCAGTATTTACTTCAGTAAGTGTTTGGTTTGGGACTTCCACAATGAAATCGGCCAAGACTTGAGCCTTGATAGCTTTCCTTGGGACATAGGTGATGTTATGTTCACCCAGTTCTATGGCCCATTTGGCTAATCGCCCCGAGTTTTCAGGTTTTTCAAGCACACTCTTAATTGGTTGGTCGGTGACCACTTGTATGGGGTGTGCTTGGAAATACCTTCGAAGCCTTCTAGCTGTTTGAACTAAAGCTAGGGCAAGTTTTTCAAGGGGAGGGTATTTCGTTTCAGCTAATTTTAAAGTTTTGCTGAAAAAGTAAACGGGTACCTGGGCCTTGTCTCGCTCAATGGTGAGGACTGCACTGATGGCCTCATCCGTAATTGAGAGGTACACCGATATTAACTCCCCGGTTTTTGGTGCCGCAATGTCTGGTAGGGAAGCTAGATGTTGCTTCATTTGGTTGAAAGCTTCATCAGCTTCTTCAGTCCATTTGAAATCCTTTTTATCTGAGCAGTTCTTGAGCGTTTTGTAGAAGGGCAGAGATCTTTCGGCTAACTTGGAGGTAAAACGCTTCAAGGCTGCAAGCTTCCCATTCAAGCTTTCAACCTCCTTCTTGGTCTTTGGTGGCTTGGTTTCAAGGACGGCTTTTACTTTGTTAGGGTTGGCTTTGATGCTTTGCTTTCCAACAATGTGGCCCAAAAATTTTCCTTCCTCGAATCCAAATGAACACTTTTCTGGATTAAGCTTCATGTTAACCTTTCTGAGGTTCTTGAAAGTTTCTTGAATATCATCGAGCATTTGGTATTCCGTCTTGCTTTTAATAACCAAGTCATCGACATATGCCTCCATGTTTTTGCCAATTTGGCTCTCGAAGGCTTTGTCAACGAGCCGTTGATAGGTTGCTCCTGCATTTTTGAGGCCGAAAGGCATCTTTTGATAGCAAAAGATTCCTTTGTCCGTGTGAAAAGCTGTTTTTTCCTCATCTTCTTCCTTCATGAGGATTTGGTGATAACCTTTGTATGCATCAAGAAAACATTTGAACGAGTACCCGGTGAGGGAGTCAACTTTGAGATCAATCTCTGGCAGTGGATAGCAATCCTTAGGACAAGCTTTATTAAGATCCTTGAAGTCTATGCACATCCTCCAAGAGTTGTCTGGTTTTTTGACCATAACTGGGTTTGCAACCCATGATTGGTACTTGACTTCTCGGAGGATGCCGGCTGACACAAGCTTTTCAACCTCTTGGCAGGCTGCCAGACTTCTTTCAGGTGCCAAGCTTCTTTTCTTCTGGACCACAGGCTTGACCTCTGGTGGTATTCTCAACTCATGCTCAGCGATATCCCGGGGGATCCCGGTCATATCTTCAGGACACCAAGCGAATACATCACTGTAGTGTGTTAGCAATTTTTCAAGGTATGAAAGGGTCTCTTGAGAAAGGTCAGGGTTGACCCTTATCCTTTGTTCCGGGTATTTATGGTTTATGACCAACCTTTGCCTGTCTTCTTCACTGTTTGAACTTTCACCTTCAACCATGTAGGCCTCCTGAGAGGGTTGAAGGGTTGCTATGCCCCTTTCGGTGGGGAATTTGACTGTGCCATGGCCAACAGACACGGCCATGTAAAATGCACACTGTCCTGGTCTTCCGATGATCACATCATAGCTTGAGGGGATGTTGATAACCACAAAGGTGAGTGGTTGGGTTCGTTCTTTTAAACCTTCACTAAAACGAACATTAAGTGTTAGTTGCCCTAAAGGCTTGAGGGGTATGTCAGCGATACCTTTTATAGAGGTTCCAGAAGGTTGAAGCCTTGAACGTTCTTCATTGCTCAATTGGTTGAAGAATTTTTCGAACATGATTTCGGTGGCTGCACCCGTGTCTATGTATGCCTTGCATGTTTGCAACGTTCCCACGGTAGCCTCTACCACGAGAGGGCTAGAGAGAGGGTCATTCTCCGTAGGGGGGAAACAGACACATTGAAGCTCCCAAGCTTCCAACCTTTGTCTTTTGTGAGGAACCTTTCCGTCGAAATCTACCATATTGACTTCCTTACCCTTTCCTTCAGCCATTTTGTCCCGGACTCCCTTTACCAAATGAGCGAGTTCTTCGGATTTAACAGCCTCTTCTATTCTTTTCTTGAGTTGGAAGCAATCATTGGTGTGGTGACCCTTTTCTTCATGAAACTCGCAGTATTGGGTGGAGTTCTCATTTTTCCTGCTTTTGGGGAGAGGTCTAGGAGGCCGAAAATTTTGTTTAACTTCTTCTGTTGCAAGGATTTCTTGAGGGGTCTTTGTGAGGGGCGTGAAGCTTATGCCTTTCTCCCTGCTCGAAAGGTTCCGACCTTCAGACCTTCGAGGATCTGAACCCTTTGGCCGCCTGTCATAGGGGTTGAAGTTCCCTCTTTTTCTGGCTGGACTGTTGCTTCTCCAGCCGGACCCTCTTTTTCTTTGTTCCTTAATGTCTACTGCCTCCTCTCCCCGGATGTGGGCTTCAACCCTTTCAAGAGCTTCTTCTAAGGTCTTGGGTAGAGATTTGTTGAAATCCCTTGTAAGGTACTTAGAGGTGATGGCATTCATGAAGCCAGCCACCCTCATTTTCTCATCGGCCCCTACATAAGTCAGACCTTCCTTCTTGTATCGTTCAATGAAAGCACGGAGACTTTCGTCATCACGTTGTTTTATCTGAAAGATCACTGTTGCATCTTTGACATATCGCCTTTGTTGGGAGAAATTGGCCAGGAAACCTTTACTAAGATCGTCAAAGCTTCGAACGCTTTGAGCAGGCAAATCGTTGAACCAGATCCTGGCGGACCCAACAAGAGTTTGCATGAACATTAGGCAACACTCAGCGTTGGACCATTTCTCTATCCGAGCTGCACCGGTGAAGATCTGAAGATGGTCCTCAGGATCTTCAGTCCCATCATATGTCCTGATGTGGGCCGGCATTTTGATCTTTGACTGGAAATCATAATCGGCTATCTGCCTTGAAAAACATGAAAGGTTACTTGGCTTGTATGGTTTAGCCAGGTCTTCTTCTGTCCTTGCATCCACACCACTGCCATTGCCGTTGTTTCCCTGAGTGGCAAGCACTTGATTGATGAAGTGTTGCCATGGGAAGTTGGCCATCATCTGGGTCATCATGCCGGGAATGGGGTTGAAGCCTTGAAGGCTTCCTGGAGCGACTGAGCAGTTCATTCCGAGGGGAGTGCTCATAGCAGCACTTCGTGCCAAAGGAAGCACTGACAGAGCTTGTTCCCATGTAGTTGTTGTGGATGCTGGAAAGCTTGTTACTGGGGACCGTAGGAGCTGGTCAAGAGTAAGCTCATGTCCCAAAGGAGCACCACTAGTAATTGGTTGGGAAGAGAAGATAGGGTGCACCGTAGGGTTTGTCATTGTGGACAGGTAAGGGTGATGGTTGGGAGGATCACTGGGACCAGCCTCATTCCGGGTTGTAAAAGGAGGGGGAGGTGGTCCAGGAGACAACGTTGGTTCTGGCTCGTCATAATCTAGACGGATTCTCACCCCCTTTTCCCTTTCTCTAACCACGTGCTGGTTGAGGAGAGACCTCAACTCCAGGAAATTGTTGGCAACCCCCTCGGGGGTAAGTTCAACACGTGCCGGGGTGTCAGAGACACCGACATTGGGGGAAGGAGCTCCGGATCTAGACGGAGTTGGTGTGTTGAAGGTGAGGAACTCGGGTGTACTCCCCGGAGTTGAGAAGGAAGTTGGTATAGCCAAATGAGCTTGACTACTACCCGGAGTAGAAGTGTTTGGGATCTGATTTACTTCTCCCGGGGATCCACTTTCAGACATGGTGGTTTTAAGCGAAGAGAGCTACACTACTAGGTCTTTTTGAGAAGAAATAGTGGCGTAGCCCCACGGTGGGCGCCAACTTGTTGATACAACAAATACAAGACCAACGGTGGTAGCTGAACTGGCTAGGCAGAATGGTTGAAGGGTTCAACCTTGCCTAACGCAGGTCGTGGGGTCCCCCACGTTTGCGAGACGTGGAAGGAGGTTTACTAGTTTATTGTTATTCTTTGCTATGGATCCTCCTCTGAATTGTGCTCAGATTCGGAAGTGGAAGCAAAGGGAATGTGTGTGTTGGATGTGAAGAGGAATGACTTGTACGAGACAAGCATTCGATGTGGATGACCAGAGATTGGGGAATCAGAGCTGGTCCGGATGTGCTCTCTGAAGTAAATGAAGCGTCATTTTATAAGAGAAGGTATCTCCCGAAGTGGAATGGATTAGACTAGCAACCTCGCTTGCAGTGGAGGGTTTCCCCTTTTGGGGGTTGAAGGCTTTTGTCCCCCGGATAATAGCGTGCATTGTGCAGACCTGCATTGCCTTTGCGGCTGTGGGTTGGTGAAGTGATCTCCAGATGTGACTGGCTACTGTTTCCGTGTTGCTTTTTCCTTTCTCACAGCTTTTTAAGCCTTGAACCATTTAACCTTTTAAGCATTTACGTAATTAGCCATTTTATTCAATCTTGGGCTACCCCCGTCATCAAAACTAATTGCAAGAAAAGTAAAATTCAAGAGTTGGTTTGATTGGATTGATTTTAAAAAAACTAAGAATACTAATTAATTTGCGAAATGAAAGTTGAGTTTGTAAACAATTTGGAGACGAATGACTATCCTAAGTTTCCGGTTTGCTTCAACAATTGTGCTATCATCCACTAGAAAGAACTACATAGACATAGTTCGCGTGTAATTACTTATTGTGATAAAAGGGAACGAAGTACTCAGATTCCGAGAACGTGAGGTTGTTACCCGATGACCAATCAACCCTTACCCAATCCTAATTTTACCCATGATATCTCAATTGCCAACGGCACCAAGAACGTATGGTTTCAAACTAGAAAAATCATAAGAATTAACAATTTACAAATAAGCAATCACACACCATGATAAACAAGACATAGGTAAAGTTTATCACTCTAGAAATATGGAATCAAAACACAACCGTCTTAAACAAACCTTCAACCTAGGATGATCATAGAGTGTTTAGCCACACATAGCTTCAAACAACATCTTAACAAAAGTTCCAATGTTCATATGGATCACCAACATAAAAACTAAAGATTGACTATTGTTCTTCACCCCCAAAAAGTCTCCAAGAAGCTCCCAAATTCGTCCACAATCAGATAGTAACCGAAAACCAATGATAAGTCTCCATAAATCCCCTCAAAATGGTCATTAAATGCGTGAGTTACATGAAAACATCAGTCGGGGCCGTAACCTACGGCTCCCAGCCGTAGGTTACGGCAAGCAGTGAGTCTTACGGCCAGGAGCTCCTGTCTTACGGCTGGCAATGTTGAAAACTTGTTTTCAGCATAACTTTTTCGTTTCAACTCCGTTTTCTTCACCGTTTTCGCCTACGTTCTCGTAATTTCGTCCTCTATCATGCTATCCTCTTAATTCTTCAATTCCAAAAATTGATTTTTTATTGATGCTCCAAATTCTTTCCCTTTTATGCTCCATTTGCACCTGCACGTCCAAACAACTAGTAGTTACCAAGTTCAAACAATCAAACGTGTAAAGCATGGGATTTTAATCTTTTTAAGGCACTTAAGGGTTGTCCTACGGACCACCCGTCAATACCTACAGTAGTAGTGCTCTCCATACCTGCATATGGGTCGGATAAGACCACGTATGGCTGCTCCCCTTTCGACAACTGAGATGTACGGGCTGCTAGGGTTTTGCACAGAAGAGGGGTTTTGTGGTGTTGCCATGAAGGAAGTTTGATTTTGATGGAAATGACTATGATGATCTGGACGGTAACGATGTTGGTCTACCGTTGAAGTTCCGGGACCGGCACGCAACTGTTCAGTGGGGGGAGCACACTGTTAGGGTTTGCTTGTCGAGCAATATGTTTACGGTTGGGTTGGGGTTCAAGAAAGTTACTGTTGGGTTGTGGTACAACAGAGTTACGGTTGGGTTGTGGTTCAACATTTGCAGGGGTTGTCTCCCTTTCATGTATATGCAAATGAAAATGAATGTGGAATTCGTTATCACCATCTGCCATCCGAATGACTTATGAGGTGAGGTGAAGATGTGAAGACATATTGGTGTGAGAGGTGGTATTTATAGAGAGGAGAAGTCTAGGTGTAATTATTAGAAAACTAGTAAACATTCAACTAAACACCAATACAAGAAACATCCTGCAACAAAACAAGCAACCCTATTTCCAATGGCAGTCACCTCTAGATGATTATTCTGAGTCTGACTCTTCTCCAGAATATGGGTTGTGCCAAACACAGGACCAATCTTCTTCTTCTTCCTCATAGTTCCAAGCATCCTTTAGGACTTCTGGGTCGTAATCCTCCTCCGGGTTAGGGTTGAAATCAAACTCTTGGTTGTCATAAATCCAAACTTTTTTTTTCAACGGGGATTTATTCAACCTGTTTCTTTTTGCCAAGAACGTCCATCTGTTTCGCCAGTTGATGATTCACAACAGGACCGGAAGACGAACCTCCTTCCTTGACAACTTCTGATTTTTCCGATTTCTTTCCTACCTCCAAATCAGGAAGCTTTGGGGGTAATTCCCATTCCAAACAAGCTTTGATGTCTTCTTCACTCATGCAGTTGTTTTGGAAGTGGGAGAAGGGAGGTAACCGTTTCTTACCATTCCGCTTATCCATTACTAAGAATTTGTATTGCAAAGAAGAGTGATGAGGAGCAATGGAGGGTTGCTTTGCAAGGGATTATATAGAGAAAAAATAGGGTTAAACATGTAATTTTAGTTGGTGTTGGATGTGGAAACCAAACTGGGTAAACTAGTTATTTTATTAAAAATACTTTTTTAATAAATGATGGCCCACTGGTTCCATTACACCTGGTAATCTTCTAGAGATGCCCTCTCCACTATAAATATTGGCACACACCTCTATCTCAAATTGCACCAAACACACCCAACAAGTCTTTACCACATAAAATGGAAGACCCTGAAAACTCGTTCTTGGAGCTGGAGGAAGTTCCCGAAACTCCCCCTGAAAATATCCCCTGTAAGAGACGCCGGTATTATCACCCAACAAAAGATTCTAGTTCATGGTCAAAAAATGTAATTGTATTTTATCAAAACGGGGATTCTTCTTTCTGTTATAGTGGATTCCTCGGAAGAAGACAACTCGGCTCGGAATTTTGGGGTGCACTACTTGGATACGAGAACTATGGTTACTTGTCGCCACTGGTAAGTACTTTAAGTATAGCTACTGCAAAAAAAAAGTCATTAATTGTTATTGCATTAATTGCAGCATGTGTGTGGTTAGGTTACCAGAATGATGAGGTTCAGATGAGTTTTAGTAACAAAATCTAGAAAACCAGAACAACTGTTTCCATGGACGATTCTGCCACCGCAATTCCTGGACCTTCTGGGTGACAATCCGAACCACCGTGCGTTACCTTTTGCGATTGGATTAAAGGAACATTACCCTCCGTTTTGGGACATCAATACGGTAACACTTACATAAAATCCATTTTTATAAGAAAATATCCTAAAATTTTTTGTTTTTGTCTCAGGTGTATATTCCACTATGTGTTGACATACGAGACTGGTTCATGGTTCGTGTTGATATGCAGACACTTCACCTTACATTGTACTTCACCGGAGCATGTGGTTCAAGCAGTTCTGATGGGTCCAAATTGATTCAAGTTAGGGTGTACCCAACCCTTATAAAATTTGAATCACTATTCAAAATGTTTTTGGACCAAATTTCGTACTGGGAACATTCTGGACGGCCATACGTGGAGAAGACAATGGTGACACATACTGAAGTTTGCCAGCATGACAAGGAAAACCCAGGAGCTAATTCTGGGGTGTTAGTTTATATGTTATTGAGTAAACTAGTTAATGACGACCAGCTCCGGATTGATGGGGATCTTGAAGAATCTTGCGCGAAATATAGACGGGAGATGGCGGAAGAGTTCTATGCAGCACGGTTTACACCGGCTAAGGTGTAATACAACAAAAAATATTTGTAATCATCCTTTATATTATTTTTAAATTAATAAATTAATTTCGCCACGTTGGACGTTTTTTGAGAAAACAAAAAAATGAGTTTTTACGACTTTCGGGCCCCTCTGAATGAGCCGAAATGCTTTCCGCCGACCATACGCCCTTGGTCCCCGGACAAATTTACCCCTCCTTATAAGTTAGAGATAAACGAACCCGGTGGCGGGACCCACACGGGTGAGGAAACGGACACGCAAAATGCCACGTTGGACGTTTTTTGACAAAACAAAAAAAAGAGTTTTTACGACTTTCGGGCCCCTTTGAATGAGCCGAAATGCTTTCCGCCAACCAGACGCCCTTGGTCCCCGGACAAATTTACCCCTCCTTATAAGTTAGAGACAAACGAACCCGGTGGCGGGATCCACACGGGTGAGGAAACGGACACGGAAAATGCCACATTGGACGTTTTTTCACAAAACAAAAAATTGAGTTTTTATGACTTTCGGGCCCCTTTGAATGAGCCGAAATGCTTTCCGCCGACCAGACGCCCTTGGTCCCCGGACAAATTTACCCCTCTTTATAAGTTAGAGACAAACGAACCCGGTGGCGGGACCCACACGGGTGAGGAAATGGACACGGAAAATGCCACGTTGGACGTTTTTTGACAAAAGAAAAAAATGAGTTTTTACGACTTTCGGGCCCCTCTGAATGAGCCGAAATGCTTTCCGCCGACTAGATGGCCCTTGGTCCCCGGACAAATTTGCCCCTCCTTATAAGTTAGAGACAAACGAACCCGGTGGCGGGACCCACACGGGTGAGGAAACGGCCACGGAAAAGGCCACGTTGGACGTTTGTTGACAAAACAAAATAAATTGTCATAAACAAAATACAAGGATAAAAATAAAAGTCGAATGGCTACAAACAACGCCATTTATACAACTCGTTAGCCATGTGGCGCCGATACTTGATACAAGCGTCTTCAACATCACTGTCTACATGGAGCGACTTGCCTCTTACGAGGTTCTCCATCATCATACAAACAAGCACCCCTGAATTAGCAATGTTACCGTTGTCCTGAGGCACAACATCTTGAACTACACTAAAGGAAAGTTTTTTATTTGTGCGGTATTTCGAGTTTCGCCAATAGTTAATCTGGTCCAAAAAGTGCTTAAAGAAGATCGGAAAAATGTCCATAACGTGATCAACCAGCCGTCGTTTTTCATTTCCCCATCTTTTATCAGTCCAAAATTGAGTAATTACCATGGTAAACATATCGACACGAAATAGTAACCAGTCCTCTTGCTTCATCCATAACGGGATATACAAATAATCAACATCCCAAAATGGAGGATATGGTTCCTTCCTTCCAGCCATGTCTAACGCCCTTAAACAATCCTTCGTGTAACACACATCTTCATAAAATTGCGGGGGTAACACCGTCCAAGGCAATTTCTTAGACGGGTTTTTTTAAATTTTGGACTGTCTAAGACGCATTAGCCTTAAGGTCCACGCTTCAACATGCTGCAGAATGATACAAATAAATATAGTCAGTGCTTGGTATGGGATTAATATAATAACAAATATATCTTTGTTAGCTTACAAGGTCATTTAGGCAACCGTTAGACTCGTAGCCTAAAAGGCTACCCCAGAAGTTTCTATGTAGCGGTTTTTCACCTAAGAAGCGAGAATAGCAAAATGGAGAATCCCCGTTGCGGTAAAACTCTTCAACATCAGTTGACCATTTCCCGGACTCACCTGTTGGAACACCAAAAATACTACCTTCTACACGATTTTCGGCCGGTTTTGTTAGCGACTTATGCGGGGACGACCCGGGGTTATGTTGGATAACGTTTCGGGTAAGAGAATCAGAAGACGAGGTGTTGGACCGACTGGTTGGACGCCTTAACTTATTTATTATCATACTTGACATTTTCGGGACGGGAAGCGGATTATGTTGTTCTTCGGAAACTTGCTTGTCGCGACGTTGTGCCATGGTTGAGTAATATGAGTGAAGTTTTGTGTGGTTATGAGATGGGAAAGTGGGGGTGTATTTATAGTGGTGTGAAATATAACAAAAGCTCAACAACTTAATATTTAAATCAAATACTGACAAAATAAAGGAAAGTAGCAACTTAATATTAAAATATTTTATGCTCATGGAAATACAATAAGATACAACAAACTTAGTTGGATGGGGGTGGATGATTAAATAGATTCAAATCTAAATCAAGTCCCCATTCCAAGGGAGTGGGTTCTACATTTGAGTAATTTGCACGAGGATCTTCCGAACTTTGATGTGGTGGAAAATAATTGAAGTCACCCTGCGTATCCGGAAAAAAACGTCAACATTTGTGATGCGGGGGTTGTATACATCGGGGGATTATTTTGGACATTCGACGTATATATTTGGTTGTCAGTAACCACAGTATTAACGTCCCCACCGATAAGGTCGGATATTCTATTAGCAGCCCAAAAATCTGGGTGGTCAACATCATTATAATTTTGATTCACACCCAAATTACCACTTTCGTTCACAAATGAAGGCCCCCTGGTTCCATATTGTCTAACCCGAGGAAACGCCATTGATCATCAATTTGAGTTTCGTTAAAACATGACGACCCCCTTGTTCCATATTCATGCCCCAATTGGAAACTCCACCCCTGTCAACATTTGAACCTCCTTGTTGACGTTGCCGTCGCCTGCGTAACCTCTGCGGGCGAGGAATAGGCGTTAGGTCAACAGGGTCTGTTGTCAAGTGACTCGGATATTGTGAGTATCCTTCTTGCCGTGACATTTCCGTAGCTCGATAAGCGGCAGCTTGGGCGAACTCCAGATCATCACTCCGTTGTATTACCCCCATTGCATCCGTCTAAATAAATAAAAAAAAGAGTTAGTTCACAACGTATTAATTTAGACTTTCTAACATGAATAAATCAAAACTAATATATATATATATATATATATATATATATATATATATACCAGCATTTGGGCACGAGCCCCATCATCTTGGAAACCACGCATTGGAGCTGCCGAAGACCTTGGATTTGTCAAATAGAGCACTGTATGGTTCATGAACCAAGACATATAATCGTCTGCAACCGGATAAGAGGTGATTGTTTCTCCCTCGACAACCGAGTCATGACGATGATACCAAGCATAAAGATAAACATCGTGTCGTATGGTCCAGTCCCAACCAGTTTTCCCAATCCGGGTCGTTTTATGCAGTCTGGCAAGCTCTTCAACGGTTAATGGTATACTGGGAGGTATATGTTGAACCATGCCAAACTGCCGCATAACCCGTTGCGGGTAATGATGCTCGACATTTTCCCTGTAAATCAGCGGGCATGTGCTCCTCCAACTAGAACTCCCACTAGTGCAAATTTCCGGGAGTCTACCGATAACATCATCGTACGGTGTCCAAATAAACTGTATTAATAAATTGAATAGTTTAGAAACAACTACATAAAATTATGTGTATTTTCCTATAACTAGCGTACCATCTCCTCTCAAACCGACTGAAGTTGAGATCGATAAGATCTAAGACAGTGTGTGGGGGCGTCAACATGATTAAGGTTTCCCTTCCAGCTACAAAAAATAATAAGTCCAAAAAATTAATATTATATATTTAAGTTTCTATAATTTATTCATAAACAATTTTATACTTAATCAGCTTACAACATACCGAGCAGCTAAAGGCGCGTCGTAATTAAACCGGTGGTAGGGCTCCGGTGCAACACAACGGATCCTCTCCCAGGCCCAGACTTGCAGAATTAACATTGGCCCGCTAACGCTTACGGCATCGGGTGCTGTAGCGTTACACAGGTTTCTGTAGAGACAGCTTAAAACAGCACTGCCCCAGCTAATATTAACACACGAACTTAAATCCTCTAAGTATTGTAAAAAAATGAAGATTAATCCAGTTGTTCGAATTATCTGGAAAAACTGTACAACCTATTAGATAAAATATTATTAAACGTGCACGTATAATGCACTGATCGTCCGTAGCCTCAACTTCAGAAAAAGTAGAATCTAACTCAGCGATAATACGGACAGAACTAATTCGTTTACCGCTGAGTTGATTTTTCGTTGGAGTAAACCCAAGCAGGTGTTCACACTTCTCCGCAGCCTCAGAAAATGTGAGGGCGTTATCCGCCCCACATACCGGCACCCCCTCAATTGGCCCCACAAGACGTTAACGTCCTGTAAGGTGACAATTGTTTCCCCCACTGGAAGATGAAACATGTGGGTTTCAGGCCTCCACCGCTCAACCAACGCCGTTATTAAAGCGTGGTCTATATAACGGTACCCACTATCAAGCAACCCACCAAACCCTGCTTCACATATATAACCTTCCACACGTGGTCCTATAGGCTTTTGCTTCACCAATTTCCAAAACGAACGATCAAAATGCTTGATGTTTATGGATGATCGGAATTTTTCCGGGTTATTATAAATCTCTAACGCACGGTGTTTCTTGTGTAAAAACAAAACCTTGTTACTGAGAGGACCAGGATTCAACTGATAACTCATTTTTAACTTTGAGATCTTCTTGTGTGTGCTTAAACTAGGGTGAGGTTTTGTTCTTGATTGTTTGTGTGAAAGTTTCTTAGCTACGGTTTTTAAGTTTGTATCAATAAACACCATTGTATGTACGTATATGTAGCAACAAAGGTCTCTTGATTCCATTGATGATCTGATAAACCACTAGATTCTGCAACCTACTATTCTAAATTTTAGGGGTGATTAGATGGCTCTGTTTAGGCTACTATTTCCCTCTGCGTATCAGAAGGTATGGTTAAAAGAAAGCTACAACACTCAATTCTGATATGAAGAGACTACTCTATGCAAAAATAAATTTTCACTATTTGAAACTTTGACATTCACCTCTATATTTTAAAAGAATGCTGCAACCTCTATATTTTAAGTTATCGATGCCATGTGGGTGATGGAAGCCAGACAAAAATCTGAAAAGCATTCCATGTGATGAACCAGCTACACCTTCATAAAATAATCAGCAAATAACAACTATGCTTATGAAATCAACGAAGCTTCATAACTTTGCCTATTGTTTCAACGAAGCTTGATAACTTTGCCCTTCAATTCGGCGAGCTTCTTGAAGATTGGCCTTCAATTCAACGAGGTTCTTCAAGATTGCGATTAATTTCAACGGGTTTCTTCAACTTTGGGCTTCACTTCAGTGGGTTTCTTCAACATTGGGCTTCACTTTAGCGAGTTTCTTCAACATTGTTCATCAAATCAGCGAGTTTCTTGAAGATTGCTATTAAAAAAAGCGAAGTTGTTTAACCATGTTGTTCAAATCAGCGAAGTTCTTGAACATTGCTGTTAAAAACAACAAACTTTATGAAGATGGCTGTTAGCATCAGCGAACTTTTAAAAGATGGCTATTCAAATCAGCGAGGTAATGAAGATAGCTGTTCAAAATAGCGAACTTTATGTACTTGCCTGTTCCATGGACAGAAAAGTGAAACTTTGGGCAGAATTCATATTGAAGTTCGCTGTTTTGAATGGTAAGTTACCTAAGATTGCTTGTTTTCTTGGAGTACACCTAAAGGCACTCTTTGGGGGTTGAAACCCCCTATTTCTGCAAAAAACTCCTTGTGAAAAGGAGGAAAGAGGGCCGACCACTATCGGCATAGTGCCAGAGAAGCTTGTGTTGGAGATAGTGTGGTAGGTTTCAGCTTTTTAATTCCTAGATACCTCTTTTAATTATGTAATGAGTCCATTTTAAGATTAAAGTATTTCGCGTCTAATGAAATCAAACAAGGAAAAATTACAAGTTTTGTCCTTTAACTATATACCTTTTTTCAGGCGGTGTCTTTTTCAACAAATTTTGACAGGTTTTGCCCTTTGTAGGGAATTTTGTTACATGTTTTGTCCTTTAACCCTAACCCAGATAGATTTTTTTGTTAAATCTGGTTACCCAAGGATATTTTAGTCTTTTTACCCCTTTATTTAATATTATTTAAAAAAATAAAACAAAACAAAACATTTTTAAAATTATTATTATATATATATATATAAAGTCTCTTTCTCTCTCTTTACACAAACTATCTCTCTACCACACTCTCTCTCACACATATTCAGATCCTACCACCTAGGGGTGCAAACGAGCCGAGTGGCTCGCGAGCTACTCGAGATTGGCTCAAGAAAAAGCTCGAAACGAGCTGAGCCTTATCGAGCCCGATCCAAGCTTTAGCCTCAAAACAAAGCTCGTTTGTTTATCGAGCCCGAGCTCGAGCCTCACATGTGACGCTCGTTAGGCTCGTCGAGCCTTATTGAGGCTTAGTGTAAACGAGCCGAGTCGAGCCGAGCTTATTTAAACTTGTTTACAAGCCGACCTCGAACCTAAAAATAAACTTATTTAGTAAACGAGTCCGAGCCCGAGCTTTACTTACCGAGCTCGCAAGCCTAAAAAGTCTATTATTTATATTATTTTTACTTGATATACTAATTAATAGATCATAAACGAGTCGAGCCTGAGCCGAGCTCGAGTTTGATAAAATACAAACAAGCCGAGCTCGAGCTTTGAAAACAAACCTCGAACCGAGCCGAGCTCGAGCCCGAGCTCTCACAAGTTAATCGAGCTTGAGCTCGAGCCTGACCGAGCTCGGGCTCGGCTCGGCTCGTTTGCACCCCTACCCCTCTCGCCTGCATCAACCGACCACCACCATTAATGTCACACCCTGACTTTTGCGGAAGCGTATGATGTGTGACTGGTTTAATATCATTGCATTCAATCCTAATAAACAACTACATGATCAAAACGATGTTCATCCATTCATTAAGTAAAAGTATTACAAATACCAGTTATACCAGTTTCAAACAACACAACCTTCGACTACGATACAATTCAACAAAAGTGGATGACATCTAAGCTTGGAATTTACTTCTAAAAACAACACCCGCGCCCAAGATCCAACTTGTTACCTGAAATACATGTAATTTTGGGAAACATCAACAAAAGTTGAGCGAGTTCATGCGTTTGTGTGAGTACTGACAATCTTGTAAACCTTTGAGAGATTCCTTTTGGAAACATATATGAAAAGCATTTATGAACATATCAAATAAATGTTTTACAAGGACATTAAGGCATGTGAGGACATAGGGAGCACTGGAAATGAGTAGGCTTATACCCTTGTCATTTTCCCTTGACTATGTCGAATTCTCCTTCGACTATGTCAATTCACCTTGACTATGTCAATTCACCTCGACTAATGTCGATTCACCTCGACTAATGTCGATTCACCTCGACTAATGTCGATTCACCTCGACTGGGACACCGAAACACTCAAGTTATCACAAGTACCATGAGTGGGGTTCGGCCGTACCCGTTAGATCTAACCTTCGTCCCTAATTAAGAGTTAATGGAATTTCAATTTAGTCTATGCTCACATGATCAGTTCATAGTCAATTCATACTGTTTAAACATTCGTAACATGTATTCCACCCCCGAGAGTTATAAAACCAAAAACAGTTAAGAGAAAAGGGGGACATGAACTCACAGCTTTGCGTCTTCGGTACTCGTAACTCAAATCTCTTCAGCAAACACGACTCCCTACAATGTACTAGGGTCTATTAGACGAACGGGCCGTGCCGTGCCTTGCCTTAGTATTTATGTTTTTGAGTTACGTTTCTTTTAGTATTATTCCAAGTTATAATTTCTTGTTAAAATAATGATTATTTTAACTTTAAATTATACTTAATTTTGGAATAATTGTTTAAACAGTATTTTTGTAACAATACTTCTCAAGTATTTCCTTCCCAAGGATGGGGGTATGTCATACATGTATCTTCGTATTCTCGTATTTGTAGTCTCAATATAATATGATTTTTAGTCTAACTTTAGAAAATTATATGTAAACTTACTTTTATCCCAAAAATAGTGTATTTCAAGTTTATCCAAGAAAATATATATTTTTCCCAAAAATATTATATCTTCTAAAATTTCCAAGAAAATATATTTTTAGTTCCAAAAATAATATATTTTCTCGTTGTCGAAAATATGATATACTTTGTAATAATAGTAAAAATCATATTTTCATTTCTTTCGTATCCAAAATAATATTTACCAAAAATATATTTATAACGGTATTTTCTGGAATATTTTGTAAGTTACAGTCTTTCGTTCGGTTCCACAATATTATGTGTGTAACTTATATATTTATTCCTTGTGATTTTTGGTAATATTTTGGATTGTAAATTTCTTGGTATTTTGTTAAGTTATATTACTTTAAAATCTAAAATAATATAACTGATACACAAAGTATACAAATAATCACACACAATGTGTCTTTAATGTAAATATATATTCTAAATACATATTTATCCATTTTTATTTATGAAAACCAACCTCCAAAACTTGTATTTTTGTAACAAAATCTATGGCAAAGTTTATATTGAAAATCATAGTTAAAACACACTTGTAAATATTTGTTTAGAAAATATTTTTCTAAGTGTTTATATTTTTAGAAAATTTTGCCATAGTTTCCCCTAAAAATGGAGGTGTCCATGCTATCAAAGCATATCATTTTCTTTTCAAAATCATCACGAACAATCAACAATCAATCTTCACTTACCGAGTGCCAAAACAATGCTATCTACATAATAATCATGAACTTGAACTTTCATAAAAACTTGTAGTAACTTGGTATTGTGTTTAGTAGGTTTAGTTACCCTTTAAAGTGTGTTTACTTCTTTAAAAATCTCATTCTTGGAAGATTTAGATGTTTACAACTTGTAAACATGTTTTACAAAAACATTTCTTTATGATATCTTCTTGTTTCACAAGTGTTTATACACTTGTTTTATCACCAAAAATAATGTATGTTCAAGTAAGAACCAAACCTATGTAAATCTTGTTATTTAACTTGGTTTCTTTGGAAAACTATTTTTTTAAAATCATTCAAGTTTATGTCTAGTAATCATATTACATACTTCATCATCCACAAAATCATTTTCATTTTTCAAGTTCATGAAAACATAAAGCATGATGATTTTGGTCTTTCACAAGATCATCACCTTAACTTACTAGTTCATGTGTTTAATCACAATCTAGTAGGTTTCTTATGATGTCTAACATCACTAACACGAATCATCAAGAAGCAAATAAACACTATTCAACATGTATTCATATGTTAATAAGCTTATGTTAAGGATTCATGATTAAGTTCTTTAGTGTTCATCAAGATTAACAATGTTCATCATCTTTTAACCATCAAAATATGAAGTAACAAGAGATCATAAGGGTCTTACTACTAGCTCTATGGCTAGGGATGAACACAAGAAGTTGAAGATGATAAATGTGTTGGATAAAAGCAAATGGGAGAGGTCCTTCAAGATCCAAGACCACCAAGCTTCTTTAGACACCTTCTTGAACCTTTGTGAGTGTATGGAATGGATGATCAAGATTGGATGATGATGGTGGCGAGGGTGATGTTGTTCGGCCGAGATTGGGGAGGAGAGGAGGAGAAAGATGATGGTGTGAAGTGGGTGATGATAATGAGAGTTTAGATCTTCTTATAACCATATTCAAGGTTTAACCAATGGATATTATGTTCACCAAGTACAATACAAATCTCTAGCAAATCAAAGGAAGATCAAGTAAGATCTTAAGAAAATCAAAGGAGATTTAGTGTGATCAAGGGTGGGCCACACCCTTGATGCCGTGAACATGAGGGGGGGGGGGTCTTGGTTGGGGTTTAATGGATAGTTAGAAGATCTAGTTAGGATTTAAGTGTAATAGTTAGTTCTTATGTGTATTAGGTGTTATATAGTGTGTTAGGGTGTTCGGGGATCATAACTAGCTCAGAAACACTAAAACAATGTTTCTAGTGTAATTTGGTGTTTCGGGTAGTGTCCGATTGTTCGGTTAGATACCGGTTCGTTAAAGTGCTAAACTATACCGTTTAGTGTTCTTTATGTACCCTTTTGTGACTCTTTTGATTCCCGACACTTAGGAAGGTATTCAGGACCAATAAACCACTTTTCTGCATTATATTTTGGAGTTTAAATGCTGAAAATAGCTGAATTTGTCTATTTACTGCAGAATTTTGCAGTTTTAGTGTGTTTCTGGCACTCTCCAGCACTTATGTCATCACTAGGGAGGCAGTATTGTAATCCCTACTTCCCTACACACCATGCTAGTGTAACACTGGGTCCTGGGGCTCATTTTGTGTCTTAACATCATGTCTGTCTAAGTACTGAATTCCCGTCAGTGCTTTTAGTTTGTCTGATAATGGTGCCAATTCTGTACTGTGCATTAATAGAACTATATTGTGTTGCATGTAGTAATGATAAAAGTTTTGCAACATGAAATGCCATTTGTATGTGTATATCAGTAATCAGAAATTCATTCGTCTTGTAAACTATACCATGCACAGTTATCAAAGCACAGACTACTGTTCAATTATTGTACGGAATGTACGGAAAAGTGACAGTTGTCACATTCTCCCCCCGTTAAAAGAATTTCGTGCCGAAATTCAAGCGATGCCATCGGTCGCTGGGGAGTTGTGAATCAAATGTGGTCACTTAGGTTCAAATTGGTCTTCATGTTCCCAAGTAAACTCTGGGCCATGATATGAATTCCAACGAACTCAAATAAAGCAATTATGTCTTCTCTGTGTTTTGTGGACTCCTAGTCCGCCACCTTAACGGGTTCCTTAATAATTTGGAGTTGTCGTTGACGTGAATCTTGTTTCTCATACTGAAACACCCAGTCTCTCTGACTGAATACCTAGCCTCTCAGACTAAAACACCCAGTCTCTCAGACTCCTCTAAAAGCTAGACACGTGAAACGTGTCGTGATCACTACTGAATTTCTCAGGTAGTTTTAGCTTGTGAGCCATGGTCTCGATCCTTTCCAGGATCTCGAAAGGTCTAATATATCGTGGGTCCAACCTCCCATGCTCTCCAAATCATACCATGCCTTTCCAAGGCGAGTCTCTCGCTATCACCATACTTCTTTTCTCAAATTTCATCGGTTCCTGCTGCTCGTTGGCGTAGCCTTTCTGTACACCGCGTGCGTTTTGATTTGATTACATATCTGAACGATCTTACCTATAGTTTTCCTGAACCAATTTGGGGCCAGTAAATCGTTTGTCTCCGGTCTCCGTCCTGCACAACGGGGATCGATACTTACGTTCCGTCTAAAACTTCACACAAGGCGGCCTAAACAACAGTGTGATAAATGTTATGGTAGGAAAACTCCACTAAGGGCAAGTGTGTATTCCAACTTTTCATCAAGGTTCGTCAGACAAGCACGTATCATATTCATACAGTCTGTATCGTCTGTTTGCTCTGGCCGTCCGTCTGAGGGTGAAATGTAGTACTAAGGTCCATTCGTGACCTAAACACCTTTTGAAACGTCTGCCATATCCTTGGCACAGAACGACCATCTCGTTCGGACATGATAGAATCAGGCACTCCATGACGTGCCACATCCTTTCTAGGCTAAATCTCTACTAATTCCCTTGCGCTGTCTTCCTCACTGTTCGGTAGGGTATGTGCAGTCTTGGTGTGTTGGTCAATACTCGCCCAAATCATATCGTGACCCTATGGGTCCCTGGTAGCTTGTAACGAAATCCATTAAGATTCGTTCCCTGTACCACATGAGGACCTCATGCCGTTGCCACAGCCCTGATGGTTCCTTGTATTCTGTCTTAACTTTGGCATAAGTAAGACTTTTACCCACATAGGTAGCTATATCAGCTTCCATCTTGGGCCACTCATACTAATCCTTCAGGTGTTGGTACCTCTTGCCGGATCCAGGATGGATCGAGTACCTGGACCTATGAGTCTTGCCCCAAAGTAAACGTTCGAAAATTGTCGTGAAACGGAACCTAAAGTCGTTTCAGGAAGTGTATGGTTCTGTCTTCCTTAGGCAATACTGCACTTACATTCCATATAATGCTACATCTTGAAAGTTCTTTGGTTTGAGCATCTCATGCCTAGCTCACGAATCCAAGTGACGAGATTTGTCTGTATGGTCATTTCTAAAGCTCGCACCCTTAGAGGCTTTGCGTGCTCCTTGTGGCTCAAGGCGTCTGCTACAATGCTTGCCTTGTTCAGGGGATGCTTAATCTCACAGTCACATTCATTCAGTAGCCCACTCTGTCTCGTTATCTCATGTTTAAGTCCTTTTGATCGACGGTGTGCTGCAATCCTTGTGATCAGTAAAGATCGTGCAGCGTTTTCCCATACAAGTACTGGTGTCAAAACTTCAGCGCGCAATTACTGTACCTAGTTCAGGGTCTCTTCTCATGATTCCTTTAATCAACGTGACGCGTATGCGATGACGTGGTCTCGTTGCATCAACGCGCAATCGAGACTTCGTCGAGAGACGTCACAAGTACCGTAACTCTATTGATACTTTTAGGTGACGACAAGATAGATGTCAACTAGATTAGGGTTGTTAGCGGTTGAGCAGTCCTTGACAGGTTTTCTAGGGGTCGTCTGATAAAGCCTACAATCCCCAAAGATTTCTTAGTTGCATCTTGTGGGACTCCTTAGCTCTTGATTGCAGGGTCGTCATGAATCTCATTCTTATCCACCACGCATCCTAAGAATCTTGCTTTGCGAATCCAAAGTCCGCTCTTCAACATCTTAGCACATAACTGTTCTTTCTCTAAGAGTCACAAGATAAATTGCAGATGTTGCTCATGACCTTCCTTGGTCGTTGAGCATATAAGAACGTAGTCAATAAGTATGATCATGACTTTATCCAGGTATGGCTTACATACCTGATTCATGAGGTCCATGAATACTGTCGGTGCATGTGTCAAGCCAGATGACACGACAAGGAACTCGTAATGCTCAAAGCGAGTCCTTAAGGTCGTTTTAGGGATGTTTTCCTTTGTATTCGTAGTTGAGGACATCCTGACCTCAAGTCGATCTTCGAATAGTAACTAGAACCTTACGATTGGTTTGTTTGTGTCATCAATCCTTGGCAAAGGATACCAATCCTTGATATCCAATTCTCTGAAATTGATGCAAAGTGGAAACTGCCGACTTTCTTCTCGTGCCCTTAACTAAGGACACCATGTCCTTAATTCCATCTTGGAGTAGTAGCTGGAACCTTGTAATTGGTTGACAAGTCATCGGTTCTCGGAAAGGGGTACCGATTCTTGTTGGTTAGTTGTTTATCTCCCTGTAACCCATGCGTAATACTTTTCACCCTCATTATTCCCTCTGAGTTCTTCTCAGATTAGGCTATGTACGCGTGTAAAAACTGTTGTCCTGATTCCTAACGAATAACACTGGGGCTTCCCAGGGTGAGAAACTCGGCCTGGTAGGTTTCCTCTGTCTAGCAGCCCTTACAGCAGCATCAGAGGCTCCTGTATCTCGGACGAAACTAGTCGGTAAAGCGTCATCTTGTCACTGGTGCCGCTCCTGGCACGAGGTTTATCCTAAACTCCTCTTGTTGCTGTGGAGGTATTCCTGGTAAGTCTTCAGGAAAGGCTTCTGGAAATTCCTCCACCACAGGGTTGTCTTCTAGCCCCAGCTCCTTGGTCTCCTTATCGGCAACATGAGCTAGGAAGGCTATGCAGTCTACTCGGAGGCGCTTTTGTCTCTTTGACCAATGTGAGATGTCGTAGACCCACGGTCTTATGGGGCCTAGTACCCTTGCACCTATTGTAAGAAGGTTGTGTACTATAAGTGTTTCATCATTCGCAAGAGGGATGCGACTGATTTTCCTTATAACGAACGACTTCAGCTCTATACTTGGATATCCAATCCATGCTGACTACCGTATCATGTTTTCCCAAGTCAATGGTAATAGAAGGTTCCGGCCTTCTGGGTTCCCAAAACATAATCCTTAATCGCCTCGTCTGCTTAAACTAACCTTCTATATACCAATTCTAAAGAATACGGGACGTCTATTCTACTTGAAACTAGGCCAAGCAGTTTCTTAAGTTTTAAGCATACAAGGTTAAAGTTGGTGCCAGCATTAATCAAAAATAGATGCATAAGGTTGGTTAATAGGGAACGTACCCGTAACCGCATCTAGATCCTGGCGTGCTTCACGAGCTCCGATCGTGAAGACCCTTCCTCGCTTGGTTCTTCCTAGGGAAATCTTTCCTAAAGTGCCCTACTTCACCACACCTGTATCAGCCTAGAATTTTCCCATTATCTCTTCCGTCTGGATCCTTCGCCCAACAGGCATCCTTGCTGTGCCCTTCCTTTCCACACTTAGGCCTCAGACATTGACCTTCATGGTAAAAATTGCATTCCTCACATCTCGGCTTATTTCCCAAATAAACCTTACCACCGGCCCTTTTAGTGGCTCCATAAGCCTTCCTGCCACAGGGCGGGTTCACTTCCTTTATTTTAGAGCTTCCATAGCTGACTTGGGTGCCTATATTTAGGTTCGAAGACTTCCTTTTCTTATTGCCCGAAGACTCCACATGAGTCTCCTTCTTGTTTGTCTCAGATTCCGAAAATTTTCCCGTACGTAGAGCTTCTTCAGTAAGTGTGACACTTAAATCGATAGCCTCTGTGATGGTTGGAGGTTTTGAGGTAGTAACTAGGTTCCTAATTTGTGGTGCAAGCCCCCAAATGAATCGCTCAATCCTCTTGAATTCCGGCTTGACTAAGTAGGGAACAACCCTAGACAAGTCGTGAAATCGCTGGACGTACTCAGAAATCTTCGGCCCGTCCATTTTCAAATTCCAGAACTCCACCTCAAGCTTCTGGATTTCAGCCCTAGAACATTATTTCTTCTCCATCATTTCCTTGAGCTCATACCAGCTCAGTGCATAAGCAGCATCTTCACCAAGGGTCTGAACCTGAAGGTTCCACCAAGAGAGTGCGCCATCCAAAAACAACCCTGAGATAAAGGTAACACTCCCCTGGGGCGAACAGTTACTCATTCTCAGAACAGAGTCAGTCTTTCTGCCCAACGAACAAATGCAACGACGCCTCCTGTGCCGTCAAAATTTAATGGCTTGCAGTCCAGGAATTGTTTATAGGTGCAGCTAGTTGGAGGGTTATTTCCGGAAGTGCCACCGCTGCGTTCTGAGCGGAGGGCTTCATGTCGTGCAATTGCCTGTGAGATGCGTTCTTGAAGCTCGGCTTCTGTCCTTGGTAACGTACTGGTGTCTGTGTCACGTCTGGGCGGCATTCTCTTCTGTCAAAAGGTATGAGGTAGGTTAGACAACATTCCATAATTGTCTATGAGGTACATAGCACCATAAGCAAACATGTAATCACCCAATATCACATGCATATATAATCAACAATGTATGAGCGAGGAGACAATTACTGAGCTTTCATGTAAGCTTGGCAACTTGACTTATTGTTTGTAATGGGGAAACAAAATGAGCTCGAGGTTACTTCACCTCGGTCATACAAGTTTCATAATATGAAAGTAGTAGTGATTCTCCTTCTACGTTAGTTTTCTTTGGTCTTTAGCTTCACTGAGGGGTATACTTTCCCAGAGATGGGGTTGTTCATGTAGGGGTGATAGAGAGTGTAACGTCACTGAATCTTTCCCGCGTGTTGGCCATCTCTACTTGCTTAGATATCGGTTCTTAAACAATCCGTGGACGGGTAGCAGTGTCTGACACGAAGTAGGCAAAGACGGGTTTCCTACTTTGTAAAGTGCTAAAGCAATGGTCTAGGTGTTGTTTTATCAGATGAAGGTGTGAACACCTAGAGTTTATTTTTGTGTGGTGACCATTAGCTTGACCCGCAGAGTCCACCAGGATTTCCACGCACTAGAAGTCGTTATTACGTGGGCCCCCGTAATAATAAATTGTCTTGCACGGTTACCCCAACTTTCCCTCGTTCAAGCAGATGATTAACCAAAAAGGGGACACTACCGTCCTTATACCTCTGACACGGAAAGGACCATTGCGGTGGTCCACGCGCTAACATTCGTTATCGTTACGCCCGAATAGGCACGATGATTAAACGTAATAGGAATAAGGAGAATTCCTAGTAGTTGGAGGGGCACCTTCAAGATGAGTACTTCATCTTCCTTGTCTGGTCAAGTGTGTCGTCAATCTTGCTTCACAAAGGCCACAGGGACCTCGTCCCGCTGATAAAGAAGTTGTCCAAGGTTGCCGCCTCTGCCTCGCCATCACTACCGTAGTCAGGCACCTTCACAATCGAGAGGGAAGAGCAGCCATCTCCTACGGTAACAAGCTCAGAATCTCGTTTGGTAATCACTCCAGCCATGAGCTTTGCGAGGCCGATAGCTTCATCGTGCGAGTTAAGAACCATAATAAGATTCGGAGTCGAAGGTATCTTGTTCACGTCAATAATTATTCCGTTCACTTATACGTGTATATATATATCAATAAATAAGTATGCTACTTAGCATAAGCAAGAAAATAAATGCATCATATCACATATAACTCTCATTTGTCTTTTCAGGGGGGTGGGTCATTTTGTCTTTGGCAAGTCTAACTCATGTAGACTATGCCTTAGTTGGCACCGTAGTTTGGGGTATTCTCCTCCCTACTAATGTCCTTGCTTGTCCTTTCTCTGAATAATGTTTGACTCATGGATCTTGACGCTTACGTGAATGCAATGAAAAAACTTTTTTGTAAAAATGTTTTTGTGAGAGAGTCCTAGTGATTGTAGTCTAGACTCGTGAATGAATCCTAGTTCACTACAATCGAAGCTCTGATACCAAACTGTCACACCCTGACTTTTGCGGAAGCGTATGATGTGTGACTGGTATAATATCATTGCATTCAATCCTAATAAACAACTACATGATCAAAACGATGTTCATCCATTCATTAAGTAAAAGTATTACAAATACCAGTTATACCAGTTTCAAACAACACAACCTTCGACTACGATACAATTCAACAAAAGTGGATGACATCTAAGCTTGGAATTTACTTCTAAAAACAACACCCGCGCCCAAGATCCAACTTGTTACCTGAAATACATGTAATTTTGGGAAACATCAACAAAAGTTGAGCTAGTTCATGCGTTTGTGTGAGTACTGACAATCTTGTAAACCTTTGAGAGATTCCTTTTGGAAACAGATATGAAAAGCATTTATGAACATATCAAATAAATGTTTTACAATGACATTAAGGCATGTGAGGACATAGGGAGCACTGGAAATGAGTAGGCTTATACCCTTGTCGATTTCCCTCGACTATGTCGAATTCTCCTTCGACTATGTCAATTCACCTTTACTATATCAATTCACCTTGACTAATGTCGATTCACCTCGACTAAGGTCGATTCACCTCGACTGGGACACCGAAACACTCAAGTGGTCACAAGTACCATGAGTGGGGTTCGGCCGTACCCGTTAGATCTAACCTTCGTCCCTAATTAAGAGTTAATGGCATTTCAATTTAGTCTATGCTCACATGATCAGTTCATAGTCAATTCATACTGTTTAAACATTCGTAACATGTATTCCACCCCCGAGAGTTATAAAACCAAAAACAGTTAAGAGAAAAGGGGGACATGAACTCACAGCTTTGCGTCTTCGGTACTCGTAACTCAAATCTCTTCTAAAATTTCCAAGAAAATATATTTTTAGTTCCAAAAATAATATATTTTCTCCTTGTCGAAAATTTGATATACTTTGTAATAATAGTAAAAATCATATTTTCATTTCTTTCGTATCCAAAATAATATTTACCAAAAATATATTTATAACGGTATTTTCCGGAATATTTTGTAAGTTACGGTCTTTCGTTCGGTTCCACAATATTATGTGTGTAACTTATATATTTATTCCTTGTGATTTTTAGTAATATTTTGGATTGTAAATTTCTTGGTATTTTGTTAAGTTATAATACTTTAAAATCTAAAATAATATAACTAATACACAAAGTATACAAATAATCACACAAAATGTGTCTTTAATGTAAATATATATTCTAAATACATATTTATCCATTTTTATTTATGAAAACCAACCTCCAATACTTGTATTTTTGTAACAAAATCTATGGCAAAGTTTATATTGAAAATCATAGTTAAAACACACTTGTAAATATTTGTTTAGAAAATATTTTTCTAAGTGTTTATATTTTTAGAAAATTTTGCTATAGTTTCCCCTAAATATGGAGGTGTCCATGCTATCAAAGCATATCATTTTCTTTTCAAAATCATCACGAACAATCAACAATCAATCTACACTTACCGAGTGTCAAAACAATGCTATCTACATAATAATCATGAACTTGAACTTTCATAAAAACTTGTAGTAACTTGGTATTGTGTTTAGTAGGTTTAGTTACCCTTTAAAGTGTGTTTACTTCTTTAAAAATCTCGTTCTTGGAAGATTTAGATGTTTACAACTTGTAAACATGTTTTACAAAAACATTTCTTTATGACATCTTCTTGTTTCACAAGTGTTTATACACTTGTTTTTTCACCAAAAATAATGTATGTTCAAGTAAGAACCAAACCTATGTAAATCTTGTTATTTAACTTGGTTTCTTTGGAAAACTATTTTTTTGAAATCATTCAAGTTTATGTCTAGTAATCATATTACATACTTCATCATTCACAAAATCATTTTCATTTTTCAAGTTCATGAAAACATAAAGCATGATGATCTTGGTCTTTCACAAGACCATCACCTTAACTTACTAGATCATGTGTTTAATCACAATCTAGTAGGTTTCTTATGATGTCTAACATCACTAACACGAATCATCAATCATCAAGAAGCAAATAAACACTATTCAACATGTATTCATATGTTAATAAGCTTATGTTAAGGATTCATGATTAAGTTCTTTAGTGTTCATCAAGATTAACAATGTTCATCATCTTTTAACCATCAAAATATGAAATAACAAGAGATCATAAGGGTCTTACTACTAGCTCTATGGCTAGGGATGAACACAAGAAGTTGAAGATGATAAATGTGTTGGATAAAAGCAAATGGGAGAGGTCCTTCAAGATCCAAGACCACCAAGCTTCTTTAGACACCTTCTTGAACCTTTGTGAGTGTATGGAATGGATGATCAAGATTGGATGATGATGGTGGCGAGGGTGATGTTGTTCGGCCGAGATTGGGGAGGAGAGGAGGAGAAAGATGATGGTGTGAAGTGGGTGATGATAATGAGAGTTTAGATCTTCTTATAACCATATTCAAGGTTTAACCAATGGATATTATGTTCACCAAGTACAATACAAATCTCTAGCAAATCAAAGGAAGATCAAGTAAGATCTTAAGAAAATCAAAGGAGATTTAGTGTGATCAAGGGTGGGCCACACCCTTGATGCCGTGAACATGAGGGGGGGGGGGGGTCTTGGTTGGGGTTTAATGGATAGTTAGAAGATCTAGTTAGGATTTAAGTGTAATAGTTAGTGCTTATGTGTATTAGGTGTTATATAGTGTGTTAGGGTGTTCGGGGATCATAACTAGCTCAGAGTCACTAAAACAATGTTTCTAGTGTAATTTGGTGTTTCGGGTAGTGTCTGATTGTTCGGTTAGATACCGGTTCGTTAAAGTGCTAAACTATACCGTTTAGTGTTCTTTATGTACCCTTTTGTGACTCTTTTGATTCCCGACACTTAGGAAGGTATTCAGGACCAATAAACCACTTTTCTGCATTATATTTTTGGAGTTTAAATGCTGAAAATAGCTGAATTTGTCTATTTACTGCAGAATTTTGCAGTTTTAGTGTGTTTCTGGCACTTTCCGGCACCTATGTCATCACTAGGGAGGCAGTATTGTAATCCCTACTTCTCTACACACTATGCTAGTGTAACACTGGGTCCTGGGGCTCATTTTGTCTCTTAACATCATGTCTATCTAAGTACTGAACTCCCGTCAGTGCTTTTAGTTTGTCTGATAATGGTGCCAATTCTGTACTGTGCATTAATAGAACTATATCGTGTTGCATGTAGTAATGATAAAAGTTTTGCAACATGAAATGCCATTTGTATGTGTATATCAGTAATCAGAAATTCATTCGTCTTGTAAACTATACCATGCACAGTTATCAAAGCACAGACTACTGCTCAATTATTGTACGTAATGTACGGAAAAGTGACAGTTGTCACAATTAACCACCTGCCACCGCCACCACCATCAACCCACCACTACCCGCCACCCACCTGCATCAACCCACCACTATAAATTAGAATATTGCATAACTCACAGTCAACATGAGTAAACATGTGAATCATCCATCATAAAGTCAGATGTAACGTACCTATGATTCAAAATTCCCCTAAAAATACCCTAATTAACAGGTAGCAATAGTTCAACTTTTCAAACACTTCCCAACCAATGCAATCATGCTTCCAGCGACAAACTAACAGAATTTGACAATACTCAATCTAAAACCTATAAAACCGTAACAAAAAAAAGTGTAGAGAGATGGAAGTACTGACTATTCAGTGACATCTTCGAGGACCATGTTGACATTGACATCGAAACCCTTGAGGGTTCCAACGAGCTCCTTGTCCCCTTTTATTATCACCCATATCTGGAGCCTATGCATCGATCTATCGGCTCTGCATCATCAACACAATATTTATGTTTGATTTTCTGTAAGATGATGAAAGAGGGTTATGAGAAGATGAAGAGAACCTGACGGAAGAAGTTGTGAAGGGTTGTGCGCCATGGATTCGCTTCGAAAACTCAAGTAGTGTGTGTGTGTGTGTTTCGGAGAGAGAGCCCCTTTGCCCCTATGAGCGCCGAAAGTTGAATTGTGGGTAGATCCAGTTCACTTTTAACTTTATACTCTGCTCCGAAAGCTCGTGGCTACTCGGTGGTGGATGCAGGGAAAGGCGGTAGAGAGAGAGTAGGTTTATTTTATAGAGAGAGTGAAGAAAGACAAAGAGAGATAATCTTCAGATTGTTTGAGAGAGAGAATACAAAGAGAGATGAGAGTAGGTGTAATTTATTTATATATCTTCTTTATTCTTTTATAAAATAGTCCTTGACTATAAGTTATTAACATAATATACCCTAGAAAGATGAAATTAGAATAATGCCCTCATGTGCCTTGCACATGATTAGATTTAACGAAAAAAATCTAACTGGGTTAGGGCTAAAGGACAAGACGTGCAACAAAATTCCCTACAAAGGCCAAACCTGTCAAAATTCGTTGAAAAGGTCACCGCCTGAAAAATGGTATATAGATGAAGGACAAAACTTGTAATTTTTCCATCAAACAATCATATAAGCCATAAAGTGATTTTCCAATGAACAAGAAGTTCTTTTATGTTAAATTTGAATTGTAACCGATTATGAAATTAGACCAGATGACTTATATTTATATGGGTTGAACCAGCGCAACATTTTCAATTGGTAATTAACAGTTGGCAGTTATATCTTCTGCGAGTTATGACAAGAACTGCAAGAAAATACTCTCAATAGTAATTTTGTTGCTATGTTGCTACCGGCTTTCTTATGACTCAGTTCTTATCGAGCTTCCATAGTTTAGTTGCTACCGAGCAGCATGACCCCAGCCAGGGGTGTTGTCCCTTGAAACCCCCAACCCCCCCCCCCCCCCCCCCCCCCCCCTTGTGTCAGGGTGCTGCCCTAGATACACATGCATGGTCTAGGGGCTCTTACAACCTTAGAGGATCTTTAGTACCAAAATCACAATAATGTTGAACGAGCGTATAATCTCCACCTCCTAACTCGTATCAATAGCAATTGTGATTTCTCATTTGGTCTCCAGGTAAATCCAATTATCCTAAATAAATTGCTTGTTGATGCTAAAATTAGTCATTATGAATGGACACCCAATATAGTATGTACAACAAATGTATAAGTGGGACTTCAGGTCAGAAAAAAAATACTATTACAAACAACATAGAGAACTTAAAAAAATATCACTGATATTCCTGCCAAATATTTACAGATACAAAATTATATGATCATACTATGTATGATCAACTGATTTATACATTTCAGTAAATCATATGAATATTTTTTTTATTCTTTTCTGAACTTCTCCTATCAAAGTTTATTAATAGAAGGGACATCTTCAAAATACGAAAATAGTTCTTGGAGAACTCAAGCTGAAAGACCCATCTTGTCTTCCACTCCATGAGATATCATCTTTGGTCACCTTCATCCTTTTGCTTCTGATCCTTTCATAATTCTCATTCTCTTGCAAGATAACATAAACATCCTGCACATCATCCCATAATATTTATGAGTAAATATATATTCTTCATTTCACATGTTTTCGTATGGAAATATAAAGAGAGTGTGTGTGTGTGTGAGAGAGAGAGAGAGAGAGAGAGAGAGAGAGAGAGAGAGAGAGAGAGAGGGTATTTACCCCCAGGGAACATCTCCAACAAGCATCCAATCACCATCTTTGTCTTCATAAGTAGGTGCATACTTACAGCCATCTCTCTCAGAATACAAACCAACTGTGAGTTTGAACATGTACTCCAAGGCTTTTAGGAGGTCTGAGTATCCTTTATAGACCTTTAAATCAATCTTCCTAAGATAGGGTGCACCATCCATGCTTACTTTCACATACATCCCACTTTCGGATTCGCTCTTTTTCTGTTGGAAGTTGTTTTTTCGGTAGTTCCTCACCGGCGGCCATCCCACCACTTGTGATCTTCACACATCCATTAATCATTAGTTATTTAGTGGCGGACCCAGGAATTTTTCCATGGGGTGCGGAACATTTTTAAAAATTTTAGGCCCCTAGGTATATAAGTAAAAAAATCGGTTCGTATCGGGTCGGGTCGGGTCATGTAAAACAAACGAACATCAAACTAAATTTATATAATCATCAAAAAGATGTCAAACCTTGTTACAAACATAATTAAAACGTCGACGCCCCACGGGTTTTCATGTTTTGAAATCTATCCAAAAACATCATCTAAAGTTAATTTCTTAAGCAATTCTTTCTTTATATAACATAAGTTCATCGCTCCATAACATAATGTTTCAATTTTAATTTTAATTTTCAACTATTCAAGCCCTATAAATCATAACGTAAGTTGTAATCACCCTAAAAATATAAGTGGGTAAAGGTATGGATATTTGGCTTTAGTTAGTTAGGTATTAAAAGTTATATAATTTAGGTAGTATTTTTTTTTTTAAATAAGAGTTTACTAAAAAAATTTAAAATATAAAATGATAACACTTTTTACCTAAGGGGTGCGGACGAAAAATTTCAAGGGTGCGGTCGAAAAATTCCAAGGGGTGCGGACGGGATTTTCGACGGAACTTAGCACTAAACTTTTTTTTCGTCGGGGGTGCGCCCGCCCACCTTGGACTGGGCTTGGGTCCGCCCCTGTTTTTAAAGTTACATGTAATGTACCCACCCTTATATGCTGAACGCACCCCTTTGAACAAAAGTACACAATAGATGTGACTCGTTTAGTAGGGGGAGGGGTACAAACGGTAAAATAGGGAAGGGAAACGTTTAACACAACCAATTATAATCGGGTGACATTAGGGTGATGATGTAAGGGGTGGTTGGCTTAGTAGCTTATTAACCATTATTATTTTGTATAAACATTTGGTGTGATAATAAAGGTATTGTTTGCCGTTAAAAAAATATATATATATAATCAGGTGACTTACTTGGTAGCAGGTGCTGTTTCCATGTCAGTCTCTTTGGCTTCAGAGTGGCTATCCTTGTTAGTTTCAGGCTGACATCGTTTGTTGTTGTTTTTGAAGCATGATTCTTTATTGGATTCGTCTCTTCCAGGCAATCCCAAAGTTAGATTCAAACCATCTTCCATGTTCATCTTGCTCTCCACTTTAATTATCTCAAAACTGAATGGTTTATATATAATATAAGTATATATGAATATGAATGTGTGAATGCAAGAAATAACAAGGGTGGGTTGGGTGGATGTTTTTTTATGTTTGTTGGTGGGGCAGGTTGGTTAGATATCTGTTATCCCATTTTAGGTTGCTATAATATACTAAAACAACAACATTAGGGTACAATTTTTTTTTAATAAAATACATGCAGAGTTTTTTAATAAGATATTTTTTGTGTATAACGTAAGAGGTTAAGGAAAATTAGTATGGTTTGGTCATGGTCATGGTGGCTTAAACTGTTCCTAATTATTTTTTTAATCGTTTGTTTGGATTAAAAAAATATTTAATTGATATATAATGTTAATGATATCATACACGTATGTCTATTGTCTCAAAACTGGGGAAGAAAAAGTAAAATAGTTGGTTCAGTATACATAACCCTTTTGATGTTTCAAACCGTGTGCCATACTATTCAAACACACCATATAAATCTTAAGCTAATTAAACTGCATGTTTCGGTTTAAAAGTTGTGGATAAAATGATTATATACAAATTTGTGAATTAAAATGAGTGGAGGAAAGAAAAAGGCGAAAAAGTGTATGAGTTAAGGGCAAATGCAAGCTAAGGCTGTTGGTAGTATCGGCAGCAGCTTTCAGGCAAATGCTGCTACATTTAGGGGACAAGAGTTGGACAAGTTCAGCCGCCCATATGGAAGTCATACTTTGAAAGGGTCATTTCTCATCATCTGACGGCCAAGATTGAGTCTGGGAGGGATGTATGGGTGAGATCAGGATCGTTCATTCCTAGAGTGAGAGTGTCCCACGGCATGTGAATTTTTGTGGACACACATGGATGCTATATGTGGTAAGCTAGTGGGAGACGTTGCTTAGAGCATCTTCCTCCATCCTTCGTAGCGACTGTTTGTTTTAACGGCGAAGATTTTATTATTTCTAATAAGATGCTAGACAAATGTTACATCAATTTAATCAAAGAAAGGAGTTTGCTTTAGTACCGTCAATATTGTTTGTATGTGTGTTGCTTATCTGTTAAAAGTGTTAGGTCCCTTTGACTTGCACTACTAGAAAATAGGGTTTTTGCTACCACATTTTCGGTCGAAAAACGGTGGCAAAAGCCTTTTTGCTACCGTTTTGCCACCAAAATTTCGGTAGAAAAAACACACGTGGCAATTGCCCTATTGCCACTTATTTGCTACCGCTTTGTTTTTTGCTACCGTTTTGCTACCGCTTGTTTGCCACCGTTTTGCTACCGTTTTTTTGTCACCGTCTTGCTACCCCTCCCTTTTGCCACCGTTTTGCTACCGTTTTTTTGTCACCATTTTGCTACCATTTCCGCTTGTTTGCTACCGTTTTGCTACCGCTTTTTTACACCATTTTGCTACCGTGTTTTTATCACCATGTCACCATTTTGCCTTTTATTTATTATACCTGCTACTTTATATCTATTTATATCTACTAGAAGAATTTAAAATTGTAACCAATTATGGAATTTGAAAATCATAACAAATATCCTATGTTGCTCATAATAAAACATCATCGAAACATCAAATATGTTGAAACTGCACTTTTGTAATAAATCACACAAGCCAAAACCTATCGCTCCATATTTCTCCTTTTGATCTAGTATCAGCTACCCCTGCCCTAGCAAGAAGATCCAACGATGGAGGATCGATCCCTTTCTGATTTATAACCACAAAGTTGTTATCGATTCCATTGCAGACCTGTAGACCGTCACCTGTAATGTATTTTAATAAGCAATACAAAGAAAAATGGAAAGTTTAAATATCAATTAATACCTTATTTTTTAGTTCGGTTCTTTTTTCACTCTTTTATCAACTGCACGCCTCTCTGCAGCAACTATCGCTTCTCTTTGCTCCGCATTTGAATAGAAAACTCGAGCATTTATTTCGTTGAAAGAACAAACTAACTTAGTGTTGTCAAGTGTCAAAATTAGTAGCCGAAAGAGATAAACAAACGCATACGACATATCTTACCTTTTCACACCGTCAAAATGTAACAACTTTCTGCATGCCTCTTCATATCCGGATGCCTGGAAAAGAATAGTAAACAAATAAATAAAGGTTAAGCTAATCCTCATTGTGAACTGGCAAAGAGAAGTTTAAAAGACATAAACTTATATCAGCCTTAAAAAGAATAGTAAAGTACACAGAAGGTCCCTGTAGTTGACCAAATAGTTGCAGCCAAATAGCAACTGCATGAGACAGTGGAACCACGAGGCATTAGCATAGATTTCTTTTTAAATATTTCATCGAAAAGAAGAAAAATACCTGAGATTATGTGATGTTAAATAATTAAGATGTACATCATTTAAAAAAATATATATAAAAATCTTCCCAAATTAATCAAAAATAATTAAATAAATATTCTAAAATTAAAAGGATACAATCCTCAAAGAATCATCGGATCTCAGCCAAACGATGAGGAGGTAGCTGGCTTATATCAGTGTAGTGGCGGTACTCTGGATCACCAGCACATACTGCAATAGTCTTGTCATCTTTTTCTCCTTAAATCCAAAAACATGATTTTAAAAAAAAAATCATAATTGACAAATATTTAACTGTTATGAAGACGATGGTAGATGCACCTGATCAATCATAGGCATTAGTCCGATGGCCCTGGCTCTAAGAAAACATCCAGGTAGCACAGGTTCCTGCAACGAACAAGTTTTAGGAATACAAGATTAAAGTGATCACAATAATAATAGAGATAATGTATACAAACCACAGATGAATACAAGATGCGATCAACCTGCTCAAACCAGAGGTGGACTCAGACACAGGCAAGGGTTAAGTGACCTCGAAGAATTTTTTTTTATGTGTTATATAGTACCCAAAACTCATTTATGTGTAATATACAAATAATAATTTGATACACCACATATATTACCTTAATCATGGGCCCGCCACTGATATAACCACAAGATATACGTTGTGCATCAAACTTCAAAGTGCCGGTAATTTACCTTAATGAGGCCGGTTTTCTTGTCAAGTTCATATTTCACTTTGCTTCCTTTGGTGATCTCAATAAGCTGTATAAAAAATAAAAATTACAACTCAATATGAACCCAGCCAAACAAAGGGAAGGCAAGGAAGTGTCGGTAATAAAAAAAGTGTTTGTCATTTTCATTATACAGTGGTGCTTCCCACAACGATCTCATCGTCCTTTTTTCTTTAAAACAATAGAAGCAACAAACTTTCGGTGATTGGGAATTAAGAAGGGTTCAGTGTTAAAAGATGTACCTATCCAGCAGGTCTTAATATAGTTCCTCAAACTTTGCCCTTGTAAGGCTAGTGCCAATATGTTTAGGACCATCTGCGGTGGCTGTAATGAACGGCTAACTAAGCAAAAAAAAAAAAAAAAACAGAGGTTATAAGTCAGTAAAACAATGCAATAAAAATGTGATATCACAATTATGAAATCTCCAACTGATTGATATACCTTTTATTTGCCTGAGTCAAGAGTTGAAAGTTCCATCTTCGCCTTTTGAGCAGTTTCGGTCAAAAACGCATTCTCTCTTCCAGTATCATGATCTTTGGTTTCTAACACCATTTTACCTAAGTTGTCAGCAACATCATTGCTCTCCAGAAGACTAGTAATTCTATCAAAACTAGATGGATGTTTCATACAATAAACTAACTATTAATCATCAATCTTCGCATCCAAACTATAAGCATAAATCAACTCAGAAGTCAACTAACAACTAACTTTTCATCTGCAAATCACATTACACAAGATAAATCAAATCAAAAGCTATAAAAACTCACCAAACCACCTTTTTGATTCAGCAACCATCCAATAACTCTGCGCTTGACTTCGCAGACCAGCATCTTTACGCGTCTCCCCCACCACTAAACACCAACAAAGCCTCCTCATCTCTAGCCGCCCTCTCAACCCCCTCCTTTATATGTGCCACAGAGGTAGCAGCCTGACTTGCATTTTTCCAATACGATTCCAAAAACCACGAATCCACCTTATCAACCTTCTCACGACTACTACTCATATAAACCACCAGGTTACACAGCTTAGAAAACAGATAACTCTCATGTAAACCACCACTAAACTTACTATAATCAGTACCAAAACTGACAACTCCAATGACAAAAGAATCAACAACATCATAGGATGCAACTTGTAGTAGTACATTACTCTATAGTCTTGTCATCTTTTTCTCCTTAAATCCAAAAACATGATTTTAAAAAAAAATCATAATTGACAAATATTTAACTGTTATGAAGACGATGGTAGATGCACCTGATCAATCATAGGCATTAGTCCGATGGCCCTGGCTCTAAGAAAACATCCAGGTAGCACAGGTTCCTGCAACGAACAAGTTTTAGGAATACAAGATTAAAGTGATCACAATAATAATAGAGATAATGTATACAAACCACAGATGAATACAAGATGCGATCAACCTGCTCAAACCAGAGGTGGACTCAGACACAGGCAAGGGTTAAGTGACCTCGAAGAATTTTTTTTTATGTGTTATATAGTACCCAAAACTCATTTATGTGTAATATACAAATAATAATTTGATACACCACATATATTACCTTAATCATGGGCCCGCCACTGATATAACCACAAGATATACGTTGTGCATCAAACTTCAAAGTGCCGGTAATTTACCTTAATGAGGCCGGTTTTCTTGTCAAGTTCATATTTCACTTTGCTTCCTTTGGTGATCTCAATAAGCTGTATAAAAAATAAAAATTACAACTCAATATGAACCCAGCCAAACAAAGGGAAGGCAAGGAAGTGTCGGTAATAAAAAGAGTGTTTGTCATTTTCATTATACAGTGGTGCTTCCCACAACGATCTCATCGTCCTTTTTTCTTTAAAACAATAGAAGCAACAAACTTTCGGTGATTGGGAATTAAGAAGGGTTCAGTGTTAAAAGATGTACCTATCCAGCAGGTCTTAATATAGTTCCTCAAACTTTGCCCTTGTAAGGCTAGTGCCAATATGTTTAGGACCATCTGCGGTGGCTGTAATGAACGGCTAACTAAGCAAAAAAAAAAAAAAAACAGAGGTTATAAGTCAGTAAAACAATGCAATAAAAATGTGATATCACAATTATGAAATCTCCAACTGATTGATATACCTTTTATTTGCCTGAGTCAAGAGTTGAAAGTTCCATCTTCGCCTTTTGAGCAGTTTCGGTCAAAAACGCATTCTCTCTTCCAGTATCATGATCTTTGGTTTCTAACACCATTTTACCTAAGTTGTCAGCAACATCATTGCTCTCCAGAAGACTAGTAATTCTATCAAAACTAGATGGATGTTTCATACAATAAACTAACTATTAATCATCAATCTTCGCATCCAAACTATAAGCATAAATCAACTCAGAAGTCAACTAACAACTAACTTTTCATCTGCAAATCACATTACACAAGATAAATCAAATCAAAAGCTATAAAAACTCACCAAACCACCTTTTTGATTCAGCAACCATCCAATAACTCTGCGCTTGACTTCGCAGACCAGCATCTTTACGCGTCTCCCCCACCACTAAACACCAACAAAGCCTCCTCATCTCTAGCTGCCCTCTCAACCCCCTCCTTTATATGTGCCACAGAGGTAGCAGCCTGACTTGCATTTTTCCAATACGATTCCAAAAACCACGAATCCACCTTATCAACCTTCTCACGACTACTACTCATATAAACCACCAGGTTACACAGCTTAGAAAACAGATAACTCTCATGTAAACCACCACTAAACTTACTATAATCAGTACCAAAACTGACAACTCCAATGACAAAAGAATCAACAACATCATAGGATGCAACTTGTAGTAGTACATTACTCTATGTCTTTATTGCCAACAGATTTGATCAGTTTAGGTTTTCTACTTTTTCTTATCGAAATCACCTTTTCGATACGCATTAAACGATTTCGGACTATCTGAACAGAATTGATAGTTCATCATAATCAATTGCAATCATAGCATACCTAATTGACTGATCGTGTAAAGTTAGGGTGTATCTTACATAAAGGATGCTACGTATCCATAATTTAAACAAAACAGAAAAAATAGCATTTAACTCCATGAAATTTTTCATCTCAAATTGCAATCAATAGGTTTACAGAATCGTATGCCTAGTCCTCTATGAATCGATGATCTATTCAGAATCCTCTGTTTAGAATTGTATGTCTAGTCGTATCTCAACTCAGTTGTATGCACAAACCTCAAAACCTAGCCGCTAATCCTAGTCCTAACCAAAGAGGATACGAACCTGTTCAGAAGATAAAGCCTCGAGAATCGTCTGTGAATAGATGTTCAGAATCAAACCCTAGCTTTCTGTAACAACGGAGTTCAGAAGATCCAAATAGTATGCGTAATCATCCAAATCGTGCATATGCTTCGAGAATCATTTGTGAAGATCAATGAATCGTCTGGATTACAAGATCAATCGATATGTCGTTAATGCGTCGAACACTTGAATCGTCTGTGAAGATCAATGAATCGTACAATGAAGCAGAGCTTCAATTCTCTAATGAAATTGAACGACGGTGTTGTGATTTAGGGTTAAATTTGGTGTGAATCGGCAGATTTAGGGTTAAATCTGGTGTGAATCGGTAGATTTAGGGGTTTGAATGTGTGAATAGGCGCAACGATCTGAACGAGAATGTAATTAGGTTTTTAAGTATATGGTATTTTTGCCATCATTGTTACTTATTTTGCTACCGGTTACTTATGGTAACAAATTTTGGTGGCAATTGTCTTTTTTTGTAGTAGTGTTGACGTTATGCTCAGGTGATATCTATAACCTGGTCACAATGCGCGGAATTCATTACGATTAGGTGACAAGTACAAGATTAGTTAGTTTTCAATAATTTCATTCATATAACTTCAGTTTACATTCAAGAAATCAACTAGACAGGGCTTCTCCGTCAGTTCTGCAAAGTTACAAAACACTCAGTCCTCACCACTATTTATACTACAGGAAAACTCCTTCGTGCGGACCTATCTCCTCCGTACGGATGAAACATCCGTACGGATGTGATACAATACTTGCAAACTGAAAATATCTAACAGTTAATCCTGTTACAAACTGACACGAATCGATGACGTACGTAGCAGACATTCTGTATGAACAAACTCTCCCTTGGATGTTGCCGCAGTCTCGATCGGTCTTCCAGAACTTCAAATCTTCAAAATTCTAACGCCCAAAGAAATACTTTCTAATGCGTTGACATTTCAACTCAAAGTACGTCATTCTAATAGATGCCTTCTTCAATATGGCTTCGATCCTTTCTTCGTTTCGAACTTCTTTCAAAAATTCTTTTCTCTCAATCTCTCTCCACTTCGCGTTCCACATCTTCACTGAGTTAACTTCATAAGCATAGCAGACCTTTGTAACATTCTGGTACTGCATAGCTTGTACAGTATCCTGCAACACCTGATAATGTATCTTGTTAAAGTACAACATCTCTACATCTCTCTCAGAAAGATGTACCAACTACATAGGATCCAAACTCCTAATTGCTCTCCAACAACCTTCAGTATTCAACACAATCAATGCCGCCCCGATCAATCTATCATAATTCCACCATGTGAAATCTGTATAAAAATCATGTTCAAGCTTCATCAATGGCATATGCTTCATTGCTTGAGGACGTTTGATATTCAATGTCACTTTAGGCTCCTTGGGTTCCGGATCAATTTCTGTCTTCGACACAACTCTTTTCGGATAATGTGGCTTCCAAATTGGAAAGTCATGACGAGCTTCATACCTAATATACCTTCGCAATTTCTGATCTCCCAGTTTCATATGAAAGTTAATCAACTTTGTCTTGCATAACTCTTCCACATCCCACCATGGCAAAGATTTAATGTCGTTCAAGTATCTAAAGTACTGAACACCATATTCTCGTTTAATAGCAAACACATTCAGTTCTGGTTTCCAGCCCCAACTAATAATATCACCCAACAACATGTCTTGATTTCTTGTGAAAAACGCAAGTGGTCTTCTAAATTTTCTTTCCCTCGGCATAAGCTTGAACCAAGTCTTTCGAGCTTCTCTTATCTAATCTTTACTTAATCTCGAAGATTCACCATCCTTGATTCTTTCCTGGATCTTTCTTTTCACTAGATCATCAGCTTCATGGGCAAACATCTCAGTAAAAGTGGGAAAATCATCAGTATTTTCTCCTGAACACTTTGGAATTTCATTGTCAGGATCATCTTCGACGATAACTCCGTCATAATCATCAGCATCAGGAACATGATTGAACACATAATCATCTGTGTCACACCCTCAAATTCCACATGCGGGGTCTTACTGGAGGCGCGTGACATTCCAAGATCAAGCCACTAATCATGTTGAACCATTTCAAGTTTAATTGTAAAACATTTAATTCTCACGTTCGTTATGAATAGTGATAACAGTTTTAGAAGTTTGAAAACATAAGTTTAATTTATTAGCGGAAGCAAAGGTATACAATCCTGATTTAATTGAAAACAAAGTTACTTAGCAGAACAATTAAAACGGTTCAACCCCAAAAGCCATGACACTCTCTAAGCTGCAAGTTCCTATCCGAGCCGTACCTAACGACCTGCAAAGCATGCAATAGTGTGTCAACATAAAGTTGGTGGGTTCACAGTTTTAGTTAAGTGTAGAGCGTAAGCATAAGTTCATATGTAAAAGCGTTATAAGTATGAGTCGGGTAACTAACCCTCATCACATGACTAAACTGTGTAGGTACCGAAAACTTAAATGTAGTAAGTTGTTGTGCCCCGTATCAATTTCTATCATCATTGATCAAAGTGTCAAGGTCAATACTTCACGCCCGGCTCCCAGCACGGTGTGAGATTTGTCGAACCTAATAGCGTTATCAACTATACCCCGTTTGCCAAACCCGACAACTAATTGGTATGATGCGTAGGGACTTTTAGAGAGATGTTCGTTTAGTCCAAGTGTACTACTCCACCTCCAGTGGATAGTATGTTTTAGTGGTTCCAATCTAGGAATGCACGTGTAGCCCCAAACCAGGGGTACCGTATGTATTTCCCAAACCAGGGAAATAAGTGTGATGTCCCAAACCAAGAACGCATGCTTTTAGTAAAGAGTTGTGAACTCACCTTAGTTTTGCTCGGTAAGATTAAAATTACGTGTATGCAAGCTAGGACGATCAACCACGCCCTATTATAGTGACCATGGGTTATTAGTGATTGTTTATGCAAATCATGTAAGTCCTACACGTATCTAGCAATTAGCATGCGTACAAGTTGTCGCAAATATTTCATCGTGTGGTGTAACACCCCATGTTTCGGAAGTCAAAATCAAAGTCAAGATTGGAGTCAAAGGGAGACAAGATTGCTAATTGCGATCTGTCACTCCTTGCTCAATTCCTGTTTTGACTTCTTTGACTTGTAGATAGCCTATTTTATGCATTACGTTAGTTGTATTATGTGGAGTACTTATTAACAATCGAGGGTATTCGCTATTCATCGCATGTTTAATCGCTATTCGCTATCGCGAGCACACTCGCAACTCGAATTACGCATTTTGGTTATTATTATACGTGTGTGTGCCTTATGTGTTACTTGTGCGTGTTCATTTATGATATGTTGTGGTGATTAATCGAAACGCAATCAAAACTCAATCGCAATCGAATCGCAAACGCTAAACGAATATGAAATAAGGATGATTGTATGTTGATATAGTAGTTGGGATTAAAAGTAATTTGACTAGGAAACTCTATCGCATCGCAACGCTCGCAATCGCAGTCGAAACGGCAAAACTCGTCGCACCGAACACTCGAACCAAAGTGGCTAATCGACCAGGTGACCAGCCGATCGACTAGCCGTTCGATCGAGCTACCGCTCGATCGGCCAGCTGTTCGACCGGGCTGCCACCCGATCGACCAGCCCTTTCCACTTTAGGAAACCCTATAAATACCCCTGTCCACATCAAACTTACCACTTTTGCACACTTGTAACACCCCGTCCCGGAATGGGCCGGCGTGTCACTATAACGGTAGTCAGATCAAAAACATAATTCCATTTATACTTAAATGTATTACAAGGCTTTACAATTTAATAAAGGATATCTAATCCATTACAATTATTTCTACCGTCTTGTCCAAACACTCGAGCACTCTTCCATATCCCCTGTCTCAGATTGTCCTGATAACCTGACGTAAAGAAGAAAACACAACAAAGAAAAACGTACGTCTGAGCAAAATTTTGAAAAGTTTTGCCCAGTGTGCGGATAGAGGAAGATAAAAGCTTATTTTATTTAATAACCGGATGGAACTTGACGATGCAAATAACTTATAATTTCATAATCATATCTTACGGATGTACCCATGAGCAAACTGAAAACGTGACAATACACAGGTAGCTACTCCTGCATACTTATCACATGAGATGGCGAATTGGCATACCCGTTATCCACCTCCTTATACTTAAATTCTAGGATTCGATCCATACGCCTCCTAATATATGTACCACACTTGTACTTAAGAGACGCCGTGAACTGATCTCTCCGTCACGGGTGGAGCACATGAGGTTGATGCCACAACAACATGCTCGTGGGACACTCCACGAGAAGCGATACTCAGGGTAACAGAGTACAAAGAGTCTTATTCACATAACTTATAAAACTTATTCTTATAACAAAACGGAACATATATCGGAACATGCGATAATGAGTACAACTTAACAGAAAACTATCGCATGATATGAAAACTAAATCAAATGATTAGAATAGGAATCGATAATCAAAAACGTGAGGAGTTTTACAATCAAAGAGTGGAACCAGTCACCAAGGTATGGATATCACTCCTATCTTGACAATTTCGTCCCCAAAATGGTGGTTTATTAAACGAACAAGATAAAAACCTTGACTCGTTAAAAAGGAACCACTAGAGTTGGAAATGAAACTTGTATAAATTAAAACAAAACCTTTTCAGAATGTTTGGAACTTCCAACACTTATTTCCTAACTTAATCTTAATACGGAACTTGTATTCAATTGACATAAATCAAAAGAAAGGATTCTATCCGTATTCAACGGACATAAATCTAAAGAAAAGAATTCTATCCGTACTGAACTTATAACTTATCTTAATCTTAATACGGAATTCTATCCGTACCCAACGGACATAAATCGAGAGAAAGGATTCTATACGTACCTAACTGACATAAATCGAAAGAAATTCTATCTGTACGGAACTTATAACTTAATCTTAATACGGAACCTAAAATCAGAAATGAGATACTTATATCAAAATGACATAAATCAAAAGAAAGAAATTCTATTCGTACGGAACTTATAACTTAATCTTAATATGAAACTTAAAATTAGGAATAACGTACCTAAATCGAAAGAAAGGATTCTACTCGTACGGAATTCATAACTTGATCTTAATATGGAATCTATAACTTATTTCATAACTTAGTCTTAATACGGAATTTATAACTTATTTCATAACTTAATCTTAATACGGAATCTATAACTTATTTCATAACTTTAATCTTAATACGGAATCTATAACTTATAACTTAATCTTAATACGGAATCTATAACTTATAACTTAATCTTAATACGGAATCTATAATCAGGAATGATATACCTGTATCAAAACGATCTAAATCGAAAGAAAGGATTCTATCCGTACCCAACGGACATAAATCGATAGAAAGGAATTCTATCCATCCAGAACTTATAACTTAATCTTAATACGGAATTCTTATATTCAAACGACATAAATCGAAAGAAAAGAATTTATCCGTACCCAACGGACATAAATCGATAGAAAGGATTCTTATAAAAATGACATAAATCGAACGAAAGGAATCTACCCGTACGGAACTTATAACTTATACTTAGATCTTAATACGGACTTTAAAATCAGAAATGATATACTTGTATCAAATGATCTAAATCGAAAGAAAGGATTCTATCCGTACCCAACGGACATAAATCGACAGAAAGGGTTCTTATAAAAATGACATAAATCGAACGAAAGGATTCTTATAAAAATGACATAAATCGAAAGAAAGGATTCTACCCGTACGATATATCAGAATTGACAGAAATCGAAAGAAAGGAATCTACCCGTACGATATATCAGAATTGACAGAAATCAAAAGAAAGGAATCTACCCGTACGATATATCAGAATTGACAGAAATCGAAAGAAAGGAATCTACCCGTACGATATATCAGAATTGACAGAAATCGAAAGAAAGAAATCTATCCGTATCCAATTGACATAAATCAAAAGAAATGAACCTATCCGTACTGAACTTATAACTTATATCAAAAGGACATAAATCGAAAGAAAAGAATCTATCCGTACGGATTTTATAACTTATACTTAGATCTTAATACGGACTTTAAAATCAGAAATCTTATTCTTAAATTCAAATGACGTAAATCGAAGGAAAGGAGTCTATCCGTACCTTAAAATCTCCAGGTGATGCTACCTTGTTTTCAATTGTAGAATTATACGGGCAGAGTTTAGCCTACTGATTATCTTCTTTAACCTAATTTGCTCACAAACTAGGTATTTAACTTAATACAGCATTTACGATAACTCACGAGATCAAATTCTCACAATGAATGACAAAATGCAATACTTTGCCTATCGAATTAACGATGATCCGTTGAATTAACAACGAACGACAAGGTATAATACTTTACCCATCGAATTAACGATGATCCGTTGAATTAACAACGAACGATAAAGTATAATACTTTACCTATCGAATTAACGACAATCCGTCAAATTAATGACGAACGATAAAGTATAACCCTAATGTGGGCGGCACTTAAACATTCATTAGATATTTGAATCAATCGGACAATGAATCGTAGCAGCGATTGAGTTAATACCCTGTTCTGCAGCACCCTGCTATACTTAATTAGTGTTTCGTGTGTGTTTGGAGAGTAATCGGACAATATCTCAGCCTAATTTTGGAGTTTGATCGAAGTTTTTGTGCCCAGAATCGAGTGCCAAGGCCTGCTATTTATACACGAAAATTGAGGTGCTTACGGACCGTAACACTCCCAACGTTGAGGTCCGTATGGATGCTTACGGACCGTAAGCTTGATAACCTTACGGTCCGTAAGGTACACTTAAGGCTTATATTGTTGCCACGTGTGGGACTAGGCTAGGTGACTCGATAATTTCTGAAAATTTAACTTCCTCCGCAAGTTATTAGGATAATTATCAAGTGGGTAATACCCCCCCTGAGTTTTAGGGGCCCTAATCTTGATTCTGAAAATTCTGAAAATCTTAGGGTTTGTACAGAATTACTTGGGTGTCTTAATTAGGGTTTCCTATTGGACTATAAATCATAAGAGTTGTTACTTTTTATGTTTTAAAATTTTCGGGTGTTACAAATCTACCCCTCTTAAAAAAAATTTCGTCCTCGAAATTATTGCATACCTATATATATATATATATTAATAATCATACTTGAACGCGACCCCCTATGATCAATAGTCATACTTGAAATAAAGCTAGAGTAAAAACAATGAAGATGACGAAATATTTATGTTCGAGACTATCATGAAGTGAAAAGAAAAGTCGAAATCCTAACCCAATGTCTACCCATTACCTCACAGGTCTTATCTTATGTTTAAGTTTTCTACAGGAAAGAGCCTTTGCTCTGATACCATAGCTGTAACACCCCGTCCCGGAATGGGCCGGCGTGTCACTATAACGGTAGTCAGATCAAAAACATAATTCCATTTATACTTAAATGTATTACAAGGCTTTACAATTTAATAAAGGATATCTAATCCATTACAATTATTTCTACCGTCTTGTCCAAACACTCGAGCACTCTTCCATATCCCCTGTCCCAGATTGTCCTGATAACCTGACGTAAAGAAGAAAACACAACAAAGAAAAACGTACGTCTGAGCAAAATTTTGAAAAGTTTTGCCCAGTGTGCGGATAGAGGAAGATAAAAGCTTATTTTATTTAATAACCGGATGGAACTTGACGATGCAAATAACTTATAATTTCATAATCATATCTTACGGATGTACCCATGAGCAAACTGAAAACGTGACAATACACAGGTAGCTACTCCTGCATACTTATCACATGAGATGGCGAATTGGCATACCCGTTATCCACCTCCTTATACTTAAATTCTAGGATTCGATCCATACGCCTCCTAATATATGTACCACACTTGTACTTAAGAGACGCCGTGAACTGATCTCTCCGTCACGGGTGGAGCACATGAGGTTGATGCCACAACAACATGCTCGTGGGACACTCCACGAGAAGCGATACTCAGGGTAACAGAGTACAAAGAGTCTTATTCACATAACTTATAAAACTTATTCTTATAACAAAACGGAACATATATCGGAACATGCGATAATGAGTACAACTTAACAGAAAACTATCGCATGATATGAAAACTAAATCAAATGATTAGAATAGGAATCGATAATCAAAAACGTGAGGAGTTTTACAATCAAAGAGTGGAACCAGTCACCAAGGTATGGATATCACTCCTATCTTGACAATTTCGTCCCCAAAATGGTGGTTTATTAAACGAACAAGATAAAAACCTTGACTCGTTAAAAAGGAACCACTAGAGTTGGAAATGAAACTTGTATAAATTAAAACAAAACCTTTTCAGAATGTTTGGAACTTCCAACACTTATTTCCTAACTTAATCTTAATACGGAACTTGTATTCAATTGACATAAATCAAAAGAAAGGATTCTATCCGTATTCAACGGACATACATCTAAAGAAAAGAATTCTATCCGTACTGAACTTATAACTTATCTTAATCTTAATACGGAATTCTATCCGTACCCAACGGACATAAATCGAGAGAAAGGATTCTATACGTACCTAACTGACATAAATCGAAAGAAATTCTATCTGTACGGAACTTATAACTTAATCTTAATACGGAACCTAAAATCAGAAATGAGATACTTATATCAAAATGACATAAATCAAAAGAAAGAAATTCTATTCGTACGGAACTTATAACTTAATCTTAATATGAAACTTAAAATTAGGAATAACGTACCTAAATCGAAAGAAAGGATTCTACTCGTACGGAATTCATAACTTGATCTTAATATGGAATCTATAACTTATTTCATAACTTAGTCTTAATACGGAATTTATAACTTATTTCATAACTTAATCTTAATACGGAATCTATAACTTATTTCATAACTTTAATCTTAATACGGAATCTATAACTTATAACTTAATCTTAATACGGAATCTATAACTTATAACTTAATCTTAATACGGAATCTATAATCAGGAATGATATACCTGTATCAAAACGATCTAAATCGAAAGAAAGGATTCTATCCGTACCCAACGGACATAAATCGATAGAAAGGAATTCTATCCATCCAGAACTTATAACTTAATCTTAATACGGAATTCTTATATTCAAACGACATAAATCGAAAGAAAAGAATTTATCCGTACCCAACGGACATAAATCGATAGAAAGGATTCTTATAAAAATGACATAAATCGAACGAAAGGAATCTACCCGTACGGAACTTATAACTTATACTTAGATCTTAATACGGACTTTAAAATCAGAAATGATATACTTGTATCAAATGATCTAAATCGAAAGAAAGGATTCTATCCGTACCCAACGGACATAAATCGACAGAAAGGGTTCTTATAAAAATGACATAAATCGAACGAAAGGATTCTTATAAAAATGACATAAATCGAAAGAAAGGATTCTACCCGTACGATATATCAGAATTGACAGAAATCGAAAGAAAGGAATCTACCCGTACGATATATCAGAATTGACAGAAATCAAAAGAAAGGAATCTACCCGTACGATATATCAGAATTGACAGAAATCGAAAGAAAGGAATCTACCCGTACGATATATCAGAATTGACAGAAATCGAAAGAAAGAAATCTATTCGTATCCAATTGACATAAATCAAAAGAAATGAACCTATCCGTACTGAACTTATAACTTATATCAAAAGGACATAAATCGAAAGAAAAGAATCTATCCGTACGGATTTTATAACTTATACTTAGATCTTAATACGGACTTTAAAATCAGAAATCTTATTCTTAAATTCAAATGACGTAAATCGAAGGAAAGGAGTCTATCCGTACCTTAAAATCTCCAGGTGATGCTACCTTGTTTTCAATTGTAGAATTATACGGGCAGAGTTTAGCCTACTGATTATCTTCTTTAACCTAATTTGCTCACAAACTAGGTATTTAACTTAATACAACATTTACGATAACTCACGAGATCAAATTCTCACAATGAATGACAAAATGCAATACTTTGCCTATCGAATTAACGATGATCCGTTGAATTAACAACGAACGACAAGGTATAATACTTTACCCATCGAATTAACGATGATCCGTTGAATTAACAACGAACGATAAAGTATAATACTTTACCTATCGAATTAACGACAATCCGTCAAATTAATGACGAACGATAAAGTATAACCCTAATGTGGGCGGCACTTAAACATTCATTAGATATTTGAATCAATCGGACAATGAATCGTAGCAGCGATTGAGTTAATACCCTGTTCTGCAGCACCCTGCTATACTTAATTAGTGTTTCGTGTGTGTTTGGAGAGTAATCGGACAATATCTCAGCCTAATTTTGGAGTTTGATCGAAGTTTTTGTGCCCAGAATCGAGTGCCAAGGCCTGCTATTTATACACGAAAATTGAGTTGCTTACGGACCGTAACACTCCCAACGTTGAGGTCCGTATGGATGCTTACGGACCGTAAGCTTGATAACCTTACGGTCCGTAAGGTACACTTAAGGCTTATATTGTTGCCACGTGTGGGACTAGGCTAGGTGACTCGATAATTTCTGAAAATTTAACTTCCTCCGCAAGTTATTAGGATAATTATCAAGTGGGTAATACCCCCCCTGAGTTTTAGGGGCCCTAATCTTGATTCTGAAAATTCTGAAAATCTTAGGGTTTGTACAGAATTACTTGGGTGTCTTAATTAGGGTTTCCTATTGGACTATAAATCATAAGAGTTGTTACTTTTTATGTTTTAAAATTTTCGGGTGTTACAACACTCCTGTCCGACCAGCGCTCCAATCCCACTTTTCCTTCGATTTCTCGCGATTCCGGTAAGATTCCAACCTAAATCTTGTACTTTCTTAATCTACACGCACTCCTACACCTTTCTATCTTTTGAATCTTAACTTTTAACCGAGAAATCACTAGATTTGAGGTGTTCTAGGATGATGTCATCATGGTGTTCTTAGGAACTTCATGTTTTGGCTTCAATCCACCAAGAACAACTTAGATCCGAACGATTTCCATACAAATAAACAAAGATCTTTCATAGATCTAAACGTATTCTAGGTGAAAAAGGATTGAAAGATGGTTTCCAACTTTCTTTCAACTCTTTTACACTCAATGCCTCAAAACCGATAGAATCGGAGCTTGTTCTAACCTTCTACTCTTTCTTGTTGATGTGTTGGTTCAAGATCTGGATTCTATCCACGAGATTACCGATTTCGAGTTAGACATGGAACACCGTCCCGAACAGTTAACCGACCAGATTTGGGTGATTCCTGTCCGATCAGGTTACTAAGTCGTGACGAGGTTTCTGTTGTCTAATACGATATCAAATTGTCTCGATAAAACGACCAAAACAACCAAGGAAGAAGACGATCAGGCCGGCCAGAACGGGGTGTCGACCGATCAGACTGCTGTCCGATCGGACTGTCACCCGATTGGGTTGCCACCCAATCGGCTTGCACCTTGGCCCCACACTTGACATCCATTTCAAACATTTAAAGTTGTGGACGTGGAACGAACTCCTGTCCGATCAGACGACCGTCCGAACGGATTGTCGCTCGACCATGTAACGTTCTGACTTCAACACGTAAACAATTTTCAACATGTTTAATGCACATGTGTTGCCACCCGTTAGAACAACCGTCCGATCGAGTGACAACCTGCTGTGAACTTGTTCTCGCTGAAGTGCCCAACCCATCGGACTGTCGCCCGATCGAACGGTCGTTCGATCGATCGACCTGAAAGGTAGAGGTACTTCCATGTTTTCAAAATGCTACAACGAAAACTTCAAAAGTCAAGCCATCATACACAAACACATCCTTCCCAAAGGAAGTAACAATCCACTCGAAAGGTCACCCGATCGGATGACCATCCGAGCAGACTGTCACCCGAACGACCGGCTATCCGATCGGACTACCATCCGATCGAACAGTTGTTCGACCCACTGACACTTGTTTCGTTTTACGCATCGCTTATCGTTATGCTATCAATCTGTTCAGGCTAACCCTACTCTCTAGCTCTCCCTTCAATCCACCAATCGTTGTGAGTATACTCGATCCCTTTTTGCTTTACGCACTTTTGGGTGTTACATACGTTACTTATTCTAAATCACATCGAACACACTACGCAATACTTTAACGCTAACCGTTACCGCATGTTATACGTGACTTAATGAATGCTTGTTTGTTATGTTTACACATGGAATGCTGTCTACCTGCCTTAGCAACGATAGTACTATTTGTTTGGACTCAACACCTGTTCACTCAGGGGTTGTTAAGGACAATTAATTACATGGGTCACGGTGGTGATCATGCAATACGAACTGCCTTGGGCAGTCAACTCGCAGTCATTGGTATTGATAGGTTCATGTCGATAACTAACATGCCTCATTTTACACTGTGTACGTGCTGGTTATGCGTAACGATTTCGAACTCTATATGCCATTATCAAACTTGTATGCTCACCTTTACACAATGTGTATTGACTTTTACTTTAACGTATGTGACAGGTGCTTAGGATGCTTATTTGCTTACTTTGCTATGTAATCGACGCTAGGAAAGACCTAGGTCAACAATAAACAATTGTCTGTAATAAAAATCTGAGTTGTCGGAATAGAACAATTTGACTAAATCTTTTCTGTAATAATTGTATTATCTTTTATGACATGGTATGGGACGTGTTGCTTTAAATAATTGGTAATTATAGTTGTTATGGAAACTTCTGGACAATCTGTTTCGCTCAGTGCCACGCCCCGATGTTTCCGCTATCGGTTGGTGTGTGACAGATTGGTATCAGAGCCATAACTATAGGGAATTAGGCAAGACTCGACCTAGTCTGGGTCGATGTCTTAGAGACCTAGTCTATAGTTAGGAACCAACAGACTGACCCATGCATGTCCAGCAGGGATTATGTATGAGCTTACTTGCTATTTCTCGCTGATCTCGCCTACGCTACACTATCATTACACACGAATTTTCAAATATGAATGAGCGATTAAGTTGAGATTAGGTGTGAAAACCGCAAACTCTCGACTAAATTGCTTGTTCGACCACATTTTTATCTATAAACACGAGAATTTGCGTTGAAACAGGAGTGAAATCCATACTTTGACGCATAATCCCCCTTTATTTTATCAAGAACCGAAACAAAGTTGTTAAGTTAGGGGTGAAACCCGAACCTTGATGACTTATTCTGCCCTATTTTGTTTTACAAAACTCTCACCAAAGTTTCGACGGACTCCAACGACTTAAGATCACGCGGAGACTGAAAGGATACATGTCATTCGCCCATATTTGAGGCGGAAGCACAAGTCCCGAAGGTCAGAAGTGAGCCTTTACCGAGCATGTAAATACACATCTATACTAATTGCTCAATTTTAATTTCTTGTGTGAATAGCCCGTTTGGTTCTTGCAAATCTGGAACTTGCCAATGCAATACGTCCCAAGTCCTTACCGACATAAATCCAAGTAAGTAAATGATGGAGGCATTAGGATCAACCCATTTTTCATTTAAAAACCTTTATTTTTCTTTTCTTTACCAAAAACATCCCCTAGATAAACCCTTTGAGTCTTAAACGTTTCATTTCTAAACCCAAAAAAACACCCTCATCCGCAAACCTTTTATTTTCATCTTTTAGTTGTGTAAAAATACCGGTTGTAAAATAACAATTATGGTTCAGTTTCAACTTTGGCAAAAAAAAAAAAAAAAGAACCAAAGTATTTTTTGCTAAACCGCAAAAGCAATGAAAAAACCGATATTTTTTACGCCTTTCGCCAATTTTTACCGAACACACCAAACCCGAACCACAACCTACCCTTTAAAGTCCTCTTGATATTTACAAGGATTAAACGTCACAAAGGAGGAGGTTTGATTGTTTGTCAAGCCTATGGTAGGAGTAACTTCCAAACCGGGCACGAGCGTTCTCACTTACACAACTTTAGCCGAGTGTTGAGTGACCACTTGTGAGGTGTGTAAATTTGTATATAACTAAATGGAATTTTATAAATGGATGTTATGCCCAAAAAAATTAATTTTCTTAATTTGTGTTTTAAATAAATTATGACGAATAAGATTGTAAATAAAATAATATTAGAACTTGGATTCCCGACACTCTAAATATAAGTCCAAAAACCTTCTCTTTTACCTATTCCGTTTGGGTGTGTAAGCCACATTATAGAGTTTTGCTTGAGGACAAGCAAAGATTCAAGTGTGGGGGTATTTGATGTACTTAAAATACAACACATAAATTATATCAAATGTGGCGTAAAATCAACACTTTTTCAGTACTAATGTTGGAAAAAGCTTGTTTCTTTGTTCCTTTTTAATTTACAGGGTCAAAAGAGCTTAAAAGCACAAAAGGAGCAAAATAACAGCAAAAAGCAACATAAATACAAAGAGGGTTGATGTCTGTCGTTAGTGACATGCAAAAACCGAAATAAACTAGGTAGCTAGAGTAAGTCGGATATCGAACCAGAGGAGGATTGTGGAAAGTGTGTAATGCTCAGTTTTGATTAACTACTATTGAAAAAGTAAAACTCAGTTAGTGACATGCAAAAACCGAATTAAACTAGGTAGCTAGAGTAAGTCGGATATCGAACCAGAGGAGGATTGTGGAAAGTGTGTAATGCTCAGTTTTGATTAACTACTATTGAAAAAGTAAAACTCAGTTGTTGGATTTAATTGATTATCTAAAAATTACGAACTAAAAGTGAGGCTTAGATTGAGTTGTAATAAACAATGACGAGAAAAGGTGATCACTCCGGGATTCAGATTCTGTAATTACTAATAACCTAGTTCTGATTTTATTGGATGCTATTGATTGAATAGTAAATCTGTCACATCTACCAATTACCTATGCAGTTCAAAATCTTAATATTAATTTGATCAGATAAATATTAAAACAAACATACATGGGAATCATTCAATCAACAAAAGCATAATTGGATTCAAAACGTAATTATAACTCTGACTGTCACTCAGGATTTGTCTGTCACACAAATTATATAATCACGCAAATAATCGGTTGTCAACCGACTACAAATCCAAATCTCAATACCAAACAGAAACTAGAATTAAAAGTGTCTTACAAAAATCATTCACCCGAAGTGTCCACCAGAAAATTAGCCGCTCATCTCGGTTGAATTTCTTCTGCCTCTATGTCTGCGTTTTGTCTACTGCCGTCGAAGATCTCTCTCTCCTGATGTTGTTTCGATAATATATATCCTCCAAACAATTAATGCCCTTCCTCTTATTCACGTGATGTATGATGATGTATGTTGATATGTGCGGCCCAATCAAACAAATCCACAAATGTTCTCTTATGAATATGGCGGCCCAAATAAAAGAATCCAACAGTCCCCTCTTCTCTTTTTTTTGATAATGATTATACTGATAGCAAGCATTTAATTTCGATCAAGGCCCCACAAGTTTGCGAGCCCAATTCCCTAATAGTCACGTGCACCTCTTGTTATGTGATAGCTGATGATGAAATTGATATTTTTTCATGACAAATAATTAATTAACCTCATGTATATCTTGGCTCCTTGTTCACGTGTATATATATGTTCAGAATGACTTGATGTGTTGCTTCTTTTTCAATGTTTGCCGTCTGTGTGTATTGAATTCCACCCAAAAACCAAAGAAGCATCATGATGAGATATGTTGACTTTCAATTAAAAATTCTCCAATCAAAGTTGTCGGCCCATATGTTGTATAACTTCCGTAGCCTACGGTTTTAAGACCGTAGGTTACGTTCCCATGCTTCGGTTGCATTTCTTTTTATTTACTGAACATGACCGTAGCTTACCATATTCCATGCGTAGCCTACGGTGGGATTGCAACTTCCAATAAATGACTAATAGGTCCCTGGATTATGTTCTCTCTTGTTTCTTGCAACTCCAAGCTATAGCATTCGGCCCGAAACCAATCCTGACAACACCATTCACTATGTTTATCGACTTCGACCGTTCCGCTTCATCTCTAATCACTCTAACTTTATCGAATTAAGTGATTTACCTATAAAACCATGAACACTCATAGTTAACATATTCGACACGTATAATCAAGTTCACGACAATAAAACACTTGTTATAATACACTTTAGCACCCGGTTTTCACACACTCCATCACATCCCCACACTTATCATTGATTGTCCTCAAGCAACCGTTACAAACATTACTCACCTTATTAACAAATCACCATTAAATCCCTTACCGAATTAACAATTTAAGGTCCCAAGTCATACCCGTCCCATAGACTGACACAATCGAGGTTGACAATCTGACAAATATATAAACTTTGAGACTTGCCTAGCTAAAACTAACATGCTTATATTACTACACACATGCGACACGCCCCTCACAATAATCACTCCTCTCGGTTTTATCAAGACTAGCATGTAATGTGCTAGTATATATTTCGCTCAAACCAAATATGCTACTTTGCAATCATAAGCTTGTATAGCAATCACACCTCCACTGAATCAAGTAACGTAACACATATCAAAAGGACTTTTGGGTTTTGGGTTAGGGTAAAGGTAAGGAAATATTTTTGGATTTTTCTGTTTATATGGCGAACACAAATGAAAATACCAAACCATGACAACTTTATTCACAATAAGTACTAATACTTTGGGTATTTTCGACCCATTTATTCAACACGAACATAACAATGATTTTTGTTTTTGTTTTTTTTTCTTTTTCTTTTTCTTTCTTCTCTTTTTTTTTTCTTTTCATTTTCCTTCTTTTTTTTCAACAAACATCTAACACGTACTTGTCATTCATGGTTGGTAATCAAACGGGTCAAACAAGGTGTAACAAACGAAGGTATAAGGCTCAACATGGTTAACTAAGGTGGGTGGATAAACAATCAACAAATAACAAAATGGAAGGGATCCTAATGCCTTTATCATTTATGTGCATACGCTAAACCACAGTCTTAGCATGTATCGAACTACACAAGTTCTAACACAAAGCAACATATGGCCTACACTCAACAATTGAACATTTATTGCAAATTCAACTATCACTAAGTAGGCTCAAATATCTCACCGAATAAAAGGAATATGGGTTGCCGACACATAGCATGTGTAATTCCTAAAGCATGTTACCCCTAGTTAGGCATCTCTTCTCAACTATTTTCTAAAAACCTGTCAGAAAAACTCTCATGAAACTTAAAGAGACAACCATGACTAGGGATCTCAGTTAGTTTAATATCAGTAGGAATCCTTTAGCGATTGAAAATGTTGGTTTTCATGTAGTTCAAGCATACTTTGAGAGACAAAAATTTTCAATTTTTTTTTCAATTTTTAGCACAAATTCAACCCTTCAAGCTTTTAAGATCAATAATTATACCAACCCTTTTTCTCGAGTTACCGCATCCCCACACTTGGGATACATTGTCCCTAATGTATGGTGCAATTTATAATCTAAACTCGAGAGATACCACCCGCAAACCATGAACGGCTAATACTAGACGACTCGACACATAAAACCACTCCCAACACAAAGACTCACACCACCAAAAACACAAAACAAATAAAATAAAGGATAGATAAACACATGCACCTGATCAAAACACAAGTGAGTGTTTGTGTTGGTGTAGCTGCTGCGATCTAACCGTAACATACGCCCCTCATAGATTCTTTGAGATCTCACCGGGGATGTTGCCAAACATCCCCACACTTGATTCATTGCATCCGTGAAGATGGAACGTAGAAACCTGTCAAAACACAAACACACCAAAACGAAACCAAAACAAAATACAATACTCTACATCCTCGGGCTGCCTCCCGAGAGCGCTAAGTTTAAAGGTCTTCAGCCAGACCGTACCTGATATGCGCTATGGTGGTCTCAATGCACACTTACCCAAAACATTTCCAATGAATGCACGGAAATTTACATGCCATCTCCATAGGTTTGTAATTATAATTGGCATGTTCAGACTGCAGCTGCGGGTTTCGCTAATCCATTTCATGATATGTACCCTGATGTCTTGTTGTTTCACCCTTCTCATCTTCTTCCTCGAACCCTCTTCCCCACACTTGTTAATTGGAATGCCTGATATGGGGAGAGGTTCGGTACACATATTCATCTCATCAGACTGCTCTGCCTCATCATCCTCACACACCATCTGATCCACCAGTGACTCTTCATCAGATAAAGGATTCATTGGTGTGGTATTATCCTCCACAACCTCCTCCTCCATGTGAGAATAATCTCTAATATCAACAGGCAATGGTGAGAGACGCTCTTCTATTTCTATCTTCATTTTTAACTTCTGACACTTGGAAACTAGGCAGCTGATTCGATCTTCATCGGAAAGGTTGGGTGCTAATAAATACTGCTCGAGTTTGGACAAAGTCACTTCCAACATAGCAAGCTCTTTCTCCTCCTCGGTCTGATAAATATAAACACCCTCGGGCTCAGAATATTCCTCGGGATGATACTGTCGGTATCCCTGATACGGTGTTGAGATGTACGCATCCATCATTTTTTTATTCCAATACTCTGGATTTTCCAAATACACCGCGCACACATCATCATAAACAGAAGTATGATTACGACCGCAACAGAAACATCGCCCATCCGTCCTTGGTTCATAATAAGCATCCTCGTCCCGATCATATCCATCCGAGTAATAACCATCCTCCACCGTTGTATCAGAGTCATAGAAATATAGTGGAGGGGAAGGATTACCATAGCAAGGCATCGATGGTTCTTCCAATTTCGCTCTTTCCCGTTTAAATCGGGCCTCGTGGCAACCGATACACGGGTGAAGTGGTTCCATGCACAAAATGCATGTAAGAGAGGTGCATAATATTGTAAGATCTATCATCCTACACAAACACAAAAACACAACCACCACGCATAAATCTGAACAAAACAAAATAAAACAAAACTGACACTATTTTTGGATTTTTTTTTTAAACTAAAACTTAACACTAAACACTTTGCGCACGCCTCCCCGGCAGCGGCGTCATTTTGATGTCTGTCGTTAGTGACATGCAAAAACCGAAATAAACTAGGTAGCTAGAGTAAGTCGGATATCGAACCAGATGAGGATTGTGGAAAGTGTGTAATGCTCAGTTTTGATTAACTACTATTGAAAAAGTAAAACTCAGTTGTTGGATTTAATTGATTATCTAAAAATTACGAACTAAAAGTGAGGCTTAGATTGAGTTGTAATAAACAATGACGAGAAAAGGTGATCACTCCGGGATTCAGATTCTGTAATTACTAATAACCTAGTTCTGATTTTATTGGATGCTATTGATTGAATAGTAAATCTGTCACATCTACCAATTACCTATGCAGTTCAAAATCTTAATATTAATTTGATCAGATAAATATTAAAACAAACATACATGGGAATCATTCAATCAACAAAAGCATAATTGGATTCAAAACGTAATTATAACTCTGACTGTCACTCAGGATTTGTCTGTCACACAAATTATATAATCACGCAAATAATCGGTTGTCAACCGACTACAAATCCAAATCTCAATACCAAACAGAAACTAGAATTAAAAGTGTCTTACAAAAATCATTCACCCGAAGTGTCCACCAGAAAATTAGCCGCTCATCTCGGTTGAATTTCTTCTGCCTCTATGTCTGCGTTTTGTCTACTGCCATCGAAGATCTCTCTCTCCTGATGTTGTTTCGATAATATATATCCTCCAAACAATTAATGCCCTTCCTCTTATTCACGTGATGTATGATGATGTATGTTGATATGTGCGGCCCAATCAAACAAATCCACAAATGTTCTCTTATGAATATGGCGGCCCAAATAAAAGAATCCAACAGTCCCCTCTTCTCTTTTTTTTGATAATGATTATACTGATAGCAAGCATTTAATTTCGATCAAGGCCCCACAAGTTTGCGAGCCCAATTCCCTAATAGTCACGTGCACCTCTTGTTATGTGATAGCTGATGATGAAATTGATATTTTTTCATGACAAATAATTAATTAACCTCATGTATATCTTGGCTCCTTGTTCACGTGTTTATATATGTTCAAAATGACTTGATGTGTTGCTTCTTTTTCAATGTTTGCCGTCTGTGTGTATTGAATTCCACCCAAAAACCAAAGAAGCATCATGATGAGATATGTTGACTTTCAATTAAAAATTCTCCAATCAAAGTTGTCGGCCCATATGTTGTATAACTTCCGTAGCCTACGGTTTTAAGACCGTAGGTTACGTTCCCATGCTTCGGTTGCATTTCTTTTTATTTACTGAACATGACCGTAGCTTACCATATTCCATGCGTAGCCTACGGTGGGATTGCAACTTCCAGTAAATGACTAATAGGTCCCTGGATTATGTTCTCTCTTGTTTCTTGCAACTCCAAGCTATAGCATTCGGCCCGAAACCAATCCTGACAACACCATTCACTATGTTTATCGACTTCGACCGTTCCGCTTCATCTCTAATCACTCTAACTTTATCGAATTAAGTGATTTACCTATAAAACCATGAACACTCATAGTTAACATATTCGACACGTATAATCAAGTTCACGACAATAAAACACTTGTTATAATACACTTTAGCACCCGGTTTTCACACACTCCATCAAGGGTGGATTGACGCAACTCGCCAAGCCCCCATCCACATCCAAACCAACAAAATAGCAAGATCTGAAGATCTGGCATGGGGCCGTGCCCACCAGACATGGGTCATGCCCAAGGCAAGATTCACTGCAGAAGAAAAGACAACAACAATGGACAAACCAGACAACCAACACGGGGCCGTGCTGAGGCAACACGGGGCGTGGTCAACTCTAAGATTCGCAGAATCTGAGATAGTACAACAAGTATAATGGTCACAGGCCGTGCCACTGACACATGGGGTCGTGTTAGTACAAGACCTGACGCTGCAGTTAATAAGGAAGAGAGAGAAAGATGGCCATGGGGCCATGCCAGGCGGGAACGGGCCATGTTGATCGTCTGACTTCAGCTATAAATAGGGGTGTTTGGTTCCATTCAAATCTATCCCTTAGCAAACCACTTCTCTCACACTTGCCACCACTCCACCACCACTACAACACCATCATCCACCACTATCATCCACCACCATCATCCATCTTCTATCATTTAGAGTGTGTAGTAGTCTCGGGATCCAAGATCGATCGTAAGAGTTCTTGTCAAACAAAGTCCATGCTTGGCTAAACTCCTACATCACTTGGTGAAGACAAATCTTTTATGTATTACTTTTTTATTTCCAATCTTTGGCTCCTTTTTATTTGGATATGTATTAGTGACTTTAATAACTAGTTTTTTATATTGAAGGCGAATTTATCTAACCATTCTTCACATGTTGTTGATTCACATATTCGTGTCTTTACGATCTATATAATGCGCGTTAACTACTTGGAAGGGGGTTAGAAGGGTGGTTGGTTAATTCTATGTCTCGTTCAGTGTATAGATACTGCGACAACCTAGTTCAAGCTTAGTATTACTTCACGGTTTGGGTGGTACTGTCCGCCCCAGAAGAAAGTAAGAAACCGCTTGAATCCCTTATATATAAACTACTATTAAAACTTTAAACCAACCCTACGAGGACTATATCACTGCTGACTCAGACCAAATGGTTAAGGGTAATGCTGCCTGGACTGGGGCCTACCACCTTTCGCATTAATAACTTACTTAATTATCTTTCAATAATCCAACCTTGCTGGACTGTATCCCTGCTGACTCAGACCAATAGGTTGAGGGTAACGCTGTCTGGAAGGGGGCCTACTACTATAACTTAAAGATAATCTCTTAAAATGCCCAAAGTACGGAAATCATTAAAGGATACATAAAAGAGGAGTTGGAACCAAGTGATTCCTTCTTGTCTATTTGTTTTTCCTTATATTTTACTTTTGCTTTTTAGTTTATCTTTTTTATAACTTTAAAACCTTTTTATCAAAATTTGGTTAGATTAGACGTTAACGATAAGATAGTATTAAAAGCTCTTGTACGTGTCATTGGACGACCTCGGTATCTTGCCATCACTATACTACGTCTGCAATGGGTGCACTTGCCCTAACGTGTGTGTAGAGTGATAGCATTATATCGTGTTTTATAAATTTAAAACTTGAATTTACGAGTAAAAAGAGCTAAAATATATCTAAAAAATATATACACACCGCACCACGTCAACCTACATACTTAATTTACCTAAATCAAGTGTTATGCATGAATAAGCGTTTGAGATAACGTAGTTTGTGTTAACTATGTTAACCTGAAAATGTCAGGTGTCACATCATCCCCTTGTTGAAAGAAGAGCGTCAAAGCATATTACAATGAGATGAGATACGATCAGACTACATGTTGCGATGATTCAAGTGTTCATCCAAACAAGTTACAAGGAATTATATACAAGTATAGAATAGTCAATTATCATAACAACCAAATCGATTCCAGCAGAGTAGGTGCACATAAGTGCGGCTAATAAGAACTATAAAAAGTCACTTACATTGTAGGTATACACCAAAGCAAAGAGATGACGTAATTTCAAATTGGTATCATGGTATTGAAGTTTGGTGGTCCAGTTTCCTTTCACGAATAAGACAGAATAGTGCACCGCCTAGTACCCAGGTATAGCTACTGTCATGGAGGTGACACCAGTGTTCAGAATTTAGTAGATGAAACCACTATGGCTTGAAGAGGTCATGATGTAACGAAGTGAATTCTTGCATAATGATTTCGAATGGAGATTGTAACATCCGTGCTTGTAATCATAGTGAACAGTTCTATTATCAATAAAACAATGTTATTTGATCCCAATGTTTGTTTGGTTGTGTTTTACATTTTTCATGTTTTGACTTTTATGTAATTTCAAACTCTATATCACTTTCTGAAGAGTTATACGCAAACTGATGCGTAAAGGTAATCAGTTTAATGCAAAAAATACTCCGGAACATCAACATATACTTAACATACCTTAAATAACCTTTACATAACTTAGAAATAAGTTTTGAAGGCATTGGTATGGCAAAAACAAATTTATTCGTCTACAGGGACTAAACTTGACAAACTGCGAAAGTATGCCAATTTGAACTGTAACGAACATTCCGTAACATGACCATGAGTTAAACATACCATAAATATCCTTTACGTAGCTTAGAAATAGGCTTTGAGGGGTTCGGTATGCTAAAATAAACTTTTGGGTCATTCAGGGACTAAAAGTGTCAAAAAGTGCACAAGTTTGCACTTTCGCGCATAACTTACGTTCTGAATACATCCGGACATCCAAAAATTTATGTAAGCATGACTATATTATTCTTTAGTGTTTGGCTTGCCAAAAATCCATTCGTTGCGTCATTTTGATCGTTTTTCGCGCTTATGCGCATTCCGTCGTAATTAAGCGAACATCGCGTTCGTACGACCAAACGAACCAACACCCGGCATATTTTTGAGCATGTTTCATGTCCACAATGTTTAGGCATCATTTTAGGGCCTTAAAGTTGGCTTTACGGGCCTTAGAAGTGTCGGAAATGGCTTAAATACACAACAGGGACCAAAACTGTCATTTTTGAAACTTATTTTCTGATCAGAACCCCCATGCGGCCCGTATTAGATTTGGTGTATCCTGAAGCGGGCCGCCTCAGCCTCTGCAGACCAGATTCAATGTTTAACAGCCTGTTTGCAGCTGTTTTGCACCCCCAATCCCAATTCCAAGTGTCAATTTCCTATGGTGAGTGGCAAATGAGCTACCATAAGGTTCCGACAAGTGTACGGCTTTGATCGTGCCCCCTTTTTCCATGAAACGATCCTAACGGTTACCCGAAAACTATATATACCCATCCACCCCATTGCAAAACTTACAAGAATTCTGATTTGAGGAGCTCTAAGTTGAAACCTTTGTTTCATACCTGAGCTACTTGGATCGGGATTAGCATTCGGGGACCCTTCGTAAGTATTCTTTCGTTCTTTTATTGCTTTTCGAGTCTGAAAGTCAAACTTTATTTGACTTTCTGCATTGACCAGTTTATGGTCAATGCGAAGTTCGTTTGAACTTCGCAACGTGAGTGTAATCACGTTGGTTATAGTCCCTTGGGACTATGCCTACTGATTACCACGTTGTCTAGGGTCGTAGGGTAGGCGATCTGATAAATCGCCTATACCTTCGAACCCGACCCATTTGGTCGATCATTAGGATCCGACCAAATACTTTAGGTGACCATAGTAGGTAGGGAGTAACCTTCCGAGGTTATACCTTATGGTCACGACGTTTAAGTAGTTGTATGATAGGTAGTTTATATGCCTTAGGTAAATTACCAGAATACCCTCTTCATGTATAATTGGTAATTAAGCATATGTAACCTAAACTTTTGTCACATAACTGAGTATGTAACATGTTTAGGCATATAACACTTGTCATAGGGCTAGTTAGGCGGTCCAAACGCGTTTCACGCGAACGACGCGTTAAAGTAGCATAAGCTACCTAAACGGGTCGTAATGGGTCATAAACAATTATGTTAAGTTTCATTTAGTATGTAGGCTTTGTTAAACCATATTACATGAGTTCTCATACTCATTTGGTTTACAAGCTCACATTCTATCCGATCTTCCGATTTAGGTCCGGTTTATTAACATAGTTACCTATATTAGGTGCCGTTTGATTCCGAGATCTCTATCATTGTTTGGTGGTTATCATACGACTTCTGAACAATATCAAGTGAGTACATAGACCCCTCTTTTACTGTTTTCCAAACTGTTTTGGGGTGAAACACATGTGCCTACTTGTTACTTTCCTGCTTTCCTGTTTTCACATCATATACCGGCTATGTTTGTTAGTACATTATAGTACATGATTTCATTACATTTCATGCTATGTATGTCCATTGTGTGCATACTTAGTACATTGTTTTACATTACATTTCTGCTATGCATGTTGACTGATAGCATGCTAGCACATTGATTTACAAGACTTTTCTGCTTTGTATGTTAACTTAGCATACTTAGTACATTGTTTTCTTATGACATGTATACAACTGCTATAACATTTGGTTTGCACAAACGGGTCTTTATTACGTTCATTAACATTTGCTACGCCGCTCGGGAGTAAGTAGTGGTACCATAGGACTTGACAAATCCCATTCCTGACATCCCGGGTTTGTTTGGATGTAAGGAATGACTGAATCCGAATACAATTCTTTTGATAACCTTGACTGAAAGGGTTATCCGACTGTCTCAAGGCTTGAATGTATGCGTTAACTTACCACATAAATGTTTGTATCAATGTAACATGCATTACTTTGCAAAACATAACTTTTTGATATATTCAAAATACTTTGTTTTGTACATTTATACATTTATACATTTTGGACTATGTGACAATACTTTACTTACAATACATAACATTTGTTACACATTACTTGACTACTTTTGGACTTATAAACATTTGACATGGCTTATACAAGGACTTTTGACTATTGGTTTAAACATAGACTTTATACATTGGTGGTTTGTTTAAGTGATTTAAGTAACGAGGCATGTGTAATATGATACAAGCATGGTGGATACGCCGCTAGTACTTCCTATATATAAGTGTTTGTATGGTATTACATATTGTAGCGTTATTTAAATCATTTCAATTTAGACATATGACATTTTATACAAATAACATACTTTTCACAAGACATTGTTTTACAAAACAACTTATCTTATACAAACTCATTTTACTTGGTTATTTATTTAACCATACTTTATGAACTTATTTATACATATCATCTGATCTTATCGTTTTTCAAATGATTTACAAGACAAAAACAATTTACAAGGTTCATGACTGACTGTTATTAAACAATTTCTTAAACTTAAGTCATGAATCCTATTTTCACAAAACCTATGTATCTCACAGGCATTTTTATGCTGACGTACCTATTTTCACATGTGTTTTCAGGTGCTTTTCCATAGGATGATGATCGTGACACTAGGGCGGACCTGTGCCTTAGAGACTAAAAATGAAGATATCACTAGTTTAATTTTGTTATAAACTCGTTATTTCCAGTTTAAGACAATGTAATACGCTTGTTGATAAATAAAATACAACTTTGAATACCATGGTTATGAAATAATTAATTCTGTTACAACACTCCCCGACGTTTTCCGCCACGTTTGTATGTTATACGTGGTCGGGGTGTGACAGAGATTAAGTTAGGCTATCAAGGAAAAATACCAAGACATGCCAATATGTATATGGTCTTAAGTAGAAATATAAGCTGAGTTAATGGGAGGTCTATGATAAACAGTATTGTAACAAGTTATGTTAAGCCAGGGAGATGCTCAGCAGAGTTTGAATTTGGGTACTTGTAAAAGGCAGCATTTAGATATCATGGAGTGATCTGAATATTAAGTAGTCAATACTTCAAGAAGCAAGCGTACTTATTTATTTTTCGAGGATACCAGAATGGACACGAATGTCATACGTCATAAACGAAGGGTCGACGAAATAAAACGAACTGGAATTGTGTTAATGGTAGTTAAAGGCCAATATACTCAAATCCTAGGATCACATGTGTTGGGTGCACCACCGAGAATTTTCTCAACGTAACCATGGTGAAAGTAATCCAAAACGGGTGTAAGAGATAATCATTATCATTGATGATGCCATCGTACGTAAGGGTTCGGGAAGGAGATAATAATTGCCGGTAACAGGTGATTCAAGTAAATTCATCAACAGACTGGATGAAAATCAAGTCAGGCATTATGCCCTTTATTTTGGAATCGTAGCGTCTTGACGCGTTCATACGAAGGGAAAAGAGATTTTCGGTTGATATTGACCATGATATTTTGGTCTTAGTTGTTTGTAGTAGATGCCAAGCCTTCGGTCAAAGTGGGATATGTACGGAACAAAGACGTCGATGAAGCTATACATAAGTCTGGTGATTTCACACAAAAAGGATGCTGACCTCTACATACCTCACGGATGTAGAAATTTTATTTTATGCTCCTGCACTTGATGAACTTAAGTATGACTCGTTGCTCACGGTATCGTTCGTGGAAAGTGATTTAGCCAAACGAGGATTATCGTATAGCATAGTTAGACAAGAATTATAATATCCATCCTAGAACAACGAGATAGGATGGGATGTGAAGAACATACCAAGCTGTGGTTGTCATCAATGTGTTCCACGTAATGTAATATATATATATATATATATATATATATTGAATTGTTAATAAAATCTGAATATGAAGGTGTAGCTAATCGTTCGCACATGCTATCAATAGAAGTAAAGTGATGCTAACGGTCGATGGAAGCGTTACCTTGCAAGTATTGGCATAACAAGAATTATCTATAAAGGTGTTGGTTGAGTTTGCAGCGTTTTGGTTAAGTCGGGATGTTCTCCACAGTCATCGGACTTGCTCATATGCGAATAAGGGAAGATTCACTAAGATCCAGGTATGTAAATAGTCGAACATGTATGCATCCAAGTTTGGAGGTTTGACTTAAACGTGTGCATGAATTAGGAGCATCACATACGTTTCCAAGAGGTTTCATCACAAGGACGTGAAAAATATGTTCAAAATGGTATGGTCATAGTAACAATACATCACTATCTTCAGAGTTCAAAAGTGATCACTAAAGATCAAGAAGGCAAGTTTACCAAGTTCTTTTTAAATTAGAGCACCAATTTGATGGGAGTTTATACGTAGAGTTTCAAAGATGTAGTGTGACCACGATAATGGAGTGAGAGATTTGTCTACGTCGACAACAATAACCAGCTACTACATTAAACAGTATGCATCGACCAGTCCAGGGGTTAGGGAAAAGATTCACTTAAGAAGGAAAACTCTTATGAAATAATGACTCTAGCGATATAAGAGGTAAGATTATTGTGTAGGTCATCACGTTCATCTGGGTGTTGACTAATTTGGATCTCCGTCTCCAACGTTCTTGAGATGATGGAAACCATTTTTGTGGAAATCCGTTCATAGAGTTAGATATGCTAGGATCTAAATCAGGTTAGACTAACAATTAGTCAAGGGACATAGTAAGAGAATCAAAGGGAATTTTATAATTAAGTGTAGGGGGGATAAGGTGTAAGCGTACTAGAGATCCTTCGCATTTTGCTTATATGCTGATGATGAAATTCTAAATCTAAACTCAAAGCTTTCTAATGTTAGCTATACACAAATATTGTAGAACCTTAGTGTTGTAGGTTGTAGCTGTAATTGTTAAGAAAATCTAATGTTACATTACAAAATATGATACTAAACAATCTGCATCGAAACCGAAATTTAAAAAAAATGAATTAAACGTGGACCAAAGTTTTACATTGTATTCCACAACCCAACTCATACATCATCTAATCTTTAAGCAGGTAGACTTGTGATATTAACGTTTTAAACACGATAAGTTGCCACTTTATATCCCCACCTGGAATATGTACACAAGTATCTTTGTTTCAACATTTAATACGAAATATACCTTAGAGCGAAAAACAAGATTTGCAACCGACAATAACAAGTCCCAAAACAAGCCACATATATGTAAAATAGAACTACGAGTCACACCATGAAACCAAAAGAGTGTTCAAAACTAACTACATAATCAAAACTGGTACACCAGCAACTAGGGTTCGGAAATTTTACAAAATTAAGCCCCATTGCAACCCTACAACTCCACTTTACAAAATAAAGTGAACCAAATCCTAAACCAATACCTTCCATAACCAAAATCAGTGAACAAATAATGAACCAAAATCAAGGTATTTGTCTGGCATGGCTGCTTGCTGCAAATTAATATATAATGAGAAAGAAATGAAAAATTACTGAAAACCATAATCGACTCAGAGGTGAAAGTGAACCAGAAATCAGTGAGATTGACACGATGATGCATGAGTTGTTCGACCGACTGGGGTCGAGAAAATTTAAGGAATTGTTTTTGGGGGAGATAGCCAGATAGGTTGAATTTCACTTTTACGATTGGGGTCGAGAAAATTTAAGGAATTGTTTTTGGGGGAGATAGCCAGATAGGTTGGATTTCACTTTTACGATTGGGGTCGAGAAAATTGTTTTTCCCGAATAGAAGATGTCGGGATATAGCCCAAGGCTTTAGAGCCTAGTGGCATCTTTAGGGTGAGATAAGACTTTGAGACCAATTGGTCTTGGGTTCGATTCTTACAAGGGGGTTTTTCCAATATTTATGGGGTTTTCTCTTAAATTGGTGTATAGGCATTATGCTTAGTCGAGATGGATATGATCGGGTGGTTCCGCTCGTGGCACGATGATACTCTAGTGGTCCGTCAGTAATCCAAATTTGCCGTTTAAAAAAAAAGAAGAAGTTGTCAGGATAGGTTTATTATTTTTATAAAATTGTTCTAAAAACAACTTTATGGGTTAATTAAATTTAGAAAAAAAAAACATAAAAAACCTATTCCGACAACGTGTCGTCGGGATTAGGGTGATATAAAAAAATCTTTTACTTATTAAAAGTAAAAAAACTTTAAAAACCTATCCCGATCGTGGGGAAAAACAATTCGTGATAGCGATGTAATTTTCCTCCTTCTCACCGAACGTTATCCCAACGACATGTTGTCAGGAAAGGTAAAAAAAATGTACAAGCCTATTCCGGTGACATAGTGTCGTTGGGATAGGGTCGACGTGTCAGAAAAGATTGCATGGACTCTCAAATTCATCGATGACAGTCATTTGTGGAATAGTGGAAAATACCTCAATTCTTGGGGGGACGAGGCGTATCCGTGATGGCACGTGGTGGTTGGTCACCACGCGTGGAACACCGCCGCCACCCGTGGCTATCACGCGTGCATCATAAAACGCGTTGTACGTTTCACGCGTGAAGAAATTGAGGGAAATTGTTAGGTTGTGAGGGAAATTGTTGGGTGTGGTGAGTTGTAACGCCCTGCGTTTTCATACTTTCTATATTTGGAAACCCTTGCTTGAAATCCTATTTTTGGAAACCTTGTTCTATCTTTGTAATCTACTTTCGTTTCATTTGTAATTCTCAGATTTTTAAAAGCATCATAACATGAGTAGTTAATTAAAGTCAAGGGTTGGTTTGAGTAATTTACTGAAAGTATAATGTTTTAAAATATAAAAATAAATAAATAAATGAACACCAATTCACAACAGTCATTCCAATTTCACACTTTAGTCTAGTAATTATTATACACTAATATTTCATGCATTATTATATCAACAAGTTGCCTAAAAGGAAATTTTTTTTGAGCGTTGATCCATATGGGCAGCCAAAACACAAATTTATGTTGCAATTAATAAAAAAAATAAAAAGATTATAAGGGGCAGAATTGGCGACCAGCTAGGTGGCTGCTTTAAAGTTGTTTGTTTTTTTTTCCTAACCAAATAATATTACTTGTGATAAAGTGGATAGTATGTGATAAGTTAATATAACCTAACATAATTTAGTTAGTGCCATATTTATTTCTTCACAAAACAAGAAAAGAAAAAAAGGAAACAAATGGCTGTCCATATCCCCTTCCGTCCGCAGCTCCTAGAGAGTTGTTTTTTTGGTTTTGTTTTAATTATTTATCAACCAACTAATTATAATTAATTGCCAACCACCTTAACCCTAATCCTTCCCTATATAAACCCAAGTGCCTCCAAGCCATTGACACTTTTGAAATCATTCTAAACTCCCCCAAATCAGTCTATAATCAGCTACTAATCTCAAGTTCGAGTAGAAGCATCAACCTCCACTAAAGTGAGCATAACTCACTCATTTCTTATCCGATTTAGTCCATTCTTTTTCCTATGTGCTTGGTTTGACCTTAGCTTCGATTCCATGGGTTTTTCACAATAAATAAGTCCCTGAAACTCAGGCAAAAAGGCTCCAAAGTCCACTGATTGTTTTTGTTTTCATGTAATCTTTGTTAAACTTAACCAAACTTGAGTTTTCTCATCTCAAACCTATGTCCTAAAGCTTATAACCTCATCTATGGTTAGTTAGGCTTAAAAACAAGGTTGAGACATGTTAAATCAGAGGTTAAAACATCATAAACATTCTGTTTTAGTTAGGGTTTTACCCACAAGAAGTGTTCAAGCTTGAAGCTTGATGTAAGTGTGATTGTTAGACTAGCTTGGGCTATCTTTCATAAAAATCCACTCACTTCTTGATTTTTTCTCATAGATTAGTTGTTGTATTTCATTATCTTTGTAAGTTCATGACCCTCCTTGGTTGTTTTTACATTAAGTGTAGTGGTGAACACTTAAGAGGTGCCTAAATGGAAGCTTGTTCTTCCTACCTCCTACATGATTTTCATGATACTTAGAGGTACCTAAATGGAGACATTAATCTCCTACCTCATGCTTGAACCATAGGACCTTGTAATCTGTATATTATCTAATTATTTCATATGTATACCTAAGTAAATAAACTTGATAATAACTTAATAGTTACTTGTCAAGAATATGTTACATCATCTATGACCATGTCCTTGCTACGACTCTAATGGACCTTTGAATCCATGAAATCATACAAACTCTTTTGAGTTTTAATAGTGTCAAGAACAAGAGTTATGTGTACAAGATGATTATTTTCACTTATGTTATTTTCCATACATTTTAGACTCCGAATCTATGATCTTCCGATTTCCCAAACTCACACACCTATGTTTTCCTCGTGTAGAAGGACTAGGTGCTCCAAACTAATCCATCCATCAAAACCACTCGCGGGATTTCAAGTAGGAAAGCTTGCAAAAACCGTGAGTATACTCGATCCCTTTTTCCTTTTACCATTTTGGGATGCAACATGTATATTATACAAAATGACACTCAAACTATTTTTAACATACTCTATCCATACTTAACATGAAACTATGTGTGGTACTTGTTATTCTCGCATGCTATGTATACTACTTGGTCGATATATGCTCATTAACTTTGCTAGCCTCCCTTAACAATTATAGCGCTATAGGATTAACGCACCGCACGTTAGACCTGGGGTATTGTTAAGTTAAACATCTTACCTCCCGCTACTCTATTGGGATTAGGCTATTTTAATGCGTTGTATACTCAGGTTTGAACATATTGTACGCCATATTTGCATACTAGTACTCACATATTATGAATCATGTTGGATATGAGCACTTTTTATTCTATTTATGCTATTTAACAAAACTTGTATACTCCCCTTTGCTTTTGCATTGAACTCTATTTTAATACATGTTGCAGGTTAATTGATGAAGTGATGTTACAAGATGAAACAAGATTTAGGGTGGACTAGATACATACCTAGATTAATCTATCTTTTGTTGTTATGTTACAATTTGAAACAATGTTGTTATTTTTATTTGAATCTTGTATGACAATTAGTCTTGAAATGAAATTTGAATTAAATTAATATTGTCACATAGTGTTATGAAGTCTCTTGCAATCTACGCACTTCGTCTCATCCCGATGTTTCCGCCATCGGTTGGGGTGTGACAGATTGGTATCAGAGCCATAACTATAGGGAATTAGGAAAAGTAGGAATGCTTTTACCTAGTCTATAATTTTAGAGCCTTATTTTTACGTTTTGCTCGAAACTAATTGCATGCTACTTTAATTACTTCTTATTTATCATCTTTTTATCTTTTAAACATATATGCCACTTATGTGTTGATACTTGATATGCCATTCTTATGTGTTAATACTTGTTTCATATGTGATAATACTTGTTTTAATATTCCATTCCTTATGTGCTATTCTTGACATGTTTATACTCGTTTGTCTAATCTTTAACATACGCTTTTCCTCATACATTTTACTCGACTATTCTAAATCCGCAAAACACTCGTATTATACAAACGAGACAACTTCACCAAAATAGGCGTGAAACCCACAATTTGGTGAACGACTCTCAATCTACCTAATTTTTTTACACGAGATTCGTCATCAAGTTAGGAGTGAAGTCCTCAACTTGATGAATAATTTCAATTTCAAATTCTAGTGGACCCTCGTCAAAGTGTCGAAATTAAATTTTGACCCGACGAGTACCAATCACACTTAGGGCACGAAATCGTCAAGTTAGGGGTGAAACCTTCATCTTGTCGACTAGTCCCACTCCTTGATTTTTCATAAATCCCGCCAAGACTCAAATTTTCGATTGAATTGGGACATGTAGTAACCGGAAGGGTGAATACCGTTAACCGACATGTCGGCGAGAGTACACCACCTATTAGGCCAAAGCATGCTTCTCAAATTCAAAAGACATTTCGACCACTTTGGTTAGTCAACGTTCCGTTTTGGAACCATCCAAGTTGTAATCGAACTACGTTTTATTATTCTCGATCGTTTATGATACAATTCCCTCTTTTCAATTCGAATTATTTTTGATATTTCACTTTTACGCATATATCGTACAAATACTTTTTCATACATTTATACATTATTCACATATATGATTTCACATAATTTTATTTATATTCCTTGTAACAATAAATGGAGGCATATCATCAAGATAGGAGTGATTTCCTTACCTTGACGACTAACTCCGTTTCTTTCTCATCTTACAAAGACCTCACCAACGAGTTAGGGGTGATTCCCTTACTTAGGTGATCGTTACCGAGACTTACTTTTAATAGACTTTATTATGTACACACTCTCACGTTTATACCCAAATTGATCATTATTAGTCAAATTCTTATTTATCTCAATATGCATTGCCTATTTAAACCTACTTCTTATCCTACAATCTATTTTCACATTCTCTCACATCCATGAAATTCTTAAAACTATCATAAACACTCATTTCTTGATTTTCAAAATTTTATGAAATGCTACTTATCAATTTAGCCGGCCCAATAAATCTATTGCCCACAAAATTTCATATTCCGTGTAATTACTAAGACACACTCATCTCGCATCATTATACTAAGGATCGTTATTTTTCAATCGAGAATCAAACCAACTTTTCATACAAAATATTACGAATATTATTCGATCGTTTACCAAAACTCTTTTCAAAATCAACAAAGTATTTTATTGAGGACACTTTTCACGATCACTAAGCTCATATACCAAATTCCTTTTTCTAAGGATCAACGTTTTCAAAATAACCTCATTAACTTCTAGAACCTTTTCAAATGTTACTCGATACGCCAAATGAATTTAAAACATCTGGGCAAGGAAACTTCATAAGAACAAATAATTTTTTAACTTATGTAAGTTCTTTAAAAAAAACAAGAGTAACTTTTCATTCTTTTACAAAGTACCATTTCATGCAACCAATGGATGTTTTATATCCTCTTCACTTGCACAAACTAGACTCTACATTCCCAATTCGACTTATTCTATTTTGATTCAATTATGCTCAAGCGACTACACGCACATATCATATTACATGTTCTAGTCAATATCACACAACAATCTCATGCATACCACTCGCTTTCCTTCTTACTCAAACCTTCTTAATCTTCTACGCGCTTTAATTCTGTAACACCCCAAAAACGGGTTTGGTAATCAAACCACGTCAATATTAACGACGGGTAAAAGACCGCTAGTGGCGAAAATTTATCTGGTAAATAATAAAATTTAAATAAATAAACCTAGTATTAATTAAAAGGAGGTTAAATACTTTGCGAACACAAAGTATATAAAAGGCCCGAGTTAATGGGACTTAAAAATAAAACGGGTTATGATTTCTCCGAACCCATTAAGTAACTAAGAGTATCAACCTAGTTGGTTAAGTGTTGTTAAAACAATAAAAAAACAAGAAATAGATAAACCTTTTACAAACTATGGAAATAGAGGGACTAAAAAGGGCAAAAAGGAAAATGTTTTTAATTAAAAGAATAAAACACCAAAACACACACATTAGTATGTGTTCTGGTCGTGGCTTTCAATAGAGCAAGAAGGGGGTTCTTCCATTGAACCCTAACCCATACAAATCAGCCAAATTGAAGGGGCAAATCGAACCCAAATCGAAAACCAAGTCCAAATTAGTGATCACCCAAGTGAAGGGATCACAAGGTATGTTAAATTTCATTATTTGGTTTCATCTTGAATTCCTGATGAACTTATGAAATTGAAATTCGAGCTTGCATGATTGATGTTTAGGTGAAACTAGGATGAATCCATGTCTAGGAACAAACCATAGTAAAAAAAATTGATGAATTAGTATTAAAAACTAGGGATTTGATGATTACCCTTGAATGTACTAAGTGGGTTTTGACTAAATTCGTCTATGTGATGTTTTTAGGGTTTTTGATTGCTAAAAATAGTGTTATAATGTCATAAACATGTTTTAATTGAAAGCTGAATTCAAACAGCTTTTGATCAGAATTTATAGCCGACTTGTATTGGCTGTAACATGGATAAAACGTGACAAAAACATGCGTTTCTTGAGTCTAAAATGTAATTCCAGGAAATATCTTTAAAACCCCACTGGAATCGCATTTTTTCGACGAAAATTGAGCGTTTTATGAATTTTTCCGTATCGAAGGTTCAAGCTGCGCTTTCTGGCAGAATTTGCAGCCTATTACAAATGTCATAACTCAATTTAGGAATTTAGTTATGATCTCAAATTTTTACAGTAGATAGTTTTAAACGATTAAAAGAATCGCCAATTGAAATTTCGTCAATCGGATAAACGAGGAATTTTAAATGAATTTTTTCGTAAGCTGCAGTCAGAAGTGACGAATCTGATTGCAGCTTAGTAAATGAATTTTTACGAATTCTTGGTAAAGAGTTAGATCTTGAAATTTTAACAGAAGGCCTAACCCTCCGAGGGGTACGTCACATAAAAAAAATCATAATTTTGAAGACTTGTAAACAGGTTAAACAGGTCACCAAAAACAGCCTATTTTCAGTGATACGAAACTTGATTGTTGATGTTATAAATCATGCCCACAATGTTCATATGTTGAAATTATGAATCAAACGCGTAATTTCCTAGTTCGACTAATTACGTGTGATGTGGGGTAATACAAATTTTAATTATGAAGTCGATTTAGCTTATATGCACATATCATATAATTAAGGGTAGTTAACTTATGAAAAGTTAAACTAACCATGGACGGAGTCGAATAGTAGTTCTGACATAGAAAATACGTAAGGTGGAATAGTCGTGGTTATAATGACTAATCTAACCACCTTGTGAATTATGATGATAGTTTGACTCTTGACAAGCTAGATGGAGGCTTGGGAATGAAGCAGGTCAAACGGAGCAAGTACGATAAAAAGCTATACCCGGAATATGTTTCCGACATGAAAATATGAAACATATAAGATGATGAAAAACCTTGGTTACTAAAAAAAAGGGAGGATCTAATGGTAAACTCTGAAATGGGTCGGATGGGCGAATTGGTAGTTAAAAACCAAGTTTTGTTATGTATGTAAATGTTTGGTCATATAGGCCAAACGGGCCAAATGGTGATGATAACACCATTTGGCAATATCGACTAACATTTGTTTGTCAAGTTATATGTTCACAGGATTGAATAGAAATGGAATAATTGCGTCGCTTTGAATTAGCGGCTAATAAAATCAAGGTATAAAAAATGAAATGGGTCTATATGTTGACCGAGCCAGGTACGCATAAATAAGATATTAGTTATATGTACGATTTTGGGTCAAAATAAATTACGCGCGTAACTTAGGTGTTTGCCGCGTAATTCACAAAAGTTAAGAATCCGAGATAGAGAATTGAGTTAAACACTTTGATATATGATTTATGATTAACTAGAAACAAGTTTGGAAGTCTTAAATTCAAACGGGTCAAAAATGTTGATTTTGGGTAATAAGCCGAATGCTTAAAATTTTAGAATTTTATTAGTTTGAATGTCGGATTTTTAACTCCATAAGATGGAGAATTAAATTACGATCGCGTGAGAAAAAGAATCACGTGAATCGGATAAGTAGAACAAAAGTTATGCACATTTTTGTGAATTATAAGTTTGAGTTTTTGAGCTGGGAATCTACAGTTCAGCAACAAACAATTCTGGACAAAGCAGAGCGTCGCGCCACGCGATGGCAAAAGCAAGGAGCCGTCGCGCGATGTGACGGTTTCCAAGAATTCGAAAAATGTTTATTTTAATATTATATGCATTGCGAACCCGTTTAAATACGTTTTAAGCTACGTATGACTAATCTAACTCATGTTTTATGAGTTGTAGGTATATTTCTAGTACCGGAGGACGATCAAGCTCAATGAAGAACCGAATACGATCAAGAAACAAGCTTTCGCACGACGTCTCGTTGTTACTTTTAAATGACGAACTTAATTAAATTACGTTGTAAACTTTCAAATTGTAAAAAGTTTTAATAAACCCGTATTTCCGATGTATATGTAAACTTAATTACATGATCCTTTTCGTAAACTATGCGTTAAACCTTGATTTAATTTAAAGGGTGTTACAAATTCGTAAATTCCGATAATGTTACAAAAAAAGCATTATTTCTTACACTCATATTTATACATTTTATGTCTACACTTATGTACATACTTACACATTTATCTTTATAATTCATACATCTACGTTTATATCCACACTTATACAATTTTGTTTGTATCTATATTCATACCCATGTACACATTCATGCATTATACGTTTACGTTTATACTATTGATCACATTCATATTTCCACTCATACATTTTTCATACTTAAACATCTTTTGCACCTATAGTCATACTCACATTCATCTCAAACACTTCACCTACACCTACACTTATACAATTATGGTTACACTAATATTCACAATCATGTTTTACTCATATATATTCAATTTTGCTTACAATTATCTTCACGTTCATACACCTTGTTCTTACTTATACAATTAATCCTACACATATATTCATACTCATACAATCTATTCATACTCGAACATCCATGTTTTACACTTATATTCACGTTCATAATTATGCTCATGCATCCTATGTTTATACTTATATTTATACACGTATTCATACTCACACAATTTGTGCATTGTGCTTATACTTATACTCATATTTGTGTTCATATTTATACTCGTACTCGCATTCATACTCTCATTTATACGTTTTATGTTATACTCGTACTCGTATTCATACTCACCTTTATACGATTTCTGTTATACTCGTACTTATGTTTATACTCTCATTTATACGATTTATGATTATACTCACATTCATTCGTTCATGCTCAAATTTGTACTCACATTTATACTCGCTTTTCATACACGTTATACTTGTGCTCGTACTCTCGACATGCGTTTTGTGTTTATGCTCACATGCGTGTTCATATCTAAACTTATAGTTTGTTCATGCTTTTTATTAAAAGTTTATACACTCGCACATGTACGCGAGCGAAAACCGAGGGATTCGCTTACGTTGGTCTTATACTATTTGGGAACGCAAATATGCTAATATGCTACATTTCTTTACACACACAATCTTATGTTCAAAATTTATGTATACCTTAATTCATACGCAACTATTACAAGCTATGCGGATCATGCGACGATCAATATAATCGCGGGTGCACACGGGATTATGATGATAGGCGTATGAGAACCATAGAGTGTACTACTGCGTATGGTAAGACACGGAACGTAACATTGCACCGAATAACGAAACGGACATTACATGATCGAAACATGGTGGATACGCCGCTGGTACATCCTATATATAAGTGTTTCCGCCATATTACCAAACTTTCGTAAAACGTGCCATGAGAAATTCAGTGTTTTGCAGACCTTTTTGGACCTAATACAAACTTTAAACAACTCACAAACGCATTATAACCGATTATCCACGACGAGACTTCATCCTTAAGCACGCTACTTTCGTTTATCCAGCACTTATGCTATTTCTGACACTCGCATGCGTGTAATCAACATCAGTCGTTCACTTTTATACTCTCATTATTCTCCATTAATCTTTTCTTCTATACGAACCTCAAGCCTGTTTAAACGTTCGAATCCTAACTTATCTCCCTACCTTTAAAACCATCTTCCTATTCTTTATTTTTGTGTAAACATATTCAGTTGGCTGTTATCACTTTATTTGAAGTACAAAACCTTCTCGCTCCTCTCAATAAACAATTTATACAAATGTGTGATTTTATACTATCCTTAAAACTTTTTACGCAAACTACCCCACTTTCATCGAATGCAACCTGTTTTCATACAAAGACCTCTTTCGTAAATATGAAACATTTTTGAAACACCTCCAAATGTAGTTATTCAAGCTCATTTAAACTCACTTTACCCATATACGCACCTATACGTTTTCAATTATGTTTTGTACCTCAACCAATTTAGACAAACGAACTCCTTTACATATTTATCTTATCGTTCTTCGAAATTTCTTACTTTTTACGTGTAGAAATTTTCAAGTCTCAGTTTTGAATAATCACTCTTTTGCCAAAACTCTTCAAATCTTCCTCTTGAATAAATTTCGGGACAAAATTTCCTAAAGGAGGGGAGACTGTAACGCCCTGCGTTTTCATACTTTCTATATTTGGAAACCCTTGCTTGAAATCCTATTTTTAGAAACCTTGTTCTATCTTTGTAATCTACTTTCGTTTCATTTGTAATTCGAGACTATTGATCAAAACAAAAACGAAGCTATTTTGTGTATTCATATTAGTCTTATGTGCATCTACAACAACAACAACAACAACCATACCCAGTAAATCCCACAAATAGCAAAGCTAGTTATAGGGTCTGGGGAGGGTGGGATGTAGACAGTCCTTGCCTCTATCCATAGGGATAGAGAGGCTGCTTCCACAGAGACCCTCGACTCGAAAACGAAAAGCAAACCAACACACCAGGTCAGAGAGTATAAAAAGAATATAGAAATAAGAAGTCGCCCATACCAAGAAAGTGAACAGAGTGTCACAATATATTGTAAATCAAGTAAAATAGCATACACCATCATTTATGCATAAACACAAGAAGGCAATCACAGGAAAAGTCACTTAAAGAATAAGATAAACCTACGTCCCTGGAATACACCTAAGAGCTTACTGGCATATCCTCTATAGGTCCTTAACCCTAATCCTACGCCTCCACGAAGTCCTATCTTGGACCATGTCCTCAGAAAGATGCAACTCTAGTAAATCATGCCTGATCTGCTCATCCCATGTCAGTTTGGGTCTGCCTCTACCTCTCCTCCCCTCCACAGTAAGAGTTTCCACTACTCTAACTGGTGCCGTCGTTTCCCTCCGCTTCACATTCCCAAACCATCTCAATCTCCCCTCCTTAATCTTCTCCGATATACTAGTTACTCTTAATCTTTCCCTAAAAACCACATTTCTAATCCGATCTAACCTCGTGTGTCCACACATCCACCTCAGCATCCTCATCTCTGCTACCTCCATCCTGCGCGCTTGTGTCTTCTTGATAGCCCAACAGTCTGTTCCATATAGCATAGCTGGCCTAACTGCTACCCTGTAAAATTTCCCTTTTAGTTTAGTTGGGAACCTCCTATCGCATAATACCCCACTGGCTGCCCTCCATCTACACCAGCCAGCCTGTATGCGATGGGTTACATCACTATCTATGTCACCATCTCTTTGTACAAACGACCCCAGATACTCAAATTCTCAGATAATCAAATTCTCAGATGTGCATCTGATAATCAAATTCTCAGATTCTTGATTCGTTATTTATCGACACTTGATACACGTTAAACTAATTGAAACTATTAAAATGATGAGATTCGGATCCTAATTCTCGAAACCCGAAAGCTTCGTGAAATGAATAATCGTTTAAAAGATTTTTATTCGTTATAAATATAGTCATTATTCAAATTATTTAAATTAATTAATTTTGTTATTTAAAAGTTTTATTTTTAATAATCTAGTTAGTCTCGTTAGATTTTAAAGTTAGAAAATACAAACTAACCTAGTTAGTTTAATTGTAAAGTTAGTTCTTTTAAAAGCATCATAACATGAGTAGTTAATTAAAGTCAAGGGTTGGTTTGAGTAATTTACTGAAAGTATAATGTTTTAAAATATAAAAATAAATAAATAAATGAACACCAATTCACAACAGTCATTCCAATTTCACACTTTAGTCTAGTAATTATTATACACTAATATTTCATGCATTATTATATCAACAAGTTGCCTAAAAGGAAATTTTTTTTGAGCGTTGATCCATATGGGCAGCCAAAACACAAATTTATGTTGCAATTAATAAAAAAAATAAAAAAATAAATAAAAAGATAATAAGGGGCAGAATTGGCGACCAGCTAGGTGCCTGTTTTAAAGTTGTTTTTTTTCCTAACCACATAATATTACTTGTGATAAAGTGGATAGTATGTGATAAGTTAATAAAACCTAACATAATTTAGTTAGTACCATATTTATTTCTTCACAAAACAAGAAAAGAAAAAAAGGAAACAAATGGCTGTCCATATCCCCTTCCGTCCGCAGCTCCTAGAGAGTTGTTTTTTTGGTTTTGTTTTAATTATTTATCAACCAACTAATTGTATTTAATTGCCAACCACCTTAACCCTAATCCTTCCCTATATAAACCCAAGTTCCTCCAAGCCATTGACACTTTTGAAATCATTCTAAACTCCCCCAAATAAGTCTATAATCAGCTACAAATCTCAAGTTCGAGTAGAAGCATCAACCTCCACTAAAGTGAGCATAACTCACTCATTTCTTATCCGATTTAGTCCATTCTTTTTCCTATGTGCTTGGTTTGACCTTAGCTTCGATTCCATTGGTTTTTCACAGTAACTAAGTCCCTGAAACTCCGGCAAAAAGGCTCTAAAGTCCACTGATTGTTTTTGTTTTCATGTAATCTTTGTTAAACTTAACCAAACTTGAGTTTTCTCACCTCAAACCTATATCCTAATGCTTATAACCTCATCTATGGTTAGTTAGGCTTAAAAACAAGGTTGAGACATGTTAAATCAGAGGTTAAAACATCATAAACATTCTGGTTTAGTTAGGGTTTTACCCACCAGAAGTGTTCAAGCTTGAAGCTTGATGTAAGTGTGATTGTTAGACTAGCTTGGGCTATCTTTCATAAAAATCCACTCACTTCTTGATGTTTTCTCATATATTAGTTGTTGTATTTCATTATCTTTGTAAGTTCATGACCCTCCTTGCTTTTTTTTACATCAAGTGTAGTGGTGAACACTTAAGAGGTGCCTAAATGGAAGCTTGTTCTTCCTACCTCCTACATGATTTTCATGATACTTAGAGGTACCTAAATGGAGACATTAATCTCCTACCTTATGCTTGAACCATAGGACCTTGTAATCTATATATTATCTAATTATTTCATATGTATACCTAAGTAACTAAACTTGATAATAACTTAATAGTTACTTGTCAAGAATATGTTACATCATCTATGACCATGCCCTTGCTACGACTCTAATGGACCTTTGAATCCATGAAATCATACAAACTCTTTTGAGTTTTAATAGTGTCAAGAACAAGAGTTATGTGTACAAGATGATTATTTTCACTTATGTTATTTTCCATACATTTTAGACTCCGAATCTATGATCTTCCGATTTCCCAAACTAATCCATCCATCAAAACCACTCGTGGAATTTCAAGTAGGAAAGCTTGCAAAAACCGTGAGTATACTCGATCCCTTTTTCCTTTTACCATTTTGGGATGCAACATGTATATTATACAAAATGACAGTCAAACTATTTTTAACATACTCTATCCATGCTTAACATGAAACTATGTGTGGTACTTGTTATTCTCGTATGCTATGTAAACTACTTGGTCGATATATGCTCATTAACTTTGCTAGCCTCCCTTAACAATTATAGCGCTATAGGATTAACGCACCGCCCGTTAGACTTGGGGTATTGTTAAGTTAAACATCTTACCTCGCGCTACTCTATTGGGATTAGGCTATTTTAACGCGTTGTATACTCGGGTTTGAACATATTGTATGCCATATTTGCATACTAGTACTCACATATTATGAATCATGTTGGATATGAGCAATTTTTATTCTATTTATGCTATGTAACAAAACTTGTATACTCGCCTTTGCTTTTGCATTGAACTCTATTTTAATACATGTTGCAGGTTAATTGATGAAGTGATGTTACGAGATGAAACAAGATTTAGGGTGGACTAGATACACACCTAGATTAATCTATCTTTGGTTGTTATGTTACAATTTGAAACAATGTTGTTATTTTTATTTGAATCTTGTATGACAATTAGTCTTGAAATGAAATTTGAATTAAATTAATATTGTCACATAGTGTTATGAAGTCTTTTGCGATCTACGCACTTCGTCTCATACCGATGTTTCCGCCATCGGTTGGGGTGTGACATGAGTGATGGGCATTTCCACTAAAATCCATCACTAGTGATGGAATAATGCTTGATAACATGGCGGAACTTGATTGGAAATCCGTTCATAGAGTTAGATATGCTAGGATCTAAATCAGGTTAGACTAACGATTAGTCAAGGGACATAGTAAGAGAATCAAAGGGAATTTTATAATTAAGTGTAGGGGGATAAGGTGTAAGCGTACTAGAGATCCTTCCCATTTTGCTTATATGCTGATGATGAAATTCTAAATCTAAACTCAAAGCTTTCTAATGTTAGCTAAACATAAATATTGTAGAACCTTAGTGTTGTAGGTTGTAGCTGTAATTGTTAAGAAAATCTAATGTTACATTACAAAATATGATACTAAACAATCTGCATCGAAACCGAAATTTAAAAAAAATGAATTAAACGTGGACCAAAGTTTTACATTGTATTCCACAACCCAACTCATACATCATCTAATCTTTAGGCAGGTAGACTTGTGATATTAACATTTTAAACACGATAAGTTGCCACTTTATATCCCCACCTGGAATATGTACACAAGTATCTTTGTTTCAACATTTAATACGAAATATACCTTAGAGCGAAAAACAAGATTTGCAACCGACAATAACAAGTCCCAAAACAAGCCACATATATGTAAAATAGAACTACGAGTCACACCATGAAACCAAAAGAGTGTTCAAAACCAACTACATAATCAAAACTGGTACACCAGCAACTAGGGTTCAGAAATTTTACAAAATTAAGCCCCATTGCAACCCTACAACTCCACTTTACAAAATAAAGTGAACCAAATCCTAAACCAATACCTTCCATAACCAAAATCAGTGAACAAATAATGAACCAAAATGAAGGTATTTGTCTGGCATGGCTGCTTGCTGCAAATTAATATATAATGAGAAAGAAATGAAAAATTACTAAAAACCATAATCGACTCAGAGGTGAAAGTGAACCAGAAATCAGTGAGATTGACACGATGATGCATGAGTTGTTCGACCGACTGGGGTCAAGAAAATTTAAGGAATTGTTTTTGGGGGAGATAGCCAGATAGGTTGAATTTCACTTTTACGATTGGGGTCGAGAAAATTTAAGGAATTGTTTTTGGGGGAGATAGCCAGATAGGTTGGATTTCACTTTTACGATTGGGGTCAAGAAAATTTATGAATTGTTTTTCCCGAATAGAAGATGTCGGCATATAGCCCAAGGCTTTAGAGCCTAGTGGCATCTTTAGGGTGAGATAAGACTTTGAGACCAATTGGTCTTGGGTTCGATTCTTACAAGGGTTTTTTCCAATATTTATGGGGTTTTCTCTTAAATTGGTGTATAGGCATTATGCTTAGTCGAGATGGATATGATCGGGTGGTTCCGCTCGTGGCACGATGATACTCTAGTGGTTCGTCAGTAATCCAACTTTATTATTTTTATAAAATTGTTCTAAAAACAACTTTATGGGTTAATTAAATTTAGAAAAAAAACATAAAAAACCTATTCCGACAACGTGTCGTCGGGATTAGGGTGATATAAAAAAATCTTTTACTTATTAAAAGAAAAAAACTTTAAAAACCTATCCCGATCGTGGAGAAAAACAATTCGTGATAGCGCTGTAATTTTCCTCCTTCTCAACGAACGTTATCCCGACGACATGTTGTCAGGAAAGGTTAAAAAAATGTACAAGCCTATTCCGGTGACAAAGTGTCGTTGGGATAGGGTCGACGTATCAGAAAAGATTGCATGGACTCTCAAATTCATCGATGACAGTCATTTGTGGAATAGTGGAAAATACCTCAATTCTTGGGGGGACGAGGCGTATCCGTGATGGCACGTGGTGGTTGGTCACCACGCGTGGAACACCGCCGCCACCCGTGGCTATAACGCGTGCATCATAAAACGCGTTGTACGTTTCACGCGTGAAGAAATTGAGGGAAATTGTTAGGTTGTGAGGGAAATTGTTGGGTGTGGTGAGTTGTAACGCCCTGCGTTTTCATACTTTCTATATTTGGAAACCCTTGCTTGAAATCCTATTTTTGGAAACCTTGTTCTATCTTTGTAATCTACTTTCGTTTCATTTGTAATTCTCAAATTTTTAAAAGCATCATAACATGAGTAGTTAATTAAAGTCAAGGGTTGGTTTGAGTAATTTACTGGAAGTATAATGTTTTAAAATATAAAAATAAATAAATAAATGAACACCAATTCACAACAGTCATTCCAATTTCACACTTTAGTCTAGTAATTATTATACACTAATATTTCATGCATTATTATATCAACAAGTTGCCTAAAAGGAAAAATTTTTTGAGCGTTGATCCATATGGGCAGCCAAAACACAAATTTATGTTGCAATTAATAAAAAAATAAAAAGATTATAAGGGGCAGAATTGGCGACCAGCTAGGTGGCTGTTTTAAAGTTGTTTGTTTTTTTTCCTAACCAGATAATATTACTTGTGATAAAGTGTATAGTATGTGATAAGGTAATATAACCTAACATAATTTAGTTAGTGCCATATTTATTTCTTCACAAAACAAGAAAAGAAAAAAAGTAAACAAATGGTTGTCCATATCCCCTTCCGTCCGCAGCTCCTAGAGAGTTGTTTTTTTGGTTTTGTTTTAATTATTTATCAATCAACTAATTGTATTTAATTGCCAACCACCTTAACCCTAATCCTTCCCTATATAAACCCAAGTGCCTCCAAGCCATTGACACTTTTGAAATCATTCTAAACTCCCCCAAATAAGTCTATAATCAGCTACAAATCTCAAGTTCGAGTAGAAGCATCAACCTCCACTAAAGTGAGCATAACTCACTCATTTCTTATCCGATTTAGTCCATTCTTTTTCCTATGTGCTTGGTTTGACCTTAGCTTCGATTCCATGGGGTTTTCACAATAAATAAGTCCCTGAAACTCCGGCAAAAAGGCTCCAAACTCCACTGATTGTTTTTGTTTTCATGTAATCTTTGTTAAACTTAACCAAACTTGAGTTTTCTCATCTCAAACCTATATCCTAATGCTTATAACCTCATCTATGGTTAGTTAGGCTTAAAAACAAGGTTGAGACATGTTAAATCAGAGGTTAAAACATCATAAACATTCTGTTTTAGTTAGGGTTTTACCCACAAGAAGTGTTCAAGCTTGAAGCTTAATGTAAGTGTGATTGTTAGACTAGCTTGGGCTATCTTTCATAAAAATCCACTCACTTCTTGATGTTTTCTCATAGATTAGTTGTTGTATTTCATTATCTTTGTAAGTTCATGACCCTCCTTGGTTGTTTTTACATCAAGTGTAGTGGTGAACACTTAAGAGGTGCCTAAATGGAAGCTTGTTCTTCCTACCTCCTACATGATTTTCATGATACTTAGAGGTACCTAAATGGAGACATTAATCTCCTACCTCATGCTTGAACCATAGGACCTTGTAATCTATATATTATCTAATTATTTCATATGTATACCTAAGTAACTAAACTTGATAATAACTTAATAGTTACTTGTCAAGAATATGTTACATCATCTATGACCATGCCCTTGCTACGACTCTAATGGACCTTTGAATCCATGAAATCATACAAACTCTTTTGAGTTTTAATAGTGTCAAGAACAAGAGTTATGTGTACAAGATGATTATTTTCACTTATGTTATTTTCCATACATTTTAGACTCCGAATCTATGATCTTTCGATTTCCCCAAACTCACACACCTATGTTTTCCTCGTGTAGAAGGACTAGGTGCTCCAAACTAATCCATCCATCAAAACCACTCGCGGGATTTCAAGTAGGAAAGCTTGCAAAAACCGTGAGTATACTCGATCCCTTTTTCCTTTTACCATTTTGGGATGCAACATGTATATTATAGAAAATGACACTCAAACTATTTTTAACATACTCTATCCACGCTTAACATGAAACTATGTGTGGTACTTGTTATTCTCGCATGCTATGTAAACTACTTGGTAGATATATGCTCATTAACTTTGCTAGCCTCCCTTAACAATTATAGCGCTATAGGATTAACGCACCACCCGTTAGACTTGGGGTATTGTTAAGTTAAACATGTTACCTCCCGCTACTCTATTGGGATTAGGCTATTTTAACGCGTTGTATACTCGTGTTTGAACATATTGTACGCCATATTTGCATACTAGTACTCACATATTATGAATCATGTTGGATATGAGCACTTTTTATTCTATTTATGCTATGTAACAAAACTGGTATACTCGCCTTTGCTTTTGCATTGAACTCTATTTTAATACATGTTGCAGGTAAATTGATGAAGTGATGTTACAAGATGAAACAAGATTTAGGGTGGACTAGATACATACCTAGATTAATCTATCTTTTGTTGTTATGTTACAATTTGAAACAATGTTGTTATTTTTATTTGAATCTTGTATGACAATTAGTCTTGAAATGAAATTTGAATTAAATTAATATTGTCACATAGTGTTTTGAAGTCTCTTGCAATCTACGCACTTCGTCTCATCCCGATGTTTCCACCATCGATTGGGGTGTGACAGATTGGTATCAGAGCCATAACTATAGGGAATTAGGAAAAATAGGAATGCTTTTACCTAGTGTATAATTTTAGAGCCTTATTTTTACGTTTTGCTCGAAACTAATTGCATGCTACTTTAATTACTTCTTATTTATCATCTTTTTATCTTTTAAACATATATGCCACTTATGTGTTGATACTTGATATGCCATTCTTATGTGTTAATACTTGTTTCATATGTGATAATACTTGTTTTAATATTCCATTCCTTATGTGCTATTCTTGACATGTTTATACTCGTTTGTCTAATCTTTAACATATGCTTTTCCTCATACATTTTACTCGACTATTCTAAATCCGCAAAACACTCGTATTATACAAACGAGACAACTTCACCAAAATAGGCGTGAACCCACAATTTGGTGAACGAATCTCAATCTACCTAATTTTTTTTACACGAGATTCGTCATCAAGTTAGGAGTGAAGTCCTCAACTTGATGAATAATTTCAATTTCAAATTCTAGTGGACCCTCGTCAAAGTGTCGAAATAAAATTTTGACCCGACGAGTACCAATCACACTTAGGGCACGAAATCGTCAAGTTAGGGGTGAAACCCGCATCTTGTCGACTAGTCCCACTCCTTGATTTTTCATAAATCCCGCCAAGTCTCGAATTTTCGATTGAATTGGGACATGTAGTATCCGGAAGGGTGAATACCGTTAAGCGACATGTCGGCGAGAGTACACCACCTATTAGGCCAAAGCATGCTTCTCAAATTCAAAAGACCTTTCGACCACTTTGGTTAGTCAACGTTCCGTTTTGGAACCATCCAAGTTGTAATCGAACTACGTTTTATTATTCTCGATCGTTTATGATACAATTCCCTCTTTTCAATTCGAATTATTTTTGAAATTTCACTTTTACGCATATATCGTACAAATACTTTTTCATACATTTATACATTATTCACATATATGATTTCACATAATTTTATTTATATTCCTTGTAACAAAAAACGGAGGCATATCATCAAGATAGGAATGATTTCCTTACCTTGACGACTAACTCCGTTTCTTTCTCATCTTACAAAGACCTCACCAACGAGTTAGGGGTGATTCCCTTACTTAGGTGATCGTTGCCAAGACTTACTTTTAATAGACTTTATTATGTACACACTCTCACGTTTATACCCAAATTGGTCAATATTAGTCAAATTCTTATTTATCTCAACATGCATTGCCTATTTAAACCTACTTCTTATCCTACAATCTATTTTCACATTCTCTCACATCCATGAAATTCTTAAAACTATCATAAACACTCATTTCTTGATTTTCAAAATTTCATGAAATGCTACTTATCAATTTAGCCGGCCCAATAAATCTATTGCCCACAAAATTTCATATTCCGCGTAATTACTAAGACACACTCATCTCGCATCATTATACTAAGGATCGTTATTTTTCAATCGAGAATCAAACCAACTTTTCATACAAAATATTACGAATATTACTCGATCGTTTACCAAAACTCTTTTCAAAATCAACAAAGTATTTTATTGAGGACACTTTTCACGATCACTAAGCTCATATACCAAATTCCTTTTTCTAAGGATCAACGTTTTCAAAATAACCTCATTAACTTCTAGAACCTTTTCAAACGTTACTCGATACGCCAAATGAATTTAAAACATCTGGGCAAGGAAACTTCATAAGAACAAATAATTTTTCAACTTATGTAAGTTCTTTAAAAAAAACAAGGGTAGCATTTCATTCTTTTACAAAGTACCATTTCATGCAACCAATGGATGTTTTATATCCTCTTCACTTGCATAAACTAGACTCTACATTCCCAATTCGACTTATTCTATTTTGATTCAATTATGCTCAAACGACTACACGCACATATCATATTACATGTTCTAGTCGATATCACACAACAATCTCATGCATACCACTCGCTTTCCTTCTTACTCAAACCTAGCATTATTTCTTACACTCATATTTATACATTTTATGTCTACACTTATATACATACTTACACATTTATGTTTATAATTCATACATCTACGTTTATATCCACACTTATACAATTTTGTTTGTATCTATATTCATACCCATGTACACATTCATGCATTATACGTTTACGTTTATACTATTGATCACATTCATATTTCCACTCATACATTTTTCATACTTAAACATCTTTTGCACCTATAGTCATACTCACATTCATCTCAAACACTTCACCTACACCTACACTTATACAATTATGGTTACACTAATATTCACAATCATGTTTTACTCATATATATTCAATTTTGCTTACAATTATCTTCACGTTCATACACCTTGTTCTTACTTATACAATTAATCCTACACATATATTCATACTCATACAATCTATTCATACTCGAACATCCATGTTTTACACTTATATTCACGTTCATAATTATGCTCATGCATCCTATGTTTATACTTATATTTATACACGTATTCATACTCACACAATTTGTGCATTGTGCTTATACTTATACTCATATTTGTGTTCATATTTATACTCGTACTCGCATTCATACTCTCATTTATACGTTTTATGTTATACTCGTACTCGTATTCATACTCACCTTTATACGATTTCTGTTATACTCATACTTATGTTTATACTCTCATTTATACGATTTATGATTATACTCACATTCATTCGTTCATGCTCAAAATTGTACTCACATTTATACTCGCTTTTCATACACGTTATACTTGTGCTCGTACTCTCGACATGCGTTTTGTGTTTATGCTCACATGCGTGTTCATATCTAAACTCATACTTTGTTCATGCTTTTTTACTCAAAGTTTATACACTCGCACCTGTACGCGAGCGAAAACTGAGGGATTCGCTTACGTTGGTCTTATACTATTTGGGAACGCAAATATGCTAATATGCTACATTTCTTTACACACACAATCTTATGTTCAAAATTTATGTATACCTTAATTCATACGCAACTATTACAAGCTATGCGGATCATGCGACGATCAATATAATTGCGGGTGGACACGGGATTATGATGATAGGCGTATGAGAACCATAGAGTGTACCACTGCGTATGGTAAGACACGGAACGTAACATTGCACCGAATAACGAAACGGACGTAACATGATCGAAACATGGTGGATACGCCGCTGGTACATCCTATATATAAGTGTTTTCGCCATATTACCAAACTTTCGTAAAACGTGCCATGAGAAATTCGATGTTTTGCAGACCTTTTTGGACCTAATACAAACTTTAAACAACTCACAAACACATTATAACCGATTATCCACGACGAGACTTCATCCTTAAGCACGCTACTTTCGTCTATCCAGCACTTAAGCTATTTTTGACACTCGCATGCGTGTAATCAACATCAGTCGTTCACTTTTATACTCTCATTATTCTCCATTAATCTTTTCTTCTATACGAACCTCAAGCCTGTTTAAACGTTCGAATCCTAACTTATCTCCCTACCTTTAAAACCATCTTCCTATTCTTTATTTTTGTGTAAACATATTCAGTTGGCTGTTATCACTTTATTTGAAGTACAAAACCTTCTCGCTCCTCTCAATAAACAATTTATACAAATGTGTGATTTTATACTATCCTTAAAACTTTTTACGCAAACTACCCCACTTTCATCGAATACAACATGTTTTAATACAAAGACCTCTTTCGTAAATATGAGACATTTTTGAAACACCTCCAAATGTAGTTATTCAAACTCGTTTAAACTCACTTTACCCATATACGCACCTATACGTTTTCAATTATGTTTTGTACCTCAACCAATTTAGACAAACGAACTCCTTTACAAATTTATCTTGTCGTTCTTCGAAATTTCTTACTTTTTACGTGTAGAAATTTTCAAGTCTTAGTTTTGAATAATCACTCTTTTGCCAAAACTCTTCAAATCTTCCTCTTGAATAAATTTCGGGACGAAATTTCCTAAAGGAGGGGAGACTGTAACGCCCTGCGTTTTCATACTTTCTATATTTGGAAACCCTTGCTTGAAATCCTATTTTTAGAAACCTTGTTCTATCTTTGTAATCTACTTTCGTTTCATTTGTAAATTGAGACTATTGATCAAAACAAAAACGAAGCTATTTTGTGTATTCATATTAGTCTTATCTGCATCTGATAATCAAATTCTCAGATTCTTGATTCGTTATTTATCGACACTTGATACACGTTAAACTAATTGAAACTATTAAAATGATGAGATTCGGATCCTAATTCTCGAAACCCGAAAGCTTCGTGAAATGAATAACCGTTTAAAAGATTTTTATTCGTTATAAATATAGTCATTATTCAAATTATTTAAATTAATTAAATTAATTAATTTTGTTATTTAAAAGTTTTATTTTTAATAATCTAGTTAGTCTCGTTAGATTTTAAACTTAGAAAATACAAACTAACCTAGTTAGTTTAATTGTAAAGTTAGTTCTTTTAAAAGCATCATAACATGAGTAGTTAATTAAAGTCAAGGGTTGGTTTGAGTAATTTATTGAAAGTATAATGTTTTAAAATATAAAAATAAATAAATAAATGAACACCAATTCACAACAGTCATTCCAATTTCACACTTTAGTCTAGTAATTATTATACACTAATATTTCATGCATTATTATATCAACAAGTTGCCTAAAAGGAAAAAAATTTTGAGCGTTGATCCATATGGGCATCCAAAACACAAATTTATGTTGCAATTAATAAAAAAAAATAAAAAGATTATAAGGGGCAGAATTGGCGACCAGCTAGGTGGCTGTTTTAAAGTTGTTTGTTTTTTTTCCTAACCACATAATATTACTTATGATAAAGTGGATAGTATGTGATAAGTTAATATAACTTAACATAATTTAGTTAGTGCCATATTTATTTCTTCACAAAACAAGAAAAGAAAAAAAGGAAACAAATGGCTGTCCATATCCCCTTCCGTCCGCAGCTCCTAGAGAGTTGTTTTTTTGGTTTTGTTTTAATTATTTATCAACCAACTAATTGTATTTAATTGCAAACCACCTTAACCCTAATCCTTCCCTATATAAACCCAAGTGCCTCCAAGCCATTGACACTTTTGAAATCACTCTAAACTCCCCAAATCAGTCTATAATCAGCTACAAATCTCAAGTTCGAGTAGAAGCATCAACCTCCACTAAAGTGAGCATAACTCACTCATTTCTTATCCGATTTAGTCCATTCTTTTTCCTATGTGATTGGTTTGACCTTTGCTTCGATTCCATGGGTTTTTTCACAGTAAATAAGTCCCTAAAACTCTGGCAAAAAGGCTCCAAAGTCCACTGATTGTTTTTGTTTTCATGTAATCTTTGTTAAACTTAACCAAACTTGAGTTTTCTCATCTCAAACCTATGTCCTAATGCTTATAACCTCATCTATGGTTAGTTAGGCTTAAAAACAAGGTTGAGACATGTTAAATCAGAGGTTAAAACATCATAAACATTCTGTTTTAGTTAGGGTTTTACCCACAAGAAGTGTTCAAGCTTGAAGCTTGATGTAAGTGTGATTGTTAGACTAGCTTGGGCTATCTTTCATAAAAATCCACTCACTTCTTGATGTTTTCTCATAGATTAGTTGTTGTATTTCATTATCTTTGTAAGTTCATGACCCTCCTTGGTTGTTTTTACATCAAGTGTAGTGGTGAACACTTAAGAGGTGCCTAAATGATACTTAGAGGTACCTAAATGGAGACATTAATCTCCTACCTCATGCTTGAACCATAGGACCTTGTAATCTATATATTATCTAATTATTCCATATGTATACCTAAGTAACTAAACTTGATAATAACTTAATAGTTACTTGTCAAGAATATGTTACATCATCTATGACCATGCCCTTGCTACGACTCTAATGGACCTTTGAATCCATGAAATCATACAAACTCTTTTGAGTTTTAATAGTGTCAAGAACAAGAGTTATGTGTACAAGATGATTATTTTCACTTATGTTATTTTCCATACATTTTAGACTCCGAATCTATGATCTTCCGATTTCCCCAAACTCACACACCTATGTTTTCCTCGTGTAGAAGGACTAGGTGCTCCAAACTAATCCATCCATCAAAACCACTCGTGGGATTTCAAGTAGGAAAGCTTGCAAAAACCGTGAGTATACTCGATCCCTTTTTCCTTTTACCATTTTGGGATGCAACATGTATATTATACAAAATGACACTCAAACTATTTTTAACATACTCTATCCATGCTTAACATGAAACTATGTGTGGTACTTGTTATTCTCGTTTGCTATGTAAACTACTTGGTCGATATATGCTCATTAACTTTGCTAGCCTCCCTTAACAATTATAGCGCTAAAGGATTAACGCACCGCCCGTTAGACTTGGGGTATAGTTAAGTTAAACATCTTACCTCCCGCTACTCTATTGGGATTAGGCTATTTTAACGCGTTGTATACTCGGGTTTGAACATATTGTACGCCATATTTGCATACTAGTACTCACATATTATGAATCATGTTGGATATGAGCACTTTTTATTCTATTTATGCTATGTAACAAAACTTGTATACTCGCCTTTGTTTTTGCATTGAACTCTATTTTAATACATGTTGCAGGTTAATTGATGAAATGATGTTACAAGATGAAACAAGATTTAGGGTGGACTAGATACACACCTAGATTAATCTATCTTTTGTTGTTATGTTACAATTTGAAACAATGTTGTTATTTTTATTTGAATCTTGTATGACAATTAGTCTTGAAATGAAATTTGAATTAAATTAATAGTGTCACATAGTGTTATGAAGTCTCTTGCAATCTACGCACTTCGTCTCATCCCGATGTTTCCGCCATCGGTTGGGGTGTGACATGAGTGATGGGCATTTCCACTAAAATCCATCACTAGTGATGGAATAATGCTTGATAACATGGCGGAACTTGATTGGAAATCCGTTCATAGAGTTAGATATGCTAGGATCTAAATCAGGTTAGACTAACGATTAGTCAAGGGACATAGTAAGAGAATCAAAGGGAATTTTATAATTAAGTGTAGGGGGGATAAGGTGTAAGCGTACTAGAGATCCTTCGCATTTTGCTTATATGCTGATGATGAAATTCTAAATCTAAACTCAAAGCTTTCTAATGTTAGCTAAACATAAATATTGTAGAACCTTAGTGTTGTAGGTTGTAGCTGTAATTGTTAAGAAAATTTAAGAAATTGTTTTTGGGGGAGATAGCCAGATAGGTTGAATTTCACTTTGACGATTGGGGTCGAGAAAATTTAAGGAATTGTTTTTGGGGGAAATAGCCAGATAGGTTGGATTTCACTTTTACGATTGGGGTCGAGAAAATTTACGAATTGTTTTTCCCGAATAGAAGATGTCGGGATATAGCCCAAGGCTTTAGAGCCTAGTGGCATCTTTAGGGTGAGATAAGACTTTGAGACCAATTGGTCTTGGGTTCGATTCTTACAAGGGGGTTTTTCCAATATTTATGGGGTTTTCTCTTAAATTGGTGTATAGGCATTATGCCTAGTCGAGATGGATATGATCGGGTGGTTCCGCTCGTGGCACGATGATACTCTAGTGGTCCGTCAGTAATCCAAATTTGCCCTTCAAAAAAAGAAGAAGTTGTCAGGATAGGTTTATTATTTTTTTATAAAATTGTTCTAAAAACAACTTTATGGGTTAATTAAATTTAGAAAAAAAACATAAAAAACCTATTCCGACAACGTGTTGTCGGGATTAGGGTGATATAAAAAAATCTTTTACTTATTAAAAGAAAAAAAAACTTTAAAAACCTATCCCGATCGTGGGGAAAAACAATTCGTGATAGCGCTGTAATTTTCCTCCTTCTCACCGAACGTTATCCCGACGACATGTTGTCAGGAAAGGTAAAAAAAATGTATAAGCGTATTCCGGTGACATAGTGTCGTTGGGATAGGGTCGACGTGTCAGAAAAGATTGCATGGACTCTCAAATTCATCGATGACAGTCATTTGTGGAATAGTGGAAAATACCTCAATTCTTGGGGGGACGAGGCGTATCCGTGATGGCACGTGGTGGCTGGTCACCACGCGTGGAACACCGCCGCCACCCGTGGCTATCACGCGTGCATCATAAAACGCGTTGTACGTTTCACGCGTGAAGAAATTGAGGGAAATTGTTAGGTTGTGAGGGAAATTGTTGGGTGTGGTGAGTTGTAACGCCCTGCGTTTTCATACTTTCTATATTTGGAAACCCTTGCTTGAAATCCTATTTTTGGAAACCTTGTTCTATCTTTGTAATCTACTTTCGTTTCATTTGTAATTCGAGACTATTGATCAAAACAAAAAAAAACGAAACTATTTTGTGTATTCATATTAGTCGTATGTGCATCTGATAATCAAATTCTCAGATTCTTGATTCGTTATTTATCGACACTTGATACACGTTAAACTAATTGAAACTATTAAAATGATGAGATTCGGATCCTAATTCTTGAAACCCGAGAGCTTCGTGAAATGAATAATCATTTAAAAGATTTTTATTCGTTATCAATATAGTCATTATTCAAATTATTTTAATTAATTTTGTTATTTAAAAGTTTTATTTTTTATAATCTAGTTAGTCTCGTTAGATTTTAAAGTTAGAAAATACAAACTAACCTAGTTAGTTTAATTGTAAAGTTAGTTCTTTTAAAAGCATCATAACATGAGTAGTTAATTAAAGTCAAGGGTTGGTTTGAGTAATTTACTGAAAGTATAATGTTTTAAAATATAAAAATAAATAAATAAATGAACACCAATTCACAACAGTCATTCCAATTTCACACTTTAGTCTAGTAATTATTATACACTAATATTTCATGCATTATTATATCAACAAGTTACCTAAAAGGAAATTTTTTTTAGCGTTGATCCATATGGGCAGCCAAAACACAAATTTATGTTGCAATTAATAAAAAAAAAATGATTATAAGGGGCAGAATTGGCGACCAGCTAGGTGGCTGTTTTAAAGTTGTTTGTTTTTTTTCCTAACCACATAATATTACTTGTGATAAAGTGGATAGTATGTGATAAGTTAATATAACCTAACATAATTTAGTTAGTGCCATATTTATTTCTTCACAAAACAAAAAAAGAAAAAAAGGAAACAAATGGCTGTCCATATCCCCTTCCGTTCGCAGCTCCTAAAGAGTTGTTTTTTTGGATTTGTTTTAATTATTTATCAACCAACTAATTGTATTTAATTGCCAACCACCTTAACCCTAATCCTTCCCTATATAAACCCAAGTGTCTCCAAGCCATTGACACTTTTGAAATCACTCTAAACTCCCCCAAATCAGTCTATAATCAGCTACAAATCTCAAGTTCGAGTAGAAGCATCAACCTCCACTAAAGTCAGCATAACTCACTCATTTCTTATCCGATTTAGTCCATTCTTTTTCCTATGTGCTTGGTTTGACCTTAGCTTCGATTCCATGGGTTTTTCACAGTAAATAAGTCCCTGAAACTCCGGCAAAAAGGCTCCAAAGTCCACTGATTGTTTTTGTTTTCATGTAATCTTTGTTAAACTTAACCAAACTTGAGTTTTCTCATCTCAAACCTATGTCCTAATGCTTATAACCTCATCTATGGTTAGCTAGGCTTAAAAACAAGGTTAAGACATGTTAAATCAGAGGTTAAAACATCATAAACATTCTGTTTTAGTTAGGGTTTTACCCACAAGAAGTGTTCAAGCTTGAAGCTTGATGTAAGTGTGATTGTTAGACTAGCTTGGGCTATCTTTCATAAAAATCCACTCACTTCTTGATGTTTTCTCATAGATTAGTTGTTGTATTTCATTATCTTTGTAAGTTCATGACCCTCCTTGGTTGTTTTTACATCAAGTGTAGTGGTGAACACTTAAGAGGTGCCTAAATGATACTTAGAGGTACCTAAATGGAGACATTAATCTCCTACCTCATGCTTGAACCATAGGACCTTGTAATCTATATATTATCTAATTATTCCATATGTATACCTAAGTAACTAAACTTGATAATAACTTAATAGTTACTTGTCAAGAATATGTTACATCATCTATGACCATGCCCTTGCTACGACTCTAATGGACCTTTGAATCCATGAAATCATACAAACTCTTTTGAGTTTTAATAGTGTCAAGAACAAGAGTTATGTGTACAAGATGATTATTTTCACTTATGTTATTTTCCATACATTTTAGACTCCGAATCTATGATCTTCCGATTTCCCCAAACTCACACACCTATGTTTTCCTCGTGTAGAAGGACTAGGTGCTCCAAACTAATCCATCCATCAAAACCACTCGCGGGATTTCAAGTAGGAAAGCTTGCAAAAACCGTGAGTATACTCGATCCCTTTTTCCTTTTACCATTTTGGGATGCAACATGTATATTATACAAAATGACACTCAAACTATTTTTAACATACTCTATCCATGCTTAACATGAAACTATGTGTGGTACTTGTTATTCTCGTATGCTATGTAAACTACTTGGTCGATATATGCTCATTAACTTTGCTAGTCTCCCTTAACAATTATATCGCTATAGGATTAACGCACCGCCCGTTAGACTTGGGGTATTGTTAAGTTAAACATCTTACCTCCCGCTACTCTATTGGGATTAGGCTATTTTAACGCATTGTATACTCGGGTTTGAACATATTGTACGCCATATTTGCATACTAGTACTCACATATTATGAATCATGTTGGATATGAGCACTTTTTTATTCTATTTATGCTATGTAACAAAACTTGTATACTCGCCTTTGCTTTTGCATTGAACTCTATTTTAATACATGCTGCAGGTTAATTGATGAAGTGATGTTACAAGATGAAACAAGATTTAGTGTGGACTAGATACACACCTAGATTAATCTATCTTTTGTTGTTATGTTACAATTTGAAACAATGTTGTTATTTTTATTTGAATCTTGTATGAGAATTAGTCTTGAAATGAAATTTGAATTAAATTAATATTGTCACATAGTGTTATGAAGTCTCTTGCAATCTACGCACTTCGTCTCATCCCGATGTTTCCGCCATCGGTTGGGGTGTGACAGATTGGTATCAGAGCCATAACTACAGGGAATTAGGAAAAGTAGGAATGCTTTTACCTAGTCTATAATTTTAGAGCCTTATTTTTACGTTTTGCTCGAAACTAATTGCATGCTACTTTAATTACTTCTTATTTATCATCTTTTTATCTTTTAAACATATATGCCACTTATGTGTTGATACTTGATATGCCATTCTTATGTGTTAATACTTGTTTCTTATGTGATGATACTTGTTTTAATATTCCATTCCTTATGTGCTATTCTTAACATGTTTATACTCGTTTGTCTAATCTTTAAGATACGCTTTTCCTCATACATTTTACTCCACTATTCTAAATCCGCAAAACACTCGTATTATACAAACGAGACAACTTCACCAAAATAGGCTTGAAACCCACAATTTGGTGAACGACTCTCAATCTACCTAATTTTTTTTTACACGAGATTCGTCATCAAGTTAGGAGTGAAGTCCTCAACTTGATGAATAATTTCAATTTCAAATTCTAGTGGACCCTCTTCAAAGTGTCGAAATAAAATTTTGACCCAACGAGTACCAATCACACTTAGGGCACGAAATCGTCAAGTTAGGGGTGAAACCCGCATCTTGTCGACTAGTCCCACTCCTTGATTTTTCATAAATCCCGCCAAGTCTCGAATTTTCTATTGAATTGGGACATGTAGTATCCGGAAGGGTGAATACCGTTAACCGACATGTCGGCGAGAGTACACCACCTATTAGGCCAAAGCATGCTTCTCAAATTTAAAAGACCTTTCGACCACTTTGGTTAGTCAACGTTCCGTTTTGGAACCATCCAAGTTGTAATCGAACTACGTTTTATTATTCTCGATCGTTTATGATACAATTCCCTCTTTTCAATTCGAATAATTTTGAAATTTCACTTTTACGCATATATCGTACAAATACTTTTTCATACATTTATACATTATTCACATATACGATTTCACATAATTTTATTTATATTCCTTGTAACAATAAACGGAGGCATATCATCAAGATAGGAGTGATTTCCTTACCTTGACGACTAACTTCGTTTCTTTCTCATCTTACAAAGACCTCACCAACGAGTTAGGGGTGATTCCCTTACTTAGGTGATCTTTGCCAAGACTTACTTTTCATAGACTTTATTATGTACACACTCTCACGTTTATACCCAAATTGATCATTATTAGTCAAATTCTTATTTATCTCAACATGCATTGCCTATTTAAACCTACTTCTTATCCTACAATCTATTTTCACATTCTCTCACATCCATGAAATTCTTAAAACTATCATAAACACTCATTTCTTGATTTTCAAAATTTCATGAAATGCTACTTATCAATTTAGCCGGCCCAATAAATCTATTGCCCACAAAATTTCATATTCCGCGTAATTACTAAGACACACTCATCTCGCATCATTATACTAAGGATCGTTATTTTTCAATCGAGAATCAAACCAACTTTTCATACAAAATATTACGAATATTACTCGATCGTTTACCAAAACTCTTTTCAAAATCAACAAAGTATTTTATTGAGGACACTTTTCACGATCACTAAGCTCATATACCAAATTCCTTTTTCTAAGGATCAACGTTTTCAAAATAACCTCATTAACTTCTAGAACCTTTTCAAACGTTACTCGATACGCCAAATGAATTTAAAACATCTGGGCAAGGAAACTTCATAAGAACAAATAATTTTTCAACTTATGTAAGTTCTTTAAAAAAAAACACGGGTAGCATTTCATTCTTTTACAAAGTACCATTTCATGCAACCAATGGATGTTTTATATCCTCTTCACTTGCACAAACTAGACTCTACATTCCCAATTCGAATTATTCTATTTTGATTCAATTATGCTCAAGCGACTACACGCACATATCATATTACATGTTCTAGTCGATATCACACAACAATCTCATGCATACCACTCGCTTTCCTTCTTACTCAAACCTAGCATTATTTCTTACACTCATATTTATACATTTTATGTCTACACTTATATACATACTTACACATTTATGTTTATAATTCATACATCTACGTTTATATCCACACTTATACAATTTTGTTTGTATCTATATTCATACCCATGTACACATTCATGCATTATACGTTTACGTTTATACTATTGATCACATTCATATTTCCACTCATACATTTTTCATACTTAAACATGTTTTGCACCTATAGTCATACTCACATTCATGGCATACACTTCACCTACACCTACACTTATACAATTATGGTTACACTAATATTCACAATCATGTTTTACTCATATATATTCAATTTTGCTTACAATTATCTTCACATTCATACACCTTGTTCTTACTTATACAATTAATCCTACACTTATATTCATACTCATACAATCTATTCATACTCGAACATCCATGTTTTACACTTATATTCACGTTCATATTCATGCTCATGCATCCTATGTTTATACTTATATTTATACACGTATTCATACTCACACAATTTGTGCATTGTGCTTATACTTATACTCATATTTGTGTTCATATTTATACTCGTACTCGCATTCATACTCTCATTTATACGTTTTATGTTATACTCGTATTCGTATTCATACTCACCTTTATACGATTTCTGTTATACTCGTACTTATGTTTATACTCTCATTTATACGATTTATGATTATACTCACATTCATTCGTTCATGCTCAAAATTGTACTCACATTTATTGTTATGGGTGAAATTCTGAGCCCATATCCTGGAAAATATATTGATTTATATCTTGGTTATAGAATATCTGTTTACATCCGGGATGCTGGTTCAGGATATTGATAACATCCTGAATGGTATCCTCAGGATTACTAACGGATTATGTGCAGGTACGTGGGTTAGAAGCTAGCAACGTTCACAAGGACTCATTCCGCGGAAGACTCGGTCCAAGTTGTTCAAGGAAAGACGTTAAGCCCGCTTTATTTGGTTCCAAACGGCTATTTATGGAATATTCGAGAGCATCCCATATTTATAGGAATTTTAGTTTCTATTTAGTAACTATAAATAGGTGGGTATACCAGATCGAATAGGACATCACATTTTCACTGAATACACTCGAACACTCGCTCTCTAGCAATTTTCACTTTCATACAAAAGCATTGTAACACTTAGCGATCTGGTCTATATCCTGCACTGTATCCTGAAGTTTGAAGCAATAAGAAGAACAAGGCAGCTGCGATTGTCAGCTCCCGAGGTTTTTTGCCGGCGATCTAGATTGATCAAGGGCTTTCCTCGTACATCTCGTGTCATTTACTTTACTTTTTGCTCATAGTTTGATCATAGATACAGCTCAATATCCTGAGCCGTATCCTGAATACTGATTTTCCAAATAACTTAACCGGCGTATTTTCAACACACTTTTTAGCACACTACCTCACTTTACTAATTTGATCACTTAATTGCCTCGGTAATTTTTGACCAAAACAATTTGGCGCACACCGTGGGGCAAGTGGTGCTCTCTTTACTAAATTTTTTTGTGAAATCGTTAATCGGTTTTCTATTTTCAAAACTTTTTGTCGCATTATTTACAATGGCCTCAAGATCAAACATGAGTTCCTCCACTGTGTCTGCTATGACCTCTGCTACTACCGGTTCGGTGCTTCCACCACCTCCTCCAAGGATGCCAGCCTCTTCACGACCTCAGGATATTATCCCTACTCGCAGTGTTCAGGAATCTGCTCCCGTTTTAGCTTCTAATGATGAAATTCTAACCTTATTTGGAAGTGTGCAGGAACAAATGAGGCAGCAACAGGAAACAAACCAAATGCTATTTAGGGAAATACAACTCCTGAAGTCTGGCTCGAGCAGATCTGCTGAGGATATTGTCACTCCATTACATCCCAGAACTTTGAACTTCAGTTCAGCTGTGTATACTGAGGATACCAGGGGGAATATTGTGCCCAGCCTTCCTCAGAATCATACTCCTGAAATACCCTCCTCGGTCAGGATGTCAACCATGAGGAGCTCAGGATATGCTTCAGGATATGGGCAAAATCCTCCAACGGGAAACGTGTCAAATAATAATAATACTCATGCTACTAACAATAGTGGATCTTTGCAGGATACAGGTGTAACATCAGCACTTACTAGGGAACTTCAGAAGTTGAAGGATATGATATCTAGTGTACCTGGAGTGGTCCAGCCAATCCCGGAGGTGTCCCAAGACAGCCACAAGATATCCCGTTTTGCATATCCTATCTGTGATGCTGAGATCCCAAAGAGATTTCAAACCCCCAACATGAAGCTTTACGACAGAACTACGGATCCTGAGGAGCATATTGCTCAGTATAGGGAAAGAATGGAGATTAACCCTATCCCTCCGGATCTCAAGGAAGCATGCTTGTGCAAGGGTTTTGGTTCTACCTTAACAGGATCAGCCTTGAAATGGCTCTTGAATGTTCCTCCGCATTCGATTACATCTTTTGCTCACTTAGTAAATTTATTTAATAGTCAGTTTTCTTGTAGTAGAAGCTTTGAGAAACTAACAAGTGACCTCTACAGGATAACACAGGGGCCTCAGGAATCCCTTAGGGATTATGTGAACAAGTTCAGCCGGGAATCCCTAGACATTCCACATCTTGATGTTGCAACAGCTGTGCAAGCTTTCAAGATGGGGCTGCAAAAAGATTCTCAATTTTATCAAGATCTTGTAATGAACCCATGCAGGAACTTGGATGAAGCTCGAAACAGGGCTCTAAGATATATTCGATTGGAGGATGACAGGAAGATGCAAGAGAGAATGAACTCATCCAACACCTATGAGTCAACTAACAGGAAGTCTGAATCCTCATTCAAGCCATATCGGCCTAAGCCATATGGTAGAAATGAAAATAAGAAAGTGAATGCTGTCGAAGATGAGGATCATGAAGAGTATCCTGAGTTGTCTGAATATTGCTTTTCTGTTAACATTCCTGAATTGATGTATGCCATGCAGGGTCTGGGAGACAAGGCTAGATGGCCTCGAAAGAGTCAACAAAAAGCTGATTGGAAAGATAAGTCAAAATGGTGTGATTTCCACGAAGATTTCGGACATGTGACTGAGGATTGCATCGCTCTAAGGAAAGAGATAAGCTACCTTCTAAGCAAGGGATATCTGAAAGATCTCTTAGGAAGGAAGAAAAATAAGGGTCAGGATATTGAGAAGGATCCTGAGCGAGCAGCGTCACCTCCTGCAGATGCCAAGATAATCAACTTTATTTCGGGAGGATTCGACATTTGTGGGACTTCGTATTCGGCGGCGAAGAGACATGCAAAAGAAGCTAAGGCCGAAAGGGGAGACAAACCTGTCAGGATGACTACCCTCACAACTGACAAAGTGATCACATTTGATGCTGATGACAGGGATACTGTCCAGGATCCTCACCATGATGCTCTAGTAATAACATTATATGTGGCTAACCATTTTGTACGCAGGATATTGGTTGATAATGGCAGCTTTGTCAACATAATCCAACTAGAGACTCTGAAAAGATTGAATGTATCCCCAATGGATATCACTTCGAAATCTACAGTGCTTGTTGGATTCAGTGGAGAGGCTAGAAACACAGTAGGAGAGATAAAGTTACCAGTATATGTTGAAGGAGTCAACTCAATACAACGTTTCTGTGTGATGGATTCCCTATCCTGCTATAATATCATACTAGGAAGACCATGGATTCACGATATGAAGGCTGTGCCATCGACGTATCACCAATGCATCAAGATCCCTACCCCTTGGGGAGTGGTCAAGGTCGAAAGTGATCAGCAGGAGGCGAAAGAATGCTACTCATCCTCGATGAAATCCTCAACCAAGCCTAGTGCAGCATAGCAATTAAAGACGCGGGCCCAGGATATCGTGGAGGATCCGGAGCAGGATGTGAAGAAAATTATCCTGGACCAGGATAATCCCGATATTTCGGTGCTCGTAGGAACCAATATCCCTCAGGATATTGAAGAACAGTTAATTAACTTTTTGAAATGCAGGATGTCAACGTTTGCATGGAAGCATGAGGATATGACAGGCATATCCAAAGACATTATCACTCACAAGCTTGGAATTGATAAATCGTTCAAGCCTGTTCAGCAAAAAAGAAGGAAGTTTGCTCCTGAGCGGAATACGATTATCCAAGAGGAAGTTGAGAGATTATTGAAGTCCAGGATGATCAGAGAGGTTAAGTTCCCAAGGTGGCTAGCAAACGTGGTTGTGGTACAGAAGAAAAATGGGAAATGGAGAGTTTGTGTAGACTACACTGTGACAACTCTAGGTTTTCCCGAGCAAATATCTTGTATTAACATTATGTGTATATACGTTATTAAATGTTAGTGCGTGCTGTCTCGATGATTTTATGTGATCCTTGTGCTAAGTGTGATGAATATGTGTATATTATATATGTATGTGTGTTATATGAGTGGGCCGAGACCCCAAAGGACCCGACTCGAGACCACCCTCGGTCTCGAGTGAACCGTAAACACTTGGGCTGGTTGGGCCGTAACCTAGAAGCCCACCCGGAAACCCCTAACCCACTCGATATATATGACCAACCTTCACAACTTGCACCATTTTGCAACATCACTCTCACACTCTCCCATCTCACTAAAACCCTAACAATCAAGCTCACCTCCTTCTCCCTCTCTTGGATTCGATCGGCAACAACAAGGAGCTTCGGTCAAGCTTATCATCACCACTCGGACGCCTCTTTTCCCCACTTTCTTCCTTGAAATCGGTGTCCTTCCACAACCGGTTAGTACCTTAGATCACCACTATGTGTTTATATGTATATCATTGCTAATTGCCTTGAAGTATTGAAGTGATTGCATGATAACAAAGTAATAAGACAAATGAATGATAAATGATGGTTAGGATAGGGTGTTCGATGTTTAGAACAAATATTTACATGATATGTTTACACGATATGCTAACCGATGATTGTATGTTATGTTGTTTAAAATGTTGTTTAAAATGATGATATTTCTTGCCATATTGATATGAAACTTGTTAAGACTTGTTACTTGAATATTAGCTATGAATTGGCTTGAATAATGATATACAAAACCACAAATATCGAGTGTATGTTGATGATGACTAAATCGGTGATAATGTGCTAGATATAGGGCCGATGTTGATGACTAAATGGTATTTTATTTTGGGTGAACATGCTTGCAAATGATGAACTGGATGAATGTGGGTTGAATATCATATGAACATTTGAAATTGTTATGTTTGATCTATTGTGATTTCATTGTAGACAAGAAAACATGTTGGTATAATTTGATAGGTTAGTACACAATTACATGAAATTGCAATTCTATTGGATAGTACAATCGGACAGGTTCTAGAAGGATTCTTGTGCACGTATCCGAGGTTGCGACTCGCAACCCCCGGTTGCGACTCGCAACCGAATCATGACAAGTCGAAACATCCGGTTACGACCCGCAACCAAAACGTGACAAGTCGAGACTACGGCGGTTGCGACTCGCAACCAAGACAGGACAAGTCGAAACATCTGGTTGCGACTCGCAACCAAAGCATGACAAGCCGCAACCTCCGGTTGCGACTCGCAACTGTGTGTTCTCGAGTCGGGACCACCTGGTCTCGACTGGGCTGTTAGTTATTGGGCCCAAAGTGTGTTAACTGTACATGCTGGTTACTGTTTAGGTGGGCTACGTGTTAACTGTTAACTGTTGCTGTTAAAGAACTTGGACGGGCCCAATGACTTATTGGGTAATTATATGTTGTGCATGCTATGTGTTAGTTATGTGTAGATTATACGTGTTTACTTGTACCCCAACTTGACCTATATTGGTAACCATGCTAGGACGTGGTGACCAACGTGATCAACCGGGTAATTAATCTACCGAGCAACCCAAGGTGAGTTCACAACCTAAAGCATGTATTCCCGGTGGTTTGGGAGACGGAACTAAAAACAACACTATCCCCTTATGAGGGATACAACTTACTTTTCTTCCCTTGTTATTGGGAACTTTTTAGTTAATTACTGTTTATACGGATTGCAACAAACGGCACTAAACGAAACTCTATCACTTAAAGTCCCTACTACATAATACCGATTAGTCGCCGGGGCCAGGCGAACGGGTTATTAGTTGATAGCGCTATTTAGGTCTTACCAACCTCACACCGTGCCAAGGTATGGGATCGGTCGTGAACTAATGTACTCAGGCATCTGTCAATGATGATAGAACATTGACATCGGGGCACTCTGCGGATACGCAACGGTCACCTAGTGTTCGGTATTGGAAAAACAGGTTAGTCGCTAACTTTTGGGGTAGCTCCCCATGGCATGTATAAACGGATAAATTAACTGGTGAAACAAGTTTTTGGTAATTAAAACTGGACAACTAGTGAACTCACTCAGCATTATTGTTGACCCCTTACTGCATGCTTTGCAGGTAACCAGTGACTCAGGAGCTTGCAGCTTGGGAAGTGTAGTGGTCGTCTAAACCCGCGTGTTGGGTTCTAAATAACTTGAACTACGAACTTTGTTTAAACTATTTTGCCTATGCTTCCGCTATTTACTTAAACTGTTATTTGAACCTAACTTTCGAACTTTAAACTCTGAACGTGATATTTGCTAATCATATGGTTAGTAGATATTACCTTGGTTATTAATTCAATTATTCAGTATAATTGGTGGCTGGATCCTGGTCGGTCACGCCCTCAAGCGGACGGTGCTCCGCATGTGGGTTTTGGGGGTGTGACAGATTGGTATCAGAGCCATTGGTTATAGTGAACTTGGTTTTAAAAGGGAAAGTCTTTTTGAGAAAAACCAGACTATAACCCGTGACTCGTGACGACAACTACACTCCAAGTGCAAGGCTCGACTTATCTGACCTCATAGCTCGGACTTGTGCTTACATGCTTATTTATCCTATGTTAACTGCTCTACTATATATACTAGTGTGCCTGATTAGATAAATACACCTCCCTCTTCTATCTTATTCTCGCTACGTTACAACATCACACTCATACTGTGTTTTCTGGTTATGAAGACAATGAGTGGACGCGGAAGAGGAAGCGTTAACATGACTCAGGCTCAATTCGCTAACTTGCTCAACACGGTGGCTGCAGCTTTCGCAGCTCACCCTGGAGGTAAACCCGTTGCTATAGGATGTTTAGATCCTACCTCCATATCGTCTTTTCACCTCTAAAACCTATTCGCTCCATTTCTCACAACAGGTCAGCCTGCGCCTGCGCAACCACGTGTTTGTACTTTCAAAACCTTCATGGATGGCAAGCCTCTCCCTTTCAACGGCACTGAGGGTGCCATAGGCCTTCTGCATTGGATTGAAAAGGCCGAAGCTGTCTTCGCCGTCTGCGAGTGTCCCCCTGCTAACTGGGTTAAGTACGCAACTGGTACGCTTGAAGGAAACGCGCTTTCATGGTGGAAAGCACAGATTCAGATGCTTGGTCTGGAAACTTCTAATGCTACGGCATGGGAAGATTTCAAGGACATGATCAAAGAGGAGTACTGTCACAGGGATGACATCCACAAGCTCGAGAACGAGTACTATGCGCTCAAGATGGTCGGATCAGAGATTGAGACCTACACTAAGCAGTCCAACGACTATGCTGCACTTTGCCCAAACATGTCCCAACCTATGTACCGAAGGATTGAATTGTACATCAAGGGCTTGGTCCCTGAAATCAGAAGTCATGTAACCTCAGCCAACCTCAATACCATACAGCCCGTGGTTCGTCTTGCTCACAAACTCACCAATCAGGCTGTGGAAGAGGGCAAGCTGCCCAAGAGGATCGGTGCTACTACTGGAACTTCTGGCGATAACAAGCGAAAGTGGGATGGAAGTCAGGGAAAGGATGCTAACCCCGCTCAGGCCCCAGTTCAACAAAGGAAGACTGAGAGCAACAAGGGCCCTCAGCAACAGGGTGGCTATCGAGGAAACCACCCTAAGTGTAACAAATGTAACCGACATCACAGTGGGCCATGTGGAAAAGGTCAGTGTCAGCGATGCAACAAGATGGGGCATGAAGCCAAAGACTGCCGAAGCCAGTTCCCAGCTAGGCAGAATCAGCAACAACCACAGCAACAGCAGCAACAGGGAAACAACCGTGGATGCTTCAAGTGTGGAGCAATGGGGCACATGCGAAAGGATTGCCCTGAACTGAATCAGAACAACAACAATCAGGGTGCTGGGAACAATAACAACAATGCTGGAAATGGTGCTAGAGGAAAAGCTTTTGTGATTGGAGCTGGGGAAGCAAGGAATGACCCCAACGTTGTAGCGGGTAAGTTCCTACTTAATGATCGTTATGTTTCCATGCTATTTGATTCCGGAGCAGATGCTAGTTATGTATCCCTACGTATTAGTAAGAAACTTAAGTTCACTCTTACGCCGCTGAGCTCTAAGCACACCGTTGAAATAGCTAATGGTAGAAACCTCGAGGCCTCACACATAATTCGTAACTGCAAATTAGAGTTGTCTGGTCAGACCTTCCGTATCGATCTTTTCCCCATCACTCTTGGAAGCTTCGACGTCATCATTGGTATGGATTGGTTATCCAAACATCGAGCTGAGATCCTCTGCCAAGAGAAAGCTATTCGTATTCCCCGTCCCCCTGGCAAACCCCTTATAGTTCAAGGCGACAAGAGCGGAGAAGTCACAGGCATCATTTCATTCTTAAAGGCCCAGAAGTGTCTACGGAAAGGGCACACTGCTATCTTAGCACTCATTACCGACACACAGAAAAGGGAAAACAGGATTGAAGATTTTCCAGTTGTACGCGACTATCCTGAGGTATTCCCGGAGGAACTACCTGGACTCCCTCCTCACCGTCAGGTCGAATTCCAAATCGAGCTAGCTCCCGGAGCAGCACCTATAGCTCGCGCACCTTATCGTCTAGCACCTGCAGAACTCAAGGAACTCTCTACTCAGCTACAAGAACTTTTGGACAAAGGTTTTATCCGTCCTAGTTCATCACCCTGGGGAGCCCCAGTGCTCTTCGTCAAAAAGAAAGATGGCTCATTCCGAATGTGCATTGACTACCGCGAACTTAACAAGGTTACCATCAAGAATCGTTATCCACTTCCCCGTATCGACGACCTGTTCGACCAGCTGCAAGGGTCGAGCTATTATTCCAAGATCGATCTGCGATCGGGTTATCACCAGTTGAGAGTCCGCGATGAGGACATCTCTAAAACTGCTTTCAGAACCCGCTATGGTCACTACGAATTCCTTGTTATGCCTTTCGGAATGACCAACGCACCTGCAATCTTCATGGATCTCATGAACCGAGTATGCAAACCCTACCTCGACAAGTTCGTAATCGTGTTCATCGACGACATTCTAATCTACTCGAAGAGCCGAGAGGAGCATGAACAACACCTACGTCTTATTCTCGAACTTCTTCGCAATGAGCAACTGTACGCCAAATTCTCGAAATGTGATTTCTGGCTTAGAGAAGTCCATTTCCTTGGACACATCGTCAATTAGGAAGGGATTCATGTTGACCCTGCTAAGATTGAGTCCATTAAGAATTGGCCTGTGCCTAAGACTCCGACCGAAGTTCGCCAATTCTTGGGATTGGCGGGATACTATCGAAGATTTATCAAGGGATTCTCTAAGATCGCTCAACCACTTACGACACTCACTCAGAAGGGTGTTGCTTACAAATGGAGTAATGCTCAGGAATCTGCCTTTCAGGAACTAAAGAAGAACCTTTGTAGTGCTCCTATCCTCTCCTTACCCGAAGGTACCGACGACTTCGTCGTTTACTGCGACGCTTCTATTCAAGGACTTGGCTGCGTATTGATGCAACGCGAGAAAGTTATTGCTTACGCCTCGCGACAACTCAAGGTCCACGAACGGAACTATACGACGCATGACTTAGAATTTGGAGCTGTGGTCTTCGCGCTCAAGCTTTGGAGACACTACTTGTACGGCACCAAGTGCACGATTTACACTGATCACAAGAGTCTCCAGCACATAATGGGACAAAAGGAGTTGAACATGCGGCAACGCCGATGGGTCGAACTCCTAAATGACTACGAGTGTGCAATCAAATATCACCCAGGCAAGGCTAATGTGGTAGCCGATGCCCTCAGCAGAAAGGAGACCAAACCCAAGCGTATTCGTGCCTTACAGCTCACTATCCACTCGAACCTCCCTAATCAAATTCGGAATGCTCAGGTTGAAGCATTGAAAACCGAGAACATCAGGGCTGAGTCCCTGCGAGGATCGAGACAACGATTGGAACAAAAAGAAGACGGTGCTTACTACGTAGCCGGACGCATATGGGTTCCGCTTTATGGAAATTTACGTGACCTTGTGATGGATGAAGCTCACAAGTCCCGTTACTCAGTACACCCAGGGTCAGATAAGATGTACCACGACTTAAGGGCTACCTATTAGTGGCCTGGCATGAAAGCCCACATAGCAACGTATGTCAGAAAATGTTTAACCTGCGCAAGAGTCAAGGCTGAGTATCAGAAACCATCAGGCCTACTCCAACAGCCAGAGATCCCGCAATGGAAATGGGAGCAGATTTCCATGGATTTTGTTACTGGCCTACCTAGGTCTCAGCGCGGAAATGACACCATTTGGGTAATAGTGGATCGCTTAACTAAGTCCGCACACTTCTTGGCTATTAAAGAAACGGACAAGTTCTCTACCCTAGCAGAGGTATACTTAAAAGAAGTGGTCTCGAAGCACGGAGTGCCTACCTCTATTATTTCTGATCGAGACACGCGTTTTACTTCTGAGTTGTGGCAAGCCATGCACAAATCTTTTGGCTCACGTTTAGACATGAGCACCGCTTATCACCCGCAAACGGATGGGCAGTCCGAACGCACCATCCAAACCCTCGAAGACATGCTCAGGGCATGTGTGATCGATTTTGGCAAGAATTGGGAGAAGCACCTACCGTTGGTGGAATTCTCCTACAACAACAGCTACCACACCAGCATTTAGGCAGCACCCTTTGAGGCGTTGTACGGCCGTAAATGTCGATCGCCTCTCTGCTGGGCTGAGGTTGGTGACAGCCAGATCACAGGCCCGGAACATGTAGTCGACACCACCGAAAAGATTGCCCAGATTAGGCAACGCATGGCGGCAGCCCGTGACCGTCAAAAGTACTACGCTGATAAAGATAGGAAACCGCAAGAGTTCCAGGTTGGTGAGCGGGCTCTACTTAAGGTCTCACCCTGGAAGGGTGTGGTTCGTTTTGGAAAACGGGGCAAGCTTAATCCAAGATATGTCGGACCCTTTGAAGTTACCGAAAAGATCGGTACGGCCGCTTACAAGTTGAATCTGCCTGAAGAACTGAGTGCTGTGCACAACGTCTTCCACGTGTCTAATCTGAAGAAGTGTCTATCAGACGAAACACTCGTCATTCCTTACAAGGAACTTACTATTGACGAACAGCTACACTTTACTGAGGAACCGGTTGAGATCACGGATCGTGAGATCAAAACCCTCAAACGTAGCCAGATACCCCTCGTGCGAGTTCGTTGGAACTCACGCCGTGGCCCAGAGTTTACCTGGGAGCGGGAAGACCAGATGAAGCGCAAGTATCCCCAGCTGTTCCCAAATGAAACCCCCAGCACTGAAACTACAACTGAATTTCGGGACGAAATTCCAAACTAACGGGGGGATGATGTGACACCTCGTTGAAACACTCTCACTTTTACTAGCTCGTCAGTGGCTGCTTTAACTTTCGGGACGAAAGTTCTTAAAACTTGGGGATAATGTGACAACTCTAGGTTTTCCCGAGCAAATATCTTGTATTAACATTATGTGTATATACGTTATTAAATGTTAGTGCGTGCTGTCTCGATGATTTTATGTGATCCTTGTGCTAAGTGTGATGAATATGTGTATATTATATATGTATGTGTGTTATATGAGTGGGCCGAGACCCCAAAGGACCCGACTCGAGACCACCCTCGGTCTCGAGTGAACCGTAAACACTTGGGCTGGTTGGGCCGTAACCTAGAAGCCCACCCGGAAACCCCTAACCCACTCGATATATATGACCAACCTTCACAACTTGCACCATTTTGCAACATCACTCTCACACTCTCCCATCTCACTAAAACCCTAACAATCAAGCTCACCTCCTTCTCCCTCTCTTGGATTCGATCGGCAACAACAAGGAGCTTCGGTCAAGCTTATCATCACCACTCGGACGCCTCTTTTCCCCACTTTCTTCCTTGAAATCGGTGTCCTTCCACAACCGGTTAGTACCTTAGATCACCACTATGTGTTTATATGTATATCATTGCTAATTGCCTTGAAGTATTGAAGTGATTGCATGATAACAAAGTAATAAGACAAATGAATGATAAATGATGGTTAGGATAGGGTGTTCGATGTTTAGAACAAATATTTACATGATATGTTTACACGATATGCTAACCGATGATTGTATGTTATGTTGTTTAAAATGTTGTTTAAAATGATGATATTTCTTGCCATATTGATATGAAACTTGTTAAGACTTGTTACTTGAATATTAGCTATGAATTGGCTTGAATAATGATATACAAAACCACAAATATCGAGTGTATGTTGATGATGACTAAATCGGTGATAATGTGCTAGATATAGGGCCGATGTTGATGACTAAATGGTATTTTATTTTGGGTGAACATGCTTGCAAATGATGAACTGGATGAATGTGGGTTGAATATCATATGAACATTTGAAATTGTTATGTTTGATCTATTGTGATTTCATTGTAGACAAGAAAACATGTTGGTATAATTTGATAGGTTAGTACACAATTACATGAAATTGCAATTCTATTGGATAGTACAATCGGACAGGTTCTAGAAGGATTCTTGTGCACGTATCCGAGGTTGCGACTCGCAACCCCTGGTTGCGACTCGCAACCGAATCATGACAAGTCGAAACATCCGGTTACGACCCGCAACCAAAACGTGACAAGTCGAGACTACGGCGGTTGCGACTCGCAACCAAGACAGGACAAGTCGAAACATCTGGTTGCAACTCGCAACCAAAGCATGACAAGCCGCAACCTCCGGTTGCGACTCGCAACTGTGTGTTCTCGAGTCGGGACCACCTGGTCTCGACTGGGCTGTTAGTTATTGGGCCCAAAGTGTGTTAACTGTACATGCTGGTTATTGTTTAGGTGGGCTACGTGTTAACTGTTGCTGTTAAAGAACTTGGACGGGCCCAATGACTTATTGGGTAATTATATGTTGTGCATGCTATGTGTTAGTTATGTGTAGATTATACGTGTTTACTTGTACCCCAACTTGACCTATATTGGTAACCATGCTAGGACGTGGTGACCAACGTGATCAACCGGGTAATTAATCTACCGAGCAACCCAAGGTGAGTTCACAACCTAAAGCATGTATTCCCGGTGGTTTGGGAGACGGAACTAAAAACAACACTATCCCCTTATGAGGGATACAACTTACTTTTCTTCCCTTGTTATTGGGAACTTTTTAGTTAATTACTGTTTATACGGATTGCAACAAACGGCACTAAACGAAACTCTATCACTTAAAGTCCCTACTACATAATACCGATTAGTCGCCGGGGCCAGGCGAACGGGTTATTAGTTGATAGCGCTATTTAGGTCTTACCAACCTCACACCGTGCCAAGGTATGGGATCGGTCGTGAACTAATGTACTCAGGCATCTGTCAATGATGATAGAACATTGACATCGGGGCACTCTGCGGATACGCAACGGTCACCTAGTGTTCGGTATTGGAAAAACAGTTTAGTCGCTAACTTTTGGGGTAGCTCCCCATGGCATGTATAAACGGATAAATTAACTGGTGAAACAAGTTTTTGGTAATTAAAACTGGACAACTAGTGAACTCACTCAGCATTATTGTTGACCCCTTACTGCATGCTTTGCAGGTAACCAGTGACTCAGGAGCTTGCAGCTTGGGAAGTGTAGTGGTCGTCTAAACCCGCGTGTTGGGTTCTAAATAACTTGAACTACGAACTTTGTTTAAACTATTTTGCCTATGCTTCCGCTATTTACTTAAACTGTTATTTGAACCTAACTTTCGAACTTTAAACTCTGAACGTGATATTTGCTAATCATATGGTTAGTAGATATTACCTTGGTTATTAATTCAATTATTCAGTATAATTGGTGGCTGGATCCTGGTCGGTCACGCCCTCAAGCGGACGGTGCTCCGCATGTGGGTTTTGGGGGTGTGACATACACAGACTTGAACAAAGCTTGTCCTAAAGACCCATTTCCTCTTCCCCACATTGATGCAATGGTAGATGCCACTGCCGGGCATGAAATGCTGACCTTCATGGACGCATCCTCAGGATTTCAACAGATCCAAATGGAGCCTTCTGACCAGGAGGATACTGCCTTCATGACACCAACATGTATTTATTGTTATACAGCTATGCCTTTTGGTTTGAAAAATGCAGGTGCAACATACCAAAGATTGGTAAACATGATGTTCAAAGGCAAACTGGGGGACACCATGGAGGTGTACATTGATGATATGGTGGTAAAATCAAAGAAAGCTCAGGATCACCTCCAGGATATTAAAGGAGTATTTGATATCCTGGATCAGTATAACATGAAGCTAAATCCTGCTAAGTGCCATTTTGGAGTGGGGGCAGGAAAATTTCTAGGATATATGGTGACCAAAAGAGGAATAGAGGCGAGCCCGGAGCAGATTAAAGCCATCTTGGATATTAAATCGCCCTCAAATATGAAGGATGTTCAACGATTAACAGGGGAGTGGCAGCATTAAACAAATTTATCTCAAGATCCTCAGAGAAATGCAAAGATTTTTATGATATCCTGAAGAAGAACAAGAAATTCGAATGGGGTGAGAAGCATGAAGCGGCCCTACAGGATTTAAAGCAATATCTTTCAACCGCACCTCTACTGATGAAGCCTGAGAATGGTGAACCATTATCCCTATACCTCGCAGTATCAGGGAATGCTGTAAGTGCCGTCCTTGTAAAGGACCATGAAGGTTAGAAATATCCTGTTTATTATGTTAGTAAAAGCTTGTTAAATGCTGAAACTAGATATTCTCATTTAGAAAAATTGATACTAGCATTAGTTATGGCATCAATGAAACTTAGACATTACTTTGAGACACATAGGATTCATGTTAAAACAAATTATCCTGTTAAAAATGTGCTTAGGAAACCAGAAATGTCAGGCAGGATGGCTAAGTGGTCAGTAAAGTTGAGTGCTTATGATTTAGTATATGAACCTAGAAATGCCATAAAGTCTCAGGCTTTAGCTGACTTTGTGGCTGATTTTAGTAGTGACATTCAGGATGAGGTAGACCTAGAAGTTCAACAGTTAGGAGAATCCTCAGGATCCTGGACATTATATACTGATGGTGCATCTAATATAAGAGGAGTAGGATTGGGAATACTACTAAAATCGCCACAGGGGGATATATTACCCCAGGCTATTAGATGTGAATTTCCTGCTACTAATAATGAAGCAGAGTATGAGGCTTTAATTGCAGGATTAGAGTTGGCTAAGAGCATGAGTATCAAAAATTTACAAGTATATGTTGACTCTTTGTTAATTACTAACCATTTTAATGGATCCTATGCAGTTAAGGGTGAGAAATTAATCGAATACCTCGATATTCTTAAAAAATTAGCAGGATATTTCGATGTTTTTACACTTGAACAGGTACCAAGGGAAGATAATGCTGAAGCAGATGCCTTAGCAAATCTGGGATCGTCGATTAGGATACCAGAAGGGACCCAAATACCGATATTACATATCTTGTATCCTGCAACGAATCCTCGGGATAAAGAAGTAGCGGGTATTCAGGATCCTGATGCAGAGTATCCTGAAAAGTATCCCAAATCCTGGACGGCTCCAATCATGAGATATCTCAAGGAAGGACACATTCCCGGGGAGGAAAATCCTAAGGCATTTAGGATGAAGGTATCACGATTTACTATTATAAATGATGTGTTATACAAGAAATCTCTTGCAGGACCATATTTTAGGTGCTTGGAGGATCCTGAAGCCAAAGAAGTACTTCAGGATATACATGAAGGGGATTGTGGTAATCACACTGGGGGCAGATCATTGTTCTCGAAAGTATTAAGGACAGGATATTATTGGCCAACGATGAGGAAAGACGCTGCAGAATATACTCGAAGATGTGATGCATGTCAAAGACATAGTAACATACTACATCAACCAGCTGAACCATTATATCCTGTAGTTTCCCCTTGGCCATTCATGAAGTGGGGGATGGATATAGTAGGGAAGTTACCAAAAGCTCCGGGAGGAAAAGTCTTTATGTTAGCAATGACGGATTATTTCTCTAAGTGGGTTGAGGCTGAAGCGTTTGTTCAAGTTAGAGACCAAGAAGTAGTATCCTTCATAAAGAGAAATATCCTGACTAGGTTTGGGGTACCAGCTGAGATCATTTGCGATAATGGGTCCCAGTTTATAAGCAAAAGGACTACTGACTTTTGCAAGAGTTGGGGAATCAAAATGATCACATCTACTCCGGTACATCCTCAAGCGAATGGATAAGCTGAATCCTCAAACAAGATAATAGTCAATAACTTAAAGAAGAGGCTTGGAGCCAAAAAAGGAAGATGGGCGGAAGAGTTACCCTTTGTTTTGTGGGCTGATAGGACAACGGTAAAGAATGCAACTGGCCAAACCCCGTTTTCCTTGGTATTTGGAGCAGAAGCAGTGATTCCAACAGAAATGACGATACCTACTGCAAGATCTATCCTACAGGATCCTGAACAGAATCCTGAAGCCTTATTTCAAGATTTGGATGCTATAGATGAAAAAAGAGATGCGGCAAGGCTAAGGATGGCAGCATATCAACAAAGGATATCCAGAGCATAGAATAAGAATATAAGGACTAGGAGATTTCGAGTTGGTGATTGGGTGTTAAGAAAGGCTTTTCAAAATACCACTAATCCTGCCGATGGCAAGCTAGCTCCGAAATGGGAAGGACCATATGAAGTCGAGTCAGAAGCAGGGAAAGGAGCATATCGACTCAAGAATATGGAAGGGGATATGCTACCAAGATCCTGGAATGCAATACATTTAAAGCTCTATTTCAAGTAAGAGTAGGATTTATTTTCTATCTCGGAATGGTATGTATTCTATTTTAAATATATTTGTTTATTATCTTGAACCCAATACTGACTTAAGCATCGGAGGGGTGTTAGCCAAGCTAACACCCACCTTAGTTTACAATTCTCTTGCAGGATATGTTTCAGGATATAGCTCCAGGATATGTACTCAGGATAACTCGAAAAATTAGAGGATTGGCCCCCTCTCTCACGTTTAAGGGATCCTGGTCCCTTCAAAGGTTTAAAGGTATTCACCTTTCTTTTGAATTGGGTTTAAACACCTCGCCTGGAGCGTAAGTTATCTAGGTATAGTTCAAGGTAGCGGGACCAGTTCATGTAAAAGTGGCTGACAATTTCGTTACTGTTGGCTATATCCTGGATCCTGAAGGTATATGAGGATTGATCACCCTCTCTCACGAAAGAGTATTTTCATACTCTCTAAGGTTTAAAGGTTTTCACCTTTCTAAGAATTGGAGTTTATACACTCTCGCCTGTAGCGCATGGAATTTAGGGTTTATCCCCAGATATCAGGGTTTATCCCCAAGATATTAAGGGTTTATCCCAAGTATGCTAAGGATTCATTTCAGGATATCCGGGGTTTTGCCCTGGGGTATTCGGAATTTATTCAAGTCAAAGTATGAATACATTTGCGTTTCTGTGCCGAACACAGGGGACACACATTATACTATTCAAAGGATGGATCCAAGTTTATAAGTATGCACTGGGGACAAACTTATAATGGAGGATTGAAATTGATTCTCTAAGAATCTCTGGTATGATCTCTCCTTTTTATTTGGACAATTTATAGGTTGTATTTCAATATTCTGATCAAGATATCTTTCAGGATATCTTCTAGGATACGTTTATAATATACTCCTAAAAATGTTCAAACAAAACAGTTTTCACGAGTAAAATTTGTATATCAATGACAACAATAATAAAGTCAAAAGAGAAGTTATATTATTAACATACCAAAAGATGTGCTCTTAGTTTCACCTCAAAACAAGGCCCATCCACTAAGAGCACTAATAGTTCCTAACCATATTTACCCAACAGTTGAAGGTTTCATCTCAAACTGAGACCCATCCACCTCCAACTGTTGTATTGTTCAAAAAGCATGCAGGAAATGTAAATTGTTCAGGTGCAGGAAAGTAAAGTGCAGAAAAGTTAATTGTTTAAGGGATTACAGACCAACATTCAAATTTAAAAAGGTGGGCTCTGGCCTTGGCACATATATCCGTCATCGCCCACCTGAATGCCCTCACACAGCGGCATCTTCTCCAAGCTTCTCAGACTTCTCAGCACCAGCATCCTGAGCAGCATCCTCACCAGTATCCATCCCAGCATCCGCTCCAGCATCCTTCTTGTCTCCAGCCTGGATCACCACCTCTGCTGACTTAGAAGACTCACCAGCTTCAGCAGGAAGTGGCACAGCTTTGCCTCCGAGTTCCTTTAGCTTGGCCACCCAGGATTCAACTGGCCAAGATGGACAAACAAGGCCCGTCTCCTTGGCCTCGTAGGCCATCTTGATGCGTGCTTGTAGCAGGGAGACGATAGCGGAAGCCTTGATTCCCTCTCGGAAAGAGACCATGGCTTGTTCATGATCCATTTGAACGGTGGCAAGTTTGAGCTCAGCGTCTTGGGTGACCTTCTTCAGCATGCCCTCGTAGTGCCGGGTCTTCGCTTCGGCAATGGCACCTTGGTCAGCAACGGTGCTTTCAAGCTGTTTGATCCTGGCTTCATGGAGTGCAGCAGTACCACAGGCATCATTATACAAGTGGAGCAAATGCTGGATGCCCTGCACATCAATTTCAGGTATGAGTTAGAATATATTGACCAGGATATCCTGTCAGGATATCCTATTAGGATATACGTGCAGGATATATGTGCAGGATATGCGTCAGGATATTACCTTGTTAAGGAAGGATGTCATTGGCTCTAAGGAATCAGAGAAACTGAGTTCGTCATAGGAGAACCCTTCTGAACTTGGAGCACTGACTTCAAGGCATTTCCTCTTTTTTGCTGTGGAAGCACGAGTCCTTGGATTGGCCTTAGGAGCCGGGAGTGGCTTGGAGCTGGTAGCAGCAGGAGTCTCTTTCTTGACCGTGGCTGGAGTAGGATAGCTGTCAAGTTCGTCAAGATCTAGATAGACTGGAACCTTGCTGGAGTCTGCACATAGGGAGTAAACTTTTCTCCTAAGAATATCAAATAAAAACATGTGTGTACAGGATATCTTGCAGGATCCTTACCAGACATGTTTGCACTTGAAAGAGGGCTTGGAGTTGGTGGAGATGGGTTGAAGCTTCTCTCTGCCTCTGAAAGAAGTCTGATGGCGTCTATTCTTTTTTGAGAATCAGCAAGTGGAGGTGCAATCTTCCTGAAATCAGCTGCATGCACAACAGAGAAAATAAAATTGGTCAGTTCAGGGTATAAAGCAGGATAAGAGGTAGGATCATCTTTAAACCCTAAATCCTACCCTTCTTCAACCATTTCATCGGATAATCCGTTCCACCAGGGATTGAATCCCTTTTTACAAAGAAAAACTTGGATTGCCAACCATCCTCGTTCCTGGTGGCACGAAGTATCAATGGGTCACCGGAAGTAGAATAAAACAGAAATCTACATGATCCATGGCATCTAAGCTTGTAAGCTAGGGGGAGATCATGGACGGAAAGATCAAGAATGTGGTTTCTCTTGATCTGGTCAAGAACAGACAAAACACGCCAGAGCATTGGCATGGTTTGGCTGAAATAGATTTTTGTGATATTAAAGAATTCGGTGATGAAGTCCGGAAAGGGGAATTGTAGCCCTAGGGTAAAAGGGAAAGCACTGAAGCATATCTACTCGCTGGAGACCATATCCGACCGGATTTCTCGGTCAAACGGTCTAAATACGGTTCCTTCCGGGAAGATGCCGGAGGATTTTAGGGCTGACAGGTGGGCACTGTCAAAGGTGCATATCTCCTTCTCCGGTTCTTGGAGAAGGTTCTGTTGGATAAACGTGGGAGCCGAGTCGCCTGAACTAGATCTTGTTTGTCTAGGCATTTGGTCACCTGAGTTTTTACCAGAGAATGAAGATGAATATGAAGATAAGAGAGAGAATGTTACCTTTTCCTTGTCGATTATGATTAAAAAAGAGATGAGGATGAGAAGATATAGGGTATGATGAGTAAATATAGGCCGGGTAGTTGAAAACGGTCACATCATTGGTCATATCTATTAATTACCTCGGTCTTCGTGAAAAATGTAACCGTTAGTGCAGGATAACAAACGGTAACATTTTTCGGGACAATTGTTATGGGTGAAATTCTGAGCCCATATCCTGGAAAATATCTTGATTTATATCTTGGTTATAGAATATCTGTTTACATCCGGGATACTGGTTCAGGATATTGATAACATCCTGAATGGTATCCTCAGGATTACTAACGGATTATGTGCAGGTACGTGGGTTAGAAGCTAGCAACGTTCACAAGGACTCATTCCGCGGAAGACTCGGTCCAAGTTGTTCAAGGAAAGACGTTAAGCCCGCTTTATTTGGTTCCAAACGGCTATTTATGGAATATTCGAGAGCATCCCATATTTATAGGAATTTTAGTTTCTATTTAGTAACTATAAATAGGTGGGTATACCAGATCGAATAGGACATCACATTTTCACTGAATACACTCGAACACTCTCTCTCTAGCAATTTTCACTTTCATACAAAAGCATTGTAACACTTAGCGATCTGGTCTATATCCTGCACTGTATCCTGAAGTTTGAAGCAATAAGAAGAACAAGGCAGCTGCGATTGTCAGCTCCCGAGGTTTTTTGCCGGCGATCTAGATTGATCAAGGGCTTTCCTCGTACATCTCGTGTCATTTACTTTACTTTTTGCTCATAGTTTGATCATAGATACAGCTCAATATCCTGAGCCGTATCCTGAATACTGATTTTCCAAATAACTTAACCGGCGTATTTTCAACACACTTTTTAGCACACTACCTCACTTTACTAATTTGATCACTTAATTGCCTCGGTAATTTTTGACCAAAACATTTATACTCGCTTTTCATACACGTTATACTTGTGCTCGTACTCTCGACATGCGTTTTGTGTTTCTGCTCACATGCGTGTTCATATCTAAACTCATACTTTGTTCATGCTTTTTTACTCAAAGTTTATACACTCGCACCTGTACGCGAGCGAAAACCGAGGGATTCGCTTACGTTGGTCTTATACTATTTGGGAACGCAAATATGCTAATATGCTACATTTCTTTACACACACAATCTTATGTTCAAAATTTATGTATACCTAAATTCATACGCAACTATTACAAGCTATGCGGATCATGCGACGATCAATATAATCGCGGGTGCACACGGGATTATGATGATAGGCGTATGAGAACCATAGAGTGTACTACTGCGTATGGTAAGACACGGAACGTAACATTGCACCGAATAACGAAACGGACGTAACATGATCGAAACATGGTGGATACGCCGCTGGTACATCCTATATATAAGTGTTTCCGCCATATTACCAAACTTTCGTAAAACGTGCCATGAGAAATTCGGTGTTTTGCAGACCTTTTTGGACCTAATACAAACTTTAAACAACTCACAAACGCATTATAACCGATTATCCACGACGAGACTTCATCCTTAAGCACGCTACTGATAATCAAATTCTCAGATTCTTGATTCGTTATTTATCGACACTTGATACACGTTAAACTAATTGAAACTATTAAAATGATGAGATTCGGATCCTAATTCTCGAAACCCGAAAGCTTCGTGAAATGAATAATCGTTTAAAAGATTTTTATTCGTTATAAATATAGTCATTATTCAAATTATTTAAATTAATTAAATTAATTAATTTTGTTATTTAAAAGTTTTATTTTTAATTATCTAGTTAGTCTCGTTAGATTTTAAAGTTAAAAATACAAATAACCTAGTTAGTTTAATTGTAAAGTTAGTTCTTTTAAAAGCATCATAACATGAGTAGTTAATTAAAGTCAAGGGTTGGTTTGAGTAATTTACTGAAAGTATAATGTTTTAAAATATAAAAATAAATAAATAAATGAACACCAATTCACAATAGTCATTCCAATTTCACACTTTAGTCTAGTAATTATTATACACTAATATTTCATGCATTATTATATCAACAAGTTGCCTAAAAGGAAAAAAATTTTGAGCGTTAATCCATATGGGCATCCAAAACACAAATTTATGTTGCAATTAATAAAAAAAATAAAAAGATTATAAGGGGCAGAATTGGCGACCAGCTAGGTGGCTGTTTTAAAGTTGTTTGTTTTTTTTCCTAACCACAAAATATTACTTGTGATAAAGTGGATAGTATGTGATAAGTTAATATAACCTAACATAATTTAGTTAGTGCCATATTTATTTCTTCACAAAACAAGAAAAGAAAAAAAGGAAACAAATGGCTGTCCATATCCCCTTCCGTCCGCAGCTCCTAGAGAGTTGTTTTTTTGGTTTTGTTTTAATTATTTATCAACCAACTAATTGTATTTAATTGCCAACCACCTTAACCCTAATCCTTCCCTATATAAACCCAAGTGCCTCCAAGCCATTGACACTTTTGAAATCACTCTAAACTCCCCCAAATCATTCTATAATCAGCTACAAATCTCAAGTTCTAGTAGAAGCATCAACCTCCACTAAAGTGAGCATAACTCACTCATTTCTTATCCAATTTAGTCCATTCTTTTTCCTATGTGCTTGGTTTGACCTTAGCTTCGATTCCATGGGTTTTTCACAGTAAATAAGTCCCTGAAACTCTGGAAAAAAGGCTCCAAAGTCCACTGATTGTTTTTGTTTTCATGTAATCTTTGTTAAACTTAACCAAACTTGAGTTTTCTCATCTCAAACCTATATCCTAATGCTTATAACCTCATCTATGGTTAGTTAGGCTTAAAAACAAGGTTGAGACATGTTAAATCAGAGGTTAAAACATCATAAACATTCTGTTTTAGTTAGGGTTTTACCCACAAGAAGTGTTCAAGCTTGAAGCTTGATGTAAGTGTGATTGTTAGACTAGCTTGGGCTATCTTTCATAAAAATCCACTCACTTCTTGATGTTTTCTCATAGATTAGTTGTTGTATTTCATTATCTTTGTAAGTTCATGACCCTCCTTGGTTGTTTTTACATCAAGTGTAGTGGTGAACACTTAAGAGGTGCCTAAATGGAAGCTTGTTCTTCGTACCTCTTACATTATTTTCATGATACTTAGAGGTACCTAAATGGAGACATTAATCTCCTACCTCATGCTTGAACCATAGGACCTTGTAATATATATATTATCTAATTATTCCATATGTATACCTAATTAACTAATCTTGATAATAACTTAATAGTTACTTGTCAAGAACATGTTACATCATCTATGACCTTGCCCTTGCTACGACTCTAATGGACCTTTGAATCCATGAAATCATACAAACTCTTTTGAGTTTTAATAGTGTCAAGAACAAGAGTTATGTGTACAAGATGATTATTTTCACTTATGTTATTTTCCATACATTTTGGACTCCGAATCTATGATCTTCCGATTTCCCCAAACTCATACACCTATGTTTTCCTCGTGTAGAAGGACTAGGTGCCCCAAACAAATCCATCCATCAAAACCACTTGCGGGATTTCAAGTAGGAAAGCTTGCAAAAACCGTGAGTATACTCGATCCCTTTTTCCTTTTACCATTTTGGGATGCAACTTGTATATTATACAAAATGACACTCAAACTATTTTTAACATACTCTATCCATGCTTAACATGTTATTCTCGTATGCTACGTAAACTACTTGGTCGATATATGCTCATTAACTTTGCTAGCCTCCCTTAACAATTATAGCGCTATAGGATTAACGCACCGCCCGTTAGACTTGGGGTATTGTTAAGTTAAACATCTTACCTCCCGCTACTCTATTGGGATTAGGCTATTTTAACGCGTTGTATACTCGGGTTTGAACATATTGTACGCCATATTTGCATACTAGTACTCACATATTATGAATCATGTTGGATATGAGCACTTTTTATTCTATTTATGCTATGTAACAAAACTTGTATACTCGCCTTTGCTTTTGCATTGAACTCTATTTTAATACATGTTGCAGGTTAATTGATGAAGTGATGTTACAAGATGAAACAAGATTTAGGGTGGACTAGATACACACCTAGATTAATCTATCTTTTGTTGTTATGTTACAATTTGAAACAATGTTGTTATTTTTATTTGAATCTTGTATGACAATTAGTCTTGAAATGAAATTTGAATTAAATTAATATTGTCACATAGTGTTATGAAGTCTCTTGCAATCTACGCACTTCGTCTCATCCCGATGTTTCCGCCATCGGTTGGGGTGTGACATGAGTGATGGGCATTTCCACTAAAATCCATCACTAGTGATGGAATAATGCTTGATAACATGGCGGAACTTGATTGGAAATCCGTTCATAGAGTTAGATATGCTAGGATCTAAATGAGGTTAGACTAACGATTTGTCAAGGGACATAGTAAGAGAATCAAAGGGAATTTTATAATTAAGTGTAGGGGGGATAAGGTGTAAGCGTACTAGAGATCCTTCGCAATTTTCTTATATGCTGATGATGAAATTCTAAATATAAACTCAAAGCTTTCTAATGTTAGCTAAACATAAATATTGTAGAACCTTAGTGTTGTAGGTTGTAGCTGTAATTGTTAAGAAAATCTAATGTTACATTACAAAATATGATACTAAACAATCTGCATCGAAACCGAAATTTAAAAAAATGAATTAAACGTGGACCAAAGTTTTACATTGTATTCCACAACCCAACTCATACATCATCTAATCTTTAAGCAGGTAGACTTGTGATATTAACGTTTTAAACACGATAAGTTGCCACTTTATATCCCCACCTGGAATATGTACACAAGTATCTTTGTTTCAACATTTAATACGAAATATACCTTAGAGCGAAAAACAAGATTTGCAACCGACAATAACAAGTCCCAAAACAAGCCACGTATATGTAAAATAGAACTACGAGTCACACCATGAAACCAAAAGAGTGTTCAAAACCAACTACATAATCAAAACTGGTACACCAGCAACTAGGGTTTAGAAATTTTACAAAATTAAGCCCCATTGCAACCCTACAACTCCACTTTACAAAATAAAGTGAACCAAATCCTAAACCAATACCTTCCATAACCAAAATCAGTGAACAAATAATGAACCAAAATCAAGGTATTTGTCTGGCATGGCTGCTTGCTGCAACTTAATATATAATGAGAAAGAAATGAAAAATTACTAAAAACCATAATCGACTCAGAGGTGAAAGTGAACCAGAAATCAGTGAGATTGACACGATGATGCATGAGTTGTTCGACCGACTTGGGTCAAGAAAATTTAAGGAATTGTTTTTGGGGGAGATAGCCAGATAGGTTGAATTTCACTTTTACGATTGGGGTCGAGAAAATTTAAGGAATTGTTTTTAGGGGAGATAGCCAGATAGGTTGGATTTCACTTTTACGATTGGGGTCGAGAAAATTTATGAATTGTTTTTCCCGAATAGAAGATGTCGGGATATAGCCCAAGGCTTTAGAGCCTAGTGGCATCTTTAGGGTGAGATAAGACTTTGAGACCAATTGGTCTTGGGTTCGATTCTTACAAGGGGGTTTTTCCAATATTTATGGGGTTTTCTCTTAAATTGGTATATAGGCATTATGCCTAGTCGAGATGGATATGATCGGGTGGTTCCGCTCGTGGCACGATGATACTCTAGTGGTCCGTCAGTAATCTAAATTTGCCCTTCAAAAAAAAAAGAAGTTGTCAGGATAGGTTTATTATTTTTATAAAATTGTTCTAAAAACAACTTTATGGGTTAATTAAATTTAGAAAAAAAAACATAAAAAACCTATTCCAACTACGTGTCGTCGGGATTAGGGTGATATAAAAAAATCTTTTACTTATTAAAAGAAAAAAAAACTTTAAAAACCTATCCCGATCGTGGGGAAAAACAATTCGTGAGAGCGCTGTAATTTTCCTCCTTCTCACCGAACGTTATCCCGACGACATGTTGTCAGGAAAGGTAAAAAAAATGTATAAGCCTATTCCGGTGACATAGTGTCGTTGGGATAGGGTCGACGTGTCAGAAAAGATTGCATGGACTCTCAAATTCATCGATGACAATCATTTGTGGAATAGTGGAAAATACCTCAATTCTTGGGGGGACGAGGCGTATCCGTGATGGCACGTGGTGGCTGGTCACCACGCGTGGAACACCGCCGCCACCCGTGGCTATCACGCGTGCATCATAAAACGCGTTGTACGTTTCACGCGTGAAGAAATTGAGGGAAATTGTTAGGTTGTGAGGGAAATTGTTGGGTGTGGTGAGTTGTAACGCCCTGCGTTTTCATACTTTCTATATTTGGAAACCCTTGCTTGAAATCCTATTTTTGGAAACCTTGTTCTATCTTTGTAATCTACTTTCGTTTCATTTGTAATTCGAGACTATTGATCAAAACAAAAAACGAAGCTATTTTGTGTATTCATATTACTCTTATGTGCATCTGATAATCAAATTCTCAGATTCTTGATTCGTTATTTATCGACACTTGATACACGTTAAACTAATTGAAACTATTAAAATGATGAGATTCGGATCCTAATTCTCGAAACCCGAGAGCTTCGTGAAATGAATAATCATTTAAAAGATTTTTATTCGTTATAAATATAGTCATTATTCAAATTATTTAAATTAATTAATTTTGTTATTTAAAAGTTTTATTTTTAATAATATAGTTAGTCTCGTTAGATTTTAAAGTTAGAAAATACAAACTAACCTAGTTAGTTTAATTGTAAAGTTAGTTCTTTTAAAAGCATCATAACAAGAGTAGTTAATTAAAGTCAAGGGTTGGTTTGAGTAATTTACTGAAAGTATAATGTTTTAAAATATAAAAATAAATAAATAAATGAACACCAATTCACAACAGTCATTCCAATTTCACACTTTAGTCTAGTAATTATTATACACTAATATTTCATGCATTATTATATCAACAAGTTGCCTAAAAGGAAATTTTTTTTAGCGTTGATCCATATGGGCAGCCAAAACACAAATTTATGTTGCAATTAATAAAAAAATAAAAAATAAATAAAAAGATAATAAGGGGCAGAATTGGCGACCAGCTAGGTGGCTGTTTTAAAGTTGTTTGTTTTTTTTTTCCTAACCACATAATATTACTTGTGATAAAGTGGATAGTATGTGATAAGTTAATATAACCTAACATAATTTAGTTAGTGCCATATTTATTTCTTCACAAAACAAGAAAAGAAAAAAAGGAAACAAATGGCTGTCCATATCCCCTTCCGTCCGCAGCTCCTAAAGAGTTGTTTTTTTTTTTGGTTTTGTTTTAATTATTTATCAACCAACTAATTGTATTTAATTGCCAACCACCTTAACCCTAATCCTTCCCTATATAAACCCAAGTGTCTCCAAGCCATTGACACTTTTGAAATCACTCTAAACTCCCCCAAATCAGTCTATAATCAGCTACAAATCTCAAGTTCGAGTAGAAGCATCAACCTCCACTAAAGTCAGCATAACTCACTCATTTCTTATCCGATTTAGTCCATTCTTTTTCCTATGTGCTTGGTTTGACCTTAGCTTCGATTCCATGGGTTTTTCACAGTAAATAAGTCCCTGAAACCCCGGAAAAAAGGCTCCAAAGTCCACTGATTGTTTTTGTTTTCATGTAATCTTTGTTAAACTTAACCAAACTTGATTTTCTCATCTCAAACATATGTCCTAATGCTTATAACCTCATCTATGGTTAGTTAGGCTTAAAAACAAGGTTGAGACATGTTAAATCAGAGGTTAAAACATCATAAACATTTTGTTTTAGTTAGGGTTTTACCCACAAGAAGTGTTCAAGCTTGAAGCTTGATGTAAGTGTGATTGTTAGACTAGCTTGGGCTATCATTCATAAAAATCCACTCACTTCTTGATGTTTTCTCATAGATTAGTTGTTGTATTTCATTATCTTTGTAAGTTCATGACCCTCCTTGGTTGTTTTTACATCAAGTGTAGTGGTGAACACTTAAGAGGTGCCTAAATGGAAGCTTGTTCTTCCTACCTCCTACATGATTTTCATGATACTTAGAAGTACCTAAATGGAGACATTAATCTCCTACCTCATGCTTGAACCATAGGACCTTGTAATCTATATATTATCTAATTATTCCATATGTATACCTAAGTAACTAAACTTGATAATAACTTAATAGTTACTTGTCAAGAATATGTTACATCATCTAAGACCATGCCCTTGCTACGACTCTAATGGACCTTTGAATCCATGAAATCATACAAACTCTTTTGAGTTTTAATAGTGTTAAGAACAAGAGTTATGTGTACAAGATGATTATTTTCACTTATGTTATTTTCCATACATTTTAGACTCCGAATCTATGATCTTCCGATTTCCCCAAACTCACACACCTATGTTTTCCTCGTGTAGAAGGACTAGGTGCTCCAAACTAATCCATCCATCAAAACCACTCGCGGGATTTCAAGTAGGAAAGCTTGCAAAAACCGTGAGTATACTCGATCCCTTTTTCCTTTTACCATTTTGGGATGCAACATGTATATTATACAAAATGACACTCAAACTATTTTTAACATACTCTATCCATGCTTAACATGAAACTATGTGTGGTACTTGTTATTCTCGTATGCTATGTAAACTACTTGGTCGATATATGCTCATTAACTTTGCTAGCCTCCCTTAACAATTATAGCGCAATAGGATTAACGCACCGCCCGTTAGACTTGGGGTATTTTTAAATTAAACATGTTACCTCCCGCTACTCTATTGGGATTAGGCTATTTTAACGCGTTGTATACTCGGGTTTGAACATATTGTACGCCATATTTGCATACTAGTACTCACATATTATGAATCATGTTGGATATGAGCACTTTTTATTCTATTTATGCTATGTAACAAAACTTGTATACTCGCCTTTGCTTTTGCATTGAACTCTATTTTAATACATGTTGCAGGTTAATTGATGAAGTGATGTTACAAGATGAAACAAGATTTAGGGTGGACTAGTTACACACCTAGATTAATCTATCTTTTGTTGTTATGTTACAATTTGAAACAATGTTGTTATTTTTATTTGAATCTTGTATGACAATTAGTCTTGAAATGAAATTTGAATTAAATTAATATTGTCACATAGTGTTATGAAGTCTCTTGCAATCTACGCACTTCGTCTCATCCCGATGTTTCCGCCATCGGTTGGGGTGTGACAGATTGGTATCAGAGCCATAACTATAGGGAATTAGGAAAAGTAGGAATGCTTTTACCTAGTCTATAATTTTAGAGCCTTATTTTTACGTTTTGCTCGAAACTAATTGCATGCTACTTTAATTACTTCTTATTTATCATCTTTTTATCTTTTAAACATATATGCCACCTATGTGTTGATAATTGATATGCCATTCTTATGTGTTAATACTTGTTTTAATATTCCATTCCTTATGTGCTATTCTTGACATGTTTATACTCGTTTGTCTAATCTTTAACATACGCTTTTCCTCATACATTTTACTCGACTATTCTAAATCCGCAAAACACTCGTATTATACAAACGAGACAACTTCACCAAAATAGGCTTGAAACCCACAATTTGGTGAACGACTCTCAATCTACCTATTTTTTTTACACGAGATTCGTCATCAAGTTAGGAGTGAAGTCCTCAACTTGATGAATAATTTCAATTTCAAATTCTAGTGGACCCTCGTCAAAGTGTCGAAATAAAATTTTGACCCGACGAGTACCAATCACACTTAGGGCACGAAATCGTCAAGTTAGGGGTGAAACCCGCATCTTGTCGACTAGTCCCACTCCTTGATTTTTCATAAATCCCGCCAAGTCTCGAATTTTCGATTAAATTGGGACATGTAGTATCCGGAAGGGTGAATACCGTTAACCGACATGTCGGCGAGAGTACACCACCTATTAGGCCAAAGCATGCTTCTCAAATTCAAAAGACCTTTCGACCACTTTGGTTAGTCAACGTTCCGTTTTGGAAACATCCAAGTTGTAATCGAACTACGTTTTATTATTCTCGATCGTTTATGATACAATTCCCTCTTTTCAATTCGAATTATTTTTGAAATTTCCCTTTTACGCATATATCGTACAAATACTTTTTCATACATTTATACATTATTCACATATATGATTTCACATAATTTTATTTATATTCCTTGTAACAATAAATGGAGGCATATCATCAAGATATTAGTGATTTCCTTACCTTGACGACTAACTCCGTTTCTTTCTCATCTTACAAAGACCTCACCAACGAGTTAGGGGTGATTCCCTTACTTAGGTGATCGTTACCAAGACTTACTTTTAATAGACTTTATTATGTACACACTCTCACGTTTATACCCAAATTGATCATTATTAGTCAAATTCTTATTTATCTCAATATGCATTGCCTATTTAAACCTACTTCTTATCCTACAATCTATTTTCACATTCTCTCACATCCATGAAATTCTTAAAACTATCATAAACACTCATTTCTTGATTTTCAAAATTTCATGAAATGCTACTTATCAATTTAGCCGGCCCAATAAATCTATTGCCCACAATTTTTCATATTCCGCGTAATTACTAAGACACACTCATCTCGCATCATTATACTAAGGATCGTTATTTTTCAATCGAGAATCAAACCAACTTTTCATACAAAATATTACGAATATTATTCGATCGTTTACCAAAACTCTTTTCAAAATCAACAAAGTATTTTATTGAGGACACTTTTCACGATCACTAAGCTCATATACCAAATTCCTTTTTCTAAGGATCAACGTTTTCAAAGTAACCTCATTAACTTCTAGAACCTTTTCAAACGTTACTCGATACGCCAAATGAATTTAAAACATCTGGGCAAGGAAACTTCATAAGAACAAATAATTTTTCAACTTATGTAAGTTCTTTAAAAAAAACAAGGGTAGCATTTCATTCTTTTACAAAGTACCATTTCATGCAACCAATGGATGTTTTATATCCTCTTCACTTGCACAAAGTAGACTCTACATTCCCAATTCGACTTATTCTATTTTGATTCAATTATGCTCAAGCGACTACACGCACATATCATATTACATGTTCTAGTCGATATCACACAACAATCTCATGCATACCACTCGCTTTCCTTCTTACTCAAACCTTCTTAATCTTCTACGCGCTTTAATTCGTAAATTCCGATTAATGTTACAAACAAAAGCATTATTTCTTACACTCATATTTTTACATTTTATGTCTACACTTATATACATACTTACACATTTATGTTTATAATTCATACATCTACGTTTATATCCACACTTATACAATTTTGTTTGTATCTATATTCATACCCATGTACACATTCATGCATTATACGTTTACGTTTATACTATTGATCACATTAATATTTCCACTCATACATTTTTCATACTTAAACATGTTTTGCACCTATAGTCATACTCACATTCATCTCATACACTTCACCTACACTTATACAATTATGGTTACACTAATATTCACAATCATGTTTTACTCATATATATTCAATTATGCTTACAATTATCTTCACGTTCATACACCTTGTTCTTACTTATACAATTAATCCTACACTTATATTCATACTCATACAATCTATTCATTCTCGAACATCCATGTTTTACACTTATATTCACGTTCATATTCATGCTCATGCATCCTATGTTTATACTTATATTTATACACGTATTCATACTCACACAATTTGTGCGTTGTGCTTATACTTATACTCATATTTTTGTTCATATTTATACTCGTACTCGCATTCATACTCTCATTTATACGTTTTATGTTATACTCGTACTCGTATTCATACTCACCTTTATACGATTTCTGTTATACTCGTACTTATGTTTATACTCTCATTTATATGATTTATGATTATACTCACATTCATTCGTTCATGCTCAAATTTGTACTCACATTTATACTCGCTTTTCATACACGTTATACTTGTGCTCGTACTCTCGACATGCGTTTTGTGTTTATGCTCACATGCGTGTTCATATCTAAACTCATACTTTGTTCATGCTTTTTTACTCAAATTTTATACACTCGCACCTGTACGCGAGCGAAAACCGAGGGATTCGCTTACGTTGGTCTTATACTATTTGGGAACGCAAATATGCTAATATGCTACATTTCTTTACACACACAATCTTGTGTTCAAAATTTATGTATACCTTAATTCATACGCAACTATTACAAGCTATGCGGATCATGCGACGATCAATATAATCGCTGTCACACCCCGACCACGTAGAACATCAAATCGTGGCGGAAACGTCGGGGAGTGTTGTAACAGAATTATTGTTTCACAACCATGGCATACAAAGTTATATTTTATTTATCAAACAAGAGTGTTACATTGTCTCAAAACAAGAAATAAAGAGTTCAGAACATAATTAAACTAGTTCTATCTTTATTTTAAGTCTCTAAGGCACAGGTCCGCCCTAGTGTCACGGTCATCATCCTAAGCGACAGCTCCTGAAAACACATGTGAAAATAGGTACGTCAGCATAAAAATGCCTGTGAGATACATAGGTTTTGTGAAAATAGGATTCATGACTTGGGTTTTAGAAGAAAGGTTTAATAAAAGTTAGTCATGAATCTTGTTAAGCGTTTTCTTTTATAAATCATATGAAAACTCGATAAGAAACCAGATTATATAAAAGAAAGGTGTATGGTTAATGAAATAACCAAGTAAAATGGGTTGTATAAAATAAACCGTTTTGTAAAACAATGTCTTGTGAAAAATCTGTTATTTGTGTAAAATGTAATATGTCTATACTGAAATGATTTAATTAACGCTACGATATGTAATATTATATAAGCACTTATATATAGGAAGTACCAGCGGCGTATCCACCATGCTTGTATCATATTACACACGCCTCGTTACTCAAATCACTTACCCAAACCAACCACCATTGTAAATTGTTCATGTATAAATCCATTATCAAGTGTTATTGTGTAAACCATATCAAAATGTCCATGTCTGATGTAAATCACTGAATGTGTATATCAATGTCAAAATGTTTATGTTTAATGTAAATCATGAATTGTGTAACCAAAATATCATGTATGGCAAGTGAAATACATCAACTAAACCATAGGTAAAATGCACAAAACAGGGTATCGAATTAAACATAGTTTAAATCAAAGTTATGTTTTGTGGAACGAATGCATGCTATACTGATACAAACATCTATGCGGTATTGTTATAATGCATACATTCAAGCCTTGTGACTGTGGTGATAGACCTTTAAATAAATTAAAGATTCATCTGTGTTAAGTTTATCGAATTCGGTCATTCCTTCCATCCAAACATACCTAGGATGTCAGGAACGGGAGTTGTCAATCCTATGGTACCACTACCTACTAACGAATGGCGTAGCTAATGTTAATGAATGTATATTGTCCCATTTGAACAAACCAAATGTCATACCAAAATGTAAACATGTGAAAACAATGCACTAAGTATATAACCAAATGAACACACATAGCGTGAAATGTAATGTAAAACAATGTACTAAGTATGCACACAATGGACATACATAGTATGAAAGGTAATGTAAAACAATGTACTAAGTATGAAACAAATGGACATACATAGCAAAAACATAATGAAATCATGTACTATAAATGTACTAATGAACATAACAAGCATATGATATGAAAGCATGAAAGGAACGAAAGTAACAAGTAGGCACATGTGTTTCACCCCAAAACAGTTTGAAAACGGTAAAAGAGGGGTCTGTGTACTCACTTGAGATTGCCTAGTAGTCCTTGAGTAACAACCAAACAATGCTAGAGATCACGGAAATCAAACGGCACCTAATATAGGTAACTATGTTAATATACCGGACCTAAATCGGAGGATTTGATAGAATGAGGGTTCGTAAACCAAACGAGTATGGAGACTCGTGTAATATGGTTTAACAAAGCCTACATACCAAAATGAAGCCTAACCTAAGTGCTTACGACCCATTATGACCCGTTTAGGTAGCTTAAGCTACTTTAACGCGTCGTTCGCGTGAAACGCGTTCGGACCGCTTAACTAGTCCTATGACAAGTAATATATGCCTTAATATGTCTAATATTGTTGCCAAATCAGTTTAGATACCAAAAGTTATGTTACATATGCTAAAAATGAGTTTTGGCGTAAAAAGGGTATTTTGGTAATTTACCTAAGGCATATATACTACCTATCATACAACTACTCAAACGATGTGACCATAAGGTATAACCTCGGAAGGTTATTCCCTATACAACTATGGTCACCTAATGTGTTTGGTCGGATCCTAATGATCGACCAAACGGGTCGGGTTCGAAAGTATAAGCGATTGTTTAGATCGCTTATCTTACGACCCTATATAAGCACTAAACTAAAAGTGACGAGCTAGGCATGTTAAAACATGCTTAACTAAGTTTAGAAAACAGGTTTGGTATCAAAACAAACGGTTTTGATACCTAAGAGTAGTTTGGTTACAAAACACGCAAGAATGCGCACTTTGGCCGAAACTACGACTCGTCACTGAGCCTAGATAACGTGGTAATCAGTAGGTATAGCCACTAGGGACTATAACCATCGTGATTACGCTCACGTTATGAAGTTCAAACGAACTTCGCATTAACCATAAACTGGTCAATGCAGAAAGTCAAACAAAGTTTGACTTTAACGCTAAAAGAATAACAAGAACGAAGGAACACTTACAAAGGTCCAAGAATGGAAGGTTTGAATCCGAACACTCTCAGGTATGAAGTGTTAAAGACAACAACTTAGAGAGCAAGTTCAGATTTCAAAGGTGTGGGTTTTTAGGGTTGAAAGGGTTGGGTATTTATAGGATTTGGACCACCGTTAGGATCGTTTATCGAATAACGTGTTTTGATCTTGTCCCTACACTTGTTGCAACCCTTGGTACCCAAATTTGGCCCCCCATGATCAGGTAATGACAAGTGTGGGTGAGTTTTGAGTGGTTAACAGCTGTAAACAGCTGTTAAACTGATCTTATCTGATCTGGGAAGCTGAAACGGGCCGCGTAAGGGGACTCATAAAACTCACCCGGGCCCGACTGGCCCTTCTGGTCAGAAGCAAGTTTCAATAATTGTCAGTTTTGGTCCCTGTTATGCATTAAAGCCATTTCTGACACGTTTAAGGCCCGTTAAGCCAACGTTAAGGCCCTAAAATGATGCCTAAACATTGTGGACATGAAACATGCTCAAAAATATGCGGGATGTTGGATCGTTTGGTCGTACGATCGCGATGTTCGCTTAATTACGACGGAAAGCGCATAAGCGCGAAAAACGATCCAAATTGCGCGACGAATGGGTTTTTCTCATGCCAAACACTAAAATAAAATATTTTAGTGCTTACATAAATTTTTGGATGTCTGGATGTATTCAGAACGTAAGTTATGCGCGAAAATGCAAACTTATGCACTTTTTGACGCTTTTAGTCCCTGAATGACCCAAAAGTTTATTTTAGCATACCGAACCCCTCAAAACTTATTTCTAAGTTATGTAAAGGTTATTCAAGGTATTTTAAGCATATTTTGATGTTCCGGAGTGTTCGTTGCATTAAACTGGTTATATTTACGCATTAGTGCGCGTATAACCTTCCAGAAAGCGATTTAGAGTTTGAAATTGAACAAAAGTCAAAAAATGTCAAACATAAACAAACAAACATTGGGATCAAATAACTTTGTTTTATTGATAATTGAACTGTTCATAATGATTACAAGCACAGATGTTACAGTCTCCCCTACTTGTGGAAATTTTGTCCCGAAATTTATTTAGAGGAAACTTGTGGGAATAGATGTGGATACTTCGCCTTCATTTGATCTTCACATTCCCAAGTAAACTCAGGTCCACGTTTAGATTCCCAGTGAACTTTGACCAATGGAATGCGCTTGCGTTTAAGCCACTTGACTTCACGTTCCATGATTTCCACTGGCTTCTCTACAAATTTCAGTGTTTTATCAACACGAATTTCGTCAAGCGGTATGTGGAGGTTCTCATCAGCAAGACACTTCTTGAGATTGGACATGTGAAAGGTTGGATGAACATTTCCAAGTTCAGGAGGTAACTCAAGTCTGTAGGCTACCTTACCGATTCTTTCGACGATCATGAATGGTCCAACGTATCTAGGTGCAAGTTTTCCTTTCTTTCCAAATCTGATCACACCTTTCCAAGGTGAGACCTTAAGTAATACACGATCACCGACTTGAAAATCCAAGGGCTTGCGTTTTAGGTCCGCGTAACTATTTTGACGGCATCTAGCTGCCTGAAGGTTATCACGAACTTTCTTAACCTTATCAGTTGTCTCTAAAATGAGGGCAGGTCCAGTAAGCTGAGCCTCACCGATCTCATTCCAGCAGACTGGTGAACGACATTTTCGACCATAGAGAGCCTCGAAAGGAGCCATTTTGATGCTGGAGTGATAACTGTTGTTGTAGGAGAATTCAATTAACGGAAGATGTGAATCCCAACTACCACCAAAATCGATCACACAAGCTCTAAGCATATCCTCCAGAGTCTGGATTGTTCTTTCAGATTGACCATCCGTTTGCGGATGATAAGCTGTGCTTAGATTAAGTTGGGTCCCCATAGCAGATTGCATGGTTCTCCAAAAATAAGAAGTGAAACGAGCATCTCTGTCAGAAATGATGTTCAAAGGAACACCATGTCGAGCTACAATTTCATCCACGTAAATTTTAGCAAGTTTGTCAGCAGAAAAATCCTCACGGATTGGCAAGAAATGCGCTGACTTAGTAAGACGATCAACAACTACCCAGATGGCATCATGACCTTTCTTTGTGCTCGGAAGTTTGGTAATGAGATCCATAGTAATGTTTTCCCATTTCCAAACTGGGATCTCTGGTTGCACCAATAAACCAGAAGGACGCTGATGTTCAGCCTTAACCTTAAGACAAGTAAGGCATTTTGATACATATAAGGCAATGTCTTTCTTCATACCAGGCCACCAATACTGAATACGAAGATCCTTATACATCTTATCTGAGCCAGGATGAACAGAATAACGAGACTTATGGGCTTCATCCATAAGCAAGGTGCGAAGGTTATCTTGTCTTGGGACCCACAAACGGTCCATGAAGTAGTACGATCCATTGTCCTTCAGTTCCAGATCAGGGGTTATGTGATAGGGAAATTCCTTATCCATCAAACCTTGTGAAACACAAGATTGTTGAGCCTGAGAAATGCGTGCTTGGATATCGGATCGAGCTTGAATAACAGATTGAACACGAACACAATGAAGCTTAGTACGTTCCTTACGACTCAATGCATCGGCTACGACATTCGCCTTACCAGGATGGTAGCGAATTTCGCAGTCATAGTCTTTTAGAAGCTCGACCCAACGTCGTTGCCTCATGTTGAGTTCTTTCTGATTGAAGATATGCTGAAGACTTTGTGGTCCGTGAAAACCACACATTTTGTTCCGTACAAATAGTGTCTCCAGATCTTAAGAGCGAAGACAACTGCACCTAACTCAAGATCATGAGTGGTGTAGTTTTTCTCATGTATCTTCAGCTGCCTCGATGCATATGCTATGACTTTGTTCCTTTGCATCAGAACACAACCAAGACCCAATTTAGATGCATCGCAATAAACGACGAAATCATCATTGCCCTCAGGCAAAGTCAGAACAGGCGCGTCACAAAGCTTCTGCTTCAAGTTTTGAAAAGCTTCCTCTTGTTTGAATCCCCAATCAAAGGGCTTGTTCTTCTGAGTTAGAGCAGTTAGAGGAACTGCAATCTTCGAGAAATTTTCAATGAAGCGGCGGTAATAACCCGCAAGACCAAGAAAAGAACGAACTTCAGTAGGAGTAGTAGGCGTATCCCAATCCTTAATCGCACTGATCTTGGAGGGATCTACACGAATACCTTGTTCATTGACAATATGTCCTAAGAATTGAACCTCTTTAAGCCAGAATTCACACTTGGAGAATTTGGCGAAAAGTTGCTCTTTCTTTAGGAGTTCCAGAGTAAGACGAAGATGTTGCTCGTGATCAGCTCGCGTCTTAGAGTATATCAAGATGTCATCAATAAAAACAATGACGAACTGATCCAAATAAGGCTTGCAGACCCTATTCATTAAGTCCATGAAAACAGCAGGAGCATTAGTCAAACCGAATGGCATGACTGTGAACTCATAATGCCCATAACGAGTGCGGAACGCTGTCTTGGGAATGTCTTCTTCATGCACCCGAAGTTGATGATATCCAGATCGCAGATCAATCTTCGAAAAATAAGAAGCACCTTGTAACTGATCAAAGAGATCATCGATGCGAGGTAGGGGATATCGATTCTTGATGGTAAGCTTGTTAAGCTCACGATAATCGATACACATCCTAAAAGATCCATCCTTCTTTTTGACAAAAAGAACGGGAAAACCCCAAGGTGAAAAGCTAGGACGGATAAAACCCTTGTCAGAGAGCTCCTGAAGCTGCTTAGACAACTCTTGCATCTCAGACGGTGCAAGACGATATGGAGCTCTGGCAATGGGGTTTGCACCAGGTACGAGATCAATACGGAACTCGACTTGGCATGCTGGAGGTAGACCAGGTAACTCTTCAGGGAATACTTCAGAATAATCCCGAACCACAGGAATATCTTGAATAGATTTACCTTTGCCCTTATCTGCTACAACACGTGCCAAAAAGGCCACATAGTTCTTTCGCAGATACTTCCGAGCTTTAAAACAAGACATGAGTTTGAGACCACCAGCAGGTTTCTCACCACGAACCTGTAGGATCTCGCCTGTCGAAAGCGGCACACGAACAATCTTCTCAAAACAAACTACCTCTGCGCGATACTTGGCTAACCAATCCATACCCACAATAACGTCGAAGCTTCCAAGTTGCATAGGCGTGAGGTCTTTAGGAAAAAGATGGTCGTTGAGGTTCAACTGGCAGTTGCGAAGAACAGAATCAAGAACAATGGGTTCTCCACTAGCAACCTCTACTGTCAAGGGTTTTCCTAGTTTCGTTCTAGACACGCGAAGCAATGGCTCAAAAGATTATGACACAAAACTCTTATCGGCACCCGAATCAAAAAGAACAGATGCATACTGATTATTAATAAAGAACGTACCGTTCACCACTTCATTGTCTGCTTGTGCCTCTTGTGCATTCATGTTGAAGACTCGACCTCAAGCCTGAGCCTGATTCTGATTTGGGTTAGCATTTACCAATCTTGGACACTGATTACGGTAGTGGGTCAGATCCCCACAGTTGTAACAAGAACCTGGCGGGTAGTGTGGTCGTGCAGCCTGACCCTGTTGCTGAGCAGGTGGCTGAGCAACTTGTCGAGTCGGGTTCTGAACTGCCTAATTCTGGGCAAAACGACAAACATCAGCAAGATGCCCTGACTTCCCACAGTTAGTACAGAAACGGCACGGAAGTTGCGGCTGATGGTGACTGTTGCATCTATTGCACAGAGGTGCATTCCCTGCATAACGTTTCTTCGCTGGAGGCTGTGCGGGTTGGTTGGGAGCTGCCTGGTTAACTTGGGCAGTGACGGCAAAATTTTGGGAAGCCTTTCACTTCCTAGACCCCCTTGAGGAACCAGAATCCTTTCCATTCTTGTTTTGACCTTTCATGCTATCTTCTTTGTCAGACGCCTGCTTCTTACCCTTATCACCCTTTTTGTGCAGCTTTCCCTTTCGAACCTGCGACTCAGTCAATGTCGCTTCTAACTCGATCGCCTGACGGAGTGTGGTAGGGTTACTACCAGTAATGATGTCTTGTACTGAGTCAGGTAGACCATCGATGTACCTTTCGATAGCCTTGTCGAGTGGGGTAACCATTGTTGGGCAAAGCAGACTCAACTCCTCAAACCTATCAGTATACGCCCTGTGCTCGCCACTGTCCTGTTTCAAGTCATCAAACTCTCTCTCCAAAGCTCACTGTTCATGACGAGGACAAAACTCCCTCATCATAAGGGCCCTAAGTTCGGCCCAAGTTTATGCTAGAGCAACTTCTGCACCCCGGTCTCTCATAACCCCGTTCCACCACGTAAGAGCCCTCTTCTGAAACACACTCGAAGAAATCTCGACCTTGCGATTATCAGGACACTGAACATGACGAAACATACTCTCAGTGCTCTCGAACCATTGTAGGAGCCCAGTTGCTCCTTCAGTACCACTAAACTTGAGTGGCTTAGCCGAATTGAAACTCTTGAAATTGCATGGAGCATGATTGTTGTTGTTGGCTTGGTTCCATTGAGCAAAAAGATTTGGGAAAGCAGCAGCCATTTGCTGCGCGATGATTTCTGCCAGTTCGGCAGTCGCTATCTGATTCTCGCGTCGAGGAGGCATTCTAAAAGAGGAAACATGAAAGGAAACGAGTGAGATGATTGGGTGAAAAGAGTGAGATGATACAAAAATTGACAACAGCAAAGATGGTGGTCATTTGTTTGTTACCACAAGGTAAACAAACGACACATAGTGACTAATCAAAGTAAATGGGTGAAAAATAATGTATCGCGAAGACATGCTCGCCTATAAGTGAACACTCACCCCAAGAGTTCCCAGGTAAGAGTGACTGGTCCGATTATGTGGATTTGTACGAACACTCTAGCCTTAGACAGAAAACCCAGGGTACAGGCATTCACTCTTCCAGTTTGCACGTGTTCACACTATTTAGAACCCAAAACTTTGACGAGATTTTGAAAATTTGGAAGGCACAAGGCCAAAAATCAAACTGGAAGGGTTCAAAACCTTACAACAGAGGGTTCAAAACCTAGTAATCAATCATCCAAAAACAATGATTAATTTTCAAGGCGGATTCGAACTTGATGTTCCCGTTGTGGTTATCACCTAAGGATAGGTGAAGTGCATGTTTTAGGATCTAAACACAAGATAACTTGTGTTGGGGTCCTAGAAAGGTTATAGTCTAGGTCAAAGCATTACTAATAACCTAATTCCCTATAACCTGGCTCTGATACCAACTTTTCTGTCACACCCCGACCACGTAGAACATCAAATCGTGGCGGAAACGTCGGGGAGTGTTGTAACAGAATTATTGTTTCACAACCATGGCATACAAAGTTATATTTTATTTATCAAACAAGAGTGTTACATTATCTCAAAACAAGAAATAAAGAGTTCAGAACATAATTAAACTAGTTCTATCTTTATTTTAAGTCTCTAAGGCACAGGTCCGCCCTAGTGTCACGATCATCATCCTAAGCGACAGCTCCTGAAAACACATGTGAAAATAGGTACGTCAGCATAAAAATGCCTGTGAGATACATAGGTTTTGTGAAAATAGGATTCATGACTTGGGTTTTAGAAGAAAGGTTTAATAAAAGTTAGTCATGAATCTTGTTAAGCGTTTTCTTTTATAAATCATATGAAAACTCGATAAGAAACAGATTATATAAAAGAAAGGTGTATGGTTAATGAAATAACCAAGTAAAATGGGTTGTATAAAATAAACCGTTTTGTAAAACAATGTCTTGTGAAAAATCTGTTATTTGTGTAAAATGTAATATGTCTATACTGAAATGATTTAATTAACACTACGATATGTAATATTATATAAGCACTTATATATAGGAAGTACCAGCGGCGTATCCACCATGCTTGTATCATATTACACACACCTCGTTACTCAAATCACTTACCCAAACCAACCACCATTGTAAATTGTTCATGTATAAATCCATTATCAAGTGTTATTGTGTAAACCATATCAAAATGTCCATGTCTAATGTAAATCACTGAATGTGTATATCAATGTCAAAATGTTTATGTTTAATGTAAATCATGAATTGTATAACCAAAATATTATGTATGGCAAGTGAAATACATCAACTAAACCATAGGTAAAATGCACAAAACTGGGTATCGAATTAAACATAGTTTAAATCAAAGTTATGTTTTGTGGAACGAATGCATGCTATACTGATACAAACATCTATGCCGTATTGTTATAATGCATACATTCAAGCCTTGTGACTGTGGTGATAGACCTTTAAACAAATTAAAGATTCATCTGTGTTATGTTTATCGAATTCGGTCATTCCTTCCATCCAAACATACCTAGGATGTCAGGAACGGAAGTTGTCAATTCCTATGGTACCACTACCTACTAATGAATGGCGTAGCTAATGTTAATGAATGTATATTGTCCCATTTGAACAAACCAAAAGTCATACCAAAATGTAAACATGTGAAAACAATGCACTAAGTATGTAACCAAATGAACATACATAGCATGAAATGTAATGTAAAACAATGTACTAAGTATGCACACAATGGACATACATAGTATGAAATGTAATGTAAAACAATGTACTAAGTATGAAACAAATGGACATACATAGCAAAAACATAATGAAATCATGTACTATAAATGTACTAATGAACATAACAAGCATATGATATGAAAGCATGAAAGGCACGAAAGTAACAAGTAGGCACATGTGTTTCACCCCAAAACATTTTGAAAACGGTAAAAGAGGGGTCTATGTACTCACTTGAGATTGCTTAGTAGTCCTTGAGTAACAACTAAACAATGCTAGAGATCACGGAAATCAAACGGCACCTAATATAGGTAACTATGTTAATATACCGGACCTAAATCGGAGGATTTGATAGAATGAGGGTTCGTAAACCAAACGAGTATGGAGACTCGTGTAATATGGTTTAACAAAGCCTACATACCAAAATGAAACCTAACCTAAGTGCCTACGACCCATTATGACCCGTTTAGGTAGCTTAAGCTACTTTAACGCGTCGTTCGCGTGAAACGCGTTCGGACCGCTTAACTAGTCCTATGACAAGTAATATATGCCTTAATATGTCTAATATTGTTGCCAAATCAGTTTAGATACCAAAAGTTATGTTACATATGCTAAAAATGAGTTTTGGCGTAAAAAGGGTATTTTGGTAATTTACCTAAGGCATATATACTACCTATCATACAACTACTCAAACGATGTGACCATAAGGTATAACCTCGGAAGGTTATTCCCTATACAACTATGGTCACCTAATGTGTTTGGTCGGATCCTAATGATCGACCAAACGGGTCGGGTTCGAAAGTATAAGCGATTGTTTAGATCGCTTACCTTACGACCCTATAAAAGCACTAAACTAAAAGTGACGAGCTAAGCATGTTAAAACATGCTTAACTAAGTTTAGAAAACAGGTTTGGTATCAAAACAAAAGGTTTTGATACCTAAGAGTAGTTTGGTTACAAAACACGCAGGAATGGGCATTTTGGCCGAAACTACGACTCATCACTGAGCCTAGATAACGTGGTAATCAGTAGGTATGACTAGGGACTATAACCATCGTGATTACGCTCACGTTATGAAGTTCAAACGAACTTCGCATTGACCATAAACTGGTCAATGCAGAAAGTCAAACCAAGTTTGACTTTAATGCTAAAAGAATAACAAGAACGAAGGAACACTTCCAAAGGGTCCAAGAACGGAAGGTTTGAATCCGAACACTCTCAGGTATGAAGTGTTAAACACAACAACTTAGAGAGCAAGTTCAGATTTCAAAGGTGTGGGTTTTTGGGGTTGAAAGGGTTGGGTATTTATAGGATTTGGACCACCGTTAGGATCGTTTATCGAATAACGTGTTTTAATCTTGTCCCTACACTTGTTGCAACCCTTGGTACCCAAATTTGGCCCCCCGTGATCAGGTAATGACAAGTGTGGGTGAGTTTTGAGTGGTTAACAGCTGTAAACAGCTGTTAAACTGATCTTATCTGATCTAGGAAGCAGAAACGGGCCGCGTAAGGGGACTCATAAAACTCACCCGGGCCCGACTGGCTCTTCTGGTCAGAAGCAAGTTTCAATAATTGTCAGTTTTGGTCCCTGTTATGCATTAAAGCCATTTCCGACACGTTTAAGGCCCGTTAAGCCAACGTTAAGGCCCTAAAATGATGCCTAAACATTGTGGACATGAAACATGCTCAAAAATATACCGGATGTTGGTTCGTTTGGTCGTACGATCGCGATGTTCGCTTAATTACGACGGAAAGCGCATAAGCGTGAAAAACGACCCAAATTGCGTGACGAATGGGTTTTTCTCATGCCAAACACTAAAATAAAATATTTTAGTGCTTACATAAATTTTTGGATGTCCGGATGTATTCAGAACGTAAGTTATGCGCGAAAATGCAAACTTATGCACTTTTTGACGCTTTTAGTCCCTGAATGACCCAAAAGTTTATTTTAGCACACTGAACCCCTCAAAACTTATTTCTAAGTTATGTAAAGGTTATTCAAGGTATGTTAAGCATATTTTGATGTTCCGGAGTGTTCATTGCATTAAACTGGTTATATTTACGCATCAGCGCGCGTATAACCTTCCAGAAAGCGATTTAGAGTTTGAAATTGAACAAAAGTCAAAAAATGTCAAACATAAACAAACAAACATTGGGATCAAATAACTTTGTTTTATTGATAATTGAACTGTTCATAATGATTACAAGCACAGATGTTACAATCGCGGGTGCACACGGGATTATGATGATAGGCGTATGAGAACCATAGAGTGTACATCCTATATATAAGTGTTTCCGCCATATTACCAAAACGGACGTAACATGATCGAAACATGGTGGATACGCCGCTGGTACATCCTATATATAAGTGTTTCCGCCATATTACCAAACTTTCGTAAAACGTGCCATGAGAAATTCGGTGTTTTGCAGACCTTTTTGGACCTAATTCAAACTTTAAACAACTCACAAACGCATTATAACCGATTATCCACGACGAGACTTCATCCTTAAGCATGCTACTTTCGTCTATCCAGCACTTATGCTATTTCTGACACTAACATGCGTGTAATCAACATCAGTCGTTCACTTTTATACTCTCATTATTCTCCATTAATCTTTTCTTCTATACGAACCTCAAGCCTGTTTAAACGTTCGAATCCTAACTTATCTCCCTACCTTTAAAACCATCTTCCTATTCTTTATTTTTGTGTAAACATATTCAGTTGGCTGTTATCACTTTATTTGAAGTACAAAACCTTCTCGCTCCTCTCAATAAACAATTTATACAAATGTGTGATTTTATACTATCCTTAAAACTTTTTACGCAAACTACCCCACTTTCATCGAATACAACCTGTTTTAATACAAAGACCTCTTTCGTAAATATAAGACATTTTTGAAACACCTCCAAATGTAGTTATTCAAACTCGTTTAAACTCACTTTAGCCATATACGCACCTATACGTTTTCAATTATGTTTTGTACCTCAACCAATTTAGACAAACGAACTCCTTTACAAATTTATCTTGTCGTTCTTTGAAATTTCTTACTTTTTACGTGTAGAAATTTTCAAGTCTCAGTTTTTGTAACACCTCGAAATTTATAAAACTTTATAATAAAGTTATAAAGTACAGAATAAACGAGAACAAGCTAACTAGGAAATAAATAACCCAGTTAGCTATAAGCCTCGTAGTAACACATGAAAGAACTAAAAATGCCCAAGTTATAAACCGAACCAAAGTGGAGGGGCTTATATTGTTAGATTTGAAACCTAATTAAATAAAAACAAATTATAAAAAACCCACCAAACACAACCAAATGGTGTGTCTGGTCGATCAAATGGCAGGGGCGACAAGGGGGTTCTCCTCCAAACCCTAACTTTCACAAAAACCATAAATTGAAGGCTCAAATCAAGTTCAAATCGAAATCTGAATATAGATTATTGATCACCTTGTTGTTGGGATCATAAGGTATGTAATTTCTATGCAAAATCTTCACCCAAATTTCTGAGTGAATCCATGGAATTCAGGATTTGATGTTGCATGTTAGTTGTTTTGAATGAAATAGTGTCTAGGGATAAACCCTAGTCAATTACTTGTTGAAATTTTGCCTAATTCTTGTTAAATCCATAATCACCATTTAAAGTGATAGATGGGTTTGTAGAAGTATGATGAACATTAGGATTATGATGTTATCTTAGTATAAATTGCGTTCTATGAAAAAGGTTTAGATTGAGTAATATGAAAATTGATGTGAATTAGCCTAAATTGATATTTATCTTGGCTAAATAACAAGTGTTGAACTTCATTATAAATTGTGAAGAATTATGCCCTTAAGGTGTTTGTGAAAATGCCTAAAAGAGGATTAAAACTGAAAATTTGAGCTAAAATGTGTGTTTGTATAGTTATGGCAAATTATGCGTATTATGTAAACAAAAGAGTTCTAAACGGGTTGTGATTGAACTCTATAGGAAAAGAAACCGGAGCGTCAAGTGGACAAGCTGGTGGTGACGCGCGCTTGAAAGGGATGCTTGAAAGGTAATTGACTTTCGGTTTCGTTACATTGTGCATAAACAAAAGTCTTAGAAATATTAATGAGATAGTAGTGTCAAATGCGAGTTTGGTATGTCATAGAAGTGACAAAGTTCACTCGACAAACCAAACGAGTCAAAGTAGCTAATTAGATACGTTGGTTGATAATATTGTGTAATTAGTCACGTTGGAATAAAAATAGAGTGATGTAATTCACTAGATAAAGAAACAAATTAAAATATTGGTTAGAATAAGTTTGGTGTGTTGTAAAATGGTGGTTTCCATTAAACAACCAAACGGGTCGAACAATGGTTAAATTTGTAGTGTTGAAGTAACTAAAACGTCACTCATTAAAAATTGAGTTATAAAAGCGTAAACCATGGAACGGATGTGATACGCTAAGGTTGACAAGTCCGGGAATGGGTAATTATGGTTAGAAACCAATGTTGATGAATCACGCAAGTATGTAACTTGACCCGTTACATTAAGTGAATTGTTATTAAATTATGTATGGACACAATGTAAAATAGAAGTTGCGTTGATTGTAGCGATCATGTTCGTTACTTAAATGAATAGGTTAAGATTTGGTTAAGAGTCGTTTGGTAGTCATAATAATGGTGGATCCCATAAATGAGCCAAACGGGTCGAATAATCAATTTAATGTGAGGCTATTACTTCGATATATGATTATTTAGTCCTTTGTTAATGTTAATAATAGATATATTAAAATACGAGAAACTAGCATTTTGGGTTACTTAAATGACGAACCTCATAAGGGTAAACTAAAGGGGTTATTAAGAGAAGCTAGGAATTGGATAACGGTAGTACCTTACTTGTAGATTTTGAGCCCGAGTGATGTGTAGCGACTTACTAAACACGCAAACCGGTGATGGGAGCGTAGTGTTGAAAATAAAGAACCCATGATTGGGATCTTCTTATTTAAAAATGATATCCCGTTCATGGAAGTTTGGGTGAAACGAATAAACGGATCAAACAACAATGTTACAGAGTCTACCGTAAGTTACGGTCTCTACCGTAACTTACGGTGGAGAACAAAAGGGTTACGGTGGTTCCCTACTGTCTTACGGCAGATTAGGTTCATACAGCGTCTACCGTAACTTACGGTAGATACCGTAAGTTACGGTAGAGTCCAGAAATATTTGTTACAAGTTTGCATATCTTAATTACTTAAATCCGTTTCTGAGCATAGTTCAAGTATGCAAATTATCTAGTATACTAATACAAATATATGTCAAAATCTCCAGTTTTTAGGTATTGCAAGTACGTGGATGATGATCAAGACAATGTTTCAAGAACCGAACACACATTTTGGACTCTTCCGCACTAATATAATCTATTAAACTATGTTGTTTGTAAACACTACTGGATGATGAATGGTTTATTTCTGTTATTTGACTATGTTAAACTCTATGACGAAGTATAACTTAGTTTACTAACTAAGTTTTTGATAATTATAAATTTGCTTTTTCATATACTATATTTTTATGATAATTAAATTCAAAATATAAGACGGGTGTTACAAGTTGGTAATCAGAGCTTAAGGTTGTCAACAAAGTGTTCGGTTCAAGCTTGATCAATCATCAGGTAAGAATTAGTCATTTAGTAAATTTTATTAGAATATTAGAAAAAGGAATTTGATTTGATGTGTACGGGAAGAGCGTGTTAACACACTCAAACCCGGAAGGTGCACTAAACATGAATGGTTTAAGCAAGTGGTGAACTTGGCTAAACCAAAGCGAATGATGCATATGTTATAAAAAGGAAATGTTTAATAATTAGCATAAACATTTCAGACTCAAGATGACTAATAAAGGCAATGAAGATACGGTGCCGAAAGTCACCGAACAGATTAAAGAAATGTCCGGTGTAACCGGGGGCGAATTAGCATCTCAATTAACTAAAGAGATGGAAGCTAAAAATTTATGAGGAAGTCAGAAAGGCAATAGAAGCCAGTCTACCGCAGTTCGCCGAGAGACTACAAATCACAATTTTGCTAGCAGTAGAGGATATGATAACTGAATTAAAAGATAGTCACTCACAAGAAAAAGATGACGGGAGTGAGTCGGATGTGGACCCAAGACCCGTAAAGAAATCAAAGCTTGATACCCCAAAAGATAAGGCAAGGTCTTCCCACATGACAGCCGCAGAGGCTAAATCTAAACCTGACGTCATTTCAGGTATGTTTCTTGTAAATTAAAGTATAGCACAAAGATTATTTCGGAACGAGTGCAAATAATAATTGTATATGGGCATATATGAACAGTAAGATGAGTAAACTTTGTAAAAGAAATATACATATATATATATATGTATATAAACATAAACAGAAGTGATCATGTAAAAAAAATCGAGGCAAAAGTAATCATGATAAATATTGCCATGGGAAGGGGTGCGCGCACACTCGAACCCGAGAACGTAATGAAAGATAAGCGTCATAATAAGGAGAAATGTAATAACGCCCGAACCCAGGGAGTTTGCAATAATAATAGATGACAAGGACATGGTTATAGACTAAGCTAAACCAAATGAAACATATAGAAACATCATTTATGTCCACAAACGATGTGGATAAAAATTATACAACGATATGAAACAATAACATGAAATGAATTGATTTGTTATTATAACAATGGGTTAAGGTCAAAAATCAAGGGATTAAGATCTGGAAAGAAATATCCTCGAGAAAGAAACTAAATGGATAATATGTATTATTCGTTGCTGTAAATAATGAAATACCAATAGATTTGGATTTAAAAGCTCGGGTATGAATAGATACCCAGGTAACATGTCATTAATAAAAAAACCCTTATGAGGAAGAACGATGACTACACTGATGAGTGTGGTTGAATAAAAGATTAGTAAAATAAACGTATTAGAAGCGTTAGAACGAAAACGGGTAAACCCCAATAGCCATATAACGATAGCAATGGTTTTACCAAACAAGGCCTAAGAAATGAATCTTCGGGACATTGATAAAAGAGACGCTGACGCAGATTAAAAGTCAAAAGACTCAAATTAAGAATTATGACTAAAAGACGATGAAATTCTGCAAAACAGAATTTTCGATAGTTATGTTCAACTATTCCAATGTTGGACGGGCTGAAATAAAGTATAGCACTTGATATTCCAAGTAAGCGCAAACTGAATAGTGAAAGTGCGAAATATTAGTGAATCTATGTGATAGGTCGTAAAAGATTATGGAAAGGAAAATGCAAACCAATGAAACCGAAGTGTTAAAAACATTAAGATAAAGAACCCGGGTAACGGGTTAAAAGGAAGTAGGGGCATAAACCAAATAACGGAATGAGTGGGATAAACCGACGTGAAAACGACGAAAGAAGTCATAGAGTCGGAAAAATAATCCGAAAGAAAATGAGTGTAGCCTTAGACTACGGTCAAAGTCAAACGAGTTTTAAAAGCGAAAACAAATTATTCTAAACACAAAAAGGGGTACCTAGACGCCATATGTATATATATATAATTAAATAAAGACATGAGTAGAAGATGATCTACGGGGTCGCTAGACCCTTCTGGGTTATAAGCAATATAAAGGTCTACGGGACCAAAATGACCCTCGGGTCACAAATACAAAGAAACAAACAATAGGGTCTCACCTTAAAAAAAAGAAGCGAAGATCTAATAAAATGGTCTATGGGGCTAAGTAAAGGAACCTACGGGTCGACAATATAGAAGCGTGGGAACCAGTTATGATTTTCCACGCAAAATGATAACGGAGAAGAATAATTTTGTCGTCAAATTTTGATATGATTGATTGGTATGTAAGAAACGATGTTCTAACACATATAAATACTATGAGAGAAATAAGAAAATGGTTAATGATAAAGAATATAGGTCTTAACATCGAAAGATGTAAGGCGATGCATTCGAAGCAAAGATTCTTAATAATGAAAAGCCGATGTAAAACTAAACATGACGTGATATGTTCACGGACACAAAAAGTAACATAGAATACAATCACATTGTAGCGTGAATGACTAGATATGAAATTATAAGCACGCAAAGGGCTAGTGACTGCAAAATAGTACGCCCGAAAGTCGAGGTAAGAGGTAAAACGGTGACTAATTAGTCTAGACGGCAAAGTAATTTACAGTCATGTAACGTTATGCCCAAGGTTTATTGAGCCATTTAGAATTTTTGAAAGGATTGGTAAGATAGCATATCGTCTCAAAATGACCGAGAGATTGAGTGGGATACATAGCACGTTCCACATATCACGTCTCCGAAAATGTGTAGCTGACGAAACTGCTTATATCCCCAACGACGATATCGAGGTGGATAACAGCCTCAATTATGTCGTAAAGCCGATTGCGATTCTAGATCGCAAGATAAAGAAGTTGAGAAACAAAGAAATTGATCAAGTAAAGGTCAAATGGGAGCACAGAAAAAGTTCGGATACCACATGGGAATCCGAAGAGGAAATGAGACGTCTTTACCCCACACTTTTCGGTACGTACTCTGGTTTCGGGGACGAAACCCTTTTAAGGGGGGGTGGACTTGTAACACCCTGAAATTTATAAAACTTTATAATAAAGTTATAAAGTACAGAATAAATGAGAACAAGCTAACTAGGAAATAAATAACCCAGTTAGCTATAAGCCTCGTAGTAACACATGAAAGAACTAAAAATGCCCAAGTTATAAACCAAACCAAAGTGGATGGGCTTATATTGTTAGATTTGAAACCTAATTAAATAAAAACAAATTAAAAAAAAAACCCACCAAACACACCCAAATGGTGTGTCTGGTCGATCAAATGGTAGGGGCGACAAGGGGGTTCTCCTCCAAACCCTAACTTTCACAAAAACCATAAATTGAAGGCTCAAATCAAGTTCAAATCGAAATCTGAATATAGATTAGAGATCACCTTGTTGTAGGGATCATAAGGTATGTAATTTCTATGCAAAATCTTCACCCAAATTTCTGAGTGAATCCATGGAATTCAGGACTTGATGTTGCATGTTAGTTGTTTTGAATGAAATAGTGTCTAGGGATAAACCCTAGACAATTACTTGTTGAAATTTTGCCTAATTCTTGTGAAATCCATAATCACCATTTAAAGTGATAGGTGGGTTTGTAGAAGTATGATGAACATTAGGATTATGATGTTATCTTAGTATAAATTGGGTTCTATGAAAAAGGTTTAGATTGAGTAATATGAAAATTGATGTGAATTAGCCTAAATTGATATTTATCTTGGCTAAATAACAAGTGTTGAACTTCATTATAAATTGTGAAGAATTATGCCCTTAAGGTGTTTGTGAAAATGCCTAAAAGAGGATTAAAACTGAAAATTTGAGCTAAAACGCGTGTTTGTATAGTTATGGAAAATTATGCGTATTTTGTAAACAAAAGAGTTCTAAACGGGTTGTGATTGAACTCTATAGGAAAAGAAACCGGAGCGTCAAGTGGACAAGGCGGTGGTGACGCGCGCTTGAAAGGGATGCTTGAAAAGTACGTGACTTTCGGTTTCGTTACATTGTGCATAAACAAAAGCCTTAGAAATATTAATGAGATAGTAGTGTCAAATGCGAGTTTGGTATGTCATAGAATTGACGAAGTTCACTCGACAAACCAAACGAGTTAAAGTAGCTAATTAGATACGTTGGTTGATAATATTGTGTAATTAGTCACGTTGGAATAAAAATAGAGTGATGTAATTCACTAGATAAAGAAACGAATTAAAATATTGGTTAGAATAAGTTTGGTGTGTTGTAAAATGGTGGTTTCCATTAAACAACCAAACGGGTCGAACAATGGTTAAATTTGTAGTGTTGAAGTAACTAAAACGTCACTCATTAAAAATTGAGTTATAAAAGCGTAAACCATGGAACGGATGTGATACGCTAAGGTTGACAAGTCCGTGAATGAGTAATTATGGTTAGAAACCAATGTTGATGAATCATGCAAGTATGTAACTTGACCCGTTACATTAAGTGAATTGTTATTAAATTATGTATGGACACAATGTAAAATAGAAGTTGTGTTGATTGTAGCGATCATGTTCGTTACTTAAATGAATAGGTTAAGATTTGGTTAAGAGTCGTTTGGTAGTCATAATGATGGTGTATCCCATAAATGAGCCAAACGGGTCGAATAATCAATTTAATGTGAGGCTATTACTTCGATATATGATTATTTAGTCTTTTGTTAATGTTAATAATAGATATATTAAAATACGAGAAACTAGCATTTTGGGTTACTTAAATGACGAACCTCATAAGGGTAAACTAAAGGGGTTATTAAGAGAAGCTCGGAATTGGATAACGGTAGTACCTTACTTGTAGATTTTGAGCCCGGGTGATGGGTAGCGACTTACTAAACACGCAAACCGGTGATGGGAGCGTAGTGTTGAAAATAAAGAACCCATGATTGGGATCTTCTTATTTAAAAATGATATCCCGTTCATGGAAGTTTGGGTGAAACGAATAAACAGATCAAACAACAATGTTACAGAGTCTACCGTAAGTTACGGTCTCTACCGTAACTTACGGTGGAGAACAAAAGGGTTACGGTGGTTCCCTACTGTCTTACGGCAGATTAGGTTCATACAGCGTCTACCGTAACTTACGGTAGATCCCGTAAGTTATGGTAGAGTCCAGAAATATTTGTTACAAGTTTGTATATCTTAATTACTTGAATCCGTTTCTGAGCATAGTTCAAGTATGCAAATTATCTAGTATACTAATACAAATATTTGTCAAATTCTCCAGTTTTTAGGTATTGCAAGTACGTGGATGATGATCAAGACAATGTTTCAAGAACCGAACACACATTTTGGACGCTTCCGCACTAATCTAATCTATTAAACTAGGTTGTTTGTAAACACTACTGGATGTTGAATGGTTTATTTCTGTTATTTGACTATGTTAAACTCTATGACGAAGTATAACTGAGTTTACTAATTAAGTTTTTGATAATTATAAATTTGCTTTTTCATATACTATATTTTTATGATAATTAAATTCAAAATATAAGACGGGTGTTACAGTTTTGAATAATCACTCTTTTGCCAAAACTCTTCAAATCTTCCTCTTGAATAAATTTCGGGACGAAATTTCCTAAAGGAGGGGAGACTGTAACGCCCTGCGTTTTCATACTTTCTATATTTGAAAAAAAAACTTTAAAAATCTTTTACTTATTAAAAGAAAAAAAAACTTTAAAAACCTATCCCGATCGTGGGGAAAAACAATTCGTGATAGCGCTGTAATTTTCCTCCTTCTCACCGAACGTTATCCCGACGACATGTTGTCAGGAAAGGTCAAAAAAATGTACAAGCCTATTCCGGTGACATAGTGTCGTTGGGATAGGGTAGACGTGTCAGAAAAGATTGCATGGACTCTCAAATTCATCGATGACAGTCATTTGTGGAATAGTGGAAAATACCTCAATTCTTGGGGGGACGAGGCTTATCCGTGATGGCACGTGGTGCCTGGTCACCACGCGTGGAACACCGCCGCCACCCGTGGCTATCACGTGTGCATCATAAAACGCGTTGTATGTTTCACGTGTGAAGAAATTGAGGGAAATTGTTAGGTTGTGAGGGAAATTGTTGGGTGTGGCGAGTTGTAACGCCCTGCGTTTTCATACTTTCTATATTTGGAAACCCTTGCTTGAAATCCTATTTTTGGAAACCTTGTTCTATCTTTGTAATCTACTTTCGTTTCATTTGTAATTCGAGACTATTGATCAAAACAAAAACGAAGCTATTTTGTGTATTCATATTAGTCTTATGTGCATCTGATAATCAAATTCTCAGATTCTTGATTCGTTATTTATCGACACTTGATACACGTTAAACTAATTGAAACTATTAAAATGATGAGATTCGGATCCTAATTCTCGAAACCCGAAAGCTTCGTGAAATGAATAATCGTTTAAAAGATTTTTATTCATTATAAATATAGTCATTATTCAAATTATTTAAATTAATTAAACTAATTAATTTTGTTATTTAAAAGTTTTATTTTTAATAATCTAGTTAGTCTCGTTAGATTTTAAAGTTAGAAAATACAAACTAACCTAGTTAGTTTAATTGTAAAGTTAGTTCTTTTAAAAGCATCATAACATGAGTACTTAATTAAAGTCAAGGGTTGGTTTGAGTAATTTACTGAAAGTATAATGTTTTAAAATATAAAAATAAATAAATAAATGAACACCAATTCACAACAGTCATTCCAATTTCACACTTTAGTCTAGTAATTATTATACACTAATATTTCATGCATTATTATATCAACAAGTTGCCTAAAAGGAAAAAAAAATTTGCGCGTTGATCCATATGGGCAGCCAAAACACAAATTTATGTTGCAATTAATAAAAAATAAATAAAAAGATTATAAGGGGCAGAATTGGCGACCAGCTAGGTGGCTGTTTTAAAGTTGTTTGTTTTTTTTTTTCCTAACCACATAATATTACTTGTGATAAAGTGGATGGTATGTGATAAGTTAATATAACCTAACATAATTTAGTTAGTGCCATATTTATTTCTTCACAAAACAAGAAAAGAAAAAAAGGAAACAAATGGTTGTCCATATCCCCTTCCGTCCGCAGCTCCTAGAGAGTTGTTTTTTTGGTTTTGTTTTAATTATTTATCAATCAACTAATTGTATTTAATTGCCAACCACCTTAACCCTAATCCTTCCCTATATAAACCCAAGTGCCTCCAAGCCATTGACACTTTTGAAATCACTCTGAAGGGGTATGGTTCCAGATCTTGCGTCAGCACGATCGCGAGTGACCATTACCCTTATCAAAAACCCCCACCAGCAAGAACTTATCTGTGTCCGTGCGGGCACGCGCGAACACAGCGGTTGAAACCAATCTGTCCATTGATGAGAATAATTACCTTAAGTACGAGAACGAATGTTACACATAGCGATGCGGCCTAGCACCGCATCCTATGAACATTTTCGTCACGACACGGGATCTGGACAACAGTAACAGTCACCAAACGGCAATGCGGCACGGCACCGCATCCCGCATCCATCTTGGCCAGGACAAGAACGCGGGAACAACATCAGTTAGCGCAAGCAGTGATGCGCCCAGGCACCGCATCCTGCCCACAAGGCAAGTGGGTCTGACACCACAGTGCAAGTGGCACTGGGAACAGTCGCCTATCAGCCCACATGTGTGCAACAGTCTGACACCACAGCAGGACGTGGCATCACCACCATAACTGACATGTCTGACACACCTGCAAGAGACTGTGCGTTGTCAGGCTAGCTACTCAACTACCATCCTTCACTCCTCGGCTATAAATACCGATCCCAAAACCAGGTTTGAGGTATCACTTCTCAACTCTCTCACTACTACTACTATCACACTTTGCTTCCTAAGCAAATTACTGATTCTCTCCCCGGAGAGTGGTAACAAGGAGCACCCCCCACCCCATCCTCCTTGTTACGAGTCACGGCTTGTTTCCTTGTGCATGAAACCAACCAGCGGACGATCCAGCCAGCGATCCTCGGAAAGAAGGGATTAACCCTACTTGACGAGATCAGTGAGTTAACCCCGCCCGGTTAACCATTGTTTCATCATTGGCGCCCACCGCTACTCTTAGCACTTTTTTCCACCATCCCTTTCTCTCCAAAGATTATGTCTGGTCGTCTAAACAACACTATCGGGGATAATCTAAACCCCGCAAACCAAGGGCCTACGGGGACCATTCCCCTAGCCCCAAATGCTGACCACGTTGGTACATCAACGCAAGGGGGCACTTCCCTTACGTTCGGACACGATCTTTCACAGTACGCTGCTGTGATACCTCCAGGCATGAACCTTCATACCTGGTACGACCAGTAACAAGGTTTGCTGGCCGCAACATACAACAGAGCTTGCGCAGAAGCGCAAGTACCTGTGGGGCCTACCCCAGCACCGCATACACCTGCGGGTCGTATTTTACAATACGACGGCAGGACCCCCACAAATCCAGCCTCCCGTGGCAGGCATGAAGACTGCGGCTCCTCTTACTGTGAGGTCCGCACGATTAATGAGGATGATTCCTCATACGGGTCCCGAACCAGGGGCCCAATCCATAGCCCCTCGCGGCCCCGGCGGCAATCCACAGCCCCTCGCGGCCCCGGCATCCATAGCCGGCTGGGACCCCAGTCCCACCATTAAAGGCAGGACCGTACCGATCCGGACGACCATACATATCGCGGTGAGTCCCACGCCAGTAGCAGCAGACCGGGAGGACGCAACTATGTTCCTCCCACTCAACCCCGCACCACATACCTCCGCGCTGCAAAGCGCCACCAGAGCCAACCCTACAGGCCGAAATCTGCGGCCGAAAACTCCAAGTTTGTCCCGAAGATTGCCAACGCTGATGTCACCACCACCAAATTCCCATTAAACATTGGGAAATACAATGGTTCGGCCGACCCAGATGACCACATGAACATCTTCGTCGGTGCCGGGTGCAACAGCAGGTGGGATGAACCCACTTTGTGTCAATTTTTCCCGCAGACCCTAACAGGTCTGGCCAGGGCTTGGTTCGATTCTTTGCCAGTGGGGTCACTGACCTCATTCGAGGACTTGCAAGCAAAGTTCCTCGCGCATTTTTGCCAGCAGCGACGTCATGAACGTGATTCTATGGACGTCATGAACATCTGGCGCAGAGACAACGAATCACTTGAGGCGTTCGTTGTCCGTTACAATAAAGAGTGCCTGGAGATAGGCGACGTTGCAGACCAAATGGCACGCAACCATTTCATTGTCGCCGTTAAGGACGAACAAATGGTTATGACTATCTCCGGCAAGGAGGGCTTGCCTAAGAAATGGGAAGATGTCATGGCTGCGGTCAAGACATACGCCCAGACTCAGCAGTCCCTCAAACCGCACGTCTCAAAGGCACAACCCCAAACGGAAGGCCAGTCCTCCCACCAATAGCACAAGCGCAACAACAAGCGCAACCAGGACACATGGAACCGCGGCAGCGATCCCAAACCATATGTCCCGCGGATCAACCAGCCCGACAAAAGGGCAACAATCAACGCCCAGCGTGAAAACCGGGCGTCGAAGAAGGAGTCTCGGGACCGTAACTGGACCGAGATCAACCAGTCGCCAAGCGACGTCCTCCTTACGGACGCGCAATTCCTGCGACCGACCCAACCGATGAAGTCCAAGAAGAACCAGGATCTCGCACTCTATTGCGAGTACCACAAGGACTCGGGCCACACAACAAACAACTGCATCAGTCTCTGACTGGAGATTGAGCGAGCCCTAAAAGAGGGGAAGCTGCAACATTTGTTGCCAGCTGCGTAAAAACAAACAAAGCGCATCACCCCACACAACGAGGGCCCCTCCATGGGTAAAAGGGCCATGTACGTGGCCTCAACCCACATGATCAATGGAGGGCGAGAAAGGCCGCGCAAGGCGGCAAGAAGACCGGACAATGACTGGAAAGACGAGCAAGTGGTCTTTCCAAAAGTCCGAGGCGGACCGCGCGACAGGCGCGCCGTGGTTATCACAGGCCACCTGGCTCACTACTGCACCGAGCGATTATTCATCGACCCAGGCAGTACATCTGATATTATATATGAGCAGTGCTTCAACCAATTCGATCAAGAAGACAAAGATCGGTTGCAGCCGGTGGACTAACCGTTGGCCGGGTTTGCGGGGGAAACGGTATTCCCCCTGGGCCAGATTACTTTCCCTGTGCGCCTCACCAACGGAAGGCATACAAGAACGGAGGAGGTAAACTTCATGGTTTTACCTCACACCTCCAAATACGACGTACTTCTCGGGAGGGAGTCCCAGGGCGACTTCAACATGGTCACATCCGTCCCCCACTCTGCCATCGGGTTCCCAACCGAAACGGGGGTCGCGATAATATACGCCCAAAGAGAAGTTATGTCCACGGACGAGCTGCGTCTGAACAAGGTAGCAAGGCCTACCCCCAACACCCAACCAGAAAAATGGGTTCTTAATGCAAGACACCCAGAGCAAACGGTCACGTTGGGCCACGCCTTGTCTCCCACCATCAAAGCACACCTGAAGCAGCTCCTCTTCAGGAACCAGGATATTTTTGAGTGGACACCCGCAGACATGACAGGGGTACCACGCGAAATTGCACAACACTTCTTGAATACCATGCCAGGTATCAAGCTGGTGATCCAAGGCCAACGCCACCTTGGATCAGCAAAAACGAGGCGATGCATGAGCAGGTCCAAGAGCTGCTCTCCGCAGGCATCCTGCAGGAATTCAAATACCAGACTTGGTTATCAAACCCAGTCATGGTAGAAAAACCATCCGGGGGCTGGCGCATGTGCGTCGATTATAAAAATCTAAACAAAGCTTGCCCCAAGGATTGTTACGCACTTCCGGAGATTGACAAGAAAGTCGATAACCTCGCACCATTTCGATGGAAGTGTTTCCTCGATTGTTACAAAGGCTACCACCAGGTACAGATGGCAATCGAGGACGAAGATAAAATGGCATTCCGTACACCTACCGGAAATTACTGCTACACAAAAATGTCGTTCAGGTTGCGCAACGCAGGTGCAACCTATCAAAAGTTGATGAACGACACTTTTCGCGATCAGATCAGTAAAAGTGTCAAAATCTATATGGACGACCTGGTCGTCATGAGCATGGAAGAAGACACCATGCTCAATGATATTGAAAGAACATTCCAAACTCTGCGAAGCGTCAATATGAAGCTAAACCCAGGGAAATGCTCATATGGAATTGAAGAAGGCAAGTTCCTTGGATTAATCGTCACCAAAGATGGATTCAGGGTGAACCCGGAAAAAGTTCAGGCGATCGAGCGCATGCCATCGCCTTCTACGATGAAAGAAATGCAACGACTAGCCGGCAGGCTAGCCGCACTGAATAGATTCTTAGCCAACCATGCAGCTAAGTCTTACCCTTTCATCAAGACCCTGCGGAGCTGCTTAAAAAAGGAACAATTCCAATGGACCGCAAAGGCCGAAAAATCTTTCCGGGAGATGAAAGAGTGTTTGATTCAACTCCCAACTCTAACCGCACCACGCAAGGATGAGCCACTTATCTTGTACCTGTCTACCGCAGACAACGTAGTAGGCGCGGTACTCATAGTGGAGTGAGAAGGAGTCCAAACACCCATCTACTATATCAGCAAAATGCTCAACGACCCTGAGACAAGATACTCCATCATGGAGATGTTGGTACTGGCACTAGTGCACGCATCGAGACGGTTACGACGTTACTTTGCAAACCACGTCATCACGGTGTTAACCAACTACAGGATCGGCCCGATCCTATCCAAACCCGACATCTCTGGGAGGTTAGCAAAATGGGCAATTGAGCTGGGCGCACTTTCACTGAACTACAAGTCGTGCCCCGCAATCAAAGGCCAAGTTTTAGCTGATTTCGTTGCCGAGGTACTGGCAAAAAGCATTCAGGAATGCGAACACGAACAAAACCCTATGCCACCACCATCCTCCTCAGAAACATGGGCACTATTTACCGATGGTGCATCCAACGAGAATGGTGCAGTTGCGAGTCTGCGACTCGTCAGCCCCGATGGCCAAGAGCTTACCTATGCATTCTGCCTCGATTTCAAAAGCACAAATAACGAGGCAGAATACGAGGCTCTACTGGCAGGGCTGCGTCTGGCAGTCAAACTCGGCGTCCAACATTTGGAAGCACACGTCGACTCACTATTGGTTGCAGGGCAGATACGCGGCGATTATGCCGCAAAAGGGGATATCATGATCCTCTACCTCGAACAAGCCTTGCAACTGAAATCAAAGTTCACTTCCTTCAATATCCGCCATATCAACAGAAGTGATAACAAACCCGCGGATGCACTGTCAAAACTTGCATCCACCAGTTTCCAACACCTGGCAAAAGAGGTACGCATCGAGATTCTGCAAAATCCCTCAGTACCCCTGCGCCAAGTCAATGTCATCCAGTACGGTACAACATCCTGGATGACACCAATAATTGCATACTTGCAATCAGGTGTTACTCCCGAAAGCAAGGCAGAGGCACGTAAGTTGCAATACAAAGCGTGTCATTACCAAATGGGAGACGGTATCTTATACCGTAAATCATACCTGGGGCCACTCCTACGATGCGTCGACCCCTAAGATGCCACATACCTTATCAGAGAAATACACGAAGGAATATGTGGCATACACGCAGGCCCACGCATGGTGGTGGCCAAAATCATGAACGCCGGGTACTATTGGCCCGGCATGCACCTAGATGCGGTCAAAGTCTTGCGCAAGTGTTTCAATTGTCAGCGGCATGCTCCCAAAACCTTGCGCCCCAAGAACAACCTGATCCCCGTCACCACTGCATGGCCATTCCAAAAATGGGCAATCGATGTGGTGGGACCATTTCCAGACGCACCAGGTGCAGTGAAGTTTATCATAGTGGCTGTTGATTACTTTACAAAATGGGTAGAGGCAAAACCGCTCGCCTCAACCACCGCTATTATAACAAGGAAATTCGTCTGGGAACATATCATCTGCCGTTTCGGTCTACCAATGTGCATCGTTACCGACAACGGTACCAACTTAGCTGCCGATGACTTTCAAAAATGGCTAAAGGAGCTAAACATTGAACACATATTCTCCTCAGTGGCACATCCGCAAGGGAATGGCCAAGTCGAGAGTATCAATAAAAGTTTAGTCGAAGGCATCAAAACACGGTTAGGAACAGCCAGACGCGGCTGGGTTGATGAACTCCCAAGTATCTTATGGGCCCACAGGACAAGCCAAATGACAAGTAATGGTGAGACACCCTTCAGCCTGGTCTATGGCACTGAAGCGGTGATCCCCGCGGAAGTAGGCCTCCCCTCACCTAGAATGTTGGCTATCAACAAGATAGACAACATTGAGGAGCGCAGGGTTGACTTGGACCTCCTGGAAGAAGGCATGAAAACGCTGCCATCAACGAGGCCAAGTACAAAACCAAACTTGAAAAGTACTACAATACACGCGTCCGCATTTGTACCTTCAACCCAGGAGACTATGTCCTTCGTGACAATGAAGCATCTAACGCGGAACGCCCAGGGAAACTTGCCCCCAAGTGGGAAGGACCATACCTCATCCAACAGGTCCTATGCAAAGGCGCGTATAAACTGCAAACATTAGAGGGCGAAACTATCGCACGCACATGGAATGCACAACAGCTTCGACGCTGTTACATGTAAGCCATGTTTTTTACATTCACCATGTAATCTATCGGGCCGCAGGCCATTTGCAAATAAATAAATAAACGATTCAATGCAATATTGTTTATTTACTTCTATTACAAATGCGTGTTCCACTCTGCGGTACCTACAAAAACATATTGGCAAAATCTTCATTCGCGATACCCACACAGAGTGGTGACCACACGCAACTATTGTAATAGGCCAGCAATGGCAAAACATCAACTGTCTATCCGGCTGGATATGCAAATACGGTTTTCACAAAGCCTACACAATTCCTAAACCCTAACGGGATAAAAACAGGAATTGACTAATACTCATACGACAAAGGTATAGAGTATACTTAACCGCGCTTTACAGCGGGTAGAGTTCTTCATACTTGCATATCACCAAGATATGCAAAAGGAAAATACAGACTTAGTGTTATATATAATAACATCAATTCATACAAGTTCAAACATGCAAGTAATAAAAACACTTGTACAACTTGAACAAAACGGTTCTTTATATTCAAAAAATTTCTACACTTACGCGGTGCCCAAGAGATTTACATAAGGTTCCTAACATTTACATCGAGGAAACAAAAAAGGGCACGCAGGCCATCCAAGTCTTTCTTTGTACCGCTGGAACCCGCACCACCCTTGCTATCACTAGCAGTCTCTTCCTCCTCATCTTCCTCATCAGCATATAATAACCGCAAGCGGTCTACGTAGTCTTCTGCGTCCAGGCATTCGTCAAGTTTCTTAAGGGCGGAAATCGACGTATCGTTATAATCCGCAAGAGCGGCAGCAAGAAGCGCTTCAGTGTCCACGCCATGGAAACCGGACCTTTCATCGGTATACTTGCCCTGGGCCATAATGTTCATATGATTGATGCACCGGTTGTAGCCAGCTTTAAAACCAGCATCATGCGCGCGCAGCCTAATTTGCTCTACACCAGCTGCATTCTCAGGCGCGTCAAGAATAGCCCTAACAATCTGAAAGGCACAAGCAATAAGGTTATCAATGGCAAACCTAAAAATATAGCAAAGGCAATGGGTACTTACATGCCCGATACCGTGAATACGCATACATTCGCGATCCTCATTGAGCTGATCAAATGAAGAAACAAGGCTATCCCTAGCCTCGGCAGCCTCTCTTGCCCGCGCTTCAACTTCAGCAGCACGGGCAGAGACCTCCTCAATAATGGCCACCCGGCTCCGCACTTCAGCCTTTTAACAAGGAGAACACAAGTATACAAAGATAATCAACATACTTATGGGATATATATACAAATTCAAGAGCAAAAGAAATTCATACCTGGAGGCCCTGAACAGTTTTGTTTAAGTGGGTGCGGTCAGCATTTGCCATTTCAAGAGCCTTGGCAGCGCGGGCCTCCGCCCCTTGGCCTCTTCAAGAGCCTTGGCAACGCGAGCTTCCGCCTCCTTGGCCTCTTCGGCAACCGCATCAGTTGCGGCTTTCTCCTTAACCAAAGCAGCATTCGCTGCCTTGATGTTAGCGAGCTCCTGACAAACACGAAAGAGAGTTTCATTCTGTTTGGCCCAAGATTCTTTCCAAGTCTTGCGCTCATCAGAAAGTGTCTTGCGCTCATTAGAAAGAGATTCTTTCCAACTCTTGCGCTCATCAGAAAGCAGTTTGGCAAGAGTACGAACCTGTTTGAGCCCGGTACTTGCAGCCCACTCCTCAGTCTGCTTATACTTCTCAAAGGCAGCCTTATCCTTTTCAAGCTGCTCTACACCCTCACGGGCAGCCTTCACCAACTCTTCAGCCTCAGCCCGCAAGCGAGCAGTATCCTCCTCATTGCTCCCCAGCACCTTGTAGTCTTCCATAATGGCATTCGCCATTATGGAACTCCCCACAAGCATGGAGGAGACCAGATTGATCCGGAGCTCACGTGGCAAACCGCGAGCCCGGTTAACTTCAAACGGGGTGGCCAAACCACCCAAAATCTCCCTGCACGCGGAGGGATCAGCATAAATATCATCCCCTTGCATAACATTCCAAGGGGGACGGTGATAGTTTACAGCCCGGTCTTCGGTATAGGTGCGGTAATAGAACTCCAATTCAGACTCTTCAGGCTGAATAGGAGTCCCTTTAAAACCCGCACCCCCAGAAGCGGAACCAGAAGCTTTCTCAGCAGCGGGACATTTCTTCCTCTCAGTATAAGCAAACTTCAAGTTCAGCTCGTCAGTATCCTGCGGGGAGATCAGGTTATCATGAGAGTCTACCGTATCAACAATCTGCGCCGCATGTTTCTTCCCAGTATCTTCTACTTGCGCAGAAGGTTCAGTGGTAACATCCTTATGAACCCCCGCATCCGCAGCCGTCTCATGCAGGGGGGAATGAGGAGCATCAAACACAGAGAACCCTTCATCTTGAGGTTCTGTGAACAAAGCAAAAACACCTATCAATTACAAGTACCATAACAAACCACTTGTAAAGGTTATGAATCACTTACCAGAAACAACCACAGGTTTCACAGCAATTGTCCGTTTGGTCTGTATCTTCGGACGCTTCTTCTCACCGGCATCAGCAGCTTTCTCTGCCTTTCTCTTCTTCTTCTCATCAGTAGATTTGGAACCCGCAGAGGATCCCACCTGCAGCCACACCACCACCTGGAACACCCAAACCCTCAAGGGTGTCAGACACTACCACGTAATCGGTATATCTGCGGAAATGAGAACGAGAGATACCTGCCACCTGTGGCACCAAAGGAGGAACAACACCAGCCTCAGGCTTTTTCTGGCCACGACCCCGCGCAGCTTTCTCCGCATGTTTTTTGGGGGCACCCTTCACCTCAAATTTACCCAGGGCCCCAAGAGTACCTGTGTTTACATCATCAAACAAGCAAGTAAGAAAGGTGAACTTCTTTACAAAGAAGGTTATAGAATATACCTTGGCCTTGTGGCAGGGGTGAGTTCAACCCCTCGCGATCAGGAACGCGGAAGTTGTTGACAATAATCAAATTAAAACCTTTTTCACCTTCCGCAAGCGGAAGTAACTCAACCTTGCCCGTGAAGGTCGGATCAAACATCCTCCACAAAGCAGCATCCGCTGACAGTACAATTGCAAATCAGTAACAAATAAGGAAACAAGGAAACCGCACAAGAGTAAGAATACTTACCACCACTCTTTTCCCGCAAAACGGGCCTTGACTTCCTATCGGGCCTGGTCAACATCATCCGCAGCACCCACAGCTGCGAGTTGTCCAGCTTCTTATGCTCAACGGTTTTCAACCGTGGAAACCACTCCACCGTATCCGCACTAGGAATATCAATATCCTCCACAGGGATCACCTCGTTCACGTTGCGGAAGGTCATCCTGGCAACGACCGCGGCTGCCTTAATGTAGAAGAACTTTGTCTTCCACTTTGAAATACCCTTCGGAGGGGTCATCATCTTGGGGCTCCTATACCGTTGACTAAAAGAGAAAAACCCAGTATTTACAGTTAACTGGTAAAACCGCCGGAAGTTCTCAACATAAATTTCCAGACCAAGAACACGGAAAGTATACTCGAAATTTCTAATCCAAATCATCCCAAACGGACTCATTTGGGAGATATGGAGCTTGTAATACTCCAAAACCTCAGCAACAAAAACAGTTAATGGTAAACGAAGGCTACCATCAATAAAGGAATCAGCCCACATGGTGACATAACCGGCCGGAGCAGCGGCACCGGTGTCACCCTCCTGGGGATAAACAGCCCCAAACTCATGTGGCATTTGAATGCTGGTCATCAAGTTTTTAAACTGACTCTTTGACCACTTCAGCACCGGTAGGCCCCCGCCGGGGGCACTACCACCGTCTTCTTCCTCTTCCGCCACCACCGGCGAAGAGGGATCAGGGTTTTCACCCTCAGCATGATGTGGATTGGATGGTTCAGCCATCAGGGAATACAGAAGATAGCAGAAGGAGTTTACAAAGAAAACTCACAAACCTCGCAAGATTTTCAGACAAGTTTGTCGGAGAACACAAAGGAAGCACCCTCTTTCACCGGAAAAATTTCGAAAATTTTGAACAAGTGAGGAAAACACAAACAGTTTCCCCTTATATACTCATCGCAATTAATGCGATACAGTAAACCGACTCATCACGTTCAAAATGGGCCAATTACGTAACGCCACGTGTTCAGCGACGGTTCCACTGACGGTTACCACGCGCGCATGGCCGTCCACGCGCCTAACAAAAGAGACTTTTTTACACTCCTTGCTACAGTGCATTTATGACCTCGGGCAGTGCAAACGTCCTTTCATTTCAGCACATGACAGAATCCTACCAACTTTCACCAACCCACACGTGCGATCGTGACGTATGCAGCAGAAAGTGACAACATTATCCAAACATAAGCGGCATGTGGTTTCTCTGGTTTACCGCACCATAACCCATACCGCATGTCGTTTTTTACATACCCCAAAAAAAGGCAAAAATATATATCTCTACATTATGTAAAGGGGTATAACCAATATCCGCATATACCTACGAGTACACGTGGAATATGTGGAGATGACACACACGAGCCCGTACAGGTGTGTCAGATACTCAGAACCAGCGTGGTTCTTTGGACTGCGAAAACCGCTTCTCAGGATGCGGCAGGCCGCTTTCCATACAAGATTCTTCAAGTTTCAAATCCCTCGTTTCCGGTTCACAACCACGGAGGGGACGCAATCAGCTTCTCCTAAGGGAAAAGGACGAGTATGCTGGGCAACCGCACATCAGCAACCCTGACTCCTGATCCTTCAAGAGCAACATCCAAGCTTCAAGCTCTCTAGAAGCGAATTCTTTGCTGTAAACCGCAGACACTAACAAGTGGCTGCGGCGAAATACAAATCCGCAAACGGTAGCTACGGAAGAGCCACGACTAAACCACCACGCGGTGAAGCACAGCTACTTCAAAGAAAACTGCTTTCCAACTAAGCGTGAAGGAAAGTGGCTACAGAACGAATGCGAACGAGTTTCACCCAGATTCCCAAGTATCTAAGGTGACCTCCTTCAGCAACACTACTTCAAGGAAAACTACTTTCCACCAAAGCATGAAGGAAAGTAGCTACGGAACAGTGGTAACAAGTCTGCTTATGACTGATTACCAATCTATGGACCGCATAGAATAAACAATGGTGGGTACTACCATGCCTATGACCATGTTTATTTGCCTATAGTCCAGATTCACATTGTTCGACCAAACACGGCCAACAATGACGCAAGTACCTCACGAGGCTCGACTACACATGACCAACAATGTGCAGCAACGACGTAACCGAAAAGGACGTGCGGTTACTTGAGAGCTAAACCGCAGAGGACGTGCGGTTACTAGAGAGCTAAACCGCAACAGACGTGCGGTTACTCGAGAGTTAAACTGGAAGAACACGAACACCCCACAAAGCAGGGATCATCATTGAATGTCCAGTTGCTAAACATAGAGCTTCAGCAAAGTACTTACAACATTGCATCAGCTGACGCAGAGGTTACAACTAGAGTGGCGGAGACAGACATCGTCCGTCACCATCTCAAAGGCTGGTTCGAACCCTGCTAACATCTTCAGTCACCGTCTCAAAGGTTGGTTCGAAACACCAATAGGTGGCTGATGATATCAAAGAAAGGTAACCATATTACCGAACCAAATCCTTGGCTGAGAATTCCGCATCAGACGGAACTTGCTCACCGGTACGAAAGAGACGTCGCGGGACCCGCAGCTTGATTTACTGAAAGTATGAGCCATCTTCATGGACCATATTCTACCTTCTAGACACCATAGTCCAGTATCCCTCCCACATGCAACTTGCATAAGGAAGGAACACTAGACTGGGGGGACTTGAAGGGGTATGGTCCCAGATCTTGCGTCAGCACGACCGCGAGTGACCATTACCCTTATCAAAAACCCCCACCAGCAAGAACTTATCTGTGTCCGTGCGGGCACGCACGAACACAGCGGTTGAAACCAATCTGTCCATTGATGAGAAGACTTACCTTAAGTACGAGAACGAATGTTACACATAGCGATGCGGCCTAGCACCGCATCCTATGAACATTTTCGTCACGACAAGGGATCTGGACAACAGTAACAGTCACCAAACGGCGATGCAGCACGGCACCTCATCCCGCATCCATCTTGGTCAGGACAAGAACGCGGGAACAACATCAGTTACCGCAAGCAGCGATGCGGCCAGGCACCGCATCCTGCCCACAAGGCAAGTGGGTCTGACACCACAGTGCAAGTGGCACTGGGAACAGTCGCCTATCAGCCCACATGTGTGCAACAGTCTGACACCACAGCAGGACGTGGCATCACCACCATAACTGACAGGTCTGACACACCTGCAAGAGACTGTGCGATGTCAGGCTAGCTACTCAACTACCCTCCTTCACTCCTCGGCTATAAATACCCATCCCAAAACCAGGTTTGAGGTATCACTTCTCAACTCTCTCACTACTACTACTATCACACTTTGCTTCCCAAGAAAATTACTGATTCTCACGCCGGAGAGTGGTAACAAGGAGCACCCCCCACCCCATCCTCCTTGTTACGAGTCACGGCTTGTTTCCTTGTGCAGGAAACCAACCAGTGGACGATCCAGCCAGCGATCCTCGGAAAGAAGGGATTAACCCTGCTTGACGAGATCAGTGAGTTAACCCCGTCCGGTTAACCATTGTTTCATCACACTCTAAACTCCCCCAAATCAGTCTATAATCAGCTACAAATCTCAAGTTCGAGTAGAAGCATCAACCTCCACTAAAGTGAGCATAACTCACTCATTTCTTATCCAATTTAGTCCATTCTTTTTCCTATGTGCTTGGTTTGACCTTAGCTTCGATTCCATGGGTTTTTCACAGTAAATAAGTCCCTGAAACTCCAGCAAAAATGCTCCAAAGTCCACTGATTGTTTTTATTTTCATGTAATCTTTGTTAAACTTAACCAAACTTGAGTTTTCTCATCTCAAACCTATGTCCTAATGCTTATAACCTCATCTATGGTTAGTTAGGCTTAAAAACAAGGTTGAAACATGTTAAATCAGAGGTTAAAACATCATAAACATTCTGTTTTAGTTAGGGTTTTACCCACAAGAAGTGTTCAAGCTTGAAACTTGATGTAAGTGTGATTGTTAGACTAGCTTGGGCTATCTTTCATAAAAATCCGCTCACTTCTTGATGTTTTCTCATAGATTAGTTGTTGTATTTCATTATCTTTGTAAGTTCATGACCCTCCTTGGTTGTTTTTACATCAAGTGTAGTGGTGAACACTTAAGAGGTGCCTAAATGGAAGCTTGTTCTTCCTACCTCCTACATGATTTTTATGATACTTAGAGGTACCTAAATGGAGACATTAATCTCCTACCTCATGCTTGAACCATAGGACCTTGTAATCTACATATTATCTAATTATTCCATATGTATACCTAAGTAACTAAACTTGATAATAACTTAATAGTTACTTGTCAAGAACATGTTACATCATCTATGACCATGCCCTTGCAACGACTCTAATGGACCTTTGAATCCATGAAATCATACAAACTCTTTTGAGTTTTAATAGTGTCAAGAACAAGAGTTATGTGTACAAGATGATTATTTTCACTTATGTTATTTTCCATACATTTTAGACTCTGAATCTATGATCTTCCGATTTCCCCAAACTCACACACCTATGTTTTCCTTGTGTAGAAGGACTAGGTGCTCCAAACTAATCCATCCATCAAAGCCACTCGCGGGATTTCAAGTAGGAAAGCTTGCAAAAACCGTGAGTATACTCGATCCCTTTTTTCTTTTACCATTTTGGGATGCAACATGTATATTATACAAAATGACACTCAAACTATTTTTAACATACTCTATCCATGCTTAACATGAAACTATGTGTGGTACTTGTTATTCTCGTATGCTATGTAAACTACTTGGTCGATATATGCTCATTAACTTTGCTAGCCTCCCTTAACAATTATAGCGCTATAGGATTAACGCACCGCCCGTTAGACTTGGGGTATTGTTAAGTTAAGCATGTTACCTCCCGCTACTCTATTGGGATTAGGCTATTTTAACGCGTTGTATACTCGGGTTTGAACATATTGTACGCCATATTTGCATACTAGTACTCACATATTATGAATCATGTTGGATATGAGCACTTTTTATTCTATTTATGCTATGTAACAAAACTTGTATACTCGCATTTGCTTTTGCATTGAACTCTATTTTAATACATGTTGCAGGTTAATTGATGAAGTGATGTTACAAGATGAAACAAGATTTAGGGTGGACTAGATACACACCTAGATTAATCTATCTGTTGGACCGTTGTACGACCTCTAAAAGTCAGTTAAGGCGTTCATCTTTGAATACAAAGGCGGAATCAATGTATACAAAGTCATAACAGCTTTGTTCTTTTTAATTTTCTTTCTATTAATTCCTTCTGAGTCTTTACAATGATTTTCTGACAAAAATTCAGCAGCACCTCGACTCACATACAAAGACAACTGATGATCCGCTTCAAATGACCTGACCACCTATATATAGAGAACATGATTTCGCTTGAGGCTGTTCAAGCGAAATCTCTTATGCTGATTTCGCTTCAGGCAAACACAAACCCACTCAAGCGAAATCTCTTGTGTTTGATTTCGCTTCAAGCATACATATACCTTCTCAAGCGAAATCTATTGTGTGATCATTCAAACAATTCTAGACACAAGACTTGATAATGACGTAATCAGCAGACATTTAATGCACCAACAGACTCCCCCTTGGATGTTAATGAAGTCTTTAGCTTCAAGTCTTTGTCTTTAACAATCTTCAAACATTGTAAAAACTCTCATCAATCTTTATCTTCAAACTTTAAACTTTAAACTTCAATCTTCCCTTTGACTGTTGATCCAGACTCCCCCTTTCACAGACTCCCCCTCTCGATATACTAGGATCTGAGAAATCTGGTTCAAGCTTTTGACAATTAGCTTCCATTGGGAATATTGAAGACCAATCCTGTTACTCAACCAACAAACATAACCATTCTATCTTTTCAACAATAAAACACAAACTCAATCAGCTTTAATAATCCACTCAAGTATTCAAGTTCAAGTTAATGACCCTGATTACTTGATTAATCTACCAAGTCCAAATTAATGACCTTGGTTGATCTTTTGACGAAACAATACTGATTTTAAAAACAACTATTTCAAACATTTTCTGAAAATAACAAGTATCAAGTTAATGAACTTGTTTTTGTCATTTCAAACAATTCAAACTTCTTCAAAATAAGCTCTCCTCATTCTTCAGTCCAGAATTTCCTGCATCTGCTTCAAATATCTGAGAATTCAACAATCAACTTTCCACTTTGGTTTGTCGGAAAATAAAGCAGAAATAAAATCTTTTTGGATTTTATCAAAGTGTTCTAAACTAAGAAATGAAATACAGAAAACTTAAATTGCAGAAAGTAAACAAAGTAAACTATTTACAAACATATTTTTGATGAGCGTGTCAGGGAATCATATCAGCTTTTTAGACAAATCACAAGTACCGTTAAGCTACATTACATACTCAGACTTAAACAATTTACCTCGATTGTCGATATACTGATCCATCTTAAATTCTCATACAAATTTCAACTTACTCAGGATATAATTTAGATGAATTAAGAACTTAGCTCATTCATGTGTCCCACCTCTTGAATATACTCCCGTATCCAGAATCTCAATAATCAGTCTTACAGGTGAGAATACTACAATGATATCTGTATATAATTTAGGTATGCGAGGGCCGAGGGATCTCAGATCGATACTTCCGTATACGCAGAGAGATATCAGCTTCGACTTTTCGGTGTGTCCCCTTTAGAGGATCTTTTTGCTTACAACAGCAGCATTTATCAATTTTATTGTTTCAGCATGCTGAGGGTTTAATGCTGTGTTTCAAGCATTGCAGCAAGTATTAGCCAGGGACTAGGTCAGAACTACCGTTCAGCAGAAGTCCCGGAATAATACCCCAGACATCATAGAGTATAAAGACCTAGTATATCAGATTACGAAACCTTTCAAACGAGATTTCAGGGGTTACCTATATATCCAAGTAGTGTTCCCCACGAATTTACAAGTTTGAATTTTAGGTTTATATCCCGAATAAATCTACTAAATGTATGAAAACCTATCAACACATCATCAGTAAGATTGTTTAACTCTTTTATACTTTTCAAATCTTTAGCATACTGTGATCGTCTAGCTGATGTACTATCATTTTCCCTATATACACAAACTCTTTTTCAGATTTTATCATGTTTTTGTATTTTTGCATTTTTTACTGTTTTTGTATTTTCAGAAAAATAAACTATATACAAACATCTACTCCCCCTAAATACCAAAACAAGTAAAAATTTGACAAACCATTGCAGATTGTTTCTCGTCTTCATCCGCAACAGTACTCTCATCAACGCCAATAATGCCATCCGACACCGACAGAAGCTTCATACCGTTCAGTTTTAACAAATATTTAAACCGATTTTTATCAAAAGCTTTGGTATGTAAATCAGCTTTCTGTTCGTCTGTGTGGATTTTCTCAATTCGTATCAACTTTTTCTCAAAGCAATCACGAATAAAGTGATGACGAATTTCTATGTGTTTAGTTTTAGCGTGATGTACTGGATTTTTAGTTATATTTATTGCGGCCTCATTATCAACAAAAAGAGGTGTGTTAAGAAACTGCAAACCGTAGTCGCGCATCTGTTGCTGTATCCACAAGATCTGAGAGCAGCAACTGCTAGCAGATACGTACTCCGCTTCACATGTAGATAATGCCACAGACGTTTGTTTCTTACACTGCCAGGTAACCAATCTAGGACCAAAGAACTGGCATCCTGCAGTTGTTGATTTTGAATTTACTTTGCAGCATCCGAAATCCGAATCGGAATACCCTTCGAGCGTAAAGTCGCCTTTTCTAGGATACCACAACCCCAATGAAGGAGTTCCTTTCAGGTAGCGCAATATCCTCTTCACAATAATCATGTGCGATGCTCTCGGGTTAGACTGAAATCTTGCTGCGAGGCACGTTGGGTACATGATATCAGGACGTGAAGCAGTTAGGTACATTAAAGAACCTATCATGGAACGGTAAAATGTTTCATCAGCCCTGTCTCCGGTGAGATCTGGGTGAATCCCATGATTTGTTGCAAGTGGGGTAGCAGCTGGAGTAGAACTTGACATCCCAAATTTCTCTAGAATATCATGAACGTACTTTGACTGATGAATGAAAATTCCCTCAGGAAGTTGTTCAACTTGTAATCCCAGAAAGAATTTCATCTCCCCCATTGATGACATTTCAAACTTTTGCTTCATCACTGATTCGAAATCTTTGCATAGATTTTCATTTGTCGACCCAAAGATTATATCGTCCACATAAATCTGAACTATCAGAAGATGACCATCGACCTCTTTAGTGAAGAGAGTGGCATCCACTTTTCCACAAATGAACTTGTTGGCTAGTAGGTGTTGAGACAAAGTCTCGTACCAGGCTCTCGGGGCCTGATGTAAACCATACAGCGCTTTGTCCAATAAGTAGACCTTGTTTTTGTGGATTGGATCGGTAAAGCCCGGTGGCTGACCGACATAAACCTCCTCTTTAACCTTCCCGTAGAGAAACGCCGATTTAACATCCAACTGATAAACTTTGAAGTTCTTCCAAGACGCAAACGCTAGGAAAATTCTGATAGCCTCTAGTCGTGCTACAGGAGCATAGACTTCAGTAAAATCAATTCCCTCCTGTTGACTAAATCCCTGAACAACGAGTCGAGCTTTGTTCCTTACAACAACTCCTCTATCGTCCCTCTTGCATTTAAACACCCATTTAGTGTTTATTTTCCTATGACCATCCGGCAAATCAACTAACTTCCACACTCCCAATTTCTCGAATTGACTAAGTTCCTCCTGCATAGCATTGACCCAAGAGTCTTCAGTAAGCGCCTCTTTGTAAGTTCTTGGCTCAACCTGCGAGATAAAACAACTCAATGAGAATTCAGTTTGCAAAGGAGCAACTTTTGTATAAAAACATGTAAGCCCTTTATCAATCTGATTTCGAGTGCGAACGCCTGTCTGCAATTCTCCTATGATCAACTCCTCTGGATGATATGAAAAAGTTCGCGGCATCACTTCACTTTGAACATCTACATTTCCCTCCAGATTAGTAACATTCTGCTCTGCATCTTGTTCACCAACTTGGTTTGTTTGTCTTGAAATCTGAATTTGCTCCCCCTCAGAATTTGAATCTGAATCACCGTGATCAAATATTGGCATGTTTTCAGCTTCTAAATTATCATTCTGAGCCGACTGATTATCCTGAGCAACTTCATTCTGTTGGACATCATCATGTTCACCAGCATTACTTGGACCTGCTTCATCATCATTTGAAGTTTCCCATGGTCTCCTCGAATACTCAGCTGGGAATCTTAACTGCGACTCATATTCACGTAAAATATCCAACTCATCAAAGAAATCTTCATCATCCTCTGATTCCTCTCTCATGTCAAACGAATCCCAAAGTTTGTCATAATGATAACGCCATGAATCACCAGGATTCTGCGGCGGCATAGTATAACCTTGACATTCAACATTTGCTGCTTCAATAATCCGCTTCTCACTTGGAACAAAGACACGTCGCAATGGATTTGAATAACCAACAAATATACCCTCAATGCACTTCGGACCAAACTTTCCAAAAGGTTCTATAACCGTGCAAGGTGACCCGAACGGTTCTAGATACTTCAAATTCGGTTTGCGATTATTGATTAGCTCAAAGCATGTTTTGTTGAACTTCTTGACAGTAAGAACCCTGTTGAGCGTATAGCATGCGGCGGAAACAGCTTCAGCCCAAAAATTTATCGGTAACTTTGAATCTGCGAGCATAGTTCTAGCCGTCTCGATTAGTGTCCGGTTTTTGCGTTCTGCGACTCCATTCTGCTGTGGAGTGTACGGAGCACTAAACTCATGCAAAATACCTCTTTCATCACAAAATTCTTCCATCTTGCTGTTCTTGAATTCAGTACCATTGTCACTTCGAATTCTCTTAATACGCCTTTGGTACAAATTCTCAATCTTCCTGAACAGCCCCATCAAACTGTCAAATGTTTCATCTTTTGTCTTCAAGAAAGAAACCCATGAAAATCTGGAATAATCATCAGTAACGACCAAACAATAGTAATCTCCTGTAATATTTTTGACATTCACAGGACCAAACAAATCCATATGAAGTCTTTCCCGAGGTCTCGAAACTGAATTGACTTGCTTTGTAGGGTGTGACTTTTTCTTCTGCTTGCCTTTGATACAGCTAATGCACTCCCCTTCCAGATGAAAACCTTTGATATTAACTCCCAATACCAAATCATTGTGCACCAAGTGATTCATCTTCCTTAGATGAATATGCCCCATCTTGCGGTGCCACAATCTCGATTCTTTCTCAGTTGCTCTAGACACGAAACAATGTGCTTGACCAGTAGTTGTTGTTGCTACAGACATATCTAACACATATAAATCATTCACTCTAGGTGCCCTCATAATAATCCATTCTTCAGGGATAACAAAACCAGGTTTCAAAATCAAACATTCTTTATCAGTGAAATGAGTAGTATACTGATTGTCACAAATCTGCGAGATACTAAGCAGATTGTTCTCCAACTCAGTGATGTAGTTAACTCTCTCAAACGTCACAATCCCATTGGATAACGTTCCTTCACCAACAATTCGACCACCTTCATGACCAGCAAATCCCACATAACCACCATTTATATTCCTCACATCATATAGCAATGCAGTTTTTCCTGTCATATGTCGAGATGCTCCACTATCCATGATCCATCTTGAAATGGCTCTTGGAAGATCCTGCATATACCACAAGTTGATTTTAAAACACTTCAATAAAGATGCTGATTCATGCTTCGTGATCCAGGAAGCTCCGGCAATTCAAACTGCTTATTCGAACATGGTGTCCACCCAGGCCTCATCAGCCTTAGGTGTAACCTTGACTCTCGCAATTTGAATTTTGAAATTTTTAGCCTTCAAAGGTGGAAAATTTGCATCATAATCAACCGAAATTGATTCTTCAGCCTTTTTCACTTCAGAAGTTAAAATTTTCATTTCAGTTTTTGGTTTCCAAACTTGTTGAGATAATGCAACCCGCTTATAAAATTTGTCATTTTTAGTTACCACTTTCATTACGGATTCATTTTTCACTTTGATGTTGTCATTTTTCACATTCTTTTTCTCAACAACGATTGATGCTTTACCCTTCACATCAACTTTCTTCTGTTGAAACTTCACATTTTCAGTCTTAGGCTTCACATTGGTACACATTCGTGCAATGTGACCAACTTGATTACATCGAAAACATGTTCGAGTATCAACACCTAGACTTGTGCCTTCAGACCGATAATGTGAAGCTCTTTTCTCAAAGAACTCTTCATTTGATTTTGAAAAAATTTCATTTTCTTCATCTGAAAGTGAACTTGAACTGTTCACAAACACCTTCTTTTCAGCAAACCTTTTATTTTGAAACCTTCTTTGCTGGTAATTCTTATCATCCCGGTAACCACCCGACCAATTGTTTCGATTATTATTATAAAACCTTGGTGGAACAACAGGCTTTTTGTAGTAAGCTTTATTTTTCTCAAAATTCATTTTCCTTTTTGTTTGTTTCAAACTGTTCACTTCCGACAACTCAACTTCAACTAACTTGAAAACATTTGTCAACTTTTTCACATTAACATTCTCAATGGGAAACTCAGAATCCGAATACAACTTATCAGATCCAGCCATCTTGTACATCACAAGACCCGGTTCATCACTTAAGTTGTTTTTGGACTTTTGTTTCTGAATGTATTTGTTTAAGAAACACCCATCCTCCTCAGAAGTGTCACAATCCGGTTTAAGCACTTTGTCTACCACACTTTTCACCACATCACTTTGGACACCCTCGTCATTGGAAGATGTGAACGTGACATCAATGTTTTCAGGAAGTTTAACTTCACTTTCTTCCTCAATTTCAACCAAACTAGACTGCTTTTTCGTGTAGTTGTCTAAAATTGGCGGTGGAACTTTATGAAAACCTATACCCGTTCCATCAGAAAACACATCCTCGCCATCTTTGTTTTTCCCTATAGGTTTAGGAACAATATGCTGCAAAACAAAGCTTGCCGATTTATAGCTGTTAAGCTTCAACTGGATTCGTTCATTTTCAATTTCAGCTTCTTGAACTTTAAGTTTCAGTTTAGCAATTTGATCCAGTTGTTCATTAATAGATTCTTCTTTTAACCTCAAAACAGCTCTTAGATGTTCATTTTCTTTAAATGTTTTGCCATTACGATCATCACTATCTTTGACAATACTTTTCAATTTCTCAAACTTTTCAGAAATTTGACGGTTTTCAAGAATTAACTTTTCATTTTCAGATTTTATTTTCTCACGTTCAGTTTTATCATTTTCAATTTGAGCCGTTAATTCTTTAATCCGTTCAGTTGAAGCTCTTACACTTTTGTCACGATCGAGAATCTGATTTTCAACATTTCTAACCTTTGTTGTCAGATTCTGGATTTTCTCATTGTTAAGATACGTGACAGTGCTACAAAAATTGCATTGTTTAGTGCAATTTTTGCAGTCAGCATTCCCTTCAATCTTGTTACTTAACTCAATCTTGTTACCTGAACCATTTGTTGACACACTTTGACTGACCGACCCCTTTGACTCAGTAACAGAATTAGGATCTACCTCAAGTGCTTTTGTAGCTAGCACTTTGTCAGCCATCACTCCCAGATTCTCAGCTGTCAACTCTTGCGTAGTATCAATTATGCCTGTATCAACCTGCTTTTCTTTCTTCTCTTTCTCCTTTCTCTCTTTCTCTTTCTCTTCTTCAATCATTTTCGAAGTTGGAGTTCCCCACCATTTGTGTTGCCAATACTCATCATCTTCTTTGTACTCCTTGATAATGGCTTCGATATCTAGCGTTTTGTCATCAATCGCAATGTTGCCATACCTATCAAGATAGCACTCTCTATCTGGATCCCATCTGTTTGCTCTTCTAGCTTCCAGAAAGACACCAGAAAGTCTGATAATCTTGTTTTCAGCAATCATCTTCCGGTATTGATACTTCTGTTCCTCAGTACGATCATCTTTCCATTTAACGGGTTCATCATTGCTTGCCATGAATGCGTAACCCACCGCATCTTCTTCCGGTAGAATTTCCTTACTCCAATCATACCCCTCATCATCATAAATCACAGCAAGAGCCCTTGATTTGTCTCTGTTATCTTCAGACTGCTTCAATCTAGGCGGCTCAGATTTATTCTGATGATAGATTGCCTTTTTGTAATAATCATCTCGAAACGGATTCTCCGATTCATCAACATAAGCGTTTCGGCATTCTCTCTTAAAGTGACCCTTTTGCTTACACTTGAAGCAAGTCACCTTCGATTTATCGAACCCCAACTTAGTAGAAGCACCACCAATTGTTTTTCTGCCAGTAATTTCCATGAATCTTTGTGCACGACGAACAGCACTTGCCATAGCCCAACGAATATCAATCAGTTCCATTTCCTCCGGATCAATCTGATCGTAATCTTCTTTTGTCAGATTTGTATTACCAATCTTCCCAGCTACCAATCCTTCATACGATTCCAACACTGATGCTAGAAAGATCATCTGTTGCTTGGCCGATTCCTCATCAAAGTTCTGAGCATTCTTCAAATCTATTGCGATGTTGCATTGAAACCGATTCTTTGCATCAGCATTTCCAGAAGATGAAGATCCACTGTGAAAACCACTGTGACTTCCACTGCTTTGACCACTTTGACTTTCTTTGCTGACTGTCGACACATTTTCAGCAGAAAATGCAGTCTTTGGAGAAGTAGCTTTCGGCATCATACTCTTTGGATAGTATAAATCCAGATTCTGCTGATAAGATGAATGATTAATTTTGTACGTCTTCTTTAGCTCTAGCTCATGACTCTCGAGTTTTTCAATCAGCAAATCTAATGTCAGCTTTTCTGGTTCTTTGATGGTATTCTTCAGCATCAGCGCATAATATCTCCAATCCATCTCGTCAGGCAACGAATCGAACAATTTGTCAATAAGATCTTCTTCAGGAATGTCAATCTCATGTCTTACTAATTCCAGCTTCAGATGACCGAACCGTTCTATCATTTTACACACTGACTCGTTCTTTATACAACCAAACAGATCAAATTCTTTTCTAAGAAGTTTCTTTTTGTTTTTCTTAATTTCTTGACTACCGACACATTTCTTTTCCAACTTTGCCCAAAGATCTTTAGCATTGGAGTAATCTATCAGTGAAATGATGTCTTCACGCACCGATTGAAACAATAATGCCACACATTTTTGCTCGGCCACAAAACTGTCAATCTCTTCAACTGATCTTAATGCTTCACCATTCTTCTTTCCTTGAGCATAACCACTCTTCATACTTTTCCAGCAAGGAAAAGCAAATGCCATCAACCAATCTTCGAACTTTGTTGCCCACCTGCTATAATCTTCTATAGCCATCAGCTTAGGAGGTTTGTTAAATGTTCCAAATGCACTTTCGGACTCCCAAGCTTCCTTCTTTCTTTCTTTTGGTGGACTTTTGTTTACATCGTTTGAAGAAGTATCGTCTCCCGAGTTTCCTGCGAATGCGTACATATCGCTAAACGGGTTCAAGAAAATATCATCCATCGTGAACGTACCTGAAAAAATCAGTCAAACACTTAGAAAAATTTTTAGGTTTTGAAAATTCAGAAACTTCAAGCGAAATACTTGAAGTAATCAGCTTCAAGCGAAATAGCTCAATAAAACACTGTTCAAGCGAAATCTGCTTTTAAAACTGTTCAAGCGAAATCTGTCAGCAAAACTGATTCAAGCGAAATTTAACCCAGCAATTTCGCTTCAGCTGATTTCAAGCGAAATCCAGTCAAGTCTATTTCGCTTCAGCAGTTTTCAAGCGAAACTAACTATTTCGCTTCAGATATTTTCAAGCGAAATCCAGCAGAATCAATTTCGCTTCAGAAGTTTCAAGCGAAATAGTCCAAAATGTCTGATTTGAAGCGAAAACAACCTGTTATCTTCGAATACTTTCAAGCGAAATACTGTTTTAGGTCATTTTTAATGAGTTTTAATCTGAATTTAAGTCTGAAACTTTGTAGGCTTTGTTAAAACTACGTTTTACACGATATACTCGAAAATCAGACCATTTCGACCGTTGGAACTTGTTCAGATCTGAAAAATGTAAAAAGAAATGAGTAGAAAGAAGATAATCCGCTGCTATGGTATGAACTCCTCGTCCTGAGCTCTGATACCACTTGTTGGACCGTTGTACGACCTCTAAAAGTCAGTTAAGGCGTTCATCTTTGAATACAAAGGCGGAATCAATGTATACAAAGTCATAACAGCTTTGTTCTTTTTAATTTTCTTTCTATTAATTCCTTCTGAGTCTTTACAATGATTTTCTGACAAAAATTCAGCAGCACCTCGACTCACATACAAAGACAACTGATGATCCGCTTCAAATGACCTGACCACCTATATATAGAGAACATGATTTCGCTTGAGGCTGTTCAAGCAAAATCTCTTATGCTGATTTCGCTTCAAGCAAACACAAACCCACTCAAGCGAAATCTCTTGTGTTTGATTTCGCTTCAAGCATACATATACCTTCTCAAGCGAAATCTATTGTGTGATCATTCAAACAATTCTAGACACAAGACTTGATAATGACGTAATCAGCAGACATTTAATGCACCAACACTATCTTTTGTTATTATGTTACAATTTGAAACAATGTTGTTATTTTTATTTGAATCTTGTATGACAATTAGTCTTGAAATGAAATTTGAATTAAATTAATATTGTCACATAGTGTTATGAAGTCTCTTGCAATCTACGCACTTCGTCTCATCCCGATGTTTCCGCCATCGGTTGGGGTGTGACATGAGTGATGGGCATTTCCACTAAAATCCATCACTGGTGATGGAATAATGCTTGATAACATGGCGGAACTTGATTGGAAGTTGTGAGTGATGAGTGAGTAATGAGTGATGGATGCCCCTACACCCTTATATGGTATTCTTCTATTTATATTTTATAAAAAACAGTTTAAGAATAGAGTAAAAGCTTATATGTTTCATATAGGTTACTTAATTTTAAATATTAAGATTGATGGAAAATAATTTTACAAGATTAGAATACCTAATAAAATTTAAGCCTTAAATAAAAAAAAAAACAACTTTGTGACTGTATTGAAACATCTGACAACATGTTAAGGGTATCCGGGGCACTCCCCTAAGAGGGGAGTCCCCTCTCTTACGCATAACCAATCCTCGTGTGTCACGTCAACTCCCCTCTTAAACTCCCCTAACACCCCAATTTGATGGCGGCACTCCCCTATTAGGTGACTTGTTTTTTTATTCAAAAAAAAAAAAAATTTCATTGGTCCATCAGTTCCCTCTCTCCTCCCTCTCTCCTTCCTTTCTTCGGTGACTCCCCACCGATTTGGCCCCCTGATTTCCCTCCCCTCTTGGTTGGCAGCACATCACCGAGCGGTGACTTTGGTCCCCGAAGGGAGTCACCGAGGGTGCCCCGGATAGCCTAATACTATTGTAACAATTATTATTATTATATATTATTATTACTTTACTATATATTAATAAACGAACTGAAATGAATAGTGATTTTAATATTATAATAATATATCATTTTTAATACTTTTATTATTTTATTATTACTATAATACTTATTTTCTTTACTTTTTAACTTTAATCATTTTTTTAATATAAGGGGTTGGGATAAGGTTGGTGTCAACCGATATCGAACCAGTACTGATATCGAAAATACCGGGACGATCCTGTTCGGTATCAGTACAGAAGGTAAAAACAGACACTAATACAGAAAACGCCAAAAGTTGAACTGAAATGAATAGTGATTTTAATATTATAATAATATATAGTTTTTTTAATACTTTTATTATTTTAATATTATAATAATAGTTATTTTCTTTACTTTTTAACTTTAATACTTTTTTTTAATATAAGGGGTTGGGATAAGGTTGGTGTCAACCGGTATCGAACCAGTACTGGTATCGAAAATATCAGGACGGTCCTGTTCGGCATCAGTACAGAAGGTAAAAGACGACACTAATACAGAAAACGCCAAAAGTTGGTGCCGAATTTATATTGGAAATCTTTTGGTTCGGGAAATTCAGTGCTGCTACTAGTACCATTTGCTCATCCCTGATCACGGTTACCGTACGAACAACGGTATCGTACAACTTTTTTTTGTTGATTTTCTTCAACTTTTAAATTTTTTCCTTTTTTTTAGTTTCAGTGGTAAGGATGAGCTCGGTGCCAAACGATACAGAATCGGTACTGATACCGAAATTACCAGTTACGGTACCGGTATATGAAGGTAAAAACGGTAGTGAACCGGTACCAGGAACGCCAAAAGTCGGTACCGAATTGGTACTTAAGATCTTCCGGTTCGGCAAATTTGGTATCGGTACCCATAACAATTTGCTCATCTCTGACCACGGGTTTCATACGAACAACATCGTTACCATACAACTTTTTTGGTTGATTTTCTTTCGGTTATCTTTTAGTGTTTTTTTCTACATTTTCTTTTTATTCTTGTCAGCAGTTCCATTCGCAACACGCTCGTAGTGATTTCAAAACACATGTAAACACAGACTAAATAACGAAAGAAATTCGCTGCAACGCGACGAACTTATTTAAACCTAGTTTTTATTAATGCTACAAATGGATTATAATTCTAATATTAAAGATAAAAAATTTAAATTAAAACTCAACTTAATTTCATGAAAATCGCCCGTACACACGTTAAAGAAATAAAAAATGAGATGACAATGTGAATCCGAGTATAATGATAGCTTTACGCTAGCTAGCTACCATGTTGCAACTATTTTACAAGATGACTTTTATGACTTTCAGTATAATCATTCCTTTATATTCAACTTCTTCTCACCCTCATCGTCAACAATTCAACTAGCATTGCTTCAATGGCCGCCTTCAAGCTCAATCCGCCTTTCAATCATCGTCTCCAAAACCAATCCCTCATCAACAATGAAACCAAAAACAATTTCAGTTTACAGTTGAAGAAAACAGTTCAACCGTTTACAACAACATCAACGACCATAAGTAAACAGATAGAAAACACCATTTCTGTACATGATAATCGGGGAAAGATGCTAGGCCCGGACAACTGGCCCGGCATGCTCGATCCCATGGATCCCGTCTTACGATCCGAGCTCATCCGGTACGGTGAAATGGCCCAAGCTTGTTACGAGGCGTTCGACAACAACCCGTATTCAAAATACTGTGGAAGCTGTAAAGTCCCACCCAAGACCTTTTTCCAAGATCTTGGGATGGATAGCTCGGGATACGAGATCACGAGCTATATTTACTCGAGCAACACGAGTAATCTTATTCCTAAGTTTTTTATAAAGTCCATTGACTCGGACGGGCAATGGAACCCTATGGTGAACTGGATAGGCTATGTGGCGGTCTCAAACGATGAGACCACCACCCGGTTGGGTAGGCGAGACATCGTGATAGTTTGGCGTGGGACGGTCACGAAACTGGAATGGATGGAGGATCTAATGAACTTCCTCAAACCCGTTTCGGCTCAAAAGTTGGCAAGCCGAGACCCGAACATTAAAGTCATGGCTGGTTTTTTGCATATATACACGGATAAAGATCAAAGTTGTCCGTATTCAAAGTTTTCTGCGCGTGAACAGGTTTCATATTGCTATTGTTATTCCATAGTCTTTTTTTTTTTTTAACGGCAAGGGTGTCACAATTTTTTGGGTGCGAGATACCCCACACCCCCCCCCCCCTCATTGGGGAGGCCCGTCGTCCCTCTCCGGCTAGACGTGAGTGTCTTAACCGTGCCCCAGCTGGCATCAGAGAGTGACCGGTGTCCAGGGAAAAACCCTAGGTGCCTCACCCATCGTAAGGCTTGACGAGTTGAGGGCCGCCACAGAGGGGAATAAACCGCCTCAAGTGGGAATCGAACTCGGGCACCATGGGTAAAGCCCGGGTGCATCAACCAGTTGGACTGGAATCATTTGCAAACGAGTGACAATTGTAACGTACTTTTTTTATCTAAACTTTCAGCTTTTGGCCGAAGTAACGAGACTAACGAAGATATATGGACAAAAAGGTGAAAAGATGAGCCTAACGATAACCGGACACAGCTTGGGAAGTGCTTTGGCGACTTTAAGTGCGTATGACATAGCAGAATCTGAGTTGGATAAAGTCGACAAGACACAAAAGATTCCAATATCAGTTATATCATTTTCCGGACCAAGGGTTGGCAACATAAGGTTTAAAAAGAGAGTGGAAGAGCTAGGAATAAAAGTGTTGAGAGTCTTTAACACCCACGATACAGTTCCTAACGTGCCGGGAGTTCTTTTGAACGAACGCACATCAACTTTGGTTCAACGTATAGCCGATTGGACCACATTTTTCTACTCGCACATCGGGGAGGAGCTCGCGTTGGATCACCGTAGATCTCCCTATGTGAAAGAAAAGCTAGACTTTGTCTCTATGCATAGCTTGGAACTACTGTTGCATCTACTAGACGGGTACGTATATACAACCCAGTCTAGAATAATAATAATAATAATACAACTAATTATATTTGTGTTTTTAAAAGGTGGAACAAACTTTATGTAGGTACCATGGTAAAATAGAGGGCAAATTTTGGGTAGCAAGTGGAAGGGACATAGCATTGGTGAACAAGGATGGTGACATATTGAAACATGAATATTTGATACCGCCAAATTGGTTACAAGTGGAGAACAAAGGGGTTAGAAAAAACCAAAAAGGAGAATGGAAGTTACCAGAACAAAGAAGCATCGAAGATCATCTAACACCTCATGATGTTGAACTTCATCTTAGGAAGCTAGGGTTAGCGTAGCCAAGCTAGCTTAGCTTCAAAAACTAATACACCATCAACTATAACTTTAGGATACACGGTATGGTGATGGTCCTCTCTTGGAGGATGGTCCGCCACGTAAGCGTCACGTAGGATGGTCATGAGAATGGGGCAAAGAAGATGGAGGTAAGGAAATGAGGGGATGATCCTAAAATATATGTATATGTTGTATCTATATATGTGTGTGTGAGGAGGTTTGTCTTCTAGTGGGACGGCTTGAACGGCCTGGAGAAGCCGGAGAGGACGCCGCAGCAGGGGACGGAGGGGGGAAGAAATGGGCGGAGGATCGGCGACGAAAGGGGACGAAGGGGGACGGACCTCCATACAGTGGAGCCATAGTTAAGTTGTTTATACCCATTTGTTTATTGTTTGTTTTTTATTGGGCATTTATCAATAAAGAAATTGTTGGGTCCATATCTTTTCTCTCTCTGCACCTTCCAAAAAAAAATATCTTTTCTCTACGGGTATGATAATTACCTTGACTAGAAAGAATTTCTCACACAGAAATTTCATGATTTATTACAATTCAGTGAAGGGTTGATGGGATGTGACTCTTTGACCAAAAAAAAATTCCATCCTAAGGGTGTCCGGGGCACTCCCCTAAGAGGGGAGTCCCCTCTCTTACGCATAACCAATCCTCGTGTGCCACGTCAACTCCCCTCTTAAACTCCCCTAACACCCCAATTTGATGGCGGCACTCCCCTATTAGGTGACTTGTTTGTTTACTCAAAAAAAAAAAAAAACTTTTCATTGGTTGAAATAGCGGCTGGCCCCACCATATCACTCCTTCTTCTTCGGTGTCTTCCCCCCGAGTTGGCTCCCCGATTAGGGTCCCCGCCTGGATGGCGGGGGTGTTCCCGCTCGGCAAAACTGGTCCCGCACGGGGTCACCGAGGGTGCCCCGCTCACCCTAAAACTTTGTTTTGACTTGTATTGGATTTGTTTTGATGTTAGTAATGGATGGATTTTAGAGACGACTAATACCTATAGTTGACAACTTCTTAATTCCAAATAATCTCTAACATTGAATATTTGTTTGGGATTGTTGGAACGTATCCAACGCGTTTTTGTCGAAACATTTAACGGTGTAAATATTATATTGAGAACTACTACATTAAACGTGTCGAAGACCCAACCCACGGATGACGTTTGATGGTTCTTCGGTGACGTCAAGAGCTCTTATCCTTGCTTGCTACAAAAGAAGAAACCGTTAGCCTCGCCACGGAGGACCCCGGGAGGGGGATCCGTGACCAAGCTCCGGCGTGAGAGTAAGTAAACTTGCCGGAAATGAGAGGAGCTTCTTCCGGTGAGTATTGTCACCGGGAGGTTTCCTCTTTGGTGTGAATCTTATTAATGTATGTATGTAATAAATATAAGAGAATGTTGGTCGGAAGTTAATGTGTGTGGAGTAAATGAGAGTATAGTAAATGAGTGAAGGCCGGAGATGATGATACCTGCCTTTGTTCTTGTTGTGCCCTCTTATATAACGACTAGCCCTTATCTCTTAGATCTTTCCCATACGCGATCTAACGGCCTTTGGGGGTTCTCGGGGAGTGCAGACACATGTCTGGCTCCCAGTGGTAAGATGTTTACCTTAATTAATGTTTGGACCGGAGAAGTACAAGGTTTCAGACGGGATCCCATTCTTATCAAGCATTAAATGAGGTCTGCTCTTGCTAGCTGTCTTTCCCGCCCATTTCCGAAGTGGAGAAACCTTAGCGGGCAAGGTTATTGTGACTGGTGGGCTTTTTAAGTAGTTGGGCTTCCGGATAGAAAGGCCCAAAGCGGGTAAAGTGGGTTTACCCACTGGCCCGTCGTCAAGTCATCTTTAGTCCCTGGTTCTGAGACCCGAGGCTCATGATCCAGGGCTGAGCCATAACTGTCCAAAGAATGGTTTTTTCTAGTGGGTCCCTCTGGGATCGGTTGTACTGAATCAACTCACTAATGATGACATCGCCGGTTTCATTATAGCGGGATCTAGTCCCAAGGCAACGCGTGTCCCTCATTTTAAATTTTGAAGCGACAACTGACGCGACGGTTACCTGCATATCAGTTGCATTCTTTTTAAATTCCCCATTCCCCTTTTCCGATCCTTCACTCAAACATCTTTGAATCTCTTTTTCTCTCTCTGTGATACTTCTTCTCCTCCGATTATGAGCCGTGGCGGACGTTCATCCATAAGGTCTGTATTGACCGCAAAGGACTTGAAATCCTTTGTTAAAACATATAATATCCCTGAGCGGTTTTCTCCTTCGTTGCCGGGACCTGACGATTCAGCAGAATGCACATCGGAAAGAATCCCAATTTATACCCTGGCCTTCTCTTCCTGTGGAGTACGGTACCCTCTTTCTGCATTTAAGATTTCTTTGCTTCGTCATTTCGGTGTACACTTCTCACAGATTCACCCCTTGGGATTTATGAGGGTAGTTCATTTCGAACTGTCCTGTGCCGCTATCTCCGGGGAACCCTCTGTCCCTTTATTCTGTATGTTTTATCGGCTGATTTCCGATGGTGACTGGTTCACCTTTGCTAAACGTCCAAACAATGTTTCGAGACCTTGCTACAACTTTATGCCAACCTCTACCTACCCAAAAGACTGGAAGTGTAGATTCATATTTGTGTCTGCGGCTATGTTACCTGAGTCCCCTGTTCCAAAGGATCTTGATGCCGCCATTGATGACACCATTCCCACCCTTTCTGCGGCCGAGACTGTTCAGTGGAAGAAGATGTGTGATAACCCAACGAGGGCGTTTACTTTCTCTGAGGGGACGCTTGCTATGGGGGGGCTGAGTCCTTCTTATCCTATCCGTCCGAGGGCTTTCTTCGGCAAGAAAGGTATCACTTTGTTCTTGGTTTGTCTCTTGCATTTATTCTTTGTTTATATCTTTGGAACTTCCGTAGTCATCTTTTGTGTCTCTCTCTCTCTTTTTTTTTTTTGTGCAGAGATAACTTTGTGGAGACTTCTTCAGGGTGATTCCAAAGATGTGAAGTATGTGGTTGATAATGAGGTTGATCCCAGGCTGAATGTGGGAGTGCAGGTTGCCGGAGGATTTGTCCAGGCAGGAGGTTCTACCACCTTAGGTAGTGATGAGGAGAATTCTTCTGGGGAGGAAGAAAGTTCTCCTGACCTTCCTCCTGTTCATCCTTCTGGTCAAGGTGATGATGAAGACGTGGAGGTAAAGTTGGTTCGTAAGAGGAGGTCTGCTAGTCCCCAACCGGATCCTGTATCCCGTAGCATCCGTCAGAGGCTCCGTAGTGCCAGTGGCCAGAAGCCTCCCCCTTCTTCTAGAGCCGCTTCCGACCTCCCCCCCGCTGGGGTCAAAGGTTCCTTGTCTAAGCACTTGAAGTCCTCAAGCTTAGTGAGTGCTCCTTTGTTGGTAAGCTTTCTTTTCTCCCGTTTTTCCTTCGTCTTTCTGTGTGGTTTCTGACCGTTTCTGCTCTTACTTCTTAGGGGAGTTCCTTGGAGCCTATAGAAATACCTACTGGTCCTTCCCCTTCCCGTATCCGGGACAAGGCTTCTGAGGCGGGAGTGGCTCGTTTTTCCTCAGCTTTCGACCTTTCTCCCCCACATGCTACTGGGACTAGCAAGCCTGCTGCCCTTGAAGGCCCTGTTCACCGGTCCCCTCTTGCCCCTTTGTTTGCCGATGCCCTTCCCTTTACTTATGTCCCTAAATGGAAGGTAACTGATTCTTCCGTTATAGGGACTCCTGAAGCTGCTAGGGACTTTCTGAACCATGCTGTTCCTCCCTCACATAAATTTGTAAATTCTGCCTTGAGGGATGATCTTTTTGAAGATCAATACAGTATGTCCCTATGTGAAAGTTTTTTCAGGGGTGCTGGGATGCTTCGGAGGGTTGATGATCTGAGGAAGGCGAACGAGGGGCTTAAGACTGAGCTTAAGGTTTCCCAGTCGGCTGTTGCTGGGCTTAGGAGCCGGGTGGTTGATGCTGAGAGGAAGTTACAGGAGGAGAAGGTGCATAGTCCTCTCTTTTTTTTTTTTTTTTTCTTTATATATACTCACTGATTCTTTGTTCAGGGAGCTGGGGCTATGCTCGAGAGGAAGGAGCGAGCTTGGGAGCGGGAGATGGCATCGTTGGTTGAGGAGAAGGAGGCGCTTGCTGCTGAGCTGAAGCATTTGAAGGAGGTTGACTCCCTTTCCCAGGAGCAGATCAATACCATTTACTCGGACTATGGGGTGACTTCTGATGATAATCAACGGTTGGCGGGAGAGAAGCATTGGCTAATTACCGAAGGTTTTGGGGCCTTTCTTTCTGCTGTAGCTCAGTCGGAGGACTTTAAGAGTGGTTTGGAGCAGGTGTATAGGGCCTATAGGGATGTTGGGTATCAGTCGGGGTTGAAGGACGGTTACAAGTACTCCGCTCAGGGCTTGGATAGGAAGGAGACCCCTCTGTATGACTCCAAGGTCAAGAAGAAACTGTCCAAGCTGAACGAGGAGTTTGGGCATAAGACCCCAGCCATTCTTGCCAAAATCCTGGAGCATCCCTTGATTTCAATTGATGAACTGAAGGCCCTGTTCTCCTCCGCGGGTCCCTCGTCTCCGCCGTCCCTTTCCGGGGGTGATCCCCAGTAAATTCTGAACATTTGACAGATTTCGATGTGGTTGTAATAACTCTAACTTACTTTGGGATATTTGCATGTTTTGTTTGACTTTCTTGGATGGTCCTTTGTGTTGGGGGCCATCTTAATCGCTAATCGTATGGCCTATGGTTATGTATAGCTCCTTCCTTTCTTTGTCGTCTGTTCCTTGCCTCGTTTGTTTTTGTTTTGCAGGGGTATTTATCAGAGGCTAGCTTGGTAATTTCCTGGGAACTTTCAAGCTGCTTTAGCGAGGAGCCGTCTATCTGGCCGTTTTTGTAATCTCGTTTATTGTTTGATTCTTGCCCAAGTTATTGGGGCTTGTTTTTGTATATGTATCTCATACTAAATAAGGCGGATTTCCCCCTCATGATTTTTTATGTACGGGTGTGTTTGCATTATTTGCTTTTATTGTTTGTTTCGTTAAACTGTGATCGTCTGTTCGAGGCCAATCGGTGGACAAGTTTATAATGCAGTGTTATGTTTTTGACTTGCTTTTGTCCGTTTTAGGTTAGCTAGACCTTTATTAGCCCCACGGCCGGGCTTTGGGCATGCTTTGAGTGCCTCATACACGTGTGTTTGTTTGCTCTAGTCTTTAGATGTAAAGGGTGTTCATAGGCACGTCTGCCTAGGTATGGTTACCCATGATTTTCAAAATGGGACGTCCTCGTCCGTCTTTCATTTAATCTTAGGGGGGGTCTATACCTCCCGGCATAGATTGTTTACAAAAGGTCCATCCTCTTGGGGGGAGGTTCCCGTACACATAGTTATCTATTACAAAAGTGGCTCTCGGCCGTTTTTTCTTGGGGGTGCACCCCTTACATGTAATACTTCCTGAGCTGCATGAGGTTCCAGGTCCTGGGGACCTCTTTTCCCTCTAGCGTCTCCAACTTGCATGTTCCCTTACCGTTTGCCCATGTGACTCTGTACGGTCCTTCCCAGTTGGGGCCCAATTTCCCGGTGTTTTCTTGCAGACTGGCCTCGTTGGCTCTGAGGACCAGGTCCCCTGGGACAATGTTGAGTTTTTTCATCCGGGTGTTGTAGTAACTTGCCAGGAGCTTTTTGTAGTGAGCTTCCTTCACTGCTGCTATCTCTCTTCTTTCTTCCAATAGGTTCAGGTTCATCCTTAGATCCTGCTCGTTCTCCTCATCCCTTAACCTCATTCGGGCGGTTTGGGACCCGATCTCTGCAGGGATCATAGCCTCCGTCCCGTAGGTAAGGCTGAATGGGGTCTCCCCATTGCAACTTTTGGGAGTGGTTCGGTATGCCCATAGCACAAATGGAAGTTCTTCCAACCAGCCTTTCTGTTTTCTCCCGAGCCTGCCCTTCATTCCTTTGATGACGCTTTGGTTGGCTCTCTCCACCAGCCCGTTACTCTGGGCATAGGTAACGGAGGTAAACACTTGCTGGATTCGCATCTGCTCACACCAAGGTTTGAAGGGTCTTCCAGCAAATTGGACCCCGTTGTCGCTCACCAACTCCTTCGGGACCCCATACCTGCATATGATGTTATCCAGTACGAATCTTCTCATCTGGTCTCCGGTGATTTTTGCCAGGGGCTTTGCTTCAATCCATTTAGTAAAGTAGTCAATAGCCACCACCACGTATTTGACCCCTCCTGGGCCCTCCGGGAAAGGCCCAATTATGTCAATGGCCCATTTCTGGAATGGCCAAGATGTCGAGACTGGGACCATAGGGTGTTTGTGCTGGTGGGTCATTGGTGCATGTACTTGGCAGTTATCGCACTTCTTGATTTCTTCAGACGCCGTCTCGTACATTCGCGGCCAGTAGAACCCTGCGTTCATTACTCTCCTTACTACCGTTCTTGGTCCTGAGTGCATCCCACAGATTCCCTCGTGCATCTCCCTGAGCACATATTCGGCCTCCTCCATATCGATGCACTTTAGGGACGGACCCAGGTACGACCTTCGGTATAGCTCCCCCTCAATCAATTCGTATTGTAGGGCTTTAACTCTTATTTTTCTGGCTGCCCATTCCCCCTCGGGCAGAGTCCCGTCTCGGAGGAAGTTAACGATTGGGGTCATCCATGTTTCCTGGTGGCCTTCGATCGTGGCCACCTCCGTCGTGTCAAGGGAGGGGGATGTCAGGACTTCTACTTTGACCTCCTTCGCGAGATGATCGAATGCCACTGAAGCTAACTTGCTGAGTGCATCGGACTTCCTGTTCCTCCCTCGAGGGATGTATTCTAGTTTGAAGGTTTTGAATGCTTCAGCTGTCTCCTTAACCTTCGCCACATATCGAGCCATGGTGCTATCCTTGGCTTCGTATTCCCCTTGGTACTGTTTTACTACCAACTGTGAATCGGTGCTAGCCTCCACGCGTTTTGCTCTCATCTTCTGTGCCAGCCTCATCCCTGCTAAGAGGGCTTCATACTCGGCGGTGTTGTTGGTGTTCTCGAAATCCAGCCTTACAGTGTATGTCAGTTCTACCCCCTCGGGACTTACTAGTGTGATTCCGGCCCCGCTTCCTTCTTCGCTGGATGCTCCATCGGTAAGCAATTTCCATACCGCCTCATCTTCCTTCTCCCTTTCTTCTTTCTCTAAAGCTTCCCATTTCAAGAGTTCCCTTTCCTCGTCCTCCGGAACTTCTGCTAAGAAATCGGCCAGTATCTGCCCCTTTATGGCTGTCCTGGGCTTGAATTCCAGGGAGTGTTCCCCTAACTCCACAGCCCACTTAGCTAGCCGTCCTGACAGCTCTGGCCTCCTGAGTACCTTTTGAAGGGGCTGGTCGGTCATTAAAGTGATCTTGTGCTCTTGGAAATACCTCCTGAGTCTTCGGGATGCGAAGACAAGAGCTAATGCGAGTTTCTCCAAGGGCATGTACCGTTCCTCAAGTCCTTTAAGTGTCCTGCTGATGAAATATATGGGTATCTGCTTCCCTTCCCTTTCTACCATCATGACCGCACTTATGGTCGTTTTTGAGGCGGATAGATACAGGAGCAACGGGTCCCCGGGCACTGGGGTGGCCAGCATTGGGAGCTTGCAGATGTATGCTTTCATCTCTTGAAAGGCTGCTTCGGCCTCTGTGGTCCATTTAAACTTGTTTGTTTGGAGGCAGTCTTTCAATACCTTCATGAAGGGAAGGGTCTTATCAGCCACCTTCGACAAGAAACGGTTCAAAGCTATTAGTCTTCCGTTTAACTGTTGGATGTCCTTCAGGGACCTGGGGGATCGCATCTCTGCTACCGCCTGGGTTTTTTCAGGGTTTGCCTTGATCCCGCCCTTGGTGACGACTACCCCCAGGAAATTCCCCTCCTCCACTCCAAAACAGCACTTCCCAGGGTTTAACTTCATGTTTACGTCTTGCATAGTGTGGAGAGTCTCGGCTATATCACTTATCAGGGCCGTCTCCGTCAAGCTTTTTATAACAATATCATCAACGTATACCTCCAGGTTCCTCCCTCGTTGCTCCCTAAACAAACTGTTCATAAACCTCTGGTATGTGGCTCCAGCGTTCTTGAGGCCGAAGGGCATCTTGGTGTAGCAGAAAGTCCCTTCGTCTGTGATGAAGGCGGTTTTCTCCTCATCTTCTATTGACATTTGGATTTGGTGGTACCCTTTGTAGGCGTCAAGGAAACATTTCAGAGGGTATTGAGACAGGGAGTCCACTTGGGTGTCTATTTCCGGAAGAGGATAACAGTCCTTGGGACATGCTTTGTTTAGGTCTTGAAAATCGATGCACATCCTCCATCCCCCGTCTTTTTTCTGAACCATGACTGGGTTGGCAACCCAGGATGGGTATTTAACTTCCCTGACTATCCCCGCTCTGAGTAGCTTTCGAGTTTCTTCACAGGCAGCCCTTCTTTTGCTAGGTCCCATACTCCGCTTCTTTTGTTTTACCGGTTTCGCCCATGTAAAGGTGTTAAGCCGGTGCTCTGTTAGACTCCTCGGGACCCCTGTCATGTCCCCATGTTGGAATGCAAACACGTCTATGTTATGGAGGAGTAGCTCCTTCAGGGCGCTCTTACATTTGTCGCTCAGGTGACTCCCCACCTTGACTGTCTGTTCTGGGAACCTATCACAGAGGACCCATTCTTCCACCTTCTTTCCTTGGGACTTTCCTGGCTCTTCTTCTTTAGATACGGAGGAAACTATCTCGTAGGCAGACTTAACCCATGCAAGGCCTTTTGGTGTTTGGAATACCAAGGCTCCGTGGGGTGTAGAGGCCTGCGCCTGTAGATCACCAATTCCGGGTCTTCCCAAGATTGCGTTGTACTTAGAGGGTGCCCTGACTACCGTAAAGGTCAGATCTATTGTCCGGACCCGATCCCCCACGCCGACTGTGAATGGGAGCCTGATTTTTCCCAGGGGATGTGACACACTGTTGTTGAACCCTACCAATGGGATTGAGTCTTCCTCCAGCCTATCCCTTATGTCCCTGTCGAACCTAAGGAAGCAGTGTTCATATATTACTTCAACGCCTGACCCTCCGTCCACATGTATCCTGGACACTTTGTGTCCAGCTATTACAGCCGAGATGTTCAGCGGGAGTCGTTGCACCTCGTTTTCTTCTAAATATGGCATGAGGATGGGAGCTTTCATGCAGCTTGGGGAACCTAGGATTCTGGCCTTTACACTTCGGGTGGTATCAAACTCATTTCTTCTTCTGATCATATCAACGTCTGCCCTCCCCGGTTCCCGTGCATCTCTTCCCTTGCGATCCCCTCCCCCTTCTTTGATTTCCCTGACCAGGTGGGCCAATCTTCCCGTTCTTACTGCAGCCTCTATTTCTCTTTTTAAGTAGAGGCAGTCGTCGGTTTTGTGCCCGGGGCCTTTGTGGAATTCACAATATTCGTTTGGTTGTGCCTTCGGCCCAGGCTTTATGGGTGGTGGTCTTGGGAATGAGTTCTTTATCCTCTCAGTAGCCAATATCTCACTTGGCGTCTTGATGAGGGGGACCCCTCCCTCGGGGTTTGTATGGGGAATACGAGGGCCTCATTCTGTCATGCATCATTCTATCAAAAGCAAGTTTTCGGGAGTAGGGTGTACCTTTGTCCGGGGGTTTTGTGACTGGGGCGATCCTCCGGGGTGTAACGTCTGCTTCCTTGGCTTTGCTAACCGTGTCCTTTCCTCTGACAAAGGCCCTGACCCTGTCCATGAGGCTGTCAAATGAATGGGGGAATTCTTCCCCCAGCTTCTCGCACAACTGGGCATGTTTTAGTCCGTTTATGAAACCGCTAATCTTCATGACCTCAGGTACGTCTTTAATGTTCATGCTCTCCTTGATAAACCTTTCCATGTATTGATCTATCCGCTCGTTGTCTCTTTGCCTGATATGAAGGATCTCATTTGGATTTTTAACCACCTTTCTCTGTTGGCCAAAGTTCCTCAGGAATTTCTCGCTTAGCTCTTCGTAGCTATCTATGCTCCCCGGGGGGAGGTTGTCGAACCAAAGACGGGCCCCCTCCGTCAGGGTTTGTACAAACATGTGACACCATATCGGCATAGGCCATCGCCCCAGCTGTCCCGCTCCCCGGTAGGCATGTAGGTGATCCTCGGGATCTCTTGTCCCGTCATATCGGTCGAAGCCTGGGGGTAACTTGGTCTTGGGGGGCATAGGAGCTTCCGAGATTCTTCTTGTGAACTTTGAGACTTCGGCCAGGTCTCGTGGCAAGTATGGCTGGTCCAAGCCACCGTCATCAAGGTTGTCTTTCCCTTTTCCCTTCTCCTTGGGTTTCTGGCCTGTGATTAGATCCTCTCTTTCTTCAGAAGACATCTGCCTCAGGGCAGACATGAACGTTTCTAGTTGGTCACCGCTGTTGTTCTTGTTTTGAAGGTTAGTTCCCTCCTGACTAGGGGGTGTGTCGAAGGAAAGCCTGGCCCTAAGGCTCTCGAGCCTTTCCTGTCTCTTCAGGTCTTCAAGATGCTTGGTTATCTTTTCCCTGTGCATGGCCACGAAATCGGGAGTGATGTGTTCTGTTTCCCTCAGACTCCCCTCTTGATTCTCATCATCTTCCTCATGAGTAATGTCCTCCACAGTGACTTTATCCAAGTCGTTTTGTGCCGTCTCAGTGACACGTGAGTTATGTGGGGTCGCCATGTTTTTAGTGTGACAAGATTGTTCTCTGGACGTCGAGTGTTTGTGTGGGAACACCGGGCAGGCTGATGTCCCACGGATGGCGCCAATGTCGAAGACCCAACCCACGGATGACGTTTGATGGTTCTTCGGTGACGTCAAGAGCTCTTATCCTTGCTTGCTACAAAAGAAGAAACCGTTAGCCTCGCCACGGAGGACCCCGGGAGGGGGATCCGTGACCAAGCTCCGGCGTGAGAGTAAGTAAACTTGCCGGAAATGAGAGGAGCTTCTTCCGGTGAGTATTGTCACCGGGAGGTTTCCTCTTTGGTGTGAATCTTATTAATGTATGTATGTAATAAATATAAGAGAATATTGGTCGGAAGTTAATGTGTGTGGAGTAAATGAGAGTATAGCAAATGAGTGAAGGCCGGAGATGATGATACCTGCCTTTGTTCTTGTTGTGCCCTCTTATATAACGACTAGCCCTTATCTCTTAGATCTTCCCCATACGCGATCTAACGGCCTTTGGGGGTTCTCGGGGAGTGCAGACACATGTCTGGCTCCCAGTGGTAAGATGTTTACCTTAATTAATGTTTGGACCGGAGAAGTACAAGGTTTCAGACGGGATCCCATTCTTATCAAGCATTAAATGAGGTCTGCTCTTGCTAGCTGTCTTTCCCGCCCATTTCCGAAGTGGAGAAACCTTAGCGGGCAAGGTTATTGTGACTGGTGGGCTTTTTAAGTAGTTGGGCTTCCGGATAGAAAGGCCCAAAGCGGGTAAAGTGGGTTTACCCACTGGCCCGTCGTCAAAACGTTTTAGTGCTTTGATACCATGTGAAAAGTTGTTTTTCCTTAATTGAAACTAGATTACAAGGAACAATATAGAGGAGATATTTACATTTTAGATACCTAAACAATCATATAATTACAACATGAAATAATATGCAATTGGAAATATATTATTATCTAACAGCCATGATCACATCTGCCATCTGTAGAACAACTTGAGTGAATGTGAAGTTTAATCACCTTGGGCAATTAGTCTATAATATCCTAGCAAGTTGTTCAATGTTCAACGAGAGATGATCAATGTTCAAAGATAGACAGAATAGAGATATAAGTTAATATCAAATCTGCATTGACTAAAATTAGCACCTCATAAAAATGTTTGTTTAGGGAAATTAATTCTTTTTTACACAAAGCTCGTATTCTTTATTTTGTATGTTCAGTTGTATTATTAGACCATGTGTAGTGGAAGACGCTCCACCCTTGGATGTTTTGCGTCATAAGGCATTATGAGGTGTTTTTCTAAAATGAGTGTAGTGGGGATTTGGGCATTGTGGGGCATTATGTTCAAGGGGATGTAAAAAATTAAATAAAAAAACCACCAAAAAATGTTATTGGACAAAGATTGGGAAGGTGTGTGGTGATTGGCCCAAAAAATTGAAGGAAGGCGTGGATTTAAGAACGCCTAGGACCAAAAATTAAAAAAAAAACGCCCAAGGGGGTGGTATATGGGGTGTTTGGGGGCGTTGTTGGAGCAAAAAACATCCAAATTTTTGTCCACTACGGATGGTCTTAGAATGTACTATATAATATACCTAAATATATTTTCTACAATAGTCAGGGCGGCTAAGTCCAATTATTTTGAGGCTTGGGCTTTAAGCCTCAAATCAATAGAGTCTCAAACTTTTAAAAAAAAAATTACGTATGATATTTTAGCTAGCTGAACTTATCTTAAACATACCAAAAATATATAAAAGTACAAAAAATATAAAATAATACAAAAAAAATTTAACTTGACCAACAATAACAATAAACCTTTTAGTTTATTTTGCCGGTCCCAATTAGCTTTTTTTTTGAAAAAAGGCTTGAGTTTTCAATTCTGTTTACGCGGTCAAAATGGTTAAGTCGACTGTGAGTTGATAGGCCTATCATATATATATATATAATATAAAATACTCAAAAAAGTACATGAGATCTACTTCACTTTTATTAATATGCTGTACATGAAGCAAAAAGGTATTTTATTTCCTTGTCTTGTCTTGTCTTGAAGACGATATAGGCCATTGACTATTCCCTTAGTATTTAAAAAAAAAACCCAACAATTTGAATTATTCAAACTTGCATTACTAGCGACCCATGCCCAATGAAAGTGTCGGGAAAGTGTAGAGACAGTGAAAGGAAAGAACTAGTGCCTACCTAATCATGATTTATAAACGATATATGAATATTTGTTTAATACAAATTGTACTATAAAATTAATATGCAACGTAGATTGTAAATTATGTAATTCTTTTATTTCAAGTAAGATATACTTATTGTATTAAATCTGCACAATATACATAAAATAGGCAATAAAATAAACTTAGCTATCACAATCAAGATCACAAATTTTTGGTAAATAGTTGTCAAACTAATAAATAAAATATAGACTTCCTTTCTTTAAGGGGAAACTAACATATTTTTACAAATCAAAGGACATAACTTATAAATTAACTAGGTTTAAGAAAATGTTACCTTTATAAGTGTATAAGGGGCTGTTTGGTAGCCTCTTAATGACCATTCAGATGCTACCTCTTAATGGTTTAAAACCTCTGAATGAATAAGAGGTAACCTCAAGTTTGAATGGTCAAGAGGTAACCTTTGAATGGTAAATCATCACATGTTACATTCTTCTACCTTCTCATTGATAAAATTCTTAATGGTTCCATTAAAAAGTAGCCTCTTAATGACCATTCAGAGGCTACCAAACAGCCCCTGAAGTTAGGCTATGGGGTATGGCCGTAAGGGTGGCAACAAAAACCCAACCACGATATTCTGGGTTATTTTGGGCCCCTTTAAAAAAGAAAATAAGTCAGAATGGGCTAGGAATTTAGTCGAGATGAGTTAGAATGGGTTTTAAAATACCAACTAAATTTTAACATGGGTAAGGATGGGTTTTTAGCTATCTAACCCTAAATCACCATCTACACTTCCTTCATCCGTCAATGGAAACCCTAACTATCTCCCACCGCCCTCTTCCCCCGTCTCTCCGTCGTACTTCCGTCCGCTCCAGCGTCTCCTCCACTCCTCGCTCCGTCACTCTCCTCAACCTCTCGCTTCCTCTGTCACACCCCCAAAATCCACACGCGGAGTATCACCGCTTGGAGGCGTGACATGACCAGGATCGAGCCACCAATCATATTGAACAACACAATTAAGTAAATAAAACCAAACATAATACGATTGGTGACCAAAGCTAGTTAACCTTGTTTGGTTTAAACAGCGGAAGCGTAAACGTGAGTTCAGAACATAAGTTCACAGTTCATAAGTTTAAAGTCTCAAACATAAGTTCCATAGGTTTATAAAGTTCAATTATTAAGTATGGGATATAACAACCCATGTTCCACAACGACTCCTCCCCCGTGCAAGCTCCAAGCATTTAGCGACCTGTAAGGCATGTAACAACTAGTCAACAACAAAGTTGAGTGAGTTCACGTTTGGTTGTTTAGTTAATGAGTTCGTATCAGGAATCGGAAGTTCGTTTCATAACCAAGTATTACCCATTATTCTTGATTCCCAAACCTTTACGATATTTAGTGGGGGCTTCCCATTATGTATGTTACTAGACTAGGCGTATCCATAAGAGTCCTTCCCAATCCGAGGACGGTGTTAAGTATGAGTGTACGTAGGTTTTACGTACGTGCCCTTCTCATCCGAGGACAGTAGTGAGTGTGAGTGTACGTAGGTTTTACGTACGTGCCCTTCTCATCTGAGGACAGTAGTGAGTGTAAGTGTACGTAGGTTTTACGTACGTGCCCTTCTCATCTGAGGACAGTAGTGAGTGTACGTAGGTTTTACGTACGTGCCCTTCTCAATCCGATGACAGTAGTAGGTAGTCTAGTAGTGTTGGTAATATAAATAGAGTGATAGTACGAGTAGTTATTCAATCCCATTCCCAACCACCGGGAATCCCATGCCTTAGTAAGGGTGTGAACTCACCTCGGTTTGCTCGGTTAGATTCTCAATATAGCTAACAGTCAAGGTCGGTCAATCACGTCCTAGTATGATTTACCAGTTAGTCATTTAGTGGCTTTCAAATAGAACACAAAGTTCCTACACGTATCTATCACACAACATGCATCACTGTAACGGTTTATGCCCATCTAAGTTTCCCGTCCATTCCCCACTCAAAATCAAACATACGATAATGCACATAACATATATAACATGTCAAATCATTCACAGATAGCATACTCGACATTTAGACACGCAAATCACTACTTATGTCGTTTCAGCATTAATACTCAAAACCGGCTGTTTTCGGACATTTAAATAAAATAGTTAGATTATTCCAAAAATTCCCAAATTTTTATAGAACATCCTAAACATTCCATATTTTATTGTGTAAAAATATCGGGGTCCGGTTTATCACCAATATTTTATAAAAATTCATATTCGGGACTGAACTCAGATTTATGTATTTCTGACTACAGTCCACGAAACAATTTATTACAAATTCATCGTAAGTCCGATTTGCGAAATTCCAGTGGGGTAATTACAAATACTTCAGTTATCATCTACAGTAAAATTTTCATGGTCCGATTCATCACAAAACTCAGGTTACGACTGAAAGTACGACACCCATTTATTGCTGTCAAAAATCAGCTTAAGTAGCTGTTACAAATTAACACTTTAAAAATAGTAAACGGAGTCCAAAAATTACGATTCCGGTGCCATTAGAACCGTATTTCATAATAACATATTTTAGATTCAAAATATCAATTTTTCGTTGAGGTTAAGACCTGTTTACAGCCAACAGAAGTGGGCTGTAAAAGTTAGACAGATTCTGATTCTTTTGTGTTTAACCTTCTAAATCGTGTTCGATCGATTCCTTTAACAAGTTTAGTGACCACAACAACATCATATACTAATATCATTCAGTAAAGCATCAGATAATCACCCAATCATCATAATCACACAAGATCTACATGATTTACACACATAACATATCTTCTTTATCCAACTTATTCATCTTTTGTCCAAGACTTTATGTTAGGTTCTTTAGTGTTTCATTTTCAGCCATTAAATCAACTATTAACCACTTAAATAACATGAAAAACGAACGGATCTAAGTTCTTACCACTAGCTCAAGGCTAGGGGAGTTCGAGTGTAGAAAAGTGATGGTTAATAGCGAATGGAGAAGGTCCTTCCACTTCCGAACGCACCGAGCTCCGTTATTCGCCTTTGTGCACCTTAATATCACCCTAGATTGCTTGATGGAGGAATGAAAATGGTGGAGATAATATGGGGGTGTTGGGCCGTAAGCTTGTAGGGTGGGAGTGAGGAAGTTTGTTGGTGATGAAGATGATAAGAAGTGTAGGTGGTTTATAACTCTCAAGATCTTTTAACCATTGGGTATGATGTCCCCCAAAGTACCATACAACATCAAGTCAAGGTCTCTATGAAGATTATGGAAGATATTAAGGAATCTTATGGTGGGGAGGTCCCTAGGGACGGTTACAACTCAAGGGGGTGGGGTAAATTGTGTTTAGATGGTGACTAACCTAGTTAGTGGGAGTTTGAAGGTAGTATCAAATGTTTAGTGTGTTAATTAATATAAGGGGTGTTAGGGTATTCGGGGACCCTAACTAGCTCAGAAAAAGAAAAACAATGTCAATGTCAATATTTTTATGTTCCCGGTAAAGTCCGGTTGTTCGGTTTGATACTATTCCGTTAAACTGCTTAATTAATCCGCAAAGCGTCCTATATGTATATTTTTGTAACGTTTATACTTTCTAACACTTAGGAAAATATAACAAATTATTTAGTGACCTTTCTGCATACTACTAGTATGTTGACAAGCACATGTAAGCACATCACAGATATCAGAAAGCAGTTAAGTAATTCCACACAGTCGTCAAACACTTTCATTATCAACAATAAATTGTACGGAATACATGTAAATTCGAGGGTTGTCACATTCTCCCCCTGTTAAGAGAATTTCGTCCCGAAATTTAGCGCGTGGTTACTGAGGAAGCTAGTTAAGTTGCGTTGTTTTCCAGATTTTCCTGGGGTGTCACATCATCCCCCCGTTGATTTGGAATTTCGTCCCGAAATTCTGCGGTAGCTTCAGCCTCAGTAGTGGTTGCGTTTTTCTTAAACAGCTGGGGATACTTGAGTTTCATTTGGTCTTCTCGTTCCCAGGTATACTCTGGGCCACGACGAGCATTCCAACGAACTCGAACGAGAGGTATTCTTGTGTGCTTGAGAATCTTAACATCTCGATCAGTAATCTCTACTGGTTCCTCGACGAATCGCAGCTGGTCGTCGATTGTGAGTTCCTTGAGAGGAACTATGAAGGTCTCCTCTGACAGACACTTCTTTAGATTTGATACGTGGAATACGTTGTGAACTCCGCGGAGTTCTTCAGGTAGATCCAACCTGTAGGCGACTTGGCCAATTTTCTCAATGACTTTGAACGGTCCGATATAACGCGGATTGAGTTTGCCTCGTTTGCCAAAGCGGACTACACCTTTCCAAGGTGAGACTTTGAGTAGCGCTCGATCCCCAACCTGGAGCTCGAGTGGTTTTCTTCCCTTATCAGCATAACTTTTCTGACGGTCACGAGCTGCCGCCATTCGTTGTCGTATCTGAGCAATTTTCTCAGTGGTATCTACCACATGTTCTGGGCCAGTGATTTGGCTGTCACCAACTTCTGCCCAACAGAGAGGCGATCGGCATTTGCGTCCGTACAATGCCTCAAACGGAGCGGCTTGGATGCTGGAGTGGTAGCTGTTGTTATATGAGAATTCTACTAGCGGGAGGTGCTTTTCCCAGCCGTTACCAAAATCTATTACACATGCCCTAAGCATGTCTTCAAGGGTTTGGATGGTGCGTTCAGATTGCCCATCCGTCTGCGGGTGGTAAGCGGTGCTCATATCTAAACGTGAGCCAAAGGACTTGTGCATTGCTTGCCACAGTTCAGAAGTAAAACGCGCGTCACGATCAGATATAATGGAGATTGGCACCCCGTGCCTTGACACTACCTCCTTTAGATAAATGTCTGCAAGAGTAGAAAACTTATCCGTTTCTTTGATGGCCAGAAAATGTGCAGACTTGGTCAGTCGATCTACGATCACCCAAATGGTATCGTTTCCGCGTTGAGATCTGGGCAGGCCGGTAACGAAATCCATGGAAATTTGCTCCCATTTCCATTTCGGGATCTCCGGTTGTTGAAGTAGGCCTGATGGTTTCTGATATTCAGACTTGACTCTCGCACAAGTCAAGCACTTACTGACGTAGGTTGCTATGTGGGCTTTCATGCCAGGCCACCAATACGTAGTCTTGAGGTCGTGGTACATTTTATCCGAACCAGGATGTACCGAATAACGAGACTTGTGCGCTTCGTCCATCACAAGCTCGCGTAAGTTTCCATAAAATGGAACCCAGATGCGTCCGTTTACATAGTAAGCGCCGTCTTCCTTTTGTTCTAGCCGCTGCCTCGATCCTCGTAGGGACTCAGCCCTGATGTTCTCTGCTTTGAATGCTTCGACCTGGGCATCTCGAATCTGAGCAGGAAGGTTAGACTGGATGGTAAGCTGTAATGCTCGTACACGCTTAGGTAAAGTATCCTTTCGACTGAGGGCGTCAGCCACAACATTGGCTTTGCCCGGATGATACTTGATAGCGCATTCGTAATCATTCAAGAGTTCGACCCATCGGCGTTGTCGCATGTTTAACTCTTTTTGCTTGAAGATATGTTCGAGACTCCTGTGGTCGGTGTAAATGGTGCACTTGGTACCGTACAGGTAATGTCTCCATATCTTAAGCGCGAATACATCTGCTCCCAGCTCCAGATCGTGAGTAGTGTAGTTTCTTTCGTGAACTTTAAGTTGGCGCGATGCGTAGGAAATGACCTTGTCACGTTGCATCAATACGCAACCAAGTCCTTGGATGGAAGCGTCGCAATAAACCACGAAATCATCGGTGCCTTCTGGCAATGAGAGGATAGGCGCGCTACAAAGTCTATCATTTAGATGTTGAAATGCGGACTCCTGTGCATCACCCCAACGATAGATGACACCCTTCTGAGTCAGTGAAGTGAGAGGTTGCGCAATCTTGGAGAAATCTTTTATAAACCTTCTGTAATATCCGGCCAAACCCAAGAATTGGCGGATTTCCGTTGGTGTGCGGGGTGCGGGCCAGTTCTTGATCGATTCAACCTTAGATGGATCCACATGAATTCCATCCTTGTTTACCACGTGGCCTAGAAAGTGGACTTCGCGAAGCCAGAAATCACATTTCGAAAACTTGGCATACAACTGTTCTTTTCGAAGAAGTTCCAGCATAAGTCGTAGATGCTGCTCGTGTTCCTCCTGACTCTTAGAATAGATCAGGATATCATCGATGAACACAATAACGAACTTATCCAGGTAAGGCTTGCACACTCGGTTCATGAGATCCATGAAGACCGCTGGTGCATTCGTCAGCCCGAATGGCATAACCAGAAACTCGTAATGGCCGTAGCGAGTTCTGAATGCTGTTTTGGAGACGTCCTCATCTCGGACTCTCAGCTGATGGTATCCCGATCTCAAATCAATCTTAGAGTAATAGCTCGACCCTTGCAGCTGGTCGAACAAGTCGTCAATACGTGGAAGAGGATAACGATTCTTCACAGTCACCTTGTTAAGTTCGCGATAGTCAATGCACATCCTGAAGGTACCGTCTTTCTTCTTCACGAATGGTACTGGAGCTCCCCAGGGCGAAGAGCTAGGACGTATGAAACCCTTTTCCAAGAGTTCTTGTAGTTGTGTGGACAGTTCTTCAAGTTCTGATGGAGCTAGACGATATGGTGCTCGAGCTACTGGCGCTGCTCTAGAAGCTAGCTCAATTTGAAACTCAACTTGGCGATGAGGCGGAAGACCAGGTAATTCCTCAGGAAATACCTCGGGAAAGTTGCGCACTATAGGAATGTCTTCAATTCTCTTCTCTTCCGTTGATGTGTCAGTAACGAGTGCTAGAATGGCAGTGTGGCCCTTTCGCAAACACTTCTGGGCCTTAAGGAAAGAGATGATGCCTTCGACAGCACCACTCTTGTCGCCACGAATCATGAGAGGTTCTTCACCAGAACGAGGAATGCGGACGATTTTCTCCTTGCAAACAATCTCCGCTTGATGATGAGATAGCCAATCCATCCCAATAACATCGTCGTTCACCGATAGGAGTGTTACATCTATATGGTTGGCACAACCAGAACTAGCTGAAGGAGGATGACCGTCGCACAGGTTTGTAGTGTTAAGGTTCACTGAAATTTCCATTGAAGTTGTTAGGCTCCCCTCATGCGAAGGGGGAATAATTCACCTTGATCGATGAACCTAGATAAGTTTGCAGTTTATCGAGTTGGTAAGCAACCAAATTTAGAGGAGTTTACTTAGGTCGGGCGAATGAATCCAAAATACGTCTGCGTAGTCGTGAGGTTCCAAAGAAAAGACTCGAAAATGTGTTCAAGAGATTATGATCGTATCAATAATACATCACCATTCTCAAGGTTTCGAGGAGGGGTCACCAATGATCGGGAGTCGAGCCTTCCAACTTTTCTAAACCAGAGGGTGTTCGTTTCGGTGCCTCAGCATGGAGAAGCGAGAACGTAACGTCACTGTGGTAAGAGAGTGATGGTTTGGTCTAAGCCAATGGTGGAAACTGGACTTATCATTAATCAACAATCATGTGTCGGTGCAAAAGCTAGCGCAAGGATTCTGCCTATTAAAGAAGGCTATCATGGAATTTAAAATACGACTCTTGTAGTGTAGGAAGGGTAAGGTAGATGTATAGATCATCGTGTTCGCCTGTAGGTTGTGTGATCCATAACTCCGTCCTCGAATGTCCTGAAGACATTCCCATCAGTAAAGGCATCCATTCGTTAAGTGGGGTATACGAGAGAGCTAATCAAGTAGAATAAGAATAAACCATTTAACAGGGTAATAAGGTAGTCTTGTGATTGGTGTAAATCGTGGTATGGTTGTTGGCGTTTCATTAATTCGGTTGTCAATCGAAGCGATAGGGAATTAATGAGGTTCATGCGAATAACCGAGTGAAAGCAAGGGTCCAAGAATAATCGAAGGATTTGACCAGCTAATTTGTTGTCTAGAAGTAATCTCCAGTAGTGGTGCGGGGCGGCATGGCACAAAAAGGGAAGTTCGTTGCATCGCGGTCGCGCGAGTGTATCACTTGTCCAAAACAGTGTAAGGTTTCGTGTTGCATAACGACAAACGCGTGTAACTGTGACTGCTTCGCTTCTGGCGATGATGACAGGTGAAGGTGATAAAGTTCGTCAACCGGTATGCGTGGGTTTTGTTCTCCTAAGCCTGAGTTCGTGCAAGCCAAGTCTGGTCTTCGCGGATGTTGACGTACGAACCGGCTGTACGGAGGGTCAGATGGCGACTTCATGTCGAGGTAAACATGCGAGTAGATAGAATGCATAAACAGCCGTTGTAGCGGGGTGACAAGAATTCAAGAAAGAAATTGACCACCGTTTGTCAAATTTCAAGTAAACAATTGTGTGTCACAAAGAACACCATAGGGCTAATAGACAACATGCTGCTTTCCTAATTTAACATACTATAACATCACACCATGCAAAAGTAATCTAGCAAGTAGATAATATAAACTCAAATCATACCACCTAGTGTTTTGAGCCTTGCACGTGGAGCGAAGCGTCGTTGTGGATCGTTGAACACTGTACAGGTTATAGTCTGGTTTTATCAAAAAACTTTTCCCTTTTTAAAACCAAGTTCACTATAACCAATGGCTCTGATACCAATCTGTCACACCCCCAAAATCCACACGCGGAGTATCACCGCTTGGAGGCGTGACATGACCAGGATCGAGCCACCAATCATATTGAACAACACAATTAAGTAAATAAAACCAAACATAATACGATTGGTGACCAAAGCTAGTTAACCTTGTTTGGTTTAAACAGCGGAAGCGTAAACGTGAGTTCAGAACATAAGTTCACAGTTCATAAGTTTAAAGTCTCAAACATAAGTTCCATAGGTTTATAAAGTTCAATTATTAAGTATGGGATATAACAACCCATGTTCCACAACGACTCCTCCCCCGTGCAAGCTCCAAGCATTTAGCGACCTGTAAGGCATGTAACAACTAGTCAACAACAAAGTTGAGTGAGTTCACGTTTGGTTGTTTAGTTAATGAGTTCGTATCAGGAATCGGAAGTTCGTTTCATAACCAAGTATTACCCATTATTCTTGATTCCCAAACCTTTACGATATTTAGTGGGGGCTTCCCATTATGTATGTTACTAGACTAGGCGTATCCATAAGAGTCCTTCCCAATCCGAGGACGGTGTTAAGTATGAGTGTACGTAGGTTTTACGTACGTGCCCTTCTCATCCGAGGACAGTAGTGAGTGTGAGTGTACGTAGGTTTTACGTACGTGCCCTTCTCATCTGAGGACAGTAGTGAGTGTAAGTGTACGTAGGTTTTACGTACGTGCCCTTCTCATCTGAGGACAGTAGTGAGTGTACGTAGGTTTTACGTACGTGTCCTTCTCAATCCGAGGACAGTAGTAGGTAGTCTAGTAGTGTTGGTAATATAAATAGAGTGATAGTACGAGTAGTTATTCAATCCCATTCCCAACCACCGGGAATCCCATGCCTTAGTAAGGGTGTGAACTCACCTCGGTTTGCTCGGTTAGATTCTCAATATAGCTAACAGTCAAGGTCGGTCAATCACGTCCTAGTATGATTTACCAGTTAGTCATTTAGTGGCTTTCAAATAGAACACAAAGTTCCTACACGTATCTATCACACAACATGCATCACTGTAACGGTTTATGCCCATCTAAGTTTCCCGTCCATTCCCCACTCAAAATCAAACATACGATAATGCACATAACATATATAACATGTCAAATCATTCACAGATAGCATACTCGACATTTAGACACGCAAATCACTACTTATGTCGTTTCAGCATTAATACTCAAAACCGGCTGTTTTCGGACATTTAAATAAAATAGTTAGATTATTCCAAAAATTCCCAAATTTTTATAGAACATCCTAAACATTCCATATTTTATTGTGTAAAAATATCGGGGTCCGGTTTATCACCAATATTTTATAAAAATTCATATTCGGGACTGAACTCAGATTTATGTATTTCTGACTACAGTCCACGAAACAATTTATTACAAATTCATCGTAAGTCCGATTTGCGAAATTCCAGTGGGGTAATTACAAATACTTCAGTTATCATCTACAGTAAAATTTTCATGGTCCGATTCATCACAAAACTCAGGTTACGACTGAAAGTACGACACCCATTTATTGCTGTCAAAATTCAGCTTAAGTAGCTGTTACAAATTAACACTTTAAAAATAGTAAACGGAGTCCAAAAATTACGATTCTGGTGCCATTAGAACCGTATTTCATAATAACATATTTTAGATTCAAAATATCAATTTTTCGTTGAGGTTAAGACCTGTTTACAGCCAACAGAAGTGGGCTGTAAAAGTTAGACAGATTCTGATTCTTTTGTGTTTAACCTTCTAAATCGTGTTCGATCGATTCCTTTAACAAGTTTAGTGACCACAACAACATCATATACTAATATCATTCAGTAAAGCATCAGATAATCACCCAATCATCATAATCACACAAGATCTACATGATTTACACACATAACATATCTTCTTTATCCAACTTATTCATCTTTTGTCCAAGACTTTATGTTAGGTTCTTTAGTGTTTCATTTTCAGCCATTAAATCAACTATTAACCACTTAAATAACATGAAAAACGAACGGATCTAAGTTCTTACCACTAGCTCAAGGCTAGGGGAGTTCGAGTGTAGAAAAGTGATGGTTAATAGCGAATGGAGAAGGTCCTTCCACTTCCGAACGCACCGAGCTCCGTTATTCGCCTTTGTGCACCTTAATATCACCCTAGATTGCTTGATGGAGGAATGAAAATGGTGGAGATAATATGGGGGTGTTGGGCCGTAAGCTTGTAGGGTGGGAGTGAGGAAGTTTGTTGGTGATGAAGATGATAAGAAGTGTAGGTGGTTTATAACTCTCAAGATCTTTTAACCATTGGGTATGATGTCCCCCAAAGTACCATACAACATCAAGTCAAGGTCTCTATGAAGATTATGGAAGATATTAAGGAATCTTATGGTGGGGAGGTCCCTAGGGACGGTTACAACTCAAGGGGGTGGGGTAAATTGTGTTTAGATGGTGACTAACCTAGTTAGTGGGAGTTTGAAGGTAGTATCAAATGTTTAGTGTGTTAATTAATATAAGGGGTGTTAGGGTATTCGGGGACCCTAACTAGCTCAGAAAAAGAAAAACAATGTCAATGTCAATATTTTTATGTTCCCGGTAAAGTCCGGTTGTTCGGTTTGATACTATTCCGTTAAACTGCTTAATTAATCCGCAAAGCGTCCTATATGTATATTTTTGTAACGTTTATACTTTCTAACACTTAGGAAAATATAACAGATTATTTAGTGACCTTTCTGCATACTACTAGTATGTTGACAAGCACATGTAAGCACATCACAGATATCAGAAAGCAGTTAAGTAATTCCACACAGTCGTCAAACACTTTCATTATCAACAATAAATTGTACGGAATACATGTAAATTCGAGGGTTGTCACATTCTCCCCCTGTTAAGAGAATTTCGTCCCGAAATTTAGCGCGTGGTTACTGAGGAAGCTAGTTAAGTTGCGTTGTTTTCCAGATTTTCCTGGGGTGTCACATCCTCACTCTCAGATGCTCTGCTCAATCTCCAACCGCATCAGGTCAAAATTTATAAAACATTGATAGTTTTGGTATATTTGCTCAGTTCGTTCGTTGATTTGATGCTTTTGTTGATTGTTTCGAAAACATTGATAGTTTTGGTTAATTTGATCAGTTCGTTTGTTAGGTCAGTATGATTAGGGTGACGATTTTTTTAATTAGTTCGGTGTAGTTCAGTTTCAATTAATTTGATTTTTTTAGTTACACTGGTGTTAAGTTGGTTAATCACTTGTTGTTTAAGAAGCATGAGTCTACGGTTAAGTTATGTGTTCGGATCGGGTGGGGATTGTTGTGGTTTGTTTACTGTGGGTTTGTTTTGGTTAGTTTGTTAGTTTCGGCTTTTCTGTTTGGTGGCATGATGTTGAGATGGATAGTGGAGGAACCGGTACAGGTAACAGAGAAGTTGATTTTTTATTATACGAAAGATACGCCTACGGCTTTTGGGGCGATAAGTTCTTGTCCAGAGTCGTCTGTTATAATGCACAACGAAAAGAGCGTGATTGGGAGTTCTGTTGAATCACGGGTTATACCGTTTGATCATGAAGTGCAGGCGACTGTTTTTTTTTTAACTCTGTCGGAATCTGATTACAATATAAATCTTGGGATTTTCAGGTGAGGGTGGATTTTCTGTCGAGAGATGGTAACGTTCTTGCGAGTACAAGGCAGCCATGTATGTTGCGGTTTAAAAGTCAGCCGATTCGGCTTGTGTCAACTTTCTTGAAGTTGGCTTCTCTTCTGACTGGATATTCGTCAGAAACACACAAGTTGGATATGAAGTTCAGAGGATATATTGAAAAAGACGTCCATACTTGATGTTCGAGGGTCGTCATTGAACAACGTGCAGAATTTGCAAGGAGGGGTGGTGTTCCTGAAATATACTCCGCGTCTTTGAAGAAGAGTCTCGACTTCCTTTTGTAAAAAGGATGTTGTGGTATTCAAAGTGGTTGATATCCATGTGGATTAGCGTTACGATGTATATAATGGAGTTGTTATTCACACTTCTATGTTGCCGGTCCATCATATTTCCATGGGAACAATCTTTGGGTTGTGATTTAGGTTCTTCAAATGACGGTGTAACTCACAACAAGCCGAACGCTTCAAGCTAGCTGCACTTGGAGATTCCGATACGATTGATCATCTTTTGTTCATGGTATGCAATCAAACTCTTGCTCTACCACGTATAATCTTGATGATTAAAAATGAAAAAAAATGTACTTCATGAGGTTTTTGTATTTTAAGATTCATTTGTGATGTATATATGGGATAATAATCAAGATTTGAAATTTTTAGCTTTTAGCTGCACTTGGATAGTCACATATGATCATCCATGTATCATATGCATCTTGTATCATTTCCAATAATGTATGATGACACAAAACCAACGATAATAATAAAGTTTGAAACAGGAAAACAAGTACTTTAATTTAACATTTAACCGACTTAATAATAAAGTTTTGGTTAATTTGATCAATTTGTTTGTTAGGTCAGTATGATTAGGGACTAATGGATAATAAGTTCGGTGTAGTTCATTTTCAATTAATTTGATTTTTTTGAATTTTTTTGATTTTTTTAGTTTTTCTGATTTTTTTTTAACTTTTCTTATTTTTTTTTTTTGAATTTTTCTGATTTTTTTTTTGAATTTTTAAAATTTTCATATTTTTACAATTTTTTTGAATTTTTTGAATTTTCTGATTTTTTTTTATTTTTTCTGATTTTTTTTAATTTTTGTTTTTTTAATTTTTTATTGATTTATTTTTAATTTTTAGCCTATCATGACTAAAACCCATGTTTACCTAAACTCATCCTAACCCATTTCTAATAAACCCATCTTAACCCAAATTCATCCTAACCCATTACCCAAACCTACCCAACCCACCCATTTTGCCACCTCTAACTTAACCGTAGACTCATGCTTCTTAAACAACAAGTGATTAACCAACTTAACCGTATGGGGGCATGTGATGGATCATGGATTGTCACCTAAGATGGTGGATGATGTGCTACACCCCCCCCCCCCCCCCCGGTAGGCTACAGAGTGTGGTCATGATCCTCATGTGTCACATCCCAACCGATGGCGGAAACATCGGGATGAGACGAAGTGCGTAGATTGCTCGAGACTTCATAACGCTATTTGTGTCAAGTATTTAATGTTTACATTTTACATGGTTTGATCTAGAATATAACAAATTTAAAATAAATAATGCACAATAAGTATTCAAATAATTATATTTCATTTCATTAATAATGAATTATTACAAGTATTTGAACCAGAATACAAAAGGATTGAAAGTAAATTACAATACAACGAGCAATAAAGTTTAAATGCGTTTCTAGGCAATCATACCGGATTCATCTGTCACAATCCTGCAACATGTATTAAAAGCATGGATCAGTACAAAAGCACTGGCGAGCATACAAGTTTGAATAAAAGTATAAGTACAAAAGTTTGTTTCAATCTAACATGACAACTTGCATTCACGTCCTAACTAGCATACATAGACAATCTAAACATAACGAATAGCATGAATACACAAATTAAAACTGACATGCATAAACAATCTAAACACGACGAATAGCATGGAAAAACAAGTTGAAGCTATCATGTATGAACATCCTAAGTATAACGAATAGCGTGTGTGTTGGAATGCATAATTGTGTAGGTTTGAGTGTACAAGTGGATTTGTTAATTAATACATGTTACGCCCAAAAAAATGCATAAAGTGTAAAAAAGGGGTCGAGTATGCTCACATTGGTTGCGTATAAGAATTCTTTCGGGAATCACGCACGAATGAGATTAGAAACTTGAAACGGCGAAGATTATCCGAAACGAGACGATGAACTCTGCTGAACCACCATCACCGCCGTCGGACTCCACAGCCGTCGCCGGCCGCTGTCAACCACCGTCTTCATCATCGGGTTTGTCGGGAAAAACGTCGAACAGAAAAGAACACCCCACTGCCGTCATTGGCCGTCGCCGGCTGCCGGAAAACGGCGCCTTCGCCGTCGATCCCCCTCCGCATCACCGTTTTCTCTATCTCTTCGACTCTTCTCTCTCTCTCACACTTCTTGATCCTGTTCTCTCTAAAAAAACAGGGATGCGTGTGTTGCAGGTGTGTGTGTCGCCGGGAAGAGGAGTCAAGTGAACGGGGGTGTGGGGGTGGGTGTGGTTGCTGCTAGGTTTCGAGGAGATGAGGGGGTGGGTAGTGACCGGAGAAACAAACGTCCGTCAGTCGCCAAGCGCCGCCACCCATAGTGGTGGCCGGCTGATCATCATCATCATCTCGAGAGAGAGGGAGTGGATTTGTGGTGTGGATATTTGGATTTGTGAAGAAAAGAGTTTAAGAGGGAAAATAGTTTTGTGAGCGGCTGATGTTATAAAAATGGGATTAGGGTTTTTCACACACTACTTATATATATATATACTAGGTTAATTCTTGTTTTAAGTGGGCTTGGGCCCAAGGCTCACAAGCCCAATCCCGTGTTTTGAGTGGCCCAATCTTACTTACGAACCCGTTTTCAAAACCCAAACTCTCTGTAACGTCGTAAACTAAAATTTTAGATTAAAAAAAATATGTAAAATAGTACCGGTAGTCGTTTCGCGTTTGATCGTCGGTTTCGCGTAAAACGTTTCCTTGTCGTTTTTAATCCGTTTTCGACTGCGATTCTAAAAAAATAAAGGAATGATCTCGTATTTTCTAAGAACGTGGAATTACGAAAATACGAGGCGTTACAGTCTCCCATCCTTTAGGAAATTTCGTCCCGAAATTTATTTAAGGGAAAGACTCTTGGAGAAATGGTTAGTTAAAATTGAAATATGACGTTCGAAGTGTGTTGAAACGTAAGAGATAGCTGTAGCCATTGCAGCTACGAGGACGGGATTTGGTCATGAATAATCGAGTATCAGGCATTTCAAAGCGCATTGGGTACGATACGAGAAATAGATTGTGAGTGATCATGGTTTGCATTCAATATAGCAGGGAAACACCGAATTTCTCATGGCACGTTTTTACGAAACCTTGGTAATATTGTAGGAACACTTATATATAGGAAGTACCAGCGGTGTATCCACCATGTTTATACCAGCGGTATATTAACGTATTATGAGTGATAATGATAGCGTATAGAATTTTAAGTAAGCATGCATGATTGTATTCAAGTATGAGAGAGGTTATAAGTATGAGTATGATTAAAGTCTTGAATAGTCCACACGAGATATTTAGTTAACTAGATTAACGCATTACTTGTCACACCCCAACCGATGGCGGAAACATCGGGGCATGGTGTAACAACCCGCACTTTTGTGCGTTGTTACTACTCGCAATACTCGTTACGCCTAGCACCAGAGATTCGGATCATAATGTAACTATATCGTATATATCGCTCTCCGAAGGATAATTGCATATTTTCGAAATACAATATTGCTATACTATACACTATTATCACAAACACTAACACACACGGAGGCATTGAGTGAGGACCTATTCTACCCTCCTTAGTGGCCGTGATGTGTCGAACGTAAAACAATTAACGCTAACAAGGACTCTTGGGTGAGTGCTATAGCTCCAGTCGTTGTGACGATGACGACAATACGAGTGAATGGTACCCCGTCAGTCTTTGTGGCACCACACACAATAACGTTCACGACGACATCAAGAAAGGACCTATACTACCCTCCTTGATGGCTGTGAAACGTCGCTAATAATCGCATACTCAAACGAAAACCGGTTGTTATATCGAAACTTTGGAATATGGATACGTAAATACGACCCCTAGTGATATATATACGTATATAATAATAATATAAATTTACTATGAAAAGCGCGTACTTCAAAAACTATCAAAACGATCGAAACGGAGAAATTCATCGCGTCAGGATAGCCATCCGGACGGATAGCAATCCGGACGGACAGCTATCCGCGCGGATGGGCTATCCGCACGATTGGGCCATCCGGACCAGAACCCACTTCAGCTCCACTTTTGCCTATAAATACCATGTCACATCACTTGAACAGTGATGTGACAGCTCCCGCTCGGCCAAACACGCTCAGGACCCTTTTCTCTCGATTTCCTCGCGATTCCGGTAAGATTTCAACCTAGAAACTTGTACTTCCATGATCTACACTCCATTCCACATCATTCTATCTTTTAAAACTCAAATTCTAACCGTGAAATCTGCTGATTTGAGGCGTTTTGAGGTGATGTCACCAAGAGTTCTTATGAACTTCCAGTTGTGACCTCATCCCACCGTAAACGACTCAGATCCGGGTGATTTCCACATGTTTTAGTCACAAATCTCGCCTAAATCTATGTATTTAACCAAGGAACTGTGCGATTTCGAGTTAACCATGAAGAACCATCACGAACGGCCAGATCTGATGGAACGGGGTGATTCCCGGCCGTTAGAGCGGTTCGGAATTGACGGAACTTCAAGTGTTAGTGCGAGATTACACTGTCCCGGTAACTCTACACGTATTCATTCCGATAAACACTCAGAAACAGAATTTAGAATGCGAAACAGACGTGTTGTCCGCACGGATTACGTGTAATCCGCACGGATAACATGAATCCGCACGGATAACATGCCATCCGCACGGATAACATGTCATCCGGACGGATACATGTCATCCGGACGGAGTAAATATCAACCCGCACGGATAACAGGACTGGCCGCACGAGTTACTTGTCCGCACGAATGACATGACTGTCCGCACGAGTTACTTCACGAGTTACTTGTCCGCACGAATGACATGACTGTCCGCACGAGTTACTTGTCCGCACGAGTGACATGACTGTCCGCACGAGTTACAATCCGCACGAGTCAACACTAATCTGACCCGATAGCCTGTCATCCGACCGGATGACAGCCATCCGACTCAGATCCTTAAGCCATCCGACTCTGACCCATATGCCATCCGATCTGATGAGCCCATCCGAATGGGTGAGCACCATCCGACCAGATGACTGACTTTTCAATACTATTCTCGCTTAACCATGCATCGTTTACTATATCCTTCAATGATTAACGCAGACGTATTCACAACCGATCCAATCAAGTTGTATCCCCGCTAAATACGCACTGTGAGTATACTTGAACCCTTTTTAATCGTGTTTGGGGTGTAACATACGTTTCTAACAAATCAAACTTATCAATCGAACTATTCAATCAATCGAATTATCACTTACGAATAACTGTTATGCATAGATATACGTGATACTAGTTGCATATGTGCTAGGGCTTATACTCGCGATGTCCCACCATGACTAGTATAGTACTATTGCGCCCGACGGGGTCTAGTTTGCCATCGCATATTCGAGCATCGAGGACTTAGTTGGTAGTATCAGCTTTGTGAGTATGTATGTCGTGTGTTACGTCCTTGCATATGGAAATTCGCTACACTTTTTATCTATTATGCTACTTATCAAACCTGTATACTCGCCAATACTTTTGTATTGACAAATATTTTAACGTATGTTGCAGGTTAGATCGCAGGCTATATCAAATCAAGCTAGGAAGTCTAGAAACTCCACTAAAATCTAGGTTGTCGGATTTGTATTGTTCGAGAGGACAAGAAATCTGTGATAACTTATGTGATTATATTATTTGTTAGTATGGGATAATGAATGTATTAAATATTATCGCAATATAGTTGTTATGGATTCTCTTGAGCAATCTGATTCGCCTAGTGCCGCGCCCCGATGATTCCGCCATCGGTTGGGGTGTGACACATGGCACTGACCGAAACAGATTGTCCAGAAGTTTCCATAACAATTTTCATTACCAATTAATTTAAAGTAACATGTCTCATACCATGTCTCAAAAGATAATACAATTATTACAGACAAAATCTAGGCAAATAGTTCTGTTCCGACAACTCAGATTTCCTTTGTACAGACAACTATTTGTTGGCCTCTAAGACCTTATTCTAGCCTCGATTTCCTAGTAGATAAGCATCCTAAGCACCTGTCACATACGTTAAAATAAAGTCAATACACATAGTGTAAAGGTGAGCATACAAGTTTGATAATAGCATATAGAGTTCGAAAGCGTTACGCATAACCAACACGTACATAGAATGAAATGAGGCATGTTAGTTATCGACATGAACCTATCGATACCAATGACTGCGGGTTGACTGCCCAAGGCAGTTCGTAATACATGATCACCATTGTAATCCATGCAAATAATTGTCCTTAACAACCCCCGAGTGAACGGGTGCTGAGTCCAAACTAATAGTACTATCGTTGCTAAGACAGGTAGACAGCATTCCATGTGTAAACATAACAAACAAGCATTCATTAAGTCACGTATAACATGCGGTAACGGTTAGCGTTTAAAGTATTTCGTAGTGTGTTCGATGTGATTTAGTATAAGTAACGTATGTAACACCCAAAAGGCATAAAGCAAAAAGGGATCGAGTATACTCACAGCGATTGATGGATTGAAGGGAGCGCTAGAGAGTAGGGTTAGCCTGATCAGAACGATAGCATAACGATAAGCGACGCGTAAAACGATGTAAGGTGTAAGTGGCTCGGACAGCAGTTTGGTCAGATGATAATCCGATCAGACGGTCAGTCGTGCGGATGACAATCCGGTCGGACGGTAGTCCGGTCGGATGACTATTCGAGTGGATTGTTTCTTCCTTTGAGAAGGATGTGTTTGTGTATGATGGCTTGACCTTTGAAGTTTTCGTTGTAGCATTTTGAAAACATTGAAGTATCTCTACCCTTCAGGTCGGTCGGTCGGACGGTGACTCGAGTGGCGAGGTTACTCAGTGAGAACAAATCCACAGCAGGGCGGTCACTCGGTCGGATGTCCATCCGAGCGGGTGGCAACTCTGTTGTTGAACATGTTGAAAATTGTTTAAGTGTCAAAGTCCAAATGTCTTATGATTCGGGTGGCTGTCCGTGCGGATGGTAGTCCGGTCGGACAAGAACTCGTTCAACAACCAGACTTAAACTGTTGGGAATGTAGTTAAGTGTGGGACCCAAGGTGCAAGTCGTTCAGACAGCCGGTCGCTCGGATGGCTGTCCGTTCGGACAGCAGTCCGATCGGACGGTACTCCGTACTGGTCGTTCCATTCGTCTTACACTTGGTCGTTTGATTGTTTGTCGTGTTATCGAGATGTGTTGAGATCGTGCTAACCAACAGAGTCCCATCCTAAGCTCTAGTGACCTGATCGAGCAGGAACCACCCAAGTTCGGTCAGTCCACCGGTTTAAGACGATTGCTTTTTGGTTAACCCGAAATTGATAATCCCGTGAGTAGAATCCAGATCTTGAGCTAACACAACACTACGAATGAGTAGAAGACTAGAACAAGGTCCGATTCTATCGGTTTTGAGTGCATTGAGTGTAAAAGAGTTGAAAGAAAGTTGAATAACCATCTTTCAATCCTTTTTCTTGTGAATATGTTCAGATCTATGAAAGATCTTGGTTTGTCTATGTGGAAATCGGTTAGATCTAAGTTGTTCTTGGTGGATTGAGGCCAAAACATGAAGTTCTTCAAGAACCCATGATGACGTCATCCTATAACACCTTGAATCTTGGTGATTTCACGGTTAAAAGTTAAGATTCAAAAGATAGAAAGGTGTAGGAGTGCGTGTAGATTAAGGAAGTACAAGATTTAGGACGAGATCTTACCGAAATTGAGAGAAATCGAAGAAAAGGTGAGGAGCACGAGCTGGTCGGACAGAGAGTTGCCAAAAGTAGAAAGAATGAAAGTGACAGGAGGTATTTATAGAGTTCCAAAAGAGGAAAGAGCTGGCCAGTCGGATGGCATCTCACTCGGGTGACAGTCCGGTTGGATGGCACCTCGACCGGATGGCAGCCCGGTTGGATGGCAATCCGGTCGGCTGGCATCTGGTTCGAGTGTTCGGTGCGACGATTTTTGATATTTCGATTTCGATTGCGAGCGATGCGAATGCGATAGAGTTTCCTATTCAAATTACTTTTAATCCCAACTATTCATATCTCGCGCTATCTCTTCTCTACTAATTATCATAGTTCGATTTCGATTGCGATTGAGTTCGATTGCGTTTGAGTTTCGATTGCGATTCGATTGATTACCACATATAACATAAATAAACATGCACAAGTAACACATAAGGCACACACACACGTATAACAATAACCAAAATGCGTAATTCGAGTTGCGAGTGTGATTGTGACAGCGATTAAGCGATTAAACATGCGATAAATAGCGATTAATATGCGATTATTAATAGATACTCCACATAATACAACTAAGGCGAAAATAAAATAGACTAATTACAAGTCAAAGAAGTCAAAACAGGAATTGAGCAAGGAGATACAGATCGAAATCAACAATCTTGTCTTCCTTTGACTTCAATCTTGACTTTGACTTTGACTTTCGAAACACGGGGTGTTACATTACTGGCATGTGATCTCACTGGTCAAACCATCGTGTCCGCAAGTATGAATGAATGACTTAACATGACCGCAAGTCCATGCGGCGGGCGTTACTCCTATAGCGCTACACAAGCGCTATATATGTTAAGGTAAGGCTTCTTCCGAAGTTAATGACAAAATTGTCAACCCAACGTTTAACGCAAGCGTCATCTAATCATAGCACATGTCATCATTTCGTTGCTATGAAAAGATCCGTAAAAGTTTAACTTAACATGACCCCAAATCCATGAGGCGGTGTGCTACTCCTATAGTGCTTCACAGGAACTATATATGTTAAGGTGAGGCTCGAATAAATCGAACCAACGTGTCCGCTAGTATCATCTCTATAGCACATGTCATCATTTTGTTGCTATAAAGACCGTAAAAGTTTAACTTAACGTAACCACAAATCCATGTGGCGGTGCGCTACTCCTATAGTGCTTCACAAGCACTATATACGTTAAGGTGTGGCTTCTTACGAAGCTAATGACCAGTTCATCACATAAAGAATGTCCAGTAATCCCGAATCAAGTATAACGTATCAGTATGCGTGTATTGATTTATTGGGTAAAAACGATGATTAGGTAACAAGTATTAAATCGCATTAATATAAAAGAGAGGCTTGACAAGTATTGGAGTGCTTCGGGTTTAGAAGCTTTAACTATTCCAAAGTGAATCGCAAGTCCTTCCGAATTAGGGAGACATGCTTTGGCCTAATAGGTATAATACTCTCGTCGCCAGGCGATTAGCGGTATTTTACCCTTCCAGTTAGTACATGTCCCTAATTTGATTGAAAATACGAAACTTTGGCGAGATTGAAAATCGTAGGGCGGGACCAGTCACCAAGGTGTGGATATCAATCCTAGCTTGACAATTTCGTCCCCAAAATGTGGTTTATTGAACGAAACAAGATAAAATCTCGACTCGTCAATAAGGAACCACTAGAGTATGAAATGGAAATTCCCATCAAGATGCGTATATCACTCCTGACTTGATGGTGTAATTTCGTGCAAAAATAACATCTAAGGTGGATTGAAATTCATCACCAAAGGCGGGAATCACCCCTATTCTGGTGAGTCGTTTCGATTGTGGGATATGAGTATCTTCAAGAATGTATTGTGTGAAATGTTTTAGAAAAGAAACACATTGTATATTTAGACAAAAGAAGAGATAGAAGCAAATAGGAAGAATTACATTTTGAGCAAGAAACAGGAATGGTCAAGTTTTGGTACTTAGACTATAGACTAGGTCGAACATGACAATTCTACCTAATTCCCTATAGTTATGCCTCTGATACCAATCTGTCACACCCCAAACGATGGCGAAAACATCGGGATGAGACGAAGTGCGTAGATTGCTCGAGACTTCATAACGCTATTTGTGTCAAGTATTTAATGTTTACATTTTACATGGTTTAATCTAGAATATAACAAATTTAAAATAAATAATGCACAATAAGTATTTAAATAATTATATTTCATTTCATTAATAATGAATTATTACAAGTATTGGAACCAGAATACAAAAGGATTGAAAGTAAATTACAATACAACGAGCAATAAAGTTTAAATGCGTTTCTAGGCAATCCTACTGGATTCATCTGTCACAATCCTGCAACATGTATTAAAAGCATGGATCAGTACAAAAGCACTGGCGAGCATACAAGTTTGAATAAAAGTATAAGTACAAAAGTTTGTTTCAATCTAACATGACAACTTGCATTCACGTCATAACTAGCATACATAGACAATCTAAACATAACGAATATCATGAATACACAAATTAAAACTGACATGCATAAACAATCTAAACACGACGAATAGCATGGAAAAACAAGTTGAAGCTATCATGTATAAACATCCTAAGTATAACGAATAGCGTGTGTGTTGGAATGCATAATTGTGTAGGTTTGAGTGTACAAGTGGATTTGTTAATTAATACATGTTACGCCCAAAAAAATGCATAAAGTGTAAAAAAGGGGTCGAGTATGCTCACATTTGTTGCGTATAAGAATTCTTTCGGGAATCACGCACGAATGAGATTAGAAACTTGAAACGACGAAGATTATCCGAAACGAGACGATGAACTCTGCTGAACCACCATCACCGCTGTCGGACTCCACAACCGTCGCCGGCCGCTGTCAACCACCGTCTTCATCATCGGGTTTGTCGGGAAAAACGTCGAACAGAAAAGAACACCCCACTGCCGTCATTGGCCGTCACCAGCTGCCGGAAAACGGCGCCTTCGCCGTCGATCCCCCTCCGTATCACCGTTTTCTCTATCTCTTCGACTCTTCTCTTTCTCTCTCACTTCTCGATCCTGTTCTCTCTAAAAAAACAGGGGTGCGTGTGTTGCAGGTGTGTGTGTCGCCGGGAAGAGGAATCGAGTGAACGGGGGTGTGGGGGTGGGTGTGGTTGCTGCCAGGTTTCGAGGAGACCAGGGGGTGGGTAGTGACCGGAGAAACAGACGTCCGGCAGTCGCCAAGCGCCGCCACCCATAGTGGTGGCCGGCTGATCATCATCATCGAGAGAGAGAGAGAGGGAGTGGATTTGTTGTGTGGATATTTGGATTTGTGAAGAAAAGAGTTTAAGAGGGAAAATAGTTTTGTGAGCGGCTGATGTTATAAAAATGGGATTAGGGTTTTTCACACACTACTTATATATATACTTGGTTAAATCTTGTTTTAAGTGGACTTGGGCCCAAGGCTCACAAGCCCAATCCCGTGTTTTGAGTGGCCCAATCTTACTTACGAACCCGTTTTCAAAACCCGAATTCTCTGTAACGTCGTAAATTAAAATTTTAGATTAAAAAATATATGTAAAATATGTCACACCCTGGCTTTGTGGAAGCGTGGTTAATTTGGTGTGACTTCTTAATACCATAGCTTAATCATAACAAAGCTATATGAAGTAAAAACATGCAAGATCATCCGTTTGATTAAGTTTTAAAACCAGAGTAACATACTGTTGTCTTAAAAACTTACAACATCATAACATAAAACATTGTCTTAAACATCAACATGAGATAAACGCAGTTTAAGATTTGTGACTTGTCCAGGAAAGAGTCACATTTCCTAAACTGGGATGACCTTGGAACCCAATATGCAGCGGGAAAACACGTCATACCGTGCCAGATCCTGTTAATTTCCTGAAATACATGTAAGTTGAAAAATCAACAATAATGTTGAGCGAGTTCATGTGCAAGTGAGTATGTAAAACACTTGTAAGTATAAAAGTTTCCTGGTATGTAGCAGTGTAAGGAAAAGAGATCACCAATGGTTTGCAAGGCCATTAGCATGTTGTGAAATGCAAGTAGGAAGACTCAACCTAGCCGATTTATGCGTCGGGCACAAAGTCACTCAAGGTCCGTTCTGTTGGTCCTCTTAGAGGTCCGTTCTGTTGGGCCTAGAGTTGGGCTCGCTACACCCAGATAGATCTACCGCTACTGTCCCTCGGTGTTCTGCCTACCCATTCACATGATCTAAGTAGTAAACCTCCTTACGTTAACATACCGTGTATAATAGTACTTGTAAACAAAGTAACATGTATTTCACCCCCGCAGTTAAGAAAACTGAAAACAGTTAGAGAAAAGGGGGACATGAACTCACAGTGAAGCGTCTCTACCAAGTATCTCCAAATCAGAAAGCTGTGCGACGACCTACAAGTGCTAATTCTATTAGACGGACGGCCGTGCCTTAGCTTTATAGTTAAATCTTTTGGGAAATAGTTAGACAACTATTTCGTGTTTACGTTCTGTACATACTTGGTAGTTAATCTCCTTCCCAAGGATGGGGGATTCAATACATGTGCGTTCAAATTACATCATTAAGTCTCACTTAATATATATACCTTTCCAATTCCAAAATATAAGTATTTTTCTCAAAAATATTATATTTTCATTTCACATAATTTTTCTCCAATAATACGTTGTTAAAATATGCGTTCATAAATATTTTCGTAAGTGCGTAAGTTACGTTTTAACAATCGAGTGGTAAAATACTTACCGGTGTAACTTATATATTTATGGTGAAAGCGTTCGTATTATTTTGGATTCGTTACCGTTCGTAAATATTATTTTTACTCTAAAAATAATATTTATGTATTTCACAAAATAATCATAAACAGTGTGTGAAAATATATATACTTATCACGTTAACTTTTGTGAAAATCCCACCTCCGAATATTTAGTAAATAAAGTCATGGCGAAATCCATATTTCGAAAACATGTCAAAAATGATTTCTAACACTTGTAGTGCAAATAGTTTTAAGTGTTAGGTTTTTAGAAAAATTTCGCCAGAGTTTCCTCTGTAACTGGAGGTGGCCACGCTTTCAAGCGTATCATTTTCTTTAACAAATCAAATCAACCAATGTTCTCAACATTATCAAACAACTTTTCAACATTTTAACTAGTCAAAGATAGACATAATCGCAAAAATATACGAACTTGTGGTTTGTCTAAAATATGTAGTAAATCTCTTTACTTTTAATGGATCTTTTGTGTAAATAATCCGATTTTGTAAAAACCTCGTCTTTCGAGAAAATCCATCTTTACAACTTCTAGTAACATTTGACAAAACTAGTTCTTTGTCGGATCTTTTCATTTCACAAGTGTTTACACACTTGTGGTTTATAAAATCATGCTTGTTAGTATAAAATCCTTCTTTAAAATACATGATTTCTTTGATATGTGGTTCTTTGAAATTACCACTTGCAGATGCGTAGATCCGCTAGTTTTAATCACTATTGTACAAGTCAAAACACTTTTACACAAGTTCGTGTTTCATGTGTGGTAGAGTTTCATCTTTTAACCCTCGTATCATTCAAAACCAGCTTATGTTAAGATCCATGATCTTACCAAACCGGGTTAAATGATGATCCGAGCTACCACATCGTAGATCGGGCCTAAATAGCCATACATTTCAAATACTACAATTTTTACACAACATAAAAGCTATTAACCACCATTTTAAGTGTTTTTAGTAAACTTTAGTTCATCAACTTGCATTTTAACGAGATTTAACCGATAAAAATTCTTTTAACCACTTTAGATAAGTTCAAATATAAGTTTTAAGTGTTATACCTCTAGCTCAAGGCTAGGGAAGATTCTATGCGCAAAATGGGTGGATAAAAGCCAAAGAAAGAGGTCCTTCGTGTTCCGCTTGCTCCAGACTTCCTAATACGCAACCCTTGATGCTTGAATAACCTTGGAATGGCAAGATTAAGAACCGAAAATATGATGGATGTGGGTGGGGGTCTCGGCCGAAAGTAGAGCAAGAGGGAAAGAGAGAGAGTTTGTTGGTTAAGTGTGAAGTTGTGTGATGATGATTATGTGTAATGACTAGAACTTATAGGCAAAAATTAGAGTTAATTACCCAATGGTTCTTGTGTAGGCTAGATCTTTGACACAAGAGATTTGCTCAATCAACAAGTACATGGGGGTGTCCCCTAGGTGACCGATTCGGTTGGGGGGGGGGGTCCCTTGGTTCGATTTTAACTAGAGGGTTAGGGAGTAATTAGTTAAGTTAAGTGTCTTACCCCGTTACTTGTATGTTACACGTTATGGCGGGTGTTAGAGTAATCAGGGACCCTAACTGGCTCAGAAAAATATAAATAAGGAAAATAATAATATTTTCATGTTCCGGGTAAAGTCCGGTTGTTCGGTTGGATAGTAATCCGTTAAAGCGCTTAATAAAGCTTTAAAGTGTCGTTATTATTCTTTTTAGTGACACAATTTATTCCTGACACTTTGGAAAGTGTCGAGTGTTATTTTCCCCATGTTTTGGCACTTTACTAGTCAGCTAGAAGCTGGATTATTTATCAAAGTGCTGTGTTTTGTGCTTAGAGTACGTTTTAGGCACATCCAGTCATTGTAACTTATTCCTAGAGACGCAGTTCCATAACCCTTATATCCCTACACTCACTGCTAGTGTAGCAAAACATCTCAGGCTCTTACAGGCCTTAGAGGCAGTGTTTGCCTGATGCTGGCTTTATCAGCATGTTCAGTAGGTTATCCGTGATAGTGCTACTGTGCTTTTTGTGCATCATGGTTGTCACTAGGGTTCTGTTTGTAAATAATGTAGTGACGATAAGCAAAGTATGATGCAAGTAAGTACATGTATCAGATATCAAGTAGCAGTTCATCAGCTAGTTCAAACAAGCACAGTAATTAAGCAGTAATTAATCATTAATTAAGTCGTACGGATAACTGGTTTAGTGCGGGTTGTCACAAAATAGTACCGGTAATCGTTGTTTCGCGTTTGATCGTCGGTTTCGCGTAAAATGTTTCCTTGTCGTTTTTAATCCGTTTTCGACTGCGATTCTAAAAAAAATAAAGGAATGATCTCGTATTTTCTAAGAACGTGGAATTACGAAAATACGAGGCGTTACATCTTGGTTATCATGACCCTCCACATTATGTCTTTTAGCCTTAACTCAGTTGGGTTTTTGTTAAATATGGTCATGTGCCTTGCACATGAGGGGTATTCTTGTCATTTTATCTCTCTAAGGACTATCGAATAAATAACTTATATCAAGGGGGACTAAATGTGTAAAAAGATTAAAGAACTCCCCCCCCCCCTACTACCCTAACAACAAAAGATACAAATAAGTATGAAAACCCATTGAAGAAATTGAATGTGGGATTTGAAGAACCCTAGATGTTTACCTTTTGGAAAAAGGGTGTGGTGCATAAAGTGTTATGGGAAGAAAGGGATAGAGAAGATGAGCGATGATGCATTGATTTTGATGACGATAATGATGAGGTGTTGTTGTGAAGAGGACGAAGAAACGGTTGATGAAGCACAAGTAGAAGAAGCAGCCGCCATTTTGTTTTGTTATTTGGGTGAGAACTGCAGGTATTACTTTACCTAGAGTCAACAATCTGGTTGAATTTGATCAGTAGTTGTTTTTTTCCTATTATTATTAACTGGAAATCTAACATGTATAAACTAGAGGCTGAAATAAAAAAATGTATGGTAGAAAGCCGGCCGGCTGCCCAGCGTGAATGCAAAAGGTGTGTACAGTGGAATTTTTGAACTCGTGAATGCCCTCTTCGATCTCGTGTACAACGTTAATGCCCTTTTCCATCTTGTTTTCAACTTGCAATCACATCCAATTACTTCTGTTATTCGCCTCTGATCTCGCTGGAGGTTATCATCTTCGGTTACTCTTAAATCGCGTCTATCCGAGCATCGCTAGGTACGATTTAACATGCTTTTGTTCATTTATACTTTATGATCGAAAGCCCTAACTTAATTTTGAACTATAATAACATATACACGCTTAGTTTGGATCGAAGAAATCTAGGGCTTGAATTTGGATTAGAGTGAATTTGAGAGTTTAGAGAGAGAGAGAAGAGAGAGAGTTTAGAGAGAGTATGTGTGCAGATTTCTTTTATTTAAACATGTTTTTATTTTTTACACAATAGCCCCTTCAAATAAGTTTTTTTTACACAATAGTCCCTGGGAGGTGAAATGACAAAGATGCTCTTATGTGCAGGTCACATGACCATATTTAACAAAAAAGTCTGACTGAGTTAGGGTTAAAGGACATAACGTGCAGGATTTTGAAACGTCAAGGACAAAACTCGTCAAATTTAAAGACAAAGGACACCGCCTGCAATTTAGTACAAACATAAAGAACAAAACTTGTAATTTACTCTAAATCTTATTTACAAACCAAAATTCAACCAAGATTTTGGGCGGAGATGACAAGACTTGTACATGTAAAACCGTTAACTTGTTTAAACATTATTGACTTGCCAACCCGTCTTAACTCATTTGGATAAGTTTGTGCATGGGTCCTGTTCGAGTTTATATCTTTACACAAATACATATACAAATCGTGTTCAGGTGCGACAATTGGTCAAACAGATTCCGCCAACCCAATACGATTGACACCCTACAAACCCTGGTCTGTTGTACCACCATTCAAATTACAGAAATCTACAAGCCAAATTTAAAGAGAAAGAAGTGCAATATAGCTTGAAAGGGATTCTCTCTTCAAGATTCATAGACAACTGAGGTGAACCAATTATTTCCATGTCAGAATTTAACCACGACAGTCGGTCCAACTTGGATATTCAACCTCGAGTTTGTATTGCTTCTCCTTCTCCGTCTTGAAATAAAAGAACGAAAACAAGCAAGAGACTAGAGAGTCAGTATTAGTACTTTCGTGCCTGAAAGAATTCAACTTTTGTAATCAGATTCAAGATCCAACGAGCCCTTTAAATCGAGCATAGAAAACAATCAGAAGAAAAAGAACTGCAGAAAATGCACCCGACACTATCACCACCTGTCAAGTTTCACCATATAAGAAACACGTCAATCTTTCATCTTTAAAGTGTAATTCAAAGGAATACAACCTCCTATATCGCTTATTAAGAAAAAAACTGTCATATTTTAGCTTTTGTAAATATATTTAGCACCACAAGTATTCATAAAGAAGTAAATTTCAGAGTCGGGTCAACTCACCCATACCAAAAATCACTCGTTTTAACATGTTACCCAACCCAACCCACATGACAACCATTTAAATTTTCAACACTGACCCATTTAAACATGTAGCCGTGATCATCGTTCCACGTGTAAGGTATATTCATCCCAAATATGCCAGTCACTAAAGCATATATTGACATACATACGGTTCCTGAACTTAGAAAGAGCTCCAGCTGCCATCATACATATAAATGGAAATGAGATGATCCTCAAATTCAAGGTACTGCTGATAAACAGGAAAACATAGGATATTTCAAACCTGAATTAGCTGATTTCTATGATTGTCAAGCTGTAGTAAAAACAATATAGCAGTTTCAGATTCATAATTATTGCATAATCAACGACATTGTTTAAAACATAAAAACTCATCGAATGCTTCTGCATACCTGAATGTTAATGTAATCTTCTGTATCATCAATATATTCGCGCAGCTGCAGAATTTTACGATTAAAAGTTAAATCGAAAAGCTTCATTCCAACCAAATGCAAGCAGATATAAAACTTTTTGAAATAAAAAATTTAAAATCACTCACGCTTGTTAACTTGTTTAACGTTCCATCAATTTGCATAAAGTAGGCCTGAAACACATCCAAAAAATGCAATTGTCAAGGGTTTGTTTTTTTTTTTTTTTTTTTTTTTTTTTTTTCTGTTGAGAAGTATAATAAAATAAAAAATAATAAAATGATGAAGGATTGTAGAAGAAGTAAAGGTTGTTAGTTGTAACCTCTAGAAGCATCTCGAGCTCCTCAACATCATTCTCATCTCCATGAACCGTAATTACACTTGCCCTGCTAGCTCGAGATATCTTTGAGCCTATAGTGGGTGACCCAAGAAACCAACTAGCTGCACCTGACCCGCTTACTGGTGAACCAGAAGATAACTTCCTTGATAAGTAAAGGTCTGCCATGTCATCATCGTCATCTAAAAGTCGTTCAAGTTCATCCCTAACCTGCAAGTCAGCGAACAAGAATCATATTGATAATCACTTCTACCCAAACACTCTACATTAACTATTAAAACTTCAAGACGCAGTCCAAAGACTTCCCCAAATGTTGTTAAAACTGATTTCAAAGGTAATCAAACAATCATGTGTACCTTTTGAACACGAGCAGTCAACCTTGTCATGGCACTTTTCAGTTTACGAACCCGATCCAAGTTACGGCTACTGATCTACCAATCAAAACGGCCACGGTATTATAACTAAGAACACAGATTTAGAAACACACAATCCAGCAACCAATACAACCATGAACAATTAGGTCATACACACAAAATAAAGACAACATTATCAAAGCAATAAGACAGTTATCTATATAAAATTGACAAACAAGAATATTATCATGTAATATTTAGAGACGCACATACCTTAGATGTAAGCTCATCCAAGGCTGGGTATGCATCAGTTTCTAGTTCAGTGGTACGGGCAGCATGAAAGCTGCAGATGGCCTCTAGGAAAACCTCAAGTGCTCGGAATTCAAACGGAGATTCTGCATGCATTTTTATTTGTTAAAAAAGAAGTTAAAACGGTTTCTTTTTAAACCCAAGAACAAGAAAGTAGAAAAAAAAACAATAAATTAAATAATTAATAAATAAATAGAAAAGGGGAGTCTGTACAAACATACCATCTTCTTCACCAGTTTCAACATCGTTGGCATTTACAACAGGCAATCTCCTCCTAAGTTCCTCAACAACTGGTATTACATTGTCATCCCAAGGATCTCGAAGCAACACCTACCCAAGGAAATGAAAACGAAGATCTAGTTAACTGATTATATAATGAAGCTGTATTGGTTTAACTGAAGCACCATATAGATTCTTGTTGTGAGTAAATGTTATTATTTCTACATAAGCATATTTACAACGGCTATAAAAAATACATATTGGAATATGTAAGGGCACAAGATGTTACAGTCATTTATACTGAATTTAAAGATTTTACAGAGAAAATCAAAGGAAGAAATATAAAAGTAATTCTAACCTCTTCAGCAGTGACAATAGCCTTGATATGCTGCATCATACCAATAAACCAACAAAAACTATAATTAGTTCACAAACTGTAACACCTCGAAAATTTACGTCCTATAATGTGTTGACACGTGTCATAGGTTTAAACGTGTGAAAGAAGGTTCTTGAAGGACTAAAGTTGACAAACAGTGAAACAGTGTAAAAAGAAGGGTTCAAAGTGTCAACAATGGGTAAATATACTTTGCAATAACCCTACATGATGTTTATAACCTTAAACGAATAGATCATGGATCATACGAAGCGAATCGTGAAAGAAAGTGAGAGATTACAAACTACAGGGGTTAAATGTGCCAACATGTTTAAGTTATACCTCTGAGTGACCTTTTGACAAACCCGAAGCTTTGTAACGATTAATTATACACACTAGAATGTACCACAAAAATTTCATGAAGTTTCGTTATCGTATGAGCAAGTTGTGATAAAATTCGTGTGCAAGGGTTAGAATCGTCAACATGGAAATTTAGGGCTTTTCGGGTGATCACAAAGTTACCCGAGGACTTGACAAAGTGGGTATAAGTCTTAAAGCCCCAAATATTAAATATCAAAGCTTCTTATGCAAGATTGGACTTGAAAACGACCTTTCGGGGGACTAGGGACCAAAGTGCAAACAAGAAAAACATGTTAACCTGATCAGAAGCCTCAGGCGGCCCGCCTGAGGATTAACAAAAACTAAAGCGGGCCGCTTTAGGACCCCAGATGCAGAAAACGACCTGATGCATGGACAGCTGCCTGTTCGTGCCATCTAACCGACTTTAAACATGGTTTTTCGATTCTATGGGCTGGTATATACTAGTATACATCTTATAAAAGCCTTATACATTCATCTTGATCATCCTACACTCATTTGGAATCAATTAAGAAAGATCAAAGTCCTTGTTAAAAGTCTCGTGTTCAACATACAAACACATATCAACTTCTGGACATCAAAGGAGCATACGGGTCATTCACAAGACTTCCATATCATCCATTAGACGTGTGTAAGTGCTCTTGATCCTTCTCGATTCAGTTTTACATCGTTTATAGCCTAGAAATCAAACCGTCGTAACTACGGTTTGACTTGGCGATAAAACACAAACGGTCCAGAGATTTGTCGAAACGAAAGTTGTTACGAGTTGGTAATTATATGAGTATTAAACCCCTAAAAGGGCTCTCACTGATTTTAATCCTAACTATGTCGTTTGTCGAGTCAAAGGTTACCCGAAAAGTCAACAGAAATGATAATCGCGTATTTAATGATCCAGAAGGCATATAATCTGTTTTAACACTCATATAAACTGAAAATAAGTATAAAAACTTGTTTACGCTTGTTTGATTCGACAACTTTCTATTTAGAACCGATTCGGAACCGAAGGACGCAAAAGTTTGACTTTTGCGTTGACCTCAGTTCTGATCCGATTCTTATAGGTTTAGACATGCCTTAAGGTTCCTTTAGGACCTAGTTACATGTGTGTATAACCCTCTGCGTTTATACCACTTAAATCCCTAATCGTCCGATGTTTCCGTTAATCGCCTAAATATTGACCGTAATGCCCTTATGACCATAAAACGAGATTTTGGAAAAAGTGGAAATGCCATAATCTTAGTTATTGATTATTATGCATGTCCCGAAAATTTCACGTTAATCGGAGGTCTAGATTAGGACTTATGCTTAATGACGTAATTATAGCGATTCTTAATAAATAAATGACGTCATTAGCGTAAAGCCTATCTAAACCCCATTTTTGACACCAAACCTTTTACTCACTGATGTAATATAATATTTTGGGATTTTTGAAGATTTTTAATTATTTTTAAACTGATCGTAAGCATGGATTAGCGCCTTAATTCGGTTAATACCGAATATACCCTTTTCGGCCATAAAATGAGTTTTACAAATCCTTTTAACGCCAATCCAATTGCTACTGATTTTAAATATTAATTAGAGTGTCTTGAACCTGTTTAACTGATCAGGAAACTCAGAATCGTATTTTAAACCGTACGTCGCTTAAAACGGCTTTATACGCGTATTATACGCATAGTTGTGTTTAAAACTATTTTGACATATAAGACTTATTACCAAATGTTATAACCTGTTAAAATAGGCCATTTTACTGATGTAACCAGACCCGGTTCACAGAAACTTAATTAAATCCTTTTATAATCTTTAAAATGACCAAAATACCCCTACGGGGCTTATTAAGAGATTAAACTCGTTTGGGGCGTCACGGGTGATATCCTACTGATATCACAACTTATTTAAGGCATGTTAACTTAGGAAACCTGTTTAGGACTCTTACGGATACCCGTTACGCTTCATGCGCGTTCGGTTCGGTTTATGTAACTAGTTTACATAAATTAGCCGAAACGGGTCAAACCTTATCGGTTTTGTCTCAAAATCCAGAATGTGTATCATATACCCATATTAAGCAAGTCTTCAAACTTGTCGGGTCTAAATCACATTCTATCCGGTCTTCGCTTAAACGTGCGTACGAACCGTATCTTTAAAACTAATCGGTCTAAGCGTAAGCTTAACTAAAGACCCGTTAGGATTCTAATAGGTTATTATAAACCTTCGTTCCAGAATAGGAGAACCAGTAAAAGATACTTGCACTTGCTGATTTTGAACTATACTTGCTCAGGTAAATACTTTTAACTTATTTCCCTATACGGGCTTGGGTACGGTATATAAAATACCGCTTGGTCGGGCGTTGAATATTTAATCTTATTATGGTTAAATGATTGAGATGTCTCCGTTTAATTTGTTTTGTTGCTTAAAGCCTTTGGGGGGTTAATGACCGTGTCCCGGATATCCCTGGCATCATTTTACGAAATGGCCACGACCTTAGCACTCAGGTGTAGGCGTACACCTGTCAGTGTCTCATAACTAAAGTGGTGTGTTAATTGATCTTTAACCCGGCTCGATCCGGGCTACTGAACGCATAAGAAACATGTAAATCCTGTACAAGTTTATATATTTAAATAAGTATCCCAAGTTATAAATTATTATTTGTGCCTTGTGCCTTAAATGCATTTTCTTAAACTCTTTTCAAAATGAGTCGGTTGATTGTATTTACCAGTGTAAACTGACGTATTTTTCTTAAAAAGGTTAAGTGCAGGTACTACGCGAAATAGGCTGGCCTGTCTCCTAGCATCCACATTAAGTCTCGCCAGCTTGGATGTCATAAACTGTTGAACATTTGTTTTCCTTTTATTTGGATCTACCTGTGGATTTATATTCGACTATTTGTGATACTTAATATTACAATATCGTTTGGTTGAATTAAATCTATACTTTGCTTCCGCTGTGCATTTAAATATTGTGTTGTTTGACTATTATGTTGCCAACCACGTCACGATACTCCCCTACCGGGCCCACCGGTGACACGTGGAAATTTGGGGTGTGACAGGTTGGTATCAGAGCCAACATTGAGCGAATTAAACACTAGCCTTTTGTGTTTAATCTCAGTGACACAATTGCACATTCCTAAATCTTCGAGTCTAGACAAAGAACTTAGGAATAATCCGAAAATGTTTTATTTTGAAATTTTAAATTTTGTCCTTTATTATTTTCCTTGGTGTTACCTTATTTATATTAACAGGTTAAACGATGCCACCAAGATTCAGAGGAATAAGAGGACGAGTTAGCGCGCCTAACGACCATGAGGCAGGTCCTTCGCACCGACGAACTTCTTCGTCTACAAGGAGTCACAATCATGACGAACCTTGGAGGGTTTATGAGGAGCTTGCAAGGCGATCCACATCACATGTTTCAACGCCTTCATATCAGCACTCCTTTGGGCCTCATTCAGAGAATGAGCCCCACGACCAGCAGCAGCAATCTCCGGCGCACAATTCTTTTGGCGATCCTACTCCGGTATTTCAGGGTCAGTTTAACCCAGCGGAGTATCTACCAGAGCATGTGGGCTTTAACCCACTAGGGCCGGAGGATCACTTTTCTGGTGATCAAGATATGGACGAGGACACAGATCCCGTCGAGGCGTCAACTGGATCCCGGAACCATCCTTTTTCGATCTCTGATGGTTCATCTTACCACGGACCACCCTACGAGGGTCCGGATAGTCACATGGCGAGGTTCGAACGATGTGAGTGGTACTATACCCCATCTGAACACTCATCACCTCACCAGCAGGCACCACAGCAGCAGCAGCAGCAAGATCCCTCTGGGGATCCCCATTTTGAGGCAGTCACGCCACCGCCTCCACCGCCGCCAGTTTATGTAGAGCCTCCAGAACCGCCGAGACGTAGGAGGACTGGCCCGCGGATGTCAGTACGACCAGTAGGAGTTCATATCGCCACTCCTCAACATTCTAGCAGTAGCCATTACCCGCCTACTTATGAAATCCCACAGATGGGAGGACCTTCTGTTCCAGTTTCGGAGGTGGATTCGGTACCTATTGCACCGCCACCAACAGGTTTTGGCGAGCCTATCCCTGCATATACTGCTCCGACAACCTACAACCCATATGGACCACCAGCATACCATGGCTATAACTATGCTGATGATCCTTACCACGTGGCAGCGAACTACTATGCCCAAAACCCAGAAGGACCATATGGAACCCCTTGGGGAATGGGACATCCAGCACATGGGTATCAAGTACCTACCCAGCCGCCATTTCAGCATCAGCCACCACGGGTTCCTCCTCCTGAGCAGGTGGAGCTCCGTCATAGATTGGATAGAGTTGAGCGAGACCTCCAGAGAGAGCGTAAGAAGAACCAAGGATTTATTAGTGGTTTAGCAGATTTGCTGAAGGGGAAGAAGAAGAAAAGGGATCGTTAAATCCCCATATGTAATATTGTATTTCTTTATTAATCAAGTCCCTACGAGGACATTTATTTATGTATGTATGTAGTCCCTGCGTGGACATTTACCTTGTACTTAGTCCCTGCGAGGACTTGTCTTTGTTAGCTCCTGCGTGGGCAAATAATTGTAAAAGACCCGTTTAGGGCAAAAATGTAAAATTTGTAAATTATAATGGAATGTTGAGTTTGGAAATTTTATTTCTGTCATCTATGCATTTATATATTATTCATGAAATAAACAAAAATAACATTATTCCTTTTGTAATGATCTGCCTATTTAATATCAATTAAGGATCTTAAAGGTAAAACCTAGCCTACATGTCATGATAAGACTTGGCCAAAATGGTAAGACCTGTATAAAAGATTCCAATCTCAGTTAACATCTGAAAACATGTTAACACTCCTGGCAGATGTGATTCGTTAAAATCACACACGTCATTCTATATAAGGATTCTTTAAAAGATTCCTGACCCAAAATAATGATCTCTGAATCATGGGTTAAATCATTAATAAATATGATCAGTTTTTATCATCCATTGGTAATGGAATGCCTACGGGCCCTTCTCATTTTCATATGAGACAAAAGACAGTATTAGTCTGTGACCCTGTCTGATAAAGGTAATGAACTTTGTTCGAACCTTCATGCTTTGATTCTCTGAAGTCATAGCTTATAATCTATATTGTCCCTATGACTAGGCCTTATGTGCTAATAAATACTGTTATTAATTATATTTAGGATAAATTATATTATGAATCCTAAAATAATGTGAGTAATAAATTAACCATATATGGTCTATGATTACCACGGTTAATAAAATTGCCATAAAAGACAATTCTATAATAAACTCACCAATAAATTATTGCCAATGTGTTACAGTTCAAGAAACATGGCAGACTCAAACGAGGTCAACAGTCACCAAGGGATAGGGAATGATAATGTCCCTGTTAACGTAGCAGGTCCAGAGTTGCAAGCTATGATAAATAATGCGGTTAATATAGCTATGGGTAGACAGCACCATGGATCAAGTGGTACCCATACGAGGACCCATTCTGCATCACACACTAGAACACCCTCCAGGACCCACACTGCCCACAACAGTAATTCTCACCACTCCTCGAATCAAAGGAGTAATCCATCCCAAAGAGCCCTGCAGAACCAAGAACCTCGTAATAGGGGTTGCACCTATAAATACTTCGTGTCGTGCAAACCCAGAGACTTCAATGGGGAAAAAGGAGCTGTTGATTGCATGACGTGGATGGATGAAATGGATACTGTGGTGGATATTAGTGGTTGTCATAATAGGGACATTGTGAAGTTTGTCTCGCAGTCTTTCAAAGGGGAAGCTTTAGCCTGGTGGAGATCTTTGATCCAAGCCACAGGGAAAGTCCCGTTATACAACATGACATGGGAAGAGTTCATGGCACTAATCAAGGAAAATTTCTGCCCTCAACACGAGGTTGAGAGAATTGAATCTGATTTCCTGGCACTGGTCATGAAAAACTTGGACTGTCAGGCCTACCTTACTACTTTCAATACTCTGTCAAGGTTGGTCCCTTATTTGGTGACTCCGGAGCCTAAACGTATAGCTCGTTTTATCGGGGGTTTGGAACCGGAGATAAAAGCAAGTGTAAAAGCTTCCAGACCAACCACTTTTCGGTCAGTAACGGACATATCGTTGTCCCTTACCTGAGATGCTGTCAGGCTGAGGTCACAGAGGAAAAATGATACCGAAAAGAGGAAGCGTGAGGATGACAACTCACGGCGTTCAGATAAGAAGCAGAAGGGAAACAATGACTCTAAGAAGGGGTCAGGATTCAAGAGAGATGGTCAGCAGTCGGGTGAAAAACCCAAATGCAAAATCTGCAAGAGGCAGCACTTTGGAAAGTGCAGGTTTGAATCCAACTCACAATCACAATCGAAACCTTTTGCATGTGGGTTATGCAAATCCAGGGAACACAAAACCGTGGATTGCAAGAAGATAAAGGATGCGACCTGCTATGGTTGCAATGAAAAGGGGCACATCAAGAGCAATTGCCCAAAATATGCCAAGAAGCCGGAAGAGGCTAGGAAGACCAATGCTAGGGTCTTCAGAATGGATGCTAAGGAAGCCGTCAAGGATGATAACGTGATAACAGGTACCTTTCTCGTAAATGATGTTTATGCGAGAGTGTTATTTGATTCAGGCGCTGATAAGTCGTTTGTAGATAATAAGTTTTGTGAATTGTTGAAACTACCTGTTAGAACATTAAGTGTGAAGTATGAGGTGGAACTAGCTGATGGCACTTTAGAAACCGCTTCAACTTTATTAGATGGATGTTTTATATCCATTAGGAATCACTCTTTTCCTTTGTCCTTACTTCCCTTTAAGTTAGCCGGCTTTGATATAGTATTGGGTATGGACTGCTTATCGCATAACCAGGCCCAGATTGTATGCAATAAGAAGCAAGTGATGATCAAGACTCCGTCTGGTGAATCACTTACTATCCAGGGAGATACCCAGTATGGGCTACCCGAGAAAATGTCTATACTCAAGGACTCTAAGTGTTTAAAGAAAGGTTGTGTCATCTACATGGCGCAAGTGATTATAGATGAGCCGAAGCCCAAGATTGGGGATATACCCGTCGTTTCTGAATACCCTGATGTTTTTCCGGAAGAACTTCCTGGTTTGCCACCAGAGAGACAAGTGGAATTCAGAATTGACATTATTCCTGGATCAGCACCGGTGGCAAGGGCGCCTTATAGGTTGGCACCAACAGAGATGAAGGAATTGAGAACGCAACTAGATGATTTGTTAGACAAAGGTTTCATCAAACCTAGTTCGTCTCCGTGGGGAGCACCAGTTTTATTTGTTAAGAAGAAGGATGGGTCGATGCGTCTGTGCATCGACTACCGCGAGCTTAATAAGGTTACCATCAAGAATAGGTATCCTTTGCCCAGAATCGACGATCTATTCGATCAACTTCAAGGGGCGAGTTTCTTCTCAAAGATTGACTTAAGGTCAGGCTACCATCAATTGAAGGTTAGAGATGAAGACGTGCACAAAACAGCATTTAGGACTCGTTATGGCCATTACGAGTTCCTAGTGATGCCTTTCGGGCTCACTAATGCACCGGCCGCATTCATGGATCTCATGAATCGCGTTTGCAAGCCGCATCTAGATAAATTCGTCATCGTCTTCATCGACGACATTCTCATCTACTCAAAGAACCAAGCTGACCACGAGAAGCACCTTCACTGCATTTTGGAACTACTTCATAAAGAGAAGCTCTATGCCAAGTTTTCAAAGTGTGAATTCTGGCTTCGAGCAGTCCAATTTCTTGGGCATGTTGTTAGTGAACATCGTATTCAAGTAGATCCTGCTAAAGTTGAAGCAGTCATGAATTGGCACGAGCCAAAGACGCCTACAGAAATTCGTAGCTTCCTAGGTTTGGCAGGATACTATAGGCGATTCATAGAAAACTTCTCAAGGATTGCTGCACCCCTGACTTCGCTGACGCGTAAGAAGATTAAGTTTGACTGGGGTCCTAAGCAGCAGGAATCCTTCGATATTCTGAAACAAAAGTTGAGCAATGCTCCGGTACTAACATTGCCTGATGGAATAGAGGAGTTTGTTGTTTATTGTGATGCATCACACACCGGGATGGGATGTGTGCTTATGCAGAAAGGCAAAGTTATTGCCTATGCTTCACGTCAGTTAAAGGTGCACGAAAAGAATTACACCACCCACGACTTGGAGTTGGGTGCCGTTGTATTTGCACTGAAACTGTGGAGGCACTATTTGTATGGAATCAAATGTGTGATCTATTCTGATCACAAAAGCATTCAACATCTGTTCAATCAGAAGGACTTGAACATGAGGCAACGCCGTTGGATGGAAACTCTGAATGATTACGATTGTGAAATAAGATACCATCCCGGCAAGGCAAATGTAGTCGCCGATGCCTTGAGTCGGAAAGAAAGAGTGAAACCCATCCGAATCAATGCCAAGAGCATGGAATTAAAGAACAGCTTGATAGAAAGGTTGTTAGCTGCACAGAAAGAAGCTGTGTTGGAAGCTAACTATCCTAACGAAAAGCTAGGAGTAACTGAGGAGCAGTTAACTCTTAGTAAGGATGGAATTCTTAGATTGAATGGACGGATATGGGTTCCAATTTATGGAGGACTCCGAGATGTTATTCTCCAGGAAGCCCACAGCTCTAAATATTCTGTTCATCCTGGAGCTGATAAAATGTACCATGATCTTAGAGCAAATTATTGGTGGATAGGCTTGAAGAAGTCTGTAGCTACCTATGTAGCTAAATGCTTGACGTGTGCACAAGTCAAGGCAGAACATCAAAAACCGTCAGGTTTGCTACAACAGCCTGAACTTCCTACGTGGAAGTGGGAAATGGTAACTATGGATTTTATCACCAAGTTACCTAAGACGAGGAAAGGAAATGACACCATCTGGGTGATAGTTGACCGACTGACTAAATCAGCACATTTCCTACCCATCAAGGAGACTTACAGCTCCGATATGTTAGCCCAACTGTACGTTGATAAGATTGTAGCCTTACATGGCATACCTGTAGCTATTATCTCTGACCGAGATACTAGGTACACGTCGCATTTTTGGAAAAGCTTCCAACAATCTTTGGGCACACGTTTGAACTTTAGTACGGCTTACCATCCACAGACAGATGGTCAGAGTGAGCGTACTATTCAAACGTTGGAAGACATGCTACGTGCATGTGCGATCGAATTGGGAGGTAGCTGGGATAAGAACCTGCCATTGATCGAATTCTCCTACAACAATAGCTACCATACCAGCATCAAGGTTGCGCCTTTTGAGGCATTATACGGTAGAAAGTGTAGATCGCCTGTTTGTTGGGCGGAAGTTGGAGAAGTCCAGTTATCAGGACCAGAGATTGTGTTCGAAACAACGGACAAGATTGTCCAGATTCGTAACAATCTCCAAGCTGCCCGGAATAGGCAGAAGATTTACGCCGATCCAAATCGTAAAGATTTTCACTTCGAAGTAGGTGACAAAGTCCTACTTAAAGTGTCACCCTGGAAAGGAGTGATGCGATTTGGTAAGAAAGGTAAACTAAGCCCGAGATACATAGGACCTTTCGAGGTCATCGAACGTGTCGGGTCAGTTGCCTACAAGTTAAACTTACCTGAAGAGCTCAGTAGTATACACAATGTGTTCCACATCTGCAATCTGAAGAAGTGTTTCGCTGACTCAGCTGACGAATCAGTGGTTATACCCTATACAGATGTGCAGATCGATGAGAGCTTGAAATTTGTGGAAAAACCTTTGTCGATCGAAGATCGACAGGTGAGGAAGCTTCGAAGGAAGCATATACCTTTTGTAAAGGTCAAATGGGATGCCCGAAGAGGTCCCGAATTCACGTGGGAGGTTGAATCCACGATGAAAGAAAAGTACCCTTACTTGTTTCAGTAAATCTCGGGTCGAGATTTCTTTTAAGGGGGTGAGGATGTAACACCTCGAAAATTTACGTCCTATAATGTGTTGACACGTGTCATAGGTTTAAACGTGTGAAAGAAGGTTCTTGAAGGACTAAAGTTGACAAACAGTGAAACAGTGTAAAAAGAAGGGTTCAAAGTGTCAACAATGGGTAAATATACTTTGCAATAACCCTACATGATGTTTATAACCTTAAACGAATAGATCATGGATCATACGAAGCGAATCGTGAAAGAAAGTGAGAGATTACAAACTACAGGGGTTAAATGTGCCAACATGTTTAAGTTATACCTCTGAGTGACCTTTTGACAAACCCGAAGCTTTGTAACGATTAATTATACACACTAGAATGTACCACAAAAATTTCATGAAGTTTCGTTATCGTATGAGCAAGTTGTGATAAAATTCGTGTGCAAGGGTTAGAATCGTCAACATGGAAATTTAGGGCTTTTCGGGTGATCACAAAGTTACCCGAGGACTTGACAAAGTGGGTATAAGTCTTAAAGCCCCAAATATTAAATATCAAAGCTTCTTATGCAAGATTGGACTTGAAAACGACCTTTCGGGGGACTAGGGACCAAAGTGCAAACAAGAAAAACATGTTAACCTGATCAGAAGCCTCAGGCGGCCCGCCTGAGGATTAACAAAAACTAAAGCGGGCCGCTTTAGGACCCCAGATGCAGAAAACGACCTGATGCATGGACAGCTGCCTGTTCGTGCCATCTAACCGACTTTAAACATGGTTTTTCGATTCTATGGGCTGGTATATACTAGTATACATCTTATAAAAGCCTTATACATTCATCTTGATCATCCTACACTCATTTGGAATCAATTAAGAAAGATCAAAGTCCTTGTTAAAAGTCTCGTGTTCAACATACAAACACATATCAACTTCTGGACATCAAAGGAGCATACGGGTCATTCACAAGACTTCCATATCATCCATTAGACGTGTGTAAGTGCTCTTGATCCTTCTCGATTCAGTTTTACATCGTTTATAGCCTAGAAATCAAACCGTCGTAACTACGGTTTGACTTGGCGATAAAACACAAACGGTCCAGAGATTTGTCGAAACGAAAGTTGTTACGAGTTGGTAATTATATGAGTATTAAACCCCTAAAAGGGCTCTCACTGATTTTAATCCTAACTATGTCGTTTGTCGAGTCAAAGGTTACCCGAAAAGTCAACAGAAACGATAATCGCGTATTTAATGATCCAGAAGGCATATAATCTGTTTTAACACTCATATAAACTGAAAATAAGTATAAAAACTTGTTTACGCTTGTTTGATTCGACAACTTTCTATTTAGAACCGATTCGGAACCGAAGGACGCAAAAGTTTGACTTTTGCGTTGACCTCAGTTCTGATCCGATTCTTATAGGTTTAGACATGCCTTAAGGTTCCTTTAGGACCTAGTTACATGTGTGTATAACCCTCTGCGTTTATACCACTTAAATCCCTAATCGTCCGATGTTTCCGTTAATCGCCTAAATATTGACCGTAATGCCCTTATGACCATAAAACGAGATTTTGGAAAAAGTGGAAATGCCATAATCTTAGTTATTGATTATTATGCATGTCCCGAAAATTTCACGTTAATCGGAGGTCTAGATTAGGACTTATGCTTAATGACGTAATTATAGCGATTCTTAATAAATAAATGACGTCATTAGCGTAAAGCCTATCTAAACCCCATTTTTGACACCAAACCTTTTACTCACTGATGTAATATAATATTTTGGGATTTTTGAAGATTTTTAATTATTTTTAAACTGATCGTAAGCATGGATTAGCGCCTTAATTCGGTTAATACCGAATATACCCTTTTCGGCCATAAAATGAGTTTTACAAATCCTTTTAACGCCAATCCAATTGCTACTGATTTTAAATATTAATTAGAGTGTTTTGAACCTGTTTAACTGATCAGGAAACTCAGAATCGTATTTTAAACCGTACGTCGCTTAAAACGGCTTTATACGCGTATTATACGCATAGTTGTGTTTAAAACTATTTTGACATATAAGACTTATTACCAAATGTTATAACCTGTTAAAATAGGCCATTTTACTGATGTAACCAGACCCGGTTCACAGAAACTTAATTAAATCCTTTTATAATCTTTAAAATGACCAAAATACCCCTACGGGGCTTATTAAGAGATTAAACTCGTTTGGGGCGTCACGGGTGATATCCTACTGATATCACAACTTATTTAAGGCATGTTAACTTAGGAAACCTGTTTAGGACTCTTACGGATACCCGTTACGCTTCATGCGCGTTCGGTTCGGTTTATGTAACTAGTTTACATAAATTAGCCGAAACGGGTCAAACCTTATCGGTTTTGTCTCAAAATCCAGAATGTGTATCATATACCCATATTAAGCAAGTCTTCAAACTTGTCGGGTCTAAATCACATTCTATCCGGTCTTCGCTTAAACGTGCGTACGAACCGTATCTTTAAAACTAATTGGTCTAAGCGTAAGCTTAACTAAAGACCCGTTAGGATTCTAATAGGTTATTATAAACCTTCGTTCCAGAATAGGAGAACCAGTAAAAGATACTTGCACTTGCTGATTTTGAACTATACTTGCTCAGGTAAATACTTTTAACTTATTTCCCTATACGGGCTTGGGTACGGTATATAAAATACCGCTTGGTCGGGCGTTGAATATTTAATCTTATTATGGTTAAATGATTGAGATGTCTCCGTTTAATTTGTTTTGTTGCTTAAAGCCTTTGGGGGGTTAATGACCGTGTCCCGGATATCCCTGGCATCATTTTACGAAATGGCCACGACCTTAGCACTCAGGTGTAGGCGTACACCTGTCAGTGTCTCATAACTAAAGTGGTGTGTTAATTGATCTTTAACCCGGCTCGATCCGGGCTACTGAACGCATAAGAAACATGTAAATCCTGTACAAGTTTATATATTTAAATAAGTATCCCAAGTTATAAATTATTATTTGTGCCTTGTGCCTTAAATGCATTTTCTTAAACTCTTTTCAAAATGAGTCGGTTGATTGTATTTACCAGTGTAAACTGACGTATTTTTCTTAAAAAGGTTAAGTGCAGGTACTACGCGAAATAGGCTGGCCTGTCTCCTAGCATCCACATTAAGTCTCGCCAGCTTGGATGTCATAAACTGTTGAACATTTGTTTTCCTTTTATTTGGATCTACCTGTGGATTTATATTCGACTATTTGTGATACTTAATATTACAATATCGTTTGGTTGAATTAAATCTATACTTTGCTTCCGCTGTGCATTTAAATATTGTGTTGTTTGACTATTATGTTGCCAACCACGTCACGATACTCCCCTACCGGGCCCACCGGTGACACGTGGAAATTTGGGGTGTGACACAAACCAACAGGTGAAATCCGACATAACTCTTAACAATAATCCAAATTGTGATCGTTATAACAAGATACAGAACAGAACAGAACATGTGTTCCATTAAGACAAAAAGGCCAGGCTGTAAACTATGACAAAAGGCCGGGTATCTATTTAGTATGAATGAAGGATAATAAGAAGCATAGAACAAAACAAAACAAAAGGAAGAGAAAGATACGCCGACCTTTTTAACTCAACCATACTAGAATTTGACATCTATGAATAAAAATACTTGAGCAAAAATGTCCAAACATTAACTGGATACCATGCAATAAGACAAACAAAGACATCTTCTGGACAAAAACTATTGGTATCAATATTTCAATAATATTACTTTAAACAAGAGGTAATTTATTACGACCCGTTGTTGGTGAAAAAGGCCTAAACGGGTTGACCCAGTTGATGAAAATGGTGCAATGGAGCTGCTGTTCGGATCTAACCCATTACAACCACAACCCTTCTAATTTTCAGCCATGTTCTAGTTCATAGTTATTAATAGTGCTAGGCGCACTCAAGGCGCGTAGGCCTCGCCTAGGGCCTAGGCGCGAAGCGCAAAAAATGCTAGGGCCAGAGAAAAAAAAAAGCGCACTTAAATGAAAAAAAAGGCGCCTCGCCTCGCCTGAGCGCCTAGGCGCAAGAAGCGAGCGCCTTTAATAACTATGTTCTAGTTAGTGGGAAGTTTTATTTGGTTTATTGACTGCTATGTCAGATTAGAAATAGGGCCTTTAAACTATGTTTTTTGATTCTTTCCTATTGTTCTTGTGTAAAACCAACTATATTAAACACTTATTTCATAAGATATTCATCAACAAAATATTATACAAAGTTCAGGTTGTTGATCAAAACTCTGAAAAAAAATGAAATTGAAAGTAGTCTACCAAAGTTGAAACGTCAAATAATAAGTCATTTCCTAAGGTCAACAAGTACAAAAAAAAAAAAAAAAAAAAAAAAAAAAAAAAAAAAAAAAACCCTCTGTCCTTCAACCAAGGTTGGAGAACTCGTTAGTTGCTAGTCAGCCGGTGAGGTGGGGACTAGCGACTATGCGGGATTACTCGGAATTAATCGAGATTAATCGGATCGGGTTTTTTATATGTAATTTTCACTTTTATGTATACATATACACATTTTTATAGGTAAATATTTTAAGTAGCTAGGTTTTAACTCTTACTCAACTCATTTTTTTAAGTATTCAAGATTAATTGTTGGAATTTACATGGTTTGGTTGAAAACAGGCCGGAATTTAGAGGTTTTGGCCGGAATATACAGGCTTTTTGCCGGAATCTGGCAGGAATCACCATTTTTGGCTAGCCGACTAGGCTCGACTAGCGATTAATGGACTGATTAACGAAAAATTACTCAGTTACTAGCCGACTAGAGATTAATAACCGACTAGTCGCCGCCTAGTCGCGATTTTTATAACACTGCCTTCAACTACTCCAGCTAACCAACAAAAAAAACAGTACCTTGTTCTAAACAAATCCACTTCAAATAAAACAGAAAAATGAAAAGAGCAGCAACAACAAACTGACCTCCAAATTAAGAACAATTGCTCGTTCACGGCCTAAGATGGTAGATGGATAAGACAAAAGAGGATCGAGAATTCTGAGATCACGAGCATGAATCTGAACTCGATGCATGATTGCATACTTATCAATATCCATAACCGTCTCATTCACGTCACTATCGATCAATATCCAGCTCCGTGCACTCGCCGTTCCTTTCTTCTTCACCAGCATCCCCTCCAACGACGTCGTTTCCGTCTCCGCTAACACCTCTCGTGCCATCTCTACCAATCATCCCCAGATCAACCACTATTGTTCGAAACAAGTGTTGTGCATGAATTGTTATACGTGCGACAAACAAAACCCTAACCGACTGAGGAAAAGAATTAGGGTTTCAGGAGAAAGAAGATCGAGAGAGATCACATTTTATCGAAAGGATTGGTTCAGGAAAACAGAAATCTCAGATTTCATTTCATGGTGTGCCCCTAAATATGCTGACATACATGCTTAGAATAAGAATAAGATACCTTTTTTCTTTTCTTTTATTGTTATTTTAATGTTTTTGAATATTTTTTTATTAGTCATCAATTCAAGGATTATTTTTCTTATATATTAATTTTCGTCGTATTATCATCATCAATGTCCCTAGCTAAAAGTTGATTTAACTTTATCCGATTAAAAGAATGTGACTCGGATGGTTTACGAAAGGTTTGACACGGATGGTTTACGAAAGGTTGATTGTAGTGAACGGTGCATTAAGGTTTCAAAGTCCGGAGTGAAAAAGAAGAATAGGCAGGCTTTCATGTGACATTTATGCTCTGTAAACAATATACGATATAGAACAATATCAAATATCAATGAAACAATGTGTTTTGGTCTCAATGTTTGTTTGTTTGTGTATGACAATTTCACATTTTGATTCTAGTTCGATTTCAAGCTTTTAATCGCTTTCTTGAAAGTTATACGCAAACTGTTACGTAAACGGAATCAGTTTAACGCGACAAACACTCCGGAACAGTGACATAAGTTTAACATACCTTAAATAACCTTTGCATAACTTAGAAATAAGTTTTAAAGGGTTTGGTGTGTCAAAAACAAGTTTATTCGATCACAAGGACTATTTGCGACAAACTGCAAAAGTCTGCCGATTCATATAGCGACACACACTCCGGAACATGATAATAAGCTAAAAATACCATAAATACCCTCAACATAGCTTAGAAATAAGTTTTAAAGGGTTCAGTATGCGAAAATGCGCTTATTTGATCATAGGGACTAAAAGCGTCAAAACTGCGAAGTTTGCATATGCGTGAATATCTCGCATTCTGACCATATCCGGACATCCGAAAATTATTTTAATCACTAAAATATTGTATTTTAGTGATGGGAATGCAAAAATACCACTCGTCGCTTAATTTGGATCGTTTTCACGTCCGTTCGAGTTTCGTCGTAATTAATCGAAAAACGCGATCGTACGACCAAATGAACCGACATCCGTGAATTTCCAAGCATATTTCAAGTCCCCTATGCTTTAACATCCTTGTAGAGCCTTGAAATTGGGTTAGGGGGGGTTAAACTCGTTGAAAATGCATTAAAACAAGTGCAGGGACCAAAACTGCCAAAAATTGAACAACTTTTGGTGGTTCAGCCAGGAGTGTCGCGACAGGAACAGGGGACTGGTCCGCGTGTCGCCTGAGCAGTCGCTGGGCAGAATTTTTAAAACAGCAACAACATCTGTTTTTAATCATGGTTTTTGCAACTTATGGGCTGGTTTATGTGTTCTCCAAGTCCCCTAATCAATGCATAACAAGTGTGTGGTGAAGATCATGCCTTGATCAACTCAAAAACACATGACAATGATCCAATGGCACTTGATTTCCTATATAAACTCAAGTTCACCAACATTTCAACTTGCTCATTTGGTTCTTCTTCTTACATCTGCTCTCTTGAGGCTACCACACTTGGTTGGAGGCCTTAAATCTGAGTTTTCTTAGTCTTCTTTCCAAGCTTAGGACTCTTGTAAGTGTTCTTTCATGCTTGTTTATTTATTTCAAGCAAGAAAGTCAAACAGTGTTTGACTTTCAGCTTTGACCATGATTTGGTCAAATCAAAGTTCGTTTGAACTTTGCAACTTGAGCGTAATCACGATGGTTATAGTCCCTTGCGACTATACCTACTGATTACCACGTTGACTAGTCGAAGTGACGAGTCAAAGTTTCGGTCAAAATGCACGATTATGTGCATTTTGCGATGAAACTATTTTCGGGTATCAAAACACTTTGTTTTGATATCAAATCAGTTTTCTAACTTAGCTAAACATGTTTTAACATGTTTAACTCGTCACTTTTAGTTTAGTGCTTATTTAGGGTCGTAAGTCAAGCGGTCTCGACAAACGCTTAAACTTTCGAACCCGACCCGTTTGGTCGATCATTAGGATCCGACCAAACATATTTTGTGGCCATAGTTTTATAGGGAATAACCTTCCGAGATTATACCTTATGATTACTTTGTTTGATTAGTTGTATGATAGGTAGTTTATATGCCTTAGGAAAATGACCAAAATGCCCTTTTCATGCATAATTTGAATTTAAGCCTATGTAACTTAAAATTTGACACTTAAACTGATTTTGCAACAATATTAATCATGTTAGGGCATATAATACTTGTCATGGGACTAGTTAGGCTATTTGAATGCGTTTTTGCGCAAATGACGCGTTAAAGTAGCGTAGACTACCTTAACGGGTCATAAGCACTTAGGATAGGTTCCAAATCAGAATGTAGGCTTTGTTTGTCACACCCCAACCGATGGAGGAAATATCAGGGCGCAGCACTGAGCGAAATAGATTGTCCAGGAGAATCCATAACAACTAAAATTACCAAATATTTATCGTTACATCACATACCATAACATATAAAGTAACATAGTTTCTCAAAGACAAATAATGTTCCGACAACTCATAAATTTATTCGTGGGTTTCTAGACCACCTAAACTTGATTCATTGCAGCTAGCAAGCAAAAGCATCCTAAACACTTGTTACATACGTTAAAATAAAGTCATTACACATAGTGTAAAGGTGAGCATACAAGTTTAATAGCATAATAGTAGCGGAAGCGATTTACGCATAACCAACATGTAACACGTAGAAATGTGAAGCAAGTAAGCTATCGACAATGAAATATGCATAGACGTGACTGCGAGTTGCAGAATGCGCAACACATATCACCACTATGATACGTGAAGAAAAGCCCTTAACAACCCCTGTCCACGACAGGTGCTGAGTCCAAACTATACTACTATCGTTTCTAAGGTATCAGGCAACAATCACTATGTAAACATAACATACTAGCATTCATCGAATAACACGTATAACATGCGAGAGCGGTTAGGGTATAAAAAGTGTTTGCGTTGTGTGTCGATGTGGTTTGATATAAGTAACGTATGTAACACCCAAATGTGCGTTAAGCAAAAAGGGATCGAGTATACTCACCGTTCGTGTTTAGTAAATAAACACAAGCTTGGATTGAAGGGAGTGCTTGAGAGATTAGCCTGATCAAAGAACGATGGTGTAAGCGTTGAACAGTGCATCGAAGAGTTTCGTGAGCGAATAGTGATCCGGTCGGAAGACCGTCCGGACGGATGGTCATCCGGATGGATGACCATTCCGTCGGAGGGTCGTTCATTTGGGAAGGATGTGTTTGTGTAATTTTTGAACTTTGAAGTTTTCGTTGTAGCATTTTAAAAAGTTTGAAGTGTTTCTACATATCAGGTCGTCCGGTCGGACGGTCATCCGGACGGATGGTCGTTCGCTTGGATGGTGATCCGAGTAGACTATGATATTCTTTAAAGTTTTGAAATTTGTTTAAGGGTTGAAATCACAAGTCACCTGGTCGAATAGCCGTTCGATCAGATGGCTATCCGATCAGATGGTTGTTCGATCAGGCAACTGTTTTGGGTTGAAAACTTTGTGTAATCAGTTAAGTTAAAGATTTTGCGGTTGAACCGAGACGGTATGCCGACGTGTTAAACAACGGAAACCACATCAAGTCCAACTCATCCGATCGGACGGGAATCACCCTCTTCGACCAGCCTCAGCTGTTCTTGACGGAGCTTCATGTTCAACTCGTGAATCGGTCGTCTCTTCGGTAGAATCTGTTCTCAGTCCGGTTCTGTAAGACCCTAACTCGTAATTGACAAAAAATCGCAGCGGAAGTTTAAGCCATAAAATTTCTTTCATTATAAATACCTTAACTTATTTAAAATTTAACTTTAACATAACTCCTTCACATAGATCCATCAATCGACTTATTTATTAAGTAAAAACATAGCTTATGTTTATTACATTATATACATCAACGTTCCCGTACAATCTCACTAGTGACTCGGTCCTTGATCTCTATCCCTTGAAGATCCTTCGTATCTCGTACTACCTGCGCTCACCACATAAAATTCACAAACATCATTACGCATCATAAACATGTAAGATTTATTCACGTTTATTTTTCGTTCCGTTAACTCTTTACATTCCGGCTTTCCATCTGATCATACGACCCGCGATGAGACTTCTTTGCTATTCCTGCGTTACACTTCATTCACCATGGCACGCCATTAGTAACATGACCATTCAAACATGTTAGAGCCATTTATATAAGCATATATACAAGATCCTTTCTTTCATGCACAACAACTCCTACTTCATGGATAAGTACCTACACACGTATGTTCATACACATTTCATACCTACATACATACATGCATACATACTTATGTACATACATACTTACATACATACATATATACTTACACACATACGTACATACATGCTTACATTCATACTTACATATATACATACATACATACATACATACATACATACATACATACATACATACATACATACACACATATATACATGCATACATACATACATACATACATACATACATACATACATACATACATACATACATACATACATACATACATACATACATACATACATACATACATACATACATACATACATACATACATACATACATACATACATACATACATACATACAAGCTTTATTCCTTTGTGTACATTCAATCCCATTTAATACATATGTACATACTTTCATATATGTATACTCATACATCTATTTACATACACCCGAAAACATACATGCAAACATAAACACATCTACACGTACATGCTTACATACTTACATATAGTTATATAATGCATATAACGTAGTTAGATAGCCTTCACACAAGTTTGGAGTTGAAGAATGCGAAAAATATGAATGAACCAGCAATTGGCGCAAGAAGAAACCAATCTGGCGCAACCTTGTGCCAGTTCTGGCACAATACAGAAGACATCAGTCAGGGGCGCAACCTTGTACCAGGGGGGCGCAACCTTGTGCCTGGTTCAGACCTCCAACTTTCAGCATGACGAATTTTTACAATTTTGGTCATAACTTTCTCATTTCTTGTCCGTTTTACCCGATTCTTTTTCCTACGTGATCGTAATTTAATCCTCTATCATATGGACTTGAAATCCCACGTTCGGTTTGTAACACCCGTCTAATATTTACTTGAATTAATAATGATTCATACCATTTTATATAAAGATATCTAGGTTGTAACATAAATCCAAAAATAAAGTTCAAAAGTATCAAACATTAGTCAACTAAAGACTAATTCGAACATTCAAAAGCTGCTTAAAATTATGTTTACAACCCATAAACATAGTCTATTAAAAGTTACGATATTGCGGAAGCTTCAAAATGAGTGTTCGGTTCTTCGACATTAGCTTGATCGCCATCCGGAAAGTCCCCACTTTTACCTAGGGTCAAAACCACATAAAACGCAAGTCGCCACCGGCTTGTCCGCTTGAAGCTCCGGTATCCTTTCCTATTGAGTTCAACCAAAACATGTTTAGAACTCTTTTCAATTCACAATTAGCATATTTTGCCTAAACATCATAATCATGCGGTTTAACTTAAATTTTCAGATTTAAGCCTTCTTTGAGGCATTTATGCGAACACTTTAAGGGCAGAAATTTACACTATAGATTATCAAGTTCTCAACTTATCATATAGCCTTAATTCTTCATCAATCAACTATTTTACATGAACTTTATCTTCTAAAATTCTGAAATCACTTCATACATGTCAAACATTACTAGAACAACCACTATCATCCTAGTGTTTATCATTATCTCACAAAACCCATGAATCACCTTCATTGTGTTTATGAAGTTTTCAGAATTTTATCATGATTTCACATATTGTTGTCTAGGTTTTGCTCCTAGACTCTTTATCTTTTCTAATCTACCCAAGTAACAAACACGCATCATCAAATTTCAGATTTCCTAAATTCATGAGAATTTCAAGTAGAGAATTCTCATCAAATTTTACATACCTTATAATCCTCTTGCGATGAGGATCACAATTCTAAGCTCGAATTTCGTTTTGGACCAGATTGCACCTTCAATTTATGAGATTTGTGATTGTTAGGGTTTTTGAGAAGCTTGGTCGCCCCCTGGCTTCTGATCGATCTACATACTCAATTTTTATTGAGTTTGTGTTTTAATAAAATGTTTATTAAAACTAGTTTCAAGTTTGACACTTTGGTCCCTCTAGTTTCTTTTATTTTGTTTCTATGTCTTTAACTACTCATGAGTGCTAAACTAACTAGGTTAGTGTCATTACTAAATTAGTTTATTTTACTAATTTATTTGCAACTTAATTGCAAATTTAAGGATTTGTATTTTCGGGATGTTACAAGTCCACCCCCCTTAAAAGGGTTTCGTCCCCGAAACCAAAGTACGTACCAAATAAAGTAGGGTAGAGACGTCGCATCTCCTCTTCGGACTCCCACGTAGTGTCCGAGCCTTTCCTGTGCTCCCACTTGATCTTGACTTGATCGATTTGTTTGTTTAGTAAATGCTTGACCTTTTGATCTAGAATCTCCACCGGTCTCACCACATAATTCAGGCTATTATCCACTTCGATATCATCGTAATGGATATAAGCTGTCTCGTCCGCTAGACACTTCCGTAATTGTGACACGTGAAACGTGTTATGAATCCCGCTTAGTTCCTCCGGTAGTTCAAGGCGGTAAGCTACCTTTCCTACTCGTTCAACAATCACAAACGGCCCGATAAACCTCGGGCTTAATTTCCCCCTTTTTCTAAACCTGATAACCCCCTTCCATGGAGATACTTTGAGCATGACTTTGTCACCAACCTGGAATTCGATTGGCCTGTTCCTTTTGTCAGCATACGCCTTTTGTCTATCTTGAGCCGCATTCAAGTGTGTCCGTACCACATCAATCTTTTCATTAGTGGCTCATACTATATCTTGGTGGGTGAGTTCTCGTGGGCCTACTTCACCCCAACACACCGGGGTTCGGCATTTCCTACCATAGAGCATTTCGTACGGTGCCATCTTAATACTAGCATGGTAGCTGTTGTTATACGAAAACTCGATTAATCGTAGGTAAACATCCCAACTTCCTCCAAAGTCGATTATACATGCCCGTAGCATGTCCTCCAATGTTTGTATTGTTCTTTCACTCTGTCCATCTGTTTGAGGATGGTACGCAGTGCTAATGAACAATTTGGTTCCCATTTGCTCTTGGAAATCTCACCAGAAATTTGAAGTGAACCGGGTATCCCTATCAGACACGATGGATACCGGTACTCCATGACGTGCTATTATCTCATTAGTGTAAACTTCTGACATCTTTTCTGACGTATAAGTCTCATGAATCGGAATGAAGTGAGCACTTTTCGTCAATCTATCCACCACTACCCATATGGCATCGAAACCATGATTTGTCTTAGGCAATTTGGTTAATAGGTCCATTGTAATATGTTCCCATTTCTAAACCGGGATTTCTAACGGTTGGAGTTTGCCGTATGGTTTTTGGTGCTCCGCCTTGACTTGTAGACATGTCAAGAATTTTTCCACATACTTCGCCACATCCCTCTTCATTCCAAGCCACCAATAATTTTGTTTCAGATCATTGTACATCTTGGTCGCACCCGGATGAATTGAATATCGGGATTTATGAGCTTCATCAAGTAGAAGCGTCTTCACCCCACAAGTATTTGGAACCCATATCCTTCCGTATCAAGTCTTCAACCCGTTATCCCCATCCGACAAATCTTTCAACTGACCGATTATTCTTTCTTTCTTCCAATTCTCCTCTTTCACTGCTTCTAATTGCGCCTCTCGAATACGTTCAAGTATACCCGAGGTCACCACGAGCTGCATCGATCTTACACGTATTGGGACATAGTCCGCTTTTCTGCTCAGAGCATCCGCCACCACATTTACATTTCCGGGGTGATAGTGTATTTCACAGTCGAAATCTTTCACCGTTTCTAACCATCGCCTTTGTCGCATATTTAGCTCCTTCTGATCGAAGAAGTATTTTAAGCTCTTGTGATCGGTGAATATGGTGCACTTTACCCCATATAAATAGTGCCTCCATATTTTTAATGCAAATACCACTGCAGCCAACTCGAGATCGTGCGTGGGATATTTCTTCTCGTGTATCTTCAATTGCCTCGAGGCATAAGCTATAACTTTGCCCCGTTGCATCAAAACACATCCGAGCCCTGATAGTGAAGCATCCGAATAAACCACCAATTCTTCCACCCCGTCCAGCAATGCCAGTACCAGAGCTTGAGTTAACTTCTCTTTTAGCATTTGAAACGCTATTTCTTGATCAACACCCCAAATGAACTTTTCTTCCTTCCGGGTTAGTTTTGTTAGCGGTGACGCAATCTTGGAGAAATCTTGAATGAATCTCCTATAGTATCCCGCAAGCCCCAAAAAGCTTCTAATTTCGGAAGGGTTCTTCGGGGGATTCCATTTCGACACGGCCTCAATTTTTTACGGATCCACCAATACTCCGTCGGCACTTATGATGTGGCCAATAAATTGTACCTCTCGTAACCAAAAGGCACACTTAGAGAACTTCGCATACAACCTTTCTCGTCTAAGTGTTTCTAGCACTTCTTGTAGATGGTGTGCATGCTCGGCTTCACTTTTTGAATACACCAAAATATCATCTATGAACACGATGACTGATTTATCCAACATTGGCTTGCAAACCCGGTTCATCAGGTCCATGAAAGCAGCGGGTGCATTTGTCAGCCCAAATGACATTACAAGGAACTCGTAATGTCCGTATCGCGTGCGGAAAGCCGTCTTTGGCACATCTTCCTCCTTGACCTTTAATTGGTGATACCCCGATCTAAGGTCAATTTTTGAAAACCAGTTCGCACCCTGTAATTGGTCGAATAAATCATCTATCCTCGGAAGCGGGTACCGATTCTTTACCGTGAGTTTGTTTAACTCCCGGTAATCGATGCACATGCGCATGCTTCCGTCTTTCTTTTTCACGAACAATACCGGTGTGCCCCAAGGAGACACACTCGGCCTTATGAATCCCTTGTCAAGCAGGTCTTGAATTTGGGACATCAACTCTTGTAATTCCGACGGTGCGAGTCGGTACGGTGCTTTAGCTACGGGTTTTGCACCCGGAATCAATTCGATTCCGAACTCTACTTCCCGTTTAGGTGGTATCCCCAGTAAATCCTCCGGAAACACATCTTCATAGTCTCGTACTACCGGTACATCTTCAATCTTCCGTGATTCTTTCTCGGGCTCATTTGCGTATATCATGAATGCCTTGCTTCCTCGCTTCATAAGCTTGTGAGCTTTCAACATCGAGCACACTATGGGGTTGCCTCCTTTCTCACCATAGATAGTGACGTGTTTCTCGCTCGGAGATGTTAGCTTTATCTCTTTGTGAAAACACACGACCTTTGCATGGTGCTGAGATAGCCAATCCATCCCAACGACTACTTGAAATTCCCCCATTGACATCGGGATTAGGTCTATCAAGTATTCCTCATCGTCGATGCTTAATTTGCAGCCTCGACAAACATCACAAACTATAAAACTTTTGTTGTCCCCTATTTCAACTTCTAAGGGCACAGATAATTTCGTCAATACAAATGAAGGATGTCGAATAAATCCATGCGAAATGAAGGATTTATTCGCACCCGTATCAAACAATACACGTGCTGGAATTGAGTTAATTGTGAATATACATGAGACCACATCGGGTTCTGTTTTTGCTTCAGCTGCGGTAAGTTGGAAGGACCTAGCCTTTGCTTTGGGGGCTTCTGCTGGAGACTCTTTTGTGTCTCTCTTTCCAACCAACTCGGGGCATTCAGACTTTTTGTGGCCGGGTTGATAGCATTTGTAACAAACAGAAACTTTTTTGGGACATAGCGATGCAGTGTGCCCCGCCTTCCCACATACCGGACACGGCTTGTCTTTGAAGCGGCACTCACCCTTGTGCCCCTTTCCACATACTTTACAACTCGGCGACCCGCCTTTAGCCTCCACCTTCTTCCCCGATTCAGCAGTTCTAGCTTTCTTTGTAGGGCTTGGATTCACATCCTGTGCCCTTCGTTCACCCCTTTCTACTTGTTTCTTTAACTCGATTTCCCGCTCCCGGGCGGTGTTGATAATCTCCGTGAGGGTTTCGTACTTTGACGGAGTCATAAACTCACGGTACTCGGCACTCAGCATGTTGTAATAGTAGTATATCTTTTGCTCTTCAGTGGTGACTAACTCGTCACAGAATCTCAGCTTATCCATGAAGATGCCCATGATCTTATGAATTGTTTCACTCTTTTGTCTTAGCTGGATGAATTCTTCCTTAATCCTGTTAATAACCGCTTTAGGACTATGGTGTTTAAGGAACAGCACCTTAAACTCATCCCAAGTCATAACCCTCGCTGCTTCAGCTCCTATTTCCTTCTTTTTATTATCCTACCAATCCTTGGCTTGACCCCTCAATTGACCCGTTCCGTAAGCAACAAAGTCACCTACGTCACAGTGGGTTCGTTCAAACACCCCTTCGACGTCACTCAACCATATTTGGCATATTATCGGGTCGACCTCCCCGTTATAAATTGGCGGTTTACACGCCATGAATTCTTTGTACGAACACCCTTTGCATTCTCCCGATTTTTCTCTTATAAGGTTGACACTATCTTCCAACCTTTTAACTCGCTCTTCGACAAGCGATAACACCGTGCTTTGTATTTTGTCTATAAACCCGGATAGACTACCTTCAATTGCCTTCCCTACTTCTTCGGCAATTATCTCTTTCATTTGTTCGGTGCTTGTTTGCACCGGATCATCATCGTTTCCTTCAGACATCTTGAAACTGAAATGTTTACATTAAACGTTAAACATTTCATTCATAACATTGCTTCATTTATTTTGGTTTAGCCAAGTTCTCAACTTGCTTTAACCATTCATATTTAATGCACTTTCCGGGTTTGAGTGTGTTAACACGCTCTTCCCATGCATATCAATTCATTTCTCATTCCTTACATAAGACATAATTTATTAACATAATAAGTTAATTCTTACCGGACGATTGATCAAGCTTGAACCGAACACTTTGTTGACAACCTTAAGCTCTGATTACCAACTTGTAACACCCGTCTAATATTTACTTGAATTAATAATGATTCATATCATTTTATATAAAGATATCTAGGTTGTAACATAAATCCAAAAATAAAGTTCAAAAGTATCAAACATTAGTCAACTAAAGACTAATTCGAACAATCAAAAGTTGCTTAAAAATTTGTTTACAACCCATAAACATAGTCTATTAAAAGTTAAGATATTGCGGAAGCTTCAAAATGAGTGTTCGGTTCTTCGACATTAGCTTGATTGCCATCCGGAAAGTCCCCACTTTTACCTAGGGTCAAAACCACATAAATTCTTAGTTTTGACAACATTAAAATGTATTTAATCAAGTTCCAGTATCAAACAAGCGAGAAAAATAAAAATTTTCAGCTTTCTGGTCTGTCGCGCCCCGCGACATATCTTGTTTAATCTTACGCGGGCCGCGATAGTGCCCCGCGTGTCGCGACAGGTTTAAGGTTTCCTCCGCGTGGCGCGGGGGAATGGATTTTCCAGCAGGTCATGTTTTTGAGCTGCATTTTTCTACCAGCTCCAGAAATTCAAGTTTTTAACTTCATTTGGCCATAACTTTTGACTCGTAAGTCCGTTTTAGGTGATTCTTTTTCCTATACATCTGTAAATTCATTACCGACATAACTATTAAAATTTTGATACCGAAAATTTAAATGTGCGGACCGAACAACTGAATGTCGCTATGCATTTATTCGACCCATTATAACTCTACTTATTTTGCTACCATTTAACTAGTAAACCTAAGGCGCTTATTACCCAACTTCCGGGGCTTATTATCACCGGCACTTCATTATCAAACCTATGGCTTCGTGCTCTTGTGACCATTTTCGCCATCTCTATCTATTTATAATATTAATACTACAATGTATCATTATTTGACTCGTTTGGTTCATCTACGGAAATCCTCCATTTTGATGACTACCAAACGACTACAAACTAATTCTTAACCTACGAAATTAAGTAACGAACATGGTCGCTACAATCAACACAACTTTTAATCAACAACCCATAGTTTAACAACAATTCATCGAATGTAATGGGTCAAGTTACATACCTTTAGTGCACGCCCTTCAAACGCAAGTCGCCACCAGCTTGTCCGCTTGAAGCTCAGGTATCCTTTCCTATTGAGTTCAACCAAAACATGTTTAGAACTCTTTTCAATTCACAATTCGCATATTTTGCCTAAACATCATAATCATGCGGTTTAACTTAAATTTTCTGATTTAAGCCTTCTTTGAGGTATTTATGCGAACACTTTAAGGGCAGAAATTTACACAATATATTATCAAGTTCTCAACTTATCATATAGCCTTAATTCTTCATCAATCAACTATTTTACATGAACTTTATCTTCTAAAATTCTGAAATCACTTCATACATGTCAAACATTACTAGAATAACCACTATCATCCTAGTGTTTATCATTATCTCACAAAACCCATGAATCACCTTCATTGTGTTTATGAAATTTTCAGAATTTTATCATGATTTCACATATTGTTGTCTAGGTTTTGCTCCTAGACTCTTTATCTTTTCTAATCTACCCAAGTAACAAACATGCATCATCAAATTTCAGATTTCCTAAATTCATGAGAATTTCAAGTAGAGAATTCTCATCAAATTTTACATACCTTATAATCCTCTTGCGATGAGGATTACAATTCTAAGCTCGGATTTTGTTTTGGACCAGATTTGCACCTTCAATTTATGAGATTTGTGATTGTTAGGGTTTTTGAGAAGCTTGGTCGCCCCCTGGCTTCTGATCGATCTACGTACTCAATTTTTATTGAGTTTGTGTTTTAATAAAATGTTTATTAAAACTAGTTTCAAGTTTGAGACTTTGGTCCCTCTAGTTTCTTTTATTTTGTTTCTATGTCTTTAACTACTCATGAGTGCTAAACTAACTTGGTTAGTGTCATTACTAAATTACTTTATTTTACTAATTTATTTGCAACTTAATTGCAAATTTAAGGATTTGTATTTTCGGGATGTTACACGGTTTAAGGAAATTCTTATCTTACGCGTTTTCGGCTTAATAATCATTTTCTAATTATTCGACCCATTTATGTTTTCATCAAACCACTCATTTGTTTTACCCCAAAACATACATGAACATTATAACCATAATACTCTTATCTTATCCAGAGTTTCATACTTGGGGTTTAGGCACCCGATACCCGGTATTCATTAAACTCATTCATTCCATTTAAATCTACGAATCAAACTTTGTTACTAAAACCTCCATTTGCGCAAATGTATATCTATTAAACCAAACTCACATCTGAGTCTTTTGACTATTAAACCACATCTCCGATTCCCGGATTGCGTACTTATGTGCAATTCTACTCATTAACCAGTTATACTACTGTAGCCATTTCTTATACAACATTTCGATATAATCATAAGACCTCATTTTGACCCGTTTGGTCTACTTAGAAAATTTCACCGATTTCATTCAACTAAATCCATATTTGACATTAAACATCATGTTTAATTAATTAAAATGCTATATTACTTAAACAAACTAAGAAGTGATTACGGAATCACTTACCTCGTGCATCCGGGTTCGTATCTGATTCCTTGGCTCCTCTTGACCCGTTAGCCTTTCATGCTTGAGTCCGTCTTGACATGATTCCTATACTTTCATGTCACCAAATCACATTTTCGTTAGCATACATCGTTGTACATGTTAACGATCATATCAACCGCATATTTCACATTTGACTTCCTTTAGTCACAACTAACAAGCATAAGACATATAATCAGTTTCATATCCTTTCAAACTAATGTAATTCATCATGTCATCACAAATAACGCGTATTAACATAACATGTACCATGCGACTTCCTATGATCCTACCTTTAAGAGAACAAATCAAATCATGCTTCTTATGCGTAGACGCGTAGTTGACTTTCAGAAGTCAACAGTTTAACATATAACTTACGACATAACCTTATATATCCGTGTTATTATTTTAGGCTATACAAACAGCACTATATATATATATAGCAATCATGATGAAATATGCTCACATCCACACGATCACCTAACTATATACACATACGCATTCACATACACATGCTTTCACATGTTAATGCTTTCATTATCTCACATTTGACCACCACATACAAGGTGAGCCTATTTAAACGAAGTCATAACATCATTACTAGCAAGTTCACATGTTTTGTATTTAGTGTACATCAAATCCTACATTACCAATAAGAAATTGATCCAATACATGATGTGCATCCTCATCGTTGAAGCATACGGTACAAGCTCCTAATGCACATTTCCACCCAAATGATATCATCAACAACACCTTCTCATGAATTCCTTCTACTACGCGTCTCTTATATTCAATTATCATTAATTATAACATTACCATACTCAACACATATTCATTCATTAGTTAGCATGAAATTTCCCACACTATCCTACACTAGGCCTTTCATCAAACACTTGGTGTGCGTACACCGTTTGATGCACAATGTACAACCAAATCATGCTTTCATTCCTATTTCTTATCTTCCTTCATCATCACCACTAAGAATTACATAAATTTCATACCATCCTTCAATCTAACCTATATTTATGCATCGCACACTAACTAGTTCATAATATTACACAAATTTCACAACTACAAGATCATCACATAACATCATACTACTTGAACAAGTGGGTTTTGCTTCAAACCATGAAATTACTCAAAATCACACACAACACAAGTTCTATTTGGTGATTCTAATTCACAATCTTGCTTAATTTCATATCAATTTACGAATTGATCATAACCTATTTTATTCAAGCCCTCCAAATCATAAAATTTAACTTACTTGATGTTAGAACTGCTTAAGGGATCATCATCCTTGGTTCATGCATTTGATTTCGTGTCTGATTTCATCATCAATTCTTGAATTTCTTGTGAAGAGTTGAAGGAGTAGGGTTTCCCCTTCCTGCCCTCTGGTTCGCGACCCACACTCCCACAAAACACTGGGTTTTTAATTTTTTTATCATACTTAATAACATATTCTACATGTTCTACCCCTCGAAGTTTCTTATGTTGTCATTCTTGCATATTTTCTAACCCTTTTTAAACTTCCTTTATTTATTTACAACTTAACTAATCATTTGAAGCATTTAAGCATTAAGATAAAAATTTATGAAATTTTGGGGTGTTACAAGTCTACCCTTCTTAAAGGATGTTTCGTCCCCGAAACCTTTCCCATCAATGTTGGTTTGTTCATTAGCAAGCCATAATCTTAAGAACATCACTTCTAGAAATTTCCTTTCCATTCTTGCATCAATTCAACCCACCCGAATTTGTATGTATCATCCCCACATCAAACATATATTCCATTTGACCCGTTCATAACAGGTCTACTACATATACTTTACATTTCCATTCTTTATCAATTTCTTCTTAAATTTTCAACTCATTACATTACCGTACTTAAACTAGTGTGTGCTGACTAGTAGAGACCTAGAGAGTCTAATACCATAATTTACATTACAACAATTTGAATTTCATATGAACTTGCTAATACATTTCACTGTTAGCATTAGTTTCACTTATTCCTGGAGTTCTATTTCTACCTCCTTACTCATTCACACTGCTTACTACATTAGTTCTCATCAGACTTACCTACTTATCAAATCAGATACTTCATGCTATTTGACATTTACTTGCTTAATAGCTGTTATGGGTAAAATTCTGAGCCCATATCCTGGGAAATATCTTGAGTTATATCTTGATTGTATGATATCTGCTCATATCCGGGATGCTCATTCAGGATATTGGTAACATCCTGAATGGTATCCTCAGGATCACTAACGGGTTGTGTGCAGGAGTACGCGTCCATATGGAGCAACGTTCACGAAGACCCTTTCTCCGGGAGACTCGGTCTAAGTCGTTCAAATGAAGACGTTGAAGCCGCATTACTCGGTCTACAACGTTCACAATGGAATATTCGGAGCATCCCATATTTGTAGGGATTTTTGTTTGTATTTCGTTACTATAAATAGGTGGGTATATCAGATCGAATAGGACATCACAGCTACACTCACTACACTCTCACACTTGTTCTCTCGCAATTTATACTTTCACACAAAGCATTGTAACACTTAGCGATTTGGTCGATATCCTGCACTGTATCCTGACATTTGAAGCAATAAGAAGAACTAGGCAGCTGCGATTGTCAGCTCCTGAGGTTTTATGCCGGCGATCTAGATTGATCAAGGGCTTTCCTCGTACATCCCGTGTCATTTCCTTTACTTTTTGCTCATAGTTTGATCATCGATACAACTCAATATCCTGAGCCGTATCCTGAAACCTGTTTTCACAAACAATATAACTAGCATATTTCCAACTCACTTTTTAGCACACTACCTCACTTAACTAATTTGACCACTAAATTGCTTCGGTAATTTTCGACCAAAACAATTTGGCGCCCACCGTGGGGCAAGTGGTGCTATCTTTACTAAAAATCTTTGTAAAATCGTTAATCGGTTTTCTGTTTTCAAAACTTTTTGCCACATTGTCCACAATGGCCTCAAGATCAAACATGAGCTCCTCCACTGTGTCTGCTACAACTTCTGCTACTACTGGTTCGGTGCTTCCACCACCTCCTCCAAGGATGCCAGCTTCTTCACAACCTCAGGATATTATCCCTACTCGGAGTATTCTGGGATCTACTCCCGTTTTAGCCTCTAATGATGAAATTCTAACCTTATTTGGAAGTGTGCAGGAACAAATGAGGCAGCAACAGGAAACTAACCAAATGCTGTTAAGAGAAATACAACTCTTAAAAGCTAGCTCAAGTAGATCCGCTGAGGATATTGTTACTCCTTTACAACCCAGAACTTTGAACTTCAGTTCGGCTGTGTATACTGAGGATAATAGGGGGAATATTGTGCCTGGTCATTCCCAGAATCATACTCCTGAAATACCCTCCTCGATCAGGATGTCAACTGTGAGGAACTCAGGATATGCTTCAGGATATGGCCAGAATCCTCAGACTGGTAATGTGTCAAATAATAATAATCTTGCTACTAACAATAGTGGATCTTTGCAGGATGCAAGTATGCCGTCAACATTTACTAGGGAGATTAAGAAATTGAAGGACATGATATCCAGTGTACCTGGAGTGGTCCAGCCAATTCCGGAAGTGTCCCAAGACAGCCACAGGATATCTCGTTTCGCATATCCTATCTGTGATGCTGAAATTCTGAAAAGATTTCAAACCCCCAACATGAAACTCTACGACGGGACTACGGATCCTGAAGAGCATATTGCCCAGTATAGGGAAAGAATGGAGATTAATCCTATCCCTCCAGAGCTCAAGGAAGCATGCTTGTGCAAAGGCTTTGGTTCTACTTTAACAGGATCAGCCTTGAAATGCCTCTTAAATGTTCCTCCACATTCGATTACATCTTTTGCTCACCTAGTGAATTTATTTAATAGTCAATTTTCTTGTAGTCAGAGTTTTGAAAAACTAACAAGTGATCTCTACAGGATAACTCAAGGACCTCAGGAATCCCTATGGGATTATGTGAACAAATTCAGCAGGGAATCCTTGGATATCCCGCACCTTGATGTTGCCACAGCGGTCCAAGCATTCAAGATGGGGCTACAAAAGGATTCCCAATTTTATCAGGATCTTGTGATGAATCCTTGCAGGAATTTGGATGAGGCTCGAAACAGGGCCTTGAGATATATCAGGCTGGAGGATGATAAGAAGATGCAAGAAAGGATGAACTCATCCACTACCTATGAATCAACTAATAGGAAGTCAGAATCCTCATTTAAACCATATCGCTCTAAGCCATATGGTAGAAATGACAACAAGAAAGTGAATGATGTTGAAGATGAGGATCCTGAAGAATATCCTGAATTATCTGAATATTGCTTTTCTGTAAACATTCCAGAATTAATGTATGCTATGCAGGGTTTAGGAGAAAAAGCTAGGTGGCCTCGAAAGAATCAACAAAAAGCTGACTGGAAGGATAAATCCAAATGGTGTGCCTTCCACGAAGATTTTGGTCATGTGACTGAGGATTGTATTGCTCTAAGAAAAGAGATAAGTTATATTCTGAGCAAAGGATATCTGAAGGATCTCCTAGGAAGAAAGAAGAATAAGGGTCAGGATACTGAGAAGGATCCTGAACGAGCGGCATCACCTCCTGCGGATGCCAAGATAATCAACTTTATTTCAGGAGGATCCGACATTTGCGGAACTTCGTATTCTGCGGCCAAGAGGCATGCAAAGAAGGCTAAGACTGAAAGGGGAGACAAACCAGCCAGGATGACCACCCTTACAACTGATAAAGAGATCACTTTTGACAGTGATAACCGGGATACTGTGCAGGATCCTCACCATGATGCTCTCGTAATAACATTGTATGTTGCTAACCATTTTGTACGCAGGATATTGGTGGACAACGGTAGCTCTGTCAATATAATTCAGCTGGAAACATTGAAGAGGATGAATGTATCTCCGATGGACATTACTTCGAAGTCCACTGTGCTCGTTGGTTTCAGTGGAGAAGCTAGGAACACCGTGGGAGAAATAAAGTTACCAGTATATGTTGAAGGGGTCAACTCGATACAACGTTTCTGTGTGATGGACTCCCTATCCTGCTATAACATCATACTGGGCAGGCCATGGATCCATGATATGAAGGCTGTTCCATCAACTTATCATCAATGCATCAAGATTCCTACCCCTTGGGGGGTCGTCAAGGTTGATATTGATCAGCAGGAGGCGAAAGAATGTTACTCATCCTCGATGAAATCCTCAACCAAACCTAGTGCAGCATAGCAATTAAAGATGCAGGCCCAGGATATCGTGGAGGCTTCGGAGCGGGATATGAAGAAAATTATCCTGGAACAGGATAATACAGATACCTCGGTGCTCGTAGGAACCAATATCCCTCAGGATATTGAAGATCAATTGACTAACTTTTTAAAGTGCAGGATGTCAACATTTGCATGGAAGCATGAGGATATGACAGGTATATCTAAAGACATTATCACTCAAAAGCTTGGAATTGACAGGTCGTACAAGCCTGTACAGCAAAAGAGAAGGAAGTTCGCTCTTGAACGAAATGCAATTATCTAAGAAGAAGTTGAGAGATTATTGAAGTCCAAGATGATCAGAGAAGTCAAATTTCCCAAGTGGCTAGCAAATGTGGTCGTGGTTCAAAAGAAGAATGGGAAATGGAGAGTTTGTGTAGATTACACAGACTTGAACAAGGCTTGTCCCAAAGACCCATTCCATCTTCCTCATATTGATGCAATGGTAGATGCTACCGCCGGGCATGAGATGTTAACCTTCATGGATGCATACTCAGGATTTCAGCAGATTCAAATGGAGCCTTCGGACCAAGAGGATACTGCCTTCATGACACCAACAGGTATTTATTGTTATATTGCTATGCCTTTCGGTTTGAAAAATGCAGGTGCGACATACCAGAGATTGGTGAACATGATGTTCAAAGATAAGCTGGGGGACACAATGGAGGTATACATCAACAATATCCTGTTTATTATGTTAGTAAAAGTTTGTTAGATGCAGAAACTAGATATTCTCATTTAGAAAAGTTGATACTAGCACTAGTTATGGCATCAACAAAGCTTAGACATTACTTTGAAACACACAGAATTCATGTTAAGACCAATTATCCTGTTAAGAATGTGCTTAGGAAGCCCGAGATGTCAGGCAGGATGGCCAAGTGGTCAGTAAATTTAAGTGCTTATGACTTAGTATACGAACCTAGAAATGCCATAAAATCACAAGCTCTAGCTGACTTTGTGGCTGATTTCAGTAGTGACATTCAGGATGAGGTAGACCTAGAAGTACAACAATTAGGAGAATCCTCAGGATCCTGGACATTGTACACTGATGGAGCATCTAATGATAGAGGAGTAGGATTGGGAATACTACTAAAATCGCCACAGGGGGACATATTACCCCAGGCTATTAGGTGTGAATTTCCTGCTACCAATAATGAAGCAGAATATGAGGCTCTAATTGCAGGATTAGAACTAGCTAAAAATATGAATATCAAGAATTTGCAAGTATATGTTGACTCCTTGTTAATTACTAATCATTTTAATGGATCCTATGCAGTTAAAGGTGAGAAGTTAATCGAATACCTCGATATTCTCAAAAAATTAGCAGGATATTTCGATGTTTTTACACTTGAACAGGTACCAAGGGAAGATAATGCTAAAGCAGATGCCCTAGCAAACCTGGGATCATCGGTCAGGATACCAGAAGGAACCCAAATACCAATATTGCATATCTTGTATCCTGCAACGAATCCTCAGGATAAAGAAGTAGTAAGTATCCAGGATCCTATTGCAGAATATCCTGAGGAGGATCCTAAATCCTGGACGGCTCCAATCGTACGATATCTCAAGGAAGGACACATCCCTAGAGACGAAAATCCTAAGGCATTTAGGATGAAGGTATCACGATTCACCATTATAAATAATATTTTGTATAAGAAATCTCTTGCAGGACCATATCTAAGGTGCTTGGAGGATCCCGAAACTAAAGAGGTACTTCAGGATATACATAATGGGGATTGTGGTAACCATACTGGGGGCAGGTCATTGTTCTCAAAGGAGTTGAGAACAGGATACTATTGGCCAACGATGAGGAAAGATGCTACAGAATATGCTCGAAGATGTGATGCATGTCAAAGGCACAGTAACATACTACACCAACCAGCTGAACCACTATATCCTATAGTATCCCCTTGGCCGTTCATGAAATGGGGAATGGACATAGTAGGGAAATTACCAAAAGCTCCAGGAGGAAAAGTTTTTATGTTGGCAATGACTGATTATTTCTCTAAGTGGGTGGAGGCTGAAGCATTTGTTCAAGTCAGAGACCAAGAAGTAGTATCATTCATAAAGAGGAATATACTGACCAGATTTGGAGTACCAGCCGAAATAATCTATGACAATGGTTCTCAGTTTATAAGCAAGAGAACTACTGACTTTTGCAAGAGTTGGGGAATCAAGATGATCACATCCACCCCGGTACATCCTCAAGCAAACGGACAAGCTGAGTCTTCAAACAAGATAATTGTTAACAACTTGAAGAAGAGATTAGGAGCCAAAAAAGGAAGATGGGCAGAAGAACTACCCTTTGTTTTGTGGGCCGATAGAACAACGGTAAAGAATGCAACTAGCCAGACACCATTCTCTTTGGTATTCGGAGCGGAAGCAGTGATCCCAACGGAGATGGTGATACCTACTGCGAGATCTATCCTGCAGGATCCTGAGCAGAATCCTGAGACTTTGTGCCAGGATTTGGACACCATAGATGAGACAAGAGATGCAGCAAGACTAAGGATGGCAGCATATCAACAAAGGATATCCAGAGCATACAATAAGAATATAAGGACTAGAAGGTTCAAAGTTGGAGATTGGGTGTTAAGAAAGGCTTTTCAAAATACCACTAATCCTGCCGATGGAAAACTAGCTCCGAAATGGGAAGGACCATATGAGGTTGAATCAGAATCAGGAAAAGGAGCATACCGACTCAGGAGCATGGAAGGGGAAATGCTACCAAGATCCTGGAATTCTATACACTTAAAGCTCTATTTCAAGTAAGAATAGGATTTAATTTCTATCCCAGAATGGTATGTGTTCTATCTCTCTTAAATATATTTGAATTCGTTTATTATCTTGAACCCAATACTGACTTAGGCATCAGAGGGGTGTTAGCTACCTTAGTTTAAGGTTGTTTTGCAGAATATGTGTCAGGATGTAACTCCAGGATATACGCTCAGGATATTTCGGAAGATTAGAGGATTGGCCCCCTCTCTCACGTTTAAGGGACCCTGATCCCTTCAAAGGTTTAAAGGTATTCACCTTTCTTCCGAGTTGGGTTTGAACACCCCGCCTGGAGCGCAAGTCATCTGGGGATAGTTCAAGGTAACGGGACCAGTTCATGTAAAAGTGGCTGACAATTTCATTACTATTGGCTATATCCTGGATTCTAAAGGTATATGAGGATTGATCACCCTCTCTTACGAAAGGGTATTTTCATACCCTCTAAGGTTTAAAGGTTTTCACCTATCTAAGACTTGGAGTTTATACACTCTCGCCTGTAGCGCATGGAAATCAGGGTTTATCCCCGGCATATTAAGGGTCTATCCCCAGGATATTAAGGGTTAATGCCCATGATCTAGAGGGTTTACCCCTGGATATTCAGGATCTATTTAGTAAAGCTAAAGTATAACTGTATCTTTGTTAAACACATGGGACACATATCATACAATTTAAAGGATGGATCCAAGTTTGTAAGTGTGTACTGGGGACATTCCTATGGTGGAAAATTGGAAGTGATTCCTTAGGGAATTCCTGGTATGATCTCTCCTTTTTATTTAGATAACTTATAGATTGTGTGTCAGTATCCTGATCAGGATATCTTTCAGGATACATTTACAATGTGTTCCCAAGAATATTCAGATGAAATTATTTTTGCAAGTAAAATTCATATAGTGAAAATATAACAACAGAAATAAAGCTAGAAAAGGGTTATATTATTAACGTACCAAAAATTGTGCTCTTGGTTTCACCTCAAACCAAGGACCATCCACCAAGAGCACAATTACTTCCTTACCATATTTACCTAACAGTTGAAGGTTTTGTCCCAAACTGAGACCCATCCGCCTCCAACTGTTATATTGTTCAAAAAGAAAAACATACTAACATTGATGACCAAGGGCTTCGACCTGAAACTCAGGATCCCCCCACCTTTGGCCATCATATTGTCTAGTTGCAGGAAAGTAAAGTGCAGAAAAAGTAAATTGTTTTAAGGTTACAGACCAACGATCAAATTTAAAAAAAGTGGGCTCCGGCCTTGGCACGTATATCCATCATTGCCCACCTGAATGCCCTCATACAGCGGCATCTTCTCCAACCTTCTCTGCCTTCTCAGCTTCAGCATCCTCACCAGCATCCATCCCAGCATCCGCTCCAGCATCCTTCTTGTCTCCAGCCTTGTCTGCCACCTCTGCCGACTTAGAGGATTCACCAGCTTCAGCAGGAAGGGGCACAACCTTGCCCTCAAGCTCCTTCAGCTTTGCCACCCAGGATTCGACCGGCCAGGATGGGCACTCAAGGCCTGTTCCCTTGGCCTCATAGGCCATCTTAATACGAGCTTGTAGCAGGGAGACAATGGCAGAAGCTTTGATTCCTTCCCGGAAAGCAACCATGGCCTATTCACGTTCCAATTGGACAGTGGCCAACTTGATTTCAGCATCCTGGGTCACTTTCTTCAGCTTGTCCTCATAATGCCGAGTCTTCACTTCAGCAATGGCACCTTGGTCGGCAACAGTAGTTTCAAGCTGTTTAATCCTGGCATCATAGAGTGCAGCAGTACCACAGGCATCGTTGTAAAGGTGGAGCAGATGCTGGAGGCCCTGTAAGTAAGCAATTCAGGTATAAATCAATATTCGCTAACATGGATATCCTGTCAGGATATTCTATCAGAATATATGTGCAGGATGTAGGGTCAGGATATTACCTTGTTAAGGATGTCATCGGTTCTAAGGAATCAGTGAAGCTGAGCTCATCATAAGAAAATCCTTCAGAGCCTGGAGCACTAACTTCAGAGTTCTTCCTCTTCTTTGAGGTGGAAGCACGAGTCCTTGGATTAGCTTTGGGAGCTGGGAGCGGCTTGGAGCTGGTGGCAGCAGGGGTCTCTTTCTTGACCATGACTGGAGTAGGGTAACTGTCAAGCTCATCGAGATCGAGGAGGATTGGGACTTTGCTGGAGTCTGCATACAGGGAGTTGAATTTCTTCCTAAATATGCCAAATAAAAACATGTATGCAGGATAATGTGCAGGATCCTTACCAGACATGTTTGCACTGGAAAGAGGGCTTGGAGATGGTGGAGACGGGTTAAAACTACTTTCAGCCTCTGGAAGGAGTCTGATAGCGTCAATCCTTTTCTGTGAATCAGCAAGGGGAGGTGCAAGCTTCCTAAAATCAGCTGTATACAAAACAATAAACAGAAAATTGGTCAGTTCAGGATATGGAACAAGATAAGAGGCAGGATCATCCTTAAACCCTAAGTCCTACCCTTTTTCAACCATTTCACCGGATATTCCGTTCCACTAGGGATTGAGTCTCTTTTTACAAAGAAAAACTTGGATTGCCATTTCTCCTCGTTCCTGGTGGCACGAAGTATCATGGCTCGCCGGAGGTGGCGTAAAACAAAAATCTACAGGATTCGTGGCATCTAAGCCGGTAAGCTAGGGGGAGGTCATGAACAGAAAGCTCAGGAATGTGATTTTTCTTGATCTGGTCAAGAACGGATAAAACACGCCAAAGCATCGGCATTGTCTGGCTAAAAGAGATTTTTGTAATGTTGAAAAATTCAGTGATAAAATCTGGAAAGGGGAATCGTAACCCTAAGGTGAAGGGAAAGGCACTAAAGCACAACCATTCGTCGGAAACCATGTCCGACCGGATTTCCCGGTCAAACGGCCGGAATACAGTCCCTTCCGGGAAGATACCAGAGGATTTCAGGGCCGACAAATGGGCGCTATCAAAGGTACATACTTCTTTTTCCGGATCCTGGAGAAGATTCTGTTGTATGAATGTGGGGGCGGAGTCTCCAGAACTCGATCTTGTTTGCCTTGTCATATTATCGCCGGAATGCTGAACCGAAAGAGAGAAGAAGATGGAAAAGAGAGAGAGAGCTTTTTAACTTTTTTCACTTCGGTCAAGAATAAATGGGATAAGGATGAGAAGTTATAGGGTGGTGATGAGTAAATATAGGCTGAGTAGTTGCAAACGGTCACATCATGAGTCTAATCTCTTAAATTGCCTCGGTCTTTGGAAAAAATATAACCGTTAGTGCCAGGATACTAAACGGTAACATTTTTTGGGGACAATTGTTATGGGTAAAATTCTGAGCCCATATCCTAGGAAATATCTTGAGTTATATCTTAATTGTATGATATCTGCTCATATCCGGGATGCTCATTCAGGATATTGGTAACATCCTGAATGGTATCCTCAGGATCACTAACGGGTTGTGTGCAGGAGTACGCGTCCAGATGGAGCAACGTTCACGAAGACCCTTTCTCCGGGAGACTCGGTCTAAGTCGTTCAAATGAAGACATTGAAGCCGCATTACTCGATCTACAACGTTCACAATGGAATATTCGGAGCATCCCATATTTGTAGGGATTTTTGTTTGTATTTCGTTACTATAAATAGGTGGGTATATCAGATCGAATAGGACATCACAGCTACACTCACTACACTCTCACACTTGTTCTCTCGCAATTTCTACTTTCACACAAAGCATTGTAACACTTAGCGATCTGGTCGATATCCTGCACTGTATCCTGACATTTGAAGCAATAAGAAGAACTAGGCAGCTGCGATTGTCAGCTCCCGAGGTTTTATGCCGGCGATCTAGATTGATCAAGGGCTTTCCTCGTACATCCCGTGTCATTTCCTTTACTTTTTGCTCATAGTTTGATCATCGACACAGCTCAATATCCTGAGCCGTATCCTGAAACCTGTTTTCACAAACAATATAACTAGCATATTTCCAACTCACTTTTTAGCACAATACCTCACTTAACTAATTTGATCACTAAATTGCTTCGGTAATTTTTGACCAAAACAATTACCATGGTCTCACGAACGTCATATACTTCTTGCGTACTGGCCAGGTGCACAATTCACATACTAGTTTGTGCCTTCATGAAATCATCGCCTTATGTCCGAAGTAGTGGGTCCCAGTTCGTGCAACATTTTTTTTTAAATCTTACCAAGATAGTATTGTTGTCTTCCGTTTAATACTTACCCTCCCAAGGAGATTTCTTCCTCTAACATCGGTACCCATACATATTAATATTGTGTACCTGGGGTCCATATGTCTATTTGCATCCTTGCCTGCCTTAGCATCCATCTTAGACTGCATTCACGGATCATCCTCTTCAAACTTTTAAGCTTACCTTGCACATACAAAACCGTTAGTTTCCTCATATAAATGCATACATATATGCTTTCATTCCATTTCTACCTTTAGATCTTGATCGAGTCATGGATTGTACGGGTTCCTTATCACAAGAGCACACAGGTTTGAGTTCAAGCATTTATCTTCTCGTGCTTGATTCACTCAAACCAGGGCTCTGATACCAACTTGTAAGACCCTAACTCGTAATTGACAAAAAGTCACAGCGGATGTTTAAGCCATAAAATTTCTTTCATTATAAATACCTTAACTTATTTAAAATTTAACTTTAACATAACTCCTTCACATAGATCCATCAATCGACATATTTATTAAGTAAAAACATAGCTTATGTTTATTACATTATATACATCAACGTTCCCGTACAATCTCACTAGTGACTCGGTCCTTGATCTCTATCCCTTGAAGATCCTTCGTCTCTCGTACTACCTGCGCTCACCACATAAAATTCATAAACATCAGTACGCATCATAAACATGTAAGATTTATTCACGTTTATTTTTTGTTCCGTTAACTCTTTACATTCCGGCTTTCCATCTGATCATACGACCCGCGGTGAGACTTCTTTGCTATTCATGCGTTACACTTCATTCACCATGGCACGCCATTAGTAACATGACCATTCAAACATGTTAGAGCCATTTATATAAGCGTATATACAAGATCCTTTCTTTCATGCACAACAAATCCTACTTCATGGATAAGTACCTACACACTTATGTTCATACACATTTCATACCTACATACATATATGCATACATACTTATGTACATACATACTTACTTATATACATACATATATACTTACACACATACGTAAATACATGCTTACATACATACATACATACATACATACATACATACATACATACATACATACATACATACATACATACATACATACATACATACATACATACATACATACATACATACATACATACATACATACATACATACATACATACATACATACAAGCTTTATTCCTTTGTGTACATTCAATCCCATTTAATACATATGTACATACTTTCATATATGTATACTCATACATCTATTTACATACACCCGAAAACATACATGCAAACATAAACACATCTACACGGACATGCTTACATACTTACATATAGTTATATAATGCATATAACGTAGTTAGATAGCCTTCACACAAGTTTGGAGTTGAAGAATGCGAAAAATATGAAAGAACCAGCAATTGGCGCAAGAAGAAACCAATCTGGCGCACCCTTGTGCTAGTTCTGGCGCAATACAGAAGACATAAGTCAGGGGCGCAACCTTGTGCCAGGGGGGCGAAACCTTGCGCCTGGTTCAGACCTGCAACTTTCAGCATGACAAATTTTTACAATTTTGGTAATAACTTTCTCATTTCTTGTCTGTTTTACCCGATTCTTTTTCCTACGTGATCGTAATTTAATCCTCTATCATATGGACTTGAAATCCCACGTTCGGTTTAAGGAAATTCTTAACTTACGCGTTTTCGGCTTAATAATCATTTTCTAATTATTCGACCCGTTTATGTTTTCATCAAACCACTCATTTGTTTTACCCCAAAACATACATGAACATTATAACCATAATACTGTTATTTTATCCAGAGTTTCGTACTTGGGTTTACGCACCCGATACCCGGTATTCATTAAACTCATTCATTCCATTTACATCTACGAATCAAAGTTTGTTACTAAAACCCCCATTTGCGCAAATGTATATCTATTAAACCAAACTCACATCTGAGTCTTTTGACTATTAAACCACATCTCCGATTCCCGGATTGCGTACTTATGTGCAATTCTACCCATTAACCGGTTATACTACCGTAACCTATTCTTATACAACATTTCGATATAATCATAAGACCTCATTTTGACCCGTTTGGTCTACTTAGAAAAATTCACCGATTTCATTCAACTAAATTCATATTTAACATTAAACATCATGTTTAATTAATTAAAACGCTACATTACTTAAACAAACTAAGAAGTGATTACGGAATCACTTACCTCGTGCATCCGGGTTCGTATCTGATTCCTTGCCTCCTCTTGACCCGTTAGCCTTTCATGCTTGAGTCCGTCTTGACACGATTCCTATACTTTCATGTCACCAAATCACATTTTCGTTAGCATACATCATTGTACATGTTAACGATCATATCAACCGCATATTTCACATTTGACTTCCTTTAGTCACAACTAACAAGCATAAGACATATAACCAGTTTCATATCCTTTCAAACTAATGTAATTCATCATGTCATCACAAATAACGCGTATTAACATAACATGTACCATGCGACTTCCTATGATTCTACCTTTAAGACAACAAATCAAATCATGCTTCTTATGCGTAGATGCGTAGTTGACTTTCAGAAGTCAACGGTTTAACATATAACTTACGACATAACCTTATATATCCGTGTTATTATTTTAGGCTATACAAGCATCACTATATATATATATATATATAGCAATCATGATGAAATATGCTCACATCCACACGATCACCTAACTATATACACATACGCATTCACATACACATGCTTTCACATGTTAATGCTTTCATTATCTCACATTTGACCACCACATACAAGGTGAGCCTATTTAAACGAAGTCATAACATCATTACTAGCAAGTTCACATGTTTTGTATTTAGTGTACATCAAATCCTACATTACCAATAAGAAATTGATCCAATTCATGATGTGCATCCTCATCGTTCAAGCATACGCTACAAGCTCCTAATGCACATTTCCACCCAAATGGTATCATCAACAACACCTTCTCAAGAATTCCTTCTACTACGCGTCTCTTATATTCAATTATCATTAATTATATCATTACCATACTCAACACATATTCATTCATTAGTTAGCATGAAATTTCCCACACTATCCTACACTAGGCATTTCATCAAACACTTGGTGTGCGTACAGCGTTTGATGCACAATGTACAACCAAATCATGCTTTCATTCCTATTTCTTATCTTCCTTCATCATCACCACAAAGAATTACATAAATTTCATACCATCCTTAAATCTAACCTATATTTATGCATCACACACTAACTAGTTCATAATATTTACACAAATTTCACAACTACAAGATCATCATATAACATCATACTACTTGAACAAGTGGGTTTTGCTTCAAACCATGAAATTACTCAAAATCACACACAACACAAGTTCTATTTGGTGATTCTAATTCACAATCTTGCTTAATTTCATGTCAATTTACGAATTGATCATAACCCATTTTATTCAAGACCTCCAAATCATAAAATTTAACTTACTTGATGTTAGAACTGCTTAAGGGATCATCATCCTTGGTTCATGCATTCGATTTCGTGTCTGATTTCATCATCAATTCTTGAATTTCTTGTGAAGAGTTGAAGGAGTAGGGTTTCCCCTTCCTGCCCTCTGGTTCGCGACCCACACACCCACAAAACACTGGGTTTTTAATTTTTTTTATCATACTTAATAACATATTTTACATGTTCTACCCCTCGAAGTTTCTTATGTTGTCATTCTTGCATACTTTCTAACCCTTTTTAAACTTCCTTTATTTATTTACAACTTAACTAATCATTTGAAGCATTTAAGCATTAAGATAAACATTTATGAAATTTTGGGGTGTTACAAGTCTACCCTTCTTAAAGGAGGTTTCGTCCCCGAAACCTTTCCCATCAATGTCGGTTTGTTCATTAGCAAGCCATAATCTTAAGAACATCACTTCTAGAAATTTCCTTTCCATTCTTGCATCAATTCAACCCACCCAGATTTTTATGTATCATCCCTTTAACATCAAACATATATTCCATTTGACCCGTTCATAACATGTCAACTACATATACTTTACATTTCCATTCTTTATCAATTTCTTCTTAAATTTTCAACTCATTACATTACCGTACTTAAACTAGTGTGTGCTGACTAGTAGAGACCTAGAGAGTCTAATACCATAATTTACATTACAACAATTCGAATTTCATATGAACTTGCTAATACATTTCACTGTTAGCATTAGTTTCACTTATTCCTGGAGTTCTATTTCTACGTCCTTACTCATTCACACTGCTTACTACATTAGTTCTCATCGGACTTACCTACTTAGCAAATCAGATACTTCATGCTATTTGACATTTACTTGCTTAATAGCTATCTACTTACTTTGTTTAACTTTTCGAAAGTCCATTTATAATTACATTCTGGCCTATATTTACCAATTACCCAGTTCAGACACATCCCTCCCTACGTTGAGCCATAAGCTCTCATTAAAAGCATAACCTTTATACATACCTGATGCAAGTCCAATCCATTAACTCGTTATCCATACCTCACTTTGGCTATTTCCTTCCAGTTCGTGACATTACATTACGCTCACCTACCATTATATAACTTGACTATTTCAATCATTAAATTTTGGGTTCAAATGGCTTATTTGATTCGTACCTATTTGCAAACTCAAACTTTTCATTCTAACATTCATTCCCTTCTATGTTTCGAATCCATCTCGAGGATTCTAACATATCCTTCACATCCTTTATTCTTTCTATGTTTCGAATCCTTCTTGCGGATTCGAACATATCATTTACACTTTCCATTACTTCTATGTTTTGAATCCGTCTCACGGGTTTAAGCATATCATTTACATCTCTCATTCACATCTTTCATTCATTACATGTATTGAATCCGTCTCACAGATTCAAACATATCATTTTTTGCATTTCATTCCTTGAATCCGTCTTGCGGATTCAAACATTCCATTCATGCCCTTCATTCCTTGAATCCTTCTCGCGGATTCAAATATTACATTCACACCTTTCATTCTTTGAATCCGTCTCGCGGATTCAAACATCTCATTCATACCTTTCATTCCTTGAATCCTTCTCGCGGATTCAAGCGTTTCATTCATATCTTGTTGATCCGTACTTTCTTACGGATTCAACATTCTTCATTCTTATCATTCATACTTTTCATTCTTACATAATACTCTCGATTTCCTGAGAGTCTCACTACCCATTTCACCCGCACGCCCACCTGTTACCCAATTCTAACGGACATACCTGCGATAATTACCATGGTCTCACGAACGTCATATGCTTCTTACACACTGGCCAGGTGCGCAATTCACATACTAGTTCGTGCCTTCATGAAATCATCGCCTTATGTCCGAAGTAGTGGGTCCCAGTTCGTGCAACATTTTTTTTAAATCTTACCAAGACAGTATCGTTGTCTTCCGTTTAATACTTACCCTCCCAAGGAGATTTCTTCCTCTTTCTTTTAACACAGGTACCCATACATATTAATATTGTGTACCTGGGGTCCATATGTATATTTGCATCCTTGCCTGCCTTAGCATCCATCTTAGACTGCATTCACGGATCATCCTCTTCAAACTTTTAAGCTTACCTTGCACATACAAAACCGTTAGTTTCCTCATATAAATGCATACATACACGCTTTCATTCCATTTCTACCTTTAGATCTTGATCGAGTCATGGATTGTACGGGTTCCTTATCACATGAGTACACAGGTTTGAGTTCAAGCATTTATTTTCTCGTGCTTGATTCACTCAAACCAGGGCTCTGATACCAACTTGTAAGACCCTAACTCGTAATTGAAAAAAAGTCGCAGCGGAAGTTTAAGCCATAAAATTTCTTTCATTATAAATACCTTAGCTTATTTAAAATTTAACTTTAACATAACTCCTTCACATAGATCCATCAATTGACTTATTTATTAAGTAAAAACATAGCTTATGTTTATTACATTATATACATCAACGTTCCTGTACAATCTCAATAGTGACTCGGTCCTTGATCTCTATCCCTTGAAGATCCTTCGTATCTCGTACTACCTGCGCTCACCACATAAAATTCATAAACATCAGTACGCATCATAAACATGTAAGATTTATTCACGTTTATTTTTGGTTCTATTAACTCTTTACATTCCGGCTTTCCATCTGATCATACGACCCGCGGTGAGACTTCTTTGCTATTCCTGCGTTACACTTCATTCACCATGGCACGCCATTAGTAACATGACCATTCAAACATGTTAGAGCCATTTATATAAGCATATATACAAGATCCTTTCTTTCATGCACAACAAATCCTACTTCATGGGTAAGTACATTCACACGTATGTTCATACACATTTCATACCTACATACATACATGCATACATACTTATGTACATACATACTTACTTACATACATACATATATACTTACACACATACGTACATACATGCTTACATACATACATACATACATACATACATACATACATACATACATACATACATACATACATACATACATACATACATACATACATACATACATACATACATACATTCATACATACAAGCTTTATTCTTTGTGTACATTCAATCCCATTTAATACATATGTACATACTTTCATATATGTATACTCATACATCTATTTACATACATCCGAAAACATACATGCAAACATAAACACATCTACACGTACATGCTTACATACTTACATATAGTTATATAATGCATATAACGTAGTTAGATAGCCTTCACACAAGTTTGGAGTTGAAGAATGCGAAAATATGAAAGAACCAGCAATTGGCGCAAGAAGAAACCAATCTGGCGCAACCTTGTGCCAGTTCTGGCGCAATACAGAAGACATCTGTCAGGGGCGCAACCTTGTGCCAGGGGGGCGCAACCTTGTGCCTGGTTCTGACCTGCAACTTTCAGCATGACGAATTTTTACAATTTTGGTCATAACTTCTCATTTCTTGTCCGTTTTACTCGATTCTTTTTCCTACGTGATCGTAATTTAATCCTCTATCATATGGACTTGAAATCCCACGTTCGGTTTAAGAAAATTCTTAACTTACGCGTTTTCGGCTTAATAATCATTTTCTAATTATTCGACCCGTTTATGTTTTCATCAAAACACTCATTTGTTTTACCCCAAAACATACATGAACATTATAACCATAATACTCTTATTTTATCTAGAGTTTCGTACTTGGGGTTTACGCACCCGATACTCGGTATTCATTAAACTCATTCATTCCATTTAAATCTATGAATCAAACTTTGTTACTAAAACCTCCATTTGCGAAAATGTATATCTATTAAACCAAACTCACATCTGAGTCTTTTGACTATTAAACCACATCTCCGATTCCCGGATTGCGTACTTATGTGCAATTCTACCCATTAATCGGTTATACTACTGTAGCCATTTCTTATACAACATTTCGATATAATCATATGACCTCATTTTGACCCGTTTGGTCTACTTAGAAAAATTCACCGATTTCGTTCAACTAAATCCATATTTGACATTAAACATCATGTTTAATTAATTAAAACGCTACATTACTTAAACAAACTAAGAAGTGGTTACGGAATCACTTACCTCATGCATCCGGGTTCGTATCTGATTCCTTGCCTCCTCTTGACCCGTTAGCCTTTCATGCTTGAGTCCGTCTTGACATGATTCCTATACTTTCATGTCACCAAATCACATTTTCTTTAGCATACATCATTGTACATGTTAACGATCATATCAACCGCATATTTCACATTTGACTTCCTTTAGTCACAACTAACAAGCATAACACATATAAGCAGTTTCATATCCTTTCAAACTAATGTAATTCATCATGTCATCACAAATAACGCGTATTAACATAACATGTACCATGCGACTTCCTATGATCCTACCTTTAAGACAACAAATCAAATCATGCTTCTTATGCGTAGACGCGTAGTTGACTTTCAAAAGTCAACGGTTTAACATATAACTTACGACATAACCTTATATATCCGTGTTATTATTTTAGGCTATACAAGCAGCACTATATATATATATATATATATATATATATATATATATATATATATATAGCAATCATGATGAAATATGCTCACATCCACACGATCACCTAACTATATACACATACGCATTCACATACACATGCTTTCACATGTTAATGATTTCATTATCTCACATTTGACCACCACATACAAGGTGAGCCTATTTAAACGAAGTCATAACATCATTACTAGCAAGTTCACATGGTTTGTATTTAGTGTACATCAAATCCTACATTACCAATAAGAAATTGATCCAATACATGATGTGCATCCTCATCGTTCAAGCATACGGTACAAGCTCCTAATGCACATTTCCACCCAAATGATATCATCAACAACACCTTCTCATGAATTCCTTCTACTACGCGTCTCTTATATTCAATTATCATTAATTATATCATTACCATACTCAACACATATTCATTCATTAGTTAGCATGAAATTTCCCACACTATCCTACACTAGGCCTTTCATCAAACACTTGGTGTGCGTACACCGTTTGATGCAAAATGTACAACCAAATCATGCTTTCATTCCTATTTCTTATCTTCCTTCATCATCACCACTAAGAATTACATAAATTTCATACCATCCTTCAATCTAACCTATATTTATGCATCACACACTAACTAGTTCATAATATTTACACAAATTTCACAACTACAAGATCATCACATAACATCATACTACTTGAACAAGTGGGTTTTGCTTTAAACCATGAAATTACTCAAAATCACACACAACACAAGTTCTATTTGGTGATTCTAATTCACAATCTTGCTTAATTTCATATCAATTTACGAATTGATCATAACCCATTTTATTCAAGACCTCCAAATCATAAAATTTAACTTACTTGATGTTAGAACTGCTTAAGGGATCATCATCCTTGGTTTATGCATTCGATTTCGTGTCTGATTTCATCATCAATTCTTGAATTTCTTGTGAAGAGTTGAAGGAGTAGGGTTTCCCCTTCCTGCCCTCTGGTTCGCGACCCACACACCCATAAAACACTGGGTTTTTAATTTTTTTATCATACTTAATAACATATTTTACATGTTCTACCCCTCGAAGTTTCTTATCTTGTCATTCTTGCATATTTTCTAACCCTTTTTAAACTTCCTTTATTTATTTACAACTTAACTAATCATTTGAAGCATTTAAGCATTAAGATAAACATTTATGAAATTTTGGGGTGTTACAGGTTCTCCACTAGAGAATGAGTAGAGAGCCCGAACGAGCCCAGATTCTAACATTTTTGAGTAAAAATGAAAGATGTTTGAAGAAAAGTTTGATACACTTTGATTATGCTTAGATTTAGTTGAAATCAACGTAAAACGTGTGGAAATCCTTTGAATCCGGACCGTTCTTGATGAGGTGAGGTCACACTTCAATGTTCATAAGAACCCCATGATGACGTCACCTTAGAACAGCCCAAATCTGATGATTTCATGGTGAGAAGTTGTGATTTGTTGGAGAAGATGATGTAAAAGTGAGTAGTGATGAAGAAAGTACAAGATTTAGAGTGAAAACTTACAAGAATCGCGAGGAATCGAGAGAAAAGTGGCTGAGAGCGTGCTGGTCGGAGGGAGCTATCACATCAATGAATAGTGATGTGATAGGAGGAGTATTTATAGTGTGAGAGGAGAAAATGCGGTGCAGGTTAATGGGTCGGATGGCCTTTCGATCGGATGGCCATCCGATCGGATGGCCATCCGATCGGATGGTCATCCGGTTGGATGTCCATTCGAGCGAATGATCCTTCGATTGGAGGCCTTCGCGAGTTGGTTTCCGACTTTCGTTTCGTGCGTTGTGCGTTGCGTTGCGAGTAAGCGATGCGATAGGATTACACAATAGTTACACAAATAACATAATCAACCTAACAATCATAAATGTAACTTGTATTTTGGGTTGCGATGCGATGCGATAGAGTTGCGATTGCGTTTGAGAATAACATCCAACAACATATATGCACACATAAGTAAAGCACATAATAACATACGCACGTAAAACAATATCCATAACAGCGATTCGAATTGCGATGCGGTAGCGATGTGATAGCGTTTAATTACGTTTATCGCATTGTTACTTCACATATTAACAAATCGTATTTCAAAATAGCGTTAATTAACACATATCGATTATCGAGTCTGCGAGTACAAGCAATAGTTAAGCAAGAAATCTCAGATATGAATGTAAACCTGACATTGACCTTGACATTGACTTTGACTTGTACTTTGACTTTGACTTCAGAAAGTCGGGTTGTTACAGCCTCCCCTACTTTAGGAAATTTCGTCTCGAAATTCAAGGCGCAGGCGTAATGAATAGCTGTGGATACTTAGCCTTCATATCACTCTCGAGTTCCCAGGTGAACTCTGCGTCGCGTTTGCCTTCCCAGCGAACCTTCACTATAGGAATGCGTGAGCGTCAGAGTTTCTTAGTCTCTCAGAACGGGAAGATTATTCAGCCCTGGTTGTCTTTGGCTCTTCCACTGTGGCCTTGTCAGTTGAGCTGTTCTTTTTCTCTTTGTCATAGTCTTCGTTTCAAATATGGTTCTGCGTGAGTTCAGTGCCTAATTCCATTGCGGCCTCCAATGTTGCGGATACAATGCTCGTCACGGAACCCTGAATGCCAGACGGAAGGCCCCTTGTGTAATGTTCGATGAGACGATAAATAGGAGTGAACAAATATGGGACCATCTGATTCAGCTCGAGAAATCGCTTGTTGTAGGTCATATGGTCTCCATCATTTTGTTTTAAGACGTAGAACTCATTCTCTAACTTCTTGATCTCACTCCTTGGGCAAGTTCATTTGGTCATAAGTTCCTTAAGCTGCTCTCAAGTTAGGGCCACGGTAACTTCAGCCCCTCTTCGACTCTTATTGTTGCTAAAGATATGCTTTGCAACACCTTGTTGTTTGGCAACGAGCTTGATACGGAAGCGATTGAAAAATAAATCCGTCACCAAAATTATGTAACGTATAACGAAGACTTCAAACCAAAAGTCTCAATGGACTTGTTATTGAACGAAAATTCTGAACTGAATCAAAACATGGAAACAAGTTCTTTAAACTCAAGCTCCTATCTATAAGATAGGCATGAGACTTTTAAGGTAAATCACTTATTCAAATTTCAAATAAAAACAGATAACTATTAACTAATAAAGAAGATTAAATTAATTCCCTTGGATCATCATCAAACCCGGTTGCATGGCCTGCATGGTTGAACCCGGTTGCATGCAACGGATCATGTACTGGATCGGGATCATTCTCCTCCACTTGAAAGGGACTCGTCCTTGAGTTATCGCTAGGATCACTATCACCCTCATTTGGAGTTAGATCGGCCACATTGAACGTGGCAGAAACATTGTAGTGGCCCAGAAGATCAATTTTGTAAGCATTATCATTAATTCGCTTAAGAGCACGAAATAGTCCATCAGCCCGAGAATGAAGTTTACCATAACGCCCTGGTGGAAAATGCTCCTTTCGAAGATGTATCCAAACAAGATCGCCTTCTTGAAACACTATCTTCTTACGATGTTTGTTAGCCTGTGCTTGATATTGAAGGTTGTGTTTAACAATTTGATCTTAAACTTGCCGATGAATCTCCTATATATGTGTAGCCTGGTCGGCACCTTCAACACAATAATGTTTTGGATCAGGGGAGGGAACGAGATCAATGGGTGTGAATGGGTTGCGACCATAAACAACAAGGAATGGGAACATGCCTGTCGAACTATGGTTGGACCGGTTATATGCAAATTATGCCTAAGGTAAAACCGCATCCCACTGCCTCAGATTTTTTTCCACCAATCTGCGAAGTAAGTTACCAAGGCTTCGATTTGTGACCTCGGTCTGCCCGTCGGTTTGCGGGTGATGTAAACTACTAAAGTGGAGCTTCGAATCCAAACGCTTCCACAATGTTCTCCAAAAGTGACTAACAAATTTGACACCCCGTCTGACATGAGCGTTTTTGGAATCCCATGGAGGCGGAAAATCTCGATGAAATATAGGCGGGCAACTTGAGATGCATCAAAAGTTTTGGAGCACGAGACAAAGTGAGCCATCTTAGAAAATCGATCCACTATGACCATAATCAAGTCCTTTTGTTTCTGAGTACGTGGGAGTTCAACATAAAATCTAAGCTCACATCCTCCCAAGGAGCCAAAGGAGTTGGCAGGGGTGTATAAAGCCCCTGATTGGTACCATGCGTTTTCGCCATATGACACGTACGACAGCGACGGATAAGGCGCATAACATCTTTATCAAGTTTTGGCCAAAAAAAATTCTCACGAACTAGGGTCACGGTTTTGTCGTGCCCAAAATGCCCCGCGAGCGCTCCCTGGTGGCATTTAAGAATGATTTCGTCACGGTAGGAGGATTGTGGAACACACAGTTTCGTACCTTTAAATAAAAACCCGCCACATGCTTGAAAGTCATTGAAGGTCTCGGTTTGACAAAACGCCCACGTTTCTTTGAAATCAGCATCATCTTGATAAAGATGGCGGAGAGAATCTAACCCAGTGACATTCGTTTTGAGGACAATAACGAGGCACGGGCGTCGGCTAAGAGCATCGGCCACGGAGTTTGCATGCCCAGCCTTGTGCTTGATGACAAAGGAATAATCTTGAAGTAACTCCACCCATTTAGCGTGCCTAGGGTTGAGCTTGGTTTGGCCCTGAATGTAGCGTAAAGCCTGATGATCCGAATAGAGCACGAAGTCGTTCGGTAAGAGATAATGGCGCCAATGCTCAAGGCTTTGGACAATGGCATAGAATTCCTTATCATACGTGCTATACTTTCGACGACACTCGTTGAGCTTTTCACTTAAATACGCGACCTATCGGTTTTGTTGTGACAGGACACCATCGATGCCAACCCCTGAAGCGTCGCACTCCACTTGAAAAATGACATCAAAGTTGGGGAGGGCTAAAACGGGGGTCTCCGTGACGGCCTGCTTAAGTGTGTCGAAAGCGACTTGGGCCGCGGGGGTCCATTGAAACTTTAACGCCTTCAAGCAATCGGTTATAGGGCCAATGATGGAGCTAAAGTTCCGAATAAAACGCCGATAAAAAGATACCAACCCATGAAAACTGCGGATGTTGTGAAGCGAGGTTGGCGTAGGCCAAGAAGTAATGACAGAAACCTTAGTGCTATCCATGCGAATCCCATGACCTGAAACAAGATACCCAAGAAAAAAGGACTTCTGGAGTAAGAAAGTGACACTTCGAACGATTGGTAAACAACTTTTGTTCTCGTAAGACTTCGAAGACGGCTTTAAGGTGGTGTAGATGTTGCGGAATGTTTTTGCTAAAAATCAATATGTCGTCGAAATAAACGACGACGAACTTGCCAATGAAAGGTTTAAAAACATGATTCATGAGACCCATGAACGTGGTTGGCGCATTGGATAGGCCGAAAGGCATGACCATCCACTCATACAACTAATCCCTTGTCTTGAACACGGTTTTCCACTCATCACCGGGCTGCATTCGTATTTGACGATAGCCACTCCGTAAGTCGATCTTAGAGAAAACAGTGGCCCCACACAACTGATCTAATAAATCCTCGAAGTGAGGTATTGGGAATCGGTACTTTACCGTGATTTTGTTAATGGCTCAGCTGTCGATACACATGCGGTAGGCGCCATTCTGTTTTGGGACTAGGAGAGCCGGGATGGCACAGGGGCTCATGCTCTCTCGGATGAGACCTTTGTCGAGAAGTGCAAGGACTTGGTGTTGTAGCTCTTCGAATTCTTTCGGGTTCATACGGTATGCGGGCTTGTTAGGAATGCTTGCCCCGGGAAGAAAGTCTATACAATGTTGGAACTCACGCATTAAAGGTAATCCCTTAGGTATATCATCAGGGAAGATGTCACCGAATTCTGAAAGTAAGGGTTGGACCTCGACAGGGGGCGTTGGTAGTAGGGTTCTCTTCTGCAATGAGGCGGCCTAGGATTAGAGTAGTACCCGTAAGGCGTGAATAGTCAAGGAACTCGGTACGAGAGACTATCATGGCCGCGGTCTGTGAGTCTTGGGGATCCAAGGGAGCGAGGTGATGTTGATGTCGTCATTCTTAAACGTGTACGTATTCCGGAACCCGTCGTGCCTTGTCCTCCGATCGTATTACCACGGTCGGCCTAAGAGAATGTAGCAAGTGTCCATCGGAATAACTTTGCACCATACTTCATCTACATATTTGTTGCCGATTGAGAATGGAACCAGAAAACGGTGTGTGACTTTCACAATGTTTCCTTTTTTTAGCCACGTAAGTTGGTAAGGCTCGGGGTGATCTTGTTTTTCGAAGCCCAGTTTATCAACCATTGATGTTGCCACCATATTCTCGCAACTTCCCCCATCAATAATCTGTCACACCCCAACCGATGGCGGAAACATCGGGGCATGGAACTGAGCGAAACAGATTGTCCATGAGTATCCAAAACAACTATTCATTACCAGATAATTAAAACATCATGTCCCATACCACAACATATCCAAATAAAACAGTTATTACAAATAATTGTCTCATAAACAAGTACTGCTCCGACGACTCAGATTTAAGCGTGACATAACTAGACCCCTAGCTTGATTCATCAAAGCACAACAATCCCTAGCATCTTAAGCACCTGCCACATACGTTAAAATAAAGGTCAATACACGTAGTGTAAAGGTGAGCATACAAGTTTGATAATGGCATAATAAAGTTCGAAATCGTTTAGGCATAACCAGCATGTACAATGTATAATGTGAAGCATGTAAGTTATCAACAAAGATCCTATCAATACCAATGACTGCAAGTTGACTGCGAGTAGCGAGTGCGCATCACATGTTCACCACTGTGAACACATGAAGTAATTGCCCTTAACAACCCCTGAATAAACAGGTGCTGAGTCCAAACTATAGTACTATCGTTGCTAAGGCAGGTAAACAACAATCAATGTGTTAACATAACAAACAGGCATTCATCGAGTCACGTATAACATGCATTAGAGGTAAGTGTATAAATAGTGTTTGCGTTGTGTGTTCGATGCAATTTAGAATAAGTAACATATGTAACACCCAAAAGTGCATAAAGCAAAAAGGGATCGAGTATACTCACAGATAGTGTTTAACTTAATAAACAATGCCTTGGATTGAAGGGAGCGCTGAGAGAAATTAGCCTGAACAGTTAACGATAGCATAAACGATAAGCGACGCATAAAACGATGCAAGTGTACCAAGGATCGGATGGTAATCCGATCGGATAGCAATCTGATTGGATGGCCAGTCGATCGGGTGGCAATCCGTTTGGATGGTCATCCGATCGGATGACCATTCGATTGGATTGACACCTCATTTGGTGAGGATGTGTTTGTGTATGATGGTTTGTCCTTTGAAGTTTTCATTGTAGCATTTTAAAAATAGAGAAGTATCTCTACCCCTCAGGCCGGTCGATCAGACGATGATCCGATTGGCGAGGCTTCTCAGTTGAGAACAAGTTCACAGCAGGACGGTCACTCGATCGGATGGCTATCCGATCGGGTGGCAATCCCTATGTATTGAGCATGTTGAAAATTGATTAAGTATCAAAGTCCCAAACGTCACACGATCGGGTGGTCGTTCGATCGGATGGCAATCCGTTCGACTTCCAGATCCTTGAAATGTTTAAATTAAAGTTTAAGTATAGAACCAAGTGCAGCCCGATCGGATGGCCGGTCGATCGGATGGCAATCCATCCCAACGGTCTGATCGACTTGACACTTGATTCCGTTTGAAGTTTTGTAGTTTTGAACGAGACGTTTTGATATCTTGCTTGAACAACAGAAACCTTGTCTCGACCCAAGTGGCCCGTTCGAACAGGAACCACCCTAGTCCGACCGGTTCACGGTTCGAGACGATTGTTCAGGTTCAAACCCGAAATCAATTATCTCTCGGATAGAATTTAGATCTTGAACTAACCCATCACTAAGAAAGAGTAGAAGATCAGAACGAGCTCCGATTCTATACCCTTTGAGTGCATTGAGTGTAAAAGAGTTGAAAGAAAGTTGGAAAACCTTCTTTCAATCCTTTCAACCATGAATTTGTGTGCGAAAACATTGATTATTCATGTGGAAATCCTTCATATCTAAGTTGTTCTTGGTGGAATGAAGCCAAACTTTGAAGTTCATAAGAACTCCATGATGACATCACCCTAGAACACCTCAAATCCGGTGATTTCACGGTTAAACATTGAGATTCAAAAGTGAAAATGATGAAGAAGTGCGTGTAGATCATAGAAGTACAAGATTTAGGTTGAAAACTTACAAGAATCGAGAGAAATGAGGGCTGGAAGTTGGCTGTTCGAACAAGGGAGCTGTCACATCACAAATGATGTGACAGGTAGGTATTTATAGGGTTTCCTAAAAAGGAAAGTGGGTAAGTAACGGGTCGATCGGGTGGCAGCCCGATCGGGTTGTAACTCGATCGGATGACAATCCGATCGGTTGGCAATCCGATCGGATGGCCACTCTATCGGTTGGCCACTCGATCCTAGTGTTCGGCGTGATAAGTTTTGTTGATGCGATTCGAGCGAGCGATGCGATAGTATTACCCATTAGTTACTCAAATAACATAACTACTATATCTAACATACAATCACTATAATTAACTTGCGTTTAGTGTTTGCGATTCGATTTCGATGCGATAGACTTGCGATTGTGATTAACACCTCAGCATAAACATAACATGCACAAGTAACATATAAATAGCACATACACATAAAACAATATCCAAAACACATAATTCGAGTTGCGATGCGATAGCGATAAGCGATAAGTCGATTAAACATACGATTAAACCTCGATTATTAATAGATACTCCACATAATACAACTAAAGCAATTAAATAAATTGGTTCGTTTACAAGTCAAAGAAGTCAAAACAGTAGTTGAGCAAGGAGTGACGGATCGCAGTTAGCAATCTTTTCTTCCTTTGACTTCAATCTTGACTTTGACTTTCGAAACACGGGTTGTTACAGCCTCCCCTACTTAAGGGAGTTTCATCCTGAAATTAGGCTTCAGCTGCAACAAACAACTGCGGGTACTTCATCTTCATGTCACTTTCGAGTTCCCAGGTGAACTCGGCGCCTCGTTTGCCTTCCCAACGAACCTTCACAATGGGAATGCGTGAGCGTCTGAGTACCTTGGTTTCTCATCCCACGATCTCGACAGGCTTTTCCATGACGTGTAATGTTTCGTCCACTTGCAAGTCCTCAAGAGGGACATGTAATTCCTGGTCGGCCAAGCACTTTCTGAGGTTCGAAACATGGAAAGTCGGGTGGACGTTACTCAGTTCCTCTGGTAGTTTGAGTCTGTAGGCCACTTTTCCAATCCTTTCCAGAATCTTAAAGGGTCCAACATATCGAGGCGCGAGCTTTCCTTTCTTGCCGAATCTGATCACCCCCTTCCAAGGTGCAACCTTTAGGAGTACGTGATCGCCAATGTCAAATTCAAGGGGCTTGCGGCGTTTATCAGCGTAACTTTTCTGTCGGCTCCGAGCTTTCAACAGGTTGTCTCAAATTTGCAGGATTTTGTCTGTCGTTTCTTGCAACAGCTCGGGACCGGTAATTTGTGCGTCTTCGATCTCGTGCCACACAATAGGCAATCGACATTTCCTTCCGTATAAAGCCTCAAATGGTGCCATTTGTATGCTAGAATGATAACTGTTATTGTACGAGAATTCGACCAAAGGTAAGTACGCGTCCCAATTACCACCGAAATCTGTGACACACGAACGAAGCATGTCTTCAAGGGTGCGAATCGTTCTTTCAGTCTGACCGTCGGTTTAGGGATGGAAAGCGGTACTTAGATTAAGAGTAGTATTGAGAGCAGATTGAAATGTTTCCTAACAACGTGAGGTAAACCGACCATCGCGGTCAGAGATGATGTCACGAGGCGTCACGTGTCGACTAATGATCTCTCGTTGGTGTAGATCCGAGCTAATCTTTCTACCTTATAGTCTTCTCGTATCGGTAAGAAGTGAGCTAACTTGGTCAAACGGTCAACCACAACCCATATGCTATCATGACCAGATTGAGTACGCGGAAGTTTCGTTATGAAGTCCATAGCTATACTCTCCCATTTCCACGTCGGGATCTCGGGTTGAACGAGTAAGCCAGAGGGTCTTTGATGCTCAGCCTTGACCTTAGAACAGGTCAGTCATTTTGAAACATAGATAGCGATATCCTTCTTCATGCCCGGCCACTAGTACTTGTAACGCATGTCCTGGTACATCTTGTCGGCGCCTGGATGAATAGAATATCGAGACTTATGGGCTTCGTCCATCAGAAGTTGTCGCAAGTTCGTACGCTTGGGAATCCAAATTCGGTCCAAGTAATGAAAAATACCATTCGACTTATTCTCGAGTTGGGCGCCATCGTTTAGAATTCTTTCCTTCTTTAGAGTTCGATCGATAAAACAAGCATGCTGCGCATCACAGATAAGAGCTTCGAGATTAAACTGGGCTTGAGAATTACGAACGCTAAGCAAGTAGCTTCGTCGACTGAGAGCATCAGCAATGACTTTTGCTTTGCCTGGATGGTAACGAATCTCACAGTCGTAATCGTTGAGTAGTTCTACCCACCGGCGTTGACGCATATTAAGTTCCTTCTGGTCAAAGATATGTTGTAGGCTCCTATGATCGGTGAAGATCGTACACTTTGTACCATAAAGGTAGTGTCGCAAAATCTTTAACGCAAAAACAACTGCGCCAAGATCGAGGTCGTGTGTGGTGTAGTTCATCTCGTGGATCTTGAGCTGTCGAGAAGCATACGTGATAACCTTGTCTCGTTGCATGAGAACACAACCAAGACCGAAGTTCGAGGCATCGCAGTAAACTACGAAGTTGTCGTTTCCGTCGGGCAGTGAGAGCACGAGAGCATTGCAAAGCATGGTCTTGAGGGTTTGAAAGGTTTCCTCTTGTTTAGTTCCCCAAACAAAAGGCTTGTCCTTGTGCGTAAGAGAGGTTAACGGCACGGCGATCTTGGAGAAACCCTCGATAAAACGGCGATAATAGCCTGCCAGTCAGAGAAAAGAGCGGACTTCAGACGGATTCTTGGGTGTATGCCAACTTTTAACAGCTTCGATCTTCGCAAGGTCAACGTGGATACCTTGACTATTGACAATGTGACCCAAGAATTGGACCTCCTCCAGCCAAAATTCACACTTGGAGAATTTGACGTAGAGACGGTTTCCTTGGAGTAACTCAAGAACCAAACGTAGATGCTACGAGTGTTCGGCTTTTGACTTGGAATAGATCAGGATATCGTCGATGAATACGATTACGAAGCGATCAAGAAAGGGTTTACACACTCGATTCATTAAATCCATGAAGACTGCAGGAGCGTTGGTCAAACCAAAAGGCATAACCACGAACTCATAATGACCATAGCCGGTTCGAAACGTGGTTTTGGGTATATCCTCCTCTTGAATGCGTAATTGGTGATAGCCTGAGCGTAGATCGATCTTAGAAAAACATGTAGCACCTTGTAGCTGATCAAATAAATCATCGATTTGAGGCAAGGGATATCAATTCTTGATCGTCAACTTATTCAACTCCCTATAGTTGATGCACATCCGGAACGAACCATCCTTCTTTTTGACGAAAAGGACAAGCGCTCCCCATGGAGAGGTGCTAGGGTGAATAAAGCCTTTATCAAGATGTTCCTGGAGCTGACTTGAGAGTTCGCGCATTTCGGAAGGAGCGAGATGATTACGCGCTTTAGCAACAGGGTTGGCTCCAGGAATGAGGTCGATTCGGAAATCGATATCGCGAGCGGGTGGTAGTCCCGGTAGCTCATCGGGAAACACGTTAGGGAATTCACAAACCACGGGGACATCATTTACTCCCGGATTACCTTTCTTTCCCTTCTCCGCTACGACAATGTGCGCCAAGAAAGCTTGGTATTCCTTGCGGAGATACTTGTTAGCCTGGACACACGACATGAGTTGGAGTTTCTTCAACGTGACTTCATCGTAAACACATAATTGATCACCATTAGCGAGCAAGAATCGAATAATCTTATCGAAGCAAACAACTTCAGCATGGTTTTCATGAAGAATGTCCATGCCTTCTATGACGTCAAAACTACCGAGTTTCATCGGAATAAGGTCGATAGGAAAGACGTGATTAATCACGAAGAACAAAATTGACGGCGACGGTTCTTCCGGTGGAAACTTCAACATCGAACGTCGAGGGGAGATGAACGCGCTTACGATTGAGGAACTTTTTGAATTCAAACGATACAAAACAGTTATCTGCTCCAGTATCAAATAAACACGTAGCAAATATACCATTCACGAGTAACGTACCATTGACCACATTGTTATCGACTTGGGCCTGGCAGGCGTTAATGTTGAAAGCACGTCCGCGGGATGCTGCTTGTTGTTGCTGTTGCTGTTGCTGTTGCTGAGGCTGTTGTTGGGGCTGCTGCTGTTGTGGCTCTTGCTTGACCACTCAGTTCGGGCACATTGTAACGCCTAGCATCCCTAAACCTTAGGTATTTGTCAGATTTAGTCCCTGAACTTTAGCTAATTGGCAAGTCTAGCCCTTGAACTATATTGTGACAACTCGAAATTTAGAACCTTTCGTTGTATGCTTGAACGATTAGTGACTAATTGATTTGATGAATTAATGAATGATTTATGTGAACTTATATGGCTATGTTTGTGATCGTATGTATGCGAGTATGTCTAGGAACTGAAACAACAAGGACCCGACTCGAGACCATGTGGTCTCGAGTAAACATCACACCACTCATGGGCCGGTTGGGCCACACATACACACTTAGCCTATTTCGAAACCCATTAGGGTGCACTAAGTGAATCAAGTATAAAACCCTTAGTGATGCTAGTCTTGACATTCTTTGGGCAAATGGCACACATACTCTTCTAACACACACCCACTCTCCACTCTCTCACACTAAAACTCTAAGCCACAACATTTCTCTCCTCCATTCTCGGATTCAAACCGGTGACCACTAAGGAGCTCTCGGATCAACTCGTACACACTCACCTTTGGAACCCATCAACCGGTTAGTGATTCATGATTAGATGTGGTGTTTCGGTTTGAAGATAATGTGTGGTATTCGGTTTAATAATGATGTGTGATGAAAAATTATGTGATAATATGTCTACTTGTTAAGTGTTATACATGAGAAATACACCCTTCTTGAGTAATCGGTTCATAAATATCCTATGTTATGAGTTTACATTCGGTTGATGATGATTATATGTTTATGATGTTGATGTTACAAATGATATAATTTAACTAGTGTAGTGGTATAATTGATGATGTTTTGTGAATCGATATGTGGGTAATATTGATAATCGGAACATGCTTGATTTCGGATATGTGGCATGTTGAACTCATGATGTTTTGTGTTTAAATGTAGTCTAAAACACTAGTTGTTAATGTTCATATAAATCGGATTGTGTACTCTTGTGTTAAGAACTGAAAGCTTGCTATTAGGGTGATTTGTTGATAAGTTATTCATGACTTTTGTTAGACTTAGGTTCATATGAATGAAGATGAGTTACTTGAATATTTGAAGAACAAGATGAACATGATGAACACTTGAAGAACTTGTTGAATATCATATGAACATGTTGAATATTTGAAATCTGATATGCTTGATCCATTTTTAGTAAATTGCTAGACAAGAAACATGTTTAAGGATTTTGGTTGGATAGTACAAACTGTTACATGAAATCAGAATGTTAGTGGGTAGTACACTGTACCGAATCAGCAATTGTCCACCCGAAACCTCTGGTTGCGACTCGAAACCACAGCATGACGAGTCGAGACCCACGGTTGCGACACAGGTTGCGAGTCGCAAACACCTGGTTGCGACTCGAAACCACACATGATCAGCACACCAACCTTGTGACTCGAAACCACGGTTGCGAGTCCAGCTGCGACTCGTAACCAAACCAGCACGAACCGAAACCATGGTTGCGACTCCGGTTGCGAGTCGCAAACGCCTAGTTGCGACTCGAGACAATACGCAGATATAACTGTTTGGGCTTGCAATTCACTTTCGGACTTAATTGTTTGGGCCGGACCCTTGGGCCCAATGTACAGACCTTATATGTTACTGTTGAATGTGAATGTTGATGAACTGCCATGATTAAACGTGTAACCCATACGTGCACTACTTGAATACGAACCTGATTGTATGATACAACTATGATAGGACGTGAGTAGCCACAACATTGCTTGTTTGACTTTTCTGTGTTTCTACCGAGCAAACCAAGGTGGGTTCACACCCTCTACAAAGCATGGGATTCCCAGGGGTCGGGAATTGGGGTTAAGGAACTGGGTTCCTCGTCCTCCTTGGGTAGGACAGCAAAGGTTCAGGAATGTAATTCCTCGTCCTCACGGACAGATAACTCGTACTAGACCAAAACTCTATCACGAAGTCCCTCCTTTTTATATCGACTTAATCGCCGGGCCAATGGCGAGCGGGTCATTAGTTAGATAGCGCTATTTAGGTCTGACAAACCTCACACCGTGCCGCAGAGGACGGGCGTGAACTAATGGATCTGGGGCACGTCAATGATGATAGACATTGACAGTTTCAGGGCACTTAAACATGACTACAGTCAGCAGTCGATATGGTAACGAGTCTAGTAGATACATGGGGTAGCCCCCACGGCCGAAATGCCAGATAACTAACACGGGGTAGCCCCCATGGCAGGATTGCCAGAATAACCGGGAATAAACAAATCACGTTTTTAACTATGGGGTAACCCCCACGGCAGGATGCCAGCTAAAGGAAACTGTTTTCGAAACAACTTAAAACGAACACCCAACCGTGAACTCACTCAACTTGTTGTTGACTCGTTACTACATGCTTTGCAGGTCCTTAGGTTCTTAGCTGGAGCTTGCATGGAGGAGGATCGTTGTGGGACATGGACGACTGTGTGCCATGTTAAACTATGAAACGATTAAACTTATGTTTTGATTTAAGACTTATGCTTCCGCTTGCAACTTAACCATGTTTTGTTTGAACACCAATTGTATTGGGTGGATTTTTATAACTACTTATATGCTTGTTCAATATGATTGGTGGCTGGATCCTGGTCAGTCACGCCTCCAAGCAGTAGTACTCCGCAGGTGGATTTTGGGGGTGTGACAGATTGGTATCAGAGCCATTGGTTATAGAGAACTTGGTTTTAATAAAGGGGAAAAACGTTTTTGTTAAAACCAGACTATAACCTGTACAGTGCTCAACGGTCCACAACGACGCTTCACTCCACATGCAAGGCTCGACATTCTAGGTGATATGGTCTGTATATTACCTACTTGTTAAATACATGGTACATTGCTTATGGTATGCTTGGTTAGAATAACTACTGTTGCTTGAACACGTGCGTGCTTACTCTATTTTATCGTCGTACTTTCGCGAACCCCTCTCACTCACGTTCTTCTTGGTATGAAGATCATGTCTGGACGCGTTAACATGACACAAGCCCAGTTGACGGCTCTGATCAACGAACGAGTTGCCGCAGCACTTGCAGCTGCACACGCAGGAGGTATATCCTGCAGTCCGAACTCATTCTAGGATCTTTAGGATCCTACTCTCGTGAACCAACCTTTGTGTTAAACTCTGTCTTTTCTTTCACCTACGATAGGTCAGCACGTTCAGCCACCCGTGTGCACTTTTAAGACTTTCATGGACTGCCGACCAACTACTTTTAGCGGCACTGAAGGAGCAGTAGGTCTCCTACATTGGTTTGAGAAGCTAGAATCTGTGTTCGAAATGTGCGAATGCCCTGAGGCGCGCAGGGTGAAGTATGCTACTGGTACTCTCGAGGGTTTAGCCCTCACATGGTGGAACGCTCAAGTTCAGATGCTAGGGTTGGTTGCTGCCAACGCCACCCCATGGGAAACTTTCAAGGAAATGATCAAAGAGGAATACTGCAGTCGTGATGAGATTCACAAACTCGAGGTGGAGTTCTTCAACCTCAAGATGACGGGGTCCGAAATCGAAGCTTACGTGAAAAGGTCGAACGAACTGGCAATTATGTGCCCTACTATGGTGGATCCTCCCATCAAACGCATCGAACTGTTTCTTCAGGGCTTAGTGCCAGAAATCCAAAGTCATGTGACTTCAGCGAACCTCGCCACCTACCAGCAAACCGTTCAGTTGGCTCACCGTCTCACGGATCAAGCGGTGGAGCAGAACAAGTTACCAAAACGCATAGGTGCTGCAACTACTACTGGTACCTCTAGTGACAACAAACGGAAATGGGATGGAACTTCAAGTAAGGGTTCGACTTCTGTTCAGTCCCAGTCTCAGCAGAGAAAGACTGAGGACTACAAGAGCCCTAATCAGCAATCGTCTGGTGGCGGATACAAAGGAAATCATCCCAAATGCAATCGCTGCAGCCTGCACCACAGCGGACAATGCACCAGGGGCAACTGTCATCGGTGCAACAAGCCTGGTCACGCTGCAAAGGATTGTAGGAGCTTATACCCCGCCAACCAGAATCGTCAGCAAGCTCAACAGAACCAGCGCCAGCAACAGCAACAAGGTGATAACAAAGGGTGCTTTCAGTGTGGAGCTGAGGGTCACTTCAAGAGAGACTGTCCCCAACTGAACAGGAACCACAACAACAACAACAACAATAACAACAATCAGGGGAAAGGGTAACAATGGGAACAACAACAATGGCGCCAGGGGGCGAATGTTTGTGATTAGCCAAGGCGAAGCAAGGAACGACCCCAATGTTGTGGCGGGTAAGTTCCTTCTCGACGACTTTTATGTTTCAGTTTTATTTGATTCGGGTGCCGATACTAGCTACGTGTCACTAGAAGTTAGTCGAATGCTTAAGCGTATTCCAACACCTTTGAACAACAAGCACACCGTAGAGCTAGCAAATGGTAAGAGTTTAGAAGCCACACACGTAGTCAAGGGTTGTAAACTTATTCTCGCTGACCAGACCTTCTCTATCGACCTCATTCCTATTGTCTTGGGTAGTTTCGACGTTGTCATTGGGATGGATTGGTTATCCCAACACCGCGCAGAGATTCTTTGCAACGAGAAGGTTGTCCGTACTCCAGGTCCCGAGGGTAAACCTCTCATGATTCATGGCGACAAGAGGAGTGCTGTTGAGAACGTCATTTCTCTCCTTAAGGCCCAAAAGTGCTTGCGAAAGGGCCACACTGCCATTTTGGCACTCGTTACTGACACCTCAGAAAAAGAGAAGAAGATAGAAGATTTCCCAGTTGTACGCGATTATCCAGAGGTATTTCCTGAGAATTGAAAGAACTCTCCACGCAACTACAAGAACTCTTGGATAAGGGTTTTATTCGTCCTAGCTCATCGCCCTGGGGAGCTCCAGTATTATTTGTAAAGAAGAAAGACGGTACCTTCAGGATGTGTATCGACTACAGAGAACTCAACAAGGTGACGGTGAAGAATCGTTATCCTCTACCGCGTATTGACGACTTGTTCGACCAGCTGCAGGGATCGAGCTACTATTCGAAGATCGATTTGAGATCGGGTTATCACCAGCTGAGAGTCCGGGAAGAGGACGTCTCCAAAACAGCTTTCAGAACTCGATACGGGCACTACGAGTTTTTGGTCATGCCTTTTGGGATGACAAACGCACCTGCGGTTTTCATGGACTTGATGAACCGAGTGTGCAAGCCTTACCTGGACAAGTTCGTTATAGTCTTCATCGACGACATCCTGATCTATTCCAAGAGTCGGGAGGAACACGAGCAACATCTGCGACTTATTCTGGAACTCCTTCGAACAGAACAGCTTTATGCAAAGTTCTCGAAATGCGACTTCTGGCTTCGAGAAGTCCATTTCCTAGGCCACGTGGTGAACAAGGATGGGATCCACGTTGATCCATCCAAGATAGACTCGATTAAGAACTGGCCTGCACCTCGTACACCAAAGGAAATTCGCCAATTCTTGGGTTTGGCGGGATACTACCGGAGGTTCATAAAGGATTTTTCTAAGGTTGCACAGCCTCTCACCTCACTAACGCAGAAGGGCGTTGTTTATCGCTGGGGAAACGCACAGGAGTTGGCATTTCAGCACCTAAAGGATAGACTTTGTAGCGCACCTATCATTTCCTTGCCAGAAGGCACAGACGATTTTGTGGTCTACTGCGATGCATCAATTCAGGGTCTTGGCTGCGTGTTGATGCAAAGAGATAAAGTCATAGCCTACGCCTCACGCCAACTCAAGGTTCATGAAAAGAACTACACTACGCACGATTTAGAGCTGGGAGCTGTTGTTTTTGCGCTTAAGTTATGGCGGCATTATCTGTATGGTACCAAGTGCGCCATCTACACTGACCACAGGAGTCTCGAGCATATCTTCAAACAGAAGGAACTGAATATGCGACAACGACGGTGGGTCGAACTTCTGAATGACTACGAGTGCTCAATCAGGTATCACCCGGGCAAAGCCAATGTTGTGGCTGACGCCCTCAGTCGGAAGGACACAGCGCCTAAGCGCGTACGAGCCTTACAACTCACGATCCATTCTAGCCTTCCCTCCCAGATACGAGCAGCTCAGATAGAAGCACTGAAACCAGAAAACGTCAGGGCTGAGGCCCTACGCGGATCGAGGCAACGCTTAGAACAGAAGGAAGACGGTGCTTACTACGTAACGGGACGCATTTGGGTCCCACACTATGGCAACCTACGAGAACTTGTGATGGATGAAGCACACAAGTCTCGCTACTCGGTACATCCTGGATCGGACAAAATGTACCACGACATCAAAACTACGTATTGGTGGCCTAGCATGAAGGCCCACATAGCGACCTACGTCAGCAAGTGTTTGACTTGTGCAAGAGTCAAGTCCGAATACCAGAAACCATCAGGCCTACTCCAACAACCAGAGATACCTCAATGGAAATGGGAGCAAATTTCCATGGATTTTGTCACTGGTCTACCTAGATCCCAGCGCGGGAACGATACTATTTGGGTGATCGTGGATCGACTCACAAAATCTGCACACTTCTTGGCTATCAAGGAGACGGATAAGTTCTCCACTCTTGTAGAAATATACATCAAGGAAATTGTTTCGAGGCACGGGGTGCCCACCTCTATTATCTCGGATCGAGATGCACGTTTCACTTCAGAGCTGTGGCAAGCAATGCACAAATCCTTCGGCTCACGACTAGACATGAGCACAGCGTACCATCCTCAGACGGACGGGCAGTCCGAGCGCACTATTCAAACCTTAGAAGACATGCTTCGTGCATGTGTAATCGACTTTGGCAACCGCTGGGAAAAGCACCTGCCACTTGTGGGATTCTCGTACAATAACAGCTACCACACCAGCATTGGAGCTGCTCCGTTTGAGGCATTGTACGGATGTAAATGCCGGTCTCCTCTTTGCTGGGCAGAGGTGGGAGAAAGTCAGATCACTGGTCCAGAATATGTGGTAGATACAACCGAGCAGATCGCTCAGATCCGAAAACGCATGACGGCCGCTCGCGAACGTCAGAAAGTTTACGCCGACATGGGCAGGAAACCACTTGAGCTCCAGGTTGGGGAGCGGGTACTACTCAAAGTTTCACCCTGGAGGGGTGTGGTTCGTTTTGGTAAACGCGGTAAACTTAACCCACGATACGTTGGACCTTTCGAGGTCATTGAGAAAATAGGCAGGGTGGCCTACAGACTAAACTTACCAGCAGAACTCGGTGCAGTTCACAACGTTTTTCACGTGTCGAATCTGAAGAAGTGTCCGTCAGATGAGACCCACGTAGTTCCTTTGAAGGAACTCACGATCGACGAACAGTTACGATTCGTCGAGGAACCAGTTGAAATCACGGACCGGGATGTTAAGGTCCTCAAGAGCACTAGAATACCTCTTGTTCGAGTTCGTTGGAACTCACGTCGCGGCCCAGAGTTCACCTGGGAGCGCGAAGATCAGATGAAACAAAAGTATCCCCAACTGTTCGCAAACAGTACACCCACTACTGAGGCCGAAGCTACGGAATTTCGGGACGAAATTCCAGATCAACGGGGGGTGGATGTGACACCCCAGGAAAACCAGGAAAACCATACAACTTAACTAGCTTCCTCAGTGAGTGCCTACCAAATTTCGGGACAAAATTTCTTTCAACTTGGGGATGATGTGACAACTCGAAATTTAGAACCTTTCGTTGTATGCTTGAACGATTAGTGACTAATTGATTTGATGAATTAATGAATGATTTATGTGAACTTATATGGCTATGTTTGTGATCGTATGTATGCGAGTATGTCTAGGAACTGAAACAACAAGGACCCGACTCGAGACCATGTGGTCTCGAGTAAACATCACACCACTCATGGGCCGGTTGGGCCACACATACACACTTAGCCTATTTCGAAACCCATTAGGGTGCACTAAGTGAATCAAGTATAAAACCCTTAGTGATGCTAGTCTTGACATTCTTTGGGCAAATGGCACACATACTCTTCTAACACACACCCACTCTCCACTCTCTCACACTAAAACTCTAAGCCACAACATTTCTCTCCTCCATTCTCGGATTCAAACCGGTGACCACTAAGGAGCTCTCGGATCAACTCGTACACACTCACCTTTGGAACCCATCAACCGGTTAGTGATTCATGATTAGATGTGGTGTTTCGGTTTGAAGATAATGTGTGGTATTCGGTTTAATAATGATGTGTGATGAAAAATTATGTGATAATATGTCTACTTGTTAAGTGTTATACATGAGAAATACACCCTTCTTGAGTAATCGGTTCATAAATATCCTATGTTATGAGTTTACATTCGGTTGATGATGATTATATGTTTATGATGTTGATGTTACAAATGATATAATTTAACTAGTGTAGTGGTATGATTGATGATGTTTTGTGAATCGATATGTGGGTAATATTGATAATCGGAACATGCTTGATTTCGGATATGTGGCATGTTGAACTCATGATGTTTTGTGTTTAAATGTAGTCTAAAACACTAGTTGTTAATGTTCATATAAATCGGATTGTGTACTCTTGTGTTAAGAACCGAAAGCTTGCTATTAGGGTGATTTGTTGATAAGTTATTCATGACTTTTGTTAGACTTAGGTTCATATGAATGAAGATGAGTTACTTGAATATTTGAAGAACAAGATGAACATGATGAACACTTGAAGAACTTGTTGAATATCATATGAACATGTTGAATATTTGAAATCTGATATGCTTGATCCATTTTTAGTAAATTGCTAGACAAGAAACATGTTTAAGGATTTTGGTTGGATAGTACAAACTGTTACATGAAATCAGAATGTTAGTGGGTAGTACACTGTACCGAATCAGTAATTGTCCACCCGAAACCTCTGGTTGCGACTCGAAACCACAGCATGACGAGTCGAGACCCCCGGTTGCGACACAGGTTGCGAGTCGCAAACACCTGGTTGCGACTCGAAACAACACATGATCAGCACACCAACCTTGTGACTCGAAACCACGGTTGCGAGTCCAGCTGCGACTCGTAACCAAACCAGCACGAACCGAAACCATGGTTGCGACTCCGGTTGCGAGTCGCAAACGCCTAGTTGCGACTCGAGACAATACGCAGATATAACTGTTTGGGCTTGCAATTCACTTTCGGACTTAATTGTTTGGGCCGGACCCTTGGGCCCAATGTACAGACCTTATATGTTACTGTTGAACGTGAATGTTGATGAACTGCCATGATTAAACATGTAACCCATACGTGCACTACTTGAATACGAACCTGATTGTATGATACAACTATGATAGGACGTGAGTAGCCACAACATTGCTTGTTTGACTTTTCTGTGTTTCTACCGAGCAAACCAAGGTGAGTTCACACCCTCTACAAAGCATGGGATTCCCAGGGGTCGGGAATTGGGGTTAAGGAACTGGGTTCCTCGTCCTCCTTGGGTAGGACAGCAAAGGTTCAGGAATGTAATTCCTCGTCCTCACGGACAGATAACTCGTACTAGACCAAAACTCTATCACGAAGTCCCTCCTTTTTATATCGACTTAATCGCCGGGCCAATGGCGAGCGGGTCATTAGTTAGATAGCGCTATTTAGGTCTGACAAACCTCACACCGTGCCGCAGAGGACGGGCATGAACTAATGGATCTGGGGCACGTCAATGATGATAGACATTGACAGTTTCAGGGCACTTAAACATGACTACAGTCAGCAGTCGATATGGTAACGAGTCTAGTAGATACATGGGGTAGCCCCCACGGCCGAAATTGCAGATAACTAACACGGGGTAGCCCCCACGGCAGGATTGCCAGAATAACCGGGAATAAACAAATCACGTTTTTAACTATGGGGTAACCCCCACGGCAGGATGCCAGCTAAAGGAAACTGTTTTCGAAACAACTTAAAACGAACACCCAACCGTGAACTCACTCAACTTGTTGTTGACTCGTTACTACATGCTTTGCAGGTCCTTAGGTTCTTAGCTGGAGCTTGCATGGAGGAGGATCGTTGTGGGACATGGACGACTGTGTGCCATGTTAAACTATGAAACGATTAAACTTATGTTTTGATTTAAGACTTATGCTTCCGCTTGCAACTTAACCATGTTTTGTTTGAACACCAATTGTATTGGGTGGATTTTTATAACTACTTATATGCTTGTTCAATATGATTGGTGGCTGGATCCTGGTCAGTCACGCCTCCAAGCGGTAGTACTCCGCAGGTGGATTTTGGGGGTGTGACAGATGATGTGTGATACTTTATTATCTTGATAAATCTATATGCTTGAATGTCTAAATCTATGTTTGGAATGTCTAATTCTATATGCTTGGAATGCCTAACCCTATATTTGAAATGCCTAAATCTATGTTGGAATGCCTAAATCTACGTTTGAAATGTCTAAATCTATTTGGTGGTTGACTCTTTAGACTCGTGAAACTTGATTCTTGGTTAAACGAGAGACTAGAGTCTTGTCACTGGCGGAATCTATTAATCTTGAAAAATTTTATGTTTATGATGTAATCTAGTTATTCTTTTACCAAATAATACACAACGCTTGATCTTACACGCGAAAACAGGAACACGGAAGGGATGGATTGGTCGAAGTGGCACCCGATCGGATGACCACCCGATCGAGTGGCCACTCGATCGAGTTGCCACCCGATCCATGCACACCTTCACCTTTCCCACCCTCCTCCACACTATAAATAGGCCTGTCACATCACTTTATTCCCTGATGTGACAGCCTTGTTCGACCAGACGCACACACACTACCTTTCTTCATTTTCCCGTCGATTTCGGTATGTTTTAAGGTAGATCCTTGTACTTTCTTGATCTAAACTTCATTCTCTACGTGACTCACCGTTGAAATCACACTTTTCACCATGAAATCTCTCAGATATGAGTTCTTGAGGGTGATGTCATCATGGTGGCTTGTACAAACTGCTATATGACGTCATTTCTGGCAAGATCTAGCTTGGATCTAAGGAATTTCATACGCTTTTACACTAAATCTAAGTTAAATCTAGAATTTTTAATATAGATTAAAAACTTGGAAAAACCCGAATAGAAAACCTATCCGGGATATTGTTTCCAAGAGAAACAAATAGAGGCATTACTTACATGGGGTGTAATGTGAAAATTATAAAAAGGTCATGTATACCAGGTATTGATCGCTTACTCTGGCCAAGTAAGTGGTGAGCACGTGGTACCATGAACTTTTTATGATGGACATACTTACATCCGATGTGGTAAGGACAGGGTAAATGGGATAAATTAAAAGTACCAAAATGAATCAAATAAGCAAAATACTTGAGAAAAATGTAAATGCAAGTCGGGTGACGGAAGCGTATTACATTAGAATAATGAGCCCGAGAGAAGGGACGAAAGAGCCATGGTTAATAAAATGGGCAAGTAAAACCAAAGTATAGATGATTCGTCGGATCATAAAAGCGAAGGTATTGCCCACACGAAAAAGATAATCAAAGTTGTTAACTTTGGTCGTAGTAAAGAAAGGATAACGATGATAATCATCATTCATAATCTATAAGGCCGTCAAGGATGGTCACATAAAGAATAAAAGACATGGTCGAATGAAAGCGATGGATTTCGCTACGATGACCAAATAAATCGAAGCGAAGTCTTAATGCATACCGGAAGGGTTGCAATATGTCACACCCTGGCTTTTTTCTGGAAGCGTGGTTTATTGGTGTGACTTCTTAATACCATAGCAATCAATCATAACAATGCTATATGATAAAACATGAGATGTTCATCCATTAATAAAGTTTAGAAAATACCACAATACCATTGTCTTAGAAACATCGACACTGAATTAGGTTACAAACCATAACTTGTTTAAATGGGTTCATAGAGATACGTCAAAAGACTTTTAAATAAAACTAGATATAGAGACATGTAACCCGTCCAGGAAGAGGTTACACCCCCTAAACCCTACAACCCCGGATGACATATTTATTCAAACGCAGCTTGAAACGTATGCAACACTTGCCAGATCCACTAGTTCCCTGAAATACATGTAGGTTGAAAAATCAACAAAAGTTGAGCGAGTTCATGTGTGTGTAAGTATGTATAAACCTTTATAAACAGTGTATGTATGTATGTCCCGGTATGAAAGCAAGCAAGGAAAAGATCACCATTGGTTTGCAAGGCCACTGATATGTGTGATGGTGTAAGAAGACTCAAACCTAGCAAAGTTGTACCGGGCTCCCATTTAATAGAAATATTACCACTTTCGACCGTTAGGGAGACTAAAGCGTTAGTCTCCCACTTTTGGACATATTTTCTATTTCTATTATAGTGGTTAGACTGTAGTCTACTGCAACAGGAGAAAGGAAAGCAGACCAATATTCATGATAAGACCCTCTTTAAGCTCTCTCTTTCTGCTCGCTCCTGTCAATGAATGAATTTACTACTTGTGTCACTGACATTCCATTAGCATGGTGGACTATAGACCAGCTTTCACGTTCACTCTATAGGAAGGGGACTTAGATTAATCGATTCAATGGGCGAACTGCTTTCCTTTAAAGGTAGCAAGTTATTGAAATGACAAGCTTGTAACTGATATGAAATCGGAAGACAGTAAGTTGGACGAGGAGCTCATGTACCAAAGAGTGGGCAAATGCTCCCTTCTTTCAAGAGACTGTTTCTGTTCTTGTTTCTTTAGTCTCTTTACCTGCGAGCATGAATTCCTGAACCCAATACTAGGAAAGAGCTTCATACCCTATAGAACTGACAGATCGGCTAGCTCGCTACGACGACCAAATAAATCGAAGCGAAGTCTTAATGCATACCGGAAGGGTTGCAATATGTCACACCCTGGCTTTTTTCTGGAAGCGTGGTTTATTGGTGTGACTTCTTAATACCATAGCAATCAATCATAACAATGATATATGATAAAACATGAGATGTTCATCCATTAATAAAGTTTAGAAAATACCACAATACCATTGTCTTAGAAACATCGACACTGAATTAGGTTACAAACCATAACTTGTTTAAATGGGTTCATAGAGATTCGTCAAAAGACTTTTAAATAAAACTAGATTTAGAGACATGTAACCCGTCCAGGAAGAGGTTACACCCCCTAAACCCTACAACCCCGGATGACATATTTATTCAAACGCAGCTTGAAACGTATGCAACACTTGCCAGATCCACTAGTTCCCTGAAATACATGTAGTTTGAAAAATCAACAAAAGTTGAGCGAGTTCATGTGTGTGTAAGTATGTATAAACCTTTATAAACAGTGTATGTATGTATGTCCCGGTATGAAAGCAAGTAGGGCTATAAACGAACCGAACGAACACGAACAAGGCTTTGTTCGTGTTCGTTCGTTAAGGAAATAAATGTGTTCACGAACGGTTCATGAACACTTACCGAACGAGATATTATGTTCGTGTTCGTTCATTAAGGAAATGAGCGTGTTCGCGGACGGTTCACGAACACAAACGAACACAAATAAATTTGGTGAACGCGACGAAGGATAAATATAGATGGCCCAGAGAGTAGCACTCGAACTTGAATCCCTTATTGTGGAACGGAGGTCGATCATATTCGCCAATGTAAATAATGAGAAATGAAAGGGAAATGATACATAAACAAGGTGAAAGTGGGTTTCCTAGTTTAATTGTTAGGGTAATAAAATAAATAAAAGTTTAATAATATAAAAAGTACAAATAAAATATAAGAAAGTACAAATATCTTCAATTAAAACACAAACATACGAACATAAACGAACGCAAATCAACGAATGTTCACGAACACGTTCATGAACATCTTACCGAACGTTCACGAACATAATCGAACGAACGAGACCTCTGTTCATGTTCGTTCATTTAACTAATCGAACGAAATTTCTTGTTCATGTTCGTTCGTTTATTAAACGAACGAACATAAACGAACTTCCAGCCGAACGGTTCACGAACTGTTCGCTGAACGTTCGGTTCGTTTACAGCCCTAAAAGCAAGCAGGGAAAAGATCACCAATGGTTTGCAAGGCCACTGATATGTGTGACGGTGTAGGAAGACTCAAACCTAGCAAAGTTGTACCGGGCTCCCGGCTGGAAGACATAGTCACCACAATGGGCCACCCTGACCACAGGGGTGTGGGATCGCTACATCCAAATAGATCTATCACTCATGCCCCTCGGTCCTGATACGAGGATTAATGGTCCCAAGTAGCTGCCTACCCTATCACATGATCTATGGTTCTTTCCTAGGCTAATCATACCAATAGTATTGTAAGTATCCCTTTGTAACATGTATTTCACCCCCGAAGTAAGTAAACAAAACAGTTTAAGGAAAAGGGGGACATGAACTCACTGTATTGCGTCTTCAGTATGTGTAACCCAAGTCTCCTCAGCAAACACGACTACCTACAGTGTACTAACGTCTATTAGACGAACGGGCCGTGCCATTGCTTAGTATGAAGGTTTTTGAGTTACGTTCCTTATGTTATTCCAGATTATAATTATTTGTTAAAATAATAATTATTTTAACTTTAAATTATATTTCGTTTTGGAATAATTGTTTAATCAATTTTTTTTGCATTAATACTCCTCAAGTATTTTCCTTCCCAAGGATGGGGGTATTTTATACATGTATATTTGTAGTCTTGGATAATATATTTTTAAGTCCCACTTAGAAAATATATATAACTCATTTGTCAAAAATAATGTATTCACAAGAAAATATATATTTTTCCCGAAAATTATATATCTTCTAAATATACTAGGAAAATATATTTTTATATCTCAAAAATAATATATTTTCTTTTGTCGAAAATATGATATACTTGGTAATATGTATAAAAGTCATAGTTTCATTCCTTTCGTTTCCAAGATAATATATACCAAAAATATATTGTAACAGTATTTTCCGGAATATCCCATAAGTTACGTTTTGCGTTCGGTTTCACAATATTATATGTGTAACTTAAATATTTATTCCTTGTGATTTTTGGTATTATTTTGGAGTTGTTATTTCCATGGTAAGTTATATTATTTTACCCTAAAATAATATAACTAGTCCACCAAATATACAAATATTCACACAAGTGTCTTAATATAAAATATATATTCTAAATATATATTTATCCATTTTTAGTTACAAAAAAAACCAACCTCCGATACTTTGTATTTTTTTAACAAAACCTCTGGCAAATTTTATATTGAAAAACAAAGTTAAAAGCATACTTGTAAACACTTGTTGGAAAATATTTTCTAAGTGTTGGAATTTTTAGAAAATTTCGCCATAGTTTCCTTTGTAAATGGAGGTGTCCATGCTATTTAGCACATCATTTTCTTTTTGAAAATCATTCAAACAATCAACAACAAATCATTAAACTATATTACACTTACCAAGTGCAAAAACTATATATTTTACATAATAACATGAACTTGATTTTTCACAAAAATGTGTAGTAACTTGGTAAAGTGTTTAGTGGGTTTAGTTACCCTCCAAAGTGTGTTTACTTCTTTTAAAAACTCATTATTGAAAAGATTTGGTGTTTACAACCTGTAAACATAATTTACAAAAATGTTTATCCATAACATCTTCTTGTTTCTCTAGTGTTTATTTACTTTTCTTTCCACTAAAAGTAGTGTAGGTTTAATAAAAAACATGATCTTTCAAGAATCATCTTTTTAAACTTGGTTCCTTTAGAAAAATCATTCACAAGTCTTGGATTTACAAGATTACTAGTTCACTTGGTTTATTACTTTACAAGAAAATCCTTTCATTATCAAGTTCATATCTTAATAAGAAGATGATCATTTTATGTAAACACATAATCACCTCTTATCTTGTTAGATCATGTTTTTAATCATAACCTAACAAGTTTCACATGATGATCAACATCATTTTACCAAGAAATCAACAAGCAATCATCAACATATACAAAACAACATCATTCTAACAATATTTCATCATATTTCATATTTATGTTTCAAGATTCAAGTTCAAGTCTTTTAGTGTTCTTGTTATTTCATCACAATATATCTTTTAACCACTAAAAAAATATGAAGTAAACAAGAGTTTATAAAGATCTTACTACTAGCTTGAAGCTAGGGAAGATCACAAGTGAAAATGGAGTGGATAATAGCACACAAGAGAGGTCCTTCAAGATCCATGAGCACCAAGCCTCCTAAATCACCTTGTATCACCTTGTAGTGCACTTGGAATGCTTGAGATTGCAACAAAAAAATGGTGGTGTGTGGGGAGTAGTTCGGCCGAAGCTTGGGAGGGAGGAGAAGTGTGGTGGAGTTGTGAAGATGATAAGTGTTTAAGACCCAATATATAACCCCTAAACTCTATTAACCATTGGTTCCATTGTCCCCTCAAGTACAAACCACAATCCAATCAATATCAAGGAAAGATTTAGTTAGAGATTTGGAATATTTAGGATATCTTGGAAGATTTTTAGGTGGGGCCATCACCTTGGTCGATCACCTTCATAGGGGGGGGGGGGGTTAAATGAAAGTTTAAATGGTAAGTAGGTGATTTAGTGGAGGTGTTAAGTATAAAAGTCTTGTGTTTATGTGTATCGTGTATTATTTAATAAGTTAGGGTGTTTGGGAACCACATCTAACTCAGAAAAAGTAAAACAATGCTTTTAGCAATATTTTAGTGTTCCGGGTAATGTCTGGTTGTTCGGTTAGATACCGATTCGTTAAAGTGCTAAGTTATACCGTATAGCGTCCTTTATGTCACTTTTTGTGACACTTTTAATTCCCGACACTTAGGAAAGCATACAGGTCCATTTTGCCATATTCGTGCACATTACTAGCATGTTAAAATGCTGAATTTTGTTGGTTAATGCAGAATTTTGAATTTTGAGTCGGTTTTAGGCACTTTCCGGTACTTAAACTATCACCTGGTGACGCAGTTTTATGGTCCTTACTTCCCTACACTCCATGCTAGTGTAGTACCTTGTCTCTGGCTCACACTGGGCCTCAAAACATTGTCTATCTATGTACTGGCACTGTCAGTATATTTCTGAGTTATCCGCTAACTGTGCTAACTGTGCTTTGTGCATCATTTATGTCACTAAAGTCTATAGGTGAAATGATGTGACAGTATGTAATATGTGATGCACATGTATGTATGATACAGAAATCAGAAAGCAGTTTAAGTCATTAATTGTAATTTAGCACAGTCATTAAGCACTAATCAATATTAATTAACTATACGGATACATGCAAATTTGACAGTTGTCACATTCTCCCCCTGTTAAGAAAATTTCGTCCTCGAAATTTATACTACCTTATCTCCTTAGTGTCACATTACGCGTATATGTTTATGGATAATATTGAGGTAGGTAATCACAAAACCGAATCAACCTTATTCATATCAGGTGAATCCAAGAATATATAACAACATGAATCCATTCGTTAAAGGTATGTGCTTTTAGCATTTGATATCAAAGGTACAAGACGTATTGACGTATAGTCTAGTGTAATCCAGTTAACAGGGGTTCCTCAAAAGAGAAGTTTGACTAATAGGATTCTCAAACGATCGATCACAGTATGCAAACGGGTTTTCTCAAACCATAGCGTCTGCTATATGAACTCAAAATCAACAACTCAAATGTGGTATGAAAATGATCGGCCAACTTCCGAATAAACGACTGGTTAGGTTTAATGTGTTGACATTCTTGAATTGCGAAAGTACGTCGAATGAAATACAAGCGAATCTGGTGTATTATTGTAGTTGCATCAGGGATGACTAAATGACCATCCAAACAAAAGTATGTGTAGTTTTGTGTGGAACGGTTGACCATGATTAGCACAAGCTACAAGTTTGTAATGACACCACAAGGTGTCGTAATGACATAATTCAATTATAGTGGTGACTGAACAAGCTCACCGTGTTTGAAGTCAAATGAAAATGTACCGAAACAAGCCTGAAGTTTTGATTTACACAATGTCATAGAGTTTTCAATTGAATACGGAACATCAAGGTATTACTGTCTCTGATTGAAAGTGGAAAACAATAAATACTACAAGGTATTTAATTTGTAACGAAAGAACCGTTAGGAGGTACACCGTGCTATGAAATGAATCTATGTACCATTGCCTTAACACATAAATGTGTTGGACTGCTTTAATTGCGATAAACAGAACGGATTTAGAGCAAGTTAATAAATAAACAATTAAATCCGTGTATGAGGTGCGTAACCAATTTAGCGTAAGCTTCAATTTTGTGAAAGTATCACCATATGGTATCGAAATAAACAAACGGTTTAGTGGAGTCGTAGACCAAACAAGTCTATTACGACTCGAAACAAAAGAACATTTGCAAAAATAATTGAATATGATGCTCCCAATACATCATATGGCGTTTTGAATGGAATATGCGAAATAGATAAGTTCAAGCAATTGAACTTGGTAACCTAACAATAAACGTATGCACCAAAAGGGAATCTCAGCATGGTTACGAAGATAAACCATGAATGTAATTTGAAGGAAGGAAGTTTCGAGAAAGTGTGCTGACTTGATAACAAGGGAGTCAACAATTACAATAATGTGGGTCATTCGAATCACGATTTAGCAAAATAATGTTTGAACTTGATGAAGCGCTTATTTGAAACGACACCATATGCGTAACAAAGGGCGTATGCGTAAAGTATGAGTTTTCAAGAAATGATACAATGAGTATTTGCTAATATGAAGAAATGATCAAATACCGAAGCAATTGGGTGTTCGCTCTCAGCGAAGAAAATTGACGCGATGCAACTATCATTACGGGGAGTAGAGACGCAACATCTACTCACTAGAAGCAAGAGTGGATATTTTAACTAAAAGAGTTTTGAGTACTTTCTGTTGGATTAACAGAAATAGCATAAATGAAAGGATAATGGAGTTTGCTTGAGTTAACAGGTGTGATTCCTGAGTGACAACCTTTACGAGTTTTGACCTGGGTTCCTAAAGGATTAAGCACATGTTTTCTAGGTTCAAAGTCTCGTTTTCTGCGTAAAACTGTTGTGTGCGCTGTGCAGAAATCAATTTTTTTGTGTAGGTTTAAAACAGGTTATTGTCTAACAATTCCCCGGTATACTTTCTCCTTGGATTCACATATAATAGCACTCAATTGTCGAACAGTCTTAAAATAGTAGTTGGGTCCTCATAGCTAGTTAAATAAATAATTCGTTCACCCTCATCAAGAGTTACCGACATCTTGTTGGTTAGCTCGTCCGGCTTTTGGTAGTTGATGCACATTGAAAATCATCGTCTTTCTTCTTGATGAGCAGGGCTGGTATTACCCAAAACGGAAGCTTGGTCTGTTAACTTCCTTCTCTATCAACTCCTGAAGCTGTTCTGACCATCCTAGCATCTCCGAAGGTGTAAGTCTCTAAGGTGCATTGACTGCAGGTGCGGCACCTGGAAATCAGATCGATGCGAGGTTCGACTTGTCGTGGAGGAGATAATTTGGGCAAGTCTTTGGCTTCTTTGTCCACGACATGAGCCGAGAAGACATCACATTCTTTATGCGAAGTTCTCGTGCCCCCATCCACTAGTAATTTGGAGAGGCGTATCTTACTTCATGAATCACGATCGTTCTTCCCTTGTCATCGGGGTGCGGATAACCTTCTCCTTAGGCTTTTACTAGCCTCCCATAAGTTGGTTTTATCAAGTATAGGGTTTCTACCCTATTTGCTACTCACACATGTATACTCTTAAGCCCTAAATGAAACAAGGTTATAGCTATTACAAGCATTAGTTAGCACAGACGCAAGGTGTCGGTTAGTAGGGAACGTACCGATACTCATGCTTGGATTCTGGCGTGCTTCCCTAGTTCCGATGTCGAGCACTCCTTCTGGTGCCTGCTTGTTGTTAGGACAATACTTCCTGAAATGCCTTTTGTCTCCGCAGTTAAAACATCCTTGAGCATGTTTCTGTCCATCACTGGTTCCACCTTGATAGTCGTTGATGCCGTTGTTTCTTCCGTGATTCTCGCTACTAACTAGGTTCCCGTTTCTGTGTTCAGCATTATGCGAACAAGTCTCCTTGGTATGTCCTCTCTTGCCACAATTGTCGCATTTTCCATATTTCCATCGTCCGACATGATGACGTAGGCAATTGTCGCACTGAGGTAGGATACCCATATACCCTTTTCCCTTTTTTTCCTTGTTCTTGTTATTTGCCCGATCACCTCCTTGGAATTCACTGTGCTTCCTTTTGTTCTTTCCAGATAACTCTACCGGAGTTTCCTTCTTCTCGTCAGGGGTTGAAAGTCTTTCCAATCTAAGTGCTTCCTTAGCTAGCGCCAAACTCATCATACTTGCAACAATAGTTGTTGGTGGCGTTGATGTTGTTATTAAGCTCATGGCTTGAGGCGCTAGTTCCCACATGGATTGTTCCATTCTTTTCAATTCTGGTTCCACCAGGTACGGAATGACTCGAGTCAAATCATGAAGACTTTGCACGTGTTCCACCACTTTTGGACCTTCCTTCTTTAGCTTCCAGAATTTGAATTCCAGCTTCTGGATCTCCATCTGAGAACAATACTCCTTACGCATCATTTCCTTCAGCTCACCCCATGTTAACGCATATGCTGCAGTCTCGCCCATTATCCGAACCCGAAGGTTCCACCATACCAGAGCCTCATCTTGAAGCAATCCGGAAACGTATGGGACTTGTTGCTCTAGTGTACAACCTCTCATTCGCAAAACCACATCCACATTTTCAACCCATCTTACAAAAGCTATGGCACCTCCTGTGCCACCATAGTTCAGGGGTTTGCTGTCTGAAAACTATTTGTAGGTACAACCTGTACCCAAGCAATCATCAATACAGTAAGTATTAGCAAAGCACACTGGGAATTTTCCAAACGTGTTGTAATGTGTCTTAGATAACTTAAACATTACCGTTAGGTGGGTTATTCCTTGAGGTACCTTCGATGCGTTTGTAGCGAAGAACCTCGTGCCGAGCTATGACTCGTGAGGCGTGCGCTTGCCATTCTGCCTCGGTCAGTCGAACGATCTCTTGATGATACATCTTCTAGGAAGAAGTTCGGGTTAGTTAGGTCTCGTTTGTTCAGGGAATGTAAATAGTTGTTTGGAGATCACATGCACTTGCATATAATAAATCATCATATTAGCACATCAAGCAACAGCATACTCATAGTATAAGCAAGTATATGAAATCATGTTTAATGAGAGTATAACAAACAAACACGTATCTCACAATCATAGCACATTCCTGTTATATTGGTAGAACGTTTAACGAGAACATTACGATTAGGCTTTCATTAATCAGGTAAGCACATTGCATCATAATCATAACATGAATAAGTAATTCAACAATGTATATAATGAGAATGTTGCTATTTAGTTTTCACATATTAATGACCACGAATACAGTTTTCGTGTTCCACAATGTACTATACATTAAAAGGGACTACCGGGTCACATCACTCTATTCCAAATAGTCTATCATTCTATAATAGTCATAAGTCAAAAGGGTGGTCTTCAAAAAGGCTGCACAATCTAGCTCAATAGCTGCATTCTCATCAAAAAGTATGCTATCTGCATCAAACCAAAAACCTCTAAGCTGATGGGGGAGGAGGAGGAGGTGGAGGAATGATAAGCAAACGGCGCATACGCGCTAACTCCTCCTCGAGGGCATGAACAAGCTGTAACAAACAACAAATCTGCTGCTCCATCATAAGAAATCGGATGTCAAAATCCAGGTAAGGAAATCGTGGAGCAAGGGGAGCAGTAAACTGTGATGGATCAGTACCAGGTGGGGGTGCGGGATCCTCTCTAGCTCAGTGACTCTACGACTCAACATATCCTGCTGGAGCTACAAGGATAGAAGCAGATCATCCCTCGAGTATCCAATATGAAAGGGATGGTACGGATCAGATATAGGCATGACATTGGGCGGGAACCACATAAATGGCTCGCCCATGGGTGCGGAAGAAGGTGCAGCGTGTGTAAACTGAGGTATGAAATGACCGGCTGCTGGCGCAAAAGGTACGTGACTGGCCTGATGACTCGACGGTCCTTCCCCTGGACGGGGAGGAGGGATGTCCTGAAGAAAGGTGTAGGACCGGTTTTGACACCGTTCGATTGCGTAACGAACGTTCGACGTGCGGAATCCATGAACGTGCGTGACCGAACACACAATAACGTACTAGAACCGTGAATCTATTGAAATATATGACGTGTACGATACAAGAATCACGTAGAGAGTACTTTCTCTCTCTAGACTTTCTCTCTCTAGACTAGATCTTCTCCAATGTCACAGTGAGCAAAAGTCTTTAGCTTTAAACATAAAGCTCCTATATATAGCCCTTGGAATTAATGAGATTTCTCATTAATTACCAAAGTGCCACCTTGCTACTTCTAACTAAATATAACAATAAACCCTAGATTTCTACAGTTTCAGCTACGGTTTGAATTGACGGAGGCGATAGACAATAATGCATCAACAAACTCCCCCTTGGATATTGCCGCAGTCAATCTGTAGTTAAACTCGTAGCAACTTGTTTTTCTCTCTCTCTCTTGAGTCTTCTTTCAGATTTAACGTCTTCACTAAACACAGATTCCCTCTTGCTCGAACAGAATCCCGGTGGATCTGTCTTCAAGCTTTAGTTGCTCCCCTCCTTGGTAGTCTCTTTCTTCAGGCTCCCCCTTTCGTCAAGCTTCCGTGCTTTTAGGATCGACGCCTGGCTTTCCGTAGCAACAGAATCAGAAACCTACACATCTCAACCTCTCATAAGACAAAATAATTTTGACTCTAAAAGAATTCACTCAAAATTCTCAAACATATAACACACAATATTGTGATTCAAATTAATGAATCATCTAAACATTTGAGGATTATCTTCCAACTTCTCATCATCTTAACCAAACCAATTGTTCATCTTGTTTAGCCTTTGAGATTTTGAAAATCAGCTTTTCAACAGCAGTTGTCGAAAATCTTTTTGGATTTTTCAAAAAATTAGGCTAAAACACAGTAAAATCTTTTTGGATTTTTGTTTTTTGAATGAAATGCAGTAAACAAATATATACAAACAATATTTTTGTGAGTTTGTGTAAGAGGATCATATCAGTTTATGAGACAAATCACTAGCACCGTTAAGCTTTAATCATTTTAAGTTCTAAACGATTCACCTTGATTGTCGATATACTGATCCATCTTAAATTCTCACACAAATTTCAATTTACTCAGGATACGATTTAGATGTCTTATGAACTTAGCTCATTCATGTGTCCCACCTCTTGAATATACTCCCGTATCCAGAATCCCAATATTCAGTCTTACAGGTGAGTATACTACAATGATATCTGTACATAAATTAGGTAATGCGAGGGACGAGGGATCTCAGGTCGATACTTCCGTATGCGCAGAGAGATATCAGCTTCGACTTTACGGTATGTCCCCTTTAGAGGATCTTTTAGCTACAACAGCAGCGACTAACAATTTTATTGTTTCATCTGCATGCTGAGGGTCTATGCTATGTTTCAAGCATTTGTGGAAAGTATTATCCAAGGACTAGGTCAGAACTTCCATTCAGCAGAAGTCCCGGAATAATACCCCAGATATCAACTGAGTATAAAGACCTAGTATATCAGAAAAAAGGACCTTTCAAACGAGATTTCAGGGGTTACCTATATATCCAAGTAGTGTTCCCCACGAATTTCACAAGTTTGAAATTTTAGGTTTATATCCCGAATAAATCTACTAAATGTGCGAAAACCTATCGACACATCATTAGTGAAGCCGTTTATCACATTTGACATTTCATATCTTTAGCATGCTGTGATAGTTCACTGATTTACTATCATTTCCTCTTTTTCACAACAAAACTCATTTTTGATTTTATCATGTTTTTGTCTTTTTCAAATTTTCAAATGTTTTTGGATTTTCTAAAATTCTTACTCCCCCTAAAATGAAAACACATTTTAGGAAATTTGAAATAAACTATACAAACAACTTGACAACCGATATCAAATCGCATCAATTCGCCATCCACTAGGCATAAACAATCAGAACTCCCCCTTTCACAAAACTATTTTCTCATTATGATTTCAAAACACTTAAGTTTGTTTTAATCAAAATGGTTTTTTCGGAAAATAAGTTTTGTTTGCCATTTCACAAACATGGGGTTTCATCACATTGTCCTTTCATAATCCACTTGTAGGTTTATCACAACACAATCACTTGAAGAAAAGATAAATCAAGTACAACTTAATGTCCCTGATTATTCTTTTGAAAGTCGAAATATCATAGTTACCAACCTGTGAATTTCTCAAGAAAGATGCCGATTCCTACTCCCCAATTACCAACCTGGGAGTTCCGGCAAGTCAGGTTTTTCAGTTAAAGAGATTCACCCAAGCCTGACGGTCCTTGGGTGTTTTGAACATGCCTTTTTTATTCATAAAATTCTTTAACCCCTTTTACCTTACCCTCAACCATTTTTCCAAAAATGTTTACAACATTGGGTTTAAAGGCTTTTTCAACATCAAAATCTTTCTTTTCAGAAAAAGATTGATTTGAAATCTCAATTTCGTCAACTTTTTGTTTAAAATTTTCGGCTCGCAATGGTGGAAAGTTGACATCATCCATTGGCGGAACTGACGTTTCAATTTTTAGCTCAACTTGTGGCTCTTCTGACTTTGACGAGTCAGATTCATCGCCAAAACGTGGCTCTTTTATTTCCGAAGAAACAAATTCATCGCCAGATTTTTCATCTGAAAATGTTACTTTCTTTTTTCTCTCTTTTGTCCTCAGATTTGCATCTGATGAATTCGTTTTACTTGGCTTGTTTGTTGTCGAGTGAAGCGATTCATCAGCACTCTTTTTTGTTGTACCCGAGGACAAAATCCTTTCAAGATATTCTCTTGCATTCTTTCTTTTCTTCCTCAGTCTGTCTTTCTGCCCTTGTGAAAGTTTCACTTTCTGTTTTTTCACTTTCGGTTCTTTGGGCTTTTCATCACTTTTGACTGATTTCTTCACCATTCCATAAGATTCAGCCCTCGATCTTCTCTTTGATCTCATTGGGCAATCTCTGGCAATATGACCTTTGATTTGGCACTCAAAGCATCTTCTCGTCTCAAATCTCCAACTTTGGCAGTTAACAGCAATGTGTCCTCGAACACCACAAGAGTAACACACTCTGTTATCGTACCATTCACCACTTTCACACCAAACACTCAAATCATAACACTGATTTGATTTGTAGTACTCATGACTTCTCCTATAAGCTTGATTTGACGCTTGAGCACTGTGGTCAAACCTGCACCACTTATTACCAACTTTTTGTGAGTTTAAATTTTCAACTTTTTGTGGTTTTTTATAACGATTGGATGACTGAACTGATGAGCTTTTATTGTTGTTTTGAAAATTTTTCGATTTTTTAACATTTTGTTTTTGTCCTACATTCTTCTTTACAGGTTTTTGCGTTGAACATTCACCTTTTTCAGTAGAATGTAAAACAGTTTCTTGAAATTTTTCTTTTAATTTCAAAAATATTTTCTGTTTTTCATTTTCATCATCAGTCTTATCATCACAATCCTCAATTATGACCTTGTCATAATTTGTGACATTGTCACTTATTGGAACAGAATTGATCGGTTTTGGACAGATATAATCTGGTACTGATGAATTCACAAAACCTTTCAATTTCTTTTCAAGATCGTCAATTTTATTCCGAGCAATTTCAGCTTCATTTTCAAGCTGAATGATTTTAGCAAGATGAGAATTTATTGCAATTTTTTTTTCAAGATTATTTTTACCAAAAATATCTTTCTCATCTTCTAAAATCTTTATTTGTCTTTGAAAATCTTTTTCAATTTTCAATTTTTCATTTTCAAAATCTTTTTCTTTTTCTTTCAAAATTTTGTTTTCCAATATCAAACTGTCCAAACCACTCAACAGTTTGACATTTTCAGATTTCAAATTCTCAAAATTTTCTGTCATTTCAAGAATCTGTTTATCATCAGATCTTTTCTCATCCTTCATACGATTGATTTCCAATGTTAAACTCTCCACATCCTTCAAGAGTTTAACATTGTCTGCTTTGAATTTTTCGCATTTTGAGCACACAACTTCACATTTTGAAGTTCCATCTTGCTTGGATTCTTCATTCTTTGAAATATCCTGTGTCTCTGTCTTGTATGTGCCTGCACAAAAAATTTTAACAAAATCAAGAGGATTCATATATTCATCAATATAACAACCCCTCTTAATATCGTATTTCATAACATCTTTTGCTACACGACACATATGGACTCTTTTGCATATTTCAAAAACCACATCCAAACTCATTTTTTCCAATTCTTTTTCTACTCCATTCATAAACTCTTTCTTTTTCTTATTATTTTCATACTTGAATGTTTTGAGCTTATTTATAAATTTATTTGGATAAAAATTTGAGAACCTAGAATCCTTTTTCAATTCAATCAAAAATTCATCCCACTCTGAAGGTAACGCGTCCGCAAATTTTGATATTTTTTCAGCATTTGATATTCTTATCTCGTACCTTGTTAAATTTTCAATTAGACAATTAAACCGTCTTTCCAACATATCCACTGTTTCATTTTTTATACACAAAAAACATTCAAATCTTTTATCCCAAATATCCTTATTCTCATTTTGATATTTACTCCAACACCCATCAAACCAATCATTTAACCTTTCAAGGTTATAGTTTTCCTCTTCGTCAAACATTTTAACCACAACTTAAAAACAACTTTTTGGTATTTGCGCCTTGTAAATCACCTCGAATTACCTGCAATCAAACAAATACACAATCAGTTTAAAACGAACTGAATATGTAAACGTGCGTGTTTGTGAAATCAATCTAAGATCCGTGTCAAAGATTCTCGAATTTGTTTACTATTGTTTTAGTGAAATCACTACTGAATGAATGAACTTGTTCGGAACACAATTTGGCCTTCACTGATCGAGCCGATGATATTAATGAATATGTTTAATGATTGATTGGGCCAACAATACTAACACTTGATTTGACCAAGATAACCACTAACCCGACAACATCATGTAACCAACTCACAGTCACTTTAGTTTATACTTTGTGATTGGACCGTAAACTAATGAAGTTAAATGAGCCGACACCTTTTAATTCAACACACTTTTATTGGACCTTCAAGTGAAACAAACATCTGATTGGGCCTTCATTTTTAGATCAAACCAATTTTATCACTTTGCCGACAATCTATGATCACACATGCAAATGTTTCAGTCAATATACGACAAAATCAAATACCAACTAAAATCCTATTTGACCAATTATCAAGTGAATCTGATTGTTTTAATTTGATTGAGCCGATGAATATTAATCACATGAACGAACTCATAACCACTTTCAAACAGATAGGATTTCAAACAGTCATGTCATCATTATGATACTTTCAAACGGACATGCAATCCTCAAACGGTTAACCCAATTTCAAACAGTCAGGATCCTTCAAACGGTCAGGTGCTTGATTTCAAACTGTCACGTCCTCAAACGGACAACTCTCAAACTGTCATGTCCTCAAACGGACATCAATTTCAAACAGTCACTTGCTTGATTTCAAACGATAGTTCAAACGGGATGTCCTCTTTCAAACAGGATGGACAGTTTCAAACGATAGTTCAAACGGGACGGACAGTTTCAAACGATAGTTCAAACGGGACGGCCTCATTCAAACTTTCAACTTCAAACTGTCACTCCCTCAAATGGTAGTGTCAGTTTCAAACGGGAGGGTCACTTTCAAACGATGTCGGACACAAAAACTCAGATTTCTCCTAAACGGCTAGGAATTAGGATCTGAAACTTGGTAGGGTTATAGATCAGGTGTTTTCGCACAACATATCAAAAAATCAGACGATTTGGACCATAAAAACCCGTTCAATTTGACGAAAATCAGTGTAAAACGTGAAAATATGAAAAAGAGGAAGAAATAGATGAAATTTGGATCTGAATCGGCTGAAATCTGGTACGAATCAATGTGTTTGATCAGTGCAATCGAGCTCCTAGCTCTGATACCACTTGTAGGACCGGTTTTGACACCGTTCGATTGCGTAATGAACGTTCGACGTGCGGAATCCGTGAACGTGCGTGACCGAACACACAATAACGTACTAGAACCGTGAATCTATTGAAATATATGACGTGTACGATACAAGAATCACGTAGAGAGTACTTTCTCTCTCTAGACTTTCTCTCTCTAGACTAGATCTTCTCCAATGTCACAATGAGCAAAAGTCTTTAGCTTTAAACATAAAGCTCCTATATATAGCCCTTGGAATTAATGAGATTTCTCATTAATTACCAAAGTGCCACCTTGCTACTTCTAACTAAATATAACAATAAACCCTAGATTTCTACAGTTTCAGCTACGGTTTGAATTGACAGAGGCGATAGACAATAATGCATCAACAAAAGGTAACTGGTAAATCCGTGCGGTGGACATCAGTCTCGTGTGGGTGAAATGGAGCAATATTAATAGGTGCAAACACAGGTGCAGCAGGGGGAGTAACTGGTCTAACAAAAGGAGTATAATCGTCGTCGTCCTCAATCCACCTGTTGCGGGTATGAGCATATCTAGGATCTACATGAGTAGCAAAAGGAGCATGATCAATAAGCACAGGCATCGGGTCAAGCAGAGGTGGTGCAGCAACTGGTATGTCAACGTGATTGAGCTCCGGTAGAGGATCGTGTGCTGGAATAGGCTCTGGTGCAATCTCAGGCTCTGGGTCAGCTGGTGCAAGCTCATGATCAGCAGGCACATCAAAAAGCTGATCATCAGGAATGACAGGTGCCTCAAGAGGCTGCTCGTCCGGGACAAACTCCATCTCATGGTCTGGATCAAAGTCATGTGGAAAGATGGGATCATCGTCAAACTCGAAGTACAAAGGAGGGACAGGTGCAGCAGACATCACGGTGTCGGAATCAGTGTCATTGGGATAATGTTGCACGCCCCGTGCATGTAAAGTAGCAGATGATATGGACTCAAATGAGTCGGGACCAGACAGGTCAGATAAAATCTCCACAACAGGAACCTCGACAGGTGGGATAACAATGGCATCAACAACTGGAATCTCATCAAAAGGAATATCAACATCATCAACAACTGGAGCCCCGCCATCCTGGGCATCCTCAGGGGGACCCTCGATAAAGAGTTCGACGTCATCGTCAGACATCGCGTCAAGTGGCAGATCCTCAACAGGAACTGTAGTGAGAGGAAAAGGAGCAGGGATCTGAGAAAGGGGTAGATCCTTGCCAGGAGGACCATCAGCTAGCGGTCTATCATCTCCAAAATCTGGTAAAGTAAACGGCTGGGAATCATCATCGTCGTCACTCATAGTGTCAGAGGTGAAAAACTCAGGGTCTGTGGCTATCTTATCATCCGAAATTATGGCCATAGGGTCTATTGTATCTGATACTCTACTATCAGAAGAGGACATGGTGTTTGTAACAAAACAATCACACATATGCACATATATATCAACAGTCATCAAATAAGCATGTAAGTGATAACAATGTAAGCAAGTAATCATCCTAGTCTTCCCCAAACTATCCCACCCAGCCTCTCAGACTGAACTCCCTAGTCTCTCAGACTAAACTTCCCCAGTTTCCCAAACTGAATTCCCTGGTCTCTTAGACCCAAATCCCCAGTTTCTCAAACTGTACTACCCAGTCTCTCAGACTAACTCCTTGGTCTCTAAGACCAACTTCCCCAGTCTCTAAGACTAACTCCCTGGTCTCTAAGACCAAACTTCCCCAGTCTCTAAGACTAAATTTTCCCCAGTCTCTAAGACTAAATTTTCCCAGTCTCTAAGACTGAACTCCCTCAGTCTCTAAGACTGAATTATAAACATAAATTTTTGAAATGTGTATTTGTGCCTTTTGTTTGCAAAAATGTTTATTTCCTGGATCTGGACATTTTAGTGTATGCAATGTAAAAATGTTTGAAAACATTTTCGTGAGAGCCCTGATGATCATAGTCTAGACTCGAGAAAGAATCCTAGTTCGTTTTGACTGAGGCTCTGATACCAATCTGTCACACCCTGGCTTTTGCCGAAGTGTGGTTTATTTGGTGTGACTTCTTAATACCATAGCAATCAATCATAACAATGCTATATGATAAAACATGAGATGTTCATCCATTAATAAAGTTTACAAAATACCACAATACCATTGTCTTAGAAACATTGACACTGAATTAGGTTACAAACCATAACTTGTTTAAATGGGTTCATAGAGATTCGTCAAAAGACTTTTAAATAAAACTAGATTTAGAGACATGTAACCCGTCCAGGAAGAGGTTACACCCCCTAAACCCTACAACCCCGGATGACATCTTTATTCAAACGCATCTTAAAACGTATGCAACACTTGCCAGATCCACTAGTTCCCTGAAATACATGTAGTTTGAAAAATCAACAAAAGTTGAGCGAGTTCATGTGTGTGTAAGTATGTATAAACCTTTATAAACAGTGTATGTATGTATGTATGTATGTATGTATGTATGTATGTATGTATGTATGTATGTATGTATGTATGTATGTATGTATGTATGTATGTATGTCCCGGTATGAAAGCAAGCAAGGAAAAGATCACCAATGGTTTGCAAGGCCACTGATATGTGTGACGGTGTAGGAAGACTCAAACCTAGCAAAGTTGTACCGGGCTCCCGTCTGGAAGACATAGTCACCACAATGGGCCACCCTGGCCACAGGGGTGTGGGCTCGCTACACCCAAATAGATCTATCACTCATGCCCCTCGGTCCTGATACGAGGATTAATGGTCCCAAGTATCCGCCTACCCTATCACATGATCTATGGTTCTTTCCTAAGCTAATCATACCAATAGTATTGTAAGTATCCCTTTGTAACATGTATTTCACCCCCGAAGTAAGTAAACAAAACAGTTTAAGGAAAAGGGGGACATGAACTCAATGTATTGCGTCTTCAGTATGTGTAACCCAAGTCTCCTCAACAAACACGACTACCTACAGTGTACTAACGTCTATTAGACGAACGGGCCGTGCCTTTGCTTAGTATGAAGGTTTTTGAGTTACGTTCCTTATGTTATTCCAGATTATAATTATTTGTTAAAATAATAATTATTTTAACTTTAAATTATATTTCGTTTTGGAATAATTGTTTAATCATTTTTTTTGCATTAATACACCTCAAGTATTTTCCTTCCCAAGGATGGGGGTATTTTATACATGTATATTTGTAGTCTTGGATAATATATTTTTAAGTCCCACTTAGAAAATATATATAACTCATTTGTCAAAAATAATGTATTCACAAGAAAATATATATTTTTCCCGAAAATTATATATCTTCTAAATATACTAGGAAAATATATTTTTATCTCCCAAAAATAATATATTTTCTTTTGTCGAAAATATGATATACTTGGTAATATGTATAAAAGTCATAGTTTCATTCCTTTCGTTTCCAAGATAATATATACCAAAAATATATTGTAACAGTATTTTCCGGAATATCCCATAAGTTACGTTTTGCGTTCGGTTTCACAATATTATATGTGTAACTTAAATATTTATTCCTTGTGATTTTTGGTATTATTTTGGAGTTGTTATTTCCATGGTAAGTTATATTATTTTACCCTAAAATAATATAACTAGTCCATCAAATATACAAATATTCACACAAGTGTCTTAATATAAAATATATATTCTAAATATATATTTATCCATTTTTAGTTACAAAAAAACCAACCTCCGATACTTTGTATTTTTTAACAAAACCTATGGCAAAGTTTATATTGAAAAACAAAGTTAAAAGCATACTTGTAAACACTTGTTAGAAAATATTTTCTAAGTGTTGGAATTTTTAGAAAATTTCGCCATAGTTTCCTTTGTAAATGGAGGTGTCCATGCTATTTAGCATATCATTTTCTTTTTGAAAATCATTCAAACAATCAACAACAAATCACTAAACCATATTACACTTACCAAGTGCAAAAACTATATATTTTACATAATAACATGAACTTGATTTTTCACAAAAATGTGTAGTAACTTGGTAAAGTGTTTAGTGGGTTTAGTTACCCTCCAAAGTGTGTTTACTTCTTTTAAAATCTCATTCTTGAAAAGATTTGGTGTTTACAACTTGTAAACATAATTTAAAAAAATGTTTATCCATAACATCTTCTTGTTTCTCTAGTGTTTATTTACTTGTCTTTCCACTAAAAGTAGTGTAGGTTTAATAAAAACCATGATCTTTCAAGAATCATCTTTTTAAACTTGGTTCCTTCAGAAAAATCATTCACAAGTCTTGGATTTACAAGATTACTAGTTCACTTGGTTTATTACTTTACAAGAAAATCCTTCATTATCAAGTTTATATCTTAATAAGAAGATGATCATTTTATGTAAACACATAATCACCTCTTATCTTGTTAGATCATGTTTTTAATCATAACCTAACAAGTTTCACATGATGATCAACATCATATTACCAAGAAATTAACAAGCAATCATCAACATATACAAAACAACATCATTCTAACAATATTTCATCATATTTCATATTTATGTTTCAAGATTCAAGTTCAAGTCTTTTAGTGTTCTTGTTATTTCATCACAATATATCTTTTAACCACTAAAAACTATGAAGTAAACAAGAGTTTATAAAGATATTACTACTAGCTTGAAGCTAGGGAAGATCACAAGTGAAAATGGAGTGGATAATAGCACACAAGAGAGGTCCTTCAAGATCCTTGAGCACCGTGCCTCCTAAATCACCTTGTATCACCTTGTAGTGCACTTGGAATGCTTGAGATTGCAACAAAAAAATGGTGGTGTGTGGGGAGTAGTTCGGCCGAAGCTTGGGAAGGAGGAGAAGTGTGGTGGAGTTGTGAAGATGATAAGTGTTTAAGACCCAATATATAACTCCTAAACTCTATTAACCATTGGTTCCATTGTCCACTCAAGTACAAACCACAACCCAATCAATATCAAGGAAAGATTTGGAAGATTTAGGATATCTTGGAAGATTTTAAGGTGGGGCCATCACCTTGGTCGATCACCTTCATGGGAGGGGGGGGTTAAATGAAAGTTTAAATGGTAAGTAGGTGATTTAGTGGAGGTGTTAAGTGTAAAAGTCTCTTGTGTTTATGTGTATCATGTATTATATAATAAGTTAGGGTGTTCGGGAACCATAACTAACTCAGAAAAAGTAAAACAATGCTTTTAGCAATATTTTAGTGTTCCGGGTAATGTCCGGTTGTTCGGTTAGATACCGATTCGTAAAACTGCTAAGTTATACCGTATAGCGTACTTTATGTCACTTTTTGTGACACTTTTAATTCCCGACACTTAGGTAAGCATACAGGACCATTTTGCCATATTCGTGCACATTAGTAGCATGTTAAAATGCTGAATTTTGTTGGTTAATGCAGAATTTTGCATTTTGAGTGGGTTTTAGGAACTTTTCGGTACTTAAACTATCACCTAGTGACGCAGTTTTATGGTCCTTACTTCCCTACACTCCATGCTAGTGTAGTACCTTGTCTCTGGCTCACACTGGGCCTCAAAACATTGTTTGTCTATGTACTGGCACTGTCATTATATTTCTGAGTAATCCGCTAACTGTGCTAACTGTGCTTTGTGCATCATTTATGTCACTAAAGTCTGTAGGTGAAATGATGTGACAGTATGTAATATGTGATGCACATGTATGTATGATACAGAAATCAGAAAGCAGTTTAAGTCATTAATTGTAATTTAGCATAGTCATTAAGCACTAATCAATATTAATTAACTGTATGGATACATGCAAATTTGACACTTGTCACACAATAATAACGACTTCGGTAAAACACCCGGTTGATGGGTAAGGATTTAAACACATGCGTAGACCGAGAAGCGGGATCTCGGAAGGAAAGTCAAAAGACTCGGGTTTCGAGTCATGAATTAAAGATGATAAGATGTTGTAGATAGAAATTTTGAAAAATTACGTTCAACTATTTTAAAGTTGAACGGGTCGAACAAAGAATGAGGCTTGACACTTATAAGTGACAAAGTTCACATGAATAAGTCAAACGAGTTAAATAAAGGATGACGCTTGCTAATGCAAGTAAGCGCGAACTGAATAAATAAGAGCGCGAAATATTAATAAACCTATGTAAAGGGTCATTGGCGTTAAAAACATTAAGATAAAAGAACCCGAGTAATGGGCTGTAAAGAAGTATAAGTATGAACCAGGAAACGGTAAACGTAGAGCAAACCGACGTGTATATGACGTGAGGAGTCATAAAGTCGGAAGATTAGTTCGAAATGGGTTATGAATGAAGCCTTAGACTACGGTCAAGGTCAACTAAAGTTCAAAAGTAAAAACAAATGATTCCAAACAAACAAGGGATGTCTTAGGTATTGCATAAAGACACAAATAAAAGATGATCTACGATATTATCATAAACTATGAGATTATAAGTAGTGTTAAAGTCTACTGATCAAAATGACTCACGAGTCATAAATAGAAGGAAACGAACTATTGGGTCTCACCTTAAAAAGGGGGAAAATCTAAAGAATTAGCCTATGAGACTAAGTGAAAGAACCTACGGGTCAATAGCGTAAAACAAGGGAACTGGTTATGATTCCCCGTCTAAAACGAGAACGGAAAAAGAATAAATTGTGGGTTGTCAATTTCCTTGACATGAGTAATTGACATAGTCAAAGAGAAAAGCGTTAAACTAAAATTTAGTATTAGTAAGAAACAATGCTTTAACAAATATGAATATTATGAGATGAATTTGAAAATGATTAGTATCAAAGAATAAAGATCTTGACACTGACTGGTGCAAGGCGATACATTCGAGAGAAAGATTTACGGTAATGAAAAGTCGACATAAACGTAAACAAGTCGTGATGTGGTCACGGTCACAAAAAAAGGGTGATACATAATATAACCACGTCATAACGTGAGTTACGAGATATGAAATCAGAAAACACGCAAAGGGGCGGGTTAGCAATAGAATACCCGGGTGACGGGGTATGAAGTGACGGCGACTAACAAGTCTAACCGCCAAAATAGATAATTGATAAGGATAACGGACACGAGCTGAAAGTAACGGCCCACGAGGCCTTACACATGAAAGACGTACGCGTCAATATAAATGAAAATTTTGACCAAAAGAAACGGGTGCCTTGAAAACGAAACTAGGTTCGTTTGATTAAACCAACGAACTACGTAAATAAGGTTTCGGGGACGAAGCCTGTTTAAGGGGGGTAGACTTGTAACACCCCGAAAACGGGTTTGGTAATCAAACCCCATTAATACTAAAAGAAGGGTAAAATACCGTTAGTGGTAAAATTAACCCGGTAAATATTAGGATTTAAATAATTAAACCTAATATTAAATAAAAAGAGAATAAAAGTTTTGAGAAAAACAAAGCTTATGACACGCCGACTTAGCGGCACTTAAATAAGAGGGGTTATAACTCCCGGAATCCAATAAGTTAACTAGGAATAATAATAACATAGTTAGATAAAAGTCTTGTAGTAACTCATAAGTGGGATAAAACACTAAAAATAAGAACTAAACAATAGTTGAGGGACTAAAAGTGTTTAGTTCGAAACTAACAATAATAAAACATAAATTAAAACTCAAAACACACACTTGTGTGTGTTTGAGTTCGATCAGAAGCACAGGGCGACCAAGAGAAACCCCCACAACCCTAGTTCTTGTCTAATCTCTCAAATTGAAGGTCCAAATCAATTCTAAATCAAAATTTGGGCACGAATTAGTGATCTCCACTGAAAAAGGAGTCACAAGGTATGTAAATTTCATGAGAAATCTCTAGTTGAATTTCTGAGTAAACATAGAGAATTCGAAACTATGGTTGCATGTTTATTATATAGGTGATCTAGGAACAATATAGCGTCTAGGGATAAACCCTAGACAAGTATATGATGAAATCATCCATAATTGTAGAAAAATTCATAATCACCATTGAAGGTGATAAGTGGGTTTTGTAGAAACATGTTAAACACTAGGGTTTTGATAGTTATTCTAGTGTAATTTGAGTTCCATGAAGTAAATTCAGATTTGTTGATGCTAAATTCATGTATGTGATGTTTTTAGGGTTTTGATTGCTAAAAAAATAGTGTTATAATGTCATAAACATGTTTTAATTGAAAGCTGAATTCAAACAGCTTCTAATCAGAATTTACAGCCGACTTGTATTGGCTGTAACGTGGACAAAACTTGACAAAAACATGTGTTTCTTGAGTCTAAAATATAATTCCAGGAAATATCTTTAAAACCCCACTGGAATTGCATTTTTTTGACAAAAATTGAATGTTTTATGAATTTTTCGGTATCGAAGTTTCAGGCTGCGTTTTCTGGCATAATTTACAGCCCATTACGAATGTGATAACTCAATTTAAGAATTTATTTATGATCTCAAATTTTTACTGTAGGTAACTTCAGGTAATTCCAAAAACCTCCAATTGGAATTTCGTCAATCGGATAAACGAGGAATTTTAAATGAAATTTTTCGTAAGCTGCAGTCAGAAGTGATGAATCTGATTGCAGCTTAGTAAATGAATTTTTACGAATTTTTGGTAAAGAGTTAGATCTTTAAATTTTAACACAAGGCCTAACCCTCCGATAGGTACGTCAGATAAAAAAATCATAATTTTTGAAGACTTGTAAACAGGTTAAACAGGTCAGCAAAAACAGCCTATTTTTCGGTGATATGAACTTGCCTAATTTATGTCAATCTTGGCTAAATGACAAGTTACAAACTAGTTGTTGAATATATGGCATGCTTTGATTGATAAGTGTGTAAAAAAACGGGTCCATAGGGTGATGGCCATTGTATAAAATGACCAATCTAACAATCTTATGGATGTTATGATATAGTTTGACTCTAAACAAGCTAGGTGGGGGCTTGGAGAGGAACGGGTCAAACGGATCATGGATGTGAAGAATGTTTGTGCGGACGCGAGGTTAGTAAAAGATTACACCCTTTTCATAAGACATGCATTTTTCATAGATTGTAAATATAACAAAAGCTATATCCGAAATATGTTTCCGATACGAAATAATACGGATCGGAACATATAAAATGATGAAAATCCTTGGTTAATGGAAAAAGGGATCTAATGATAGAATCTGAAATGGGTCGGATGGGAGAATGGGTAGTTAAAAACCATGTTTTGTTATGTATGTAAACGTTTGGTCATATAGGCCAAACGAGTCAATGGTGATGATAACACCATTTGGCAATATCGACTAACATTTGGTTGTCAAGTTATATGTTCACAGGATTGAACAGAATTTGAATAATTGCGTCGCCTTGGAGCAGTGACTAATAAAAGCAAGGTATAAAAATGAAACGGGTCTATATGTTGACCGGGCCAGGTACGCATAAATAAGATATTAGTTATAAGCGCGATTTTGGGTCAAATGGATAGTGAAAATCCTTCGCCGTAAAGCGGGGGATTAAAATTGACCAAAAGGCCTTTAATGGGTAATTCGGGCAAACGACCCATAGAGGTTGTTTAGAAACTCGTATCATGACTATGCAACCCTTAGATAAGTATAAGAGTTGTAGGCATAAATTTCGTGGGTTGAATGTCTAAGAATTGGTCATTCGCGTAAAATGGCTAACCGAAGGGTAATATTCAGGTTAATTAGTATCTTATGTTAAATCCACCACAAATATAGTTGTGTGGAAGATAAGTAGTTGATTAATAAGGGAATGCGAAGTGCGAAAAGGGAAAAACGGGTTTGATGCTTAAGTGCTTAAAAGACCTTTAAACGGGTCAAAATAAATTAAGTAGTTAAATGTGGATTAAGTGACTTGAAAGATACATATAAATCGGCGAATGTAAATGTGTAAGCGAACCCGTAATAGGTGTGAAAACGCTTTTGCTTGATAAACCCGGGATAGGTAGGAAATGCTAGAAATTACTCTTAATAGCATTCTTGTAATGTAACTTAAATGAGTCGAATAATAGGAAAAAGGGATTTATAGACTAGTTGCCTATAAACCGGTTTTTAATACGAACTATGATGGTAAACAGGTCCGTATTTTGATTACGGACACGTAGGAAAAGAATCATGCAAAACGGAGGTCTAGATTAAAAGTTATGCTAGTTTGAAGTTGATAATTTAGTTAAAAACATAGCTGGGAATCTGCAGCATTAAACAGCAAACCTGCTGGAAAAATAAGGTCATCGCGCTACGCGGCGACGGAACAACAAATGGTCGCGCGACGCGACGCTGGTCGCGGGCCGTGAAGAATGAGTCGAAACCAGTCGCAAGGCACGACCGACTTATATGTCAGAAATTTCGTTTTGTTTCCATTATTGAGCCTTAGAACTTGATTATACGTGTTTAAACGTTGTCAAAACTAACAGTTTATGCGGTTTTGGCACTAGGTTAATGCTCTCAAGATTTCCGGATGAAGATCAAGCGACTTTCAAGAACCGAACACACCGAACAAGCTTCCGCATTGATTTATTTTGTTTTAAATAAATATGTAAACATTAAAAATTGCATTTGATTGTTTAGACTAGTTAAAATGTTAACTTAAACACTTTGATCATGTGTGGTTGATATCCAAACAGAGTTTTTTGTAAGCCCACATTTTTAATATAAAATGTGTGCAATATTATTATAAATGCGTTAAAACATGACGGGCGTTACACGGCTGTGCTACGATGAGTTTATCATTGTCACAATGCGTACCATCCCGTCATCGTTAAACTTCGAAAATTTTACAAGATAATAAACGGAACAAGGGTCACCCGATCGAGCGGCAACCCGATCGGACAGCTGTCCGATCGGACAACCACCCAATCAGGGGACACTTGTCTCGCAGCCTTGAAACTTGAAACTTGAACTTGGAACCTTTGACTGAGTGGCAACCCGATCGGACAGCCATCCGATCGAGCAGTCACCTGATCAGAGGGACGAAAGCACTTAATACTTGGATCGAGTGGTAACCCGATCAGACAGTCTCCTGATCGGGCAGCCACCCTGCCCCCCCTCACCTTATGGAATTTGAATTAAGAGGCAACCTGATCGGATGGCCATCCGATCGGGCAGCCATCCATTCCACTCTCACACTATGCCACTCGATCGACTGGCAATCTGATCGGATAGCCCTCCGATCGGACAGCCATCCGATCCAGTGACTGTTCCAACACTTTGTGTAACCTCGTTATTCTACCCGACTCTTATCCTGTTGTAATCTAATCATGCTAATTCTAAAAGAGCTCCCTTTGATCCAATAACGGTCTATACCGTTAAGCAATCACTGTGAGTATACTCGATCCCTTTTTGCTTTAAACTTTGGGATGTAACATGTATTCAATAAACTACGATACTTGAGACTTTGCAAACTATACTCCATCCTACGTGTACGTGAAACTTGTGCATTCTAGTATTCTATTTTGTGTTATGTGACGTTTAATCTAGGGTGTGTAGTTCCGCCTTAACAATAGTAGCGCTATAGGAGGTGCACCTCTCCCATTATTCTCAGGGGGTATTGTTAGGAGGATTCTAGTTTACCTTGAGTCTTGGGTAAACACTAAAGCATCGGGATACTTGGTGTCACACCCCAACCGATGGCGGAATCATCGGGGCGTCGCACTGAGCGAAACAGATTGTCCAGAAGTTTCCATAACAATCATCAATACTATTCAATTTAAATAATACGTCCCATACCGTATCTCAAATAGTAAAATAATTATTACAGACAAATCCAGGCAAATATTCTGTTCCGACAACTCAGATTTAAATAGACAGCAATTGTTTATCTGCTTCTAGAAACCCCTAATTCGTTATCTACAGACAACTATTTGTTGGGCTCTAAAGCTTTATTCTAGCTTCAAATTCCTACCACATGTGCGTCCTAAGCACCTGTCACATACGCTAAAATAAAGTCAATACATAAAATGTAAAGGTGAGCATACAAGTTTGATAATAGCATATAAAGTTCGAATTCGTTTACGCGTAACCAGCACGTACACATAGTGAAATGAAGCACGTTAGTTATCGACATAGATCCATCGATACCAATGACTGCGGGTTGACTGCCTGAGGCAGTTCGCAATACATGATTACCACCGTAATCCATGCAAGTAATGATCCTTAACAACCCCCGCGAACGGGTGCTGAGTCCAAACTATAGTACTATCGTTGCTAAGGCAGGTAGACAACATTCCATGTGTAAACATAACAAACAAGCATTCATGAGCCACGTATAACATGCATTAACGGTTAGCGTTCAAATAGTATTTGAGTAGTGTGATCGTTGTAGTTTGAATATTCCTAATGTATGTAACACCCAAAAGTGCTTAAAGCAAAAAGGGATCGAGTATACTCACAGCGATTAATGGATTGAAGGGAGCGCTTAGCGAGTAAGGTTAGCCTGAATAGATTTGATAGCATAACGATAAGGAATACGCAAAATGATGCAAAGTGAAGGTGGATCGGATGGTAGTCCGTTCGGATGGTAATCCGAGCGGACAGCAATCCGGGTGGACGATAATTCGTTCGGATGGTCATCCTGTCGGATAGCTTATCCGATCGGATGGCTATTCGAGTGGATTGTTTCTTCCTATAGGGAAAGATGTGTTTGTGTATGATGGCTTGACTTTTGAAGTTTTCTTTGTAGTATTTTGAAAACATCGAAGTATCTCTATCTTTCAAGTCGTTCGTTCGGATGACCGGTCGTGCGGATGACAATCCGTTCGGATGGTCATCCGGTCGGATGGTGGTCCGATCGGACGACAACTTAATGGTGAGAGTACTTAGTGAAGGCACGCTTTTAAACAGAAGTGTCACTCGATCGGATGATCATCCGATCGGATGGCACCCTTGTCAATAAACATGTTGAAAATGGTTTAAGTCTTTAAAGTCTTAGTATCTCATGATCCGAAGAGTAATCCATTCAGATGGTCGTCCGATCGGATTGCAATTCGTTCAATACTTCAACTTTAGTTAAGGTTGTTTAAAAAGGTGAGACCCAAGTGTGATCCGTTCGGGTGGCAATCCGTTCGGATGACCTATCCGATCGGATAGCAATCCGGTCAGATGGCAATCCGTTACGGTTGTCCCGTTCGTTCTTCACTTGGTCGTTTTGATGGTTTGTCGTTATGCCGAGACGGTTGGTCTTGGTTTATCCGAAATCGGTGGTCTCGTAGGCGGAATCCAGATCTGAACTAGTACAACACTATGGATGAGTAGGAGACTAGAGCTGATCCTGATTCTACCGGTTTTGAGTGTAAAAGAGTTGAAAGGAAGTTAGAAACCATCTTTCAATCCTTTTTCACCGCTCTTGTGTCAAGATCTTTACGTGATCTTTGTGTAACCGGGTGGAAATTGGTTAGATCTCAGTTGTTCCTGGTGGATTGAGGTCAAAGCATGAAGTTCTTGAAGAACTTATGATGACCTCATCCTTGAACACCCGAAATCTAGTGATTTCATGGTTTAAAAGTTAGGATTTAAAAGATAGGAAGGTGTAGGAGTGCGTGTAGATTAGGAAAGTACAAGATTTAGGGCGAGATCTTACCTGGATTGAGAGAAATCGAAGAAAAGGTGAGGAGCACGAGTAGTTCAGACAGAGGGTTTCCAAAAGTGGAAAGAATGACAATGACAGGGGTATTTATAGGATTCCAAAAGAGGAAAGGGTGATCCGATCGGATGACACTCCGCCCGGATGACGATCCAGTCGGATGACATCCTGGTTGGATGACATATGACCTGTGACTAGAAGAGCTATCCGGTCGGATGGCTATCCGGCCGGATGGCGCTGGGTTCAAGAGTCGACTCGACGATTTTTGGCGTTTCGATTGCGAACGGTTCGATACGATAGAGTTTCCTAGTCAAATTACTTTCAGTCCCAAACACTCATCTCGCATAATCCCTTCTCCACTAAATATCATGGTTTGTTTGTGATTCGAGTTCGAGTTCGATTTTCGTGTTTCGATTGCATTCGCGTTTCGATTGAGTTCACTTGATTACCATAAGTCCATAACACAGCATAAATAAACATGCACAGCTAACACGTAAGGCACACACACACGTATAAACAACAAGTAAAATACGTACCTCGAGTTGCGATTTGATGTCGATTTGATTAGCATAGCTTGATTATCAGTTGATTAACTTTATCGCATTGTTACTGCCTATAGTTCACAGTCGTAGGTCGATTGGATATCGATTAACATATGTCGATTGAATATCGATTAACATACGTCGATTATTGCAATTAACAACACTTACTCCACATAATACAAATAAAATAAAGAAATTCCTATAAGTCAAGTTGCGCGAAAATCGGTCGTTGACTTTGACCTTGACTTTGACTTTGACTTGTGAAAACACGGGGTGTTACACTTGGGCTATCATTGCGTGGACTGCGACACTAGCACGACTGAAACTATTTTATTCTTAAACTGTGGATATGAGTTGTTTTTAATCTATTATGCTATTATTCGAACTTGTATACTTGCCAATACTTTGTATTGATATTTTAATACATGTTGCAGGATGACAGGTTGCTATGGAACATCTGGAAAATCGAGCTAGGAGATGCTTAGAAACGTCACTTAAGTAATTTAGACTTTTGAACAATTTTGTTATGTGATGTAATTTTTGATGATGATGCTTGTAGACATTTGGCAATCTATATCATGAAATTTGCTTAACTACTATTGAAATATCTAGTGTTATGGAATCTCATGAGCAATCTGAACGCTTAGTGCTCGCACCCCGATGTTTCCGCAATCGGTTGGGGTGTGACAGATTGGTATCAGAGCCATAACTATTGTAAGGACCTGCCAAAAATGTCCCAAAACGACCCGTAAGTAGAAACCCGGACCCCTAAAACCCTAATCCTTGTTGAAAATCAAGAAAATCAAAATTTAAGGGTCTCTCATGGGCCGCGTATGACTTAAGCTAAGCTTACACAGGCCGCGACAGCTAGGTGATTCGACTGGATAAGCTTTAGGCCACGTGTCGCATACGTGGCAGGCCTACGCGTGACACGCTAGCCCTAATCGTAGCATAGGTGGCCCTCGCGGGCTGCGTAAGATGTTGTGAGGGTTTACGCGGGCCGCGTAAAACCCAAATTTTTGCTATAAATGGGACGATGCTTGGCATTGCTTCTGTGTTCGAAAATTGTACTAAAAAACGAAGTATACTGCTCAAATTCGAAATTTGAAGTAGGGAAACGCTGCTACGAGTACAGGGTATTATCTCGATCACTGCTACGATACAATATCCGATCGATTGAAACCGATCCGATGGATGTTTAAGTGTTGCCCGAATTTGGGCTATACTTTGTCATTCGTCATAAGGGTTTTGATTTCGTGAGTTTATCGTAAATGTTGTATTAAGTTACTGACCTAGTTTCGTGTGCATTGTTATTTAACTAGGTTACAAGGCTAAATCAGTAGGCAAGGTTCTGTCCAATTAAACTTGCAATGTGAGTCATTCTCTTTTTATCAAATTACTTTACAAAACCCTAAATGTTTTCCAGTTATACTTTGCTGTGATTAAGTCTTTGCTAATCTTTAATTACTATGTGGGGGTTTTGTGCACATTACTACTAACGATTTATCACTTTAGGTGGGCGAGCCTAATTAGTGATATGTCCACAGTCATAGATTCGGTCGGGTGACAGCTGAACCAGCTAATTATAAGATAGGGGAAAATATAAAAGCCCTTAATACTGTAATTTATAACAATGTGTCATTTTATGTAAAATGAATGACTCGCCGGTATTTCCCTGCTGATAAAATCTGTTTAAACATGTTTCAGGTGACTTATTATGAATCAGGAAAAGTGTCGCGTAGCACTACCAGCTTGGATAAAGTGGCTCAGTATAATAAATAAACATGTTTTGTATAAACAAGGAATTTCCCCGTGAAATTTCCTTTATTGTAAAATATGAGGTTGTCCCAAAATGTGAAATAAAATAATGGATAAATTACACTTTTCGTCCTTTATGTTTGTATCGAATTGCAATGGATGTCCTTTAACTTCAATAATTACAGTCACAATTCTTTATTTTATAAAAGCATTACACTCTAGATCCTTTACCACTAACCTAGTTTATTTTAAACGTTAAATATAGTCACATGCACCTTATGTGAGGGCAATAATGTCTTTTTACCCTCTCTTTCTTCTCCACTTTATAAACCCTTCACAACCCTAACCCTTATCCCCCACCTCCACCAGCCAACACTGACCACCATCAACAACCCACCACCCAACACCTACACAGTTTCTATTTCTACTCGCTTTCTCTCTCGAAAAACACACGAGGTGGTCGATTCCGACCGTGGCTCAGGCGGTTTGGTCATTTCAGGTGGCGGCTCAGGTGGTGGTCGGTTCAGGCGGCTTTGGCGGTGGGCGTTTCAGGCGGTCCAAACGGTGGTCGTTTCCCCAAACGGTGGTCGTTTCCCCGAACGACGGTTTGACTTTTTTTTCTGATTTGCTGCTATGAATTCCACTTCTTCTCCAAGTTTGTTTTAGCTTCTTAATTATTGAACTTTGTGTTACAATTACAGCTAGTAGCAATTTGTTTCTTCTATATTAAGGTTCTACTAAAAATATATGGTATTAATATATTTGTTGTATATGACACATATGAATCGAACCCTATTTTATCTTATCGTTTTTTGCACAAAAATACTTAATTCCTTGTTTTGATAATGCCTAATTTATTAAATATTTGTTTTCTTACAGGGATGTACACCGCCACAAAGTGAAATAGCCGGAATCTCAACCAACAGAAGTACTTGTTCATCAATCCAACCGAGCCCATTGTCATCAGCGTGGTGGTGGTGACGAAATTTGAGGTGGTGGTGGCAAGAGATGGTGGTTAGGGTTTTAGGGTTCAGAAATTGGGGAAGATGAAGTGTTTATATTCAATTTTTTTATTTTTTTTATTAAACATTTAAATAAAATATGAATTGACCAGAATACCCTTAAGTGAATAAATTTATCTAAAAATTTTAATCCAGTTAGTGTTAAAGGACGTGAAGTGTAATAGGTTTTGCAAATAAAGGAGTATAACTGTAATTATTGAAGTTAAAGGCTATCCATTGCAATCTTGTATAAACATAAAGGACGAAAAGTGTAATTTACCCTAAAATAATTAGGCATTTTCAGTCTAAAAAGATCCTGTTAAAATTTCCGCTGCCAAAATAAACTATACCACGGGTTTCTGTCCCGCGGCTCCTGAAACGGGTAAAACCGGGTCGGGGGTCGTGACAGAAAAATGTGGTATCAGAGCCACTAATTTAAGCTAATTAAGTATTTAGAAATACTTAACTTTTTTTTCAAATTGCCATTTTGTGATTCTGTGAAAATTAAATAAAATTTTTAACTTAAATTTGTGTGTGTTTCTTCATGTGTGCTAACAGCATGAATGAACTGTCGGAGGCACTCCGAAACTTTACTATCCATACCACTGATATGGATACCACAGGAAACCTATCTGGCTACCAGGCAGATAAGGAGGAACCACTAACATTCCAGGCCCAGGCCCAGGAGAAACCAAAACCGAAAAGTCGAGGAGAATTTTGGACTGAAAATGTGGGCGTAGGAAGAAGCCAACTGCACAGAAGGTTAAAAAGACTGAGGATCCAAAAGATAAAGGGAAAGTAAAGGAGATCGGGGAAAGTTCCGAGCAAGCCCAGGAAATGCCACCATGGGAGGAGCTGGACCACAAACTGGCGAATTGTGACCTCATCGGACCTGCCGATGAAAACCTCTTCAATTACCCCGCAGAATCACAACTTCCAGTTAATTTGGAACCTGCTATCACAGATCCTATTGTCCATCACCGACTACTACCCGGAGAATTAGAGGAATGGTGGACGAATGACTGGCAGTTTTAGAATTTCATGAATAACCCCAACGTCTATTTTCCCCAATTTGACCCTGAGCCTGCACCAAACCCACCTATGAGCACAGAAAACTTGGCTGAACTCCGCCACTATGGCGAGGAACTGGTGGAGGCAGGAAATAGAATTCGGTATGTGGGGGAGAAAATCATATGGAAATACGACGAGAGGGAGCGTCGTTTCGAAAGGGTCGGTTATCTGTGGTTGTGTGTTTAATAATAATAAAATAATAATAATAAATAATAAAAATATAATCATGTAAAATAACTCAAATAAAACTTTTGTAATATAATGGGTGTGTATCGATGCATATTAATATATATAAAAATATGAAGGTCGCAAGGTCGACAATTTTGGCTATATGTGTTGACGTGTTTATGTGTGATTACTTTATTGTGTTTGGTTGTTATCTATTTTGTGATAATATTTTGCATATATTGTTAATTATTCAGATGGAACATGTGGAAAACCAACCAGTCAACGAAGTTAATCAATCTGAACAAAACAATGAGGATCATTTCCTTAATAGGCAAGACATAGAAAATATTGTTGCCCAGGTAATAGCCAATGTTATCCCGGTAATTGTCGCTGCTGTTAAAAGTCCTGTTGAGCCTTCGCAAGCCAACCATAGTAAACGAACGCGCGGCGATAATTTCAGTAACAGTGTTAACAGAGGCGGCAACATTGATAATAATGTGGTTCAAGCCCCAATACTTAAGAAAATGAAAGTTGCAACACCTGGTTGCACTTATAACGAATTTCTTGCCTGTAAACTTGTTGAATTTGCAGGCAATGAAGGGGCAACTGCTGCACTGCATTGGTTGGAGAAAACCGAGGCAGTAATTAAAATCAGTAAATGTACCGATGAAGACAAGGTTATGTATGCGTCTCACCTTTTCAAGGAAGAGGCATTAGAATGGTGGAACACGGTACTACAAGCCAAGGGAAGTGACATGGCTTATGCCATGAGTTGGGAAGAATTTAAGCGATTGGTGGAAAGAAAATTTTGTACCGAATATGAAAAGGAACAAATGGCAAATAAGTTCCTGAGCCACCGGATGGTAGATGTTGACTGCCGAGGGTATACTTCAAAATTCTTCGAATATGCCAGAATTGTACCAACTCTGGCCTCGCCAGAAGCGGTACTTATTTCTCGCTATATTTGGGGTTTAATTAGCGAGATTCGTGATATCGTCAAAGCTGCGAGACCCCACAGAATTGACGATGCGGTAGAATTAGCCAACACCCTGACCGACGGGCTGGTAAGTAAGTGGGAAGAAAACAGGAAAAAGGAATTGGGTCAAAATATTACCCAAGGATTTCATGTAGGTAATAATAACAATTTCAAGAGAAAGGGAACTAGGTCATCTTCCACCCCGCCGTTTTGTAGAAATTGTAAAAAGAAACATTTTTGAAGATGTAAGGAAAATTGTAATTTCTGCAAAATTCCGGGCCACCGGGAGGAGGAATGCAAGAAGAAATCAAAGATCTGCTACAATTGCGGAGAAGCTGGGCATTTCAGACCAGAATGCCCTAAACTGGTCAAGCCAGCCGATAACAAGGCCAAACCTACTGAAGGAACTAATAAGAAGAACGCAAGAGCCTTCCAGCTGACTACCCAGGAAGCAGATCTGATTCCCGATGTAATAGCTGGTACGTTTCTGGTACACGACATTTACGCAAAAGTATTATTTGACTCTGGTGTAAACCAAAGTTTTATAAATACTTCATTCTGCCAAGCTCTTAAGCAACCTTTAACCAAACTTAGGCAGGTTTATACGGTAGAAACAACAGATGGTAATTCTGTTAACATATATAAGGTTCTTCAAGAAGGAAAAATAGAACTTTCAGGCCACCAATTTTCTGCAACCTTGCTACCTATGAACCTAGCCAGATTCGATGTCGTGCTAGGAATGGATTGGTTAGTAGCCAACCATGCTCGAATCCTCTGTGATAAGAATTCCATAGAAATTTATACACCCGCAGGAGTAACAATTGTGATTACAGGAGATAAGCCACGTAAACCATTAAAGTTCATTTCAGTAATGAAAATTGCTAGTTATGAGCGAAAACAAGGAATAGTGTATATGATTTCGGTAATCATTAACACTAAAGGTAAGGAACTTCAGGAAATTCCTGTAGTATCAGAGTACCCGGAGGTATTCCCAGAAGAGATACCAGGGTTACCACCAGATAGGGAGGTAGAATTTAGAATTCATTTAATTCCTATAACTACACCAATAATCAAGGCACCCTATCTGTTAGCACCCACAGAAATGTTAGAATTGAAGAAGCAGTTAGATGAATTACTAAGTAAAAGATTCATACAACCTAGTGCATCCCCTTGGGGGGAACCTGTGTTATTTGTGAAAAGGAAAGATGGTTCAATGAGAATGTGTATCGATTATAAGGAATTGAATAAGGTTACAATTAAGAATCGATACCCATTACCTAGGATTGATGATCTTTTTGATCAACTTCAGGGAGCTAGGTATTTTTCTAAGATAGATTTACGCTTCGGATATCATCAGTAAAAGGTACAAGAAGAAGACATACCTAAAACTGCTTTCAGAACTAGGTATGGTCACTACGAGTTTACAGTCATGCCATTTGGACTAACAAATGCTCCTGCAGTATTTATGGACATGATGAATAGAATCTGTAAACCATATTTGGATAAATTTGTAATTGTCTTTATCGACGATATACTTATTTATTCCAAAAGTCAGGACGAGCATTGTAAGCACCTACATGCACTTCTAACTTTGTTAAGAAAAAAGAAGCTTTATGCCAAATTCTCGAAGTGTGAATTTTGGCTACAGGAAGTGCAATTCTTAGGTCACATGGTGAATCACGAAGGAATTCACGTAGATCCCTCCAAAATAGAAGCAATCACCAAATGGAAGGTCCCGCAATCAGCTACGGAAGTTAGAAGTTTTCTAGGATTAGCTGGGTACTATAGACGCTTTATTAAGGATTTTTTCTAAGATAGTTGTGCCATTAACTAAGCTAACCTGTAAAACAGTTAAGTTTGAATGGGGACCCAAGCAAGAAGAGGCCTTTAAGATTTTAAAGCAAATGTTAACAAACGCCCCAATTCTTGCCTTACCAGAAGGGACCGAAGATTTTGAAGTTTACTATGACGCTTCTAAGCTAGGGTTAGGATGTGTGCTAATGCAACGCAAAAAGGTAATTGCGTATGCCTCAAAGCAATTGAAAAAGCACGAGGAAAGTTATACGACCCATGATTTAGAATTAGGAGCAATAATTTTTGCCCTTAAAATTTGGAGACACTATCTGTACGGAAGTAAGTTTACAGTCTAATACAGATCATAAGAGTTTAAGGTACATATTTGGGCAAAAAGAATTAAACATGAGACAAAGAAGATGGATGGAAATTCTAAGTGACTACGACTGTGATATTCAATATCATGAGGGAAAGGTAAATGTAGTCGCAGATGCCTTAAGTCGTAAGTATCATGAAAAACAAAGACGAGTTCGTGCTCTTAGATTAAATCTTCAAGTAGATTTAATGGAACAACTGAAGAACGTTCAAGAAACAGCAATCAAGGATGATGCTGAAGGAATGAAAGGAAGGATAAAAGAACTAGAGCAAGGGACTGATGGAATTTGGAAATTCCACAAGAAAAGGATTTGGGTACCTAAGCAAGGAAATTTAAGAGATAAAATTTTAGAGGAAGCCCATAAATCTAGATGTACCATGCACCCTGGTAATAATAAGATGTACTAAGATTTAAGGAATAATTTCTGGTGGATAGAAATGAAAAAGGACATTGCTAAATATGTATCTAAATGTCTAACTTGTTCACAATTTAAGGCAGAACACCAGAAACCTTCAGGGTTACTTCAACAATTAGAAATGCCTGTATGGAAATGGGAACTCATAACAATGGACTTTATTACTAAGCTGCCCAAAACCAGAAAAGGTAACGACGTGATTTGGGTAATTGTGGATCGATTAACCAAATCAGCTCATTTTCTGCCCATGAAGGAGACCTTTAGCCTGGAAAGATTAGCAAAGTTGTACGTAGACGAGGTAGTATCCTTACATGGAGTCCCACTCTCCATAGTACCAGATAGAGATAGTCGTTTCACTTCACATTTTTGGATAAGTTTCCAAGAAGCAATACGGACCCGACTAAATTTAAGTACTGCATACCATCCCCAAACAGACGGGCAAAGTGAAAGGACGATCCAAACCCCGGAAGACATACTCAGGGCATGTGTAATAGATTTTGGTGGAAACTGGGACGACCACCTACCCTTAATTGAATTCTCCTATAACAATAGTTACCATGCAAGCATCAAAGCTGCCCCATTCGAAGCACTTTATGGACGAAAGTGTAGAACTCCAGTTTGCTGGGTAGAAATAGGAGAAAGTTAATTATCAGGTCCTGAAATTGTACAGAAAACCACCGACAAGATAACTCAAATCAAGGAAAGGCTGAAGACAGCTCGAGATCGCCAGAAAAGTTATGCCGACAATCGACGCAAGCAGCTGGAATTTCAAGTTGGAGACAAGGTACTTTTGAAAGTTTCTCCTTGGAAAGGAGTAGTTCGGTTCGGTACATAGGACCATTCCCAGTGATCCAACGAATAGGACCAGTTGCCTATCGCTTATAACTACCAGAAGAGCTGGCTGGAGTACATGATGTATTTCACGTATCCAACCTCAAAAAATGTTTATCTTACGAGTCCCTAATAGTACCTCTTCAAGATATAGAGGTAAATGAAAAGTTGAAATTTGTAGAGAAACCGCTTCAAATAGAAGACAGAAAGATCAAGTTTCTCAAGCACAAAAGACTAGTACTGGTCAAAGTCAAGTGGGATTCAAAAAGAGGACCTGAGTACATGTGGGAACTAGAATCGGAAATGAAGCGAAAGTATCCTCACTTATTCCGGTAAATCTCAAGGACGAGATTTTAAATAAGGTGGGGAGGATGTAAGGACCTGCCAAAAATGTCCCAAAACGACCCGTAAGTAGAAACCCGGACCCCTAAAACCCTAATCCTTGTTGAAAATCAAGAAAATCAAAATTTAAGGGTCTCTCACGGGTCGCGTAAGACTTAAGCTAAGCTTACGCGGCTGCGACAGCTAGGTGATTCGACCAGATAAGCTTTAGGCCATGTGTCGCATACGTGGCGGGCCTACGCGTGACAATCTATCCCTAATCGTAGCGTAGGTGGCCCTTGCGGGCCGTGTAAGATGTTGTGAGGGTTTACGCGGGCCGCGTAAAACCCAATTTTTTGCTATAAATGGGATGATGCTTGGCATTGCTTCTGTGTTCGAAAATTGTACTAAAAAACGAACTATACTGCTCAAATTCGAAATTTTATGTAGGGAAACGCTGCTACGAGTACAGGGTATTAACTCGATCAGTGCTATGATACAATGTCCGATCGATTGAAACCGATCCGATGGATGTTTAAGTGCTACCCGAATTCGGGCTATACTTTATCATTCGTCGTGAGGGTTTTGGTTTCGTGAGTTTATCGTAAATGTTGTATTAAGTTACTGACCTAGTTTCGTGTGCATTGTTATTTAACTAGGTTACAAGACTAAATCAGTAGGCAAGGTTCTGTCCAATTAAACTTGCAATGTGAGTCATTCTCTTTTTATCAAATTGCTTTACAAAACCCTAAATGTTTTCCAGTTATACTTTGCGGTGATTAAGTCTTTGCTAATCTTTAATTACTGGCAGTGTGTAGGGGTTTTATGCACATTACTACTAACGATTTATCACTTTAGCTGGGCGAGCCTAATTAGTGATATGTCCACAGTCATAGATTCGGTCGGGTGACAGCTGAACCAGCTAATTATAAGATAGGGGCAAATATAAAAACCCTTAATGCTGTAATTTATAACAATGTGTCATTTTATGTAAAATGAATGACTCGCCAGTATTTCCCTGCTGATAAAATCTTTTTAAACATGTTTGTTAGTGTATACGTCTGTAGCTTCCGTCAATATAGAGTCCTGTTTTATATATGTCTTTGATAAACAATTATGATTATGTGTGTACGTAGTATGACATCTCAGGATACGGGATCGGTTTGTCAAAGTGTTGACCTAGGATTGACCTTGTGTCGTCCGATCGGATGGGCCATCCGATCGGACAGCAGTGTCGTCCAATCGGTCAGCACTTTCTATGCTCCTGAGTTGTCTATAAATACCCCATCAGGGTATGTCATTTAGAACTTTTGTAACTTTGGAGAACTCTTAGCTCTCTCTGTCTAGTCTGATCTTCTACTGGCACTTGTACTTTCATATAATCATAATAGAAAGTTCGGACCGTGTTTAAACGTTGAATACCTTGTCGTACTTTTGTTACTTGATCCAAAGGATTCCGCACTTTGATCAACATCGGTTCATCTACGTGGGCATCAATCAGATCCAGTACAATCCAGACCTAACAAGTGGTATCAGAGCATCCAGGAGACTGAATCGTGATCTACGACAACGAATTCTTCGGAATTCAAGCTTCTTCTTGCCGATCAGAGTCAAATTTCGCCGGAAATTTGACAGATTCTCTTACTTTCTACTCACTTCTTTCTAAATTTTTCACTTTCATATAGTAAAATCAGAAAAACCTAAAATTGAACGTGAATCTACGGTTAAAATTTGACGAATTTGTTATCATTCGATTCACAAACAATCATAGTATAATCCTTCAAGATTTCATATCAAAATTCCTACAAAAACCAGATCAAAATCATCAAAAACTATGAAAAACTATTCTTGTTTGCTGACGTCATGTACTCGTTCGAACAGCTGTTCGTACGACCTGGCTTAGATTGTTCTTGAATATTGTTGCTGACATCATCAGTGTTATCCGATCGATCAACCACTCGATCGGACAGCATTAAATTGTTCTGATTTTCATTTGCTCACATCATCTTGTTAACCGATCGGACAACTAACCGATCGGACAGCAGGTTGAAAAGTCAAAGCTTACATAAGTCTTTGATTCAAGTGTCACTCATTCGGACAAACATTCGATCAGACATTCATCCGATCGAGTTGCAATTCGTTTCGAGTATCTCTTTCTTGATCTTACCGTGCCACTCGATCGAACAACCATTCGATTCAAGTGCATCACAAAAATTTGTCTAAGTGTTTGTTAATTGTTTCAGGTACTCTAAAATGGGGGACGACTTTCTAAACCCTTTTAGTGACGTATTTTATTACACCAGCAACACGGGATGGAACACGTCAGACAACACGGACACAACAGCACCAAACTCGAATCCCAAGAAAGCCATTGCTGACTCTCTGAGCGTTGATAACACTTATGGCACCTACAATAAACCACCCAAGTTGATGGCCATATAAGAATACAACAGATGGGCGAGTTGGTTCGAGGAATGGCTGAAGGCATTCGCCTACCAAAGTTGGAAGAGTTTGAGGAATAGTTTTGACCTCGGAAGAACTGACTATGAAAATTTAACCGGCACTGAACAAGAAACTTTCATTGCAGAACAGAAATGCATTGCCCTACTTCATCAATTAGTGAGGGATGATATTATATCGTTAATTGACTACAAAGATTCCAGAGATTTATGGGAAAAAATTAAAGATGAAATGTGTGGGTGGAGCTGAAATTGTTAAGAACAAGAAAAAATTGTTGAAAAAAGAATTTGATCTGTTTGGGTGTATGAAAAATGAGTCTGTGTCAAAGATGATAGAAAGATTCTGTCACTTAAAAATCGAGCTTGTAAGATATGGGATTACGTTTACACAGGAAGAATTGGTCGATAAGTTGTTTGACTCACTGCCCGACGAAAGAGATTGGCAATATTTTGCACTAATGTTGAATAACATAGTGAGGTCGACTGATCTGACAATTGATTTGTTAATTGAAAGGTTGGAAAGTCAAGAGTTGGACATTAGAAAGACAAACAAAGTCAACAGCAATTCGTATAAACAAAACACTGAGCTGTACTATCGGGGAAGCATGATACCAAAGACAGTCTAACCAAAGACTGCATTTTCAGCTGAAAACTCGAACACAAAAAATGAAGAAAGACCAAACAGCAATCCAGCTCCAAGCAGTGGATATCACGGGGGTACTTCTTCATCCGCTCAAAGCCAGCAGCAGCAATCTGTTCCGAAGAATGTATTTCAATGTAACATTGCAGTAAACATGAACAATGCCCAGAATTTTAATGAAGAAACTGCAAAGCTACAAATGGTATTCCTGGCCTCAATTCTGGAATCATATGAGAGTTTGATAGCCGGGAAGATCAGAAACACTAACCTCACCAAAGAGGACTATGATCAAATATATCCTGAGGAAATGGAACTGATCGATATCAGATAGTGCATGGCAAGTGTTGTTTGTAGGGCTCAGAGGTTCATGGAAATCACTGGTAGACACACCATTGGTGGACCTTCTACAAAACTGGGGTTCGACAAGTCGAAAGTAACATGTTTTAAGTGCAAACAAAAAGGGCACTTTAAATGAGAATGCAGGAATGTAACTGCTGATGAAACGGCCAACCCATTCTATGATGACTATTACAAAAAGGCCATATATCATCAAAACAAAGCAGAATCTCCGCGAATGAAACATATAGAATAAAATCCAAAAGAAAAGTCAAGAGCCTTGGCAGTTATTCATGATTATGAGGGCTTTGACTGGAGTGATCTGTTACCTGAAGAAGATGCAGTGGGTTATTCCTTCATGGAAAAAATCGTCCCATTCAAGGATACCCGAACTGAAGAGGATAAATACCGTTCTAGGAAGATGTTAGCCCAAAACATGAAAGATAAAATTTATCGAACATGGAAAGACGCAAAGAGTGCAAAAAGATGGGATGCTACTCGGGAATGCTATTTGGATCCTAAAGGGAACATAGTTGTTGAACCATCATCAATCAGTGTTGAAACCCTCATAGAACAAATAGCAGAAGAAGAAGAAGAAGAAGAAGAAGAAGAAGAAGAACCAAGACAGAGAATGTGGGCAAGAGAAGCTGAAGAAAAGGAGAAAGAAAAGGAGCTACAGTCGAAAAAGGTCGATGATGGGATAATCGACACGACCAAAGAGATGACTGTAGAAAATCTAAAGAAAATGGCAGACAAGGTGCTCGCAGCAAAAGAGTTAGAGGTAGATTCTAAATCTGGAACTGAGTCAAAGAGCAAGGTCAGTTCTAATGATTCAACAAATGGGTCAGGTAAGACTGATAAAGCCAAAATTGAAAGCGACTGCAAAAATTGCATGAAAAACTGCAAGGTTTGTAGGACACATGCATATCTCAATGGTAAGAAGACTGAAGAACTGACTGATAGAGCCAGAGAAGTTGAAAATCAAATCTTAAGTCGTGATAAATTGGTAAAAACTTCAAATGAACGAATCAAAGAATTAACTGATAAGCTTGAAAAAGATAAAATTGAAGTAGAACAAGTTAGGAAAGAAAATGAAAAGTTAATTCATGAAAATTGTCAACTTTCTGAAAATCATGAGAAGCTAAAAAGAAAGATAAAAGATTCTGATGAGCGTAACGGTAAAACAACCAAAGAAAACCTTCAACTGTCAGGAGTACTTCAGTCAAAAGAAAAGCAAATCAACCAACAGTTGGATGAGATTGCTAATCTGAAGCTTCAGGTTCAGGAAGCTAAGATTGAAAACGAACGAATCAATCTGAAACTCAACAGTTACAACTCCGCAAGTTTTGTTCTTCAACACATAGTTCCCAAACCCATTGGGAAGAACAAAGCTGGCGAGGATGTATACTCTGATGGAACTGGCGTTGGGTATCATCAAGTTCCACCGCCAGTGTTGAATAACTTTTCAAAGAAAAAATCTGGGTTGGTTAACAATGACGAAACAAATGAGATCAAACTTCCAGAAACAACTGACATCACATTGACTTCATCATCAGATGAAGACAGTGTTCAGTCTGAAGTTGTTAAAAATGTAGTTGAAAATGTTTTGAAATCTGACAGTGATTCAACTGAGGACGAAGAATGCTTTTTAAATAATTACATTCCAAAATCAATATCCAAAAGCAACTTAAGTGAAAAACCTACTCTTGTGATGTACAGGATGTCAGGTTCGGATAAGTTGTATTCGGATCTTGAGTTTCCATTAGAGAATTTGAATATTGACAAATTGAAAAATGTGTTTAAACTGGTTGAGATTGATGTTTGTGAAATCGAAGGTTTAAAACGTTCAGAAAGGCAATTAAACTTTGAAAAAGATAAGTCTTACTACAAAAAACCTGTAGTACCACCACGTTTTTCTAACAACAACCAAAACAAATGGTCGGGTGGTTATCAGGGTGGTAAGAATAATCAAAGAAGTAACTTTCAAAACAAGAAATTTGTTGAGAAAAAGGTGTTTGTGAAAAGCTCGAGTTCACACTCCGAGCAAGAATCTGAGATTTTTTCAAAAACAAATAAAGAATTCTTTGAAAAGAAAGCCTCGCAACCTCAGACCGAAGGCACAAGTCAGGTAGTTGACACCCGAACATGCTTCAAATGCAATCAAGTTGGACACATTGCACGAAAGTGCACCAACTCGAAGCCTAAGTCTGTGGTTGTCGAGAATCCGAAAAGAAAGGATGATGTAACGGGAAAAGCTCCAATGTTTGTTGAGAAAAAGTTTTTAAAGAAGAAAAATGCCAAAGTCAAAACTGAATCTGCAAAAGAGTCAGTTAAGAAAACCGAACCCGTAAAGAAGTTGGTAACTAAAAATGACAAATTTTACAAGCGGGTTGCGTCATCTCAACAAGAATGGAAGCCAAAATCTGTTGAAAAGAAAGCAAGTTCTCAAAAACCAAAGGTTTCAGAGTCTGCAAAACAAACATCTTCTACCACACCGGTAAAGATGAATGTTCCTTTGGATTACTATGAGAAGCTTGAGAAACAAACTTCTACCCCACCACGGAAGAAGTATGTTCCGAAGAAAGACCAACCATCTGGTCAACCCCAAAAAAGACGAATTTTTCTTATACAAAGAGGTTGAGGTTGGGACAGAAGAAAGTTTAAAGATGAATGACAAAAATTTCCCGCCATTGTACACCAAAACCACAATTCTAAACATCAAGCTACCTGAGTCGAAAGAGGCTTGGGTTGCTTCAAAATCTCACTAAATGTTTTTGAAATGTGCAGGAACTTCCGAGATCCATCTCACATTGGATAATGGATAGTGGAGCTTCTCGGCACATGACGGGGAAGAAAACCCTACTCTACGATGTTCGAGGGTTTAATGGAGGATATGTGGGATTTGCAGGAAATCAAGGTGGTCGTATATTTGGTGAGGGAACTTTATCGAATGGTATTGTCACGTTTGAAAGAGTGAACTACATCGCGGAGCTGGAAAACAATCTTCTGAGCATTTCTCAGATTTGTGATCGTATGTATTCGACACACTTCACTGACAAAGAATGTTTGATATTGAAGCCGGGGTTTGTTGTCCCCGAAGAGTGGGTCATCATGAGAGCACCTAGAGTCGACAATCTATACGTGTTGGACATGAGTGTAGCAACTACTACCACGGGTCAGGCTCACTGCTTCATGTCAAGAGCCACTGAAAAGGAGTCACAACTATGGCATCGAAAGATGGGGCACATTCATCTACGAAAAATGAACTACCTGGTACACAACGACTTAGTAAATGGTGTTCATCTGAAAGGTTTTCATCTTGAGGGGGAGTGCATTAGTTGTGTCAAAGGTAAACAACGAAAGAAATCCCACCCTGGAAAGAAGATGAATTCAGTCTCGAGGTCGTTCGAGAGACTTCACATGGATCTTTTTGGTCATGTGAATGTTAAAAGCATAACTGGTGATCTCTACTGCTTAGTTGTCACAGACGACTATTCGATATTTTCGTGGGTAACGTTTCTGAAGACAAAAGATGAAACATTTAAGAGTTTGATGACAATATTCAGAAAAATTGAAAACTTGTACCGAACTCGTATTAGAAGAATAAGAAGTGACAACGGTACAGAGTTTAAGAACAGCAAAATGGAAGAATATTGTGATGAAAGAGGTATACTGCAAGAATTCAGCGCGCCTTATACTCCACAGTAAAATGGAGTAGCAGAAAGAAAGAATAGGACGCTGATTGAAACGGCCAGGACAATGCTTGCTGATTTAAAACTACCTGTCAATTTCTGGGCAGAAGCAGTGTCAGCCGCTTGCTATACACTCAACCGGGTTCTTACGTTGAAGAAATTCAACAAGACATGTTTCGAACTTATTAACAAATGCAAACCTAACCTGAAGTATTTGGAACCGTTCGGGTCTCCCTACACAGTTCTAGAACCTTATGGTAAATTTGGTCCAAAGAGCATTGAAGGTATTTTTGTGGGATATGCAAGCCCATTGAAAAGAGTCTTTGTTCCAAGCTTGAAGCAGATCATCGAAGCACATAATGTTGAGTGTCAATGTTATACTATGCCACCTCAGAAACCTGCCGACTCATGGCGTTTCAATTACGATACTCTGTGGGACTCATTTGACATAGAGGAAGAACCAAAGTTCTTTGATGAGTTGGATATTCTAAGAGAATATGAAGCATCACAAGAAAGATTCCCAGCAGAACCTTATAGCCGTCAACGACTAGCTTCGAACGATGATGAAGCGGGTCCAAGTAATGCTGGAGAGAACGATGATGTTATGCAAACTCCGACATCTTCAGAACGTGAACAAGCTCCTAATAATCAGATGGCAACAAATGATGAATCAATACCTGATAACGGACTAACATTCGATCGTGGTGATTCAGAGTCTGAGGGGGAGCAAATCCAGTTTTCAGATCAAACAAATCCAGTCAGTGAACAAGGTGCAAATCAGAATGTTACAAATTTGGAAGGCGAGGTAGATGTTCCAGGCGAGGTGATGCCGAGAACTCTTTCGTATCATCCAGAAGAACTAATTATTGGAGAGTTGCAATCAGGCGTCTGCACCAGAGGACAAATTGACCAAGGCCTTACTTGTTTTTATTCTACAATTGCTCCTTTCTAAACAGAGTTTTCACTTAGTTGTTTCATTTCGCAGATTGAGCCGCGAACGTATAAAGAAGCACTAACTGAAGATTCTTGGGTCAACGTGATGCAGGAGGAGCTGAGCCAGTTTGAGAAACTGGGAGTATGGAAATTGGTAGACTTGCCTGATGGTCATAGGAAGATCAACACTAAGTGGGTGTTTAAATGCAAAAGGGACGACCAAGGGGTTATTATTCGCAACAAAGCTCGACTTGTAGTCCAGGGCTTTACTCAGCAGGAGGGTATAGATTTCACTGAAGTATATGCTCCCGTTGCTAGACTTGAAGCGATTAGAATCTTCCTAGCATTTGCATCTTGGAAAGGATTTAAAGTATATCAACTAGATGTAAAGTCGGCATTTCTCTATGGCAAGGTGAAAGAGGAGGTATATGTCAGACAGCCACCGGGCTACACCGACCCAATCCACAAAGATAAGGTTTACCTCTTGGACAAGGCGTTGTACGGCTTGCATCAGGCCCTGAGAGCCTGGTACGAGACACTCTCGCAACATTTGCTCGCCAACAACTTCATCAGAGGCAAGGTAGACGCCACCCTCTTCACGAAAGAAGTCGACGGACATCTTCTGATAGTTCAGATATACGTGGATGACATAATATTCAGGTCAACAAATGAAGATCTATGCAAAGATTTTGAATGAGTTATGAAGCAAAAGTTTGAAATGTCATCAATGGGTGAGATGAAGTTCTTCTTAGGGCTTCAGGTTGATCAACTGCCCGAGGGAACATTCATACATCAGACGAAGTATGTTCATGATATCTTAGAGAAATTTGGGATGTCCGGGACTGTTCCAGCTTCCACCCCGTTAGCGACGAACCATGGGATAAACCCTGATCTCACCGGAGAGAAGGTGGATGAAACGATGTATCGCTCCATGATCGGATCGCTGATGTATTTGACAGCTTCAAGGCCCGATATCATGTATCCAACCAGCCTCGTAGCACGGTTTCAGTCAAGTCCCAGAGCCTCGCATATGATAATTCTGAAAAGGATTCTACGCTACCTGAAAGGAACTCCATCACCGGGGTTGTGGTATCCAAAAGAAGGCGATTTCACGCTTGAGGGATATTCTGATTCCGATTTCGGATGCTGCAAAGTGAACACTAAGTCAACAACAGCGGGGTGCCAGTTTTTCAGACCACGATTGGTCACCTGGCAATGTAAGAAGCAGACCTCTGTTGCTTTATCCACATGTGAAGACGAATATGTATCTGTTAGCAGCTGCTGCTCTCAGATCCCGTGGATCCAGCAACAGATGAGAGACTACGGTTTGCAATTTCTTAACTCCCCTATCTTTGTTGATAATGAGGCAGCCATTAACATAACAAAAAATTCTGTTCATCTCGCTAAAACGAAACACATTGAAATTCGTCATCACTTCATTCGAGAATATTTCGAAAAGAAGTTGATACGAATAGAAAAAATCCACACCGATGAATAAAAAGCTGACTTACATACCAAAGCATTTGACAAAACTCGTTTTCAATATCTTTTGAAACTTAATGGTATGAAGTTACTATCGGTTGCCGAGGGGATTCTTGGCGTAGATGAAGGTACCATTGTAGATGATGTTGAAAAGCAATCTACAATGGTTTGTCGAATTTTTAGATGTTTTGGTATTTTGGGGGAGATAGGTTAACATTTTCAGAAAATACAAAAACAATAAAAAAAATTCAAAAATCCAAAAACAATAGAAAATCGAAAAAGAGCTTGTGTAAACAGGGAAAATGATAGTACATCAGCTAGACAGTTACAGTATGCTAAAGAAATGTAAAGTTTAAAAGCATTAAGCAGTCTCACTGATGATATGCCGATAGGGTTTTACACATTTAGTAAGTTTGTTCGGGATATAAACCTAAATCATTAGTTGCTTATTACGTGGGGAACATCTCTCGGATATATAGGTAACCCCTGAAATCCTGTTTGAAAGACTCTATTTCTAACATACTAGGTCTTTTTATGTGATGATATCTGGGGTATTATACCAGGACTTCTGATTTACGGGAGCAATAGCCTAGTCCTCGTATAATACTCTGCACAGCTTTATTCTTAAAGCCCACCCTCAGCATAAAAAATGATGAAACATTGAAAAATGCTAATCATGTGCTGTTGAAAAGAAGATCCCCAAGGGGGACCCACCTAAAGTCGAGCCATCATCTCTCTGATTGAACGGAAGTTTTAGCCTGAGCTCTCATGGCCTCGAATTTACCCCATACAGATATCATTAGTGTGCACTCACCTATAAGACTGAATATAGTAGTCTGGATATGGGAGTATATTTTGAGGTGGTACACGCGTATAAGTTAAGATCTTAAAACACTAAATTCGTATCCTGAACAGATTGAAATTTGTGTGAAAGCCTAATTGGATCAGTATATCGACAATCTAAGCGAATTGTTTAATTCTTAGTATGAAATCAAGCTTAACGGTACTAGTAACTTGTCGGTAGCTGATATGATTCCCTAACACGCTCACCAAAAATATGTTTGTTAATAGTTTACATTTACTGCATTTCATTTCTGCTTAACATTCAAAACCCAAAAAGATTTCATAGCTTTCTAGTCTAGAAACTTTCTAAAATCCAAAAAGATTTTACATTTCTGTTTTTGTTTTATCGACAAACCAAAGCGGAAAGCTGATCTTCAGACTTGCAGTTTGAGGTAGATGCAGAAAGTTTCTGAGCTGGACAGAAGAGTTGGGAGCTTATCATGTTAAACCTATGAAAATGAAAAGTCAAAGCAAGTTCATTAAGTTGAAACTTGTAATTTTCAGAAAAAATATTGGAAATAAACAAAACGTCAGTGTGTTTTGCTTCGGGTCAACCAAGGTCATTAAGTTGGACTTGGTATGCAAATTAAGTACCCAGGGTCATTAATTTGGACCTGGATACTTAAGTGGATTCTTGAAACTAATAAATTAAAAAAGTCAAACGGTCAAAAGGTGAAACAAATGAAAATCAAAGAAGTGTACTTGGCTCGGGCAGCAACCCGATCGAACAGCTGTTCGATCAGACAGCGCTCCGTTTAAATCACACTATAAATAAGAGGGTCAATGGGACAGTCAAACCTTTACTCGTTCGACCGACTGTTCTACTCTCTCTCTCTCAATCTTTCATCTGATCGTTGATTCACTTGATTCTCTTTCCACAAGCACATTAGATCGTTAGTTTGCTCATCGTTCATAATGGCAAAGGTACGTTTTTCATGCTCAAATTTGTTAAAACATGTTGATTATTGAATGTTCTTGTTCGATTACGCCATCTGTATGTCACTTATCATCAGATCTAGGAAGATTTAGGAAGTTTTGATAAGATTCAAGCATGAGGTTATGATCGCAATGCTTAGATCTACAGTTTTGCTGGTTCATTTTGTGTCATAACATGATAAAATTTATAGATCTAAGAATGAGAACATGATGGCAGTCGGCTAGGTTTTTGACAAATTAGTCTCTGTATAGGCCGAGTTAGAACATATTGAACATAGGGTTTTGATCGCGATTAGATTCTCTACATAGATCTATGATCAATTTGACGTTTTGACTGAGAAAAATTTTCATGATCATGTTTGTTCTTCGTTGTTCTTTGAACGAGGTGCTGACCGATCGAACAACAGTTAGATCGGACGACCACCAGTTTCAACACAAGTTTCATGATAATATTTTATAAGTGTTCTTGCCTAGGAATCTGTGCATTATCTGTTACATTATTTGATGCTTTGAAATCTGTGCTTTCATTTAATAAACAAAGTGTTTTGACAAATGGTAATCCGATCGAACAACATTTGCTAACCGATCGGACAGCCATTTTGTTCCACATCATGAACTGTTATTGCCTTGTTTTGTGTGACATCACAAGAAGTGGAAACCCAATCGGACAGCAATCTGATCGGGCAATTGTTCGTTTCAAATCACTTTGTCACTGATCTTTACATGTCATGGAAAGAGTGGCAATTCAATCGGACAGCATTTGCAATCCGATCGGATAATCATTCAATTCACATCTCTATCTTGAATATTGTGCTCTCATGCGGAGTGGCAATCCGTTCGGACAACATCTGCCATCCGTGTGACACCTGTGTCGCTTTCTGGAAGGTTATACACAATCTGATGCGTAAATATAACCAGTTTAATGCAACAAACACTCCGGAACAGTGACATAAGCTTAACATAGCTTAAATAACCTTTATATAACTTAGAAATAAGTTTTGGAAGGTTTGGTATGCCAAAATCAAGTTTATTCGCTTACAGGGACTAAATTTGACAAACTGCGAAAGTATGTCAATCTGTACTGTAATGGACATTCCGGAACTTGATCATAAGTTAAACACACCCTAAATATACTTTACATAGCTTAGAAATAGGCTTTGAGGGGATTCGGTGTGCTAAAATAAACTTTATGCTCATTCAGGGACTAAAAGCGTCAAAAAGTGCATAAGTTTGCATTTTTGCGCATAACTTACGTTCTGAATACATACGGACATCCAAAAATTTATGTAAGCATTAAAATATTTTATTTTAGTGTTTGGCATAAGAAAAATCTATCCGTCGCGCAATTTGGATCGTTTTTCGCGCTCATGCGCATTCCGTCGTATTTAAGCGACTATCGCGATCATACGACCAAACGAGCCGACCTTTGGCATATTTTTGAGCATGTTTCATGTCCACAATGTTTAGGCATCATTTTAGGGCCTTAAAGTTGGCTTAACGGGCCTTAAACATGTCAGAAATGCCTTTAAAACACAACAGGGACCAAAACTGTAATTCTGCAAACTTGTTGTTGATCTGTGCTGCCCAGGCGGGCCGCGTAAGCTTCTGCTGGGTCTTACGCGGGACGCGAGGCCCTCCCAGATATGCAGAATTGTTGAAAACAGCCTGTTCCAGCTGTTATACCTTCATTTCCCACTTGCAAACGGTTTTTGCAACACCATGGGCCATTTCTATGGGCTCTAATGGTATTAGAAAATAAGGGGCACACTTGGACGGCCTAGATCGAAGCTCGTTTCCCGATAAACGATCCTAACGGTTCTAGATTTCCTATAAATACCCCCCACCATTTCTTGTTGCAACCCACCATTTGATCTGATTTTATACTCTCTAAGTGGAAGCATATGCTTCCTACCTGAGAGTGGATTGGATCAAATACTTGCGGGGACCCTTTGTAAGTGTTCCTTCGTTCTTTTTATGCGTTTTTATGCTTGAAAGTGAAACTGAGTTTGACTTTCTACATTGACCAATTTATGGTCAATGCGAAGTTCGTTTGAACTTCATAACGTGAGCGTAATCACGATGGCCATAGTCCCTAGTGACTATACCTACTGATTACCACGTTATCTAGGCTCAGTGACGAGTCGTAGTTTCGGCCAAAATACGTGTTCTTGCGTATTTTGTAACCAAACTACTCTAGGGTATCAAAACCGGTTGTTTTGATACCAAACCTGTTTTCTAACTTGACTAAACATGTTCTAGCATGTTTAGCTCGTCACTTTTACGCTATGTTCCCGAGTTTCATTTAACAAGGGAAGAGAAATGAATTAAAAGGAAGCGAGTAAAAAATGTGTTCCAGAGTTTTTTTTTAAGAAGGGAAGTGGTGAGAAAAGAAAGGAAACAAGGGGATGATTGATGCAAATAATCATCCTCCCAATTTGGTGAGATTTGGTGAGAAAAGATTATTATGAATCTCAGACTTTTAAATTTCCTAAATTACCCTCTAATTCATTGTGTGTTTACATAGATGTTTTATGTTAAAGGGGTATAATAGTAAAATTGTAACTTTCTTTTCTTTTCCTCCCCACTCGGGAACACATAAAATGTTTAATTTCCTTTCATTTCCTTTTCTTTTCATTAAACTCGGGAACACGAATATAATCACATCGTTTCCTTTCCATTCCCTTATAATTCCCCTTCCTTTCTCTTCTATCGTTAAATGAAACTCGGGAACATAGTGTTAGATTTGTGCTTGTTTAGGGTCGTAAGGGTAAGCGATCTAATCAATCGCTTATGCTTTCGAACCCGACCCATTTGGTCGATCATTAGGATCCGACAAAACACTTTTGGTGACCATAGTTGTATAGGGAATAACCTTCCGAGGTTATACCTTATGGTCACGTCGTTTAAGTAGTTGTATGATAAGTAGTTCTTATGCCTTAGGTAAATTACCAAAATACCCTTTTCGCACCTAAATTCATTTTAAGCCTATGTAACATAACTTTTGACATCTAAACTGATTTAGCAACAATATTAAACATGTTAAGGCATATCTTACTTGTCATAGGGCTAGTTAAGCGGTCCGAACGCGTTTTACGCGAACGACGCGTTAAAGTAGCATAAGCTACCTAAACGGGTCGTAATGGGTCATAAGCACTTGGGTTAGGTTTCATTTTAGTATGAGGGCTTTGTTAAACCATATCATATGAGTTCCAATACTCATTTGGTTTACGAAACCTCATACTATCCAATCTCCCGATTTAGGTCCGGTTATTTATGTAGTTATCTATATTAGGTGTCGTTTGATTTCCGTGATCCCTCTAGCTTTGCTTGGTTGTTGTTCAAGACCTCTAAGCACCCTCAAGTGAGTACATAGTCCCTTTTTTTACTGTTTTCCAAATGTTTTGGGGTGAAACACATGTGCCTACTTATTTCCGTGCTTTCCATGTTTTCATATCATATACTTGGTATGTTCATTAGTACACTATTAGTACATGATTTCATTATGTTTTGCTATGTATGTTCACTTAACATGCTAGCACATTGTTTTACATTACATTTCTTTTGCTATGTATGTTTACTTAACATGCTAGCACATTGTTTTACCTTCATTCTTTTCTGCTTTGTATGTTAACTTAGCATACTTAATACATTTGTTTTACATTGCATCTCTATTGCATATGTTCTCGTAACATATGGACACGTTTTATATCTCTACCTTGTATGTTTACTTAGCATACTAGGTACATTATTTTCATAAAACATGCTTACATTTGGTATATCATTTGGTTTGTTTAACGGGACTAAATTACATTCATTAACATCGATCATGCCGCTCGGTAGTAGGTAGTGGTACCATTGGACTTGACAAATCCTGTTCCTAAAATCCTAGGTTTGTTTGGATGGATGGAATGACCGAATCCGAAAACATTTTCTTTTGATAACCTTTGCTTAGGGTTATCCGTCTGTCTCAAGGCTTGAATGTAGGCGTTTAACATTACCGCATAAATGTTGTATCAGTAAAGCATGCATTATTCTACAAAGCATAACTTTTGATTTATTCAAATACTTTGTTTTGTACATTTTTACCTGTGGTTTAAGTAGTCTCCTTTTACTTACCATACATAGCTTTTGTTTACACATTACATGGTTTACATATGATGGTTTTTACATAAACATTTGACATTCGACTATACATAAACATTTTTACATGGATGGTTTGTTTTGGTAAGTGACTTAAATAACGAGGCGTGTGTAATAAGATAAAAGCATGGTGGATACGCCGCTGGTACTTCCTATATATAAGTGCTTTTATAGTATTACATATCGTAGCGATATTTAAACCATTTCAATTATTGACATATTACATTTTACACAAATGACATACTTTCACTAAACAATTGTTTTACAAAACAACTCATTTTATACAAACTCATTTTACTTGGTTATTCATTTAACTTTACATTACTCTTTTACATATCATCTACTTTATCCTCGATTTTCAAATGATTTATAAAACAAAACATTTTACAAGGATCATGACTGACTTTTGTTAAACAACTTTTTCTAAACTTATAAGTCATGAATCCTATTTTTCACAAAACCTGTGTATCTCACAGGCATTTTTATGCTGACGTACCTATTTTCACATGTGTTTCAGGATATGATGCATATGATTTATCAAGATACACTTAGGCAGACTTGGGCCTTAGTGACAATAAAAGATGCAAGACTAGTTAATTATGTTATACTTCTTTGTTTGTTAAGACATTGTAACTCTTTTAATCAATAAAACAAAATTTCAATTTTCTATGTGTTATGAAACAATGATACTGTTACAACACTCCCCGACGATTCCGCCACGTTTTGTTGTTTTACGTGGTCGGGGTGTGACAATCCGATCGGACAGCCACTATAAGATAAAACATTTCAAAATATGTCAAGTGACAATCCGATCGGACAGCACTTGCAATCCGATCGGACAGCCACTAATCAACAAGATATTTCAAGAGGCAACTCGATTGCACAGCACTCCGATCGAGTGGACATTCGATCAAAGGGAATCTCTTTCAAAGAGTTGACTAGTCAAAGTTTCTTTTTTGCTTAATTGAGTGACAATTCGTTCGGACAGCAGTTCGATCGGGTGGTCATTCGATTGAAAACCAGTTGACTATGTTGACCTCTTCATTGCACAAGATGACAATCCGATCGGACAAGCAATCCGATCGGACAGCCATCCGATCCTCAGTGTTAACACATAGAGAGAATCCCAAGTGTTAGAAAATTTTTTGAATTTTTCCAAAATTTTCATCATCTATCTTTATGTCCCGAACCTTGTGCAAATGATTAAGAATGAATATTTTTGCAGGGAAAAGGAAAAGATTGGGATAAGGGTCATAAATATTGTTTGCTCGATGCAATGAACACAGAGAAGACTGTGGTTGAAGAGATAGCTAAATTTCTAAGAGAGAGCAGAATTGGGAAAGCTTTAACTGAAAAAACTGTTGTGTATGAATCCCATATAAGAACTTTCTGGAACTCAGCAAGGTACGAAGAATCTGATAAGTCAATCTATTCTGCTGTACGAAAGAAGGATGAGAAAGGAAAAGATATAGATTTGGAGATGAAGTTTAATGTTGGAGATCTGAGAAGAGTCCTAGACTTAGGTGACAGTGATAATGAGCCAACCATTATTCCTGAACATTTAGCTAAAGGATTGTGGTGCAGAATGGGATTCACATGGAATATCAATGGAAAGATGATAAAACGATGTTCTCTATTGCTTATAGGTTCATGATTCACTGCGTAATACATGCTCTATCTCACAGGAAGGGAGCATACGACGAAGCATCCGATTACATCATGAACACAATCGCATGTCTGATTTTGAATAGACCTTACAATGTTTCTCAAGTAATTTTTGAATACATGAAGGAAAATATCAAAGCCGGAAGTGAAAAATATATCATGTATCCATGATTCATCATGATGATGATTGACGATCAGTTCAAGGATATTCCAAAGAATAATAGTGATATTTTGGGATTGAGAAACATGACATCTGAAACCATCACTAGACTGACCAAAGGAACTGATGAAAGAGTTAAGGGAATGATATGTAAAATTAGCAGGCCAGCATATGTTGCTCCAGAGGATGATAAATGGAGACATGAAAAGAGTGATTCTGACAACGAGGATGAGAAGATGAGTTTGTTGGTTGAAAAGAAAACCAGATGGTGGTTTGTAAGAGATGGAAAGAGAAAAAGAACGCCAAAGACATCCCCTGCAGTTTCTATTCCGAAGATTGTAGTAAAGGGTATAGTGAAAGGGGGAGTCATAAGGTAGTTAGAATTTTAAAATTGTAAAATGTTTTTCTAATGATGTTGTTAATGTTTGTTTTTGCATGGCCTTCAAAAGAACCTCAACTGAGATTGGTGGATGAACAAGTTATTGATCCATCAAGTATTCCACAAGAGGCAATTGATCTGACAAAGGTTACATTGGAACAATTCATTCAGCTCAATGAAGCTGCAGGTGCTGCTCAGAAAGATAAAAGTTCAAGTGCTCAAGGTGAAAGTGTCAAAGCTACTGAGCCTGAAGGAGTGGTTCAGGATAATTCAAGTGAAGATGATTCTGAGGCTACTGAGTCAGAGTCAGAGCTCGACCTAACAACACTTGGTAGAGGTAAAGCACAGCTGAAGAAAAAGCCTACCAAGAAGCAGAAAGGTTCAGATGAAGAAGACTCTACCTATGTACCTGATAAGCCAAAGAAACAAAGGGCAAAGCGTAAAGCTTTTCAAGCCGGAGTAATTCCGAGGAGAGTATGGGCAAAGAAATCTGGTGCTGAATTGTCAAAAGACAAAGATGGAAAGAAAGAAAAGCATGTAGAAACGTCAAAGGTTCAAGAAGCAGAGAAAGCTCAGAGTGTTGAGATTCCAAAGGAACCAGGGGTGCAGAGTGTTGAATTACCTGAGGTTGTGATTCAGAAGAAGACAGGTGGTGATGATTACATGGAAATCACAGGGTTCAAGGAAGCTACACCTCCACCACCCCCTCCACGACAAGATCATCCAATTCCAGTTGTCTCTGAATCTTCTAAAAGAAATGTAGCCTTTGATAATCTGTTAGGAAATCTTCCACCTGCAACTGGAGTATATAGCGAAGACATTCCAGATGACAATTATGACATGTTCAACAATGAAGCTGTGAAAGAATTATTAAAGAAAGTTGCTGAGCTAGAAAAAGAAAAGGCTAAAGCTGAAGCTAAACGTGATGTTTTTAAAAAGGCAGATTGAACAGCTGATGAAAGCACATGATGAAGCTAGAATGGTTTTGATAGATCAAGAAGAGACGATAAAGAAAATGAAGGATGATGTTCGTGATAACTCTCAAGTGTTCGAACTTCTGACAGCAGAGATTGCTACATTGAATGTGAAGATAAAGAATCTGCAAGATGTGAATCAAACTCTGAACCAGCTTCAAAGTGAAATGAGTGAAGCTTCATCGAACGAAATAAAGGTGATGAAGTTAGATATGGAAGCAATGAAAGCCGATAAAGTGATGAAAGATAATCAGCTCAACATGTTATATGCGGTCATGGAAAGTCACCTGAAGATTGTTGTTCATGCTGCTTTTAATGAGATTGAGGTTAAAAGAGCTGAGGAGAGAAGAATCGAAAGAGAAAAGAGAATGGCTGAAGAAGCTACACAGAGAAGGAAAAGTGTTATTGAAGAAACTCCAGAAGCAGGTGGTTCTTCAAGCCAAATTGATGTAGAAATGACTGAAGCTGAAGCAGATCCTCTGGGATTCGTGCTAGTTGGTGAGTCTTCTGAATCATTTGATCTTTATGAAGTTATTCGCCAAGTTGGTGTTATTCAAAAGAAAAGGAAGGCAAAAGAAGTGTTAATGCTGAAATGGAAAGACGAAGAAGAAGTAGAGGAAGAGACACTGAATTTCATTCTTATTGGTAAAGCTGCTTCAATACCTTACAACATCAAAGGGATTGTTCACCAAATCAAAGTTAAACAAAGGTGAAGAGAAGCTAAGATAGCACGAGGGGAGATTGTTGAGGATGATTCTGATAAAGAGCTATTTGGTGATGAAGAAGAAGATGAAGATGAAAAAGACGATGTTGACAAGTCTGATAAAAAGGAAGATAAAGATGACAAAAAGAATGATGATGATGATTACGGATCATCTGGATTGCTAGTTGAGAATCCAAATGTGCAACAAAGGATTGAAGAGCTTCTAAATGATGAAATCAATGAACAGGAAGATGATCTACATCATGAAGCCTCTACGTCTGGCAAACAACATGCAGATCAGGTATTCCTCACAAATCCTACTGTTATTTTCTTGCATGCTCAACATGAGGGAGAGCTCGAGGTTTCAAGGACCAGAGCAGAGATGTTGGAGGAATTGGGATTGAATGATGGGAAATTTAAATTTGATATCAAAGATGAGATACCTCCATCACCAGAAAAGGAGTGAGTTTAGTTATGCTCATGAAGCTGATCACTACAATGATGTTATTGTTGAAGATGCTTCAGACTCCTCTGATGAAGAAACTGATTTCCATTATTCTGGAATTGATGAAACATTTCCTTCATTGATGGAAATGTTCAAGGATCGAAATGAAGATGAGATCAGAAGGAAAATTGTGGAAAAGGTTTCTACTGAAGGTGTTCCAGAAACCATCCCAGGAGAAAATCTTGCTGAAGAACGGAAGAAATGGTTCAAAGTGATGCCGAAAGAAAGAAAGTCTCTCAGGGCACTTCAGTTCTTTACTCACAGCAAAAACATCTCATGGGGTGACATTTTATCATGGGGTTATCTTGAAGATCTCCAGGTTTACGCCATTAGACGGGAACAGGGCGTGCAGTATTTCGAATATTTTGTCAGACATAAGAACCCTCCCGTGGTGGGACGTAGATGAGTTGGTCAAGACAAAGAACATCAAGCAGTTCTATCATGGTTTGGAAGTAAAACAACATGATCAGCGCTTGTGGAACTATGTGAAGTTACAGGCTAAGAATGGTTATCCTGATTGGAAGCCGCAACAACCAAAGCAGATTGTAACCATACTGGAAAATGGAGAAAAAGACATAACTCTGGATGTTAAGCCTCCAAGATGTTTGAAGAACACGCCTCTTAGGGCAATGGAGCAGGATTTTCATGACTTGTTTGAAGGATGGCTCTACAATGAAACAACAGCTGAGGCAGTAATTTCGTTGTTTGACAAGTCAAAGGGAGAGTCGAGGAGAATCTGCATACTAGACCCAATGTGGCTAGTAAACTGCTCAAAGAAAGATATCGACTGCTTGTTTTACAACAAAATCGTGTATGAAAGAAGAGACAAAGAACAAGCTTTGCAATATCAAATGATCGTGGATGTATGCTTTACCCAAGACATCAACTCAAGAAGGTATTGGAAGTCGAATTGGAGAGACCTTGAGATTGATAAGTTCCTGAAAAAGTACAAACGAGAATAAAGATCAAAGGCTATTTCTGAAAGGGCAGCTGAGTTTGTCACACCCCCAGAATCCACAAGTGGAGTATCACCGCATGGAGGCGTGACATGACCAGGATCAAGCCACCAATCATATTGAACAATGTAATTAAGTAAATAAAATCCAACCACACAATACAATTGTTGTTCAAAACATAAGTTATCAATTTCAAGTTAAAAAGCGAAAGCAATAAAAGTAAGACCAAAACGTAAGTCATAAGTTCATAAAGTTAACATGGCACAGAACGGTCCATGTCCCACAATGACTCCTCCTGCTCGTGCAAGCTCCATAAATACCTAACGACTTGCAAGGCATGTAACGACAAAATCAACAACAAAGTTGAGCGAGTTCACAGTAGGTGTTCGTTACAAAGTAGTTTTTCAAGAACTGTGAGTTTGTTTGTAACTACAAGTTAAATCAGCTTTCCTTGTTTTCCAAAACATGAACGGTGGGGGCTACCCCATGTTGTAAAACCACTAGACTAGATGTATATATAGGTATCCTTCCCAATCCGAGGACAGAGGTACATATTGAATACGTAGGTTTAGCGTAGGTGCCCTTCCCGATCCGAGGACAGAGGTACGTATAAGAATACATAGGTTTAGCGCTGGTGCCCTTCCCAATCCTTGATAGCCAAGAAGTGTGCAGACTTAGTCAATCGATCCACTATCACCCAAATGGTGTCATTTCCGCGTTGAGATCTAGGCAGGCTAGTAACGAAATCCATGGAAATTTTCCCCTATTTCCATGTCGGGATCCCTGGTTGTTGAAGTAGGCCTGATGGTTTCTGGTATTCAACCTTGACTCTCGCACAAGTCAAACATTTACTGACGTAGGTTGCTATATTGGCTTTCATACTAGGCCACCAATATGTAGTCTTGAGATCGTGGTACATCTTATCCGAACCAGGATGTACTGAGTAACGAGACTTGTGTGCCTCATCCATCACAAGCTCACGTAGATTACCATAGAGTGGAACCCAGATGCGCCCGTTTACATAGTAGGCACCGTCTTCCTTTTGTTCTAACCGTTTCCTTGATCCTCGTAGGGACTCCGTCCTGATGTTCTCTGCTTTCAATGCTTCAACCTGAGCATCTCGTATCTGAGTAGGAAGACTAGATTGGATGGTAAGTTGTAATGCACGCACACGCTTAGGTGTAGTATCCTTTCGACTGAGGGCGTCCGCCACCACATTGGCTTTGCCCGGATGGTACTTGATCACACATTCTTAATCATTCAAGAGCTCGACCCATCGACGTTGTCGCATGTTTAACTCCTTTTGCTTGAAGATATGCTCGAGACTCCTGTGATCGGTGTAAATGGTGCACTTGGTACCGTACAGGTAATGTCTCCATATCTTAAGTGCGAAAACAACTGCTCCCAATTCCAAGTCGTGGGTAGTGTAGTTCCTTTCGTGAACTTGAAGTTGGCGCGATGCGTAGGCAATGACCTTGTCACGTTGCATCAATACGCAACCAAGTCCTTGGATGGAAGCGTCGCAATAAACCACAAAATCATCTGTGCCCTCAGGCAATGAGAGGATAGGCGCGCTACAAAGTCTATCTTTCAAGTGCTGAAATGCAGATTCATGTGCATCACCCCAACGATAGGTGACACCCTTCTGAGTTAGCGAGGTGAGAGGTTGCGCAATCTTAGAGAAATCCTTGATAAACCTTCTATAATATCCTGCCAAACCCAAGAATTGGCGGATTTCTGTTGGTGTACGGGGTGCAGGCCAGTTCTTGATCGAGTCAACCTTGGATGGGTCCACATGAATCCCATCGTTGTTTACCACGTGGCCTAGAAAGTGGACTTTGCGAAGCCAGAAGTCACATTTCGAAAATTTGGCATACAACTGCTCTGTTCGAAGAAGTTCCAAAATAAGCCTCGGGTGTTGCTTGTGTTCTTCCTGACTCTTCGAATAGATCAGGATATCGTCGATGAAAACGATAACGAACTTATCTAAGTAAGGTTTGTACACTCGGTTCATGAGATCCATGAAGACCGTAGGTGCATTCGTCAATCTGAAAGGCATAACCAGAAACTCGTAATGCCCATAACGAGTTCTGAATGCTGTCTTTGAGATGTCCTCATCTCGGACTCTCAGCTGATGATAGCCCGATCTTAAGTCAATCTTAGAGTAGAAGCTCGACCCTTGCAGCTGGTCTAATAGGTCATCAATACGTGAAAGAGGATAACAATTCTTCACGGTCACCTTGTTGAGTTCGCGGTAGTCAATACACATTCTGAAGGTACCGTCTTTCTTTCTTCTTCACAAATAACACTGGAGCTCCCCAAGGCGAAGAGCTAGGGCGAATAAAACCCTTGTCCAAGAGGTCTTGCAATTGAGTGGACAATTCCTCTAGTTCTGATGGGGCTAAGCGATAAGGCGCACGGGCTATGGGTGCTGCCCCAGGAGTTTACTCGATTTGAAACTCGACTTGACGATGAGGCGGAAGACCAGGTAATTCCTCGGGGAATACCTCAGGGAAATCGCGTACAATAGGAATGTCTTCAATTCTCTTCTCTTCCATTGATGCGTCAGTAACGAGAGCTAGAATGGCAGTGTGGCCCTTTCGCAAACACTTCTGGGCCTTAAGGAAAGAGATGATGCCCACAACAGCACCACTTTTGTCGCCACGAATCACGAGGGGTTCTTCCCCAGAACGAGGGATGCGGACAATCTTCTCGATGCAAAGAATTTCCGCTTGCTGATGAGATAACCAATCCATCCCAATAACAACATCGAAACTACCCAGAACGATAGGAACAAGATGGATAGAGAAGGTCTGACCAGCTAAGACGAGGTTACAGCCCTTAACTATGTATGTGGCTTCAAGACTTTTACCGTTTGCTAGTTCTACCATGTGTTTGGTGTTTAAAAGTGTTGGAGTACGCTTAAGCATTTGACTAACTTTTAAGGACACATAACTAGTATCGGCACCCGAATCAAATAAAACAGTAACAAAGAAGTCGTCCAGAAGAAACTTACCCATCACAACGTTGGGATCGTTCCTTGCATCACCCTGACCAATCACGAAGGCACGACCCCTTGCCCCATTACCATTGTTGTTTCCCCCATTGTCGTTTCCATTCCCCTGATTGTTGTTGTTCTGGTTCTGATTTAGATGGGGGCAGTCTCTCTTAAAATGGCCTTCAGCACCACATTGAAAGCACCCTTTGTTGCCCTGCTGTTGCTGTTGCTGATTCTGTGGGGATTGTAGCTGTTGTTGACGATTCTGATTCGCAGGACGGGAGCCCCTGCAATCCTTGGCTTCATGACCAAACTTGTTACACCTTAGACAACGACCCTTGTTGCACTGCCCACTATGATGGTTGTTGCATCGGTTGCACTTGGGGTGGTTTCCCTTGTATCCACCCTGCCCCTGACTACCCAAAGATTGCTGACCAGGGCTCTTGTAGTCGTCAGTCCTTCGCTGCTGAGACTGAGACTGAGCTGAAGCCGAACCCTTGCTAGAGGCTCCATCCCACTTATGCTTGTTATCACTGGGAGCATCATAAGTAGTAGCGCTAATACGCTTGGGTAGCTTGTTCTGCTCAACTGCCTGATCAGTGAGACGATGAGCCAACCGGATGATTTGCTGGATGGTGCCTAGATTAGCTGAGGTCACGTGGCTCTGAATTTCTGGCACTAAACCCTTAAGGTACTCGATATGCTTGATAGGAGGATCCACCATAGTAGGACACAAGATAGCTAATTCGTTTGATCTCTTCGTATATGCCTCGATTTCGGACCCCATCATCTTCAAATTGAAAAATTCCACCTCTAGCTTGTGGATGTCGTCACGACTACAGTACTCTTCTTTGATCAAATCCTTGAAGGCATTCCATGGGGTGGCATTAGCAACCGCCAGCCCTAGCAGTTGAACCTGTACTTTCCACCAGGTTAAGGCAGCACCTTCGAGTGTTCCAGTAGTAAATTTCACCCTACGAGCTTCAGGGCATTCGCACATCTCAAAAACGGACTCAATCTTCTCAAACCAGTGAAGAAGACCTACAGCTCCTTCTGTGCCGCTGAAAGTACTAGGTCGGCAATCCATGAATGTTTTGAACGTACATACAGGAAGCTGAGCATGTTGACTTGTGGCGCGAGAATAAAGGACAGGGTTAAACACAAAAGTTGATTCGCGAGGGTAGGATCTAAACGTCCTAAGATGGGTTGATATGGCAGGTTATACCTCCTGTAGGGACAGCTGCGAGTGCCTCAGCCACTCGTTCGTTGATTAGAGCCGTCAGCTGGGCTTGAGTCAAGTTCAAGCGTCCACTCATAATCTTCACAACGAAGTAATGTAAGTGAGAAAAGTATCGCGAAAGTACGTAAGCGTGGGATGACAGAAGAGAGTAAGCACACATGGCTCAAATAGCAGTTACCACGTTAACTAATGCACTATGTGAACTATCAAACAGACAATATAAACATAAATCACACCATCTATTGTGTCGAGTCTTGCACGTGGAGTGAAGCATAGTTGTGGATCGTTGAGCACTGTACAAGTTATAGTCTGGTTTTGTCAAAAAGCTTTTCCCTTTTTAAAACCAAGTTCACTATAACCAATGGCTCTGATAACAATCTGTCACACCCCCAGAATCCACAAGTGGAGTATCACTGCATGGAGGCGTGACATGACCAGGATCAAGCCACCAATCATATTGAACAACGTAATTAAGTAAATAAAATCCAACCACACAATACAATTGGTGTTCAAAATATAAGTTATCAATTTCAAGTTAAACAGCGGAAGCAAAAAAAGTAAGACCAAAACATAAGTCATAAGTTCATAAAGTTAACATGGCACAGAACGGTCCATGTCCCACAACGACTCCTCCTGCTCGTGCAAGCTCCATAAATACATAACGTCCTGCAAGGCAAGTAACGACAAAATCAACAACAAAGTTGAGTGAGTTCACAGTAGGTGTTCGTTACAAAGTAGTTTTTCAAGAACCATGAGTTTGTTTGCAACTACAAGTTAAATCAGCTTTCCTTGTTTTCCAAAACATGAACGGTGGGGGCTACCCCATGTTGTAAAACCACTAGACTAGATGTATATATAGGTGTCCTTCCCAATCCGAGGACAAAGGTACGTATTGAATACGTAGGTTTAGCGTAGGTGCCCTTCCCGATCCGAGGACAGAGGTACGTATAAGAATACGTAGGTTTAGCGCTAGTGCCCTTCCCAATCCGAGGACAGTGGTACGTAGTGAATACGTAGGTTTAGCGCTGGCATCCTTCCCAATCCAAGGACGGAGGTATGTAGTGAATACGTAGGTTTAGCGCTGGCGTCCTTCCCAATCTGAGGATGGAGGTAAGTAGTCTAGTAGTGGTGAAAGTACAAGTTCCGTCTTAGCTATTTAATCTCATTCCCAACCCACCGGGAATCCCATGCCTTAAGAGTGTGAACTCACCTTTGGTTGCTCGATTTGACTCTCAAAAATAGCTAACAGTCAAGGTCGGTCAGTCACGTCCTAGTATGATTACCACTTAGTTTATTAGTGACTTCAAATAAGCACGAAGTTCCTACACGCATCTACTACATAACATGCACTCACTTTAACGGTTCATGCCCATATAAACTTCCCATCTATTCCCATTCATAAGCAAACATACGACATTGCACATAACACTTTCATTGACATATAACATGTTAGATCATTATCAGATAACCTACCCGACATTTAGATACGCAAATTACTACTTATGTCGTTTCAGCTTTAACATTCAAAACTGGGTTGTTTTCGTGAATTTTAAGAAAATAGTTAACCTGTTCCAAATATTACAAAAATTCCCAGCTTTTTACAGAAAGTCTTAAACGATCCAAATATTATTGTGTAAAAATCTCGGGATCCAATTCGTTACCAATATTTTATAAAAAATCATTTACCGGACTGCAATCAGATTCATCACTTTCTGACTGCAGTCCACGGAATAATTCATTTAAAATTCATCATAAGTCCGATTGATGAAATTCTAGTTGGAGCATTACAAAGACATCAGTGGTCATCTACAGTACAAATTTCATGAGCTAATTCTACACAGATTTCAAGTTATGATGAAAAAAATCACGCACATTTTCTGCAGTAAAAACGCAGCTTCTGCTGCTGTACAAAACGACCCTTTAAAAATAGAAAACGAAGTCTAAAAATTATGATCCTAGTGCCATTAGAACCGTATTTCGAAATAACACGTTATAGACTCAAGAAAATCAATTTTTCGTTAAGTTATGACCCGGTTACAGCCGACTGAAGGCGGCTGTAACAGTTTGACAGCTTCCTGTTTTCAGCTTATAGTGCTCTAACGCCAGTTCTATTTGTTCCGTTAACATGTTTAGTGATCAACAACGACATTTAACATCACTTGCAGCAGGTTATCGTTTATTTAACTCAGATTTATCATGTCAAGTACCATCATCAACATAAACAAGAAAACATCATACTAGCATTACTTCATCATATTACATATCTTTATGTTCAAGATTTATGTTTGTGTTCTTTTAGTGTTCTTGTATAAACCAACATGATATATCTATTAACCACCAAAATATGAAGTAAACAAGGTTTAACAAGAAACTTACAACTAGCTTAAAGCTAGGGAAGAAACAAGATGAAAATGTGATGAATAAAAGCACACTAGAGAGGTCCTTCAAGATCCGAGTATTCCACACCTTCTAATTCACCTTTGTGCACCTTGAAACAAGCTTGGAATGGAAGGATGAGGGTTGTAAGGTGGTGGTGGTGGCGGTTCTTGATGGAGCCGAGAGGGAGGGAGAGAGTGAGGGATGGTGTGAAGATTGTGAAGTGTAAGAGTGGAATGGCCAAGATCTAGTGCACCATACTTATAATCTCAAGTTCTAATATTTTGTTTACTCCAACAAGCAAAATCCATTAAAAAAATTGAAGCAATATCTAATGAGATATGTTGGTGATTTAGGTGGGTCCCTTGGTGACCGAAATTGGGTATGGGGGGGGGGGTTAATTGTAATATTTGATAACAAGTTGGTAAATATTAGTTCCATTTCAAGTGTATATTTAGTTTAGTTAGTTTACTAGATATTTTAGTGGGTGGTATGGTGTTCGGGGATTATAACTAGCCAAGAAATAATTAAACAATGTGTTTGGCAAAAATTTGGTGTCCCGGGTAATGTTCGGTTATTCGGTTAGATACTGTTCCGTTAAAGTGCTAAGTTGATTCGTATAGTGTCTATTATGAAACTTTTTGTAACACTTTTAATTCCTAACACTTAGGAGAACATTTAGGACCATTTAGTCAATTTTCTGTACAATCAATAAGCACAATATAATATTAATTAATCATGCGGATACATGTAATCATGAGGGTTGTCACAGAGTTGGGCAAGCGCAAGTTGGGAAAATCGATTCCAACGGATCAAACGCCAATCGAGAAAGAAGAAAACAAGATTCCCAAGTGGGACCAGAAGCGTGATGGTGATCCAGTTTACAGAAAATGGTGGATCGAGGAAGGAAGGCTCATAAGGAAAAGAATGTTAGAAGAAAGAGCCGAAAAGAGAAGACAGAGAGCCAGAGAACGAAGATATAACAGGAAAGATTAAAGACTATGCTGGAAGGAACTACAGCTACATCCAAGGGGGAGTATGTTAGTGTATACGTCTGTAGCTTTCGTCAGTATAGAGTCTTGTTTTGTATATGTCTTTGATAAACAATTATGATTATGTATGTACGTAGTATGACATCTCAGGATACGGGATCGGTTTGTCAAAGTGTTGACCTAGGATTGACCTTGTGTCATCTGATCGGATGGGCCATCCGATCGGACAGCAGTGTCGTCCGATCGGTCAGCACTTTCTATGCTCCTGAGTTGTCTATAAATACCCCATCAGGGTATGTCATTTAGAACTTTTGCAACTTTGGAGAACTCTTAGCTCTCTCTGTCTAGTCTGATCTTCTACTGGCACTTGTACTTTCATATCATCATAATAGAAAGTTCAGACCATCTTTAAACATTGAATACCTTGTCGTACTTCTGTTACTTGATCCAAAGAATTCCGCACTTTGATCAAGATCGGTTCATATACGTGTGCATCAATCAGATCCAGTACAATCCGAACCTAACAATGTTTCAGGTGACTTATTGTGAATCAGGAAAAGTGCCGCGTAGCACTACCAACTTGGATAAAGTGGGTCAGTAAAATAAATAAACATGTTTTGTATAAACAAGGAATTTCCCCGTGAAATTTCCTTTATTGTAAAATATGGGGTTGTCCCAAAATGTGAAATAAAATAATTGGGCATTTTCAGTCTTAAAAGATCCTGTTAAAATTTCCGCTGCCAAAATAAACAATACCATGGGTTTCTGTCCCGCGGCTCCTGAAACGGGTAAAACCGGGTCGGGGGTCATGACAACTATAGGGAATTAGGATGAGTAGGAATACTTGCCCTAGTCTATAATTCTTGGAATCTTGATTCTTATCTGTTGTTTAAGACTTATTCATTCCGTCGTACCAGCTTCCTAGCCGCACGTTTTCCTGCTAAACTTACATGCCTTTCCTATGGCTGACAGAATATACACTTGATACTTCGAAAACGCTATCAATTAGTGTTTGTACTTGGCACGAGATTTACCCTCAAGCCAGGAGTGACATCCAGACCTTGACGGGAAATTTCCTGATATTATTCTAGTAGGTCTTGTCTACGGATAAGTCCCAACACTATTAGGGTACGACGTTGTCAAGTTAGAGGTGAAACTCAGATCTTGGCAACTAGTCCCACTCCTTGATGTTTTATTTATGTCTCGCTAAAGCCTCGAAACTTCCATTCGATGGGATATGTGAAATGACTAAAATGACGAATACCGTAGGCCTAACATCGATGAGATATTTGTCTAAGTAAGTCAAGACACGCTATCTCAATTCGAAAGGGGTTCGAATCACTTTGGTTAGTCACCGTTCCTCTACTCGGAACACTATGTTTTATGAGCCTATCTTTTATGTTATCTCGACTTTTACATGTGGTTTTAGACTAAATTCTTCGACGTTCTCACGAGTCGCACGCATGTCCGCTGTAACATTCCTATTTTATATAAGAATTATAGGTTTTGTTAAATTTATTAACCACTAGTAACTAGTTTATTTTAATATAAATATTCAACCCAAATAGTTTTAAAAAACTATTTTATATATAGTTGGTTGAAATGGTATATTAAATAATTGGCCTGTATATGAGTGACATTTCTAATAAAATAAAAGTATATAAAAAACTTATATTATTAGACAGGTAGTTTACGGGTAAGTTGAAAATTAGAAATATGAAGTATTTAGACAGACCTAGGAACCGTATAATAATTAAATTATAAAAATACATTGTATTTTGAACCTACTCTGTTTTTAATGAAACTTGGTTCAAAATGTAGATAATATTATTCTCGTTCTAAAGACATATTTATTATTTTAAAAACATCATATTTTAAAAGTTATACACGCCAAATAAGTAAAGTAATTTAATTAAATAATATTAATATTAATAATATAATAATAATAAAACCAAATGAAATCCCACAATTTAGAAGAACCTGTCATGTCCTCTTCGTGTCCCATTTTTATATATAATAATAATAATAATAATAATAATAATAATAGTTAGAGATTTACATGAAAAGAAAGGACGTGTACTCCATGTCCTCCATCTATCAGTCTTTCAATTGTTCAAATAAAATAATAAAATAATATTTTATCTTAAAAATCTACAAATTTCTAGTGGGGGACGAGTGGCAGGAAGCATTTACTTAGGATTTTAGGTGTCCCATCTAGGTATACTATAAATAGAACATAGCTCTTGGTTGTTCAATTGCTCAGACCCTTCCTTCTTTCATGTCAATTCCTATTTTAATATTTTCACTTAAATAATAATAAGGCTCTGCCCCGTTTAAGTGTTTTAAACTCCCGATCACCGCTACCCTTTCCGATTGATCTGAACCCATAACACATGTCAAGGCTCTGCCTGACTAAGTTCGTTGAGATTCTGTCTTGTGACATAGGGATAAGGTTGAATTAGGGGCACTATACTTAAAACGAGTGCATTATATATTTTTAAATAGCTCAGAAGTTATACCCAATATTATACCAGGAGACTTTCTAGTTGAACCCTAAATATACAAAGTGGGTCCATTCTCTTTTCTCACTATTTTATTCCATTTTTCTTAATAATATAATTATATTCAAAAATGTCCCAAATTGATCCTTTAGTAAAAACCCGGACCCCTGAAACCCCAATCCATATCAAAAATCAAGAAATTTATATTTTACACCTTCTCGTGGGCCGCGTCAATAATATGTAGGAGGTTATGCGGGCCGCGTCAACCTTCAGTTTGACCGGATAAGCATCCGGATTCACGTGTCATCACACGCGTCGCAACCACTGGTGACTCAGCTATCTCCGGTCTGATCTAAGCTTCCACGCGGGCCGCGTAAGAGTCAGCCGAAGGTTCACGTGGGCTGTGACAAACCCCAATTTCACCTATAAATTGCCTGGACATCGAGATTTCATTCTGTGTCGACGAAAGTTTCATATCTTTCATAATTCTATTCGAATATTACTTCCAAATTAGTGAGGTGCTGCTACGATACCGGGTATTAACTCGATCGCTGCTACGATTCAATGTCCGATCAATTGAAACTATCCGACCGGATGTTTAAGCGCTATCCTTTGTCATTAGTCGAGATTCCGACAGGATGTTTGAGTACCACCCGAACTCGGGGAATACTCTGTCATTCGTTGTGAATCCGATGGATGTTTAAGTGATTGCACTTTGTCATTTGTCGTGAGGGTTTTAATCTCGTGAGTTATCGTAAATGTTGTACTTACCTAGTTCGTGTGCACTAGGTTACAAGACTAATCAATAGGCTAAGCTCTGCCCGTATAAATCTGCATGCTTATAATGTGAGTCATTCTCTTTTTATCAAATTACTTTCAAAATCATGTTTATTTTCAAGGTTATAATTACAGGAATTAAGTCTTTGTAATCACCAAATTACAGCCAGTATGTGGGGTTTTGTATACATTACTTGATAATCTTCACCATTGGACAAACGGGTGGCCAATGGGTGATATGACCATAGTCACAGATCCGGTCGAGTGACAAATACTGTGGGTAGTTGGTTGATATTTGGAAACAATGTAATCACCCTTAATACTGTAAATTATAACAAATGTGTCGTTTTAGTAAAATGAATGAACTCACCAGTATTTCCTGCTGAAAAAAGCTTTTTAAAACGCGTTTCAGGTAATTACGGTAGATTGGAGTAAGAGATGGATACGGCACTGAAAGGCTTCAAGAAGTGGCTTATTTTATTAATTAAATTAAATCAAATTAAGAAATATTGTTTTATGTAATTGGGTTTACCCCTTATTAAAGCTACCTTTGTAAAACATGGGTTTATCCCATATATTTAAATAAATAAAATCCGGTGTTTTCTAAACTCTGATATTTTTCCTAACTCACGGTCCTGATGAAATTTCCGCTGCAATATTTTTCAAAATAATCACCGGTACCACTTGGCTGTTCGCGGCTCCCGATTCCGTCTAGGGTGGGTCGGGGGACGTGACATCCGCAATCTAAAACGTTAACCCTAATCTCAGGATCAACTAAATTTATGAAGCTTTATTCTATCATGATAGCCTATGTGTGAATCTTGATCGGCTATGATACTATGTTAATCTATCTGATGAATCTATGTGTTGATGTGGTTGCAAGACACTAAATGAAACATGGCATGGAAACATGTGTCTGAATCATGGTGGATACGCCACTGGTACTTCCTATATATAAGTGTTTCAGACGTGTTACCAACTTTCGTGCTAAGTGCCATGCGAAACTTAGTGTTTACAACCCGGTGATGAGTTGTTGGAATCCAATCTATGAAAACTACTTGAGTAATCTATGAGGAATCTATGTGTAATCTATGTCTACTCTAGCGTAATCTACATATAATCTAAGTGTGTGTTGTTTTGAGAAACAAAACGCGAAATGTAGCCTAGCGCCGAAGACGAGGATGACGTGACATGTCCGAAGCATGGTGGATACACCGCTGGTACTTCCTATATATAAGTGTTTCTGGCATGTTACCGAGTCTTCGTACCACGCGCTAAGTGAAGTTCGTAATTTTGTAGGCTCAGGTTGAAGTAGTGAAATCCATTTGGTTAATCTATGATTGAGCCTATTTGGTTAGTCTATGTTGAATCTACTTAGGTAATCTACGTTTTGAAAAGTGGTGGAATCTAATGTTGTGATTAGCGAAGCGTGACACCGATGACAAGGGGGACGTGGCATGATTGAAGCATGGTGGATACGCCGCTGGTACTTGCTATATATAAGTGCTTCCGTCATGTTGCCAAACTTTCGTAGCACGTGCCATGTGGGATTTCATTGTCGGTGGATTGTCTATGGTAATCTATGTGAAACTAATTGGAAACTATTGTACCTATTGGCACCTATGAATGAATCTATTGGAAACTATTGAATCTATTGGAGTCTGTGAGCCTAGTGAATCTATAGAATCTATAGAAACTATTGGAATCTATGTGAAACTATTGGAATAGTCTATGTGAATCTATGATGATGAGTGTGTTTGCGACACGTAACATGACACCGAGTACGAGGTCGAAGCAATTATGCCCGAAGCGTGGTGGATACGCCGCTGGTACTTCCTATATATAAGCGTTTCTGACATGTCACCAAACTTCGTACAATGTGCCATGCGAAGGTCGTAGGTCGCGGTATCTATGTGAATCTTGAGTCTTAATCTATCGAGTGTGAATCTATATTAATCTAGATTTATACGATCCTCTTGTTAGATCTTAGGATGTCTTCTCGAAAGCTCTCTGACACTCTCAAGAGATTCAGGGAAAGTATCAGAAAAATATGATGTCCTTCATGGCCGACCAGATCACTCGAGTTATGCCAAAGATTGTCTCTGAGATCCAAGGGTCGAACACTCCTCCCTCATCTGTTGATTCTAAGACGGAGAAGGAAAAGTCTACCAAGTTCACCTATAAGCATTTCATCTCCTGCAACCCTAAGTCTTTCACAGGCAGTGATGGAGTGACTGCTATGCTCGAGTGGTTCGACAGCATCGAGGTTACTTTCATCAACAGTGAATGCCCAGATCACCTAAAGACTAGGAGTGCAACTGGGATGTTTCAAGGTCGAGCCTTAGAGTGGTGGACAAACGAGAGAAACATCCGATCAAACGAAGAAGCCTATGCTCTTCCATGGGCTGAGGTGGAGGACTAATGATGCTTGAATTATGCCCTCCTCATGAACAACTTAAGCTAGAAGAAGAGTTTTGGCATTTGAAGGAGGTTGGTGATGATAACCTGGCTTATACTACCAGATTCAAGCAGCTTAGCTTGATCGTTCCTCACTTGGTTTCCACTCCCAAGCGAATGATAACCAAGTACATCAATGGTCTACCTCCTGCTATGCGTGATTCTATTGAAGTAGCTCAACTCGGGAATATTGAGGAAGTCTATCGTTTGGCAGCAAGTTTGAATAACAACAGTGTGCGTGATAAGCAGTTTGCTACTCTTGCCACCTCCAAGTCTGCAAATCAAGTTACTCAGCAGTCAAGTGGTAGCAAGAACACGAAAAGGAAATCTCAGGGTTCAGGATGCAATGCTATTGTTCCTGCTGCAAACCCTACTGCTAAACCTGCTCCTGCTACTGCTGTTGCTAACCCTGCTGCTCCAGAAGTTAAGAAGCAGTACATTGGGTCTTACCCCAAGTGTGCCACATGTAACTTTCATCATCCTGTTACTTCTGCATGTCGATTGTGCACCAACTGCAACCGCTATGGTCACACGACTCCCTACTACCATCAAGTTGACCCAGCTCAACCAGCTCAGCAAGCCCCAGCCCAGGCAGCCCTACCAGCTCTTCCAGCTCCTCCGCATAATCCAAAGCCAGTCATTGTTGTTCGTGCATGCTACAAGTTTAGGGATACTACTCACCTCCGCAACCAGTGTCCTCAGCTGAACCAGGACCAGCAGCTAGCCGCTCGTGGACGAGCGTTCAATCTCAACGCTAATCAGGCTTGTAATGACAATGATGTCATGAACGGTACGTTTCTTGTGAATAACCTTTATGCCTCGATCCTATTTGATATTGGTGCCGATAGAAGCTTTGTGTCCATGGAATTTGAATCCTTGCTAAACTGTGCACGAAGTCGTTTTCAGTGGAAATTGCCAATGGGAAGTCTATTCTAGTTGATTCTATTCTCCGTGGTTGTTCCTTGATTCTTAACGACCACGTGTTTACTATAGATCTTATACCCATGCAATTGCGTAGTTTCGATGTCATTATCGGCATGGATTGGTTGCATAAGAACCATGCCGAGATCGCTTGTCACAAGAAGTTTGTTCGTTTACCTTTACCGTCTGGTGACATCCTGCATGTTTATGGAGACCGACCTTCGAAAGGACTGAGGCTGATGTCATGCACATAAGCGAGCAGGTGCTTACGTAAACAGAATCTTGCTTTCTTGGCCCACGTGGTGGAACAAAAGGGCAAGGGGAAGGATATAAGCGACGTTCCAGTGGTATGTGATTTCCCCGATGTCTTTCCCGAAGATCTTCCCTGTCTTCCTCCTCCTCGATCTGTTGATTTTCGTATTGATCTCATACCTGGTGTGACTCCTGTCGCCAAGGCCCCATATTGTCTTGCACCTTCCGAGATGCAAAAGTTATCTATTCAGCTTCAAGAACTACTCGACAAGAGATTTATTCATCCAAGTACCTCGTCGTGGGGTGCTCCCGTGCTGTTCGTCAAAAAGAAGGATGGTTCATTCTGTATGTGTATCGACTACCGTGAACTTAATAAGCTTACCATTAAGAATCGTTTTCCTCTTCCCCGCATCGATGATCTATTTGACCAACTACAAGGCGCGTCATGTTTCTCGAAAATCGATCTTCGTTCTGGTTATCATCAGCTTCGAGTTCTCGAAGCTGATGTACCCAAAACTGCATTTCGTACCCGTTATGGACACTACGAGTTCGTAGTCATGCCTTTTGGATTGACCAACGCAACCGCTGTGTTCATGGATCTCATGAATCGTGTCTATAAGCCCTATTTGGATCATTTCGTGATAGTCTTCATTGATGATATCCTAATTTATTCTAAAACTAAAGCCGATCATGCTCGACATTTGCGCTTAATGCTTGAACTCTTGCGTGGTGAACGTCTGTATGCTAAATTTTCTAAGTGTGAGTTTTGGATTGATAAAGTTGAATTTCTTGGTCACGTAGTTAGTAAGCAAGGTATCCATGTTGACCCGTCTAAAATCGAAGCAATGAAGAATTGGAGTACACCAAAGTCTGTGTCCGAGATTCGTTCCTTTCTAGGATTGGCGGGGTATTACCGCCGGTTTATTTCGGATTTCTCAAAGATCGTTATTCCTCTTACTTCGCTAACTCAGAAAGAGAGACCTTTTGTGTGGGGACCTGAACAGGAAAAATCTTTCCAAACTCTTAAGACTCTTTTGTGTAATGCCCCTGTTCTCACTCTCCCTGATGGGAATGACGATTTCGTGGTATATTGCGATGCCTCGAACCATGGATTGGGCTGCGTGCTCATGCAGTGGGACAAGGTTATTGCTTACGCTTCTCGTCAACTCAAGGTGAATGAGAAAAACTATACTACTCACTATCTGGAGCTTGGTGCAGTTGTGTTTGAGTTAAAGATATGGCGGCACTACTTGTATGGTACTAAGTGCGTGGTGTTCACTGACCATAGAAGTCTTCAACATATCTTCAACCAAAAAGAACTGAACATGCGACAGAGACGTTGGGTGGAGTTTCTTAACGACTACGACTGCGAAATTCGCTACCATCCTGGCAAGGCGAATGTAGTGGCCGATGCTCTTAGTCGTAAAACTCGTGTAAATGTTGTTCGTATCTCTAATGACCTCCATGCACGTATTCGTGACGCCCAGTATTCATCAGCAAATGAAGAAAGTCTAGAAGAAGAAATTCATGACGCTAGCATTGATCAGCTTTAAACTAAACCTAATGGACTGCAGTATTACCTAAATCGCATCTGAGCCTTTATTGAGCATATACAATTACATATCATTAAACTAAATGCTCATTTTTCGTTTCTTGTGTGAATAGCCGCTTGGTTCTTACGACTCTAGAACTTGCCATGACGATACATTCCCGGTCCTTATCAACTTAAACCCGAGTAAGTAAATGATGGAGGCATTAGGACTAACCCTTTTTATTCTACACCATTATTTTTCCTTTTCTTTTACCACCTAACCAAAAAATCCCCCTAGTTAGCCCATTTGAGCCTAAACCTTTTCATTTCATCACCCAAACCAAAACCCTTTTACCCACCAAAACTTTTTTTATTTTTAACCCTTTGTTTTAGTAACAAGTTCGGTTTTTTTTTTCGTATGATCTTTCCTTAAAAAAAAAATTGTGTTGATGATGAAGCAAAAGATAAACAAACAAGTTTATCAAAAATAACTTCGTTTGAATAAAAGCTTCATCAAAATAAAAAGTTACAAAAATAGAAAGTCATACGAAAACCGACACTTGTTACGCTTTTCGCTTTTTTTTTCCTTCTAACCACTAACCACTATCCCAACCACCTACCTTTAACCCAAGCCTAACCCTTAACCCACAAAGTCCTCTTGATATTTACAAAGGTATAAAAGTTAAAAAGGAGGAGGATTGATTGCTTGGCAAGCTTATGGTAGGAATAAGTTCCATGCCGCTCTCGAGTGATTCACTAAAAATAAACCTTCGGCCGAGTGTGAGTGATTTCTCCCGTGAGGTATGTGAACTTGTATATAAATGGAATTTTAAAAAAGGCATGTTATGCCCAATTAAGTAATTTCTCCTATGAAACGTTCTAAATAAATCATTACGAATAGGATTGTAAATAGATAAAAAAATAAAACCTAAAAAGATCTTGGATTCCCAACACTCTACGACAAGCCAAAACCTTCTCTTCTACCCATTCCATTTGGGAGTGTAAGCCACATATTAAAGAGTTTTGCTTGAGGACAAGCAAAAGTTCAAGTGTGGGGGTATTTGATGTGTGTAAAATGCAACATATAAATTACATCAAATAAGGCATAAAACTAACCCTTTTTAAGTACTAATATTGGAAAAAGAGTGTTTTTGTCTTCCTTTTTTATTTTCAGGATTAAATGAGCTCAAAAACACAAAAGAAGCAAAAAGACAGCTAAATCCAACATAAATACAAGGAAAGGAACATAAGTGGACTGCCCGACCCCTCAACGGCATCTTTCCAAGCAAAATAGAGAAGGCAGAAGACTGAACACGCCCCGTGCTCAGCCAGCACGGGGCCTTGCCCAAGAAGCAGCAGAAAAGACAAACCTATAGAAGCTTCTATTGCCCACCACGGGGCCGTGCCCAGTGAACACGGGGGCGTGGCGAAAGTACAGCAGGCGCATTAATTGTAATTGCAAATTACAATTAATGAAGAGAGAGAGTGTCAGACAGGCACGGGGCTGTGTCCAGCGGACACGGGGGCGTGCCCAGCCTTCTGTTCAGCCTATAAATAGGAGTGCTTGGTTTCATTTCAACTCATCCCTTGGCACACCACCTCTCTCACACTTCATCCACCACCCACCACCATCACAACACCATCATCCACCACCATCATCCATTGTCCATCGTAGAGTGTGTGAGTCGTCTCGGGATCCAAGATTGATCGTAAGAGTTCTTGACAATCAAGGCCATGTTTGCCTAAGTCTCTTACATCACTTGGTGAAGACAAAGTGTCTAGTATAATACTTTTTATTTCTAATCTTTTGCACTTTTTATTTGGTTTTGTATTAATGACTTTAATAACTAGTTACTTATGTTGAAGGTGATCTTTCCTTATCGTTTGTCCGTGGTGTCTTGGCATTATTTTACAGTCTATATAAAATAAAAGATTTTCACCATTCATATCTACACGGTCTATATGGAGGTATGTTGGCTACCTGGTCGGGGGTTAAGGGAACGGTTTGGTGAAGGTCTTGCCATTGTTCAGCGTTTAGAGGTCCTGCAATGGACCTGGGTCAAATTTAGTAGGACCTCCTTCAATGCTTCACGGTATTGGATGGCGGGGGTCCAAACTCTTTGATCCCCTCATAAGTTAACTACTATTAATACTATAACCCGGCTATTTAGGACTGTATCCCTGCTGACTCAGACTACTTAGTCGAGGGTAACGTCACCACCAAAAGCGGGGCCTACCATAATACTGCATTAATAACTTAATTCATTATCTTCCAATAATCCACTCTTTTAGGATTGTATCCTTGCTGACTCAAACTACTGGGGTGAGGGTAACGTCACCTTCAAAAGAGGGGCCTACTACAATAACTAAGATAATCTCTTAATTATGTGCAAAAGTGCGGAAATAATCAAAGGTTATACTAGATACGAGTCGGAACCAAGTGATTCATCTTGTCTATCTGTTTTTTTTTTTTTCAGCATTTTAGTTAGTTTTTATTTTTCTTAGTTTAAAACATTTTTCTAACCTTTTTATTTTGATTAGACGTTGAGGATAAACCGGTACTAAAAGCTCTTGTGTCCTTGGACGACCTCGGTATCTTACCAACGCTATACTACGCTCACGATGGGTGCACTTGCCCATATGTGTGTTTAGTGTTAGTAAAATATCGTGTTTTATAAATTTAAAACTTGGCTAAAAATAAGTGTTAAAAGGGCTTAAAATATACACCTAATATATATAACACTTCGCACGCATCAAGTTTTTGGCGCCGTTTCCGGGGACACAAGGATTTTAAGAAAGTTAGGAATCAACGGCCTAATCATTTTTTTTAGGATTTTCTTAGTTTTTCAGCTTCTGCAGAGCTCAGCACGGGCCGTGCCTGGTCAGACACGGGCCGTGCCCAGAATCATCACTGGCAGTTTTTATTTCTGAGTTACAGAGAGCTGAGCACGGGGCCGTGTCGGTGCAACACGGGGACGTGTCCAACTCCCAGTAACTGGGATACAGAAAAGCAATTACTGTACCTCTGACCACGGGCCGTGTCCATTGAGCACGGGGCCGTGGTGAATATTCTGACCAACGTTCTTTTCTGTTTTTATTGCAGGACTTGGAACCTAGGCGCCACATTTGAACCTCCTACGTAGTGCATGAGCTCCAGTTCTAGTAGAGACATAAAAGAACCTCTAGAAGAACCCGAACGCTTTCTCAGAAAAAGACTTAAAGCCAAAAATCAAGAGAAAGTTTCGGGGGAACCACTTCCAATGGCGGATCAACGTACCCTCATGGATTACCTTCGACTCACCGTAGGCAATCTCGGCGCTGCTATCAATGCACCAAATGTCGAAGCCAATAACTTCGAACTTCGGCCGCATTTGATACAAATGCTCCAAAACTCCGCAACCTTCCATGGGCTTGCGGATGAGGATCCCCATCTGCATATTACTAACTTCTTAGAAATATGTGATACCTTTCGGATCAATGGAGCATCAAATGACGCCATCCGCCTTCGAATGTTTCCATTTTCACTAAAAGACCGAGCTAAGGCTTGGCTCAACACCCTCCCAGTTGGCTCGGTAAACACTTGGGATGAACTTGCCCAAAAGTTTTTATATAAGTATTTCCCTCCTGCTAAAACGGCTAAATTAATGACTGAAATTAATACATACTCACAAGAGGATGGGGAATCCTTATATGAAACTTGGGAAAGGTTCAAGGAGCTTCTAAGAAAGTGTCCTCATCACGGTCTAGCGGTGTGGTAACAAGTATCCACTTTCTACAATGGGTTGTTGCCACACACAAGACAAACACTTGATTCAAGCTCCGGGGGACTTTTAGGTAATCGTCGCCCAAATGAAATATATAACCAAATTGAGGAAATTGCTCAAACCAATTTTCAATGGCACACTCCCCGAGGTAATAAATCTATTGCCCCGGGCGCCCATAAGGTTGATGAAAGCACCTCTTTACAAGCCCAAATCGAGGCCCTCTCTTCAAAAATCAAAAAGCTAGAAATGACAAAAACGGCCTCGGTTATGGCTTGTGAAGGGTGTGGTGGGTCACATGAAAATTGGAGTTGTATGAAAGAATTAGATGAACAAACAGAAACGGTAAACTACATTGATAATAGACCTAGGCCGTCGGGTCCTCCAACGGGTACCTACAACCAAGGATGGCGTAACCACCCAAATCTTGGTTGGAGAGATCCCGGCAATAGTAGTAACCAACAAAACCAACGAACTAATTTTCAACAACCACAAAATTTCCCTCAACAACAAGGTGGAAGAGAAAGGCTTGAAGATACTGTATCTCGCCTCATCTCTGACACTGAGAAGAAAAACTCAGATCGATTTCAACAATTGGAATCGAATTTTAGAAATCAACAAGCTAGCATTCAAAACGTTGAAAAACAATTAAATCAACTAGCTCAAAATTTCTCCGAGAGACCACAAGGCGCGTTACCTAGTAATACCGAAACCAACCCGAAGGCACAAGTACATCTCATCACATTAAGAAATCGAACCGTGGGTCCCGAGGATGCTCCATTGCCGCCAAATGAGAGAAGCCAATCTAGCCAACCTGTGACTCCTCCTGCGTCAGAAAAGGCTTCTCTACCAACTCAAGAGCCCACCAAGACTCCTCCAATTCCGTACCCCGGTAGGTTAAATCGTCAAAAGACCGATGAGCAATTCGCTAAATTTGAAAATTTACTAAAACAATTGCATGTTAATATTCCTTTTATCGAGGTCCTAACCCAAATGCCTAAATACACAAAATTTATGAGGGATTTCCTCACAAACAAAAGGAAAATTGAATCATTGCAATTAGTTAACTTAGGCGAAGAATGTTCCGCCTTAGTGCTCAACAAACTTCCACAAAAGAAAATCGATCCCGGAAGCTTCACAATTCCTTGCTCGATTGGGGAGTCTCCCGTTCGTAATGCATTAGCCGATCTTGGGGCTAGCATTAACCTCATGCCCACATCGATGTTCAAACGACTCGGCCTAGGAACAACAAGCCCTACAAAGATGAGCATACAACTCGCCGACAGATCCGTCAAATTTCCACAAGGTGTCGCTGAGAATCTATTGGTAAAAGTTGACAACTTCGTTTTCCCAACCGACTTTGTCATCCTAGACATGGAAGAAGACACCGAGGTCCCTCTCATCCTCGGGAGGCCATTTCTAGCCACCGCCCAAGCGGTGGTAGACATGAATGACGGAACGTTAACATTGAAGTTTGGGGATAAGGAGGTGAAATTTGAATGTGGAAAAAGAATTGAGGATGAAGACCCGGTCAACTACATGCAGGTCATAGACTCAAGCTTGGATGATGCTCTCCGACGGTGTAACATGGGATGCAATACATCCCACTTGGGTGACATATGACCGGCTTTGGGTCTAGCCAAGGACCCTTATAAACGTGGCGCACCACGGAGGCATTCCGCGGAACTATCCTTAGTTTAATTTAGATTAATTTTTATGTTTTCTAGTTAGTTTTAATTTTCAGGAATAAAACACACTCATGGTGGTAAGGGATGAAAAGGGGAACGAGAAAAATGACCTCATGCACAAGAACAAGGCAACCCGACAATTCTCTCCATTACAGAAGGTTCAACACGGGCCGTGTCCAACCAACACGGCCCCGTGCTGAACCACCTGCAGAAAAACGCCCAGTTCAGGTAACTGGATACGGGCCGTGTTCACCAGACACGCCCCCGTGTCCAGACTTCTGCTTCTCTTGTTTTAATTTTGTTACTGGCACTTGAACACGGGGCCGTGCCCGGACAACACGGGGCCGTGTTCAGCGCCCAGTAACACAAATTTTTTGCTTTTTAACACCATTTTACACATCTAATCAACCTAAAAATTTATTTTTGGGACACATTGAGGACAATGTGTAATTTAAGTGTGGGGGATGCTAAAACCTTGAATTTTGCAAGTCCTAAATACAAGTCTTACACAAAACTCTATTGGAACCGCTAATCACCCCAAATTTTTTTCAAAAATTTCCTTTTTTTTACTTGTCTAGGTTTAACTCGGGAAATTCAAGTTCTCAAAAAGGTTATATTTTTTACGAATTTATAACCGATAGCGTAGTGATAAAAAGAACCAACATAAGAAAATTATGAAAAGGCATGGCAAACTTAGTTAAAATTTGATTATATGTACTTGATCACATAAAAACCCATTTCCACAAAAGTGAGTTTTGAGCCCTTATTGAGCATATACAATTACATATCATTAAACTAAATGCTCATTTTTCGTTTCTTGTGTGAATAGCCGCTTGGTTCTTACGACTCTAGAACTTGCCATGACGATACATTCCCGGTCCTTATCAACTTAAACCCGAGTAAGTAAATGATGGAGGCATTAGGACTAACCCTTTTTATTTCTACACCATTATTTTTCCTTTTCTTTTACCACCTAACCAAAAAATCCCCCTAGTTAGCCCATTTGAGCCTAAACCTTTTCATTTCATCACCCAAACCAAAACCCTTTTACCCACCAAAACCTTTTTTTATTTTTAACCCTTTGTTTTAGTAACAAGTTCGGTTTTTTTTTCGTATGATCTTTCCTTAAAAAAAAATTGTGTTGATGATGAAGCAAAAGATAAACAAACAAGTTTATCAAAAATAACTTCGTTTGAATAAAAGTTTCATCAAAATAAAAAGTTACAAAAATAGAAAGTCATACGAAAACCGACACTTGTTACGCTTTTCGCTTTTTTTTTTTTTTCTTCTAACCACTAACCACTATCCCAACCACCTACCTTTAACCCAAGCCTAACCCTTAACCCACAAAGTCCTCTTGATATTTACAAAGGTATAAAAGTTAAAAAGGAGGAGGATTGATTGCTTGGCAAGCTTATGGTAGGAATAAGTTCCATGCCGCTCTCGAGTGATTCACTAAAAATACACCTTCGGCCGAGTGTGAGTGATTTCTCCCGTGAGGTATGTGAACTTGTATATAAATGGAATTTTAAAAAAGGCATGTTATGCCCAATTAAGTAATTTCTCCTATGAAACGTTCTAAATAAATCATTACGAATAGGATTGTAAATAGATAAAAAAATAAAACCCAAAAAGATCTTGGATTCCCAACACTCTACGACAAGCCAAAACCTTCTCTTCTACCCATTCCATTTGGGAGTGTAAGCCACATATTAAAGAGTTTTGCTTGAGGACAAGCAAAAGTTCAAGTGTGGGGGTATTTGATGTGTGTAAAATGCAACATATAAATTACATCAAATAAGGCATAAAACTAACCCTTTTTAAGTACTAATATTGGAAAAAGAGTGTTTTTGTCTTCCTTTTTTATTTTCAGGTTTAAATGAGCTCAAAAACACAAAAGAAGCAAAAAGACAGCTAAATCCAACATAAATACAAGGAAAGGAACATAAGTGGACTGCCCGACCCCTCAACGGCATCTTTCCAAGCAAAATAGAGAAGGCAGAAGACTGAACACACCCCGTGCTCAGCCAGCACGGGGCCGTGCCCAAGAAGCAGCAGAAAAGACAAACCTATAGAAGCTTCTATTGCCCACCACGGGGCCGTTCCCAGTGAAAAAGGGGGCGTGGCGAAAGTACAGCAGGCGCATTAATTGTAATTGCGAATTACAATTAATGAAGAGAGAGAGTGTCAGACAGGCACGGGGCCGTGTCCAGCGGACACGGGGGCGTGCCCAGCCTTCTGTTCAGCCTATAAATAGGAGTGCTTGGTTTCATTTCAACTCATCCCTTGGCACACCACCTCTCTCACACTTCATCCACCACCCACCACCATCACAACACCATCATCCACCACCATCATCCATTGTCCATCGTAGAGTGTGTGAGTCATCTCGGGATCCAAGATTGATCGTAAGAGTTCTTGACAATCAGGGCCATGTTTGCCTAAGTCTCTTACATCACTTGGTGAAGACAAAGTGTCTAGTATAATACTTTTTATTTCTAATCTTTTGCACTTTTTATTTGGTTTTGTATTAATGACTTTAATAACTAGTTACTTATGTTGAAGGTGATCTTTCCTTATCGTTTGTCCGTGGTGTCTTGGCATTATTTTACTGTCTATATAAAATAAAATATTTTCACCATTCATATCTCCACGGTCTATATGGAGGTATGTTGGCTACCTGGTCGGGGGTTAAGGGAATGGTTTGGTGAAGGTCTTGCCATTGTTCAGCGTTTAGAGGTCCTGCAATGGACCTGGGTCAAATTTAGTAGGACCTCCTTCAATGCTTCACGGTATTGGATGGCGGGGGTCCAAACTCTTTGATCCCCTCATAAGTTAACTACTAGTAATACTATAACCCGGCTATTTAGGACTGTATCCCTGCTGACTCAGACTACTTAGTCGAGGGTAACGTCACCGCCAAAAGCGGGGCCTACCATAATACTGCATTAATAACTTAATTCATTATCTTCCAATAATCCACCCTTTTAGGATTGTATCCTTACTGACTCAAACTACTGGGGTGAGGGTAACGTCACCTTCAAAAGAGGGGCCTACTACAATAACTAAGATAATATCTTAATTATGTGTAAAAGTGCGGAAATAATCAAAGGTTATACTAGATACGAGTCGGAACCAAGTGATTCATCTTGTCTATCTGTTTTTTTTTTTTTTTTTTTTTCAGTATTTTAGTTAGTTTTTATTTTTCTTAGTTTAAAACATTTTTTCTAACCTTTTTATTTTGATTAGACGTTGAGGATAAACCGGTACTAAAAGCTCTTGTGTCCTTGGACGACCTCGGTATCTTACCAACGCTATACTACGCTAACGATGGGTGCACTTGCCCATATGTGTGTTTAGTGTTAGTAAAATATCGTGTTTTATAAATTTAAAACTTGGCTAAAAATAAGTGTTAAAAGGGCTTAAAATATACACCTAATATATATAACACTTCGCACGCATCATGTACCATGACCTGCGTACGACTTATTGGTGGCCTGGCATGAAAAGGGACATTGTCGTATATGTTTCTAAATGCCTTACTTGCACGAAAGTGAAGGCTGAACAACAACGCCCTTCAGGACTCTTAGAACAACCCAAAATCCTATTCTCGAAATGGGATGGTATCGCTATGAACTTTATTACTAAGTTACCTCGAACACCTTCTGTAACCCCCGGCTCTTTTGTACTTTCCATATATAGAAAGTTTTGTTCGTATTTCTATTTTTGGGAACTTTGTATTCTTGTAATTCGTCTTTTCGTTGTAATCGTTGTAAAACCGAGACTTGGATCATTAATGAAACTCGTATTTTGTTACAAATATGTTATACAAACTTCATATATGCTCGTATGTTCGAATTGGTGAATCAATTGGTGTTTAATTGTTATTCTTGGAAACTATGTGCCAAAATTGTAATTGATCTAAACATACGCATAAAACGTGTCTTGAACGTGAACGACACTTGATTTCGATACTCATACGCATAATTATATTCGGTTTATACTCCTCATACTTAAATGTACCTCAAACTATGCTTTTGTGACAAATATGGCCCTTAAATACCCTAAAATCATCAAATACACAACTCTAGGGGCCAAAATGTAATAAATGAAACTTATATCCGGAACCTTAAGAGCGCGCGGCCCGCGTGGACTTACCCTGTCCCCTTACGCGGCCCGCATGGACCTCAGGTCTGCAGAAAACATCTCAGATCGCGACCAGATTCGTTTTTGAGCGGGATTTCTTTGTTTAAACCGAGTTTTAGCCTTAATTATCCCCCCAAAACAACCCTAATCACTCCCCTATAAGTACCCACGGTCCTCCAAGCACTTGGACACTTTCAACACTCTCAAATCTCTCCTAAACACTCTTAAGTTCTAGCAAGAATCTGCATTTTCGGACAGATTCATACTCTTGCACAAAAGTGAGTATAACTTGCTCATTTCTCAACGAAATTACTTGATTCTTCTTCCTACTTGCTTGGATAATCATGGGGTTTGATTCCTTGACTTCTCCTTGGAGAAATCAGACCTGGAATTGCTCTGAAATGGTCCAAGAACTTTCTGTTTTGTTACATACTCTTTCAAACTTGTTTAAACTTCATCCAACTTGTGTCTAACACATCTCACACCAATGTCCTAATGCTTATAACCTCTCTTATGGTTGGTTAAGCTTAAAAACATGGTTAAGACACTTAAATCAGAGGATTAAACCTCATAAACTTTCTGTTTTGTTAGGGTATTTAACCCACAAGTCATGTCAAGCTTAGACTTTGATGAATGAGTGATTGTGGAACAACTTGGGTTGTTCCAACATAAAATCCTCACATGATTTGATGATTTCTTTTAGTTTAGATTATTTACATACTTGTATTAATCCTAGTTCTTGACCCTCCTTGGTTGTCTTTACATCAAGTGAAGTGGTGAACGTTCAAGGGGTTCCTAAATGGAAGCTTGTCTTCCTACCCCATACATGACATCCATGAATAACTCGAGGTGACTAAATGAAGATCTTAATCTTCTACCTCCTACATGAATTATTGAACTAAGTAATATGTAATACATAACCTAGAAACTATATATATTCATTCGAACCTTTAATGTTGAACTTGTGTTTACATGTTAAAGTAGTAGAATATCATCTAAAACCTAAAGTACCAAGTATGATTCTAATGGGCGTATTACCCATGAAAGCATTCTAACCATATTGGTTACATAGTGTCATACAAGGGTTACTAAGTTAAAGATGATTATTTTTCGTATCATATTTTATTCTACTTTATGTAATGTTAAGACTCCAAATTTATAATCTTTCGTTGAACGCCAAACTCACACACCTACGTTTCCTTGTGTAGAAGGACTAGGTGCTCCAACTTAATCCATCCACCAAACTCGCTCGCGGGATTTCAAGTAGGAAAGCTTGCAACCACCGTGAGTATACTCGATCCTTTTTTCCCTTTTATACTTTGGGATGCAACATGTATAATTATGCAAATACTTTTGAACTAAACATACTCAATCCTTTGAACGAAGCATGAAACTAATGTGACTTACTTGCTATTCTTGTATGCTCTATGAACGATTTGGAACGTTATATGCTCATTGACTTTGCTCGCCCACCTTAACAATTATAGCGCTATAGGATTAACGTCCCGCCTGCTATTCTATTTGGGTATTGTTAAGTTACCACCCCGCTGAACGATTGGGATTAGGCTATTTTATGCGTTGTGTTCTAGGGTTTGATCATATTGTACGCCAAAATTCCATACTAGGAATCACATATTATGAATCATGTTGGATTTGAGCTTTTATTCTATTATGCTATGTAAACAAACTTGTATACTCGCTCATTGCCTTTGCATTGAAACTCTATTTTAATACATGTTGCAGGTTGATTATTGAAGTATGGATGAATGATGAAACAAGTTTAGGGTGGACTAGATACACACCTTAAATCTATTTATCTTTTGTTGATTTGAATTTGAACAATGTTGTATTTCCATTTTACATGTTGTATGACAATTTAGTTCTTGCAATGAAATTTGAATTTAATTAAATATTGTCACATAGTGTTATGATGTTTTGAGCAATTTGTTCGTCTCATCCCGATGTTTCCGCCATCGGTTGGGGTGTGACACCTTCTGGTCACGATAGTATATGGGTGATAGTTGATCGATTGACCAAATCTGCCCACTTTCTTCCTATTCGTGAAGATTACATGGTGGAGAAACTTGCTCGAATCTATACTGATGAGATTATATGCCGTCATGGCATACCTCTTGACATAATCTCGGACCGCGATGGTCGTTTTACTTCACGTCTTTGGCAAATCTTCCAATCCGCTATGGGTACTCACTTGAATCTTAGCACGGCCTTTCATCCTCAAACGGATGGACAGACCGAGCGTACTATTCAGACCCTAGAGGATATGCTCCGTTCTTGTGTCATCGACTTTGGTGGTAACTGTGATGTACATTTACCATTGATTGAGTTCTCGTACAACAACAGCTATCATTCCAGTATTCAGATGGCCCCCTTCGCAGCTCTGTATGGCCGCAAGTGCCGATCTCCTCTCAGCTGGCATGAGATTGGTGACAAGCAGTTTACTGGCCCCGAAATAATTCAAGAGACAACGGATAAGATTCTTCAGATCCGTGATAACTGGATCAAGGCTAGGAGCAGACAAAAGAGTTATGCTGATAGTAGGCGTAAGCCTCTGGAATTTAATGTTGGTGACCGAGTCCTTCTCAAGGTATCTCCCTAGAAGGGAGTAGTTCCTTTTGTAAAGAAGGGAAAGCTCGCCCCTCGCTATGTGGGTCCCTTCAAGATACTCGAAAGGATTGGCAAGGTGGCGTACAGACTCGACTTGCCACTAGAGCTAAACAACGTACACCCAGTGTTCAACGTATCTAATCTACGTAAATGCCTAACCGACGAGGAACTTCAGGTTCCCCTTGAGGACTTGCAAATAAATGAAGCTGTGCAATTTATGGAGAAACCGGTCGAAATCATGGATCAAACTGTCAAGCGTCTGAGGCGCAGCAAAATTTCCATTGTTAAGGTTCGATGGGAAGGAAAGTGTGGTGCCGAATTCACTTGGGAATTGAAAAGTGATATGAAGGCCAAGTATCCACAGCTCTTCGAGCAGTCTTCTTCTAAGATTTCGGGGATGAAATCTCCTAAAGGAAGGGAGACTGTAATGCCCAGCGTCCCTAAACCTTAGGTATTTGTCAGACTTAGTCCCTGAAGTTTAGCTAATTGGCAAGTCTAGCCCTTGAACTATATGATGTGTGATACTTTATTATCTTGATAAATCTATATGCTTGAATGTCTAAATCTATGTTTGGAATGTCTAATTCTATATGCTTGGAATGCCTAACCCTATATTTGAAATGCCTAAATCTATGTTGGAATGCCTAAATCTACGTTTGAAATGTCTAAATCTATTTGGTGCTTGACTCTTTAGACTCGTGAAACTTGATTCTTGGTTAAACGAGAGACTAGAGTCTTGTCACTGGCGGAATCTATTAATCTTGAAAACTTTTGTGTTTATGATGTAATCTAGTTATTCTTTTACCAAATAATGCGCAACGCTTAATCTTACACGCGAAAACAGGAACACGGAAGGGATGGATTGGCCGATGTGGCACCCGATCGGATGACCACCTGATCGGATGACCAATCGATCGGATGACCACCTGATCGGATGACCACCCAATCGAATGGCCACTCGATCGAGTTGCCACCCGATCCATGCACACCTTCACCTTTCCGACCCTCCTCCACACTATAAATAGGCCTGTCACATCACTTTATTCCCTGATGTGACAGCCTTGTTCGACCAGACGCACGAACACTACCTTTCTTCATTTTCCCGTCGATTTCGGTACGTTTTAAGCTAGATCCTTGTACTTTCTTGATCTACACTTCATTCTCTACGTGATTCACCGTTGAAATCACACTTTTCACCATGAAATCTATCAGATCTGAGTTCTTGAGGGTGATGTCATCATGGTGGTTTGTACAAACTGTTGTATGACGTCATTTCTGGCAAGATTTAGCTTGGATCTAAGGAATTTCATACGATTTTACACTAAATCTAAGGGGTTGTTTGTTTACCTCTTAATGAGGCTCTTAATGGTTCAGACCTCTTACTGGTTCAACACTTAATGGTTCAAACCTCTTACTGGTTCAGCACTTAATGGTTCAGACTGTTTGTTTCATGAGAAGATGTCTGAATGGTACAGACATTTGCCTCTGAATGGTAAAGATTTATACAGAGTCTGAATGGTTAAGACCTCTAATATGAATTGGTCAGACATTTGCCTCTGAACGGTTATGCATTATACAGACTCTTAATGGTTCAGACCTCTTACTGGTTCAGCACTTAATGGTTCAGACCTCTTACTGGTTCAACACTTAACCATTCAGATGTTGCCAAACACCCCCTAAGTTAAATCTAGACTTTTTCATATAAAACTTAAGTTTCTTCATTTTTTCTTCAATCTTTTACTTTAAAATGGTGTGATCCGGTTCTGAACGGACTATAGGCTCGATTATTAGTCTAGAGTCGACTTAAGGATGGATTTCTACAAGAGAATGATGGCCGGAATATGGATTTTGACATAAATGTTATCGCGAACAGTAACTGATCGGACTGGGGTGGTTCCCACCTGATCAGAACGGCTGCGCTACGATGAGTTTATCATTGTCACAATACGTACCATCCCGCCATCGTTAAACTTAGAAAATTTTACAAGATAATAAATGGAACAAGGGTCACCCGATCGAGCGGCAACCCGATCGGACAGCCGTCCGATCGGATAGCCACCCGATCAGGTGACACTTGTCTCGCAGCCTTGAAACTTGAACTTGGAACCTTTGACCGAGTAGCAACCCGATCGGATAGCCATCCGATCAAGCAGTCACTCGATCAGAGGGACCAAAGCACTTAATACTTGGATCGAGTGGCAACCCGATCGGGCAGCCACCCCCCCCCCACCTTATGGAATTTGAATCAAGTAGCAACCCGATCGGATGGCCTTCCGATCGGGCAGCCATCTATTCCACTCTCACACTAAGCCACCCGATCGACTGGCAATCCGATCAGATAGCCATCCGATCGGACAGCCATCCGATCCAGTGACTGTTCCAACACTTTGCGTAACCTCGTTATTCTACCCGACTCTTATCCTGTTGTAATCTAATCAGGCGAATTCTAAAAGAGCTCCCTTTGATCCAATAACGGTCTATACCGTTAAGCAATCACTGTGAGTATACTCGATCCCTTTTTGCTTTAAACTTTGGGATGTAACATGTATTCAATAAACTATGATACTTGAGACTTTACAAACTATACTCCATCCTACATGTACATGAAACTTGTGCATTCTAGTATTCTATTTTGTGATATGTGACGTTTAATCTAGGGTGTGTAGTTCCGCCTTAACAATAGTAGTGCTATAGGAGGTGCACCTCTCCCATTATTCTCAGGGGGTATTGTTAGGAGGATTCTAGTTTACCTTGAGTCTTGGGTAAACACTAAAGCATCGGGATACTTGGGCTATCACTACGTGGACTGTGACACTAGCACGGCTGAAACTATTTTATTCTTACACTGTGGATATGATTTTTTTTTAATCTATTATGCTATTATTCAAACTTGTATACTCGCCAATACTTTGTATTGATATTTTAATACATGTTGCAGGATGATAGGTTGCTATGGAACATCTGGAAAATCGAGCTAGGAGATGCCTAGAAATGTCACTTAAGTAATTTAGACTTTTGAACAATTTTGTTATGTGATGTAATTTTTGATGATGATGATGCTTGTTGACATTTGACAATCTATATCATGAACTTTGCTTAACTACTATTGAAATATCTAGTGTTATGGAATCTCATGAGCAATCTGAACGCTTAGTGCTCGCACCCCGATGTTTCTACCATCGGTTGGGGTGTGACACACATGTTGGCGAAGTGGTTGGGATCACCACACGCATAGCAAGCTCTAGCATTGACCGCGGGTGCATGAGCCGCTTGGTGGCCTTGGGGAGCAGCAAGTAGAGCTTGATGAGCAGGAGCTTGACCTTGAGTTGGAGCAGGGTTTTGACGTGGACCTGACGGCAGTTGGCGGTGAAATGGCTGTACATGTTGCAATGCGCACAGTATCTGCAGGTGATTCCCACTGGGTGGTGATAAGTACAAGTAGAGCAAATCGGATGAGGACCAGTGTACGCACGCTTTGCCGGTGGTGCGTTGGTAACCGGGGCCGCTACTTGGCGGTGTTGTTGTTGCTGAGGAGCTGGAACTGATTGGAGTGGGGCAGCATTGGTCACAACGCAGTTCTTGTTGCTGGAACTGTTGTTGTTCTTTCTCTTCCGTCTCGAGAGCTTGGATGACTGAGGAGCGGTGGCTGTTTCAGCAGTTGCAGTAGTGGTAGCTTGATGCAGATTCTTGGGAGCTTTATCACAAATACCAGACTTGACTCGCTTGTCGTTGATCTCAGCAGCGAGCAAGTAGGTTTCTTCAATCGTTGTCGTCTTTGCTGCTTGAACAAAATCAGCCACGCAATCCGGAAGAGCACGGATATACTTCTTGATGGCGATTTCGGGCGTCTTGACTTGGTCCGGACAGATTATACTCAACTATTTGAAGCGCGCAATCAAACCAGCGTTGTCACCATCTTTCTGCTTAATGTGCCAGAATTCATCCTCTAACTTTTGGCGCTCATGGGGAGGGCAGAACTCTTCCATCATCATGTCCTTCAACTTATCCCATGATAGCCCATAAGCTGCATCATTTACGCGTTTGTTTCTCTCGGCCGTCCACCAGTCTAAAGCGCGGGACTGGAAGACGCCAGTTGCCTTGAGAGTACGGAGATTGTCAAGACAACCACTCTGACGCAGGGTGACCTTGATAGAATCGAACCATTGGAACATGGCCGTGGGACCATCTTCACCAGTAAACTCTTTCGGTCCGCAGGCTTTGAACTGCTTGAAGCTAAAAGCAGCTTTTGGCGAATCAGTTCGGGACCCTTCAGAAGACTTGCTTGTATTCTCGTTTAGTTCACTCATAATCTGGGGAATGACTTTAGCGATTTGGTTGGCGACGAGAGAAGTAAGTCGCTTGTCGGCGTGCTTACACCTAGCAGCTCGTGAGTGTAGGGATCCAGATGACGACATTGTCTGCAACAGACAGCACCATAGGATTCAAAACACTTATTCGATCACTCCTAGTATAGTCTAGCGATTCACCATAAAGCTCAGGAACACGTATCCACATAAACACAGAATCATATAGGCACATAACACATAAGCACATAATCATGTAGAGCACAGAAACACGTAGGCACGTAAGGCACAGGAGCACATAAGGCAGTTAGAATACAGAAACCTAACTATATGTTGTACGTATTCCCTATCCTTCACAGCACATTTAGCGATCAAATACAGCGATTGCGAGTATCGGGCAGCGGTTGCGAATAATGACCAGTGATTTGTTAGCGTGTTGAGGTAGATGTGCAATGCGAGTCGTGCGTGTTGATCGAAACGAAGAGCGAAAAGTGGGTAAATCACCAGGATTGAAATAGGTAGCCACGTAAAAACACATAAAATCCACATAAAATCGATATAGCACAGAGTTGGCTGCGGCAATTCCAGAATCGAAACACATAAAATTCGAGGATGGATTGTCTCGGCTTGATAGACGTCGACTATCCAAAGTGATTCGACTATTCACAAGGACTTCAAGTACACACTTTGGCCTTCGGAACTGTGCTCTCGCTTCGATTTGAGCGATCGGCACGCATCCTTCCAGTTACGGTGTGACCTCAAGTCGTTGGAGTCCGTCGAGACTTTGGTGAGAGTTTGTTAAACCACATTAGAGGGTGGAACGAGTCATCAAGGTTTTCGGGTTTCACCCCTAACTTAGCGACTTTGTTTCTGCTTGTGTGATGAAATCACGAGATTGATAAGAAGATTTGCGTCGAAGTATAGATTTCACTCCTGATTCAACGCAAATTCTCTTGTTTTATAGTAAAAATAACAATTCGAACAAATAATCTGGTCGAGAGTTTGCGGTTTTCACACCTAATATTAACCAGATCATTTTTTTGTGTGTGTGTGTGAAATCAACCTTAGGAAAGCCTGATCTTGCACGAAACTGTAGTATGCGATGTTCGCGCAAGTGTGTAGTGTACAGCGATATCGAGCGAGATATAGCGAGTAAGCTCATACAAAACCCCTACTGGGTATGCACAAGTCGGTCTGTTGGTACTTAGACTATAGACTAGGTCGTTCTAATACATCAACCCGGACTAGGTCGAGTCTTGCCTAATTCCCTATAGTTATGGCTCTGATACCAATCTGTCACACCCCAACCGATGGCAGAAACATCGGGGCATGGCACTGAGCGAAACAGATTGTCCATGAGTATCCATAACAACTATTCATTACCAGATAATTAAAACGTCATGTCCCATACCACAACATATCCAAATAAAACAGTTATTACAAATAATTGTCTCATAAACAAGTACTGCTCCGACGACTCAGATTTAAGCGTGACATAACTAGACCCCTAGCTTGATTCATCAAAGCACAGCAATCCCTAGCATCTTAAGCACCTGTCACATACGTTAAAATAAAGGTCAATACACGTAGTGTAAAGGTGAGCATACAAGTTTGATAATGGCATAATAGAGTTCGAAATCGTTTACGTATAACCAGCATGTACAACGTATAATGTGAAGCATGTAAGTTATCGACAAAGATCCTATCAATACCAATGACTGCAAGTTGACTGCGAGTAGCGAGTGCGCATCACATGTTCACCACTGTGAACACGTGAAGTAATTGTCCTTAACAACCCCTGAATAAACAGGTGTTGAGTCCAAACTATAGTACTATCGTTGCTAAGGCAGGTAGACAGCAATCAATGTGTTAACATAACAAACAGCCATTCATCGAGTCACGTATAACATGCATTAGAGGTCAGCGGATAAATAGTGTTTGCGTTGTATGTTCAATGTGATTTAGAATAAGTAACGTATGTAACAATCAAAAGTGCATAAAGAAAAAAGGGATCGAGTATACTCACAGATAGCGTTTAACTTAATAAACACTGCCTTGGATTGAAGGGAGCCCTGAGAGAAATTAGCCTGAACAGTTATCGATAGCATAAACGATAAGCGACGCGTAAAACGATGCAAGTGTACCAAGGATCGGATGGTAATCCGATCGGATAGCAATCTGATCGGATGGCCAGTCGATCGGGTGGCAATCCGTTCGGATGGTCATCCGATCGGATGGCCATTCGATTGGATTGACACCTCGTTTGGTGAGGATGTGTTTGTGTATGATGGTTTGTCCTTTGAAGTTTTCGTTGTAGCATTTTAAAAATAGAGAAGTATCTCTACCTCTCAGATCGGTCGATCGGACGGCGATCCGATTGGCGAGGCTTCTCAGTTGAGAACAAGTTCACAGCAGGACGGTCACTCGATCGGATGGCTATCCGATCGGGTGGTAATCCGTATCTATTGAACATGTTGAAAATTGATTAAGTATCAAAGTCCCAAACGTCACACGATCGGGTGGTCGTTCGATCGGATGGAAATCCGATCAGACGGTAATCTGTTCTACGTCCAGATCCTTGAAATGTTTAAATAAAAGTTTAAGTATAGAACCAAGTGCAGCCCGATCGGATGGCCGGTCGATGGGATGGCAATCCGTCCCAACGGTCTGATTGACTTGACACTTGATTCCATTTGAAGTTTTGTAGTTTTGAACGACACGTTTTGATATCTTGCTTGAACAACCGAAACCTTATCTCGACCCAAGTGGCCCGTTCGAACAGGAACCAACCTAGTCCGACCAGTTCACGGTTCGAGACGGTTGTTCATGTTCAAACCCGAAATTAATTATCTCTCGGATAGAATTCAGATCTTGAACTAACCTATCACTAAGAAAGAGTAGAAGATCAGAACGAGCTCCGATTCTATCGGGTTTGAGTGCATTGAGTGTAAAAGAGTTGAAAGAAAGTTGGAAAACCTTCTTTTAATCCTTTCAACCATGAATTTGTGTTCGAAAACATTGATTATTCATGTGGAAATCCTTCAGATCTAAGTTGTTCTTGGTGGAATGAAGCCAAACTTTGAAGTTCATAAGAACTCCATGATGACATCACCCTAGAACACCTCAAATCCGATGATTTCATGGTTAAAAGTTGAGATTCAAAGGTGAAAATGATGAAGAAGTTCGTGTAGATCATAGAAGTACAAGATTTAGGTTGAAAACTTACAAAAATTGAGAGAAATGAGGGCTGGAAGTCGGCTGGTCGAACAAGGGAGCTGTCACATCACAAATGATGTGACAGGTAGGTATTTATAGGGTTTCCCAAAAAGGAAAGTGGGTAAGTGACGGGTCGACCGGGTGGCAACTCGATCGGGTGACAGCCCGATCGGGTGGCAATTCGATCGGATGACAATCCGATCGGTTGGCAATCCGATCGGATGGCCACTCGATCGGTTGGCCACTCGACCCTAGTGTTCTAGTGTTCGGCGCGATGAGTTTTGTTGATGCGATTCGAGCGAGCGATGCGATAGTATTACCCATTAGTTACTCAAATAACATAACTACTATATCTAACATACAATCACTGTAATTAACTTGCGTTTAGCATTTGCGATTCGATTTTGATGCGATAGACTTGCGATTGCGATTAACACCTCAACATAAACATAACATGCACAAGTAACATATAAATAGCACACACGCGTAAAACAATATCCAGAACACATAATTCGAGTTGCGATGCGATAGCGATAAGCGATAAGTCTATTAAACATGCGATTAAACCTCAATTATTAATAGATACTCCACATAATACAACTAAAGCAATTAAATAAATAGGTTCGTTTACAAGTCAAAGAAGTCAAAACAGTAGTTGAGCAAGGAGTGACGGATCGCAATTAGCAATCTTTTATTCCTTTGACTTCAATCTTGACTTTGACTTTGACTTTGACTTTCGAAACACGGGGTGTTACATAATCATCGTGGAAACCTTCCATTTCGATGTACACTTTGTGCGAAATATGTTGTTACGTAGCCATGCGTTGTCATCTTGGCTACGATCGCACTAAGAGCCCGCTGAATGATAAGGACTTCCCCGTGGTCAGGATACAACGTCTCAGTGTGTTCTTCAGTGGTCTCATTGTCGGTGTCATAAACGGGTAGAGTTTCGTCTGTTAGAGCCACGATTTGCCGGTTGGGACAATCCCGGCGAAGGTGACCGATACCTTAACATTTGTAACACCGCAAGACGGACGGAACAGTGGGTGGGGGTGTTAGTGCATTATGTCTATTGACTTCGTCTTGTATCGAGTCATGTAATAGGATAGAATGAATAGTGCTCGAGTTGTTAGAAACTGGTTTTAGTAAGATTGTTGGTAATTTCGTTTGAAAGAGCCAAGGGCAAGTTCAAATGAAATTAACTTCGTTTGAACATGTCTTGACCATTTCAAACGGAATCACCTAGTCTATATATAGGAGAGCACTTGTGTTATTTGTAACGGAATTAGGTTGTGTGATTCGGTAACGAAGTGCTGCCGGATTGTCTCTAGGTGCTGTAATTCTATCAGATTAATACAAGAGACATTTATAATTACATCGAGCGTCTGTTTCATTGATTCCGCCTTTGATTCGGATAAACAACTCTTCTGATCGACTCATTCGGATCATACAATGATCCTACAAGTGGTATCAGAGCTCAGGAGGAAGAGTTTAGCTTGATTACATCAGATTTCTGACTTCTACACCTTCTTTTTCAAATTGGACAAGATTTCACGGTCAAAATGGATTGAATTTCTCACATTACATGCGAAACTGTGTTTTAACTAAGCCTTGAGAGAATCAGACCTAAATACGGCTTAAAAGTGACAAAAATGGGACAAAAACGTAATTCCGTTTGAACGAGCATTATAATTTCGTTTGAAATCTGCATTTGATCTCGTTTGAAACAGTATTTCCGCTTGAAATCTGCATTTAATTCCGCTTCAAAGGGTTATCTCGTTTGAAAGATTCAAACGAAATCAACTTATTTCGCTTGAGATTGTCAGTCAACTGATTTCGTTTGAGATTGTCAGTCAACTTATTTCGTTTGAGATTGTCAGTCAACTAATTTCGTTTGAGATTGTCAGTCAACTGATTTCGTTTGAAGTTGCCAGACAAGTAATTTCGTTTGAAGTGTCAACCAAAGTAATTTCGCTTGAACAAGGGGTTCCGTTTGAAAGTGCAATCTCGTTTAAAAGTGGACTTTGTGTGTCAAGATCATTTCACGTCAACTGAGTGTCAGTTTGTTTCAGTTTATTTGATATTGTTTATACCGATTGTGTTTGTTTGATTGTTTTTGTCTCCAGGTTATTCAAGAAATAATCATGGCTGAAGAATTTTACAACACATTCTACAATGCGTTCACAACCGAATCTTCCAAAACGTCAACTATTACACCAAAGTCAATTACAAAAGTGGTCAATGAAAACATCAATCACGACAATTTTTATGGAACTTATTCCAAACCACCCAAGCTGGATAATATTAAAGATTATACTTGGTGGAAAGAACAGTTTCTCAACTGGGCAAAAGCGTATGCACACGAGAGCTGGTTCTGTCTAGAGTTTGGATATGAGAGACCAAAAGATGACAAAGGAGAGGAAATTCCCATGAAGAAATTAGGCATTAAGGACAAAAAGGAATTCTCATCTGAATAGAGAATGATTGCTTTGATCCAGTCGGTAATTAGAAACGACATTTTTGCATTGCTTAACCATGATGGATCATCAAAATCTGTTTGGGAAGCTTTACGAGTTAAAGCTGAGGGGGTAAACAGATTAAAAAGAACAAAATTGCTTTGCTAAAGAAAGAATTTGATCTGTTTGATAGCATTAAAGGGGAGTCTGTGAGGCAAATGATAGAAAGGTTTTGTCACCTAAAAATTAAACTAGAAAGGTTTGAGATTGTGAAAACAAGGGAGGAAATTATTGATAAAGTCATAGAAGCATTACCACAAGCTGATCAGTGGCAAACGTTTGTCTTTATTTTGAAGAATGATGCTTTGTATGAAACAATTTCTCTTGATACATTATTTGAAAAGATTGAAACTCATGAGCTTGAATTGCAGAAACAGAACAAGATGAGCAGTTCGTCACATCATCAGAATGTTGGTCTATATTACAAAGGCAATTTACCTTCGGTGAAAGTTGATAGTTCACCAAAGACAGCATTCAGTGGTGAGAGGACAAAAGAACCTCAGACAAGCTCATCAAGCTACAATCCGGGTTATCATTCATCGGCTTCAAAAGCTAGTTCTGAAGAAGCAGAGGAGATACTGTGCAACATTGCTCTTAAGTTGAAGAATTCTCCGGCAATGAGCATTAATGCAGCTAAGCAGCAAATGAGCTTCCTTGCATCAGTTCTGGAATCGTATAAAGGTCTTGTAGCAGGCAAGATTGGAAACTCTGAGTTAACCAAAGAAGTCTACGACCAAATCGATCCGGAAGAAATGGAACTCATTGACATCCGCTGGTGTTTAGCAAGTTGCATCTGCAGAGCTCAGAGATATATGGAGATTACTGGAAAACAATCTCTTGGTGGTGCATCTACAAAGCTTGGATTTGATAAATCCAAGGTGACCTGCTTCAGATGTAAGCAAAAAGGTCATTTCAAGAGAGAATGCAATAATTCTACGGTTGGAGGAAATGAACATCCGTTCAGTGACGATTATTATCGAAAAGCGATTTACCACCGTAGCAGGGAAGAGCCAAATATGATCGAAGATAAACCCAGAGAGAAGTTAAGAGCTTGTGCTGTAATTCACGATGATGAAGGATATGATTGGAGTCAGATTCTTCCAGAAGAAGATCGTTTGGAAAATATAGTTACAGCTCATGGCAGAAACACATCAAAAAGTCAACATTATGTTTTTGTTGCTGAAATCAAAGATGAAAACAAAGAAGAAAATGTTGTTGCTGAGGTCAAAGAGAAAACCAGAGAAGAGATTTTGAGTGAGAAAACATACCAAGAAAGAAACATTGCCTTGAACAGAATGAATGAAATGCAAGAAGAGTATGAGAACGCCGTCAGCAGTAGGAGATGGGATAAGAAGAGAGAGTGTATTTCAACAGAGAAGGTGAACCTGTCGTTCCGAAGAAAGATATAATTTTTGAAGATGTTCTTCTCATATTCCTTCATCTGCCGAATACTATAGAAATGTATTAAAAGATGACACTTATGCAAGAAGGCATGAAAAGGAAATAAGATATGCCATGACATCGTGTTTGAGGAAGAGGAATGAAGAAAGATTGAAGAAGAATGTTGAGTGTATGGTTGAAAAATTGAAGAAGGTTGCTGAAGATGTGAAAGTCGAAGCTGTGAAAGTAGAGAATGTGAAGGTAGAAGAAAAAGTTGCTGAAAAGGTTGTGGTGAATGTAGAAGTTGAGAAAGTCGTTACTGAAGAACAGCAAGTTGTTGGAGAAGATGTGAAGAAAGCAGAAGAAGAAGTAAAGAATGAGAATTTGGAAGCTGGTGATGTTGGTGATGAAGCTGGTGTTGAAGGAAAGAAGTATGATGCTGATCAGACAGATGTAGCAAAGAACACCGAGGTGCCAATCACTGAGGTAAATTCTGATTCTGAAACTGAAATCAAAACTGTTGAACAGTGCAAGAAATGCATGGAAACGTGCAGTGCTTGTACTGAAAAAGACAAACAATTCAATAAAATTGAAGAAGTTTTCAAAAATAAATACAAATAAATGTTTGAAAATGAAAAGGTTTTGAAAGATAATGAAGAAAAACATTTGGAAAAATGTAAAAAGTTAGAAAAAGAAAATGAAGTTTTGAAAGAAAATGTTTTGAAAAAGACAGAAGAATGTGAACAAAAAGAAATTGTTTGTCAAGAAATGAAAAAGGAATATGATTCAATAAAATTGGCATATCACATTACAAAAGAATCATATGAAAAAGTGAAGGATGAAATGAAATTTGCTCAATCAAGAATGAATTACTTATCTGAAACAACTAAAGAGCTTAAACGAATGTATGAGATAAAACAAGGTGTTGTTAATTCCTATATTAAGGATGTTGCTAAGCTAAAGCGACAGATTGCTGATTTAGAACAGGATAACAACAAGTTAAAGAGTTATCACGTGTCGTCATATGTGCTTGAACGTATTTTCAATATAAAACCGGGAGATGGTGAGTCTGAGCAAAACAAGAAGGGTATTGGCTCAGAGTTTCATCAAGTTCCACCACCGGAAAAGTTTGCATTTGATGATGATGAAAAGGTCGAAAAAGCTTTCAACATGGTAGATCAATTGCCAGATAACATTGACATAACCTATTCCAAATCTGATGATTCTAGTGATTCAGAGGTGGTAGGTAAGGTCGTTGAAAGTGTGTTGAAAGAAGAGTCGGTTGATACAGGTAAATCTGAATCACAGGATGAAAATGAAGGAAATTTTCATGATGGATATCTGAAAAACACAAAATCCGAGAAAAATTTGAATGATGATTCAAAAGGATTGATTTATACCATGATTGGATCAGACAAATTATTCTTAGATGTTGTATTCCCGATTCAGAATGTGATTTCAGAAAAGGTTGATAAAGTTTTCAAAATGGTTGAGATTGAAAAATTCGAAATTCCAAAGTTTGCTGGAAAAGGTCACAAAACTTTTTATAAGAAACCTGATTACAAAAATAAAAACATGAAGGCTGGTTTGGGTTATAAAAGGAAACAAAGTCGAAATAAAAACGAATCATCAAATTTTCAGACAAAGATGAATTTTGTTCATGGAACAAGTTCTGAAGAAGAGAAAGAACTCAAATTTAGGCGTCAGTCTAATGAAGAGTTCTATGCTCAAAAGAAAAAGCAACAACCACATGTTAAAGATGTGTCCAAGAGAACATGTTTCAAGTGTGATCAGATAGGACATCTTGCACGAAAGTGTCCGAATCTGAAACCTGTGGATGTTGACAAAAAGAAGTCTGAAAATGTTGAGAAACAGAAATCTGAGGATGTGAAACAAAGGTCGACCAGATTTGATTCAAAACAAACTTGGAGATATAACACAAACAAGTTTGTTTCGAACCAAACTTGGAAATCAAAACCGAATAGGTTCGATTCAAGACAGACCTGGAATTCTCACACACCCAGAGTCAGAACAACTCAAAGTTGGAAAACATCCGTTGATATGACAAAACCCCAAGAGTTTTGGAAACCAAAAGTTGTTGTTCAAAATCAAAATGTTCAAAAAGAGTCACATTTTTATAAACGAGGTACTCCTAAAGGACAAACATGGAGTATTAAGAAACAAGTGACTTCGGTAAAAGATGAGAAAATTGAAGTTAAAGATGAAAAAGTCTTTGTTCAGAATGACAAAGATTTTCCGAAGTTAAATGATGCATATTGTGTTGAAATGCCTAAGGTCAAACAAACCTGGGCTAAATTGTTCAAGTAATCAAGTAGTTTGAATGTGCAGGTGCTCAACAAAACCAAAGATTGTGAGATTGGAAGTTGGAGCAGCCTGGCACAACGAGGAGAGGAGGCTGCTGAACCCTGGTTTGGTTGAACATGGAGTTTGTTTGTTTTCTGTACATAAATAAACAATATTTCAAAAACCCTAAAAATTGAAATATTTTGAAAAACCAAAAATATGTTTTTGTTTTGTCAATATTCAAAAAATACAAAAATATGTTGATTGAATACGCCGAAACCCTCACGGCTGAACAAACATGATTAATTTTACAAGATTGAAAAACGTTTTTCAAACTGTAAATATCAATGTGTTGTAAATCATGGGGGTATATTAGACTTTCTGCAAGACAGAGCATGAAAAGCAGAAAATGGATGGCGAGACAAAGCTATCAGTGTTGGTTGTCAAATTTTCTTTAAATGATTTTGCATTTTAGGGGGAGTAATATTGTCAGAAAATCCAAAAACATTAGAAAATTTGAAAATGACAAAAACATGATAAAAACCTATTGGCAAAAAGACAAAAACATTAAAAATGAAAATTGAGTTTTTGTGTAAAAAGAGGAAATGATAGTACATCAGTAGACAATCACAGTACGCTAAAGAATTGGAAAGTCAAAATGTGTTAAACGATCTCACCGTGGATGTGTCGGTAGATTTTTATACATTTAGTAAACTTTTTCGGGATATAAACATAAATTCAAACTTGCTTATTTTGTGGGGAACACTACTTGGATATATAGATAACCCCTGAAATCTCGTTTGAAGGACCCCTCTTTCTGAGATACTAGGTCTTTATGCTTAGTGATATCTGGGGTATTATCCCGGGACTTCTGATTTTGCGGAAGCAATGGCCTAGTCCTCGGAGAATACTTTACGCTTGCTTGAAATATAGCTCACCCTCAGCATAAAAAATGATGAAACATTGAAAAAATATGTAAATCATGTGCTGTTGAAGAAAATATCCTCTAAAGGGGACACACCAAAAGTCGAAGCCGTCATCTCTCTGCTGAACGGAAGTTCTGACCTGAGCTCTCACTGTTCTTCGCAATTTAACCCCTTACAGATATCATCTAGGTATACTCAACTGTAAGACTAAATATTGGGATCTGGATACGGGAGTATATTCAAGAGGTGGGTCACATGAATGAGTTTAAGTTCTTAAAACACCTAATTCGTATCCTGAATCAGTTGAAATTTGTGTGAAAATTTAAGTGGATCAGTATATCGACAATCTAAGTGAATTGTTTAATTCTTAATGTGTAACTAAGCTCAACGGTATTTGTGACTAGTCAAAAACTGATATGATCCTCTAACGCAAACTCAAACAAAAATATTGTCTGTAAATATGTTTGTACACATTTCGTTACTGCTTTATATTTTCAGAAAATACAAAAAGATTTTTGATTCTGCTTTATTTTCGACAACTGATGTCTGAGTGCTAAGTTTCAAAATCTGAGTATGTTGATTGTGTTTCTGAAAATAAAACAAGTTCATTAATTTGAACTTGAATTTTTAACTAAAATCAAAAACAGTTTGTGATATCTCCAAGGTCATTAGTTTGGACTTGGAAGATAAACTGTGAGGGATTTGGATTCTTTAATTGTTAAGAAGGCCAGGTTTTTAATCCTGAAACTGCAAATATTCATAAGATGTGTTAGTTTAGAAAGATTGAGTGAGCCAGGTTACAATTCCTGGATAGCTGAAATTTGAAATGTTGTTACTTATAAATGTTTGAGTGATTGCAGATGAGATTCCAGACTACGATCCTGACAGCTGAGTCTAAGGGGGAGTCTGAAGACGAGCTCAAAGCAAGGAGCTTGTACCGGAAAGCAAGGTGTCGATCCCTAAAAGCACGGAAGCTTGACGAAAGGGGGAGCCTGAAGAAGCTGTTGATGATAGAGCCAGTGACAGATGCTGGTACAACAGTCAAAGAGAGAAGCTGATTAAAGAAGATAAAGAGTGATGGATACTTACAGTGTTAGACAATTTGGAAAGAGCATGAAGACTGATCAAGACTGAAGATGTGTCATGAAAAAGACTCGACACTGAAGACTTCGTCAACATCCAAGGGGGAGTCTGTTAGTGCATTATGTCTATTGACTTCGTCTTGTATCGAGTCATGTAATAGGATAGAATGAACAGTGCTCGAGTTGCTAGAAACTGATTTTAGTAAGATTGTTGGTAATTTCGTTTGAAAGAGCCAAGGGCAAGTTCAAACGAAATTAACAATGTTAATTTCGTTTGAACATGTCTTGACCATTTCAAACGGAATCACCTAGTCTATATATAGGAGAGCACTTGTGTCATTTGTAACGGAATTAGGTTATGTGATTCGGTAACGAAGTGCTGCCGGATTGTCTCCAGGTACTGTAATTCTATCAGATTAATACAAGAGACATTTATAATTACACCGAGCGTCCGTTTCATTGATTCCGCCTTTGATACGGATAAACAACTCTTCTGATCGACTCATTCGGGTCATACAACGATCCTACAGGGGGTGGGGTTAGGGCTGTTGGTGGCGGACCATCGGCTTTGATTGGACCCGGACGGTTCACGGTGGTGGTAAGGTTTTAGGTTCGGTTGGTGGTGATCGGCTTCATCGGGGTGGGTTTTGCTCTGCTATTTTATTGTTTTTCCACTCGATGTGCTAACCTACAAACGTCATCAAATGACCAATAGGGTTCTAATTGAACAATATCATATATGTCGGCCCAGAGGCCTCCAAGAAAACGGGCGATAACCTGTTCTTCCTCCTCATCAATCCCGCAACGCATTCGGAGTTTTTCGAACTCCATGATGAACTCTTCCACCGATAATGTTCGTTGTTTACAATTGTGGTAGTCTAGATACGAATCTTGGTGATGGTTGGCTGGAAGAAACTTTGCTTTGAGGAGTTTTTTCATTTTCTCCCACGTATCTATCTTCCTTTTCCCTTCTTGAATTCGCTTCTTTCGGACGTGCTCCCACCACAACGACGCTTGTTTTCGTAGCTTGATTGCCACGAGCTTAACCTTCAAATGATCTGGAATGTCTCTTAAATCGAATACCCGTTCCACCGTGTGGATCCATTCGATGAAATCATCGGGTTGGACCTGCCCTTTGAACTCGGGCACGCCTAACTGCCTAAGGACCGTAGATGATCTGTCGGCGATGGTGAGTGGTTACGAGTACGCTGTCCCCCGAACGGGTTCCGACGGTCCTCGTCCCTTTCCTCGAAATCGAACTCCGGTCGTTCTTCGTCTCTTGGTTCGTAGCGTAACTCCATCTCTCTTACCCGCTGCTGTAAACGATCGATCTCTTCATCCCGAGGATCATGGTGATAATCGTCGTTGCCTCCTGCGGCGTATCGACGATAATTGTCACGTTGATCTCTCCGAAAATTCGCCATAGCTCTGGTACCACTTGATACGGAAGCGACTGAAAAATAAACCTGTCACCAAAATCCGGTGACGTATAGCCAAGACTTCAAACCGAAAGTCTCAATGGACATGCTATTGAACGAAAATTCTGAACTGAATCAAAAATGGAAACAAGTTCCTTAAACTACTGCTCCTATCTACAAGATAAGCATGAGACTTTTAAGGTAAATCACTTATTCAAATTTCTGATATGAAGGACAGATATCTCTAACCAAATGTTCCGTGCATATGAGCGGTTTACCAGCTAGTGATCAGTGGGCTCGAAGGTTCATCACATCACACATAACCCGATTGGTTATAACTTTGGTTTAAAGAGCGCACCTGGGGCGCGCTTAAGCGTGAAGCACAAGAAGGCTCACATCCTGGGGCTTTTTCGCCCAGCGCCTAGAGTAATTACAAGAAGCCCCAAAAAGGCGTGTTGTGCTTTTTTGGGGATTTTTCTTGGCTTTTTTGGCCTGAGGCGTGCACCTCTTGTACATGAGACGTTTTTATTCATCTAACTGTTGTACCTTGGGTTTTTTGGCTTGTACGTGCAGCTAAAATCGTACAAAAACCTTACTTATATTTATATTTTGGGTAGGGAAAGCTAAAAACCTATGGGATATATAAAAATATATATATATAATTAGCTTGCGCCTAAGGTACGAAAAGCCCGCCGCCTTTGCGTTTCGCCCCTCGGTTTTAGACCATGTCGCTTTGTGCGTCCGTCCTTGCTAGTGCTTCTTTGATGGGGATCGTTGCTCGCCAACCGAAACAATTTACTTTTATCAGTATCCACTTAGTCCAGCAATGCGATTCTACTAAATTCTATCAGCTTCCGCAATGAGAGAAGTACAAAATTTTCCCTCGACTCATTGCCCAACCATAACGAGTCATGTTACTTTCTGATGCAATTATACTCTGTTACCTACTGCTACTGTGAATCGAGCGAATGACCCCCTCGTCCACCATAGGCATGAATCCTCAATTTACTTACGATCAAAGAAAATGAGTTATGTTCCAATTCCTGATAAATATAAGTGTGAATAATAGTGAAATTAATATTTGAACAAGGGAGAAGGAAAATAATTCTTGACAGAAATATTCAACCATAAAAATCTAAAACAAACAGTGTCTAAAGAAGCTGATGATTTTATGGAACTAGGCACCTTAACTGAAAGAAAATACCAACACTCTTGAAAACAAATAGTAAAAAACAGAACAGAAAATACCAATTACTATTTTTATAACCGCAGTGAAGTTGATTTTATTCAATCATCTAGCAAAGAAGCTAGAAAATACACAACATACAAAGAGTTCAGGAAAAATAACCAAGTCAACACATCATTTTGACATTTCAAGAGAGGTAAAGGTGCTCTACTTTTTACCCAATAGGAATCGCATCGCCTTGATCTCCTGACGAATGCGTGCGATCGAGAAATCATGTGACAACTCTTGGACAGGTAACTGTAATGTTTTGTTTGACATGGAATCATTAGTTGGCATATTCTATCCCAGTTAAAGGTTTTCCCGAGTGAAGTTGAAGCGCAACGTCACCAACTACCTGTTGCATATAACAAAGTCAAGAGCATCCTACAACTAAAATATCAGATATTAAAAATATAGTAAAGGTAATTTTAATCATTAATAATTTTGGTAAAAGTGATTTTGACTTAAAAACTCAGATTGGTAACCAAAAGACCAACTCGGTGAATATGGTAAAAAAGAACCAAGACTAACTCGGATGAAATGGTGTTCTATTTGTGATCATAGGACTTCTCTGTGTGTGTGTGTGTGTGTGGGGGGGGGGGGGTCAAAGAACATGTTCACCAAAATAGCGACTGCCTATAACAGACTATGAAACTTGAACTTCTCTGATAAGCAAGTATGAAAAATCGTTCAAGAATCTAGGAACATCTTGTGCACCAAAATAGCGAGTGGTCATAACAGATTATGAATCTTGAACTTCTCTGATAATCGAGTATGATGTACAGGATATTGGGAATCAAGAATCGGCTTTCGACTTAAATCGAAAAAGTAAAGACGACAGCCGATGAAAGACTAAGCGGGAGTCAGATGTGAAGCAAGAAGTCAGAGCAGGGTCTTTCTGCCAAATTAAAAACATAAACAGCCTAGATGATGAATAACAACCTACACTAAGATCTGCAAAGAGTAACAGTGACAGTAACTTAGAACTGAGGTTATTGAACCATTGAACCAAAAATTAGATATCTAGTGTTTTTACAGGAGAATTATGGCTTGTGGGGCACAGAAGCAAAACCAATCAGGTTCAAGAGTCAGATATCACTGCACACATCAAACAAGCATACCTTGGCCATTGATCGATATGAAGATTCTGTAACTCCTGCAACATGAGGTGTCAGAAGGACGTTTGGGAATTTCAAGATTGGATCATTTGGATCAAAAGGCTCCGTCCATGCAACATCCATTCCTACGCCCCCCAAATGACCCGATTCAAGGCCCTCATAAACCGCTTTATAATCCAACAGACCCCCACGCGCTATATTCACCAGCAGGCCACCCTGCAAAATCCAATTTCATCTATTAGCAGCTCAAGTCGTCTTAGTTTCTGCCATTGAATATTTTCTTAAAACAGGAATTAATAAATTTCCTCATCCTGCCCTATATACACATAAAATGGATACGGACATAAATAAGTGATAATACTTACTGAAACTACACATCATAAACGGATCTGTAGTTATAGAAACTAACCTTTCTCATTGAAGAAATGAAATTCTCGTTTACAGTACCAACCTGAATATTGATGAAAATTTGTAAGTCAAACGAAGTGCAACCAACTGAAAGTAGGAATGGAAATGGGTTGGGTATGGCTAATCCCATACCCATACCCAGTTGTAAAATCTTGTCCCATACTGGTTCGATTACCTGTCTGGTATTGGGTATATACCCATTAGTGTTTAAAAAATACACGTTTAAGATATTCTTGTATATATATTTTGTTTACTAGCCTTTACAATTTTATGTTTTTAAAATCTATACAATGTATTTAATTATGATATATAACATACGTATTATCATCATCATAAAAATATCTAAAATATATGAAAAAGTATATATATATAATAATATTAATCTCAAAAATCACTTTTGTATTTTGTATCATATAAATATAAATAATGTAACCAAAACATATGTAAAAAGAAAAAGTTTTTTTTCTAGTAATGAAGTTACTAGAATGAAGCATTACTAAACAATAGCTTAGGGAAAATAAAATAAAAGTTAAAACTTTTTGGGTATATGTTTCATGTAAACGGATACTAGTTTCGGGTAATCGGGTCAGGTATCACCTAATCCCATACCTGCGTCCAATCCCATACCCGGTCCCACACCCGTTGGGTATCAGGTAAACCCGTCCCAGATGCTTCATGTTTCGGGTATACCCGTCGAGCCCGGGTTTTTTTTGCCATCCCTAACTGAAAAAACAATTAACAAGAGAAGTGAAGGGGAAGAAGAGGTCTTACTGTTTGACTATTCATTGCCAAGCAGCAGACAACTATGTCAGATTTCTTTGCAAACTCATATATATCTTCATGACTACCTTTCTCATCAACCGAATCCTCATGTGTACCATTTTCAAGTGTTGCTTCTTGAAAAAGAAAATAACGATAAGTAACAGCAGAGAGATACTTAAAACAGATACTTCAAAAAAACTAAAAAAAAATCATATGTTGAGACAGCTGTAGTACTGAACCTACTTGGATCATTTGATGCCCAGTTTCGTTTTGTTGCAAGAATCTTGACTCCAAATGGACGAAGACGTTTTGCCAGTTCAATGCCAATATTTCCATACCCCAGAATGAAAACCTACAGTAAAATACATATATCCTATTTTACCACAAATTATTTTCTTCAGAAAGAATGCAAAATAATCTGTCATGTTATTCTAGAAATAGAGAAACAAGACCGGCCTAAAATTGACTGAGCTTACTGTTTTTCCAAACAATGTATCGCCAACCGGGTCTCCAAGTTTCTTTAGCCTTACAGAACATTGCATTTCATTCTGCAGAGCCAAATTTCAGATACATATAAATAAATAGGAAAAAAAAGTAAGAGAAAATATGTGGTTAAATTAATATGAGAACCTACTTGTTTGCGGAGAAGACCCAGCATGATATAGATGGCCATTTCAGCACATGAAGCAGCATTTCCTGTTACCTTACCGGGAATTCTAGCAACTTTTATTCCATGGTTTGTGGCAGCAGTTATATCAACACCTTCATTAAAAGAAAAATAATAATAATTGAACTTGTATAAGTATTTGGATTTCTTGGAGCAAAGGAGGCCGAAAATCTCAGCTCAAGAGTTGAGTACATAAAGATTAAGCAAACAGATATGACCTTCTAACCCAACACCATACTGCATTATGAGCTTCATTCGAGTTGCACGAGCAATGAGATCTGAACTAAGCCGCATGCTTTTTACCACACAGATATCATAGTTGCCAATAAGATCGGGTATACTATCAAATGGAAGATCATCAACCTATAAAATTGAAATAAATGAGGCCCAGTAGATTAACAATCTATTGTTATTTCATCAATGAGAATACCTGGATCAACGGATAGTTGTGCAAATATTCTTTGGTGTAGTTATGTGAAGCAGGAAAGTGAGGCCCGCAAAAAAGAACACGGGTGTTAGCCTTGCCATCCTCACACATATTTCGTTTCTGAATATTCCAAAAGTACCTGCACCAAGATAATACCGTAAGCCAGCATCCATCACAGGAACAGAGAAGTTCACAATTGCCAATTCCAAACAAAACAAACCTTTGGCTTGCCCTTTGGATGAACGAAAAACGTTTAAAAGGGGGAATATTTTTAAATAATAACAAAAGCATGTTAACAAGATATGACAAAATGCACATTCTGTTGTTGCTGACTTCTTGCTCAGACTCCGCCCGCTCTAGAAGACTAAAAATCGTATATCACCAAGCAAAGACGGGCGCGATAGTCTTTTTTTTTTACGGGTACAAATTCAAAACTCAAAAGACAGTTTCCCGGAAGCAACTGTTTGCAGATCTCGCAAACAGTACCTTTCCTTAAAGTAAGTAAGGGTTTTAAGTGACTTTACAAAACCAAATATCATACAAGTCAAACTAGGCGCCCAGGCCAGGAGCAGCCCAGTGGCGTCCATCTAAAAACCGGCATGAACAGGTCTGAAACATCTAAAAATGAACTGAAACCAGTCAACCACTGCTAAAAATGGCATGTTTATGCCGTGCCTTACCCTGTGCGCCTTCGACTACTATGCCAGATATTGTATAGAGATAACGGTAGTGTTCGTTTCACAAAATATGGATGGAAGTAGAATGTAGATTCCATTTCTTACGTTGTTCGTTACAACAAAAGAAGGAACTGAAATTGAACAATAACGTAAGGAACCGTTTTGTGAAATGAACACATCTAAATTCCAAATCAAATTTCAGTTCCTTCTTTTGTTGTAACGAACAAGGTAAGAAATGGAACCTACATTCTACTTCCATCCATATTTTGTGAGACGAACACTACCGTTAGTGGCGCAGCTTCTATAGGGGCGGGAGGGGGCGGCCACCTATGTAGTTTCGTATAGAATTTTTTTGGTATATACGTTTTCAACCCCCGATCTTATAGAAATTTTTGGGTATATACGTTTTTTCGACCCCATGTCGGAAATCTCTATACAATATCTGGCATAGTAAGTTGATGTGTACAAAATGTATTTTATTGTCAAGAATCTCTATAAAGCTAACTGCAAAATTGTTAATAAAAGACGCTTGTTTGATAAGAGAAACTAAATTGCCATCTCACTGGTACTGAAAGTGTTAAAAAGGAATGAAAGTTACCCCAATTGCCTCGTACAATTCTTGAGTTTTAGAGGATTGTAAAACCTCCTAGAATACATACTGCAATTCGTGAAATTCTAAACCTCCGATTGCATTAAGCTTTGAAGATGATAGAATAGAATACACATACCTCAATTTAGTATTTGTTGTAGCGGCTTTAAGTCAACAGATTGATTCCACTGAAACTAGGTTAGGTAGGTAGGCATAACATAAATGGATTTGTGTTTTAATCTTCAGATTTATGATATTTGTCATCATGATAATGGCCGTTACAAAATACTAGTAGGGTGCCCGCGCGATGCGGCGGAAGCGACACTTTGCATTGCGGCACTCATTTCTAGTAGTTTACTTATTCGTATAATATTTATGATAATATTAATGTTGTGGATATATGTCATAAGTGTTACACATATGTAAAGTTTTGTTTTCTTTTAAATAAAAATCAAAAGACAAAAAATATTGTCTTTTTAAAAAAAATTAATAATCAAAAGACAAAAGATAAAAGATAACTTGTTATAATTGTAAAGTATGTTTATTTTATTGGTTAAATTATAAAGTATAATTTTATTATTTAAAAATCATATTTTTTTTAAATATCAACATAGTACTCATCCAATAAACTTTAAGTTTAAAATTTTCGTTTTTATAAAAACAAAAAAATAGTATTTGACTCGTAAGTACGTTTTAGACCTTTAACTTAAGTTGTTAAATTTTGTTTTTTTACAGATATAAAAAACTTATATTTTAATAAAATTTCAAGAACCGTTTTAATAAGAAAAAATGTTGTTAAGAGTTTATATCTTTATTAACTTTATATTATACTAAGTTTAGATTTTTAGTTCCTAACTAATCTTATTTATATGAGTCTACTTTTAACTAATAATCCCTAAAAATATGCAACACAATCTACTATGTATCTAGTCAAGATGGTAAAGAATTCTTTTGAAACTTACTAATATTATCTATAACAATATAGTTAACTTATAATTCCTAAAAATTTGCAACACAGTTTAGTATTTATCTAGTAAAGATTGTAAATTTCTGGAGTATTTTATTTATATTACTTGTTACAAAAAATGTTTATAAAATAATTATTTTTTTATAAAAACACAATGTTTTGCTTATAAATAAAGTAAAAAACTCTTTTGCACATGTAAAGTTTTGTTTTTTAATAAAAAATAACAATCAAATAACAAAAAATAAAAGATAAGTGGTTAATAAGTTTATTTTGTTGGTTAAATGATAAAGTTTATAATTATATTCTTTAAAGTTAATAACTTTTTTTAAATATCCACATGGTACACATCCAATAAACTTTAAGTTTAAAATTTTTGTTTCTATAAAAATAAAAATAATAGTTGAGTCGTAAGTACGTTTTACACCTTTAACTTTAATTGTTAGATTTCGTTTTTATATATATAAAAATTTGATATTTTTATAAAATTTTAAAAACAGTTTAAAAAAAATAGGATGTTAAGAGTTTATATCTTTATTAACTTTATATCATAATAAGTTTAGGTTTTTTTTATTTTAGCTTTAAATTTTATTACTTTATTATTTTTTAATTAAGAAATACAAATTATTAGATTAATATTCAAGAAGAACTGCAATATTTTATATTTTTAATTGACTATATCTAACTGCAATATCTATTTATTGCAACTTTAGGAATATTAACTTATATAAGTTCAGTTGACTTGTAAATTTAGGATACTAACTTTATTTTGAATTTTATTAATATGGTCAATAACTGCATTATATTAACACCAAAAATAAAGTTCAAATATGAAATAACTTTATTCAAACGTCTAGATCAAACATAACAACTGAAAATTAAAAAAAAACATAAAAACACTTGATAGATTTCATATTAGACTGCATGAAATCTGTTCCATTTCTGAATCGACACTCGAGGTATTTTTAATCGGGGTTTTTGGTTTGTGCTTGAATCGACAGTATCTTCTAATTCCTCTTCTTTGTCATTGCCCCCAGAATCGTCTAAATTAATAACCTCACTCCATTTTCATTCAAAGAGTCTCCTGGATCTCTTCATTTGAGTCTTAAATTTCTGATCCTTAAAAAGGACAAAAATTGAATACAAAAGTTAAAAAAAGATTAAATAAACCTTAAAATTACCTCTTCACTAAATTCACGTTAAAGATTAGACTTGTATGGACTAAACATTGCACCATAAGAAATAATATCAATACTTTTATCACCATCATCCTGCAATAAAACACACATATAATAACATAACAAACAAGTTAATATGAAAGATATACACAAAAATAATACTTAAAAATCAATACCTTAGAAGCTTGTTCGACAACTGGGTTGTTTAAATTGGCATGTTCATCATGTAACTGAATCTGAAAAATCAAATAAGTTAACATTCACATAAAAGTAAATAAAAGAAAACAATTATTCACTGCTGTGATATAACAGAACTGACCTTATAATTTTCAATCTCACATACTTGGTTTTTCGCAACAATTGAATTCAGAACTGGATCCATTTTTTTAAACTTTGTTTAGCAATAGATATAGGGGTGTCATGCTATGTATTTATAGTAGTAACTATAAAAGTATATTAGGGTTTAATTTTAGATTTGCCACCCTTTTATTAAGGAAGTTTGTTGTGGTTAGTTTTAAGTTTTTATAAGATATATCTAAGTATAGACATTAGGCAATTTTAATAAAATTAAATGTGACACGTAATATCTTCATTTTATGTTATGGTACTTTTAATTTTTTTGTTTTTGTTTGCATAGATGGAACTCATCTTTGTAGATTAGGCGCATTACATCACAAGTATTAATTACTTGTACATTAAAGCATTATCGACTTCTACCTTTTAATCCGTGCGTCAATATTGAACAAGACAACTACCGAAACGTTGACAAAAATGTGTAGGTCGTCATGCTATCTTTGGATTTTTTTTAAACGGTATAATTTATAAGACATGTCAAGAATACATAAAAAATTATAAGTTTGTTGTGGAGAGATGAATTGTAACTAATTATCTATAATTTTGTTAAAAGCTCAGGGATCTAAGTGTAATAAGATTAGGGGCTAAAAAATAAATAACGTTTAAAAGACCAGACTACCCTCATTTTAGGGGTCTTTCTATAAATAAAGAGGGTGAAAAGTTCTTATTTTTTGGGTATCTTAGAATACCCCTCCCTCATGCATTATAATATAGTATAGATATTATTAATGATCATTTATTGTTTTTATTATAGTAAATTAGTTTTTGGGTTTTAGTGGTTTTAATCACTTGAGTTTAAAATTAAAAAGTTTAACGTTCTAGGTCTCTAAGACTGAAGGGAGTGGGGCGTATCCCCTACCCAAGCCGCCTCGCACACCGCCCCCCATCGGTAGGGGTGTTCATCGAATCGAATATCGAATTTTCAAATTATTCAAATCGAATTGTTCGAATAATTTTTATTTTTCCTTGAATTCGTATTCGATTCGAATTCGATTAAAACCTACCGAATTCGATTCGAATTCGTATTCGAATAAAAAACCCGATTCGTATTCGATTAAAAATTCGAATTAGAATTCGAATCGAATTCGAATAAATTCGATTTAATTCATATTCTTTAAAAACATGTAAAAAAAACTTTCAAAATGAAACATAAATTTTAAAGCAGCCATAAAGCATGATATCATATTAAAAAGTTCCAAATAAAGTACCATAAGTCTAAAATTCAAAACGAGAAGTCGGGAATAATCACTCCACATTACAAGTTAATATTTTTACGCTTGGAAATCTATTGATAGATTTGTTACTTAGGTTTTAGTTATGGGCCATGTAGTGGGTTTGGTAATGGGTAATTTTAATGCTTGGAAAAAAATTTGAACATAATTTATAGTATAGCCTAATAAAAGTTATATATGTATTATATATAAAAATAATAAATAAAATGTATAATTTTTATTCGAATTTCGAATCGAATCGAATTTGAAATCATAAATTCGTATTCGATTCGTATTCGATTTACTTGACTCGAATTGAATCGAATTCGAATTCTTATAATCGAAACGAATTCTTGATAATCGAATTTAAACGAATTTCGAATTTTTCGAATTCGAAACGAATTCTGCACACCCCTACCCATCGGCGTCCCATGGGGCGTCCCCCCTTTGGGCGTCCTCTCCTCATCGCCAACTCCTCACACAAATCAAGAATTCCCCCCTACTTTGACCAATTATTGTTTTTTTTAACCAAATCACCTATATATATAACACTTTATATTTTTAAATGGGTGTCACGTGTCGCAAGACGCCCTACCCAGCAAAGTTGCCCCACTCCCCCTTTTTTTGCTCAAAATCCTCTAATCTGACGTGGCGCCACGTGTCGCAAGACGCCCTCTCAAAAGGATGCCCCACTCCCTTCAGTCTAACTGTTCGTTTTATAATGTTTTGAGTTACTGTGTTTTAATGGTTTTAACCACTTGAGTCCAAAATCAAAAGTAGAAGTGTTAAAATTTGGACTCAAAATGTTATAAAAATGAGTGGTTAGGGACTCAAGCCATTAATTTTTTTTTTTTAATTTTGAACTCAGATGATTAAAACCACTAAAACATAGAAACTCAAAAACTAATTTACTCTTTTTATTATAAAGGAAAGTATAAATAATAAAATAAGCAACCCAACACTGCCTCTTCCTTACCAGTTTGTCTAATAAAAAATACTGATTTTCTTTAGAGTAAATTACAAAAATCATCCTTTATGTATGTTATTTATTGAAAACTGTGTTCTTTATCTTCAATAATTACAGAAAACGTACTCGATGTTTGCAAACCCTTGCAAGTTATGTCATTTAGTCCTAACTCGGTTAATTTTTGTGGTTAAATCTGACCAAATGGACCCCACATGAGAGTAAAATGGCCAAAATACCCTCATATGGGGGGTTTATTTAGTCAGATTTAACCACAAAAAATTAACTGAGTTAAGGCTAAAGGACATAACTTGCAAGGGTTTGCAAACATCGGGTAGGTTTTCTGTAATTATTAAAGACAAAAGACACAGTTTGCAATAAGTGGCATAAATAAAGGACGATTTTTGTAATTTACTCTTTTCTTTAAATACTTTTGTGTTACAATTTTTTGCTTATTTGTGTAAACTGTTTTTTTTTTTAAATATCCTTTGAGTTTAACTTTATTATACACTAGGTTAGAATCCCGTGTATTACACGGGTTGAATAAATATAATTTTATATACTAAGTAATAAAATAGTTACATCTTTTAAAACTCGTGTATTGCACGATTTGAATAAACACATGTCTTACACGAATAATGTAATCCGCTAAAATATTTAGTCATCAAGATGTGTTTTCTAACAAAAGGAACTTTGAGGTACTATTTACTTATTGTAACATCTCACTTTATTTTTTTGTTAGGTTAGAGAGTTGTGTATTACATGGTTTATAACATTTTACTTTGTTTTTTTATTTATTATTAGGTTAGAAACTTACGTATTACCTGATGTTGGATAATCAGCAGAAAAAGAAAAGAAAAGAAAAGAAATATTTTAGTAAAAAATATTAAATATACAAAAGATAAGCTGGATATTATGATTTAATATTATTATTATTTCATTGGATTGTAAAATGGGATAATGGGATCCTTTATTAGAAATAAGATTCTAAATATACCATGTATAAAAATATATATATTCTACATGTATTGAATAAATTATTTTAACGAAACAGTTGATTAAAATAAATATTTTTATTTTAATATGTGATTATCAGTTATCCTTGTCCTTATCATCAATATATAAAAACAATTAAAACTACCAATTAAATAAAATCTTTATCTTTATAAATATTTAAAACGCTAATATATTTTTTAGATTTTAATAATTAATATATGATTATAATAATTAATATATTATTATCAGTGATCTTTGTCTTTATCATTAAAATCTCTTCTACAAATTTTAAATTTAATATTATCAATAAATGACTTTTCATAATAAATATTTAGAAAAATAATTAAGACTGACTCATAGAACGCCATGTACGAAACAGTTGATTAAAATAAATATTTTTTATTTTAATATGTGATTATCAGTTATCTTTGTCCTTATCATAAAAATATAAAAACAATTAAAACTACCAATTAAATAAAATCATTATCTTTATAAATATTTAAAACGCTAATATTTTTTTTTATTTTAATAATTAATATATGATTATAATAATTAATATATTATTATCGGTTATCTTTGTCTTTATCATTAAAATCTCTTCTACAAATTTTAAATTTAATATTATCAATAAATGACTTTTCATAATAAATATTTAGAAAATAATTAAGACTGCCTCATAGAACGTCATGTGTCCCTAACATGGTTTCTTTTATTATATGTATAGACTAGTATAGCATAGGTTGAATAATAACTCGTCTTATAATAGTACAAAAATAAAAGTACAATGATAATGATGTGTAAAAAAATTACAAATAAATAAAGTTCATAATAGATATTAACATGTGATGTTGATGTTTTGATCGCTTAAATACTAAGTAGCTATCCAAAATATCTAAAAAGTTTGTTGTAATAATAAAAGAAATGGTATCAATTATCTTTTATGCAAGGAAGTTTGCTACTGTGTAAAAAAAATGTTATATAGATAACTAGTTTTTGCCCCGCCCGCGTTGCGGGGCAATATGCCGAATATTTCTCTCTCATAACATGTATGTCTGTACAGAGGGCAAAATCGTAATTATATTTTAAAACTGGAGGCGAAATTATAATTTTAAACTAAGAGCAAAATCATAAATTTGAGCTAGGAGGGAAAACATAATTTTATTTTGAACTGTAGGCAAAAATGTAATTTTGAGCTGAGAGCAGAATCGTAATTTTGAGCTAGAGGAAAAAACATTTTATTTTGAACCGTGGGCAAAAACGTAATTTTAAACGGAGGGCAAAACCGTAATTTTAAACTGGGAACAAAAATAAAAATGAGTTTTTGAACCGGGGGCAAAAGTGTAATTTTGAGCTAGGGGCAAAATTATAATTTTATTTTGAGCTGGGGGCAAAAACGAAATTTTAAACGAAGGACGAAAGCGTAATTTTAAACTGGGAATAAAATTAAATAAAAATTGGGTTGGTCCAATAGGGAAGTGTCAGGCAAGCTGCCTGGCACTATTCCCTCGACTTGAAAATACTTGAACTGTGAGCAAAAACGTAATTTTGAGATGAGGGCAGAATCGTAATTTTGAGCTTGAAGGAAAAACAACATTTTATTTTGAACTGGGGGCAAAAACGTAATTTTAAACGGAGGGCGAAACCGTAATTTTAAACAGGGAACAAAATTAAAAATAAGTTTTTGACCCGAGGGCAAAAACGTAATTTTGAGCTAGGGGCAAAAGTATAATTTTAATTTGAGCTAGGGGCAAAAACGTAATTTTAAACGAAGGATGAAAGCGTAATTTTAAACTGGGAATAAAATTAAATTAAAAATAGGCTGGTCCAATAGGGAAGTGCCAGGCAAGTTGCCTAGCACTATTCCCTCAACTTATAAATGTATATGTAGTAAACTAGTTGATTTTCAGCTCGCGTGTTGCGGCGGGGACCCAATGTCCGTAAAATGCATGTCAACAATGGCAAGCAGATACCGAATATCAAAACATAAATAAAAATGACGTGGTAAGGATAGTCACCCCGTCCAAAAAAAAACGATTTTAAATAACCTAATATATAATAATAGTGCCCACACGTCCTACACGTTGGAAATTCGGTTGTTTCCAGTTCAGTTATTACGGTGCTAACACGTTAAAATATGGATGAGCTCGATACTGGTAACGGAACCGAAAGTACCGATCTGGAAAATCATCAAAATTAGGTACCGACACCGAAAATGCTCAGTACAATACGGTATGGTATTTGAAGGTAAAAATCAATAAATACAGGTATGATGCTAGACCAGTGTCGAACCGAAAGTAACGATTCTGAAAAAGCCAAAAGGTGGGTATCAAATTGGTACCGAAAATGATTTGGTATAGTAAATTTGGTACCGATACGATACCGGTTGGATTAGAGGATTTGATATGATTTGCTCATCAATAATCTAAATATCCAAGTTAATTTTACATGCTACAATTCATTAATTACACAAAAAGAAAAAAAAACAAAATAAGTTGTTGTGTATATAAAACCTCATTCAAACGAAATACAATTTACTTGCTATGTGTATGAAAAGTAATCTAAACGGTGCAATTACTTGCATTGCTACGTTGCAACACCCAAATCCCCAAAAGTGGGTACCAGTACCGAATATACCCGCTATGGTATGGTTCGTATCGGTCGGTACTGGTACGACATCGGTATTTGAGGGTAAAAACTAGTGAATGTCGGTGCCGAACCGGTACCGAAAATACACCCGGTTAGATAAATTTGATACCGGTACCAATACCTGATACCATTTACTCATCCTTAATGCTATTACTATTCATTGCATTCAAATTTTAATATATAAAATTTTAATATATAGGTAATTTTAATATATAGGTAATTCTATATACAAATCATATAAATAATATAAATTACCTATTACCTTTACCTATATATTAAAATTAGAACACAATGAATAGTAACATTATCAAGGGGATGAGCACATCGTATCGGGTACCGGTACCGGTATCAAATTTACCAAACCGGTATCAAATTTATCAAACCGGGTATATTTTTTGTACCGAATCGGTACCAACTTTTGACATTTTCGGTATCGGTTCGTTAACGATATTCACAAATATATTAATTATAAATATTTACTTGTGTATTTTTATGCGTATTTTGGTGTTTATACTCCTTGGGAGTATTTAGTGTATTTTAAGTTTCTAAACATACACTAATATATATTACACATAATATACACATAGCACATAATTTTGTGACCACTAAATATATATATTTTTCCTAAAAATATACATACTTGTTTTAATTCTTGAAGAAAACTTTATTTTCTTAACTTGTATTTCATATAAAAATTAGGGAAAATCTTTGTTAAATATTCTTGAATAATTTTTGTAGAAAAGTTTCACAAAACTTTATATCTTTCTAAGTGTCAAAATTTTATAAAAATTTTGACATAGTTTCCCCTAAAAATAGAGGTATTCCCATATTTTAAAACATATTTTTATTTTCTTTTATTCATCAAATTTCAAGATTCAACTATTTTCACAAATAATCATCACTAATATCATCATATTTCTTCATGTGATGAACTTGAAACTTCATAAAAATATGTAGTCTTTTAGATCCATGCACTAAACACATAGATCTACTTAAATCAAAGCTTTTTTGTAAACTTTAGTAAACTTTAATGAAACTTTATTTTACAAAATTGATCATCCATGAGTTTAGTAGTTTCAAGATCATGAAAAAACCATTTTAAAAACTATTATCAAGTTCACTTTAAAGATCTTCAAGTTCATCATCATGTTTCTTCATGGATCTTTCAAGATCCATGCTTAAACTTGTTAGATCTAAGCTTCTAACAAGCTTACATATGATGGATCTAACAAAAAACACAAGATCAACAACAACTTCATAAGATACATCAAACAACACTAAGAACACTTGTTTTTCTTTAGATTATGTTAGATCTTCATGTGTTCGTCTTTTAAAGTTTAGATTTCTTGGTGGTGTAACTTGTACATACTACTAACATGAAGTAAAATAGAAATTATGATGCTTACCACTAGCTCTTGTAGCTAGGGAAGTGGAAAGAACAAGATAAAGAAGAAAAATGATGAAGAAGTGGTGGTTAAAAGCTCCCAATGGTGGTCCTTAAGCTTCCAATGCTTCACACCTTCTTAGATAGTCTTCTAGCACCTTTGAGTAACCTTGGTGTGACAACCGGTTATTTACGGCTCTTAATTACGTGATTAACAAGCTATTAACGCGATAATAAATAGTGTTTACAGCACAAAATAACTTAATTAGGCCTTTGGAGTGCCCAGGAACGATTATTCGATTATACAGTACGCGTACGAAGATTCGCGTGGAATCTGCGGAACATCAAAAGACAACGAACTGATACCGTACAAAATACTGACAACCCCTCTATTATACGCCTTTTAATCTTAAAATTTTTATTCTTTCGACACTTATGAAGTTGGGTTGCGATATCGGGTCTCGTAGGAATTACGAGCCACTTACACTTGAGATGGGCTTGTGGGCCTTGGGCCCAATCCCAAAACCCACAAGCCTAAACCTACACATAATAGACAAATCTTGCAAAATCTTGCAAAATATTTACTAAATCTATATAAAATCTTTATAAGATTTTTGTCTCTAAAAGTTGAGGCAAATCTTTATAAAATGTTATAAAAATCTCATCCAAAATCTTATCAAATCCTTACAAGATTTATACAAGATTTTATCATCCTTATAAAAGCCAAACACCCATCCTATTGTCTGCAACTAAAGTAAATACACACACAAATAAAAGATAGGACCCTTCATCTCCCTCATCCTCTCCCTCCCTCTCGATTTCTCCTGCACACCCACATTAAAGCCTAGCATCCCCTTTCCCCCCTCAAAACAACATTGGAGCACACCCTTACCTTCTATCTCGAACTGGCCGATAACTCAGGTACCCTCCCCCCTGCTCCTTTCTGCTCCGGCGAAGCAAGGCATCGGCGCCGCCACAAGGCGGCGGCGGTGAGTATTTCAACGAGGCACCCCCTCCCCTTCTTTGCTGATTTTCGGCTGCCACCACCAGATGGTGGTGGCGTACGGCGGCTGCAAACAGAGACGAAGAGAAAGAGGAAGAGAGCTGAGAAGAGGAGAGACAGTGTCGACGAGGAGAGCGACGGTTGTAACATTCCTATTTTTATATAAGAATTATAGGTTTGGTTAAATTTATTAACCACTAGTAACTAGTTTATTTTTAATATACATATTCAACCTAAATAGTTTTAAACATTATTTTATATAGTTGGTTGAAATATTATATTAATTAATTGGTCAGTATATGGGTGACCTTTCTAATAAAATAAAAGTATATGAAAACTTATATTATTAGACAGGTAGCTTATGGGTAAGTTGACTGTAAGAAATACTAAGTACCTGGACAGGCCCAGGAACCATTTAATAATTAAATTATAAAAATACAATATATTTGAACCTACTCCGTTTTTAATGAAACTTGGTTCAAAATGTAGACAAAAATATTCTCGTTCTAATGACATATTCATTTTTATAAAACGTAATATTTTAAAAGTTATACGCGTCAAATAAGTGAATCAGTTTAATTAATTATAATATATAATAATAAAATAATAAATAAATTCAATAATTGAATTCTTTGAATTGAAGGTACACATGTCGAGAATCAGATAAGAACAAAACCAAATATGAAATAATAAAATAGTAATAATAATTAAAATATTAAAATCAAACTTAAAATGGACGTGTGTCCATGTAAAAGAAATAGTGGACACTGAATTGAATTATGTTGATACGCGTAAATCAAATAGACATCAAGTGAATGTCTTCTCCAAGTAACTATTTCACTATAAATATAGAATATTGAGCTTTCCATCTTTTCATCATGAGTCTCGCTACTCTCTCAATATATATATATATATATATATATTTTATTTTTATTATACCTATAATAATAATAAAGCCCTGCCCTGTTTTAAGTGTTTTAACTCCCGGTCACCGCTACCCTTTCCGATATATATATATATATATATATATATATATATATAGGGAGGGGCTCATGCGAGAACCACTCTTATTGTGAGAACCATGAGAACCAATGTGAACACAACCTAAAATAGCTAAAAAACCTAAAAAAAAACCCTAAAAAAACCTAACCCCCACCCCCCCCACCCAAAAACCTAAACCCCCCCCCCCCCCCAAAAAAAACCTAACCCCCCCCCCCCCAAGCTAAAAAAAACCTAAAAAAACCTAAAAAAAACCTAACCCCACCCCCCCAAGCTAAAATGCTAAAAACTAAACCCCCAAAAAACCTAAAAAAATCTAAAAAAAATCTAAAAAAAATCAAAAAAAATCCAAAAATTTTTTTTTGATTTTTTTAATATTTTTTAGGTTAAAATCGTTATTTTTCGAATAAAAAAAAAAAATTTAAAAAAAAAAATAAAATAAAATAAAAATTTTTTTTTTTTTTTTTTTTTTTTTGGGTTCGAAAAGTAGCGATTTTAACCTAAAAAATATTAAAAAAAATCAAAAAAAAAAATTTTGTGTGATTTTTAGCTATTTTTAGGCATTTTTGGTGTGTTCACATTGGTTCTCGCGGTTCTCGCAATAAGAGGTGGTTCTCGCATGATCTTCTCCCTATATATATATATATATATATATATATATATATATTTAAGCTCAGAAGTTATACCCAAAATTCTACCAGAAGGTTTTCTAGTTGAACCCTAAAGTTACAAAGTGGGTCTATTTTCTTTTCTCATCGTTTTACTCCCTTTTTGTCCCAAACCATAACAACTCTCATCAAAACTATTATTTTCTTATTATATATATTATATTTTGTACAAATAAGAAACCCTAATTAAGACCCCTAAGTGATCCTACATAAACCCTAAAATTTTCAGAACAATCAGAAATAGGATCAGGGCCCCTAAAACTCAGGGGGGGGGGGGGGGTAAACCCTAGTTAATATTATCCTTACAGTTTTTCGTAGAAATCGAATTTTCTCGTTCTGTCGACTCACCCAGGCTACAAATACACGTGGCAACCCTATACTAAAAATGACCCGTCGCGCCACGCGAAGGCCTGTCGCACCACGCGACAGCGCCCTTTTTCCAGTATATATTCAGGAGTGTGGGACTTAGATTTCTGCGTTGGAACGACGAACAAATTCGTTTTACACTTCGAGATATCACCTGATAACTACCAAACACACACTAGCTCGAATTCTACTACGATACCGGGTATTAACTCGATCGCTGCTACGATTCAATATCCGATCAATTGAAAATATCCGACCGGATGTTTAAGTGCTATCCTTTGTCATTAGTCGTGATTTCGACAGGATGTTTGAGTACCACCCGAACTCGGGGAATACTCTGTCATTCGTTGTGAATCCGATGGATGTTTAAGTGATTGCACTTTGTCATTTGTCGTGAGGGTTTTAATCTCGTGAGTTATCGTAAATGCTGTATTAGTTACTTACCTAGTTCGTGTGCACTAGGTTACAAGACTAATCAATATGCTAAGCTTTGCCCGTATAAAACTGCATGCTTATAATGTGAGTCATTCTCTTTTTATCAAAGTACTTTATAAATTCTTAAATATTTTCAAAGTTATAATTACAGGGATTAAGTCTTTGTAATCACCAAATTACAGCCGGTATGTGGGGTTTTGTATACATTACTTGATAACCTTCACCATTGGACAACGGGGTAGCCAAGGGGTGATATGACCATAGTCACAGAAACCATTGGACAATGAGGTTACCAATGGATGGTCGAGTGACAAATACCGTGGGTAGTTGGTTGATATATGGAAACATTGTAATCGCTCTTAATACTGTAGATTATAACAAATGCATCGTTTTAAGCCAAATGAATGAACTCACCAGTATTTCCTGCTGACAAAACCTTTTTAAAACGCGTTTCAGGTAATTACAGTAGATTGGAGTAAGAATTGGATACGACACTGAAGGGCTTCAAGAAGTGGCTTATTTTATTAATTAAATCAAATTAAGAAATATTGTTTTATGTAATTGGGTTTATCCCTTATTAAAGCTACCTTTGTAAAACATGGGTTTATCCCATCTATTTAATAAATAAAATCCGGTGTTTTCTAAAATCTGATATTTTTCCTAACTCACGGTCCTGATGAAATTTCCGCTGCAAAATTTTTCAAAATAATCACCGGTACCACTTGGCTGCTCACGGCTCCCGATTCCGTCCAGGGTGGGTCGGGGGTCGTGACAGAAGGTGGTATCAGAGCCACTAATTTAAGCCTATAGGTGTTGTGATAATAATACCTAAGTTTATATAAAAGAGTTAGGAGATTGCTAGTAACTGGTAGCACACATGATAGCATTTAGACTTGAACTTAAGAAAAGATGCCTTAGTATAAGCTTCAAGATAAGCTATTTACTTATATAAATAAAGTGTGATAGGTTTTGGTATGCCTTGAGAATAATAACTAAAAAGTTGCAAGTATAAGTTATGGTACTACTTATTTCTTATTTATTAGTACTACTTTGTTCTAGAATATGATCTGTCATGTGAAAACTAATTTGCTTAGTCTTTGTTGAAAGTCATAATGCACTTTCCAAATCATGATTTAAGAAAAAATTACTATTTATGGGAAATATAAATTTCTTCTCCGACAAGACTGGGTATGGTGTAGCAGACTCTCCAGCTTGTCCGGATATAATAAGGGTTACCTCTCCGGCAAGAACCGGATAAGACGGGGTATATAATATGTCAAACAAGTGACAAGATTTCCCTAAATAGTATCATGACCTGATATCTGACTTGTTTTTGGAAATAGGAATCTGTTAAATATATTAACCCTATAAAAGGTATGTATATAACAGCATGTGAAATATGTGATTATATATATATATCTATAAGGTATAAGGATTGACAATTTGGAATAAAGTACAAGTATATGTGTCAATAATAAATCTAGATTCCTTTATCAAGAATCTCTTACATATATCAATATCAAACATTATTTCGTTTGATCATCTACCTCGTAACTCGGGCAACAATAATAACAATGGAAACCCATTAAGTTGGGACACCATCAAAAGTATAAGAATTTCCAAATGCGTTACCATAAACTATTAACGCAAGTAAGAAACATGTAAAGTTGTGCTAGTGCACAAGAAAACACATGAAACTTAAATTATACGTCCACAGACGTCAAAGTATATCACACACGACTTTCAAGGCAAGACCTATGGAAAATATGATTGGGCACGACAACAACAATGCTAATCCCGGCAGTGGGAGAACTAAATACATATATATATATATATATATATATATAGGGAGGAGATCATGCGAGAACCACCCTTATTGTGAGAACCGCGAGAACCAATGTGAACACAACCTAAAATAGCTAAAAAAAACCTAACCCCCACCCCCCCCCCCCCCCCAAAACCTAAACCCCCCTCCCCCACCTCCAAAAACCTAACCCCCCCCCCAAGTTAAAATGCTAAAAACTAAACCCCCAAAAAACCTAAAAAAATCTAAAAAAAATTTATGCTCAAATCGCTACTTTTAATGGCAAAAAAATTTTTTTTTTTAATTTTTTTTGGCTTCGAAAAGTAACGATTTTTATATAAAAAATATAAAAAAAAAATTTGTGTGATTTTTAGCTATTTTTAGGCATTTTTGCTTGTGTTCACATTGGTTCTCGCGGTTCTCGCAATAAGAGGTGGTTCTCGAATGATCTTCTCCCTATATATATATGGCAAGACCGTACTATATTTATAACTACCTCACCATAATAGAAACCTTTACAAATAACATCAACTATTACAAAATAGTACTATGAAGTTTTCTGGTTAAAGAAAAAGAATTGATACTACTGTGCTCTTTAACTTTTTCAAACAAAGAAGATGACATTATACATAATCATTATTATATTATTTTTAAATGGCCCACTTAAGTGTAACAACTGTATTTTGATTCTCAAAATTTTTTTTAGTATTCAATTATTCATGTTATAGATCTTATCATCTAACATTCGGTATATGTCATCTTTAAAATTTCTTGTTAGTTCGTTGAATTAAATTATCTATTATGATTATATATATGGAAACTTACATAAGTAATTACCTAATTTACAATATGGTATTACTATATTTAAAAAATTCTTGTTAAACCATTGAGGTGAAGAATTTATATTTTATATATATGTATAAAATTATGTTTGAGGTATACTCTCCTTTAAGTTTATATTTAGTTATTTATTTTTGGCAATTAATATTAGTTTTATTATTAGTAATAATATATTAATAGTAGTAGTGTTAGTATTATTTTTAGGTACTAGGGTTATTGTCAGGGGCAGGTATTGGATAGCCTAGCCTTAGTTAGGCATGGACTGATCACCCATGCTTAAACAAGGCAGCACTAACCAATATCCAACCATGATAATAACTAGTTAATGTATATAAATTAAAGTCATCATACTTGTTTAGTAAAATTTAATTATATGTAAAAAAAATATTTTATATATATAAAAATATATATACTTTGTACTATAAGGAGAAGACATATTTTCAGAAAACAATACAAGAATTAGAGGGACGAATAAAATTATATAAATAATTGTCTAAGTATTCATGGACAAGACATTTTATACTTATAAGTAATTGTTCATCTTATATTCCACAACTATTAAATACTTATAGAAGTATTATGTATCAAGATCAACAAAAGAGTTATGCAGATCAGAGACGTAAACCCTAGAGTTTTCATTAAAAGTTTTCAGTTGATTACACGGTGAATTTGTTCGATTACCATAATTATTGAACTATTTCAATCATTACGACACCTTGCGATATTGGTATAAACTTATAACTTGGGCTAATCACAATCATTCGAATCATTCAAAACCACATCTGTCTTTCAACTCAAAAAAAAAAAAAAATCATCTTAATGCAATTATGTATTAGGACAATAATACACTAACTCTATTGTCTTTTCGTGTATCCTTGCATTTCACTCATCTCAGCACATTGATTTTCTCATATCATAATTTAATATTTGACAAATCATTTTCACGCTTTTATTTCATTTGGAACCTGTCAATTCTAAGTCTTCCTCAGTTGCCAATTAAAGTAAGCTTTCTTTTGACAAAGAATTTTATTAATTCTAAAAGTCCTTCACATTCATTTTAAAATATCTACTGATCACATATCTTTTGGCTTGAACCCAGTCACCTTGAAAATTATATCATTCCATCTCATTCGTTTGACATCGATTTCTGAAAATAATTCAGCTAAACCATTAAGCCCTGTTTATTGTACAACTCGTATCCACAAAATTTAATATTTTAATTCTGTATCATTTACCTTAATATTGTTTTTATTAACTAAGATGTGACATAAGTCTCAAAGAAATATCGTAACCCAAATCTCGAGGACGAGATTTAAAACAAGGTGGGGAGGATGTAACATTCCTATTTTTATATAAGAATTATAGGTTTGGTTAAATTTATTAACCACTAGTAACTAGTAACTAGTTTATTTTTAATATAAATATTCAACCTAAATAGTTTTAAACATTATTTTATATAGTTGGTTGAAATATTATATTAATTAATTGGTCTGTATATGGGTGACCTTTCTAATAAAATAAAAGTATATAAAAACTTATATTATTAGACAGGTAGCTTATGGGTAAGTTGACTGTAAGAAATACTAAGTACCTGGACAGACCCAGGAACCATTTAATAATTAAATTATAAAAATACAATATATTTGAACCTACTCCGTTTTTAATGAAACTTGGTTCAAAATGTAGACAAAAATATTCTCGTTCTAATGACATATTCATTTTTATAAAACGTAATATTTTAAAAGTTATACGCGCCAAATAAGTGAATCAGTTTAATTAATTATAATATATAATAATAAAATAATAAATAAATTCAATAATTGAATTCTTTGAATTGAAGGTACACATGTCGAGAATCAGATAAGAACAAAACCAAATATGAAATAATAAAATAGTAATAATAATTAAAATATTAAAATCAAACTTAAAATGGACGTGTGTCCATGTAAAAGAAATAGTGGACACTGAATTGAATTATGTTGATACGTGTAAATAAAATAGACATCAAGTGAATGTCTTCTCCAAGTAACTATTTCACTATAAATATAGAATATTGAGCTTTCCATCTTTTCATCATGAGTCTCGCTACTCTCTCAATATATATATATATATTTTTTTTATTATACCTATAATAATAATAAAGCCATGCCCTGTTTTTAGTGTTTTAACTCCCGATCACCGCTACCCTTTCCGATTGATCTGAGCCTCATAATGTATGTCAGGGCTCTACCCGACTAAGTTGTTGGGATTCGGTCTCGGGACAAGGTTGAATTAGGGGTACTATACTTAACACAAGTGCATTATATATATATATATGTCACACCCCGACTTTCCACGTGTCACCTGTGGGCCCGGTAGGGGAGTATCGTGACGTAGTTGATATCATCATGGTCAAACAACACAATATTTAAATGCACAGCGGAAGCAAATGAAAGATAAAATATATTACAATCCGATTCAAAGTAATATCAATTATTACAACGGAACGTAAGATGGATCCACAGGCGGATCTAAAATAAAAAGATAACACTGTTCAACAGACTTTAACATCTAAAGCTTGCGAGACTTGATTATTGATGCCTGGAGTAGCCAGCCTATTACGTATAGTACCTGTATTTAGCCTTTTTGAAAAATACGTCAGTTTACACTGGTAAATACTATCAACTGACTCATTTTGAAAAGAGTTTGAAAATTGATTTGAATGCACCTCGGCAAAAATATATTTTATAATTTGATTAAAATGCACAGAGGCAAAATTAATCTTTTATACTTGATTAAAATGCACAGAGGCAAAATTAATCTTTTATACTTGGGACAATTATTTAAATATATAATCTTGTAAAAGAATTACATGTTCCTTATGCGTTCAGTAGCCCGGATCGTGTCCGGGTTAAAGATCAATAGACACACCACAGGTATAATGCCCACAAGGCTGATTCCTTAAGGTGGGATACCAGTTTTTACATATGCAGCTGTCAGGTGTACGCCTACACCCCGTGCTTAGGTCGTGGCCATTTCATGAATGATGTCAAGGATATCCGGGACATGGTCATTAACCCCCCAAAGGCTTTAAGCAAACAAAACATATTTAAACGGGCCGATTAAACTATTCAATTAACCACCATATGATGGAAGATTTAATGCCCGACCAAGCGGTATTTTATATACCGTAACCCAAGCCCGTATAGGGAAAATAAGTTAAAAGTATTTACCTGAGCTAAATATAAATCCAATCCCAGCCGTATATCAATTCAGCAAGTACAGATAGCTTTTACTGGGCTCCTAACCTGGAACGGAGGTTTTTAATAACCTATTAGAATCCTAACGGGTCTTTAGTTAAGCTTAAGCTTAGACCGGTTAGTTTTAAAAATACGGTTCGTATGCACGATTAAGTGAAGACCGGATAGAATGTGATTTAGACCCGACAAGTTCGAATACTTGCTTAATATGGGTATTTCATACACATTCTGGATTTTGAGATAAAACCGATAAGGTTTGACCCGTTTCGGCTAATTTATGTAAACTAGTTACATAAACCGAACCGAACGCGTAATAAGCGTAACGGGTATTCATAAGAGCCATATACAGGTTTCCTAAGTTAATATGCTTCAAATATGTTGTGACATCAGTAAGATGTCTTTTATTACGCCCGAAACGAATTTAAACACAAACTATGCCCCGTAGGGGTAGTTTGGTCATTTAAAAGGTTATAAAAGAGTTTAAGTATTTACCTGAGTTACAGGTCTGATGTAATCAGCAAAAATACTTACTTTACTTATTTTTAACAGTAGGGTATTGCATATATGTGAAATTTATCAATTATAACCAAACTATGCACCGTAGGGGCATTTTGGTAATTTCACATAAGCCGAAAGGCTCAAAACTGAAGTCTGAGTTAAACAACTTTTGCTTACTGTTAAAAAATTATAAATTACCTAAAATATCAGTAGGTATTAACCCTTGTATGTTTAAAACAGTTCTAGTACATACTATGCGTTAAAAACGCTTAAAAAGGCGATTAGAAGCCATTTCCGGGTTCTATACATAAAGCTGATATTTTTATTATTCCAGAAGGCTTAAAATAATTTATTTATCATATCTAATCAGTAGCAAAAGGTTTGGAGTCAATTAGATATGTAAAACTCATTTTATAGCCCGTAAGGGCAAAACCGACAATTACCGGATTAAGCCTATGACTATAAGTTAGGCTCAGCCTAAAATTAATTAAAAATCTTCAAAAGACCCAAAATAATATATCATATCAGTGGGTAAAGAGTTTGATATCAAAAAGTAGGTTTAAATAGGCTAAGCGCTAGTTATGTCGTTTAATCGCTAATAAGCTTTCTAATTACGCTAATGAGCATAACTCTCAACCTACACCTCCAACTGATGTCAAATTTTGGGTGCAAGTTTATATATCAGTAATTAAAGTTTCTACTCTTTTACATTTTCAAAAATCACGTTTTAAGGTGAAAAGGGCATAATGGTCAACATATGAGCAATTAACGGAATCATGCATATTAATTGGTTAACTAATGAACCAAGGTGTATAATCTCAGAGGGTTATACCAGCATGTAACCTGGTCCAAATAAAGCTCTAAGGTATTTCTAAAACATACCAAAATGGGTCAGAACTGAAGTCAAAGCAAAAGTCAAAGCTTTGCGACTTTCGGTTTCGAACAGGGTCTAAACATAAAATTGTCGGGTTGAACATGTTTAGACATGTTCTCACACTAATTACCAAGTTATATTAATGATCAAAAAGGTTATATGTGGTCTACATTGCTAATTATGCATAAATTAGAAATTAAGCATTCTGTTGACTTTTTGATAACAAGTTTGACCCGACTTTTGACCTAGTTAGAGTGGGAATCAGGGGGAACCCTTTTAAGGGTTTATTACCCACATAATTACCAACTTATAACTACTTTCAATTCGACTAATCACTGGATCATCAATGATTAATCGCTAAGTCAACCGTTAATTACGACGGTTTGACTTTTAAGCTTAAACTAAACAAAAACTTAACTAAGGAAGGATAAGTAAACTTACTGAAGTCCTATGCACGATTTGTGAAACTTAGAGAGAAGTCTTTAGCTCCAGAAATGCTCCAAAGTGCAGATGGAAGGTGTGAAGAACTTGTTGTAACTTAGTGGCCTTTTATAGTGTTTAAATCACCATAGATTGTTGACATCTAAGTCTACAACTGACCATAACTTACCCACAAGTGTCCTTAGTGCTCTAGGAACTGTTTAGGGGTCGCCCACAATGTGAAAATATCTGTTTTGGGTCAGTTATGCGTGAATACAGGCTGCTGTCTACACTTTCTGCATCTGATGGTCTGACGCGGCCCGCATAAAGTCAGGTTAACCTTTACGCGGCCCGCCTTAGTCTTGAAATCAGATTATGCATTTTCTAGTTTTTGCATATTGTCCCTTGGCCTTTCGAAAGGTCAACTAGCTTATATTTTTTCACTTTGACCCCTTCTTATTTACCTACAAGGGCTTTAAGACTTGTACCCACTTTACCAAGTCCCTGGTCACTTCTGGTTAACCCGAAAAGTCATAATTTTCAACGTTAACGCTTTAACCCCTCGCATACGAATTTGATCACAACTTGCTCATACGATAACGAAACTTTATGAAATTTATATTGTGCATTCTAGTGAGCATAATTAACCGTTACAAAGCTTCGGGTTTGTCAAAAGGTCACTCAGAGGTATAACTTAAACATGTTGACACATTTAACCCCTGTAGTTTGTAATCTCTCACTTTCTTTCATATCTAGCTTCGTATGATCCATGATTTATTCGTTTGAAGGTATGAGCATCATGTAGGGTTAATGTACAATATAATTATTCACTGTTGACATTTAGAACTCGTATATTCACATACTTTCCATGATTGTCAACTTTAATCCTTTTATAACATTCTTTCACACGTTCAAACCTATGACACGTGTCAACACATTATAGGATGTGAATTTTCGAGGTGTTACATCCTCACCCCCTTAAAAGAAATCTCGACCTCGAGATTTACTGAAATAAATAAGGGTACTTTTCTTTCATCGTAGACTCAACCTCCCACGTATATTCGGGACCTCTACGGGCATCCCATTTGACCTATACAATAGGTGCATACTTTCTTTTGGAGCTTCTTAACCTGTCGATTCTCAATCGACATAGGTTGCTCATACAATCATAGATCTGCATATCATTATGTGATAGTGCTTTTCGGCTTATTGGCGAAACACATCCTTCAGTCACTAGTGTGCAATGTATTGCGAGCTCCGCCAAGCTCCTTAAATAGGTTTTAGCTTATAAGCTACTTGATCTTGATACATTCGATTTCCTTCGAATGATTCTATATATTCAGAGCTTATCTAGCCTGATAATTTAACAAATTTGGCACACCCTTCCTAGGTGATATCTTTTGTTGAACTTTATTCCTTAACAAAAATTTAGGAGGGTTGCTACTATCATTAATTCTTGATTTTCTGCTGAATACTGGCAACTTACAGATGATTAGGGATTTGTATGATCTTATTCGTTGTTTCCAATGCAACTTTCAGATCCTTATAAGTGGACTTCTCAAAGTCTCGTCCATCCAACGGATGTTTTGATATTTTATCTATACAAGGTCTCTAAAAGAGCAGCCTTGATGCTTATATATCAACTATTTTAGAAAAACTTATCTTAAGGTGAGATGGTCATTCTAACCACTGCTTAACTAATTTTAAGGAATAGCTAATCTTTGTCATTAGTCGAACAAATCGACGATCCTGGGCAGCCGATGGCGATTCTTAATCGTTGCCTAATTATGGTTGCGGTAATCAATGCATAAGCAAAATGAATCGTCTTTCATAACTAACTACACCGAATTCTCAGGATATTGAGTTAGGCTATATGAATCCATATCTAAAACTTACTTAACCAGGGTTTTCGATTCTTCCAATAATGGTACTAGCCGTCTTGGAGATTTCATAATAATACAGCCTTAAAAGGGGTATAAACCTTAACTCTACCTGCCTCCTAGGGGTAAACAGGGTAATCTTAGGAGAAGATAATCACGGTACAAGGAGGTTACAGAGATTTCCATATCTCAGGCTCCAGTTCACTCATCATTGCTTGTGTCAAATAAGTGACACATTTATGTTACTAGTCCACGAATTCCTAAATCGGGAATATTTACTTGGACAATTTCATTCTGGATATCTTCTTTGAATACTACTAGTCGACTTTAGTACAATATGACCATTGGGATATCTCAGGGGTTCCATGTATTAAACCTCCATACTGATCAGGCATGGAAGTAATCTATGGGACACACTAGGATACGCCAATCCTTATATGGCACTTTTATTAAACCTAGTTTGGCATTCGCAGGCGATAGAAAACAAAGAGAAAAATAATTAAAATAACATATGTTGTCGTACTCTATGCGAAGAAAGAGTACTCTTAGATTTTTTTTGGAAGGATTCCTTGCCGATACTAGAAGAATCGGTTACTATGGTTTCCTTGGTAAGTTATACCTTGTGGATAATATAAAAGTTTGCTAAGCTTATGGTTTATGAAGATTTATTATTGCCTGTATTAAATCAGGACACTTAGCAGAAATTATCATTGGTAAATGATAAGGAATGTACTTGATGACATCGTGAACTACCTCTTGGCATTCATCAGGTGAGTTCAGGCATTTCTTCCTTTAGCCTTTCCAGGCTTAGCTGCACCTTCTTTGGCAGCTTTATGGAATCTAGTTCTGATGCGGCCTTACTCACCACAGCCGTGATAGACTGCATTCTTTATGTCCCTACATTCCTGGGAAATGATGACCTGTTCCTTAGCAGATGTCACACTGCTTTGGTCCTGGTTCTATTCGACACTGTCCCTAGTGTCTTTTATAGCAATTCTTACATACAGGCTTCTTACTGAACTTTCGTTGCTTTTTATTAAGCCTGTACTTGCTATCTTTCTTAGATTTCTGGGAGTTATCCTCCTCCTTTGGTTCATCCTTCATATTCAAAGTGTGAACAAAGCTCTTCTCATGAGCAATTGAACGTGGTTTTGAATGAAATTCAGAGCGAGAAGCATTCGGCTCTTTGGATTGTTTCATGACCTTTCCCATGGCCTTTCTAACTGCTGCGTTAACCACCGCTTGGAGATTAACTCCATTAATATTGAGGTTTACGTTTGAGTCATTATTTGCTTTTGTCGCATTAATAGCATCGCGACTATTGCCTATCTCATCCGAGTTTTCCATACTCAAAACTTGGTACTAATTACCAAATTAAACCATTATTAGTCATCATCCTGATGACCTGACATAGATTAGCCACGGTATCCACGAACCGTATAGGCCATTATGTTCCGAACATTCTTAATGAATGCTATTTGAATGTATATCTATTACATTTAGCTTAGGTCACAAAAGGACTATCAATGGCATTCAAGGTTTGGAGCGAGTCCAATACCTGCTTGACAGGGGACCCTAATGTCACAACTGTCTTTGTCACAAGGACGATTATAAATAGCTCAAAGGCTAGCCTTACATGACTCTGGTTATATATATACATATATGGCATAGAAGCCTGTCGTGAGGGACGTAGAAGATATGGCATAAAGCCCAGTCATGAAGGACATAAGAAATTAAATGGCGCGAAGGCCTTGTCGTAATGACATTTAGATACGGCACAAATGGCCTTGTCTCTAGGACGTTATAGGATATGGCACTAAGGCCTGTCACCAGGGATGTTAACATTTAGTATGTTAACTTGTCACGAACGACGAATTTTAGCACGGAGGCTTGTTATGGGTGACTTGAAATATAACTTGTGGATTTGTCATAAGGACATCAATTCATAGGCTGCAATCTTATTAGATCAGGAGTTTTAAGGCTTGAACATAGTTCTTCACCTTTGGACAGGGAGTCATAGACTACAACTGTCATCGTCTTGAAAAGCGATTCACTTGACAGAAAGGTAAACCAATTAACATCACTAATGGATGTCTATATATAATTATCGTATCTAATGATATTAGTCATGATCACATCAATCATATTGACTATTAGGTTTGGGTATAATCCCACCATTTTGAATAGGGGATCATAAAGATCACCACTATTTTGTCTTATCGACAATAGAGTAAAGTATAGCCCGTAGGCAATTCATCACTAGGGGTGTCAATATTATGAATTTATGATCATCATACTGATGATACTAGTCAGGATCGCAATGATCATATAGACTATTAGGCTTGAGCGCAGCTCCCTACCTTAAACAGGGGATCATAGAGATCATAATGTTTGTGTCACAAATGGACAATATTGTGACACCCCAGGAAAACCAGGAAACAACACAACACAACTAGCTTCCTCAGTAACTTCGTGCTAAATTTCAGGACGAAATTTCTTTCAAGTTGGGGATGTGTGACAACCTGTATTTTCAAGATCTCTAATTGCATGTCACTTTACTTTTCGTTGTAACGGTGAGTCAATCTAATAAACTTAATGGAGAATTCTGAGTTGTTATATCCTTATATTGTAACTTGTGTGATATTTTGCTACATGTATTATCATTTAATCACATTCAACTCCTCACCTTATATCTCACACACTACATTCTCGACCGCTCACTCTTGCATGGGCATGCCTTGTGTTGATGGGCCGGCTAGCCCAACTTGAACCGCCCTTCTCTAATCTCGGCCCAGCTGATCTAGGGCCCAAACTATTGATCTCCATTGCATGCGCATTACATATGTACGAATATACAACCTCCCTCCGAATCATTAGTAACCCTAAATCCTTTTTCACACGCACACAAAGGGGACGGCAGGCTCTTGTGCTCGGCAAGTCTCTTCTCTCAAGCATTCTTTTCTTTCTCGATTCTTAGGTTAGTATTCTTGTACTTGTTTTGATTGTTGTTAAGATTATTCTTGGCCGCATACGTCTTGATATGGTGTTGATCATGATTGTGAGTTTTGTGTATAACATAAATGATGGTAGGGATAGGGATGCATGATAGTGTAATCATGTTAAGAAATTCATTGATTTGATCGTGATTGTTGTAGCACATGATGTTGACCAATGATAAGTTGTTAATAATCCCTAATGGTTCAATCGGTTCTGGTATGTGTCTGTGATAAATTTATTGTAAGTGATGATGAAAGTTGAATGTGGATTGTGATATGACAGTTAGTCAAATGTTAGGTTATAACAATAATTGTTTGTTTTGGTTTTGTTTTTGTTCGAGTATCTGATGTCATTGTTCGAGTGGGCCGCACATGGTGATGATGTTTCATGATTTTCGTTTGACAAATTGCAAGAATGGTCTGCACATGCTTAATTCCAATAATATGGTCCGAATATAGTAGCTAGAATGTAATCAGAACCTAACTTGAAATTGGATGTCCGCATTTGATATTAAATAACGTCTGTACATGAGTTTTGTATATGACTGAACCTGTATTCTCAAAATTTGCTTTTGTATGCAATATTAAATAAAGGAACTCACATATTAGTTGATTTAATTAGTCAATATATAATCTGCACATTTGTATATGTGGTGCACATGGGTGTGAAAAGTGGTTCCTATATTGAAAATTATAATAAGCCAACAATAGAAAATCCACATTAGTGATTAGTTATGTATTAAATTATTAACTACCAGCTATATGTATAATCAATTGATAATAACTTGACTAATTACTTGAGGTAATGTGAGGTTAGATGTGGACCTATTATCTCGAACATAAAACAAGGGTATTTACTGTGTATTGTGTGTCACTGCATGCTTAAAATTATTTCATTAGAAAATGAGTTGTTTGGGAACACTAGGGTATTGCAAAACCTCACTCGAATACTTACTTACATGATACATTAAATGTAAATTAGGTCGCGCGTAACGGACCTAACCCGTGATTAACACTAGAAGTACATTACCAAACCGAGCAAACCAAGGTGAGTTCACACTTTCTACAAAGCATGGGATTCCCAGGGGTTGGGAATGGGTTAAGGAATATGGATTCCTCGTCCTTTCTTGGGTAGGACAGTACGGGTTCAGGAATATAATTCCTCGTCCTTATGGACAGTTAATTTCGCTAGACCAAAACTCTATCACGAAGTCCCTCCTTTTTATATCGACTTAATCGCCGGGCCAATGGCGAGCGGGTCATTAGTTAGATAGCGCTATTTAGGTTTGACAAGCCTCACACCGTGCCGCAGAGGATGGGCGTGAACTAATGGATCTGGGCACGTCAATGATGATAGACATTGACAGTTCAGGGCACATAAACATGACTACAGTCAGCAGTTGATATGGTAAAGAGTCGAGTAGTATATACATGGGGTAGCCCCCACGGTCAGAGAGCCAGATAATTAAACATGGGGTAGCCCCCACGGCTGGATTGCCAGAGTTAACGGGATTAAACTAAACACGTTTTCAACTATGGGGTAACCCCCACGGCAGGATGCCAGCTAAAGGAAACTGTTATTGGAACACCTTAAAACAAACAGCCAACTGTGAACTCGCTCAACATTATTGTTGACTCGTTACTATATGCTTTGCAGGTCAATAGGTACTTAGCTGGAGCTTGCATGGGGATGAGTCGTTGTGGAGCATGGACATTGAGTGTTCATGATGAACTTAAACATTTGAACTTATACTTTATTTTGGTTTTAATCGTTATGCTTCTGCTTGCAACCTAAACTATGTTTTTGTTTGGACACCAATTGTATTGGTTGGATTTTTATAATTACTTACATGCTTGTTCAATATGATTGGTGGCTGGATCCTGGTCAGTCACGCCTCCAAGCGGTGATACTCCGCATGTGGATTTTGGGGGTGTGACAGATTGGTATCAGAGCCATTGGTTATAGTGAACTTGGTTTTAATAAGGGAAAAAGTTTTTATTAAAACCAGACTATAACCTGTACAATGCTCAACGATCCACAACGACGCTTCGCTCCACGTGCAAGACTCGACATTCTAGGTGATATGATTTATGTTTACATTGCCTACTTGCTAGATTACATAGAACTTTGCTCATGGTATGCTTAGATAAACGTAACAACTGTTGATTGAAACACTTATGTGCTTACTCTCTTCTGTCATCGCACTTTCGCGAACCTCTCTCACTCATGTTCTCTTTGATATCATGATCATGAGTGGACGCGTTAACCTAACTCAAGCCCAGTTGGCGGCATTGATCACCGAACAAGTTACTGCAGCACTCGTAGCTGCCCAGGCAGGAGGTATAACCTGCCATCACCACTTACTCTAGGATCTTTAGATCCTACTCTCGTAAACCAACACTCTTGCTTAAGTATGTTTACTCTTACGCACACAATAGGCCAGCATGCTCAGCCGCCTGTGTGCACGTTCAAAACTTTTATGGACTGTCGTCCTACTACTTTCAGTGGCACTGAAGGAGCCGTTGGACTCCTCCACTGGTTCGAGAAGCTCGAATCAGTCTTCGAAATGTGTGAATGCCCCGAGGCTCGTAGGGTGAAATATGCCGCTGGTACTCTCGAAGGCACTACGCTAACTTGGTGGAACGCGCAAGTTCAGATGCTGGGGCTGGCGGCTGCTAATGCCACCCCATGGGATGATTTTAAGGAAACGATCAAACGTGTATACTGTAGTCGTGATGACATCCACAAGCTGGAAGTGGAGTTCTTTAACTTGAAGATGACGGGGTCAGAGATAGAAGCGTACACAAAACGATCCAATGAATTAGCAGTGTTATGTCCAACTATGGTGGATCCTCCCATGAAGCGCATTGAGCTGTACCTCAAAGGCTTAGTACCAGAGATTCAAAGTCATGTGACTTCTGCTAACCTTGCTACTATTCAAGATGTTACTCGTCTTGCTCATCGTCTCACAGACCAGGCAGTGCAACAGAACAAGCTGCCTAAACGTATCGGTGCTACTACAATTACTACTTCTACTACTCCTAGTGACAACAAACGAAAGTGGGATGGAACCTCCAGCAAGGGTTCAACTTCAGTTCAGTCCCAGGCACAGCAGCGAAAGATTGATGACTATCAGAGCCCTGGTCAGCAATCTTCTGGTAGTCAAGGGCAGGGTGGATATCGAGGAAATCACCCAAAGTGCAATAGATGCAACAGGCACCACAGTGGTCAGTGCAACAGGGGTCGTTGTCAGAGGTGTCTCAAGATGGGGCATGAAGCCAAGGATTGCAGGAGCTCGCGACCTGCGAATCAGAACCAACAACAACAACCAACAGCTCCACAGAACCAGCAGTGACAGCGAGGTAACAGGGGATGCTTTCAGCGTGGTCGTTGGTCAAACATTCTCCATCAATCTTATTCCTATAGTCTTGGGTAGTTTCGACATCGTCATTGGGATGGATTGGTTATCCCAACAGCAAGCAGAGATCCTATGCAAAGAAAAGATTGTTCGTATTCCCCGTTCTGGCAAAGAACCTCTCGAAATTCAAGGCGACAAGAGTGGTGCCGTGGTGGGCATCATCTCCTTTCTGAAGACCCAGAAGTGTTTGCGAAAGGGTTACACCGCTATTTTAGCACTTGTTATTGACACATCAACGAAAGAGAAGAAGATAGAGGATATTCCAGTTGTACGCGACTTCCCTCAGGTGTTTCTTGAAGATTTACCTGGGTTACCGCCTCATCGCCAGGTCGAATTTCAGATCGAACTAGCTCCTGGAGCAGCACCCATAGCTCGGGCACCTTATCGCTTAGCTCCAACCGAACTAGAAGAACTGTCTAAGCAATTGCAAGAACTCTTGGAAAAGGGTTACATTCGTCCTAGCTCTTCGCCATGGGGAGCTCCAGTGCTATTTGTGAAGAAGAAAGACGGTACCTTCAGAATGTGCATCGACTACCGCGAACTTAACAAGGTGACGGTGAAGAATCGCTATCCTCTTCCACGCATTGACGACTTGTTCGACCAGCTGCAAGGGTCGAGCTACTATTCAAAGACTGATCTGAGGTCAGGCTACCATCAACTGAGAGTCCGGGACGAGGACGTCTCCAAAACTGCATTCAGAACACGCTAAGGCCATTACGAGTTTCTGGTTATGCCATTCGGGTTAACAAACGCACCTGCAGTCTTCATGGACCTTATGAACAGAGTGTGCAAGCCTTACTTGGATAAGTTTGTGATTGTATTCATCGACGACATTCTGATATACTCTAAGAGTCGGGAGGAACACGAGCAGCATTTACGACTCATTTTGGACCTACTTCGAGCAGAACAGCTGTACACCAAGTTTTCAAAATGCGACTTCTGGCTTCGTGAAGTCCACTTTCTAGGCCATGTGGTAAACAAGGATGAGATTCATGTAGATCCATCTAAGGTAGACTCGATTAAGAACTGGCCTGCACCCCGTACACCAACAGAAATCCGCCAATTCTTGGGTTTGGCGGGCTACTACAGAGATTCATCAAAGGCATCTCGAAAATTGCGCAACCTCTCACCTCACTAACGCAGAAGGGCGTTACTTATCGTTGGGGTAATACACAAGAACTAGCATTTCAGCACCTAAAGGATAGACTTTGCAGCGCACCTATTCTTTCATCGCCAGAGGGCACAGACGACTTTGTGGTTTACTGCGACACATCAATTCAGGGTCTTGGTTGTGTATTGATGCAACGGGATAAAGTCATGGCTTATGCCTCACGCCAACTTAAAGTTCATGAAAGGAACTACACTACACACGATCTGGAGCTGGGAGCTGTTGTCTTCGCACTCAAGATATGGAGACATTACCTGTACGGTACCAAGTGCACCATCTACACCGATCACAGGAGTCTCGAGCATATCTTCAAGCAAAAGGAATTGAACATGCGACAACGTCGATGGGTTGAGCTATTGAATGATTACGAATGCGCCATCAAGTACCACCCAGACAAAGCCAATGTTGTGGCTGGCGCCCTTAGTCGAAAGGACACTAAGCCTAAGCGCGTGCGAGCATTACAACTCACTATTCAGTCTAGTCTTCCTTCTCAGATACGAGATGCTCAGGTAGAAGCATTGAAACCGGAAAACGTCAGGGCTGAAGCTCTACGCGGCTCAAGGCAACGATTAGAACAAAAGGAAGACGGCGCCTGTTACGTAACAGGACGCATCTGGGTCCCACTCTATGGCAACTTATGTGAGCTTGTAATGGATGAAGCTCATAAGTCTCGCTACTCAGTACATCCTGGTTCGGATAAGATGTACCACGACTTGAAAACTACATATTGGTGGCCTAACATGAAAGCTCATATAGCAACTTACGTTAGCAAGTGTTTGACTTGTTCGAGAGTCAAAACAGAATATCAGAAACCATCGGGCCTACTCCAACAACCAGAGATACCACAATGGAAATGAGAGCAAATTTCCATGGATTTCGTTACTGGCCTGCCTAGATCTCAACGTGGTAACGATACTATTTGGGTGATCGTGGATCGACTCACGAAGTCTGCACACTTCTTGGCTATCAAGGAAACGGATAAGTTCTCCACTCTAGCAGACGTTTATCTTATGGAAGTGGTTTCGAGGCACGGGGTGCCAACCTCTATTATATCAGATCATGATGCACGATTTACTTCAGAACTGTGGCAGGCAATGCACAAATCTTTTGGCTCACGAAATGACATGAGCACAGTTTACCATCCGCAAACAGACGGGCAGTCTGAACGCACCATCCAAACTCTAGAAGACATGCTTCGTGCATGTGTAATCGATTTCGGCAACGGCTGGGAAAAACAACTTCCGTTAGTGGAGTTTTCATATAACAACAGTTACCACACCAGCATTCAAGCCGCTCCATTCGAGGCATTGTACGGGCGTAAATGCCGATCACCTCTCTGTTTGGCAGAGGTGGGTGATAGTCAGATCACAGGTCCAAAACTTGTAGTAGACGTAACGGAAAGAATTGCTCAGATACGACAACGCATGGCGGCAGCTCGCGACCGTCAGAAAGCCTACGCAAACAAGTGCCGGAAACCTCTAGAATTCCAGGTCGGGGACCGGGTTCTACTCAAAGTCTCACCCAGGAAGGGTGTGGTTCGTTTTGGCAAAAGGGGCAAACTCAATCCACGTTACGTCGGACCGTTTGAAATCATTGAGAAGATAGGCAAAGTGGCTTACAAACTAAACCTACCAACAGAACTCAGTGCAGTTCACAACGTTTTTCACGTGTCGAATTTGAAGAAGTGACTGTCAGATGAGACCCTCATAGTTCCTTTGAAGGAACTCACTATCGACGATCAGTTGCGATTCATCGAGGAACCAGTTGAAATCACGGACCGAGATGTTAAGGTCCTCAAGCACACCATAATACCTCTTGTTCGAGTTCGTTGTCGTGGCCCAGAGTTCACCTGGGAACGAGAAGACCAAATGAAACACAAGTATCCCCAGCTGCTTCAGAAAAACACAACCACTACTGAGGCTGAAGCTACTACAGAATTTCGGGACGAAATTCCAAATCAACGGGGGGATGATGTGACACCCCAGGAAAACCAGGAAACAACACAACACAACTAGCTTACTCAATAACTGCGTGCTAAATTTCGGGACGAAATTTCTTTCAAGTTGGGAATGATGTGACAACCTGTATTTTCAAGATCTCTAATTGCATGTCACTTTACTTTTCGTTGTAACGGTGAGTCAATCTAATAAACTTAATGGAGAATACTGAGTTGTTATATCCATATATTGTAACTTGTGTGATATTTTGCTACATGTATTATCATTTAATCACATTCAACTCCTCACCTTACATCTCACACACTACATTCTCGACCGCTCACTCTTGCATGGGCATGCCTTGTGTTGATGGGCCGGCTAGCCCAACTTGAACCGCCCTTCTCTAATCTCGGCCCAGCTGATCTAGGGCCCAGACTATTGATCTCCATTGCATGCGCATTACATATGTACGAATATACAACCTCCCCCCGAATCATTAGTAACCCTAAATCCTTTTTCACACGCACACAAAGGGGACGACAGGCTCTTGTGCTCGGCAAGTCTCTTCTCTCAAGCATTCTTTTCTTTCATGATTCTTGGGTTAGTATTCTTGTACTTGTTTTGATTGTTGTTAAGATTATTCTTGGCCACATAAGTCTTGATATGCTGTTGTTCATGATTGTGAGTTTTGTGTATAACATAAATGATGGTAGGGATAGGGATGCATGATAGTGTAATCGTGTTAAGAAATTCTTTGATTTGATCGTGATTGTTGTAGCACATGATGTTGACCAATGATAAGTTGTTAATAATCCCTAATGGTTCAATCGGTTCTGGTATGTGTCTGTGATAAATATATTGTAAGTGATGATGAAGGTTGAATGTGGATTGTGATATGACAGTTAGTCAAATGTTAGGTTATAACAATAATTGTTTGTTTTGGTTTCGTTCGAGTATCTGATGTAATTGTTCGAGTGGGCCGCACATGGTGATGATGTTTCATGATTTTGGTTTGACAAATTGCAAGAATGGTCTGCACATGCTTAATTCCAATAATATGGTCCGAATATAGTAGCTAGAATGTAATCAGAACCTAACTTGAAATTGGATGTCCGCATTTGATATTAAATAACGTCTGTACATGAGTTTTGTATATGTCTGAACCTGTATTCTCAAAATTTGCTTTTGTATGCAATATTAAATAAAGGAACTCACATATTAGTTGATTTAATTAGTCAATATATAATCTGCACATTCGTATATGTGGTGCACATGGGTGTGAAAAGTGGTTCCTATATTGAAAATTATAATAAGCCAACAATAGAAAATCCACATTAGTGATTAGTTATGTATTAAATTATTAACTACCAGCTATATGTATAATCAATTGATAATAAGTTGACTAATTACTTGAGGTAATGTGAGGTTAGATGTGGACCTATTATCTCGAACATAAAACAAGGGTATTTACTGTGTGTTGTGTGTCACTGCATGCTTAAAATTATTTCATTAGACAATGAGTTGTTTGGGAACACTAGGGTATTGCAAAACCTCACTCGAATACTTACTTACATGATACATTAAATGTAAATTAGGTCGCGCGTAACGGACCTAACCCGTGATTAACACTAGAAGTACATTACCAAACCGAGCAAACCAAGGTGAGTTCACACTTTCTACAAAGCATGGGATTCCCAGGGGTTGGGAATGGGTTAAGGAATATGGATTCCTCGTCCTTTCTTGGGTAGGACAGTACGGGTTCAGGAATATAATTCCTCGTCCTTATGGACAGTTAATTTCGCTAGACCAAAACTCTATCACGAAGTCCCTCCTTTTTATATCGACTTAATCGCCGAGCCAATGGCGAGCATGTCATTAGTTAGATAGCGCTATTTAGGTTTGACAAGCCTCACACCGTGCCGCAGAGGACGGGCGTGAACTAATGGATCTGGGCACGTCAATGATGATAGACATTGACAGTTCAGGGCACATAAACATGACTACAGTCAGCAGTTGATATGGTAAAGAGTCTAGTAGTATATACATGGGGTAGCCCCCACGGTCAGAGAGCCAGATAATTAAACATGGGGTAGCCCCCACGGCTGGATTGCCAGAGTTAACGGGATTAAACTAAACACGTTTTCAACTATGGGGTAACCCCCACGGCAGGATGCCAGCTAAAGGAAACTGTTATTGGAACAACTTAAAACAAGCACCCAACTGTGAACTCGCTCAACATTATTGTTGACTCGTTACTACATGCTTTGCAGGTCAATAGGTACTTAGCTGGAGCTTGCATGGGGATGAGTCGTTGTGGAGCATGGACATTGAGTGTTCATGATGAACTTAAACATTTGAACTTATACTTTATTTTGGTTTTAATCGTTATGCTTCCGCTTGCAACTTAAACTATGTTTTTGTTTGGACACCAATTGTATTGGTTGGATTTTTATAATTACTTACATGCTTGTTCAATATGATTGGTGGCTGGATCCTGGTCAGTCACGCCTCCAAGCGGTGATACTCCGTAGGTGGATTTTGGGGGTGTGACAAATATAATATGGCCCGTAGGCGAATCATCACTAATGGATATTTATAATATGATCATCTTATAAGATGATATAAGCCATGATTTCTAGATCATAAGGCAAATTAGGAATTTAAAAATTTTCAATATAGGGATGACCGTTGTGATTTTATCGAATCACATTTGTCAGGTGTGCTAACACATTCTTAGGTGTTAACAAGGATCTGAATCCCTTGAGTAGGTTTCACCGTCTTGGCCGCGTAGTCTAGGTTTCACCTTTAAGATTCTTTTTAAAATGCATACTGGAAGGGAAGGAAGGATATTTATTTATTCAGGATTTTTATCATAAATCCTAATTTACAAGTTAATAATAGCACAAATGGCCTAGTCGCGTAGACAAGTTTAATTTATAAGCCATGATTTCAGAGAATCGAGGCATTAAGGTTTGAATCAAAGTTCATTACCTTTTCATGACAGGGAGTTGTAAGCTACCACTGTCTTTAGTCTTATATGACAATGGATATGACTCGTAAGTATTATATCCCCAATTATAATTTAATAATAGCTCAACAGCCTAGTCACACGGACATATTTAATTTATAAACCAGGATTTTATAGAATCGAGGTATTAAAGCTTGAATCAAAGTTCATTGCTCTTTTTAACAGGGGGTTGTAGACCACTACTGTCTTTAGCCTCAAAGGACGTTAATTATAGCCCGTAGGCATTTCCCTTCTAAGGGATGTTTATGGTATGATCATCTTTTCATATGTTATTAGTCGAGATCGTATGGATCCTACCGACTATTATGTTTGGACGTATTCTAATATCTTTAGACAGGGGTCAAAGACCACCACTGTCGTTGTCTTATTGGACAACAAGTTTAGCCCGTAGGCACTTCATCACTAACGGATGTTTATAATATGATCATCGTATTAGATGATATTAGTCATGATCACATTGATCATATAGACTAATAGGCTTGAGCATAGCTCACCATCATAGACAAGGAATCATAAAGATCAAAATGTCAATGTCTCTAATGGACAATATGTTATAGCCCGTAGGCAAAACATCACTAGGATATTATATGATATTAGTCATGATCACATTGATCATATAGACTATTAGGCTTGAGCATAGCTCACCACCTTAGACAAGGAATCATAAAGATCACAATGTCAGTGTCTCAAATGGACAATACATTATAGCCCGTAGGCAAAACATCACTAGGATGTTATATGATATTAGTCATGATCACATTGATCATATAGACTATTAGGCTTGAGCATAGCTCACCACCTTAGACAAGGAATCATAAAGATCACAATGTCAGCGTCTCAAATGGACAATACATTATAGCCCGTAGGCGAAACATCACTAAAGGATGATTATTTCAAATAAGGGAATTTAGATTAACCCCCTTTTTAAAGATGGCCTGTGTGACTTTAACGATTCACAGTTTACCAAAAATGTTAACATACTTACAGATGTTAACAGGGATTGGAATGTTTTAGATAACGCAGAACAATCCTAACTTGAAATGTTAATAAGGTTCTGAACCTAAATTGAGGAACTGCCATCTTGGCCGGGTCTTAATAATGACCCGAGGCTAGGTCTTGTCCTTTTTAGATTTTGCCATTTTATTATAATGGTAGATCTTATAAAAATAATGTTATTTTTTTATTTATTTCATATTTCATGTTTAGAATGAAAGTTTAAATTTAATCATTCCACTATATAAAAATAAAAGTACAGAGTTGCCCTAAGCGGGACTTGAAAGGAATAATGTTGTCCTCGAAGGAACTAAAAGATAAATATGTCCTTATAAGGACTATTAAGGAAACGATCTTCAGCAAGAGGAGTTTCTTCTTCACTTTATTTCTGAATGTTCTCTCCCTGGATGCTCGTTTCATTCTAGCCGCGGTACGAAGCTCAGCATTTCAAGGCTCCGGATGTGGAGAATTTCTATTACAGCTTCTTAGCTTGGCGACGAATATATAAAAATTTGGAAGCAAAATTTCCAGATTAGGATTGAGAATATTCCTATGTTATGTCTAGACTCAGAAGGTCAAGGAATGTGCTAATGTGTCATTGAGATTAAACACAAAAAGGCTAGTGTTTAATTCACTCAATGTTGGCTCTGATACCAACCTGTCACACCCCGACTTTCCACGTGTCACCTGTGGGCCCGGTAGGGGAGTATCGTGACGTAGTTGATATCATCATGGTCAAACAACACAATATTTAAATGCACAGCGGATCTAAAGTAATATCAAATATTACAACGGAACATAAGATGGATCCACAGGCGGATCTAAAATAAAAAGATAACACTGTTCAACAGACTTTAACATCTAAAGCTTGCGAGACTTGATTATTGATGCCTGGAGTAGCCAGCCTATTACGTATAGTACCTGCATTTAGCCTTTTTGAAAAATACGTCAGTTTACACTGGTAAATACTATCAACTGACTCATTTAGAAAAGAGTTTGAAAATTGATTTGAATGCACATCGGCAAAAATATATTTTATAATTTGATTAAAATGCACAGAGACAAAATTAATCTTTTATACTTGATTAAAATGCACAGAGGCAAAATTAATCTTTTATACTTGGGACAATTATTTAAATATGTAATCTTGTAAAAGAATTACATGTTCCTTATGCGTTCAGTAGCCCGGATCGTGTCCGGGTTAAAGATCAATAGACACACCACAGGTATAATGCCCACAAGGCTGATTCCTTAAGGTGGGATACCAGTTTTTACATATGCAGCTGTCAGGTGTACGCCTACACCCCGTGCTTAGGTCGTGGCCATTTCATGAATGATGTCAAGGATATTCGGGACATGGTCATTAACCCCCCAAAGGCTTTAAGCAAACAAAACATTTTTAAACGGGCCGATTAAACTATTCAATTAACCACCATATGATGGAAGATTTAATGCCCGACCAAGCGGTATTTTATATACCGTAACCCAAGCCCGTATAGGGAAAATAAGTTAAAAGTATTTACCTGAGCTAAATATAAATCCAATCCCAGCCGTATATCAATTCAGCAAGTACAGATAGCTTTTACTGGGCTCCTAATCTGGAACGAAGGTTTTTAATAACCTATTAGAATCCTAACGGGTCTTTAGTTAAGCTTAAGCTTAGACCGGTTAGTTTCAAAAATACGGTTCGTACGCACGATTAAGCGAAGACCGGATAGAATGTGGTTTAGACCCGACAACTTCGAAGACTTGCTTAATATGGGTATTTCATACACATTCTGGATTTTGAGATAAAACCGATAAGGTTTGACCCGTTTCGGCTAATTTATGTAAACTAGTTACATAAACCGAACGCGTAATAAGCGTAACGGGTATTCATAAGAGCCATATACAGGTTTCCTAAGTTAATATGCTTCAAATATGTTGTGACATCCGTAAGATGTCTTTTATTACGCCCGAAACGAATTTAAACACAAACTATGCCCCGTAGGGGTAGTTTGGTCATTTAAAAGGTTATAAAAGAGTTTAAGTATTTACCTGAGTTACAGGTCTGATGTAATCAGCAAAAATACTTATTTTACTAAGTTATAACAGTAGGGTATTGCATATATGTGAAATTTATCAATTATAACCAAACGATGCACCGTAGGGGCATTTTGGTAATTTCACATAAGCCGAAAGGCTCAATACTGAAGTCTGAGTTAAACAACTTTTGCTTACTGTTAAAACATTATAAATTACCTAAAATATCAGTAGGTATTAACCCTTGTATGTTTAAAATAGTTCTAGTACATACTATGCGTTAAAAACGCTTAAAAAAGCGATTAGAAGCGATTTCCGGGTTCTATACATAAAGCTGATATTTTTATTATTCCAGAAGGCTTAAAATAATTTATTTATCATATCTAATCAGTAGCAAAAGGTTTGGAGTCAATTAGATATGTAAAACTCATTTTATAGCCCGTTAGGGCAAAACCGACAATTACCGGATTAAGCCTATGACTATAAGTTAGGCTCAGCCTAAAATTAATTAAAAATCTTCAAAAATCCCAAATTAATATATCATATCAGTGGGTAAAGAGTTTGATATCAAAAAGTAGGTTTAAATAGGCTAAGCGTTAGTTATGTCGTTTAATCGCTAATAAGCTTTCTAATTACGCTAATGAGCATAACTCTCAACCTACACCTCCAACTGATGTCAAATTTTGGATGCAAGTTTATATATCAGTAATTAAAGTTTCTACTATTTTACATTTTCAAAAATCACGTTTTAAGGTGAAAAGGGCATAATGGTCAACATATGAGCAATTAACGGAATCATGCATATTAATTGGTTAACTAATGAACCAAGGTGTATAATCTCAGAGGGTTATACTAGCATGTAACCTGGTCCAAATAAAGCTCTAAGGTATTTCTAAAACATACCAAAACGGGTCAGAACTGAAGTCAAAGCAAAAGTCAAAGCTTTACGACTTTCGGTTCCGAACAGGGTCTAAACATAAAATTGTTGGGTTGAACATGTTTAGACATGTTCTTACACTAATTACCAAGTTATATTAATGATCAAACAGGTTGTATGTGGTCTACATTGCTAATTATGCATAAATTAGAAATTAAGCATTCTGTTGACTTTTTGATAACAAGTTTGACCTGACTTTTGACCTAGTTAGGGGGAACCCTTTTAAGGGTTTATTACCCACATAATTACCAACTTATAACTACTTTCAATTCGACTAATCACTGGATCATCAATGATTAATCGCTAAGTCAACCGTTAATTATGACGGTTTGACTTTTAAGCTTAAACTAAACAAAAACTTAACTAAGGAAGGATAAGTAAACTTACTGAAGTCCTATGCACGATTTGTGAAGCTTAGAGAGAAGTCTTTAGCTCCAGAAATGCTCCAAAGTGCAGATGGAAGGTGTGAAGAACTTGTTGCAACTTAGTGGCCTTTTATAGTGTTTAAATCACCATAGATTGTTGACATCTAAGTCTACAACTGATCATAACTTACCCACAAGTGTCCCTAGTGCTCTAGGAACTGTTTAGGGGTCGCCCACAATGTGAAAATATCTGTTTTGGGTCAGTTATGCATGAATACAGGCTGCTGTCTACACTTTCTGCATCTGATGGTCTGACGTGGCCCGCGTAAAGTCAGGTTAACCTTTACGCGGCCCGCCTTAGTCTTGAAATCAGATTATGGATTTTCTAGTTTTTGCATATTTTCCCTTGGCCGTTCGAAAGGTTAACTAGCTTATATTTTTGCACTTTGACCCCTTCTTATTTACCTACAAGGGCTTTAAGACTTGTACCCACTTTACCAAGTCCCTGGTCACTTCTGGTTAACCCGAAAAGTCATAATTTTCAACGTTAACGCTTTAACCCCTCGCATACGAATTTGATCACAACTTGCTCATACGATAACGAAACTTTATGAAATTTATATCGTGCATTCTAGTGAGCATAATTAACCGTTACAAAGCTTTGGGTTTGTCAAAAGGTCACTCAGAGGTATAACTTAAACTTGTTGACACATTTAACCCCTGTAGTTTGTAATCTCTCACTTTCTTTCATATTTAGCTTCGTATGATCCATGATTTATTCGTTTGAAGGTATGAGCATCATGTAGGGTTAATATACAATATAATTATTCACTGTTGACATTTAGAACTCGTATATTCACATACTTTCCATGATTGTCAACTTTAATCCTTTTATAACATTCTTTCACACGTTCAAACCTATGACACGTGTCAACACATTATAGGACGTGAATTTTCGAGGTGTTACATCCTCACCCCCTTAAAAGAAATCTCGACCTCGAGATTTACTGAAATAAATAAGGGTACTTTTCTTTCATCGTGGACTCAACCTCCCACGTATATTCGGGACCTCTACGGGCATCCCATTTGACCTATACAATAGGTGCATACTTTCTTTTGGAGCTTCTTAACCTGTCGATTCTCAATTGACATAGGTTGCTCATACAATCATAGATCTGCATATCATTATGTGATAGTGCTTTTTGGCTTATTGGCGAAACACATCCTTCAGTCACTAGTGTGCAATGTATTGCGAGCTCCGCCAAGCTCCTTAAATAGGTTTTAGCTTATAAGCTACTTGATCTTGATACATTCGATTTCCTTCGAATGATTCTATATATTCAGAGCTAGTCTAGCCTGATAATTTAACAAATTTGGCACACCCTTCCTAGGTGATATCTTTTGTTGAACTTTATTCCTTAACAAAAATTTAGGAGGGTTGCTACTATCATTAATTCTTGATTTTCTGCCGAATACTGGCAACTTACAGATGATTAGGGATTTGTATGATCTTATTCATTGTTTCCAATGCAACTTTCAAATCCTTATAAGTGGACTTCTCAAAGTCTCGTCCATCCAACGGATGTTTTGATATTTTATCTATACAAGGTCTCTAAAAGAGCAGCCTTGATGCTTATATATCAACTATTTTAGAAAAACTTATCTTAAGGTGAGATGGTCATTCTAACCACTGCTTAACTAATTTTAAGGAATAGCTAATCTTTGTCATTAGTCAAACAAATCGACGATCCTGGGCAGCCGATGGCGATTCTTAATCGTTGCCTAATTATGGTTGCGGTAATCAATGCATAAGCAAAATGAACCGTCTTTCATAACTAACTACACCGAATTCTCAGGATATTGAGTTAGGCTATATGAATCCATATCTAAAACTTACTTAACCAGGGTTTTCGATTCTTCCAATAATGGTACTAGCCGTCTTGGAGATTTCATAATAATACAGCCTTAAAAGGGGTATAAACCTTAACTCTACCTGCCTTCCAGGGGTAAACAGGGTAATCTTAGGAGAAGATAATCACGGTACAAGGAGGTTATAGAGATTTCCATATCTCAGGCTCCAGTTCACTCATCATTGCTTGTGTCAAATAAGTGACACATTTATGTTACTAGTCCACGAATTCCTAAATCGGGAATATTTACTTGCACAATTTCATTCTGGATATCTTCTTTGAATACTACTAGTCGACTTTAGTACAATATGACCATTGGGATATCTCAGGGGTTCCATGTATTAAACCTCCATACTGATCAGGCATGGAAGTAATCTATGGGACACACTAGGATACGCCAATCCTCATATGGCACTTTTATTAAACCTAGTTTGGCATTCGCAGGCGATAGAAAACAAAGAGAAAAATAATTAAAATAACATATGTTGTCGTACTCTATGCGAAGAAAGAGTACTCTTAGATTTTTTTTTTGGAAGGATTCCTTGCCGATACTAGAAGAATCGGTTACTATGGTTTCCTTGGTAAGTTATACCTTGTGGATAATATAAAAGTTTGCTAAGCTTATGGTTTATGAAGATTTATTATTGCCTGTATTAAATTAGGACACTTAGCAGAAATTATCATTGGTAAATGATAAGGAATGTACTTGATGACATCGTGAACTACCTCTTGGCATTCATCAGGTGAGTTCAGGCATTTCTTCCTTTAGCCTTTCCAGGCTTAGCTGCACCTTCTTTGGCAGCTTTATGGAATCTAGTTCTGATGCGGCCTTACTCACCACAGCTGTGATAGACTGCATTCTTTATGTCCCTACATTCCTAGGAAATGATGGCCTGTTCCTTAGCAGATGTCACACTGCTTTGGTCCTGGTTCTATTCGACACTGTCCCTAGTGTCTTTTATAGCAATTCTTACATACAGGCTTCTTACTGAACTTTCGTTGCTTTTTATTAAGCCTGTACTTGCTCTCTTTCTTAGATTTCTGGGAGTTATCCTCCTCCTTTGGTTCATCCTTCATATTCGAAGTGTGAACAAAGCTCTTCTCATGAGCAATTGAACGTGGTTTTGAATGAAATTCAGAGCGAGAAGCATTCGGCTCTATGGATTGTTTCATGACCCTTTCCCATGGCCTTTCCAATTGCTGCGTTAACCACCGCTTGGAGATTAACTCCATTAATATTGAGGTTTACGTTTGAGACATTATTTTCTTTTGTCGCATTAATAGCATCGCGACTATTGCCTATCTCATCCGAGTTTTCCATACTCAAAACTTGGTACTAATTACCAAATTAAACCATTATTAGTCATCATCCTGATGACCTGACATAGATTAGCCACGACATCCACGAACCGTATAGGCCATTATGTTCCGAACATTCTTAATGAATGCTATTTGAATGTATATCTATTACATTTAGCTTAGGTCACAAAAGGACTATCAATGGCATTCAAGGTTTGGAGCGAGTCCAATACCTACTTGACAGGGGTCCCTAATGTCACAACTGTCTTTGTCACAAGGACGATTATAAATAGCTCAAAGGCTAGCCTTACATGACTCTGGTTATATATATATACATATATGGCATAGAAGCCTGTCGTGAGGGACGTAGAAGATATGGCATAAAGCCCAGTCATGAAGGACATAAGAAATCAAATGGCGCGAAGGCCTTGTCGTAATGACATTTAGATACGACACAAATGGCCTTGTCTCTAGGACGTTATAGGATATGGCACTAAGGCCTGTCACCAGGGATGTTAACATTTAGTATGTTAACTTGTCACAAACGACGAATTTTAGCACGAAGGCTTGTTATGGGTGACTTGAAATATAACTTGTGGATTTGTCACAAGGACATCAATTCATAGGCTGCAATCTTATTAGATCAGGAGTTTTAAGGCATGAACATAGTTCTTCACCTTTGGACAGGGAGTCATAGACTACAACTGTCATCGTCTTGAAAAATGATTCACTTGACAGAAAGGTAAACCAATTAACATCACTAATGGATGTCTATATATAATTATCGTATCTAATGATATTAGTCATGATCACATCGATCATATTGACTATTAGGTTTGGGTATAATCCCACCATTTTGAATAGGGGATCATAAAGATCACCACTATTTTGTCTTATCGACAATAGAGTAAAGTATAGCCCGTAGGCAATTCATCACTAGGGGTGTCAATATTATGAATTTATGATCATCATACAGATGATACTAGTCAGGATCGCAATGATCATATAGACTATTAGGCTTGAGCGCAGCTCCCTACCTTAAACAGGGGATCATAGAGATCATAATGTTTGTGTCACAAATGGATAACATTGTGACACCCCAGGAAAACCAGGAAACAACACAACACAACTAGCTTCCTCAGTAACTGCGTGCTAAATTTCGGGACGAAATTTCTTTCAAGTTGGGGATGATGTGACAACCTGTATTTTCAAGATCTCTAATTGCATGTCACTTTACTTTTCTTTGTAACGGTGAGTCAATCTAATAAACTTAATGGAGAATACTGAGTTGTTATATCCGTATATTGTAACTTGTGTGATATTTTGCTACATGTATTATCATTTAATCACATTCAACTCCTCACCTTACATCTCACACACTACATTCTCGACCGCTCACTCTTGCATGGGCATGCCTTGTGTTGATGGGCCGGCTAGCCCAACTTGAACCGCCCTTCTCTAATCTCGGCCCAGCTGATCTAGGGCCCAACCTATTGATCTCCATTGCATGCGCATTACATATGTACGAATATACAACCTCCCTCCGAATCATTAGTAACCCTAAATCCTTTTTCACACGCACACAAAGGGGACGGCAGGCTCTTGTGCTCGGCAAGTCTCTTCTCTCAAGCATTCTTTTCTTTCACGATTCTTGGGTTAGTATTCTTGTACTTGTTTTGATTGTTGTTAAGATTATTCTTGACCGCATACGTCTTGATATGGTGTTGATCATGATTGTGAGTTTTGTGTATAACATAAATGATGGTAGGGATAGGGATGCATGATAGTGTAATCGTGTTAAGAAATTCATTGATTTGATCGTGTAGGTTATAACAATAATTGTTTGTTTTGGTTTCGTTCGAGTATCTGATGTCATTGTTCGAGTGGGCCGCACATGGTGATGATGTTTCATGATTTTCGTTTGACAAATTGCAAGAATGGTCTGCACATGCTTAATTCCAATAATATGGTCCGAATATAGTAGCTAGAATGTAATCAGAACCTAACTTGAAATTGGATGTCCGCATTTGATATTAAATAACGTCTGTACATGAGTTTTGTATATGTCTGAACCTGTATTCTCAAAATTTGCTTTTGTATGCAATATTAAATAAAGGAACTCACATATTAGTTGATTTAATTAGTCAATATATAATCTGCACATTCGTATATGTGGTGCACATGGGTGTGAAAAGTGGTTCCTATATTGAAAATTATAATAAGCCAACAATAGAAAATCCACATTAGTGATTAGTTACGTATTAAATTATTAACTACCAGCTATATGTATAATCAATTGATAATAACTTGACTAATTACTTAAGGTAATGTGAGGTTAGATGTGGACCTATTATCTCGAACATAAAACAAGGGTATTTACTGTGTGTTGTGTGTCACTGCATGCTTAAAATTATTTCATTAGACAATGAGTTGTTTGGGAACACTAGGGTATTGCAAAACCTCACTCGAATACTTACTTACATGATACATTAAATGTAAATTAGGTCACGCGTAACGGACCTAACCCGTGATTAACACTAGAAGTACATTACCAAACCGAGCAAACTAAGGTGAGTTCACACTTTCTACAAAGCATGGGATTCCCAGGGGTTGGGAATGGGTTAAGGAATATGGATTCCTCGTCCTTTCTTGGGTAGGATAGTACGGGTTCAGGAATATAAATCCTCGTCCTTATGGACAGTTAATTTCGCTAGACCAAAACTCTATCACGAAGTCCCTCCTTTTTATATCGACTTAATCGCCAGGCCAATGGCGAGCGGGTCAGTAGTTAGATAGCGCTATTTAGGTTTGACAAGCCTCACACCGTGCCGCAGAGGACGGGCGTGAACTAATGGATCTGGGCACATCAATGATGATAGACATTGACAGTTCAGGGCACATAAACATGACTACAGTCAGCAGTTGATATGGTAAAGAGTCTAGTAGTATATACATGGGGTAGCCCCCACGGTCAAAGAGCCAGATAATTAAACATGGGGTAGCCCCCACGGCTGGATTGCCAGAGTTAACGGGATTAAACTAAACACGTTTTCAACTATGGGGTAACCCCCACGGCAGGATGCCAGCTAAAGGAAACTGTTATTGGAACAACTTAAAACAAACACCCAACTGTGAACTCGCTCAACATTATTGTTGACTCGTTACTACATGCTTTGCAGGTCAATTGGTACTTAGCTGGAGCTTGCATGGGGATCAGTCGTTGTGGAGCATGGACATTGAGTGTTCATGATGAACTTAAACATTTGAACTTATACTTTATTTTGGTTTTAATCGTTATGCTTCCGCTTGCAACTTAAACTATGTTTTTGTTTGGACACCAATTGTATTGGTTGGATTTTTATAATTACTTACATGCTTGTTCAATATGATTGGTGGCTGGATCCTGGTCAGTCACGCCTCCAAGCGGTGATACTCCGCAGGTGGATTTTGGGGGTGTGACAGATTGGTATCAGAGCCATTGGTTATAGTGAACTTGGTTTTAATAAGGGAAAAAGTTTTTATTAAAACCATACTATAACCTATACAATGCTCAACGATCCACAACGACGCTTCGCTTCACGTGCAAGACTCGACATTCTAGGTGATATGATTTATGTTTACATTGGCTACTTGCTAGATTACATAGAACTTTGCTCATGGTATGCTTAGATAAACGTAACAACTGTTGATTGAAACACTTATGTGCTTACTCTCTTCTGTCATCGCACTTTCGCGAACCTCTCTCACTCATGTTCTCTTTGATATCAAGATCATGAGTGGACGCGTTAACCTAACTCAAGCCCGGTTGGCGGCTTTGATCACTGAACAAGTTACTACAGCACTCGTAGCTGCCCAGGCAGGAGGTATAACCTGCCATCACCACTTACTCTAGGATCTTTAGATCCTACTCTCGTAAACCAACACTCTTGCTTAAGTATGTTTACTCTTACGCACACAACAGGCCAGCATGCTCAGCCGCCTGTGTGCACGTTCAAAACTTTTATGGACTGTCGTCCTACTACTTTCAGTGGCACTGAAGGAGCCGTTGGACTCCTCCACTGGTTCGAGAAGCTCGAATCAGTCTTCGAAATGTGTGAATGCCCCGAGGCTCGTAGGGTGAAATATGCCACTGGTACTCTCGAAGACACTGCGCTAACTTGGTGGAACGCGCAAGTTCAGATGCTGGGGCTGGCGGCTGCTAATGCCACCCCATGGGATGATTTTAAGGAAACGATCAAACGTGAATACTGTAGTCGTGATGACATCCACAAGCTGGAAGTGGAGTTCTTTAACTTGAAGATGACGGGGTCAGAGATAGAAGCGTACACGAAACGATCCAACGAATTAGCAGTGTTATATCCAACTATGGTGGATCCTCCCATCAAGCGCATTGAGGTGTACCTCAAAGGCTTAGTACCAGAGATTCAAAGTCATGTGACTTCTGCTAACCTTGCTACTATTCAAGATGTTACTCGTCTTGCTCATCGTCTCACAGACCAGGCAGTGGAACAGAACAAGCTGCCTAAACGTATCGGTGCTACTACAATTACTACTTCTACTACTCCTAGTGACAACAAACGAAAGTGGGATGGAACCTCCAGCAAGGGTTCAACTTCAGTTCAGTCCCAGGCACAGTAGCGAAAGATTGATGACTATCAGAGCCCTGGTCAGCAATCTTCTGGTAGTCAAGGGCAGGGTGGATATCGAGGAAATCACCCAAAGTGCAATAGATGCAACAGGCACCACAGTGGTCAGTGCAACAGGGGTCGTTGTCAGAGGTGTCTCAAGATGGGGCATGAAGCCAAGGATTGTAGGAGCTCGCGACCTACGAATCAGAACCAACAACAACAACCAATAGCTCCACAAAACCAGCAGTGACAGCGAGGTAACAGGGGATGCTTTCAGCGTGGTAGCTGGTCAGACATTCTCCATCAATCTTATTCCTATAGTCTTGGGTAGTTTCGACATCGTCATTGGGATGGATTGGTTATCCCAACAACAAGCAGAGATCCTATGCAAATAGAAGATTGTTCGTATTCCCCGTTCTGGTAAAGAACCTCTCGAAATTCAAGGCGACAAGAGTGGTGCCGTGGTGGGCATCATCTCCTTTCTGACGGCCCAGAAGTGTTTGCGAAAGGGCCACACTGCTATTTTAGCACTTGTTACTGACACATCAACGAAAGAGAAGAAGATAGAGGATATTCCAGTTGTACGCGACTTCCCTCAGGTGTTTCCTGAAGATTTACCTGGGTTACCGCCTCATCGCCAGGTCGAATTTCAGATCGAACTAGCTCCTGGATCAGCACCCATAGCTCGAGCACCTTATCGCTTAGCTCCAACCGAACTAGAAGAACTGTCTAAGCAATTGCAAGAACTCTTGGAAAAGGGTTTCGTTCATCCTAGCTCTTCGCCATGGGGAGCTCCAGTGCTATTTGTGAAGAAGAAAGACGGTACCTTCAGAATGTGCATCGACTACCGCGAACTTAACAAGGTGACAGTGAAGAATCGCTATCCTCTTCCACGCATTGACGACTTGTTCGACCAGCTGCAAGGGTCGAGCTACTATTCAAAGATTGATCTGAGGTCAGGCTACCATCAATTGAGAGTCCGGGATGAGGACGTCTCCAAAACTGCATTTAGAACACGCTAAGGCCATTACGAGTTTCTGGTCATGCCATTCGGGTTAACAAACGCACCTGCAGTCTTCATGGACCTTATGAACAGAGTGTGCAAGCCTTACTTGGATAAGTTTGTGATTGTATTCATCGACGACATTCTGATATACTCTAAGAGTCGGGAGGAACACGAGCAGCATTTACGACTCATTTTGGAACTACTTCGAGCAGAACAGCTGTACGCCAAGTTTTCAAAATGCGACTTCTGGCTTCGTGAAGTCCACTTTCTAGGCCATGTGGTAAACAAGGATGGGATTCATGTAGATCCATCTAAGGTAGACTCAATTAAGAACTGGCCTGCACCCCGTACACCAACAGAAATCCGCCAATTCTTGGGTTTGGCGGGATACTACAGGAGATTCATCAAAGACATCTCGAAAATTGCGCAACCTCTCACCTCACTAACGCAGAAGGGCGTTACTTATCGTTGGGGTAATACACAAGAACTAGCATTTCACAACCCAAATGATAGACTTTGCAGCGCACCTATTCTTTCATTGCCAGAGGGCACAGACGACTTTGTGGTTTACTGCGACACATCAATTCAGGGTCTTGGTTGTGTATTGATGCAACGGGATAAAGTCATGGCTTACGCCTCACGCCAACTTAAAGTTCATGAAAGGAACTACACTACACACGATCTGGAGCTGGGAGCTGTTGTCTTCGCACTCAAGATATGGAGACATTACCTGTACGGTACCAAGTGCACCATCTACACCGATCACAGGAGTCTCGAGCATATCTTCAAGCAAAAGGAATTGAACATGCGACAACGTCGATGGGTCGAGCTATTGAATGATTACGAATGCGCCATCAAGTACCACCCAGACAAAGCCAATGTTGTGGCTGACGCCTTTAGTCGAAAGGACACTACACCTAAGCGCGTGCGAGCATTACAACTCACTATTCAGTCTAGTCTTCCTTCTCAGATACGAGATGCTCAGGTAGAAGCATTGAAACCGGAAAACGTCAGGGCTGAAGCTCTACGCGGCTCAAGGCAACGATTAGAACAAAAGGAAGACGGCGCCTATTACGTAACAGGACGTATCTGGGTCCCACTCTATGGCAACTTATGCGAGCTTGTAATGGATGAAGCTCATAAGTCTCGCTACTCAGTACATCCTGGTTCGGATAAGATGTACCACGACTTGAAAAATACATATTGGTGGCCTAGCATGAAAGCTCATATAGCAACTTACGTTAGCAAGTGTTTGACTTGTTCGAGAGTCAAAACGGAATATCAGAAACCATCGGGCCTACTCCAACAACCAGAGATACCACAATGGAAATGGGAGCTAATTTCCATGGATTTCGTTACTGGCTTGCCTAGATCTCAACGTGGTAACGATACTATTTGGGTGATCGTGGATCGACTCACGAAGTCTGCACACTTCTTGGCTATCAAGGAAACGGATAAGTTCTCCACTCTAGCAGACGTTTATCTTATGGAAGTGGTTTCGAGGCACGGGGTGCCAACCTCTATTATATCAGATCGTGATGCACGATTTACTTCAGAACTGTGGCAAGCAATGCACAAATCTTTTGGCTCACGAATTGACATGAGCACAGTTTACCATCCGCAAACAGACGGGCAGTCTGAACGCACCATCCAAACTCTAGAAGACATGCTTCGTGCATCTGTAATCGATTTCGGCAACGGCTAGGAAAAACAACTCCCGTTAGTGGAGTTTTCGTATAACAACAGTTACCACACCAGCATTCAAGCCGCTCCATTCGAGGCATTGTACGGGCGTAAATGCCGATCACCTCTCTGTTGGGCAGAGGTGGATGATAGTCAGATCACAGGTCCAGAACTTGTAGTAGACACAACGGAAAGAATTGCTCAGATACGACAACGCATGGCGGCAGCTCGCGACCGTCAGAAAGCCTACGCAAACAAGGGCCGGAAACCTCTAGAATTCCAGGTCGGGGGCCGGGTTCTACTCAAAGTCTCACCCTGGAAGGGTGTGGTTCGTTTTGGCAAAAGGGGCAAACTCAATCCACGTTACGTCGGACCGTTTGAAATCATTGAGAAGATAGGCAAAGTGGCTTACAAACTAAACCTACCAACATAACTCAGTGCAGTTCACAACGTTTTTCACGTGTCGAATCTGAAGAAGTGTCTGTCAGATGAGACCCTCATACTTCCTTTGAAGGAACTCACTATCGACGATCAGTTGCGATTCATCGAGGAACCAGTTGAAATCACGGACCGAGATGTTAAGGTCCTCAAGCACACCAGAATACCTCTTGTTCGAGTTCGTTGTCGTGGCCCAGAGTTCACCTGGGAACGAGAAGACCAAATGAAACACAAGTATCCCCAGCTTCTAGAGAAAAACACAACCACTACTGAGGCTGGAGCTACTACAAAATTTCGGGACGAAATTCCAAATCAACGGGGGGATGATGTGACACCCCAGGAAAACCAGGAAACAACACAACACAACTAGCTTACTCAGTAACTGCGTGCTAAATTTCGGGACGAAATTTCTTTCAAGTTGGGGATGATGTGACAACCTGTATTTTCAAGATCTCTAATTGCATGTCACTTTACTTTTCATTGTAACGGTGAGTCAATCTAATAAACTTAATGGAGAATACTGAGTTGTTATATCTGTATATTGTAACTTGTGTGATATTTTGCTACATGTATTATCATTTAATCACATTCAACTCCTCACCTTACATCTCACACACTACATTCTCGACCGCTCACTCTTGCATGGGCATGCCTTGTGTTGATGGGCCGGCTAGCCCAACTTGAACCGCCCTTCTCTAATCTCGGCCCAGCTGATCTAGGGCCCAGCCTATTGATCTCCATTGCATGCGCATTACATATGTACGAATATACAACCTCCCTCCGAATCATTAGTAACCCTAAATCCTTATTCACACGCACACAAAGGGGACGACAGGCTCTTGTGCTCGGCAAGTCTCTTCTCTCAAGCATTCTTTTCTTTCATGATTCTTGGGTTAGTATTCTTGTACTTGTTTTGATTGTTGTTAAGATTATTCTTGGCCGCATACGTCTTGATATGGTGTTGATCATGATTGTGAGTTGTGTGTATAACATAAATGATGGTAGGGATAGGGATGCATGATAGTGTAATCGTGTTAAGAAATTCATTGATTTGATCGTGATTGTTGTAGCACATGATGTTGACCAATGATAAGTTGTTAATAATCCCTAATGGTTCAATCGGTTCTGGTATGTGTCTGTGATAAATTTATTGTAAGTGATGATGAAGGTTGAATGTGGATTGTGATATGACAGTTAGTCAAATGTTAGGTTATAACAATAATTGTTTGTTTTGGTTTCGTTCGAGTATCTGATGTCATTGTTCGAGTGGGCCGCACATGGTGATGATGTTTCATGATTTTCGTTTGACAAATTGCAAGAATGGTCTGCACATGCTTAATTCCAATAATATGGTCCGAATATAGTAGCTAGAATGTAATCAGAACCTAACTTGAAATTGGATGTCCGCATTTGATATTAAATAACGTCTGTACATGAGTTTTGTATATGTCTGAACCTGTATTCTCAAAATTTGCTTTTGTATGCAATATTAAATAAAGGAACTCACATATTAGTTGATTTAATTAGTCAATATATAATCTGCACATTCGTATATGTGGTGCACATGGGTGTGAAAAGTGGTTCCTATATTGAAAATTATAATAAGCCAACAATAGAAAATCCACATTAGTGATTAGTTATGTATTAAATTATTAACTACCAGCTATATGTATAATCAATTGATAATAACTTGACTAATTACTTAAGGTAATGTGAGGTTAGATGTGGACCTATTATCTCGAACATAAAACAAGGGTATTTACTGTGTGTTGTGTGTCACTGCATGCTTAAAATTATTTCATTAGACAATGAGTTGTTTGGGAACACTAGGGTATTGCAAAACCTCACTCGAATACTTACTTACATGATACATTAAATGTAAATTAGGTCACGCGTAACGGACCTAACCCGTGATTAACACTAGAAGTACATTACCAAACCGAGCAAACTAAGGTGAGTTCACACTTTCTACAAAGCATGGGATTCCCAGGGGTTGGGAATGGGTTAAGGAATATGGATTCCTCGTCCTTTCTTGGGTAGGATAGTACGGGTTCAGGAATATAAATCCTCGTCCTTATGGACAGTTAATTTCGCTAGACCAAAACTCTATCACGAAGTCCCTCCTTTTTATATCGACTTAATCGCCAGGCCAATGGCGAGCGGGTCAGTAGTTAGATAGCGCTATTTAGGTTTGACAAGCCTCACACCGTGCCGCAGAGGACGGGCGTGAACTAATGGATCTGGGCACATCAATGATGATAGACATTGACAGTTCAGGGCACATAAACATGACTACAGTCAGCAGTTGATATGGTAAAGAGTCTAGTAGTATATACATGGGGTAGCCCCCACGGTCAGAGAGCCAAATAATTAAACATGGGGTAGCCCCCACGGCTGGATTGCCAGAGTTAACGGGATTAAACTAAACACGTTTTCAACTATGGGGTAACCCCCACGGCAGGATGCCAGCTAAAGGAAACTGTTATTGGAACAACTTAAAACAAACACCCAACTGTGAACTCGCTCAACATTATTGTTGACTCGTTACTACATGCTTTGCAGGTCAATTGGTACTTAGCTGGAGCTTGCATGGGGATCAGTCGTTGTGGAGCATGGACATTGAGTGTTCATGATGAACTTAAACATTTGAACTTATACTTTATTTTGGTTTTAATCGTTATGCTTCCGCTTGCAACTTAAACTATGTTTTTGTTTGGACACCAATTGTATTGGTTGGATTTTTATAATTACTTACATGCTTGTTCAATATGATTGGTGGCTGGATCCTGGTCAGTCACGCCTCCAAGCGGTGATACTCCGCAGGTGGATTTTGGGGGTGTGACAAATATAATATGGCCCGTAGGAGAATCATCACTAATGGATGTTTATAATATGATCATCTTATAAGATGATATAAGCCATGATTTCTATATCATAAGGCAAATTAGGAATTTAAAAATTTCCAATATAGGGATGACCATTGTGATTTTATCGAATCACATTTGTCAGGAGTGCTAACACGTTCTTAGGTGTTAACAAGGATCTGAATCCCTTGAGTAGGTTTCACCATCTTGGCCGCGTAGGCTAGGTTTCACCTTTAAGATTCTTTTTAAAATGTATACTGGCAGGGAAGGAAGGATATTTATTTATTCAGGATTTTTATCATAAATCCTAATTTACAAAGTTAATAATAGCACAAATGGCCTAGTCGCGTAGGCAAGTTTAATTTATAAGCCATGATTTCAGAGAATCGAGGCATTAAGGTTTGAATCAAAGTTCATTACCTTTTCTTGACAGGGAGTTGTAAGCTACCACTGTCTTTAGTCTTATATGACAATGGATATGACTCGTAAGTATTATATCCCCAATTATAATTTAATAATAGCTCAACAGCCTAGTCACACGGACAGATTTAATTTATAAACCAGGATTTTATAGAATCGAGGTATTAAAGCTTGAATCAAAGTTCATTGCTCTTTTTAACAGGGGGTTGTAGACCACTACTGTCTTTAGCCTCAAAGGACGTTAATTATAGCCCGTAGGCATTTCCCTTCTAAGGGATGTTTATGGTATGATCATCTTTTCAGATGTTATTATTCGAGATCGTATGGATCCTACCGAATATTATGTTTGGACGTATTCTAATATCTTTAGACAGGGGTCAAAGACCACCACTGTCGTTGTCTTATTGGACAACAAGTTTAGCCCGTAGGCACTTCATCACTAACGGATGTTTATAATATGATCATCGTATTAGATGATATTAGTCATGATCACATTGATCATATAGACTAATAGGCTTGAGCATAGCTCACCACCATAGACAAGGAATCATAAAGATCAAAATGTCAATGTCTCTAATGGACAATACATTATAGCCCGTAGGCAAAACATCACAAGGATGTTATATGATATTAGTCATGATCACATTGATCATATAGACTATTAGGCTTGAGCATAGCTCACCACCTTAGACAAGGAATCATAAAGATCACAATGTCAGTGTCTCAAATGGACAATACATTATAGCCCGTAGGCAAAACATCACTTGGATGTTATATGATATTAGTCATGATCACATTGATCATATAGACTATTAGGCTTGAGCATAGCTCACCACCTTAGACAAGGAATCATAAAGATCACAATGTCAGCGTCTCAAATGGACAATACATTATAGCCCGTAGGCGAAACATCACTAAAGGATGATTATTTCAAATAAGGGAATTTAGATTAACCCCCTTTTTAAAGATGGCCTGTGTGACTTTAACGATTCACAGTTTACCAAAAATGTTAACATACTTACAGATGTTAACAGGGATTGGAATCTTTTAGATAACGCAGAACAATCCTAACTTGAAATGTTAATAAGGTTCTGAACCTAAATTGAGGAACTGCCATCTTGGCCGGGTCTTAATAATGACCCGAGGCTAGGTCTTGTCCTTTTTAGATTTTGCCATTTTATTATAATGGTAGATCTTATAAAAAGAATGTTATTTTTTTTATTTATTTCATATTTCATGTTTAGAATGAAAGTTTAAATTTAATCATTCCACTATAGAAAAATAAAAGTACAGAGTTGCCCTAAGTGGGACTTGAAAGGAATAATGTTGTCCTCGAAGGAACTAAAAGATAAATATGTCCTTATAAGGACTATTAAGGAAACGATCTTCAGCAAGAGGAGTTTCTTCTTCACTTTATTTCTAAATGTTCTCTCCCTGGATGCTCGTTTCATTCTAGTCGCGGTACGAAGCTCAACATTTCAAGGCTCTGGATGTGGAGAATTTCTATTACAGCTTCTTCGCTTGGCGACGTATATATAAAAATTTGGAAGCAAAATTTCCAGATTAGGATTGAGAATATTCCTATGTTAAGTCTAGACTCAGAAGGTCAAGGAATGTGCTAATGTGTCATTGAGATTAAACACAAAAACAAGGTCAAACACCCCGACTTTCCACGTGTCACCTGTGGGCCCGGTAGGGGAGTATCGTGACGTAGTTGATATCATCATGGTCAAACAACACAATATTTAAATGCACAACGGAAGCAAATGAAAGATAAAATATATTACAATCCGATTCAAAGTAATATCAAATATTACAACGGAACGTAAGATGGATCCACAAGCGGATCTAAAATAAAAAGATAACACTGTTCAATAGACTTTAACATCTAAAGCTTGCGAGACTTGATTATTGATGCCTGGAGTAGCCAGCCTATTACGTATAGTACCTGCATTTAGCCTTTTTGAAAAATACGCCAGTTTACACTGGTAAATACTATCAACTGACTCATTTTGAAAAGAGTTTGAAAATTGATTTGAATGCACCTCGGCAAAAATATATTTTATAATTTGATTAAAATGCACAGAGGCAAAATTAATCTTTTATACTTGATTAAAAAGCATAGAGGCAAAATTAATCTTTTATACTTGGGACAATTATTTAAATATATAATCTTGTAAAAGAATTACATGTTCCTTATGCGTTCTGTAGCCCGGATCGTGTCCGGGTTAAAGTTCAATAGACACACCACAGGTATAATGCCCACAAGGCTGATTCCTTAAGGTGGGATACCAGTTTTTACATATGCAGCTGTCAGGTGTACGCCTACACCCCGTGCTTAGGTCGTGGCCATTTCATGAATGATTTCAAGGATATCCGGGACATGGTCATTAACCCCCCAAAGGCTTTAAGCAAACAAAACATATTTAAACGGGCCGATTAAACTATTCAATTAACCACCATATGATGGAAGATTTAATGCCCGACCAAGCGGTATTTTATATACCGTAACCCAAGCCCGTATAGGGAAAATAAGTTAAAAGTATTTACCTGAGCTAAATATAAATCCAATCCCAGCCGTATATCAATTCAGCAAGTACAGATAGCTTTTACTGGGCTCCTAATCTGGAACTAAGGTTTTTAATAACCTATTAGAATCCTAACGGGTCTTTAGTTAAGCTTAAGCTTAGACCGGTTAGTTTCAAAAATACGGTTCGTACGCACGATTAAGCGAAGACCGGATAGAATGTGATTTAGACCCGACAAGTTCGAAGACTTGCTTAATATGGGTATTTCATACACATTCTGGATTTTGAGATAAAACCAATAAGGTTTGACCCGTTTCGGCTAATTTATGTAAACTAGTTACATAAACCGAACCGAACGTGTATTAAGCGTAACGGGTATTCATAAGAGCCATATACAGGTTTCCTAAGTTAATATGCTTCAAATATGTTGTGACATCAGTAAGATGTCTTTTATTACGCCCGAAAGGAATTTAAACACAAACTATGCCCCGTAGGGGTAGTTTGGTCATTTAAAAGGTTATAAAAGAGTTTAAGTATTTACCTGAGTCACAGGTCTGATGTAATCATCAAAAATACTTATTTTACTAATTTATAACAGTAGGGTATTGCATATATGTGAAATTTATCAATTATAACCAAACTATGCATCGTAGGGGCATTTTGGTAATTTCACATAAGCCGAAAGGCTCAAAACTGAAGTCTGAGTTAAACAACTTTTGCTTACTGTTAAAACATTATAAATTACCTAAAATATCAGTAGGTATTAACCCTTGTATGTTTAAAATAGTTCTAGTACATACTATGCGTTAAAAACGATTAAAAAGGCGATTAGAAGCCATTGCCGGGTTCTATACATAAAGCTGATATTTTTATTATTCCAGAAGGCTTAAAATAATTTATTTATCTTATCTAATCAGTATCAAAAGGTTTGGAGTCAATTAGATATGTAAAACTCATTTTATAGCCCGTAACGGCAAAACCGACAATTACCGGATTAAGCCTATGACTATAAGTTAGGCTCAGCCTAAAATTAATTTAAAATCTTCAAAAATCCCAAAATAATATATCATATCAGTGGGTAAAGAGTTTGATATCAAAAAGTAGGTTTAAATAGGCTAAGCGCTAGTTATGTCGTTTAATCGCTAATAAGCTTTCTAATTACGCTAATGAGCATAACTCTCAACCTACACCTCCAACTGATGTCAAATTTTGGGTGCAAGTTTATATATCAGTAATTAAAGTTTCTACTCTTTTACATTTTCAAAAATCAAGTTTTAAGGTGAAAAGGGCATAATGGTCAACATATGAGCAATTAACGGAATCATGCATATTAATTGGTTAACTAATGAACCAAGGTGTATAATCTCAGAGGGTTATACTAGCATGTAACCTGGTCCAAATAAAGCTCTAAGGTATTTCTAAAATATACCAAAAAGGGTCAGAACTGAAGTCATAGCAAAAGTCAAAGCTTTGCGACTTTCGGTTCCGAACAGGGTCTAAACATAAAATTGTCGGGTTGAACATGTTTAGACATGTTCTTACACTAATTACCAAGTTATATTAATGATCAAACAGGTTGTATGTGGTCTACATTGCTAATTATGCATAAATTAGAAATTAAGCATTCTGTTGACTTTTTGATAACAAGTTTGACCCGACTTTTGACCTAGTTAGAGTGGGAATCAGGGGGAACCCTTTTAAGGGTTTATTACCCACATAATTACCAACTTATAACTACTTTCAATTCGACTAATCACTGGATCATCAATGATTAATCGCTAAGTCAACCGTTAATTACGACGGTTTGACTTTTAAGCTTAAACTAAACAAAAACTTAACTAAGGAAGGATAAGTAAACTTACTGAAGTCTTATGCACGATTTGTGAAGCTTAGAGAGAAGTCTTTAGCTCCAGAAATGCTCCAAAGTGCAGATGGAAGGTGTGAAGAACTTGTTGCAACTTAGTGGCCTCTTATAGTGTTTAAATCACCATAGATTGTTGACATCTAAGTCTACAACTGACCATAACTTACCCACAAGTGTCCCTAGTGCTCTAGGAACTGTTTAGGGGTCGCCCACAATGTAAAAATATCTGTTTTGGGTAAGTTATGCGCGAATACAGGCTGCTGTCTACACTTTCTGCATCTGATGGTCTGACGCGGCCCGCGTAAAGTCAGGTTAACCTTTACGCGGCCCGCCTTAGTCTTGAAATCAGATTATGCATTTTCTAGTTTTTGCATATTGTCCCTTGGCCTTTCGAAAGGTCAACTAGCTTATATTTTTGCACTTTGACCCCTTCTTATTTACCTACAAGGGCTTTAAGACTTGTACCCACTTTACCAAGTCCCTGGTCACTTCTGGTTAACCCGAAAAGTCATAATTTTCAAGGTTAACGCTTTAACCCCTCGCATACGAATTTGATCACAACTTGCTCATACGATAACGAAACTTTATGAAATTTATACCGTGCATTCTAGTGAGCATAATTAACCGTTACAAAGCTTCGGGTTTGTCAAATGGTCACTCAGAGGTATAACTTAAACATGTTGACACATTTAACCCCTGTAGTTTGTAATCTCTCACTTTCTTTCATATTTAGCTTCGTATGATCCATGATTTATTCGTTTGAAGGTATGAGCATCATGTAGGGTTAATGTACAATATAATTATTCACTGTTGACATTTAGAACTTGTATATTCACATACTTTCCATGATTGTCAACTTTAATCCTTTTATAACATTCTTTCACACGTTCAAACCTATGACACGTGTCAACACATTATAGGATGTGAATTTTCGAGGTGTTACAATATATATATATATATATATATTAGCTCAGAAGTTATACCCAAAATTCTACCAGAAGGTTTTCTAGTTGAACCCTAAAGTTACAAAGTGGGTCTATTTTCTTTTCTCATCGTTTTACTCCCTTTTTGTCCCAAACCATAACAACTCTCATCAAAACTATTATTTTCTTATTATATATATTATATTTTGTACAAATAAGAAACCCTAATTAAGACCCCTAAGTGATCCTACATAAACCCTAAAATTTTCAGAACAATCAGAAATAGGATCAGGGCCCCTAAAACTCAGGGGGGTAAACCCTAGTTAATATTATCCTTACAGTTTTTCGTAGAAATCGATTTTTCTCGTTCTGTCGACTCACCCAGGCTACAAATACACGTGGCAACCCTATACTAAAAATGACCCATCGCGCCACGCGAAGGCCTGTCGCGCCACGCGACAGCGCCCTTTTTCCAGTATATATTCAGGAGTGTGGGACTTAGATTTCTGCGTTGGAACGACGAACAAATTCGTTTTACACTTCAAGATATCACCTGATTACTACCAAACACACACTAGCTCGAATTCTGCTACGATACCGGGTATTAACTCGATCGCTGCTACGATTCAATATCCGATCAATTGAAAATATCCGACCGGATGTTTAAGTGCTATCCTTTGTCATTAGTCGTGATTCCAACAGGATGTTTGAGTACCACCCGAACTCGGGGAATACTCTGTCATTCGTTGTGAATCCGATGGATGTTTAAGTGATTGCACTTTGTCATTTGTCGTGAGGGTTTTAATCTCGTGAGTTATCGTAAATGCTGTATTAGTTACTTACCTAGTTCGTGTGCACTAGGTTACAAGACTAATCAATAGGCTAAGCTTTGCCCGTATAAAACTGCATGCTTATAATGTGAGTCATTCTCTTTTTATCAAAGTACTTTATAAATTCTAAAATATTTTCAAAGTTATAATTACAAGGATTAAGTCTTTGTAATCACCAAATTACAGTCGGTATGTGGGGTTTTGTATACATTACTTGATAACCTTCACCATTGGACAACGGGGTAGCCAAGGGGTGATATGACCATAGTCACAGAAACCATTGGACAATGAGGTTACCAATGGATGGTCGAGTGACAAATACCGTGGGTAGTTGGTTGATATATGGAAACATTGTAATCGCTCTTAATACTGTAGATTATAACAAATGCATCGTTTTAAGCCAAATGAATGAACTCACCAGTATTTCCTGCTGACAAAACCTTTTTAAAGCGCGTTTCAGGTAATTACAGTAGATTGGAGTAAGAATTGGATACGGCACTGAAGGGCTTCAAGAAGTGGCTTATTTTATTAATTAAATCAAATTAAGAAATATTGTTTTATGTAATTGGGTTTATCCCTTATTAAAGCTACCTTTGTAAAACATGGGTTTATCCCATCTATTCAACATCCCGACGCGAAGACTTGGTAAAAATTAACGGCGTATTTATTTCGTTATGTTATCTTTATAATTTTAATTCTTACGTGACAAGCGAGCTCGACCTGATTAATTAAAGCATATACATTAGTTATTATCTACGTTTTGGCACTTGACGAAAATTTCATATATCTTGTTTGTTGACAATTGTTAAATTTTGATAAAATAACGACAACTTTAGTTGTCGGGGGCGTCCAAAAACAGAGGAAACTCTGCCCGTTTTTTCGAGAAAAAATCCGTAATATACAACAAGCGTTATCATAAAATAAAACTACTGGATTCAAATAATATTTTGCAAATATAGAATTTCTTACGACGACACTTTACTACTTTCGAAAACAACGATACGAAAATGATTTCGACGACAAATAAATATAGTTACGATATTTGTTTTAAGCTTTAAAAAATTCGACAATCTTTTACAAAATCAATATAATTATTTATATTGTTTTAAACGCCGATAAACCGATTTCGACTATACAAATACATGTAGTATGCGCAGTTATTTCGAATGTCAAACAATACGACTTCTTTTATAAAAATAAATATAGGTTACATATTTATTTCAAAGATCGTACAACACGAATTCTTTTATAAAAAAATAAATATAGTGATATATTTATTTTCAAACACAAACACGACATATATCGTTAATCAAGTCTTTTCAAGACTTACTAGTTATTATCGACAATAAACGAAACTTAGCAAGTATAACTTCTTCGTTTCCTTCAAGTTAATAACTACCGTCGAATCATTCGGTCAACGATTCGGTAGAGCTCGGTGACACGTAGTTTAGTTACCGCTTTTGGTTAGAAACTTATAAGATATTCCGTGTTAGGAATATTGTAGAATACACGTTAGCGAGTCTAGTCTTGGAAACGACATCACGAAGTCGCATATAGCTAGCTTTGCATAGGAATATTCAGGTGAGTTCATAACCCCACCTTTTCACGGTTTTACATTTTTCTAAATGTTTTCGGGGTGGAAAGACATGCACTTTTTGCAAAGCATACAAGAATTACATATTTCTAAACCATGTTACAAGCAACTTTTAACAGATACAAATGGTTTACGAAAAGCTTATGTCTTATACCGGTTTTTCAAAAAGCGTATTTTTTTTTAAATATGCATACACACGAATTCTAAGCCCAGTGAGTTCATGCTCCCCTGTTTCTCTTAACAGTTTTCAGTTTTATAACTTCGGGGGTGAAATACATGTTACAAATGTTACAATGTTTACAAATGGTATGATGGATACAAAAAAAACAAGAAGCACTCTTGGTGATAACTAGTACCAAGTATGATGCATTTTGAGGAATGATATGAGAAATCGTGTCACGAATAGGGTACCATAAGCACCATTAATCAACAATATACCTAGACCACAGAACAAAAGGTTAGATCTAACGGGTTTTCGGGCAGCCACACTCTTGGTGAGAACAAGTACCGAGTAGTGCTTTTGTGTCTCAGTCGTGAATCGACAACTAGAAAAATGCCTATGGTTTGGTTGCTTCCTATCTCGTGTCACATGTTAATGGCCTTGCAACCCATTAACAACAAGATACATGCAGAAATACTTGATTTATACAAGATACATACAGAAAGACTTGATTTATACAAGATACATACAGAAGGACTTGATTTATACAAGATACATACATAAATACTTGATTTATACAAGATACATTCCATGTTTTCATACAAAGTTCTGTATAACATGACAAGAAAATGATTTTAAATTCGTTTTCTCCACAATACTTCAAACACCGGTTATTCAAAAAGATTTATTTCAAATCTTTTACAAACAAACTATGAACTCGCTCAACTTTATGTTGATTTTTCGCATGTTTTTTCTCAGGTTACTTTTCAAAGTTATGGCACGGTTGGAATAGGAGAACCATGTGGAGTCGAGTACTTAGTGGGCGTTCACTTTCTAAAAGACTTAGCTTATTTGCTTCCGCTGTGCAATGAAGATACCAGTCCAGTCACGCCAATGCTCTGATATTTCGGGGTGTGACAGATTGGTATCAGAGCCATAAGTTACAACGAATTAGGTTTCTGTAGAGATACCTAGGCTTTAACCTCACTTTCCTCTGGGAAATTAGAATATTAAAACCTGGATACGTACAGAACACCTAGTACTCGAATACGGTCTCCAACCGTTGCCGAAAAACAAACAGTCAAAATTTTGTTTTCAAACATACGCTATTGTGGTGTTTTATATATGGTACACAAAAACAATTACATACAGTACACAAAACTCTGAGAGTTTAGGAAACATGCATTTAAGACCTTCGGAAACTCATGTTGAAATTCATTAAAGGTCATCACGTAGGAACTGCGAAAATTAACTCGGGCACACACTATTATCCATATTGTCTATGATATTTTGACTTCCCGAGCAGGCAGCCTACGCATAACGAAACGCTAGTGCACAGGTATACGTGAAACTTAAGCTATACATCAACGGAGGTTGAAGTACATCCCATACGACTTTTGAGGAAGCGGCAGTTGGCACGCGGTCCTGCAAACGACATGAGTCATGCTAAGAAGAAGACATACGTCTCCGCATTCCCCCTAACTCATTAATGACGAATACGATATGTTTGAAATTCCATGGTAAAGTCACCCAACAACTGGTTATCACACGCAACCCCAAGTAAAGTCCTCAAATTTCTTTTATTGAAATTTCGACTTTCACACTTACTGAGTAGATTTTCGTATCTCTACTCCTCTTAATGGTCATTGCATCACGATAATTTCATTCGTTATAGCGAACACTCATTGCTTGATTTCTTGAAAATTCATATGTTACGCATGCATCGTTTGCTACGCATGTGGTTTCGTTTCGAATAAAGCATTTCATTAAAGTTCAAATATTATTTCGCTTGTGATTCGAATGACCCGCATTATTGTAATTGTTGGCTTCTTTGTTATCAAGTCAACACACTTTCTTGAAATTTCTTTTCTTTTCAAGTTACATATATGGTTTTTCGTTGTGACCATGCCGAAAATTTTCTTGTCGATACATGTATTTATTGTCGGCTTGCGCCGAAATCAAATTCAATTGTTTGTTGATTTCGACACCTTGTGGTGTCAGTATAAACTTGTAGCTTGGGCTAATTATGATTGAGCGTTTGATGCAAAACACAGGTGATACTTGTTCAATCACCGCTATTATTAAATTGTTTCATTCACTACGACACCTTGTGGCGTCGGTAGAACTTGCAGCGTGGGCTGATCATGATCGAGCGTTTCATGCAAAACTATTTCGTTTGGGCTTGTTGATTCTAAGTTTCTCCTAGCGAATGTTATTGTTTCTAACATTCATTTGCATATTGTAAACGTCAATTTGGAATTCCATTGGTCGAAACTCCTCTTTTATTGGAACCCTGTTAACTTGATCACACTAGTGACTGTATCAGTATGCCTTGTTTTCTTTGACATTATTCGTATTTACTTACATATAAAGTAACTCTAAGGAGTTGACGTAGTCTAAATTTCGAGGACGAAATTTTATTAACAGGGGGAGAATGTGACAACCGGTGATTTAAGGCTCTTAATTACGTGATTAACAAGCTATTAACGCGATAATAAATAGTGTTTACTGCACAAAATAACTTAATTAGGCCTTTGGAGTGCCCAGGAACGATTATTCGATTATACAGTACGCGTATGAAGATTCGCGTGGAATCTGCGGAACATCAAAAGACAACGAACTGATACCGTCCAAAATACTGACAACGCCTCTATTATACGCCTTTTAATCTTAAAATTTTTATTCTTTCGACACTTATGAAGTTGGGTTGCGATATCGGGTCTCGTAGGAATTACGAGCCACTTACACTTGAGATGGGCTTGTGGGCCCTGGGCCCAAGCCCAAAACCCACAAGCCTAAACCTACACATAATAGACAAATCTTGCAAAATATTTACTAAATCTATATAAAATCTTTATAAGATTTTTGTCTCTAAAAGTTAAGGCAAATCTTTGTAAAATCTTATAAAAATCTCATCCAAATCTCTCCAAAATCTTATCAAATCTTTACAAGATTTTATCTTCCTTATAAAAGCCAAACACTCATCCTATTGTCTGCAACTAAAGTAAATACACACACAAATAAAAGATAGGACCCTTCATCTCCCTCATCCTCTACCTCCCTCCCGATTTCTCCTGCACACCCACATTAAAGCCTAGCATCCCCTTTCCCCTCTCAAAACAACATTGGAGCACACCCTTACCTTCTCTCTCGAACCGGCCGACAACTCAGGTACCCTCCCCCCTGTTCCTTTCTGCTCCGGCGAAGCAAGGCCGGCGGCGGCGGTGAGTATTTCAGTGAGGCACCCCCCCTTCTTTGCTGATTTTCGGCTGCCACCGCCAGATGGTGGTGGCGTACGTCGGCTGCAAACAGAGACAAAGACAAAGAGAAAGAGGGAGATAGCTGAGAAGAGGAGAGATAGTGTCGACGAGGAGAGCGACGGCGGAGAGCCGCCGCTATGCGGCGGCGACACCTGTGATGGTGGTGGTGGTTATTTACGGTTCCGGTAAGTGGCTCAGTCTCATTTCAGTTTCGAACTCATGTTAGCGGGCTTGGGTTTTGTTTCGGGTCACTTCCAGTTGCAAATTCAGACCTTGTTTTGGTCCAGATGTCGTTCTGGCGTCACGGTTCGGTTCAGTCCAAGCTAGTCATTTGGTTCAGTATGATTCGACTTGGTTTCGGTTCGCATGGTTCAGCAAGTTCCGTGCTCGGTTCAGATTTCGGTTCGGGTCTCGGGTTACGGGACAGATTCTGAAGTGGTGCGGCCGACTCGGTCAACATCCCGACGCGAAGACTTGGTAAAAATTAACGGCGTATTTATGTCGTTATGTTATCTTTATAATTTTAATTCTTACGTGACAAGCGAGCTCGACCCGATTAATTAACGCATATACATTAGTTATTATCTACGTTTTGGCACTTGACGAAAATTTCATATATATTGTTTGTTGACAATTGTTAAATTTTGATAAAATAACGACAACTTTAGTTGTCGGGGGCGTCCAAAAACAGAGGAAACTCTGCCCGTTTTTTCGAGAAATAATCCGTAATATACAACAAGCGTTATCATAAAATAAAACTACTGGATTCAAATAATATTTTGCAAATATAGAATTTCTTACGACGACACTTTACTACTTTCGAAAACAACGATACGAAAATGATTTCGACGACAAATAAATATAGTTACGATATTTGTTTTAAGCTTCAAAAATTCGACAATCTTTTACAAAATCAATATAATTATTTATATTGTTTTAAACGCCGATAAACCGATGGCGGAAACATCGGGATGAGACGAAATAGATTGCAAGAGGCTTCATAACGCTATTTGCGTCAAGTGTTTAAAAATTTCATTTTTACATTGCTTAAATCAGATAATGCAAATTTAAATCACGACACGTATAAAAGAAATATAATTCCATTTCATTGATAACAGTTTAATATAAGTATTTGAAACGAAATACAACATGTTTGAAATAAAATACAATACAACAAGTATTTAAAGTTTAAATGCGTTTCTAGGCAATCCTACTAGATTCCTTGCATCATCAGAATTCCTACAACATGTATTAAAAGCATGAATCAATACAAAAGTATTGGCGATTATACAAGTTTGAATTTAAATATAAGTATAAGAGTTCGTTTCAAAATAAACATGGCATCTTGTAATCGCGTTGAAGCTAGCATACACAATCAACCTAAGCAAGACAATCATCATGGATAAACAAGTTTAAATTAATCATGCATAAACAATCTAAACACGACAATTAGCATAGATACACAAATCGAAACGAGCAAGCATAACATCCTAAGTATATCGAGTAATGTATTCGTTGGATTTTGTATTTGCTACATGTTACACCCAAAATGTGTTAAAGTATAAAAAGGGTCGAGTAAGCTCACATTGGTTGCGTATGAGAATTTCTTGTAACACACGAGTAAAGATTGAGAAATCCAAGAGAACGAATGAACGGTTACCCTATACGTTAGAATATCACATAATGTTTCGTTAATATTTGTAGGTTAAATATAACCCTAATATTTATGGTTTACGATATAGCTACAAGTTAATTAATTTTTTTTATACCAATCCTCCTTTTAATATTTTTGGATTATAAAAGGAATTAATATAACTTATTTAGGTTATTGAATTAAAAAAAAATTGTTGCTGATTATAATTGGTTAACATGTCTTATTATAATCTAAGCCTTTCAAAAAAAAATAAAGTAAAAGAAAATTGATTATCATCTTCTACAAAACAAAACAAACAGTTTTCTTTTAATTCATTCCTACCATTCTTAACAGTTTATCACCAAACATAATTTTAAACATGAAGACTCAAGAACCAGTTGATACGACCTGGTCGGAGTAGAGCTTCAGATGACCTAGCAAGGAACCTGCAAGATCACAAGAGAACAAACACACCGTTAGCCTCGTCACAGGGAGGGGGGCCTCTCTGTGACCAAGCTCGGGCGTGAGAATAAGTATTTGTGAGGAGGAAATAGGTCAGGGAGAGAGAGAGGAGAGTTAGAGAGAGAAAGTAACGATTACCCCTTTTTGGAGTTCCAAGTGTGGTATTTATAGTCTTTGGTTGTGCTGACGTGGCAAGTTAGTTAGGGCCGGACCAGTCGCTGTCATGGCAGTTATGAGGGTGGGACCCAGTTTGTTACGTCGCACCGTCCTATCTGCCCGTTCCATTTGTGGTGTGCGGAACGGTCCGGTATTAACGTGCCACAATTTTGGTTCGGCTCGTGCCGGTGATTCGGTCCGGTTAGGGACGTATCCTCATCAAGTCCCCCTAGTTCGTGGCGTTTCTTGGATAAATGCTTCGAACTATATCGGCGTAATTTTGGCGGCTTTAAATCCTGATTTGTCGCTTTGTTAAAATTTTTGAATTTTAAACCTCTAGGCGGTGACCTTGGTTGGGTAACCGACGGTTACTTTAAATTTCCCGCCTGATGTGACGGTTGGTGTGCGTCAGCTGTCGTGACGTGTCATCATTTGATTGGCCGGTTTAAGTCGGTTACCACAGTTCTATATAAAGAGGAGAAAAAGTAACTTTTTATTTTCACTTTTCATTTTTCACTTCATCTTCCTTGTTTCATTTTCTCTGAGACAGGCGTTTTTCAAGAAACAGGTCAGCTTCTTCCTTGTATAATGGCGAAAAGCAATTTGTCCGCTTGCTTTAACGTGTTGAATAAAAATGGTTTAGCTTGGTATGTTGAAAGATATGCGATACCTGCATCTTTGCACCCCGTTCTCCCCGAAAAAGATACACCCATTTATCCGTTTCCTCCGGGGAAGATAGGGGTTTACACCCGTTTATTTGATTACTGTAACTATCGTCTTCCTTTGACGAGGTTCTTAATCGGAGTACTTTTGTTCCACGAGGTTCATATTTCTCAAATGAACCCCTTCGGCCTTGCCAAGGTGTGTCATTTTGAATTGGCTTGTCGTAGCTTGGGGTCCGACCCGGACTTGGATGTGTTCCGGGCTTTTTATAAATTGAACCGGTCCGGTAACTGGTACACCTTCGAGGTTAGAGACAAAAACTCCTGCTGTTACACATGGATTACCACTAGCATAAAGGACTGGAAAGAACGCTTTTTCTATGTTGATGACCGATGCGTTCCGGAGTTTATGGTATGGAGGATCAAAAAGAAGAAACTCCCAGCTCCTCTTCCTGAAGGCTTCGAATATGATAAAGAGTTATATGCAAACCTGATTAAAGAAGCGGGTCGAATACAAAGTTATCCGGAACACATTCTTGTCATGGGACGGATCAGCACGATTTGGTCCGAACCGGAGTGGTATCCTACCCTTAAGTGGAACGGACAGGGTTAGTCATGCCTTTACCTTTTGATACAGTGCTCGTCGTGTCGCGTATATGACCATATTATTTTCATCACTATTTCATTTATTTTTCATTTTTTTTTCATACATGTTTTAGACTTCGGATGTTACTTGCTTACCCTCTTTTTCTTTTGTAGTTATGGGTTTGAGAGAGGCATTGAGGTTAAAATCCTTTGATTCCAAAGAGCTGGAGATCCGAGCCACTAGGATGCCGAAAAGTGACCCTCCGTACCTCTTAGTTGTGCAGGAGAATCTTTATCCAATTCGAGAGCCCGAGGTTCCGGGAGCACATAGAGGCTCAGCTGGGCAGGGAGGTTCGGGCTCGGCTCCTGTAGCGCAGGTTGCGGATGTTGCTCCGGCCCAGACGATGATAGTGACCGGCAGTGATAAGGGTAAGGGTAAGGAAACTGGTTCGATCGGGTCCAAAGGGTCTGGTTCCAAGTTTGTGATTGATGATGAAGGTGTCCATCTGTCTGTGGGGGATGACGAAGAACGTGCTGAAAATTTAAAGGAGGGTGGCGAAGATGATGATGAGGAAGAGGCAGACGAAGAGGAGCAGCCTCAGATTAACTTGAAGAGGAAAAGGGCTCCGTCTAAGTCTGGTCCAAAGCCTAGGCAAAAGAAGACGAAGACGGATCTTAAAGCTATTACTCTAGATGACGATGATATCCAAGTTACTGAGTTTTCTGTTGCCGGAGGTGTGTTAGCAAATTTAGACGCTCATCTTCATGGAGGTCGTACCCCGAGGGACCATCCGTTGAACGTTCCATCAAGCCCATTGTCCTTCGGGGGAGGTGGCACCAAGGTTGTTACTGATGTTATCATGTCCGACCCCAAGAGGACCGAACCATCTCCTTCAGGTAAGTTCACGACGGGGGTTGCATCTAATGTGTCAAGGCCGAGCCCCAAGCCTGTTGATGGTGGGGATAGTGCCTCTTCATCCCCTTTGTGGTTTAATACTGAAGTTGTTTTCTTATCACGGGAGCTAGGTTCGGGCGGCATCTAAGACATGGACTCAACTCGAGCACTGGAGAAATACGTTCCAGAGTGGTCGCTGACGAACAAGGATCGAATAGTGGATGCTCTGTCGGCGAAAATGACATTGTTTCATTTGGGAACTCCCGCTGAGCATTCTTATTATCGGAAGATGAGCGGTCCGGAGCTTGGGAATGCCCTTATGATAAATCAAGCTCAATCTAATTCATTGGTGGTGGAGTCGTACAAACGCTGGATCGAGTCGGAATCAACTTGTAACAAGCTTCGGCGCGAGATCGCTAATTTGAAAAAAGAAGATAACGTTCGATCAAAGACAAAGCAAGAGTTATCTTCTCTCCGATCTCAAGTTGAACGCTTGAGGGAGCAAAACTTGGAGACAAAGGAAGTTAACAAATCCACCCAAGCTTCGGCCGCGGCTGCTTATGAAGCGCGAGACAAGGCCCTTCAAGACTTAGAGACTTTCAAATCAAAATTTACTGACTTGGAGAAGAAGCTGGCTGGTGTGGAAAGAAAGCATGCGGCTGAACTGAAGGAGATGCAAACATCTCATGATCAGCTTCTGGCCGACTATCACCGCCTTGTTGATGGTACGTTCATAATCCATTTACCTTTTATTGCTTCCCTTTCTTGCTCATTAAAACATGTCTCTCTGCAGCTAAAGACGAATTGGAGAGAGCTCGTAACAGGGAGGTTGAATCGCATAAAACAACGATCGATGAGGCGAAGGGAATGCTGATTCGTTCTGAACGTGACATGATCGAGTCGTATGCCCAGCTGTCGGAGCTTAAACTTACCAAACAATGGTTTTTAACAGACGGGATTGCGTGGGTCGTTAAGCTGGTGCACCAGAGCCCGGAACTGGAGAAAGTTGTTGCGGATTTGGTAAACAGTGTTAATGCGGTTGGAGCAAACGAAGGTATCAAGTACGGTTTTGAGGCTGCTAAGGGCCCCGCTCAGTCCTTCGAGGAGGTTCCAGGGTATGATGCAGATGCTCAAGATAAGTTAGATGCTGCGGTGAAAGCTTTCGAAGATTTCAACATCTCCGTTCTTGGAAAGGTTGCTGATTTGATAGACGAGCCTTTGCCTGTTATCAAGCAACAGAGTGAACTTCCCATAGTGAGAGAAGAATTCGAAGCTTGAAACTCGTTTATACGATCTTTGGCTTTATCGTAACCGAACAATTTTAACATTTACTTTCTTTGGCATGTAATTAGTACAAAAATTTTTTTGCTTGCAAGTATTTGATTGCCATGTTTTGTATGGAATAGGACCTTATCGTTGGTTACTCAATCCTGGCTACTTAGCTTTTAGTTTGCGTCCAAACTTAGCTGTTCGACCAGGATTTTGGTTCGATCATCTCTGGTGATCAGAACATAACTTAGAAATTTTTTGATTTCTTTTACATAATCGAATTGTTTGTAGTCGGAACGTCTTAAACACGGTCCGCTTTGCTTAATAGATTTAGTTACTTTTTTAACTATTTAAGCCTTCTCGATCGGCGCGAGGCATGGGTCGAGGCCCGTTTGTGCACATTCATGGTGTTTGTTCGAACTTATACGCATGCTATAATTTATACTTATAAAAGTACAGATCGCTTTATTGATTTACTCATAATCATCCCGGGGAAAAACCCTCCCGGTTACAAAAGGAAATAGAAACTTGCCGGGGCATTACCCTCCCGACTTGTACATGGAAATTGGAAATAAAGAACAAATAAAAGCGATCTTTTTAGCCGTTAGCAGGCTGTTAACATGAAACACTTTTTTAAATGTACCCCGTTCCATGTCCGGGGCACTGGAGTTCCGTCAATCTTCTCCAACACATACGAGCCCTTATCACTGGCTTCTTTGACTCGGTACGGCCCCTCCCACTTTGGGGTTAGCTTACCAGGGGCTTCAATTCGGCTCGCATCATTGTTTCGGAGCACATAATCTCCGACCTTGAACTTGTATAGTTTAGCCCGGGCGTTATAATATTTTTCAATCTTTTTCTTGTATCGGGCTTCCTTGATCGCCGCGATGTTCCGGCGTTCTTCTAACAAGTCAAGGTTGGACCGGAGTTCAAGCTCATTTTCTTCCCAATTCTTGCACCTCTGGTTTGGGAGTCCGATCTCGGCAGGAATCACTGCCTCGGTACCGTAAGTTAGACTAAACGGTGTTTCTCCGTTGCTAGTTTTGTGCAGTGTTCGGTGCGCCCATAAAACGTTCGGCAACTCATCCGGCCAGCCTTTTCCTTCATAACCAAGCCTCCTTTTGATCCCATCAACGATTCGCCGATTAATCTGCTCCACCTGCCCGTTACCCTGAGGGTGGGCTACCGAAGAAAAGACTTGGTTAATTTTTAGATTTTCACACCAACGCTTGAATGGGTTTTCAGCGAATTGCTTTGCATTATCGCTTATGATGTAGAGCGGAAGACCGAATCGGCATACTATTTGTTCCCAAAAGAACCGTGTTACATTGTAACCGGAGATGATTGTAAACGGCCGAGCTTCCACCCATTTCGTGAAATAGTCCACCGCGACAAACAGGTACTGCGCACTTCCGCTTGACCTTGGAAAAGGTCCAACAATATCCACGCCCCACTTTTGGAAGGGCCATGCTGCAGTTACCGGTATCATTTCATTCTTGGCTCGGAGGCTGATTGGTGCGTGCTTTTGGAACTCATCGCACTGTTGGAGTTCTTTTACGGCACTTTCATGCATCCCGGGCCAGTAATACCCTGCGTTTTTGACCTTTGTCACGATCATCTTTGGTCCGGCATGGATGCCGCAGATACCATAGTGTATCTCCCTGATGATATAACTGGCTTGCTCCGGGTCCAGGCATTTCAACAGGGGGCCCAGAAAGGTCTTTCGGTATAAACCGCCTTCTTGCATCTGGTATTGAAGAGAATTGATTTGGATTTTTCTTGCTTCCGCTTTATCGGTTGGCAGAACGTCATGCACCAAGTAGTTAACTATAGGTGTCATCCATGTTTGCGGTGGTGCTTCGACCTGCATGACCTGCGGAGTTGCAATTGATGGTGCGGTCAAAACTTCCACTCTTACTTCTTTGGCTAGGTGACTGAATGACACCGACGCCAATTTGCTCAAGGCATCAGCCTTCTTGTTCTTGCTACGGGGAATATGTTCGACCTTGCATGCTTCAAAAGATGCCATAGTTTGCTTTACTTGTTCGAGATACTCGATCATACTTGCTTCCCTTGCCTCGTACTCCCCGTTTACTTGATTTGCCACGAGTAATGAATCTACATGGGCAACAACATTTTTTGCTCCGACTTTTAACGCTAGACGCAAACCAGCCAAGAGAGCCTCGTATTCTGCTTCGTTGTTCGAGCTTTTAAACTCCAGCCGGAGCGCGTACGTTATATCCGTTCCCTCTGGATCGGTGAGAATTAGACCTGCCCCTGCTCCTTCGGAACTGGAGGCTCCGTCGGTATACAAGGACCAAGGTTTCTCTGGAGCATCTTCAACATCTTCCCGTCCTTTATCTTCCGGAATTTCAACTAAGAAATCGGCTATCACTTGCCCCTTTAATGGTCCTTTTGTTCGAAAAGTGATATTGAACGCGCCCAACTCTATTGCCCATTTAGCCATTCGACCTGAAACTTCAGGTCGGCGGAGAACGTGCTGGATTCTCTGATCCGTTCGCACTTCGATTGGGTGGGCTTGGAAGTACCGGCGAACTCTTCTCGAAGCATGTACTAATGCCAGGGCCAATTTCTCCAAGTTTGAGTACCTTGTTTCATAGTCTTTTAACGTTCGGCTTACGTAATAAATGGGGATCTGCTTCCCTGTACGGTGGGCGACTAGCACCGCACTGATAGCTCCGATCGACGCGGCCAAGTATACTGTTAGCACCGCATCTTCTTCTGGTACGGTGAGAGTTGGGAGAGTACCCAGACAAGCTTTAAGCTCTTCGAAAGCCCGTGCGGCTTCTTCCGTCCATTAAAACTCCGCTCGGAAGCTTTTCCTGAGAACATCCATGAACGGAAGCGATCTGTCTGCTGCTTTTGATAAGAACCTATGGAGAGCAGCTAATCGTCCGTTTAAGGACTGAATTTCCTTAACCGTCGTCGGAGGTTTCATTGTAAGAACAGCATCAACCTTGTCTGGGTTGGCTCGCAAGCCTTTTGATCCAACCATGACCCCCAAAAACTTACCTTCTTCTACCCCGAACGTACACTTTTTGGGGTTTAGTTTCATGTTGATGCTTCGGAGTCGGGTGAACGTTTCCAGTATATCTTTTAACATTGTGGCCTCATCATGACTTTTGATCACGATATCATCAACGTACACTTCTACGTTCCGCTCGATCTGATCTTTAAAAGCTTTGCTCATCAGACGCTGGTACGTAGCACCGGCGTTTTTCAAACCGAACGGCATCTTAGTGAAACAATACACTCCTTCATTGGTGACAAAGGCTGTCTTATCCTCGTCTTCGACCGCCATTTGTATTTGATGGTATCCTTTGTAGGCATCCAAAAAACACTTCAATCTGAACGTGGCGACGAAATCAATTTTTTCATCGATTTCCGGTAGAGGGAAACAATCTTTCGGGCACGCATCGTTTAAATCGGTGAAATCAATGCACATTCTCCATGAATTATCTTTTTTCCGCACCAGAACGGGATTTGACACCCATGTTTGATACCGGACTTCCCGAATGATTCCCGCATCTAGAAGGCTTTTAACATCTTTTGCGATTGTTTTGGCTCGATCCGGCGCCATGTGCCTTTTTCGTTGTGCAATTGGTTTGATTGATTCTTTCACGTTCAGGTGATGTTGTGCCATAGATCTGGGGACTCCCTGCATATCGGAGTGCTTCCATGCAAAAACATCTATCGAATTACTTAACAATTCCCATAGGAGCTTCTTTGTTCGTTTTGGGAGCTGAGCCCCAATAGCTACTTGTTGTTCGGGAAAATCTGGATTAATTGTCCAAAGTTCCGTAGGTACCTCGGACTTTTTGGAGCTCGTTTCTGCTGCATGTCTTACTTCGGCGACAAACGAGCTTGATTCTGAGAAGATAGTGGCAACTCCAGCCTCAGTGGGGAATTTAATAGCTCCATGTATTGTTGAACTGATCGCCCCAAGAGCTCTTAACCCAGGTCGTCCGAGTATTATGTTGTGTGATGAATGAGTGCCAACAACCAGGTAGGTTAGTTGGACTGTCCGGCTTTTGTCACCTTCTTTGAACGTAGTCGGAAGGGTGATCTGTCCTATCGGACGGACCACCTCTCCGGAGAAACTGATTAAAGGGGTGGAGACTTCAATTAACCTCTTCTTTACTTGGGGGTTCAGCTGCTGGAAACATTGTAGATACATGATCTCAAAGGCGCTTCCTCCATCCACGTAAATTCGTCGGACCATATGTCCGGCGATGACGGCCGAAATTGTAATTGGTCCGTCTCGAGCATCGTCTGGATCGATCAGAGGGAAATAAGTTGGTTGGTGCATCCATGCTGCCATATGCTGGTTCGATCGTTTCACCCCTCTTGGCTCGGCTGACCGGATCATGTTGATTCCGGGCTCGGTGTTCGGGTTATCAATTGCCGCTGTTGTCTTCTTCCCATCTTTCACTTCTTTCACAAGGTGCGAGAGTTTACCGGACCGTACGGCCTTTTCGATTTCCTGCTTCAAAGCCCAATACTCATCAGTTGTATGACCCTTGTCTCGGTGGTATTCACAATACTTCTTTGAATGCCTGTCCGAGGTGGGTCGTTGCTTAGACGGCGTGGGGAAACGAGTAGTCTCCGTACTGAGGATTTCAGTTGGTGATTTGGTGAGCTCGGAAAAAGTGTTGAAACGCACGTTTCCTGTTCAGAAACTGCCTCGATCCGACTTCTGATACGGGCCACGGTTTCTGTTCCAACTGTTGTTTCTATCTTTTGGTGGTGACGCATTACGTTTCCATGAAGCGGTTCGAGCTTTGGCATTATTTCTTGCTGAAGCTTCGCTCGGTTGACCGCAGGCACTTTTTCCCCGAACAAAGGCTCGAGCTCTCTCCATAAGTGTCTCCATAGTTTTTGGGAGATCTTCATGGAGCTTCTCCACAAGTTGATTGTTCCGAACTCCGTGACAGAAACCAGAGACTCGGAGTTGATCCACCGCACCACTTATCTGCATGCTTTCTCGATTGAAACGATCAATAAAATCTTCTACAGACTCTCCGTCTCGGCGCTTTATATGGTGAACCTCAGTAATGTCTTTTTTGCAACGGCGCTGCTGACAGAAATTTTGCAAGAAAATACGTCGGAAATCTTCGAAGTGGTCAATCGACCCTTCCGGCAACCCATCAAACCAAACCCTCGCCGATCCGGTGAGAGTTTGGACGAACATAAGACACCAAGCCTGCATAGGCCACTGCTCGACCTTAGCCGCTCCGGCAAACGCGAACATATGGTCGTCTGGGTCAGACGTACCATCGTAAAACTTCAACGTAGGAGGCATCTTCAGCTTAGCCGGGAGTGGGGCATTGACAATCCGTAACGTAAACTTCGATTGGGAAGTCATTGACGTGGGATGGTACGGTATAAGCAACTCTTGATCTTGGGGGTTTAAACCCATAGATCCCTGGAGAAACAGGTCGTTTAGACCGTTATTCATTGGAGCACTTGTAACCGAAGAAAATTGTGTAACATGAGGTATAGGAGTGGAGATCATAGAACTTACCATCGATCCAGAAGCGAAGGCTCCACCAGAGACGGGATTTCCCCCTGGATAAACGTTGCTAAACAAATTTGCTCGGAGACTTTGCAGCATCTCATCTCGTTGTTGCTGCTGCTGTAATTGTCGCAATAGATCGGCATTCCTTAAAAGGAAAGCGTTGTCGAAAGTAGGTAGTGGCGTGACAACCGGGGCAGTAACAGACAGCGTGGTGACAGAACTTCCGCCTACAGGATTTGCAGCTGGAGGAGCCGACGCAGATCCTATCGAGGCTGCTGAGGCGATAACTGCTGTTGAAACAGCTGTGGAGTTAGTGTTTCCTTCCCATATATCACTGTAAGATGGGAAAGTGTTGGAGGAGACTGCTGTCGTCGACTCTGCCATGATTTCAATTTAACAAAAACACAGAAAACGAATTATGTGAATTCGAGGGGATGGCGCCACTGAAGACTCAAGAACCAGTTGATACGACCTGGTCGGATTAGAGCTTCAGATGACCTAGCAAGGAACCTGCAAGATCACAAGAGAACAAACACACCGTTAGCCTCGTCACAGGGAGGGGGGCCTCTCTGTGACCAAGCTCGGGCGTGAGAATAAGTATTTGTGAGGAGGAAATAGGTCAGGGAGAGAGAGAGGAGAGTTAGAGAGAGAAAGTAACGATTACCCCTTTTTGGAGTTCCAAGTGTGGTATTTATAGTCTTTGGTTGTGCTGACGTGGCAAGTTAGTTAGGGCCGGACCAGTCGCTGTCATGGCAGTTATGAGGGTGGGACCCAGTTTGTTACGTCGCACCGTTCTATCTGCCCGTTCCATTTGTGGTGTGCGGAACGGTCCGGTATTAACGTGCCACAATTTTGGTTCGGCTCGTGCCGGTGATTCGATCCGGTTAGGGACGTATCCTCATCAATTCAATTGTGGAGGTTTAACAGTACAAGTGCTAAACGAAAGGAGAATAGGACTAGCAGGTAAAGAAGAGAATATATACCGAACGATATAAGGGCCGCGGTTTTCCGGTCGTCATCTCCGAGTCTCCGGCGCGATTCGGACGACTCGGGTGAACTCCGGTGACGACTGGCCTTCTCCGACGTGTTTGTTATCGTTCTCGCGAGTGAAACAACGATGAGAAGGTGGCGAAACGTACCGTGGCTTTGTCACGGTTCCGGTTGTCATCTCCTCCGTAAAAGAACTATACGTAAACTGTTACATGTAAATAGATTTAAAATCTCGTTTTTTTTTCTTTTTTTTTTGTTTTAGTTATGTTATATATGGATTAGGATCAAATACAAAGGATCCTAATTGTAAGAAGTGTAAGAAGATTTATAGAGTGACAAGTGTCCAATAACTTAAAAAAACCCACTAAAAAAAAAAAAAAAACCTTAAACATCCACCACCACCAACCCCCCCCCCCCCCCTCACCCACCCAAAAAAAAAAAAAAGAGGGTGGGGGTTTAGGTTTTTGGGTGGTGGTGGGGGTGGGTGTTTAGTTTTTTTTATATTTTTTTTTAGGTTTTTAGGGGGTGGGGGGGTTTAGGTTTTTGGGGGGTGGAGGTGGGGGGAGTTAGGTTTTTTGGGGGTTTTTTTGGTGAGATATAGTTTTTTTTTTTTTTTTGCCGGGGGGGGGGGGGGGTGTGGTTAGGTTTTTGGGTGGGGGTGGGTGTTTAGGTTTTTTGTGGTGATGTAGTGGGTTTAGTTTTAGGTTATTGGACACTTGTCACTCTATAAATCCTTCTTACACTTCTTACAATTAGAAGTCTTTGTAGAATAACTTTACCATGTTATATATATAATAAGAAAACAAACAAACAGTAACATATATATACTTTCATAACAGGCAACGAAAGGAACATGTATTACCATTTGTTTCATTAATTATAATTCCAAAAATTTTATTTGTATGAACATTAGCCTGAGGTGTGTATCATATGGATTAAACGAAGAGTCATCCAAAAAGAAAGAATAAGGAATTATACCGAACACGTAAAGAACCTTCGCGGTTTCTCCGAGCCTGAACCGAGATTCGAACTGGAACCGAATCTGAACCAAAGCTTGAGTCAAATCGAAGCCGGTTGTCGTCGATGTGGCTCCGTCTTCATCATCATCACCGCGTCATCATCATCACCGTCAGGTCATCGTCACCTCCGTCACCACTCCGTCGCCGGCTCCGTTGAGCACCTCCACCGCCGTCATCCTCTTTGCAGGAACCACCACCACCGTCAACACCGGTGGTTGGCCGTTCGTCTAGAAGAGTGAAGAACCAAAGAATCGTGTTGAGGCCGAAGCCTGCAAACGAGGGTTTGGGTCTTGTTGAGAGAGTTTGGAGAACAGTCCTGCAAAACAGAAAACCGTTAGGCTCGCCACAGAGATGGGAGGGCCACTTTGCGACCACCCTTCGGCGTGAGGATAAGTATTGGTAGAGAGAGAAAGTAGAGAGAGAAAATAGGGACGAAGGTTCAGAAAATCGTACTTGGCTTTGTACTTGATGGGATACTTATAGTAGTCAACTGAGATGACGTCATTCGTCCAGACGCACTTAAATGGAGGTTCGTCTCCGGAGGTGTTTGGTAAGGAACGGACATATTTTAGATGCCCGTTCAGGTGGAGTCCGGTTCGTCCCAAGGGACATGTCCGGCTTCGGGTATGTATCTTCAAGTCCCCCAGTTTGTTAAGTCTCGGTAGAGACTTAGCAAACTGTTGCTTCAAACTTTTGTTTTATTCGGATGACGTGTCGTTGCTGGAGTGGTCCGAGTAAATGACGTGGCGTGTTTTAAACGGTGATGATGTGGCGTGGGTGGCTTTTGTGACTTGGCTGTCAGTCACCCACCCGTGATGGTAGTAAGTCCTTGTGTTGGAATTCGTGGGAAATGATGGTTTGACATGACCGCCCCTAACCGACTTAAATCCCTTATAAAATCAGTTTTTACCACTTCATTTTTACTCTTTTTCCCTCTCATCTTTTTCATCTTCTCTGCTGTTACCCTCCTTAATCTCTTCTTCTTCTTCTTCAGAGAAAGGTGCGTCCCTTTCCTTTTATTTTTAAGGAGAATCTTGCGGAGAGTGTGAGTGTGCTTACCCAACGTCAGTTGGATAAGTTCATTAGAGATTACAGGATTCCTCTAGATCTTCGCCCAGTCCTTCCCTCCGAAAATGAAGCCATATACCCGCTCCGTCAAGGGAAGTTTCCATTTTATACTCGCGTCTGTAATTTCGCGAATTATAGGGTCCCTTTTTCTCGCTTCTTGATTAGGGTTCTTCAGTTTTTTAGGGTTCATATTAGCCAAGTTAACCCGTTCGGTCTTAGCCGTATCAACCATTTTGAAATTTCTTGTCGAGCCCTAGACCAGAAACCGGACCTGAATGTTTTCCGATATTTTTACGAGTTTATCATGGCCGGAGACTGGTATACCTTCGCGCACCGGAAGGGCATACCTTCCCCATCCTCCAGCGAGCGGTCTAGCTTAAAAAATTGGAAAGATAATTTTTTCTGGCTGGACGACCGCTGCCAACCGGAGGATATGAGGTGGCGCTTTAAAGACCAGACGATGTCTTTCGATCTTGGTGAAGACTTTGTCTTTAGCGAAAGTCTAGTCCGTGCCTTGATTGAGCATAAGTCCCCAATTCGTCCCCTTCCCAATCATTTCCTTTGGTTAGGTCGAGTCAGTTTTTCCTGGGCCCGTGGGGATAGGTATTGGCCGATTATTCTCCGAAAGCGTGATCGTAAGTTCCGGCCTTTTACATCCCCTTCGGCACCATTACTTTATTACTTTACTGACTTCTTTTTAATTTCGAAAATGTAGGTGCCATAATGTCTCTCCTGGATGCTCTGAAGGTTCCAAGCATGGATGTTTTTTATTTTGACTTTGCGGATCAAGGCGAGGATGAGGTTCCTCTTATGAAACAAGTGGCTTCTTCGGCTCAGGAGGTTCGTCCGGTGATTCCTCAGAATGTTTCTGAACAGCCTGTTGCGGAGGCCGTTTCTTCCATCCCTTTGGGTACTCATGATCAAGCTACCGTGGAGGTTACTTCTTCTATTCCGATACCTCTAAAGGACGCTGGTGGTTCGTCCGGATCACAGGCTGGTAAGAAATCTGTTCTTGACGACGTGGATAGTGACCCGGAGGTTCGCAGCTTAGATGAAGCCCTTCAATACCGCCCTTCTTCTGCTTCTTTGAAAGGTAAAGGTGTTATGCCGGATGTAGATCTGAAGGCTCGCTCCCGTAAGAGGAAGAATGAGCCGATTCAGATTCGTTCTACCGATTCCCTTCCATTGCCGAAGTCAAAGAAAACAAAGATAGATTCTCACTCTGAGGGCAATGTGATGGACAACCTGGACGAGCATCTTACCGGAGGCAAGTTTTCAAGGGAGGAGGCCGCTTTGGCTCGATCAAAACCAACTCCTGTATATTCAAGTGGTTTTATTCCGGATAGTGAGGTAGAGAGTATGGAGATAGAAAATCCGGAAGGTACTGATAAGGGAAAAGCTCATGGTGGTCCGAAGGTGGTGACCTTTTCAGGTACTTTCTTGGACTCATCCTTGGGTCCGGACTGTTTTTCAGAAGATGAGGAAGATCAAGTGTCTTCACTTCCTTCATCTTGGTTCGGACCTGAGTTGATGTCCTTATTTCGTTATGCAGATACTTTCTCGGATGAGATGGAGATTGATCCGGTGACGGCCGATGAGAAGTTTATTCCGGATTGGGATATCCGGAACAAAGACATGGTGATGGACGAGCTTGTTGCAAGAACCATGCTTTTTAATATTAATACTCCCTTGGATCATGCTAGGAGCCGGAAGATGAAGAGCCAAGATCTTGCTGCAGCTGTTCTGATTAATCAGGCTCAATCAAATGTCTTTGTAACGGAGGTTTACCGGAGGTGGATAGAGGCGGAATCGGTGAGAGAAAATGTGGAAAAAGAAAACTGCTCTCTGAAGCGGAAGGTTTTAAAATCTCCGGACATGGAGAAGAAAGTTGCCCAGCTTACTCTTGACCTTCAATCCCAACAAGAGAAAGTCAAATTACTTACTACACAGAGTCAGTCCTCTCAAGCGGCTGCAGCTTCGGCAGCTGAAGATAGGGACAAGATATCCGCGGATTTTAAGAAATTCTCCGAATCGATGAAGAAGAAAGACGAAGAGCATAAGGCTGTTTTGGCGAGGATGGAGGAAGCTTTTAACAATGCTCATCTTGCTTATGAGAGCATGATGGCCGGTACGCTCTTTGTTTGGTTTGGTTGCTTTTTATGTTTTGTTTTTCTTTCTAACACTTTTTCTAGAGCGTGACACGCTTAAATCAGGGGAGGCCGAATTAAAAACCGGATTGAAGAGATGAAGGGACGTGAAGAAGAGATTGAGGCGGAGAAAGCAGCTTTAAAAGCTAAAGTGGAAGAACTTCAGGCGACCAAAACGTGGATGCTTTCGGAGGGTGCAAGACTCCTTGCTAAAAATATTCATAAAGGCCCGGAGATGACTGCCGCCGTAGCCGCAGTTAATAATGCAATGAGCTCCGTGGGTGTTAATTCCGGTCTTCACAACGGTTACCTTCATGCTTTGAAGAAGAAGACACCTTATGCCGAAGTGCTGATGCTGAACAGTAATGCGGCGGAGCAGTTAAATGCCGCGGTTGCTTGTTTTAATACCCTTAAGTTTCCGGTGGTGGAAGACCTTCCGAAACTTATCCACGAGCCACTTTCCAAAATTAAAGACGTTCTTCTTTTTGCAAGTGGGGAGTCTTTGAAGGAATGAGGTGGACATGCCCGGCTGCTTGGGGTATGCACCTTGGTAGTTTTTAGTTTGTTTAACTTTTTAGAGGGTGGACATGTCCGGTTGTTTGGGATATGCACCCTGTTTTAAACTTGGAACGAATGTAATGATGTTCTTACCTATGCCTAACAATTATCCTCTGTAAATTTATAACTTCCGGAGATACAAGTCCGGTTAATTTTGATGCAATCACTTTTTTGTGCATGCGTCCATGCTTTTGGTGTTTACATTTTTTCTTACTATTTGAACGTTCTTTTTTAAGTACGGATCCGATTTGTTTTATTTTATTAGGATAATTTCTAAGTGAAGGAAAAGTACGAACGGAACCAGTTCGTCCTTACCTCTTAGGGTTAGTGTCCCTAGTTCGGCCGAAGACGTACTTGTGTTGCAACTTTGTTGATGATAGAAAAATTTCATTAATCTATTTATATAATCCGGAGTTTAAACTTCTCCGGTTATTATATGGTAAAAACATTTCAAATAATCCGTGGGTAAAACCCTCCACGGTTCTTGGAATTAAAATCGTTCGGTGCGGGCAAAAACCATCCGCATTACAAGGAAAAAAGAAAGGTGACGGAGGCCGTAGCCTCCGTACTACAATCTTATTTTTAAAATAGGAAAGACTTCAAAGAAAACATTTCTTTAGGTGCGCTCCATTCCATGTACGCGGGACGAGGGTCCCGTCCATCTTCTTGAGCGTATATGCACCGTCCTTTCCTGCGGTGTTGATTAGGTAGGGACCTTCCCATTTCGGAGCCATCTTTCCGGTACTTTCAACCAAACTTGCTTCATTGCTCCGCATGACATAGTCTCCGATCTTAAACCTGACCTCCTTTACTTTAGAGTTGTAGTGTTTTTCCAACTCTTTTTTGTATTTTGCTTCTCGGATGGCCGCAAGCTCTCTTCTCTCCTCGACCAAATCGAGGTTCATACGGAGTTCTTGTTCATTTTCTTCTTGATTCTGTTGCATTCGAGGGGTGGGTATCCCTACTTCAGCGGGAATGATCGCTTCGGTACCGTATGTCAAGCTGAAAGGAGTTTCTCTAGTGCTTGTTTTTGGCATCGTCCTGTGAGCCCATAGGACGTGCGGAAGCTCATCTGCCCAGGAAACTCCTTCCTTCCCCAGGCTCTTTTTAATGCCTTCCACAATGCTGCGGTTGGCTCTTTCTACCTGCCCATTTGCCTGAGGATGGGCCACTGAAGCAAAACTTTGCTCAATGTGCATTTTTTCGCACCAAGTCTTAAATGGTTTTTCTGCAAACTGCTTCCCATTGTCGCTGACTATACAGAGCGGCATTCCGTATCTGCATACTATGTTTTCCCATACAAACCTCAACACCTGGTCCCCAGTGATTGTTCGGAGTGGTTTGGCTTCGATACATTTGGTAAAGTAATCGATGGCAACCAACAGAAATCTCACTCCTCCGGTAGATACTGGGAAAGGACCAACGATGTCGATCCCCCACTTCTGAAACGACCAAGCCGAAGTTACGGGGACAAGGTTATTTTTTGCTCGGTGGCTGATGGGGGCGTGACGTTGGCAATCTTCGCATGCTTGTAATTCATTAACAGCACTTTGGTGCATACCCGACCAAAAATAGTCGGCGTTCATAGCCTTGGCCACGACCATTCTCGGCCCGGAGTGGATGCCGCAAATTCCCCAGTGGATTTCTCTTATGACATAGCTGGATTCGTCCGGTGTTAAGCATTTAAAGAGCGGACCTAAGAAAGTCTTTCGGTAAAGTTGCCTATCATGAACCTGATACTGCAATGCTTTTACCTTTAACTTCCGGGCCTGAGCTTTGTCTTCTGGGAGCGTACCTTCTTTCAAGTAATCCAAGATCGGAGTCATCCAATATTTTTCCAGTATGGAGACCGACATGACCGTCCCCGTCTGTTGGATGGCCGGAGCTTGCAATGTTTCGACTAAAACTTCTTTGGATAAGTGACAGAATGCTACGGATGCAAGTTTGCTTAAAGCGTCCGCCTTTTTGTTTTTGCTCCGTGGTATGTGCACTATCTTACAAGAATCGAAAGAGGAGATTAAGTTATTAACTTGTTGGAGATACTGAACCATGTTATCCTCTCGTGCCTTGTACTCTCCGCTGACTTGATTAGCCACTAACAACGAATCGACATGTGCTAGTACGGAGGTTGCACCGGCCTTGACTGCGGTTTGGAGTCCCGCAAGGAGGGCCTCATATTCTGCCTCATTGTTTGAAGTTTTAAATTCAAACCGCAAAGCATAAGTGTATTCTATCCCTTCTGGATCTATTAGGATTAGCCGAGCTCCCGACCCTTCTTTGCTGGAGGCTCCGTCCGTATATAAGTTCCACACCCTTGGCAGAACGGACTTTTCTTTGATGCTTTCTCCGGTCGGTACCTCCGCGAGGAAATCTGCAACAGCCTGGCCCTTCACCGGACCTCTTGTTCGGTAGGTAATGTCGAAAGCGCTGAGTTCAATAGCCCACTTGGTGAGACGTCCGGAGACTTCTGGCTTTCTTAAGATTTGTTGGATCTGAAGATCAGTCTGTACTTCTATATTGAAAGCCTGAAAATACCTTCGGAGGCGCCTGGAAGCGTGTACTAATGCGAGCGCCAATTTCTCTATCATCGGGTACCGAGTTTCATAATCTTTTAAAATGCGGCTTACGTAGTAGACTGGAATTTGTGCTTGATTCCGGTGCACCACAAGTACTGCACTTATAGCGAAATGAGAGGCGGAGAGATAAACCGTGACGGTTTCTCCGGTAACTGGGGCTGTTAGGGTGGGTAAAGACCCAAGACAGACTTTTAACTCTTGAAACGCCGAATCGGCTTCCGGTGTCCATTCTATCTGACCTTTTCCCGTTCGTTTTTTCAACACATTCATGAAGGGAATAGTACGATCAGCCGCTTTTGAGACAAAACGATGGAGAGCTACCAGTTTACCATTTAAAGATTGAATTTCTTTAACCGTTTTAGGAGGTTGCATGGAGATTACCGCCTTAATTTTATCCGGATGTGCCTGTATTCCGGACTGTGTTATCCATACGCCGAGAAATTTTCCTTCTTCTAAACCGAACGAACATTTTTTGGGATTAAGTTTGAGATTGATACTCCGAAGCCTGGTGAAAGATTCGAGTATGTCATCGATCATGTTATCTTCAGCCTGACTTTTTATGACCAGGTCATCCACATAAATTTCCAAATTCCTTCCGATCTGGTCCTTGAATGCCTTATCCATCAGCCTCTGGTACGTAGCTCCGGTGTTTTTCAAACCAAACGGCATTTTGGTATAACAAAAAAGCCCTTCATTGGTTACGAATGCTGTCTTATCTTCGTCTTCTAAGGCCATCTGTATCTGATGATAGCCTTTATATGCGTCCAAGAAGCACTTAAGACGAAAGCTGGAAAGAGAGTCAATCTTTAGGTCGATCTCCGGCAGTGGATAACAATCCTTCGGACATGCGTTGTTTAAATCGGAAAAGTCTACGCACATTCTCCAGGTTTTATCTATCTTGGTGACCATCACCGGGTTAGAAACCCAGGTCTGGTATCGTACCTCCCTGATGATTCCGGCACTTAACAACTTTCGCACATCTTCGGAGATGGCTTTGTTACGGGCTGGAGCCATGTTTCTTTTTCTTTGAGCTACTGGTTTTACTGAATGCGATACTTTCAATTTATGTTCGGCTAAACATCGAGGCACCCCAACCATGTCAGAGGTTTGCCAGGCAAATACATCGAGTGAATTAGACAAGAGCTTCCACAGCTTCTTTTTGGTTCGTTCGGGGAGTTGAGCCCCAACTGCAATTTTCTGTTCGGGAAAATGTGGGTGTATGGCCCATTCTTCTGTAAGAAGATTCGGAGTTTGAAAATTACAACTGCTTTGTCGTATTTCTGCTACACAAATTGTTGATTCAGAGTGTAAAGTTGCCACTCCTGCCTCGGTGGGGAATTTTAACGATCCATGAATGGTGGAACTGATGATTCCGAAGGCGCACATACCGGGCCTCCCTAGTATAACATTGTGAACGGACCTCGCTTCCACTACCAGATACGTCAAGTTGACAGTTCGGACCAGACTTCCTTCTCCCAACGTTGTTGGCAAAGTGATTTGCCCTATAGGCTGCACCACTTCTCCGGAAAAACTGACTAACGGCATTGAGACTCGTATTAATTTTGCTTTGGTCTGCGGAGCTAACTGCTGGAAACATTGTTGATACATGATTTCGGTGGCACTTCCGCTGTCAACATAAATCCTCCGAACCTTGTGACCGGCTATGATCGCAGACACTATGATTGGTCCGTCCTTGATTTCTTCCAGATTAATGGGAGGGAAAGCGATGGGTTGCTGCATCCAAGCGGCCATATGGTGACTGGACCGCTTGATGCCGTGGTTATCTACTTTCCTGATCATACAAATTTCCGGTTGATTGTTCGGATTATCCCCTGAATTTCTCGAAGATTTTACTTCCTTTACTTCTTTTACTAGATGCGATAGTTTACCGGACCGTACTGCTTTTTCTATCTCTTGCTTTAGGGACCAGCAATCGTCTGTATTGTGACCTCGAGCATGATGGTAATCACAATATTTCTTGGAATTTTTATCACCTGGATTTCGGAGTTTTGGTGGAACAGGGAAGCTTGCCCCTTCTGCACTGAGAATTTCACTGGGAGTTTTGGAAAGGTCCAATAGATTGTAGAACCTTGATCCGGAGCTTCTCCCGCGTGGAGGTCTGTCGTTCCTGTTGTAAGGGTGTGGTCGCCCCCTATTCCCGGATGGAGTTTTATCAAACACCGACCCACCGTTTTTCTTCCAGGAAGACATCTTATGATCTGACTCCGGAGCTGCGTTACATGCGTTTTTTCCTCGAGCGAAAGCTCTGGCTCGCTCCATGAGTACTTCCATTGTCTTTGGAAGGTTTTCGTGCAGCTTTTCAACTAACTGGTTGTTCCGGACACCATGACAGAAACCGGATATCCTTAACTGGTCAACTACCCCACTAATTTGCATACTTTCCCGATTGAACCGGTCAATGAAATTATCCAAAGATTCCCCATCCTTTCTCCGGATGTTATGAACTTCAGTGATTTCTTTCGAATAGTGCCTTTGTTGGCTAAAATTCTGGAGAAATAATCTTCGGAACTCTTCGAAGTCGTTGATCTCTCCTTCATTCAACGCATCAAACCACACCCGGGCAGGCACAGTTAACGTTTGTGCGAACATGAAGCACCACGCCGGCATCGGCCATTGTTCTACTCGTGCGTCTCCGTCAAAGTCGAACATATGATCATCTGGATCAGTCGTGCCATCATACTTTTTTACTGTAGTTGGCATTTTGAGCTTCGGAGGTAGTTTGGCATGTGTGATGCGGGCGCTGAATTTGGACTTAGCAGTCATGGAAACTGGGTGATATGGCTTGGTAAGCTCCGGATCGTTAATTACTTCCGTTTGTGTTTCATTTCGTACTGCCATTGCTGGAGATGGTCCGGACGAACCCTGCACATATCCAGTGTAAGTTTCAAAGGTAACAACTGTGGAGAAAGTAGGAGGGGTGAACATCGTAGGACCCATAGTCCTTACCGGAGTTTCATTATGAAAAAGCCTGGTTCGTAAACCGAGGATCTGTTCATCCCTAGCCTGTTGTGCTTTCAATCGTCGCAGAAGACTTGCATTTTTGGAAAGAAATTCTGCATCAAACTCTGACGTTTGTGAAGTAGGAAGCAGAATAAATGGCAAGGTTGTTCCCGGTCTCGAGCTTATAACAGCTGAGATTTCGGAAACAGTGCTTGCTGGTGCTGTAGTTTGTGTGCTAACAGCCGTGGATCCCAGATTCACAGAACCTGAGGCCGCCATTTGTCAGTTCTTTGCTCAAGAAATTCACCAGAGTGAAGGACTAAGAGCTTTGAGATCGGATGGCGCCAATTGGAGAACCAAAGAATCGTGTTGAGGCCGAAGCCTGCAAACGAGGGTTTGGGTCTTGTTGAGAGAGTTTGGAGAACAGTCCTGCAAAACAGAAAACCATTAGGCTCGCCACAGAGATGGGAGGGCCACTCTGCGACCCCCCTCCGGCGTGAGGATAAGTATTGGTAGAGAGAGAAAATAGGGACGAAGGTTCAGAAAATCGTACTTGGCTTTGTACTTGATGCGATACTTATAGTAGTCAACTGAGATGACGTCATTCGTCCAGACGCACTTAAATGGAGGTTCGTCTCCGGAGGTGTTTGGTAAGGAACGGGCATATTTTAGATGCCCGTTCAGGTGGAGTCCGGTTCGTCCCAAGGGACATGTCTGGCTTCGGATATGTATCTTCAAAGAGAGAGAGAGCTGCTTGTTTCAGGTATGTGTGGTGGCGGCCAGAATCTGTTCAACGGAGGGAGAGAGGAGACGAGCGAAAGTGAGGAGGGGGTTATTTTGAGAGGACGATGTTGTTCTGGGGTTTTGCAAGGGGTGAGGGTATTGGTACATCCCCCCAAAAGTAATGACACACCCCCCCTAGCAGCCCCGTATAAGGCCATGAGGGTTGTATAGGGGTTGAGTGCATTAATTATGTCAGAAAAAGTAAAGTTATACGACCCTCATTGCCCAATGAGCGGTGTATTAGAAAGGTGGTAGTTGGAGCATTAAACCCTATACGCCTCTCATTGCTTTATACACTGCTCATTGGTACTATAATATCAGAATTTAAGGTATATTGCTGACAAGATAGCGGAGTTCATACTGAAAAGGCTGAAAAGGTGATCCGCATATACGCGCTCATGGCCCTATACGATGCGTATTGTTTCGAATTTTTTCCCTTTAACCCAAGCTTACGGGATTCATGTAATACAAATGTTCAAAAATCCCAAAAAAGTGATGAAAATGATAAAATTTTCAAATAAACGGTCTGGTTAAATTAGATTCGAATCACGATGTCAAATTGGGACTTTGGATATTTTTTTGGTGAAATTTCGATTGAGTCATATGTCTCCGAAAGCGTTTGGTTACCCGGCGTTGATCGAGGTGAGGAGGAGGTGGTTTCCGTGTGTCGTTGTGATGAAGGGAGTGCACGGCCCATGATGCCTGATTTGAACCAGGTAAAAAATTCATATTGGCGTTATGGTTATTAAAGTCTAACCATTAAGTTGTTTCAGGTCGTAGAGGAGGCGGGACCATCTTACGTGGCTCAAAGCTATCCGCAACACGCCGGAACTTACCATTCGCATCAGGAAGGGAGTGTGCGGTCCGTGATGCCTGATTTGAACCAGGTAAAAAATTCATATTGTCGTTTTGGTTATTTTAGTATAACCATTAAGTTGTTTCAGGTCGTAGAGGAGGCGGGACCATCTTACGTGTCTCAAAGCTATCCGCAACAGGAAAAACATGCATACGGGACTTACCATTCCCATCAGGAAAAACAACGCAAGAAAAAGTCCGAGGAAGGTGCTTTTGACATCGAGGAAGACGAGAACGAAATCGAGAAAGGTGTTACACACTTCGAGGAAAGTGATCAAGACGAGGAAGATGGTGGTGGCGGGGACGATGGTGGTGGCGGGGACGATGGTGGTGGCGGTGACGATGGTGCTAATGACCCGAAAAAACAAGGAAAGGTATAACATTACCGTCACTTACGTGTTATTCGTTATGTATAATTTTATTAAATTTTAGACAATTTTGATTTTGTATACGTGTTATTCGTTATGTATAGGTTTATTAGAAGGGTGCCTATTAGAATTTAGACAAAGTTGATTTTGTTTACGTGTTATTCGTTATGTATAAGGTTTATTAGATTTTAAACAAATATAGTTTTAAACATAGTTTTAAATTACCGTTGTTTCAGGTATTTGCGACACTTCACGAGTTAAAGAATTGGGCTTACAAAACAGAAATTGCGAAAGGTTACGTCATTGTGACCCAACGAACGGTAACAAAAGGTGAAGATTCGTCAGCAAGGACAGTGAAGATATGGTTGCAATGCGACCGTGGAGGCACATGCAAAAGTTAAGCAACAGTTCGGCGTTCTGGTAGCAAGAAGATTGGGTGTCCTTTTAAAATGATAGGGAAACTAGACGCAAGTAGTGGCAATTGGAGCTTAGTGGTGAAGCAAAAGGATCATAACCATGAGCCTGCGGTATTTCTCGAGGGTCACGCGTTTGCAAGAAGGTTGACCCCAGACGAACAATCATTGGTAGATAGACTTTATATTCAAAACATGGAGCCTACGAACATACATTTAACCATAAGAAAACAAAACCCACAGAGCGTGTGCATTCTACGAGACATACAAAACGTGATAAAAAAAGATTAAAGTCAAAATGTACGGTGATCGGACTCCAATGCAGATATTGGAGCAAATGTTGCATGAAGGAAGGTATGTTTACCACACCCGGGTGAATCCCGAAACAAATGCGGTCGAGGAGGTTTTTTTTGTTCATCGGTACTCGTACGATATGTGGCGTGCTTTCCCACATGTGTTGATGATTGATACCACTTACAAAACGAATGAGTATAGACTTTCGTTTGTTCAAGTTGTGGGTGTGACATCGACACACAAGTCGTTTTGTGTCGCTCGTGCTTTTATCTCTAAAGAAAAACAGGATAACTTCTTGTGGGTCCTACAGAACCTCAAAGGATTGTTGGAAGAGGGTATGGAACCGCGCGTGATAGTAACAGATTGCGATAAAGCTTTGATGAATGCTTGCGATAAAGTATTCCCAAAAGCATCCAAATTGCTATGTCGTGACACATCTCACAAAATATTCTAAAACACACCATAGCAAAATTTGCAACGGCTGAAGAATGGAAAATATTCAAGCTTTCTTGGTCTCGATTGTGTAATTCTCCCACTAAGACGCTATACATTTATAACTTTGAGCGGCTATTTACGCGACTGACTGACGACCATAGATCAGGTACGTATTATATTACAAACTATAGGGGCCTATTTTGACATTTTATGAAACTATAAGTTGAGGGACTTGTTTGTCATTGTTTGAAACTTGCTTAAAAAATGGTTAAAACCAAGTCCAGGGACTAAACTGTCATTTATTGAAAGTTATAGTCTAGGGGTTATTTTGACATTACTTAAAGGTACAAAGTGTTGGGCATAAAATGTAATTATTGAAATCTAAAGTATAAGGGTTGAAATAGCCTTGTTTGAAACTTATTTTAACTCTAAAATCTTAACCAAGTTAAATGTTGAATAAGAAATCCTTAAAAAAAATTAACTTAGTTAACTATGTTAATTAGAATAACAAAAATGGTTAAAACCAAGTCTAGGGACTAAACTGTCATTTATTGAAAGTTATAGTCTAGGGGTTATTTTGACATTATTTAAAAGTACAAAGTATTGGGCATAAAATGTAATTATTGAAATCTAAAGTATAAGGGTTGAAATAGCCTTGTTTGAAACTTATTTTAACTCTAAAATCTTAACCAAGTTAAATGTTGAATAAGAAATCCTTTAAAAAAAATTAACTTAGTTAACTATGTTAGTTAGAATAACAAAAAAGGGGGGTTTCTTGTATAACCCGCCCCTTAGCAAGGATCGAACCCGGACCACTCGTGTAGAAGCACCCCTTCTTTACCAGTTTATCCTCCTGTACAGGAGCTGATAGATACCCTACCATTAGTTTTTTATACTTTAAAAAAGAAGTTAACTTAGTTAACTACGTTAATTAGAATAACAAAAAAGGGGGGGTTTCTTATATAACCCGCCCCTTAGCAAGGATCGAACCCGGACAACTCGTGTAAAAGCACCCCTTCTTTACCGGTTTATCCTCCTGTACAGGAGCTGATAGTTATCCTAACATTAGTTATTTTATACACTTCTTAAAATCCAACCGGGCACACACCTTTTATTTTATTTTGTACGTTTTTTAATCACTTTTATAAAAACTAACATTTTTATAAACTCATATACATCAAACCTGATTTACTAAAAATATAAACTATAATTATTTCCGGTTTTATCTAATTATTATGAATTAAGTTAGTTTTAATCTTATTAAATTCAATAAAAATAGTAAACTAATTTTATAAAACCTGAAAATTTTTATATAATTATTTTAACATCAGAATGATGTTCGAAAATATAAAATTGATATTTTTCCCAAAATTCGAATTTTAACCAATTTAATCCAATAATTACATAGTTGTATTTGTTTAATTAATTATTTAAAAATAGTTAATTTATCAAAAAAATTTTGTTTCAGCCTTTGGTCGGGGTGTTACAATACAAACATTACAAATCGTTATATTCTGTTTTTTTTTTCAGGAGTTTTGGACTATTTGTATACTGTCTGGCTACTACCCTATAAAGAAAAGTTTGTTTCAGCCTGGACTAACACAAGCTCTAACTTTGGTCAACATACAACCAACAGAGTTGAAAGCCAACGTGCTAAGTTTAAGAGATACCTTAAGGGGCCAAACAGGTCGCTCCATAGACTTGTGTGGCTTGTTGACAAAGTTGTAGAGTCACAACGCATACAAATAAACCTCACTTTTCAAGATAGCCGGTCCTTGAAAATGGGGGACCACATGATATCATTCTTTGATAACCTACGTGGTAATGTTTCCCTGAAAGCACTAGATTTGTTGCTTGTTGAGAAGAAAAAGATACGTACGTTGCTCGCAGCAGGGGGACTTGTGGTCATGTGCTTTTTACGAGTTGTGGGTTGCCATTTTCTTGTCGGATGGAGTCGTGGGAAAATACAAGTAATAAAAACAAGCTTCAACCGCTTATTCTACTTCATATGAATACCCCCCCCCCCCTCATTTCTAACTATTGTTTTTAAAATACAGATTGCAAAATTCCTCTTGCCGCCGTAGACAAATTCTGGACAAAACTAGATTTCAATGCTGAAGAACTTAAGGAAGACGATAATAATCTTCGGGAGGAAATGGACAGAGTCATGCAACAACTGAAGGCGCAACCACCGATAGTGTTAAAAAGTATGTTGTCGAAGATAAAGGAGGTGGTGAATCCATGTATGACTGACCATCAACCGCCTGAGGTACAACAAGATACTCGGGGGCGCCCAACCTCTAAAGCACAACAAAAAAAGAAGGAGGAGGTTGCGAGACGTAAAGATACCCGGTCCGAAGCAAAAGGCAAAAGCCAAAAGAAGGACGAGGACGCCCAAAAGCCAGCAGTGCAACGCAGTCATTCAAAGAAAAATAAGGCTAAAAAGACAGTTGAAATTATAGATGAAGATTTTCCACTATTGGTGGGGGATAGGTACGTCAACAATCATTGACCTGTATAATATCCTACGTACTTCCATACATACATTTTCCCTGATAAAGATTTTCCACAATATATTTTCCAATTACAGGTACAAAAACATGATCGATCGTTTTAAGGACTGGCTTCCATCTATGTATCGAAGATACATAACACATATGGAAGATGCCCAGCCTGACGGTAACTGTGGGTTTCGATCGGTGGCTATGGGTTTGGGGTTGGACCAGAATGCTTGGATGTGGGTCCGCCAAGAGCTACTGGATGAGATGTTCATTAACAAAGCCCGGTGGTGGCCTATTCTTGACTCTTTTGATATGGGATTTTACACTACAATATATCGATCAATAAACTGGTTGCACGTGGAACCTGCACCAATGGCATGCTGGATGTTCTTACCATACGCCGGATTGTTGGTGGCTCAAAAATTTGGTGTGGTTGTTTAACATTTAAGCAATGGTGTTTGTCAAACATACTTTCCCATGTTTGATGGTCCGGCGGAGGGCCATTCTGTTCTTTCGATTGCCTATGTGGAAGATGGCCATTTCATCATGGTTAAGTTAACGGATGATGGTCCGATGCCTCCACCAAATGGACTATGGAATATGTATCGAAGTACTGAAGCTATGGAGTGGGAGACAATGTACATGTCTCGTCTTTCAGAGGGTAAGAAGTTACTTCGTAGTAATAGAAGTGTTCGAAGAGACTTTATTAACTTGTTGTAGGTTCTCGTTGTAACACGTAAAACTATTTAATCATATTATTATGTTTTATTTTTTTATTTTACATTCTATTATCTTTTGAATATAGTGTAAGCAACATTTATTTTATAAAAAAATGTTAATTACATTGTTTTATAATGTAAAAACACTTATTTACATCACTTTTTTTTATTAAAAGAAAGGCATCATATGCAGCATATTGGGCAATGAGAGGTGTATACCAGCCTCTATATGCCGCTCATAGCACAATAAGCTGCTGCTGGTAAGCAATCTATAAGCCACGTATTGGCCAATGAGGAGTGTATACCAACACAAACAACATTTCAGCTCACTAAAGAGGGAAAACTAGATCAAAATCAATTCAAACACACACACACACCAAAAACACACACAACTCTCTCCCGTATACCATTTCTATCCCGTATCGAACCATACGGTGCGAATTTTCACAAGAGGTTTGTAACATCTTCATCTTTCCTTTTTGTTATTGTTTTTTTACGGTTTTTTTTTTGTTTTTTATGAAATATTTTGGTTGTGGTGTTTGGCGGTAGAGGTGTTTGACGGTGGTGGTTGTTAGAGTGGTTTAGGTTAGGACGATGGTGGTTGTTAGAGTGGTTGAGGTTAGGACGGTGGTGGTTGTATCTATGGGTTAGGGTTTGACGGTGGTTGTGGGTTGGCTGTGGTGGTTGTGGGTTGGCTGTGGTGTTTGTGGGTTGTCGTAATTTTATTAATATTTTGACAAAATATTAACTTTTAATTGTTGCAGATATGTCGTCAGATGAGGAACAACAGGCACCAAATGGTGGTCCGGTATTCAATCCGATGGCCGGGGGTAATTGTGAGCAGTACGATTTTTTAGACTTCCGCCAGAGCAGTATGGAATACAGACGTTTTGCCAAGTTCCGGGGTATGAGAGTGAGGCAGCAGAGGGCGTTGTGTTGGGACGCGTTACGGGAGTGTGACGAGGAGCAGAGGGCTCGGGGTATAATTGGGGAAAATAACCCGTGGGATCGTATGTTTTTTTATGCGGCTGGGCCTTCTTATAGGCCTATGGTGGTGGAGTTCCTCTCCACGTTTATCTATCGACCACGGCCTGCTGAGCAGCCTAACTCAGATATGGACGATCTGATGGTGGAACCACCCCCTGCCGAGGTAACTTTCTGTTTATTCGGGGAGCGACAGAATATGTCGCTGCGTCAGTTTGCTTTGGCCACCGGATTCTACACTGATGAGGAGTTGGTTCAGGATATTTATACCACCGCGATCACATCTATGCCTGATGATCAGTTGCTTGCTTAGTGGCCCACCCTCTGTGATGTACCCTTCGGTCATAAGGCCCGTGTCTCGTTGATTACTGACCCACTCGTTCGCTACATACACCGTTGCATTGCCACGTCGATATCTGGGCGTGGCAAAAGCAACGAGTGGGTCACGAAAAACGACCTGTTCTATCTTTACTGTTTATTCACGGGGACGTCGTGCGCCCTCCATCGCTGCCTGGCGAAGTATTTCGCCTCATTTTCCCGACGTCAGAAGCGTGGCGGATTGCACGGAGGGGCGTTCATCACGCGTATTGCCCAGCATTGTGGTCGGTATTTTCCATTCATCGGTGAGTTGCCACCGCCTGCCCCTTTCGAGTATTTGGGTATTAGGACGATTCGAGGGATGAACTTGGCGGTGAACTTTCCGGGCATTGGTTATCGGTTTGTCGGTGAGAACGATCAGATTTTCGTAGCCCAACCGTTAGTACATCAACATCTGCTGGACGCTGCGGAGGTGGATATGCCTCATGTTGTTGATGAGCCTATTGGAGAGGGTGACGTCGAGCCTAAGGTTGAGCAGGGGCATCCGCAGGAGCCGCCACAACATCCTCGGCGCGTCTATCATGCGGTGAGGTTGCTTCAGTCCACTCAGCGTCTCCTCGAGAGGCTTGTGGCGGGTCAGACGGCTGTGATGGGGAGGTTGGCGCTGCAGGATCGGCGGATGGACCAGATGGAGGATATGATGGAGTGGATGATGGCTAGCGAGGCTGATAGGCGTAGCGAGGCGGGGTTGCCGGTTCGAGACCCGCCACAACCACGAGTGTATCCGGGGTCCGGCTCGGAAGCCGGCCCGTCCGACACGCAGGCAGGCCCGTCCGACACGCAGGCAGGCCCGTCTGACACGCAGATGCAGTTGACACGTTATGATGATAGTGGTTCTGATGACGGTGACGAGGAAATGGCTTAGGAGTAGTATTTATCTGTTTCGTTTGGTTGTATTTTGGGTTTAATGTGGTTGTACGACCAAATATTTATTCGTCTTTTGTTATTTATGTTTAGTTGTATGCCCGATTGTTTTTGTATAAACGTTTAATCTTTTATCAGCATGTATGGATGGTAACATGTTTAATATTTTATCAGCATCTATGTTGTATTTTGGGTTTAATGTGTTTGTACGAACAAATAGGTATTGGGATTCTTATAACGAAGGGGTATATTGGTCTCTTTTAAAGGTATTGGGATTCTTATAACGAAGGGGTATATTGGTCTTTTTTTTTAAAATGCTAAGCATGTGCAGAAGGGGTATAAACGGTTATAAGAATTTCAGGGACTGGATTTGAAAAATAAGAATTACAGTTAGTTTTTAATAACTGTGCAGGGACTGTTCTTGTGCAAAACAAACCTCAGGGACTGGATTTGAAAAATTAGAATTACACAAATAAAAAAGAGAGGGGTCCTTCTGTATCGGACCGGCCTCCCATGGGATTCGAACTCGTACACCTCGCATAGAATACACAAGCCTTAACCAGTTTATCCTCCTGTACAGGAGCTGATAAACTGGTTATAGTATATCCTTTATACTTGATTTGAAAAATTAGAATTACACAAATAAAAAAGGGAGGGGTCCTTCTGAATCGGACCGGCCTCCCCCGGGTTTCGAACTCGCACACTTCGCCTAAAACACACATGCCTTAACCAGTTTATCCTCCTGTACAGGAGCTGACAAATTGGTTATAGTATTTCATTTATACACTTTAAGGTGCTCTAGAATTACACAAATAAAAAAGGGAGGGGTCCTTCTATATCGGACCGGCCTCCCCAGGGTTTCGAACTCGCACACTTCGCCTAAAACACACATGCCTTAACCAGTTTATCCTCCTGTACAGGAGCTGATAAATTGGTTATAGTATTTCATTTATACACTTCATACAGTTTAAGGTTCTCATTGAACCATACGGCTCTCATTGAACACAAACACTTTCCCACCTTCAATAAAGGGGTAAACTAGATCTAAAATTTGAAAACTCACACTAAAACACCAAGAAAACACACACAAACGCTCTAGACCACACGATTTTCACAAGATAAACTCTGGACCACACGATGAAGGTTAGTTTGTATTTCAAATTTTATTGCTTAATCTTCAAACTTTTTTTATTTTTTGGTTTTATTTCCATCGTTTGTGGTGGTGTTGGGTTTGACGGTGGTGGGGGATTGGTGGCGGTGGGGATTGACGAAGGTGGGGGATTGACTGTGGTGGGGAATGGTGGTGGTTGTGGTGGTGGTGGTTGTTGTGGTGGTGGTGGTGGTGATTGACGGCTGTGGTGGTGGTGATGGTTGTGGTGGTGGTGGTAGTGGTTATGGTTGTGGTGGTGGTGGTTGTGGTAGTGGTTGTGGTGGTTGTGGTGGTGGTGGTGGTGGTTGTGGTGGTTGACGGCTGTGGTGGTGGTGGTGATTGACGGTTGTGGTGGTGGTGGTGGTTGTGGTGATTGACGACTGTGGTGGTGGTGGTGATTGACGGCTGTGGTGGTGGTGGTGGTTGTGGTGGTGGTGGTGGTGATGGACGTCTGTGGTGGTGGTGGTGGTTGTGGTGGTAGCGTAACCCTACCCGACTCCCAGCCCGACACGTTTGTCGGGTCTAGACTTATATCATCGTTTTTTTTAAATGTGCATATGTTATTTTTATTATTATATTTATTATTTTTAACAATATATTTTCGGATGTCGGGTCTAATGGTATAATTGTATGTTTTATTAACAGGATATCGAAAGTCGGTGTTTTGACGGTGGTGGTAGCGTAATTCTTATGGAGAAGTACACTGCGTTCATATTTCAGATTCAAACGCTTAACTGCGTTCGTATTCCAGATTCATGCACCGGAACGTCCACCAACGACAATGCTTCTGCACCCACAGTCTGTGACGGTGGAAGTAGATATTTACCGGTGACTGTGAGAGTGAACTGGAATGTTCTTCCACCCCCACCAACGACAATGCTTCTGCGTCAGCAACCTCGAGGGAGAACTCCTTCTGTATGCATTGGTTCTTCATGCTGTGGAACCGGTTACTGAGAATTCTTCTGCGACAACGAGGGAGCGCCAGACCAGGTCGGAGGTTTACCGTGGAACGCATCCTTAAACTTGATAGCAACAATATGGTGACCGAATAGAGATCTGAATAACCGATACAGTTTGCAAGGATTAGGGTTTAGTCGTTACATTTTGTATTAAAATGACATGTTTTGTGTATTAATATAAAACGATGTTTCGTGTATTTATTGCGTTATGGTTAATAAATGACAAGTGAAAAATAAGTAAAGACATAATAATAATTGATAAATAAAAAATTTGACATTTTATAATACACAAAATTCATTTCATAAAATATCGTCATGGGTCAAAAACCCTACCCGACCCCCGGCCCGACCCGTTTGCCGGGACTAGATATAACATCGTTTTTTTTTAATGTGCTTATGTTTTATTATTATAAGTTGCATAAACTCTCAAGACATAACATTCCGCTAAATAACCAAAATACGAGAGTCATTACATTCGTTTACATAAGTTGCATAAACTTAAATACGGCTAACGACAAATACAATTACGGACAAAAAAACGAAATCCAACAGATTATCAAACAGGTGTCCCTATTAAGAACGACCCTTGAATTTTTATTTTCCATTTCTGCTACTTGTTCTTTATACATTCAAACCTCCTCTTTCAAATACTTGACTTCGTTTTCAAGTAATGCTTTCGTATCCATCAAACCTCGGATGACTTGAACTGACCGAGGACACATGGGAGGGTCGATCCACGCAAAGAATTTGCACCGAGAACGCCGAAACCGAAGGCGAATTAATATAGGGTAGCCTTAATATATATCATTACCACTATACAAACCATAATGCATAAGTTACAACAACCATTGCATCAAGATGTTTTTAAAGTACAAACCAATTGCACGCAGGTGTAAAATTGACGCCCGGGATTAATATCCGTCCAAGATGTTTTTACCCCAGCTTGCTTTCCACATCTACACATAACCATTGTGAATGCGAAGATGGATATGGATAACACTTTCTCGTACGTAATAGTATTTGTTTAAAAAAAAAGGACATAATACGCCGCTCATAGCACAATGAGATGCGTATACAGTACAAATTCTGACCACTTTTCCAGAAATAGTAAATACATATGCCTCACATAGTGCTATGAGGTCCGTATAACAAAAAAGTTAGGTGGTGTATATGTCTCTCATTGACCTATACGGTCGTATAGGCTGACACCTTTTCAGAAAAATTAAATTCGTAAGTCCCTTATAGATCAATGAGGGCGGTATAGACTGACATACTTTTTCAAAGAGTAAATAATACGCGTCATATAGATCAATGAGGGCCGTATATGTTTTTGTTTGACTTATTTAGCAAGGACCTGCTCTTTGACGTATATACACCCAACTATATACCCAAAAAGGTCTTGGACCACACGAGACAACGTTGGACCACACAATGAAGATCCGGAAGTACACACACACGCACGGATTCTTTGTCTCTCGTATTGTTATTGCTCTCGTATCTCTTCATACGCTCGGAGTATTTAAGGTTAGTTCGTATTTCCGTATTTTTATGTTTAATTTTCAATTTTTATCTCTGATTTTTATGGGTGGTGGGCTGTGGTGTTTGTGGGTGGTTAGGTGGTGTTGTGTAGTCGGTGATAGGCTGTGGTGTTTGTGGGTGGTGGGCTGTGGTGTTGAGGCGGTGGGTTATGGTGGTTGACGGTGGTGAGGTGGTGGGTTGTGGTAGGTTGTTGAGGTGGTTGAGGGTGGTAGGTTGTGGTGGTTGTTGAGGTGGTTGAGGGTGGTAGGTTGTGGTGGTGGTGGTGGTGTGTTGTGGTAGTTGGGATGGTGGTTTTGGTGGTGGTTGGGTTGTGGGTGGAAGGTGGTGGGCGGTGGTGGGCGGCCGACTGGTGGTGGTGGTCGGCTGTGGTGGTAGTGGGTTGTCGGCTATGGTGGTGGTGGGTGGTCGGCTGTGGTGGTGGTGGTGGTGTTGGTGTTGGTGGTGGTGTTGTTTGTTTATTATATTTTACAATATAATTTCTAATATCGAGTCTAACACTATAATTCTATGTTTTTTAACAGGATATCGAAAGTCGGTGTTTTGACGGTGGTGGAAACGTAATTCTTATGGAGAAGTGCACTGCGTTCATATTTCAGATTCAAACGAGTACCTGAGCTCATATTTCAGATTCATGCGCCGGGACGTCGGTCTATGGTGAGGTGCTTGGCGGTGGGGGATGCATCATCCAACATTAATTGCCAAGTCATCTGGAACTCCGACAATGTCAGATGTTACCGTGCAAATAGCACGGAACTCTCATATTGTCGATTCCTGGTGTAGTCTTGATAGCATCTACCGACGCGCGACAGTTCCGTCACCGGCATCTACTGACGCCCGGTAGTTCCGTGACCACCATATACCATCACGCGTCTGAACCTGCTTTTAAACCGGACGGAATCTACGAAGAAACTGTTTGATTTCACGGTTTGTTTGAGAGCCTGATTTAGATACACAACGGTCTCTTTGCTTCGTCCACTAGAACTATTTGTGTATGCATTACTACCAAAAGAATGCATACACAAATAGTTCTAGTGGACGAAGCAAAGAGACCGTTGTGTATCTGAATCAGGCTCTCAAACAAACCGTGAAATCGAACAGTTTCTTCGTAGATTCCGTCCGGTTTAAAAGTCGGTTCAGACGCGCGATGAACTAACCGATTCTATTCCCAACTCACGACATTGCCTTGTATTTAAAATCTCAATTGATGAAGGGTTTGTCATAAGAACAGGTTCATCAAATCGAGAATCAACTTCTTCATCATATTTTTCATGCATTTCCATTAGCCACAGTTGTACGAAGAAACTGTTCGATTTCACGGTTTGTTTGAGAACCTGATTCAGATACACAACGGGTTCGTGTGAATCTAAGTAATAATATGTAATAGTTAGCGATTTAGTGTGTAGGGTTTAGGGTTTCGGCTATGTATTGCATTACATTTTGTATGAAAGTGTTGTGTTTTGTGTTATTTTATCAAACAATGTTCACTTACATTTGCGTTTTGGATTATAGAGAATTTGACGTTTTATAATAACACTTGATAAAAAAAATGTAGAAGTTTTATAATACTAATTAAAAAAAATGTTGACGTTTTATACTAACACTTGATAAAAAATGTAGAAGTTTTATAATACTAATTTAAAAAAAGTTGACGTTTTATAATACTAATTAAAAAAAATGTTGACGTTTTATACTAACACTTGACAAAAAATGTAGAAGTTTTATAATACTAATTAAAAAAAATATTGACGTTTTATAATAATTAATTAATTAATAAAAATGTTGCCATTTTTCTAAATATATTAAATAAAAAAAATGACATTTATATACCTTCCTTTTATAACAATAAATAATAATAAATATAAATGTTTATATTTTTTTATTTTAACAACAATTTAAAAAAAATATATATAAAGTTTTTTTTAAATAATATTTCATCCCAATGAAAACCCACACATCCCCCTCAATTTTATTCCACACAAAAGAGCCAATGATTGGGCAATCATTGGCTGACACCCAATCATTGACAATTAATAGGATGTGTGAAAAAGTAACCAAAAAGTAAACGTATAGGGCAATGAGGGGCTTATCATGTGGGTCCATTTTCAGGCGTATAGGGCAATGAGGGGTGTATAGGGTTAGGGGATGTGTGGATAAATTGAGGGGGATGTGTGGATAACCAAAGCCTTTGCAAGAGATAAGGGTGTAGGGTTTTCTACGCTTAAAACTTAGGTTAGATTAGTGGGCTTGGCCTTTTCTATATTTGGAACGGCCCGTAAGCTCCTACGAGGCCCGTTTTCGCAACCCGATCGTCGTAGAGCGTCGTATTATATTATTTTAGGGTCGAAAATACGTCGAGTAGGGTCGTTAGTTGATGTTAGACGCGTAATTGCAAACCTGATAAGTTTTGGATTGTGCATAATTACTTATTTAAGTGGTTGATCATACGAATAACGAATATGTAAATATGTATACATTTTTTTAATATGATTAACGCCTCGAATTATGGTATGAATATGAATTTTTTTTTCTAAAGATATTAAATTACGAGGCGTTACAATATACAACGCGCGTTATCATAAAATAAAACTACTGGATTCAAATAATATTTTGCAAATATAGAATTTCTTACGACGACACTTTACTACTTTCGAAAACAACGATACGAAAATGATTTCGATGACAAATAAATATAGTTATGATATTTGTTTTAAGCTTCAAAAATTCGACAATCTTTAACAAAATCAATATAATTATTTATATTGTTTTAAACGCCGATAAACCGATTTCGACTATACAAATACATGTAGTATGCGCAGTTATTTCGAATGTCAAACAATACGACTTCTTTTATAAAAATAAATATAGGTTACATATTTATTTCAAAGATCGTACAACATGAATTCTTTTATAAAAAAATAAATATAGTTATATATTTATTTTCAAACACAAACACGACATATATCTTTAATCAAGTCTTTTCAAGAGTTACCTGTTATTATCGACAATAAACGAAACTTAGCAAGTATAACTTCTTCGTTTCCTTCAAGTTAATAACTACCGTCGAATCGTTCGGTCAACGATTCGGTAGAGCTCGGTGACACGTAGTTTAGTTACCGCTTTTGGTTAGAAACTTATAAGATATTCCGTGTTAGGAATATTGTAGAATACACGCTAGCGAGTCTAGTCTTGGAAACGACATCACGAAGTCGCATATAGCTAGCTTTGCACAGGAATATTCAGGTGAGTTCATAACCCCACCTTTTCACGGTTTTACATTTTTCTAAATGTTTTCGGGGTGGAAAGACATGCACTTTTTGCAAAGCATACAAGAATTACATATTTCTAAACCATGTTACAAGCAAGTTTTAACAGACACAAATGGTTTACGAAAAGCTTATGTCTTATACTGGTTTTTCAAACAAGCGTATTTTTTTGAAATATGCATACAAACGAATTCTAAGCCCAGTGAGTTCATGCTCCCCCGTTTCTCTTAACTGTTTTCAGTTTTATAACTTCGGGGGTGAAATACATGTTACAAATGTTACAATGTTTACAAATGGTATGATGGATACAAAAAAATAAAACAAGAAGCACTCTTGGTGATAACTAGTACCAAGTATGTTGCGTTTTGAGGAATGATACGAGAAATCGTGTCACGAATAGGGTACCATAAGCACCATTAATCAACAATATACCTAGACCGCAGAACAAAAGGTTAGATCTAACGGGTTTTCGGGCAGCCACACTCTTGGTGAGAACGAGTACCGAGTAGTGCTTTTGTGTCTCAGTCGTGAATCGACAACTAGAAAAATGTCTATGGTTTGGTTGCTTCCTATGTCGTGTCACGTGTTAATGGCCTTGCAACCCATTAACAACAAGATACATACAGAAATACTTGATTTATACAAGATACATACAGAAAGACTTGATTTATACAAGATACATACATAAATACTTGATTTATACAAGATACATACCATGTTTTCATACAAAGTTCCATATAACATGACAAGAAAATGATTTTAAATTCGTTTTCTCAACAATACTTCAAAAACCGGTTATTCAAAAAGATTATTTCAAATCTTTTACAAACAAACTATGAACTCGCTCAACTTTATGTTGATTTTTCGCATGTTTCTTTCTCAGGTTACTTTTCAAAGTTATGGCACCGTTGTAATAGGAGAACCATGTGGAGTTGAGTACTTAGTGGGCGTTCACTTTCTAAAAGACTTAGCTTATTTGCTTACGCTGTGCAATGAAGATACCAGTCCAGTCACGCCAATGCTCTGATATTTCAGGGTGTGACACTTGGAATAGCTTGAATGATAAAGAAAAATGGATGTGTATGTGGGGTGTATGTTGGTCAAGAGAAAGAAGATAGGAGAGGAAGAAGATGAGTTCAAATTTTGTGAAAATGAGAAAGTGAAGATAAGGGTTTAGAACTTGTGGTTTTATTTATAATCTTCCAACAATAATTTACCCAAAGGGTCTTATGTTGGCATCTTTGACCAACGAAGATGTTGGTCAATATGAAGATGATGTGGGGCCTCTTTAGGGTCGGCCTCACTTAAAGGGGGGGGGGTTAAATTGTAAAGTTTGGAAGTAACGGGTGTAAAGATGTAAGTTAGAAGGTTTAATGTAGTGTTAAGTGTGTTTAAGTGTTTTTGTGGTTTTTAGTGTGTTTTATGATCATAACTAGTTTTAAAACACTAAAACTATGCTTCTAGTTTATTTTTGGTGTTTTGGGTAGTGTCTGGTTAATTGTTCGATTGTCAGTTCGTTAAAGCGCTAAATTGTGTAATTTACAAGGTATGAAGTACCTTTTGTGACATGCTTTCATTCTCGGCACTTTACAAGTTATTCTGGATGTTTAATCCTTATTTCTGCATGTTACTTTGGCTTTTAAATGCTGGATTTTGCTGAAAAGTGCAGAATTTTGTGTTTAAAGTGTGTTTCGGACAGTTTTTAGTGCTTATTCAAGCTTCTGGAAAGTGTTAATATAAACCCTTGTTCACCCACTTGGGTTTTAATGTATTTTTTATGTCGGACCTACATCTAAGTCCTAAATCTATCGTTTAACTGAGTACTGAAGCCGTGCTGACACAGCTTGTCTAACCGGTGAGTTTACTAATTGTTTCGACGCAACGCTTAAAGTATTGCACAATGCGATAAATGAAATATGTAACATGCATGATTTCAAATGTATAACATGCAAGCATATAATGTTGACGTTTAAAACACATAAATGCAGGAAATAAATAATTATTAAAATAGTACGGAAATTACCGGTTTCGTGCCGATTGTCACAAAAGAGACGTAATCAAGCATGTTGAAAACCATAACATGATGTATCATATATTTATAACATGCTTCATTACCTAAGTGTAACCTGCGTGATTATGGTTTTTCAACATGCGTGATTAGGGTTTTGAATTTTACAACGTGCGTAATATCACAGCGTATGCTCGTACGTTAAGCAATATTGTGTTTTACACTTTCACTATATATATACACACACATTATTTATTAATTATATGTATAAAGGGATAAAAAGGTTTTTGGATGAAAATGACAAGTACCAAACTATTTAGAGTGAGTTAACTAACATTTTTAACAGAGTTAGTGGGTTTGACTAAAATGGCAATAAATGGGAAAAGTCAGGGACCCAGGGAAGAAAAAAAACTATTTGGACTAAAATGGCAAATTGAAACAAAACCCAGAGACTAAAACGGCAATTTCCTCAAAATTTAATGATGATATTAATGTATTGAGTAAATTGCCATTTTAGTCCCTGAGGTTTGATCCAAATTGCTATTTTAGTCCAAATAGTTTTTTTTTGCTATGGGTCCCTAACTTTTCCATTTTCTTGCCATTTTGATCACATTGCCTAACTCAGTCTAAAAATCTGGTTATAACCAGGGGTATTTTTGGCATAACTGTTGTGTAGTGATAACCAGGAGTAGTTTACAACATAATTTATAATACTCATAATAATTTAATGCCAAAAATAACCCTAATTATAACCTGGTTTTTAGACTAAGTTAGGCAATGTGATCAAAATGGCAACAAAAAGGAAAAGTCATGGACCCAGAGGAGAAAAAAACTATTTGGACTAAAATGGCAATTTAGACAAAAACACAAGGACTAAAATGGCAATTTACTCTAATGTATATCATGGTGTTAAAAGATTATTACAAATTATATTTTTGGCTATGCCCTTTAAATATAGAGTAAACTTCCGTTCTGCTCTCTGTGGTTTAGTCGTTTTAACGGTTTTTCCCAAATCCTTTAAAAATAGCCATTTTACTCCATGATCTATGTAACTTATCATCATTTTGCTCACCGCCTCAAACGACGTCCATTTCCTCCGTTAAAACCTAGTCACGTGCCCCTCACATGAGGGTATTTTGGTAATTTTGTGTATAAAATAAAGTGTATTTTGGTAATTTGTGTGTAAAGATATCTATATATTTATATAACACATACACTTTCTCTCTCTCTCCTCTCTCTCTCTCTCTCTCTCTCTACTCCCTATTGTTGGATCGGTTTCGTGACCCTAAACAGTCAGTAAAGGCAGTTCATCATCATTTACTAAGGCGGAATCAAAGTAAATAATGTCACACAGCTTGTTTCCTTTTCAACTCTTCTCTATTACTGATTTCCGAGTCTTTACAATGATTTCTGATGAAATTTTGGCAGCACCTTGACTCACATACACACACAAGTTCGCTTCAAATGACAACACACAACTCTATTTATAGACTACAGGGTTTCGCTTGAATGTACACCATGTCTGTTCAAGCGAAATAGCATGTTATTGCTTTCGCTTGAACATGACATGTTGATTTCAAGCGAAATGCCATACAATAGCATACAAAATCCTAAATGCTAACCCTGTTGTGTGCTCGTTCATCCTATCTAGACCTAAGACTCGATTAAGACGAAGTTAACAGACACTAGATGCACCAACAGACTCCCCCTTGGATGTTGACGAAGTCTTCGGCGTCGGGTCTTTAGTCTTAGTCTTTCTCCAAATTTTCTTCACATTGTAAAAGCTCCTTCAATCTTTATCTTCAACCTTTAATCTTCAATCTCCCCTTTGAATGTTGATCCAGAATTCTGACTCCCCCTTTCACAGACTCCCCCTCTCGATCAACTAGGGCTTGAATTCAGGTTCAAACTTTGTAGGATCGGTTTGTGGATCCGAACGAGTCGGTTCAGAGGAATTCTATCAAATACAGGTGCGGAAAACAAGTATTTGACGTGTAAACAGCTGAATCTTCACTTTAACACTGATTTGTATTGATTAGACAACAATTACAATCAGTTCTCACACCGGCAGCACCTCGGTATGGAAATCTCTCAAATGTTACACTCTAATTTCGCTTGACCAACATCCCTATATATAGAGATTGAGATTTCGCTTGGAATGACCTGAAGCGAAATCGTTACATGTTGATTTCGCTTGAGGCTTCAAGCGAAAACCTTTACACATCCAAATCTTCAAGCGAAATCTTCTAACTATCTCACAAAATCTCATTCTAAGAGCCCTGATCTATTCTAGCTAGACTAAGACTCGATACAAGACGATGTCGACAGATGTAGTGCACCAACAGACTCCCCCTCAGATGTTGACGAGTCGACTATCGAGTCACACCAATGCTATGTCTTCACATCTTCAGTCTTGATCAATCTCTGGGCTTTTTTCTCTCTATCTTCTTTTCAAGAATCTCCTGGCTCTATCAGACTCCTCCTCACGATTTGCTGGTATTCATTAATTCTTCAGCAACATCTGCTTTAGGATCAATGTCTGACTCAAATGTTGTTTACAAGATCATTGCCTGGCTTTTATCTAATTCACTTGATCAGATCTCTTGATTCCTTAAGTTCATCAGCATCAACAGCTAGCAAACTTTTTAGATTCATGATCAGAGTCTGACTTTCATAAGCTTTGAATGAATTAACCTGGCTCACCTGCAACAATCTTAACCCAGAAATAAATTTTCTAACTTTAACGAATTAAATGCACCAACAATCTGATATAATCAGATAACTCTCTCTCCTATCATCAATAACCGATGAACCAAATGTAAGTTTTAAAATACCAATTGTAGGATTTATCAAACCTTTTAGCATTTTCAGATTCACTCCCCCTCACAACAAAGTCATCATGTTTAGCACTTGAAATTTTGACAATCAGCTTTCCAATATCAGTTGTCGAAAATCTTTTTGAATTTTTTTTAAAAATTAATGCTAAAACACACTAAAAATCTTTTTGTAATTTTTGAAAAGAATGAAATACAATAAAGAAATATTTACAAACAATATTTTTGTGAGTTCGTGCAAGAGGATCATATCAGTTTCTGAGACACATCACCAACACCGTTAAGCTTCATTTCATTTTAAGTTCTAAACAATTTACCTAGATTGTCAGTATATTTGTCCACTTAAATTTTCACACAAAGTTCAACTGTTTCGAGATACGTTATTAATGTTTTAAGCACTTGAACTTATCCGTGTGTCCCACTACTTGAATATACTCCCGTATCCAGAATCTCAATAATCAGTCTTACAGGTGAGAATACTACAATGATATCTGTATATAATTTAGGTGTGCGAGGGCCGAGGGATCTCAGATCGATACTTCCGTATACGCAGAGAGATATCAGCTTCGACTTTTCGGTGTGTCCCCTTTAGAGGATCTTTTTGCTTATAACAGCAGCATATATCAATTTTATTGTTTCAGCATGCTGAGGGTTTAATGCTGTGTTTCAAGCATTGCAGCAAGTATTAGCCAGGGACTAGGTCAGAACTACCGTTCAGCAGAAGTCCCGGAATAATACCCCAGATATCATAGAGTATAAAGACCTAGTATATCAGATTAAGAGACCTTTCAAACAAGATTTCAGGGGTTACCTATATATCCAAGTTTGTGTTAACCCACAGAACAAGCAAGTTTGAAATTTAAGTTTATATCTCGTCACAATCTACTAAATGTGCAAAAACCTACTGACATATCCACAGTAAGATTGTTTATCACATTTTTCTTTACATATCTATAGCATGTTGTGATAGTCCACTGATGTACTATCATTTCCTCTATATGCAACAAAAACTCATTTTTGAATTTTATCATGTTTTTGTCTTTTTCAAATTTTCAAATGTTTTTGGATTTTCTGAAAAAATTTTACTTCCCCTAAAATGCAAACACATTTTAGGAAATTTGAAAATAAACTGTACAATAAAATGACAACTGATATCAAATCACATCAAATCGCCATTCACTCGGTATAAACAATCAGAACTTCTCCTATCACAAAACTATTTTCTCATTTAGATTTCAAAACACTTAAGTTTGTTTTAATCAAAATGATTTTTCCGGAAAATAAGTTTTTATGATATAATCATTTGAAGATTCGGAGTGTGGTTCATCACATTGTCTATTTGAAATACCAATTGAAAGTATGGTCCAATCAAGTTCAACTTAATGACCTTAATTAACCTTTTCATGTATGCACCTACTATACCAAACACAATACCACTTGTAGGAATGTTACGTCTACATCACAGTTTTACCAATCAAAATGCCGATTCCTGCTTCGCACTTACCAACCTGGAAGCTCCGGCGTAGTCCTTCAACCTATAAACATTCAAACACTATCAAAATTTTTCAACTAAAATCTTCAAACATTAGAAAGATGCCGATTCCTGATCCACGATATAAACTTGGGATCTCCGGCAAGTCCTAAGACTTTAAGGAAAGCAAACTTCCACCCAAGTCTTATTTGACTTGGTGGCTTCCAATTCCTGGGCAGTAGGGTTGTAAGTTGCCTTTTTAGTTGCATAAAAATCTTTAACCCCCTTTACTTTCCCATCAAGCATTTTCTTGAAAATTTTCTTAACATTACCATTGAATGTTTTTTCAATATCAAAATCTGAGATTTCTATTTTACCAACCATTTGTTGAATCTCTTTCACACTCATAGATTTAATGTCAGCATCATTCAACAAATCATTAATCTCATTTTGTGACTCCTCTGATTTTGTGGAATCAGATTCATTGTCAGAACTATCAACTGATTTCTTAACAACCCATGTTTGGTTGTCTTTTGCCTTCTTGTTGTATATCTTTTTAGAATTTTCACCAACTTCATTTTTTTCAACAATTTTTTCTTTAAGTTTTTCAGAGACTCCCTGTTTTCTATTGACTTTGTTTGGACAGTTGTGAGCAATATGTCCAACAACTTGACATTGAAAACAAATTCTTGTATCTCTTGGAATGTCTCTTGAATGAAAAACTCCAGTTCCTGTTCTTTTTCTTTCAACAAGAAACTCCTGATTTGTTTCTTTCCAGAAAGGTTTCTTCTGTTCATCTTCAACACTTCCACCTGAAACAAATTCTGTTTTTAGTTTAAAATTGTTTACCTTTCTGTAACTTTCTTGCTGAATAAAACCTAAACCTTTTCTTTTGTAATTACAATTTTGGTTTGTTTTCTTTTGAAAACTAGAACTAAAATTGTAATCCTTTTTCCCTTTTTTCTTGTTTAACCTTTGTTGAACTCTTGAAGTGTATTTTTTAGGTTTTTCATTAAGATTTAAATTTTTAGTGTCAGAAATATTAATTTCTGTGATTTTGAAAACCTTTTTGATCTTGTCAAATCTAACACTATCCATCGGAAACTCTTCATCAGAGTATAATTTGTCAGAACCATTTAAAGTATATGCAACTTTAAATGTTTCATCCTCCAAATTTGCTTTTGATAACAAAAATTCTTTACTATAAGACCGTTTTTCCGATGACTTTGAACTGTTGACTGACGAACTTGAACACCCAGACTCAAACTTTGACTCAGACACCTCCTCAGTATCCAACACCTGATCAACCACCCTTTTGATTAACTCAGACTCATGATCAGTATCAGACGCGGTAAATGTGATGTCAATGTTATCTGGTAAAACGTCAGTTGTCTCTGATTTTAACTTTATATTGACTGCTTTTTCGACTTGTTCCTCATTTGGTTTTCTAGGAGAATACCCTTCCCAGATAGGAGGCGGACACTTGTTGTATTTAACAGTCGATTTCTTACCAGTCTCATTCTTTTGCTTCTCATCCTGAAATGCTTCAAAACCTGCAACAGTTGGATAAACTCGATCAATAACATAATCAGAACAAGAATAACTCAGTAATAACCTTCTGATCCTTTCATTCTCAATCTTTTCTTTCTCCAACTCTTGCTTTAGATTAGCATTTTCTTCGATGTAATGATTAATTGCCTTTTGCTTTGCCATCAGCGTAGAATTCGTCATCGTTAACGCCTTTTCTCTTTCAGAATTCGTTGTTTGAAGACCTGTCACTGTTCTGTTCAACACGTTATAAGATTCTTTCACATAGCTGATGTCAGATAGTAACTTTTCTATCAGTCTTTCTCTATCAAACAAAGTCACATCTTTTTCTTCGCAATTTTTGCAAGCTTCCAAACACTTCTTGCAAGGCTTTTCAACTTCAACAATCTTTTCAATCTCAATTGTTTTTACTATTTCAATCACTTTTTCTTCCTCAGTTACTTTCTCAGCTTCAGTCACCTTTTCTTCAACAACTACTTTAACTTCCTCATTCGGTTGTTGTTCTTTAGCAGATTGTTTCTCCTTCAGTTTCTCCATGCGATCTGCAAAATAAAAATGAAAACTTTCAGGAGAAAGATGATGTTTAGCCATATTAATATGTTTCTCTTCTTCATCATCACTGCTACTCTCAATCGGTGTTTTATCAAACTGTGCAGATTTGTCAGAATCATCTTCAGATACACCAGAATCAGATGGTGTTTGATCAAATGTAACTTCCTTTTCTGAAGAAATATCATTCAGCACACTTTCATCTGTACTTAGTGAATCTGCATCAACACTTTCTGAGTTTTCTTCAGATGTAACTGAATGTTCTTTCATTGTTTCACCAATAGATCTCATCCAGGTTGCAAACAAGTCTGGTTCTTTAACAATCTTTGCAATGAAAGCTTTGAAGTCACCCTTTTCATCAACAAACATATCCCAATTGAAACCTTCAGGTAATTTCTCATCATCTTGATCAACTGTGCATGCTTTGCTGTCAGAAGATATATAATTGCTCCAGTTGAAATCTACCAAGCATCCTCTCTTTGAATCTTCAATCTTTCTACCATGAGCCGTCTGTAATTCTTGTGTCTGACCAACTTGCTGATAAATGGCTTTCCGGTAGTAATCATCTTTACCAAATGGATTCTGAGCACCACTAACTTCTCTATTCTTGCACTCCCGTTTAAAATGACCTTTTTCCCTGCACCTGAAACAAGTAACTTTAGATTTATCAAAACCTAAAGTAGAAACACAAGCATCAAGAAAATCATTTCTCCCGGTAATTGTCTTGAACTTTTCAGCCCGTCTAAGAACACTTGCAAGACACCATTTGATATCCATCAGTTCCATCTCTTCGGCATCTATCTGGTCGTAATCCTCTTTGGTAAGCATAGGATTTCCAATTCGACCAGCCACTAAACCTTCATATGAGATAAGCACGGAACCAAGTAAAGCCATATGATCTTTTGCAATGTCTTCAGAAAAACTTTGACCTTCTGGAAGATTTAGAGCTATGTTGCATTGAATCACACAACCATTTACCATCTTTGTGCTTTGAGACTGAAAATTTTCTGATGAAGTCTTTGGATTGACACTTGGATAAAATGAGAATCCACTACTGCTTTTGTTTGAGCTTTGATCAAACTTTTCTGTAGAATCTTCAGCACTAAACGCAGTCTGGATTTTCGGACTTCTTTCAGCTTCTGGAACCGGAATACTACCTTTGTAGTACATCTTTACATCCTGTTGACCACTTGAACTGTTCATCCTTGCAATCTTCTGCTGTTCCAAATCCTGACTTTCAATCTTTTCAATGAACTGAGAGATCGACAATCTATCATAAACCCCAGTATTTTTTAGTGTCATCAAATAAGTTCCCCACTCTTTCTGAGGTAATGCATCAGCAAGTTTATCCACCCATTCATCATTTTCCTTTTTAATACCCATCATTGACATTGTTCTCACTAAGTGACAATATCGTTCAATGAGTTTCTTTGTATCTTCTCCGGGCAAACTTGTAAACAAATCAAATTCCTTTTTAAGCAATGCCTTTTTGCTTTTAATCATACTAGTACTGCCTTCAACCTTGATTTTTAGAGCATCCCATATTGATTGTGATGTTTTGTCATGTTGAAGTAGTATGAAGATGTCTTCTTTGACAGCCTGTTGAAGTAGACTAATCATCATCTTTTCAGCTCGGTATATTTCCCGTTCTTCCTTACTGAAATCTGAAAGCTGTTTTTCAGTCTGCATTTCGGTTTGTGGTGGAGTATACTTTGTCAGAATACATTCCCATGATCTTAAATGATTTGCCTGCACCCAGTTTTCGAATCTATCTTTCCATCCGTAGTATTCTTCAATTCCCATTAGCTTCGGGGGTTTCTGAGTCGTCCCCGTTTCATTTTCTGAATTCATGTTCTGAGCAATGGAAGATGAACTAGGCGATGTTGCAAAAGCGTTGTTAAAATCGTTATCCATTTTTCAATTACTTTCAAGCGAACTGGTCAAATTGATTGAAGCGAAATCTTTGAAGCGAAATGATTCAAGCAAAACTTTATGAATTGAGAATCCTGAAGCGAAATACTTGAAGCGAAAACCCTGAAGCGAAATTGTTCAAGCGAAACTTTCAAGTGACAAATTTCTGAAGCGAAATCCACTGATCTTTGAAGCGAAAACCCTTGAAGCGAAATTGTTAGGTTTTACTTGGAATTTCAAGCGAAATTCACTACTGAAATCTGATCCGTTCAAGCGAAATCCATTCGGAGGTTAATTTTAGTCACTTTTAGGTTGAATTTTGCTGTGAAACTTTCAAGGATTTGTTATCTTGTATTTTAAAACAATCCGTGAGAATTTGAAATGATTTTGACCGTGAAAATTTTCTGAACTGTTAAAAGAAGATGTAGAAGTAAGAAAACGATGTCAATTTCGGCTAAAATCCTGTAGAACTCCTCAACTGGCTCTGATACCAATTGTAGGATCGGTTTGTGGATCCGAACGAGTCGGTTCAGAGGAATTCTATCAAATACAGGTGCGGAAAACAAGTATTTGACGTGTAAACAGCTGAATCTTCACTTTAACACTGATTTGTATTGATTAGACAACAATTACAATCAGTTCTCACACCGGCAGCACCTCGGTATGGAAATCTCTCAAATGTTACACTCTAATTTCGCTTGACCAACATCCCTATATATAGAGATTGAGATTTCGCTTGGAATGACCTGAAGCGAAATCGTTACATGTTGATTTCGCTTGAGGCTTCAAGCGAAAACCTTTACACATCCAAATCTTCAAGCGAAATCTTCTAACTATCTCACAAAATCTCATTCTAAGAGCCCTGATCTATTCTAGCTAGACTAAGACTCGATACAAGACGATGTCGACAGATGTAGTGCACCAACAAACTTTAACATTTTGTTGCCATGGGGAACTTGATTCCTGTATAATCTGTCACGGCCCCCGACCCGGTTTGACCCGTTTCAGGAGCCGCAGGACAGAAATCCCGTGGTATCTATTTAATTGAGTTTAACAGCGGAAGTTTAACATCAGGATCTTTTTAAAACTGAAATATTTCCCGATTATTTTATTTCACAACGCGGGATAAAACCCCGGTAATTTACAATACTATGATTTCACAAAGAAATCTTTTATTTTAAAAAACATGTTTCTTTATTTTATCCTGAGCCACTTTTTCAAGCTTGTAGTGCTTCACGGCACTTTTCCTGGATCATAACAGATCACCTGAAACATGTTTGAAAAAGGTTTTGTCAGCGGGAAATACTGAGTGAATCATTCATTTTGCATAATGATGCATAGTTATCAATTACAGCATAAGAGCGATTACAATGGCTTCTATCTTATTTTTATCTGGCGCTCTGTCACAATGGTGACAAGTCACAATGGTGACGATGGTCATACCACTATTAGATCAATGAACCTAAATAGTGATGATTATCCCTGTAGGTCAATGAACCTAACAGTGATTATCCCGAGTAGGTCAATGAACCTAACTAGGAGAAATTAGTAATGTGCACAATACCCCACTAACCAGTAATTCAAGATATCCACGACTTAGTCCCTGTAATTATAACCTTGAAAATAATTTGAGGTATTGTAAAATAGTTGATAAAAAGAGAATGACTCACATTGCAGATTTAATTTGAGCAGAGTTTAGCCTTTTTAACCTAAATTTAATAACAGGCACACAATTCTGGGTTAGTAATCAATACAGCATTTACGATAACTCATGAGATCAAACCCTCACAACGAATGACAAAGTGCGATACTTAAACATCCATCGAATTAACGACGAATGACAAAGCATAAACCCTAATGTGGGCAGCACTTAAACATCCATTGGATATTGATCGATCGGACAATGAATCGTAATAGCGATCGAGTTATTACCCTGATTGCGGCGTCGATTAGTGAATCGTGTGTGTTAATTGTGGTAAACAGAGCATAACTCCGTGTATATTTCGACTTTGTTCGTCGTTCAATCGCCCAGAATCAAGTCCCAACCTCTGCTATTTATAGTGAATTTTTGACCTAGCTTACGGACCGTAACAAATATTCCCTTACGGTCCGTAAGGGACACCTCATTCTTATAGGGTAGCTACGTGTGAGACTAGGCCTGCTGAGTCGACAGATTCTTAAAATTCTATTTCGACAACGAATTAAATAGATAATCGTTAACTAGGGTGTACCCCCCCCCCCCCGAGTTTTAGGGGCCCTGATCCTGATTCTGATTGTTCTGAAAATTGTAGGGTTTGCGCATAATCACTTGGGTGTCTTAATTAAGGTTTCCTATTGGTCAAATTAATTTAATAAATATGACTTTTGATGAGAGTTGTTACATTCTCCCCACCTTAATAAAAATCTCGTCCTCGAGATTTACTGGAATAATTGAGGATACTTTCGCTTCATTTCTGATTCTAACTCCTAGTGTATTAGGGTCCTATCTTTGAATCCCACTTTACTTGAATTAACACTAATCATTTGTGTTTTGAGAAATTTGATCTATCTATCTTCTCTCTGAAGAGGTTTCTCTATAAATTTTATTTTTTTCGTTTACCTTTATATCTTGAGAGGTACTACCAAAGATTCGTCATATAGACATTTCTTGAGATTGGATACATGAAATACATCATGTACTCCAGCTAACTCTCCTGGTAGTTGTAAACGATAAACAACTGGTCCTATACGTTGGATCACTGGATATGATCCTACGTATCTTGGACTTAGCTTTCCTTTCTTATCAAATCTAACAACTCCTTTCCAAGGAGATACTTTCAATAGCATTTTGTCTCCAACTCGAACTCCAACGGCTTTCGTCTATTATCTGTATAACTTTTCTGACGATCTCTAGCCGTCTTCAATCTTTCTTTCGTGATACTGAATATCACAGTCGTAGTCACTTAGGATTTTCATACATCTCATTTGCCTCATGTTTAATTCTTTTTGCCCAAATATATGTCTTAAATTCTTATAATCCGTATAGACAGTAAACTTACTTCCATACAGATAATGTCTTCAATCGTAAGGGAAAAAATTATATTTACTAATTCTAAGTCATGAGTGGTATAGTTTTCTTCATGCTTTTTCAATTGCCTTGATGCATATGCAATTACCTTTTTGCGTTGCATTAACACATATCCAAATCCTAGCTTTAAAGCATCACCATATACTTTAAAATCTTCTGTTCCTTCTGGTAAAACTAGAATTTTGTTAATTTATGCTTTAAGATCCTAAAGACTTCTTCTTTGTTTAGGTCCTCATTCAAACTTAACTGTTTTACAGGTTATCTTAGTTAATGGTATAGCTATCTTGGAAAATTTCTTAATAAACCGTCTATAGTATCCGACTAAACCTACAAAACTCCTAATTTCCATTGCGAATTGCGGAACCTTCTATTTGGTAATTCCTGCTATCTTATCAGGATCTATGTGAATACCTTCATGATTCACCATAGGACCTAAAATTTGCACTTTTTGCAACCAAAATTCACACTTTGAGAATTTTGGCGTAAAGCTTTTCTTTTCTTAACAAAGTTAAGAGTGCATGCAAGTGCTGAAAATGTTCTTTCTGACTTTTGGAATAAATAAGTATATTATTTATGAAAACAATTACAAATTTATCCAAATACGGTTTACAGATCCTATTCATCATGTCCATGAATGCTGCAAGTGCATTCGTTAACCCAAAGGGCATGACTGTAAACTCGTAATGACCATACCTAGTTCTGAAAACAGTTTTAGGTATGTCTTCCTCTTGTACTTTCAATTGATGATATCCGGAACGTAAGTCTATCTTAGAAAATATATATCTCCCTGGAATTGATTGAATAGATCATCAATTCTAGGTAATGGGTATCGATTCTTAATTGTAACCTTATTCAATTCCTTATAATCAATACACATTCTTATCGAATCATCTATAAATAACACTGATGCCCCCCCCCCCCACCGGGATAAAATAGATTGTATGAAACCTTTACTTAATAATTCATCTAATTGCTTTTTCAGTTTTAATATTTCTGTGGGTACTAACCGATAAGGTGCCTTGGCTATCGGTATAGTTCCTGGAATTAGATGAATCCTAAACTCTACTTCCCTATCTGGTGGTAATCCTAGTAACTTTTCTGGGAATACAGCTGGGTATTCTGAAACTACAGAAATTTCCTTAAGTTCTTTATCTTTAGTATTAATGATTACTGAAATCATATATACTGTTTCTTGCTTCCGTTCATAATTAGCAACCTTCATTACTGATATGAACTTTATGGTTTTACATGGCTTATCTCCTGTAATCATTATTGCTTCTCTAATGGGTGCACAAATTTTTATGGAATTCTTGTCACAGATAATTCGAGCATGGTTGTTTACTAACCAATCCATTCTTAACACAACATCGAATTCAACTAATTTCATATATAATAGGGTTGCAGAAAATTTATGACTTAAAAGTTCTATTTCTACGTTTTGCAGAACCTTATTTATTTTAACTGAATTCCCATCTGCCGTTTCTACTGTAAAAATTTGCCTAATGCTGGTTAAAGGTAAGTTAAGAGTTTGGCAAAATGAAGTATTTATAAAACTTTGGTTTGCACTAGAGTCAAATAATACTTTTGTTGTGAACTAAGAACATACCGGCTATCACATCTGGAATGAGCTCTGCTTCCTTAGCAGTCAGTTGGAAGGCTCTTACATTCCTTTTTGCTCCTTCTGCAGGTTTGACTTTATTGTCAAATGGTTTGTTTAGTTTTGGACAATCTGGCCTAAGATGTCCAACTTCTCCACAGTTGTAGCAGACTGAAAATTTCTTCCTCCTGTAGTCTTCTTCTTGATGCCCTGGTATTTTGCAAAAATTGCAATATCCTTTGCATCTTCCAAAATGCTTCCTTTTGCAAAAATTGCAAAATGGGCTAGTGGAAGATTGCCCATTCCCTTCTTTCTTGAAATTATTATGGTTACCCAGACGGAATCCTTGGGTAATATTTTGGGCTACTTCCTTCCTTCTATTTTCTTCTCTTGTCCGTACTAGTTCGTCAGTCAGAGTATTGGCTAAATCTACCGCATCATCAATCGTGCGAGGTTTCGCAGCCTTGACGATATTACGGATTTCAGAAATCAATCCCTAAATATAACGAGAAATAAGTACCGGCTCTGGCGAAGCCAGGGTTGGTACCACTCGAGCATATTCGAAGAATGTTGTAGTATACCCTCGACAATCTACATCCACCATCCGGTGGGTTAGAAACTTATTTGTCATTTGTTCCTTTTCATACTCAGGACAGAATTTTCTTTCTACAAAGCTCTTAAATTCTTCCCAGTTCATAGCATACGCCATCCTTCTTCCTTTTGCTTGTAACACCGTATTCCACCATTCTAGCGCCCCTTCTTTGAAAAGGTTTGACGCATACATGACCTGATCATCCTGAGCACATTTACTTATGGCAATTATTGCCTCGGTTTTCTCTAACCAATGCAGTGCCGCAGTCGCTCCTTCATTGCCTGCAAACTCAGTGGGTTTACAAGCAATAAATTCTTTATAAGTGCAACCAGGTGTTGCAGTTTTCCTTTTCTTAGGGAGCGGAGCTTGCCGTGGTTCATTATCATGATTAACATGATCATTGCCTCCGTTTATGCTATTACTGAAGTTATCTTCAGAAATATGTTTGCTAGGAACGATTTGTTGAGGTTCAGCAGGCTTCTGGACAGCAGCGACTATTGCCAGAATAGCATTGGCTATCCCTTGAGCAACTATTGCTGGAATAGCGTTGGCTATTCCTTGAGCAACTATTGCTGGAATAGCGTTGGCTATTACTTGAGCAACGATATTTTCTATATCCTGCCTAGTCATAAATTGATTCCCCGGTTGTTGCTCAGATTGATTAACCTCATTAACTGGTTCATTATTAACGTTTTCCATCTGATATCTAATTTATAGATAAATAATTAGTATGAAAGAAATAATCCAATGTCACAATTAATTGCACATAATCACGTAAACGAATATACAAATAAATTTGTAAATTTTCTAAAATTTTATTTGTTTTTTTATAGATTATGTCATGCTTCTATATACAACCGTTTTATTATTTATTTTACAAATACTGATTTTACTATTACACCACCACAGTTCCATAAACCCCCTTATCTTTTGTCAGTTGATTGTCTAGTAACGGCGTTCCCTCTTATCGTATTTCCAGGAGATCTGTCCCCCAATCTCTTGGATCCTATTCTCAGCATCCATTAGTTCTTCGCCAAAGTGGCGGAGTTCAGCCATATTCTCGTTACTCATTGGTGGATTTGGTAAAGGTTCTGGATCGAACTGAGGAAAAATCTTATAGGGATTGTTTTGTAACTGTATTTCATTAGTCAACCATTCGTCTATTTGTGAGTGGATTGAAAGGTTTGTGTTGGACCGTTGTACGACCTCTAAAAGTCAGTTAAGGCGTTCATCTTTGAATACAAAGGCGGAATCAATGTATACAAAGTCATAACAGCTTTGTTCTTCTTAATTTTCCTTCTATTAATGCCTTCTGAGTCTTTACAATGAATTTCTGACAAAAATTCAGCAGCACCTCGACTCACATACACTGACAACTGATGTCGCTTCAAATGACCTAACCACCTATTTATAATGAACATGATTTCGCTTGAGACTGTTCAAGCGAAATCTCTTGTATTGATTTCGCTTCAAGCATACACATACCCTCTCAAGCGAAATCTCTTGTTTAAACCATAAAAACCCTAACTTAAACCCTATTGTGTGATCATTCAAACAATCCTAGACACAAGACTTGATAATGACGTAATCAGCAGACATTTAGTGCACCAACAGACTCCCCCTTGGATGTTGATGAAGTCTTTGGCTTCAAGTCTTTGTCTTTAACAATCTTCAAACATTGTAAAAACTCTCATCAATCTTTATCTTCAAGCTTTAAACTTTAAACTTCAATCTTCCATTTGACTGTTGATCCAGACTCCCCCTTTCACAGACTCCCCCTCTCAATATGCTAGAATCTGAGAAATCTGGTTCAAGCTTTAACAAATAGCTTCCGTTGGGAATAATGAAGATCAAACCTATTACTCAACCAACAAACATAACCATTCTATCTTTTCAACAATAAAACACAAACTCAATCAGCTTTAATAATCCACTCAAGTATTCAGGTTCAAGTTAATGACCCTGATCACTTGATTAATCTACCAAGTCCAAATTAATGACCTTGGTTGATCTTTTGACGAAACACACTGATTTTAAAACAACAATTTCAAACATTTCTGAAAATAACAAGTATCAAGTTAATGAACTTGTTTTTGACTTTTCAATCAAATCAAACTTCATCAAAGTAAGCTCTCCTCATTCTTCAGTCCAGAATCTCCTGCATCTGCTTCAAACATCTGAGAATCCAACAATCAACTTTCCACTTTGGTTTGTCGGAAAATAAAGCAGAAATAAAATCTTTTTGGATTTTATCAAAGTATTCTAAACTAAGAAATGAAAAACAGAAAACTTAAATTGCAGAAAGTAAACAAAGTAAACTATTTACAAACATATTTTTGTGAGCGTGTCAGGGAATCATATCAGCTTTTTAGACAAATCACAAGTACCGTTAAGCTACATTTCATACTTAGACTTAAACAATTTACCTCGATTGTCGATATACTGATCCATCTTAAATTCCCACACAAAGTTCAATTTACTCAGGATACGATTTAGATGAATTAAGAACTTAGATCATTCATGTGTCCCACCTCTTGAATATACTCCCGTATCCAGAATCTCACTAATCAGTCTTACAGGTGAGAATACTACAATGATATCTGTATATAATTTAGGTATGCGAGGGCCGAGGGATCTCAGATCGATACTTCCGTATACGCAGAGAGATATCAGCTTCGACTTTTCGGTGTATCCCCTTTAGAGGATCTTTTTGCTTACAACAGCAGCATATATCAATTTTATTGTTTCAGCATGCTGAGGGTTTAATGCTGTGTTTCAAGCATTGAAGCAAGTATTAGCCAGGGACTAGGTCAGAACTACCGTTCAGCAGAAGTCCCGGAATAATACCCCAGACATCATAGAGTATAAAGACCTAGTATATCAGATTAAGAGACCTTTCAAACGAGATTTCAGGGGTTACCTATATATCCAAGTAGTGTTCCCCACGAATTCACAAGTTTGAATTTTAGGTTTATATCCCGAATAAATCTACTAAATGTGTGAAAACCTATCGACACATCATCAGTAAGATTGTTTAACTCTTTTATACTTTTCAAATCTTTAGCATACTGTAATCGTCTAGCTGATGTACTATCATTTTCCCATATATACACAAGCTCTTTTTCCGATTTTATCATGTTTTTGTATTTTTGCATTTTTTACTGTTTTTGTATTTTCTGAAAATAAACTATGTACAAACATCTACTCCCCCTAAATACCAAAACAAGTAAAAATTCGACAAACCATTGCAGATTGTTTCTCGTGTTCATCCGCAACAGTACTCTCATCAACGCCAATAATGCCATCCGACACCGACAGAAGCTTCATACCATTCAGTTTTAACAAATATTTAAACCGATTTTTATCAAAAGCTTTGGTATGTAAATCAGCTTTCTGTTCGTCTGTGTGGATTTTCTCAATTCGTATCAACTTTTTCTCAAAGCAATCACGAATAAAGTGATGACGAATTTCTATGTGTTTAGTTTTAGCGTGATGTACTGGATTTTTTGTTATATTTATAGCGGCCTCATTATCAACAAAAAGAGGTGTGTTAAGAAACTGCAAACCGTAGTCGCGCATCTGTTGCTGTATCCACAAGATCTGAGAGCAGCAACTGCTAGCAGAAACATACTCCGCTTCACAAGTAGATAACGCCACAGACGTTTGTTTCTTACACTGCCAGGTAACCAATCTAGGACCAAAGAACTGGCATCCTGCAGTTGTTGATTTTGAATTGACTTTGCAGCATCCGAAATCCGAATCGGAATACCCTTCGAGCGTAAAATCACCTTTCCTAGGATACCACAACCCCAATGAAGGAGTTCCTTTCAGGTAGCGCAATATCCTCTTTACAATGATCATGTGTGATGCTCTGGGGTTAGACTGAAATCTTGCTGCGAGGCACGTTGGGTACATGATATCAGGACGTGAAGCAGTTAGGTACATTAAAGAACCTATCATGGAACGGTAAAATGTTTCATCAGCCCTGTCTCCGGTGAGATCTGGGTGAATCCCATGATTTGTTGCAAGTGGGGTAGCAGCTGGAGTAGAACTTGACATCCCGAATTTCTCTAGAATATCATAAACATACTTTGACTGATGAATGAAAATTCCTTCAGGAAGTTGTTCAACTTGTAAACCCAGAAAGAATTTCATCTCCCCCATTGATGACATTTCGAACTTTTGCTTCATCACAGATTCAAAATCTTTGCATAGATTATCATTTGTTGACCCAAAGATTATATCGTCCACATAAATCTGAACTATCAGAAGATGACCATCGACCTCTTTAGTGAAGAGAGTGGCATCCACTTTTCCACGAATGAACTTGTTGGCTAGTAGGTGTTGAGACAAAGTCTCGTACCAGGCTCTCGGGGCCTGGTGTAAACCATACAGCGCTTTGTCCAATAAGTAGACCTTGTTTTTGTGGATTTGATCGGTGAAGCCCGGCGGCTGACCGACATAAACCTCCTCTTTAACCTTCCCGTAAAGAAACGCCGATTTAACATCCAACTGATAAACTTTGAAGTTCTTCCAAGACGCAAATGCTAGGAAAATTCTGATTGCCTCTAGTCGTGCTACAGGAGCATAAACTTCGGTAAAATCAATTCCCTCCTGTTGACTAAATCCCTGAACAACGAGTCGAGCTTTGTTCCTTACGACAACTCCTCTATCGTCTCTCTTACACTTGAACACCCACTTAGTGTTAATTTTCCTATAACCATCCGGCAAATCAACTAACTTCCACACTCCCAATTTCTCGAATTGACTAAGTTCCTCCTGCATAGCATTGACCCAAGAGTCTTCAGTAAGCGCCTCTTTGTAAGTTCTTGGTTCAATCTGCGAGATAAAACAACTTAATGAGAATTCAGTTTGCAAAGGAGCAACTTTTGTATAAAAACATGTAAGCCCTTTATCAATCTGATTTCGAGTGCGAACTCCAGCTTGCAATTCTCCTATGATCAACTCCTCTGGATGATATGAAAAAGTTCGAGGCATCACTTCACTTTGAACATCTACATTTCCCTCCAGATTAGTAACATTCTGCTCTGCATCTTGTTCACCAACTTGGTTTGTTTGACCTGAAATTTGAATCTGCTCCCCCTCAGAATTTGAATCTGAATCACCATGATCAAATACTGGCATGTTTTCAGCTTCTAGATTATCATTCTGAGCCGACTGATTATCTTGAGCAACTTCATTCTGTTGGACATCATCTTGTTCACCAGCATTACTCGGACCTGCTTCATCGTCATTTGAAGTTTCTCGTGGTCTCCTCGAATACTCATCTGGGAATCTTAACTGCGACTCATATTCACGCAAAATATCCAACTCATCAAAGAAATCTTCATCATCCTCTGATTCTTCTCTCATGTCAAACGAATCCCAAAGTTTGTCATAATGATAACGCCATGAATCACCAGGATTCTGCGGCGGCATAGTATAACCTTGACATTCAACATTTGCAGCTTCAATAATCCGCTTCTCACTTGGAACGAAGACACGTCGCAATGGATTTGAATAACCAACAAATATACCCTCAATGCACTTCGGACCAAACTTTCCAAAAGGCTCTATAACCGTACAAGGTGACCCGAACGGTTCTAGATACTTCAAATTCGGTTTGCGATTATTGATTAGCTCAAAGCATGTTTTGTTTAACTTCTTGACAGTAAGAACCCTGTTGAGCGTATAGCATGCGGCAGAAACAGCTTCAGCCCAAAAATTTATCGGTAACTTTGAATCTGCAAGCATAGTTCTAGCCGTCTCGATTAGCGTCCGGTTTTTGCGTTCTGCGACTCCATTCTGCTGCGGAGTGTACGGAGCACTAAACTCATGCAAAATACCTCTTTCATCACAAAATTCTTCCATCTTTCTGTTCTTGAATTCAGTACCATTATCACTTCGAATTCTCTTGATACGCCTATGGTACAAATTCTCAATCTTTCTGAACAGACCCATCAAACTGTCAAATGTTTCATCTTTCGTCTTCAAGAAAGAAACCCATGAAAATCTGGAATAATCATCAGTAACGACCAAACAATAGTAATCTCCTGTAACACTTTTGACATTCACTGGACCAAACAAATCCATATGAAGTCTTTCCAAAGGTCTCGAAACTGAATTGACTTTCTTTGTAGGATGTGACTTTTTCTTCTGCTTGCCTTTGACACAGCTAATGCACTCCCCTTCCAGATGAAAACCTTTGATATTAACTCCCAATACCAAATCATTGTGCACCAAGTGATTCATCTTCCTTAGGTGAATATGCCCCATTTTGCGGTGCCACAATCTCGATTCTTTCTCAGTTGCTCTAGACACGAAACAATGTGCTTGACCAGTAGTTGTAGTTGCTACAGACATATCTAACACTGATGTGTTTAAAATGCAACATATAAATTACATCAAATGAGGCATAAAACTAACCCTTTTTTAGTACTAATATTGGAAAAAGAGTGTTTTTGTCTTCCTTTTGTATTTTCAGGATTAAATGAGCTCAAAAACGCAAAAGAAGCAAAAAGACAGCTAAATCCAACATAAATACAAGAAAAGGAACATTAGTGGATTGCCCGAACCCTCAACGGCACCTTCCAAAGCAAAATAGAGAAAACAGAAGGCTGAACACGCCCCGTGCTCAGCCAGCACGGGGCCGTGCCCAAGAAGCAGCAGAAAAGACAAACCTATAGAAGCTTCTATTGCCCACCACGGGCCGTGCTCAGCGGACACGGGGGCGTGCCGAAAGTACTGCAGGCGCATTAATTGTAATTGCGAATTACAATTAATGAAGAGAGAGAGTGTCAGACGGGCACGGGGCCGTGCCCAGCGAACACGGGGCCGTGCCCAGGCTTCTGTTCAGCCTATAAATAGGAGTGCTTGGTTTCATTGCAACTCATCCCTTGGCACACCACCTCTCTCACACTTCATCCACCACCCACCACCATCACAACACCATCATCCACCACCATCATCCATTGTCCATCATAGAGTGTGTGAGTCGTCTCGGGATCCAAGATTGATCGTAAGAGTTCTTGACAATCAAGGCCATGTTTGCCTAAGTCTCTTACATCACTTGGTGAAGACAAAGTGTCTAGTATAATACTTTTTATTTCTAATCTTTTGCACTTTTTATTTGGTTTTGTATTAATGACTTTAATAACTAGTTACTTATGTTGAAGGTGATCTTTCCTTATCGTTTGTCCGTGGTGTCTTGGCATTATTTTACTGTGTATATAAAATAAAGGATTTTCACCATTCATATCTCCACGGTCTATATGGAGGTATGTTGGCTACCTGGTAGGGGGTTAAGGGAACGGTTTGGTAAAGGTCTTGCCATTGTTCAGCGTTTAGAGGTCCTGCAATGGACCTGGGTCAAATTTAGTAGGACCTCCTTCAATACTTCACGGTATTGGATGGCGGGGGTCCAAACTCTTTGATCCCCTCATAAGTTAACTACTATTAATACTATAACCCGGCTATTTAGGACTGTATCCCTGCTGACTCAGACTACTTAGTCGAGGGTAACGTCACCGCCAAAAGCGGGGCCTACCACAATACTGCATTAATAACTTAATTCATTATCTTCCAATAATCCACCCCTTTAGGATTGTATCCCTGCTGACTCAAACTACTGGGGTGAGGGTAACGTCACCTTCAAAAGAGGGGCCTACTACAATAACTAAGATAATCTCTTAATTATGTGCAAAAGTGCGGAAATAATCAAAGGTTATACTAGATACGAGTCGGAACCAAGTGATTCATCTTGTCTATCTGTTTTTATTTTATTTTTATTTTCAGCATTTTAGTTAGTTTTTATTTTTCTTAGTTTAAAACATTTTTCTAAACTTTTATTTTGGTTAGACGTTGAGGATAAACCGGTACTAAAAGCTCTTGTGTCCTTGGACGACCTCGGTATCTTACCAACGCTATACTACACTCAACGATGGGTGCACTTGCCCATATGTGTGTTTAGTGTTAGTGAAATATCGTGTTTTATAAATTTAAAACTTGGCTAAAATAAGTGTTAAAAAGGGCTTAAAATATACACCTAAAATATATAACACTTTCACGCACATCAAGTTTTTGGCGCCGCTGCCGGGGACACAAGGATTTTAAGAAAGTTAGGAATCAACGGCCTAATCATCTTTTATTTTCCTTTTTTATTTTTTTAGGATTTTCTTAGTTTTTCAGCTTCTGCAGAGCTCAGCACGGGCCGTGCCCGCTGAACACGCCCACGTGCTCAATCATTGGAACTGGCAATCCTGTTTTACATCAGACAGTAAGCTGAACACGGGGCCGTGTCCACTCAACACGCCCCCGTGCCCAAGTTTCAGTTACTGAAAACAGAACCGTTAGATCCCGACGGTTGGTAATTTCTGACATAAACATGAGTGATAGTAATTATTTTTACTTTCGGCACTCTTATGGTACGTGGTGTCAATTATGTGGTGGCGAACATGAAGAAGTAAAATGCTACTTCCTAAATTATAGGCCCCACTACATGGACCCACGATCTTTTCACAACCTTAAGAGGGGCGAAAGTAAAAATAAGCACTATTTCTCCCTCGAATGCGCCCAGCCAGATATTCTAGGGGAAATGTTCCTTAGCGAATTATTTCAACTAGAAGAGCTAATTCTGAAATGGATAGAAGAGCTTAGGAAGGATTTTATTAATCCGCCCCAAGACGATACCCATGAAGAAATGTTGGAACCGCATTCCGACAACCTCGTTGCTCCCGAAAATACCTTCGTACCTAGCAAAGACTTGGACGATAGTCGTCCCTGTGTCGATTGTGCCGTGAAGGACTCTCCATCGACTTCGTTCGGTGCATACATAGACCTGAGCGATTCGGCATATACCTTCTTTAACAAGAGCCCGGAAAAGGGTTGGACTTGTCCACCTAGAATGAAAATAGGAATTACCCTCACCGACAACCTCTTGCGTTCTCGCCTTAGTCTAGGACAATTAAGGTATATTAGGCACTTTGGGGTTGTTCCAACCAGTCAGGAACCACCCGATAAAAACAAGTTCCTTAAAAAAACTAGACAACTTCATAAAACAGTCCGTAGACACGGGGCCGTGCCCAGCCAACACGCCCCCGTGTCCATCGAAAGATTCCTTTCTGATCAGTACGTCAGAATACGGACAAACTGTGTCAGAGCTCCACCTGCACACGGGGCCGTGTCCACTGAACACGGGGCCGTGTCCAGGTTGCTGTCATTTTCTATAAATGCAGCCAAGAATTCTGCACATTTGGACCAACTTGGGGCAGAGATTTGCAGGAATCTTCTCTCAAACTATCCTAGGTAAGTCTAAAAGAAGGTTCCAACAACCCATCTTGTCCCTTCCTCTTTTAGTAATTTCCTTCTTCTTTATCTTTCTCCAAGAACTACCATTGAAAGTTTGGAATTCCTCCAACTCTATGGTAGGGATAAATGAGTTTTGTTCAAAGAATCTTGGTAAAAACATGTTATGAAACATGTTTTTAAGTTATAGTAGCCAAAAAGGGCCTACAACATTCAGAAAATAACTTAAAAATACAAGTTTCCTTGTTCCAAAACTCTGCAGAAAGATGGACACGGGGCCGTGCTCAGTGAGCACGGGGCCGTGTCCGGTTACTGTTTCATTAAATAAGCTATTTTTAGTTTATTTTTCGTAGGATGTCGAGTGAAAACAGCGATACATATTCTGTGCATTCGTCAAACAACCGAAGAGGAAGAAGACCCTCCATTGAAGCTACACTTGTTCACTATGTGATAGCATTAAGGGAGGCTCTAGATGAAATGACTTCAGTAGAGGAGGTCCTTATCGACCGTATTAACGATCTTACGATGGGACTTGAAAGCAGCTTCCAAGAAATTAACCTCTTGCACCAGAGGTTAAATATTCTTGTAGCACCACCAATGGAACCAGTCCTTCCTCAGCAGGATTGGAACCTGGCTCTCGGAATTAACAACCCTACCGGGTGGGAAGACTTTCCGGCGGAACCTCCCATGGTACACCAACAAGAGATCCCGGTGGAAGTTGAAACTCCTCAAACTAATACCAACGAGCCTTCTTTTCTCCTTCCAAGGGAGATAGAAGAATGGCTCGCCGACATTTGAGGAGAACCGCACTCGGAAGAAGGAGTTCACTAAGGCCTTGTTTAACCAAGATTGAATATTTCTTGGAAATTTTGCTAAATTAAAATAAAGAAAAGGCTAGGACTCCGTGGTTTGTTATTTCTTTTATCTAGTTTAATTTAGGATTATGTAAGTTCTCTCTATGATGAAATGAAATGATGGTTTTAATGTTTGGATGGTTTGTAATAAATAAAACACACTCATGATGGTAAAGGATGAAAAGGGGAACGAGAAAAATGATCCCATGCACAAGAACGAGGCAACCCGACAAATTTCTCCCTTTCAGAAGGTTCAACACGGGCCGTGCCCAACCAACACGGCCCCGTGTCGGACCACCTGCAGAAAACGCCCAGTACAGGTAACTGGACACGGGCCGTGTCCACCCAACACGCCCCCGTGTCCAGACTTCTGTTCCTCTTATTTCAATTTTGTTACTGGCACTTAAACACGGGGCCGTGCCCGGATAACACGGGGCCGTGTTCAGTGCCCAGTAACACAAATTTTTGCTTTTTAAACACTATTTTACACATCTAATCAACCTAAAAATTTATTTTTGGGACACATTGAGGACAATGTGTAATTTAAGTGTGGGGGGGATGCTAAAACCTTGAATTTTGCAAGTCCTAAATACAAGCCTTACACAAAACTCTATTGGAACCGCTAATCACCCCAATTTTTTTTCAAAAATTTCATTTTTTTTACTTGTCTAGGTTTAACTCGGGAAATTCAAGCTCTCAAAAAGGTTATATTTTTACAAATTTACAACCGATAGCGTAGTGATAAAAAGAACCAACATAAGAAAATTATGAAAAGGCATGACAAACTTATTTAAAATTTGATTATATATACTTGATCACATAAAAACCCATTCCCACAAAAGTGAGTTTTGAGCCTTTATTGAGCACTCAATTTCATACCATTTGACTAAATGCTCATTTTTCGTTTCTTGTGTGAATAGCCGCTTGGTTCTTACGACTCTAGAACTTGCCATGACAATACATTCCCGGTCCTTATCAACTTAAACCCGAGTAAGTACATGATGGAGGCATTAGGACTAACCCTTTTTCATTTCTACACCATTATTTTTCTTTTTTTCACCACCTACCCAAAAAAAAAAAAATCCCCCTAGTTAGCCCCTTTGAGCCTAAACCTTTTCGTTTCATCACCCAAAACAAAAACCCTTTCACCCACCAAAACCTTTTTCATTTTTAACCCTTTATTTTAGTAACAAGTTCGGTTCTTCGAAAAAAAAAATGAAGCAAAAAGAAAATAAACAAACAAAGTAATCAAAAATAACTTTGTTTGAATAAAAGCTTCATCAAAAATAAAAAGTTGCAAAAATACGAAAACCGACACTTGTTACGCTTTTTAGCCCTTTTTCTACTAACCACTAACCCAACCACCTACCTTTAACCCTAGCCAACCCTTAACCCACAAAGTCCTCTTGATATCTACAAAGGTATAAAAGTTAAAAAGGAGGAGGATTGATTTCTTGGCAAGCCTATGGTAGGAATAAGTTCCATGCCGCTCTCGAGTGATTCACTAAAAATACACCTTCGGCCGAGTGTGAGTGATTTCCCCGCGAGGTATGTGAACTTGTATATAAATAGAATTTTAAAAAGGCATGTTATGCCCAAATAAGTAATTTCTTTTATGAACAGTTCTAAATAAATCATTATGAATAGGAGTGTAAATAAAAAAAAATAAAACCCTAAAAAGATCTTGGAAATCCCGACACTCTATGACAAGCCCAAAACCTTCTCTTCTACCTATTCCATTTGGGAGTGTAAGCCAAATATTAAAGAGTTTTGCTTGAGGACAAGCAAAAGTTCAAGTGTGGGGGTATTTGATGTGTGTAAAATGCAACATATAAATTACATCAAATGAGGCATAAAACTAACCCTTTTTTAGTACTAATATTGGAAAAAGAGTGTTTTTGTCTTCCTTTTGTATTTTCAGGATTAAATGAGCTCAAAAACGCAAAAGAAGCAAAAAGACAGCTAAATCCAACATAAATACAAGAAAAGGAACATTAGTGGATTGCCCGAACCCTCAACGGCACCTTCCAAAGCAAAATAGAGAAAACAGAAGGCTGAACACGCCCCGTGCTCAGCCAGCACGGGGCCGTGCCCAAGAAGCAGCAGAAAAGACAAACCTATAGAAGCTTCTATTGCCCACCACGGGCCGTGCTCAGCGGACACGGGGGCGTGCCGAAAGTACTGCAGGCGCATTAATTGTAATTGCGAATTACAATTAATGAAGAGAGAGAGTGTCAGACGGGCACGGGGCCGTGCCCAGCGAACACGGGGCCGTGCCCAGGCTTCTGTTCAGCCTATAAATAGGAGTGCTTGGTTTCATTGCAACTCATCCCTTGGCACACCACCTCTCTCACACTTCATCCACCACCCACCACCATCACAACACCATCATCCACCACCATCATCCATTGTCCATCATAGAGTGTGTGAGTCGTCTCGGGATCCAAGATTGATCGTAAGAGTTCTTGACAATCAAGGCCATGTTTGCCTAAGTCTCTTACATCACTTGGTGAAGACAAAGTGTCTAGTATAATACTTTTTATTTCTAATCTTTTGCACTTTTTATTTGGTTTTGTATTAATGACTTTAATAACTAGTTACTTATGTTGAAGGTGATCTTTCCTTATCGTTTGTCCGTGGTGTCTTGGCATTATTTTACTGTGTATATAAAATAAAGGATTTTCACCATTCATATCTCCACGGTCTATATGGAGGTATGTTGGCTACCTGGTAGGGGGTTAAGGGAACGGTTTGGTAAAGGTCTTGCCATTGTTCAGCGTTTAGAGGTCCTGCAATGGACCTGGGTCAAATTTAGTAGGACCTCCTTCAATACTTCACGGTATTGGATGGCGGGGGTCCAAACTCTTTGATCCCCTCATAAGTTAACTACTATTAATACTATAACCCGGCTATTTAGGACTGTATCCCTGCTGACTCAGACTACTTAGTCGAGGGTAACGTCACCGCCAAAAGCGGGGCCTACCACAATACTGCATTAATAACTTAATTCATTATCTTCCAATAATCCACCCCTTTAGGATTGTATCCCTGCTGACTCAAACTACTGGGGTGAGGGTAACGTCACCTTCAAAAGAGGGGCCTACTACAATAACTAAGATAATCTCTTAATTATGTGCAAAAGTGCGGAAATAATCAAAGGTTATACTAGATACGAGTCGGAACCAAGTGATTCATCTTGTCTATCTGTTTTTATTTTATTTTTATTTTCAGCATTTTAGTTAGTTTTTATTTTTCTTAGTTTAAAACATTTTTCTAAACTTTTATTTTGGTTAGACGTTGAGGATAAACCGGTACTAAAAGCTCTTGTGTCCTTGGACGACCTCGGTATCTTACCAACGCTATACTACACTCAACGATGGGTGCACTTGCCCATATGTGTGTTTAGTGTTAGTGAAATATCGTGTTTTATAAATTTAAAACTTGGCTAAAATAAGTGTTAAAAAGGGCTTAAAATATACACCTAAAATATATAACACTTTCACGCACATCAAACACATATAAATCATTCACTCTAGGTGCCCTCATAATAATCCATTCTTCAGGGATAACAAAACCAGGTTTCAAGATCAAACATTCTTTATCAGTGAAGTGAGTAGTATACTGATTGTCACAAATCTGCGAGATACTAAGCAGATTGTTCTCCAGCTCAGTGATGTAGTTAACTCTCTCAAACGTCACAATCCCATTGGATAACGTTCCTTCACCAACAATTCTACCACCTTCATGACCTGCAAATCCCACATAACCACCATTGATATTCTTCACATCATATAGCAATGCAGTTTTTCCTGTCATATGTCGAGATGCGCCACTATCCATGATCCATCTTGAAATGGCTCTTGGAAGATCCTGCACATACCACAAGTTGATTTTAAAACACTTCAATAAAGATGCCGATTCATGCTTCGCAATCCAGGAAGCTCCGGCAATTCAAACTGCTTATTCGAACATGGTGTCCACCCAGGCCTCATCAGCCTTAGGTGTAACCTTGACTCTAGCAACTTGAATTTTGAAATTTTCAGCCTTCAAAGGTGGAAAATTTGCATCATAATCAACCGAAATTGATTCTTCAGCCTTTTTCACTTCAGAAGTTGAAATTTTCTTCTCTGTTTTAGGTTTCCAAATTTGTTCAGTTAATGCAATCCGTTTATAAAACTTGTCATTTTGAGTTACCAACTTCTTTACAGATTCATTTTTTGCTTTTACATTGTTGATTTTAACGTTTTGCTTCTCAACCACTTTCTTCTCAACATACATTGGTGCTTTACCCTTCACATCAACCTTCTTTTGTTGAACCTTCACAGCTTCAGTCCTAGGCTTCACATATGTACACTTTCGTGCAATATGACCAACTTGTTCACATCTAAAACAAGTACGAGTATCAACTACTCGACTCGTGCTTTCAGACTGATACTGTGAAGCTCTTTTCTCAAAGAACTCTTCATTCGTTTTTGAAAAGATTTCATTTTTCTCATCAGAAAGTGAACTTGAACCATTCACAAACACCTTCTTTTCTGTAAACCTCTTGTTTTGAAAACTCTTTTTCTGATAACTATTACCACCTCGATAACCACCCAACCAATTGTTTCGATTGTTATTATAAAAACGTGGTGAATAAACAGTTTTCTTGTTATAAACCCTGTCTTTCTTTCGACTCAGATTATTCACAGCTGACAACTCAACTTCAACAAGTTTGAAAACATTTGTCAATTTGTTCATGTTAACATTCTCTATTGGAAACTCTGAATCCGAAAACAACTTATCCGAACCCATCATCTTGTACATGACAAGGTTTGATTCTTCATCTAAGTTGTTCTTGGACTTTTGTTTCAGAATGTATTTGTCTAGAAAACACCCATCCTCCTCAGAAGTGTCACAATCCGGTTTAAGCACTTTGTCTACCACACTTTTCACCACATCACTTTGGACACCCTCGTCATTGGAAAATGTGAACGTAACATCAATGTTTTCAGGAAGTTTAACTTCACTTTCTTCCTCAATTTCCACCAAACTAGACTGCTTTTTCGTGTAGTTGTCTAAAATTGGCGGTGGAACTTTGTGAAAACCTACACCCGTTCCATCAGAAAACACATCCTCGCCATCTTTGTTTTTCCCTATAGGTTTAGGAACAATATGCTGCAAAACAAAGCTTGCTGATTTATAGCTGTTAAGCTTCAACTGGATTCGTTCATTCTCAATTTCAGCTTCTTGAACTTTTAGTTTCAGTTTAGCAATTTGATCCAGTTGTTCATTAATCGATTCTTCTTTTAACCTCAAAACAGCTCTTAGATGTTCATTTTCTTTAAATGTTTTGCCATTACGATCATCACTATCTTTAACAATGTTTTTCAATTTCTCAAACTTTTCAGAAGTCTGACGGTTTTCAAGAATTAACTTTTCATTTTCAGATTTTATTTTCTCACGTTCATTTTTATCATTTTCAATTTGAGCCGTTAATTCTTTTATCCGTTCAGTTGAAGCTCTTACACTTTTGTCACGATCGAGAATCTGATTTTCAACATTTCTAACCTTTGTTGTCAGATTTTGGATTTTCTCATTGTTAAGATACGTGACAGTGCTACAAAAATTGCATTGTTTGGTGCAATTTTTGCAGTCAGCATTCCCGTCAATCTTGTTACCTGACGCATTTGTCGACACACTTTGACTGACCGATCTCTTTGACTCAGTAACAGAATTAGGATCTACCTCAAGTGCTTTTGCAGCTAGCACTTTGTCAGCCATCACTCCCAGATTCTCAGCTGTCAACTCTTGCGTAGTATCAATTATGCCTGTATCAACCTGCTTTTATTTCTTCTCTTTCTCCTCTTTCTCCTTTCTCTCTTTCTCTTTCTCCTCTTCAATCATTTTCGAAGTTGGAGTTCCCCACCACTTGTGTTGCCAATACTCATCATCTTATTTGTACTCCTTGATGATGGCTTCAATATCAAGCGTTTTGTCATCAATCGCAATGTTGCCATACCTATCAAGATAGCACTCTCTATCTGGATCCCATCTGTTTGCTCTTCTAGCTTCCAGAAAGATACCAGAAAGTCTGATAATCTTGGTTTCAGCAACCATCTTCCGGTATTGATACTTCTGTTCTTCAGTACGATCATCTTTCCACTTAATGGGTTCATCATTGCTTGCCATGAATGCGTAACCCACCGCATCTTCTTCCGGTAGAACTTCTTTACTCCAATCATACCCCTCATCATCATAAATCACAGCAAGAGCCCTTGATTTATCTCTGTTATCTTCAACTTGCTTCAATCTAGGTGGCTCAGATTTATTCTGATGGTAGATTGCCTTTTTGTAATAATCATCTCTGAAAGGGTTCTCCGACTCATCAGCATAAGCGTTTCGGCATTCTCGTTTGAAGTGACCCTTCTGCTTACATTTGAAACACGTCACCTTCGATTTATCGAACCCCAGCTTGGTAGAAGCACCACCAATTGTTTTTCTTCCAGTAATTTCCATGAATCTTTGTGCACGACGAACAGCACTTGCCATAGCCCAACGAATATCGATCAGTTCCATTTCCTCCGGATCAATCTGATCGTAATCTTCTTTCGTCAGATTTGTATTGCCAATCTTCCCAGCTACCAATCCTTCATACGATTCCAACACTGATGCTAGAAAGATCATCTGCTGCTTGGCCGATTCCTCATCAAAGTTCTGAGCATTCTTCAAGTCTATTGCGATGTTGCATTGAAAACGATTCTTTGCATCAGAATGATTTCCAGAAGATGAAGATCCACTGTGATAACCACTGTGACTTCCACTGCTTTGACCACTTTGACTTTCTTTTCCGGCTGTAGAAACATTCTCAGCAGAAAATGCAGTTTTTGGAGAAGTTGTTTTTGGCATCATGCTCTTTGGATAGTATAGATCCAGATTCTGTTGATAAGATGAATGATTAACTTTGTACGTCTTCTTCAATTCCAGTTCATGACTTTCAAGTTTCTCAATCACCAAATCTGGTTTCAACAATTCAGAAGGAATAGTGTTCTTAAGCATGAGAGCATAATATCTCCACTCCATCTCGTCTGGCAACGAATCGAACAACTTGTCTACTTGCTCATCATCAGAATATCTGATATCATGTCTTGCTAATTCTAACTTCAGATGACCGAACCTTTCAATCATTTTACACACTGATTCATTTTTCATACAACTAAACATATCAAACTCTTTCCTAAGAAGTTTCTTTTTATTTTTTACAATCTCTTTGCTTCCAAGACACTTCTTTTCGAGTTTTTCCCATAAGTCTTTAGAATTGGAGTAATCTATCAGCGAAATGATGTCTTCACGCACCGATTGAAACAATAATGCCACACATTTTTGCTCAGCCACAAAATTTTCAATCTCTTCAGCTGATCTTAATGCTTCACCATTCTTCTTTCCTTGGGCAAAACCATTCTTCATACTTTTCCAGCTAGAAAAAGCAAATGCCATCAACCAATCTTCGAACTTTGTTGCCCACCTGCTATAATCTTCTATAGCCATCAGCTTAGGAGGTTTGTTAAATGTTCCAAATGCACTTTCGGACTCCCAAGCTTCCTTCTTTCTTTCTTTCGGTGGACTTTTATTTGCATCGTTTGAAGAAGTATCGTCTCCCGAGTTTCCTGCGAATGCGTACATATCGCTAAACGAGTTCAAGAAAATATCATCCATCGTGAACGTACCTGAAAAATCAGTCAAACACTTAGAAAATTTTTAGGTTTTGAAAAATTAGCAAATTCAAGCGAAATACTTGAAGTAATCAGCTTCAAGCGAAATCAGTAATATAATACTTTTCAAGCGAAATCTGTCAGCAAAACTGATTCAAGCGAAATCTGTCAGCAAAACTGATTCAAGCGAAATCCTCTATTTCGCTTCAACACTACAAGTTTCAATCCAATCAGTTTCAAGCGAAACCAACTATTTCGCTTCAGATGTTTTCAAGCGAAAACCAGAAGAATCAATTTCGCTTCAGAAGAATTCAAGCGAAATCCAAAATCACAACAGTATTTCGCTTAAGAGGTTCAAGCGAAATAGTCCAAACAATCTGATTTGAAGCGAAAACAACCTGTTATCTTCGAATACTTTCAAGCGAAACCCTGTTTTATGTCAATTTTAATGAGTTTTAATCTGAATTTAAGTCCGAAACTTTGTAGGCTTTGTTAAAACTCAGTTTTACACAAGATACTCGAAAATCAGACCATTTCGACCGTTGGAACTTGTTCAGATCTGAAAAATGTAAAAAGAAATGAGTAGAAAGAAGAAAATCCGCTGCTATGGTATGAACTCCTCGTCCTGAGCTCTGATACCACTTGTTGGACCGTTGTACGACCTCTAAAAGTCAGTTAAGGCGTTCATCTTTGAATACAAAGGCGGAATCAATGTATACAAAGTCATAACAGCTTTGTTCTTCTTAATTTTCCTTCTATTAATGCCTTCTGAGTCTTTACAATGAATTTCTGACAAAAATTCAGCAGCACCTCGACTCACATACACTGACAACTGATGTCGCTTCAAATGACCTAACCACCTATTTATAATGAACATGATTTCGCTTGAGACTGTTCAAGCGAAATCTCTTGTATTGATTTCGCTTCAAGCATACACATACCCTCTCAAGCGAAATCTCTTGTTTAAACCATAAAAACCCTAACTTAAACCCTATTGTGTGATCATTCAAACAATCCTAGACACAAGACTTGATAATGACGTAATCAGCAGACATTTAGTGCACCAACAGTTTGGACTAGCTGGTTCTAAGCTCATTGGTAGTTGTGTTTCAAAAACATTTTCATTAACAGGCTTAATAGTATTATAGCTTGCCATTATAAAATCTAGCTTCCTGAGATCCCAATTTCCAATTTCTTAGGCTTGGGTTTCTTGAAAGGTAAAGCGTTGAATTCTATAGGTTCTTCTATGTCTGGTATATACCTATTGAAATCTCTGGAAACTTCTATTCTTACTGGATAGAGATTTAAATTCTGAAGGGCTTCAGACAAGTCACTCATGCTGTTTTAGCAAAATACACAATTACTAAGTTAAAAATCATAACAAAATTTTATAGAAAAACTTTTAAATACTATTTCATACTGGGTAACTATCAAAACAACTGAAAATTAAAACACACTAAGTTTTATTTGTAAATTTATTTATTTACTGAATCAGGATTCTGACTTATATTTAATAAGGGTGTTAGAACTTAAATCAAAATATTTAAAGATTTGTATTTACTGCTACAGTGGTTAGCATATAAATATCTGCCCATACTGTACACAATTAGTTAGATAATAAAACACATAAAAATAGCAATTAATACAAATTAAGTATTTTCTAAATACTTAATTGGCTTAATCAGTGGCTCGATCAGTGGCTCTGATACCACCTTTTTCTGTCACGGCCCCCGACCCGGTTTGACCCGTTTCAAGAGCCGCGGGACATAAATCCCGTGGTATCTATTTAATTGAGTTTAACAGCGGAAGTTTAACATCAGGATCTTTTTAAAACTGAAATATTTCCCGATTATTTTATTTCACAACGCGGGATAAAACCCCGGTAATTTACAATACTATGATTTCACAAAGAAATCTTTTATTTTACAAAACATGTTTCTTTATTTTATCCTGAGCCACTTTCTCAAGCTTGTAGTGCTTCACGGCACTTTTCCTGGATCATAACAGATCACCTGAAACATGTTTGAAAAAGGTTTTGTCAGCGGGAAATATTGAGTGAATAATTCATTTTGCATAATGCTGCATAGTTATCAATTACAGCATAAGAGCGATTACAATGGCTTCTATCTTATTTTTATCTGGCGCTCTGTCACAATGGTGACAAGTCACAATGGTGACGATGGTCATACCACTATTAGATCAATGAACCTAAATAGTGATGATTATCTCTGTAGGTCAATGAACCTAACAGTGATTATCCCGAGTAGGTCAATGAACCTAACTGGGAGAAATTAGTAATGTGCACAATACCCCACTAACCAGTAATTCAAGATATCCACGACTTAGTCCCTGTAATTATAACCTTGAAAATAATTTGAGGTATTGTAAAATAGTTGATAAAAAGAGAATGACTCACATTGCAGATTTAATTTGAGCAGAGTTTAGCCTACTGATTAGCCTTTTTAACCTAAATTTAATAACAGGCACACAATTCTGGGTTAGTAATCAATACAGCATTTACGATAACTCACGAGATCAAACCCTCACAACGAATGACAAAGTGTGATACTTAAACATACATCGAATTAACGACGAATGACAAAGCATAAACTCTAATGTGGGCAGCACTTAAACATCCATTGGATATTGATCGATCGGACAATGAATCGTAATAGCGATCGAGTTATTACCCTGATTACGGCGTCGATTAGTGAATCATGTGTGTTAATTGTGGTAAACAGAGCATAACTCCGTGTATATTTCGACTTTGTTCGTCGTTCAATCGCCCAGAATCAAGTCCCAACCTCTGCTATTTATAGTGAATTTTTGACCTAGCTTACGGACCGTAACAAATATTCCCTTACGGTCCGTAAGGGACACCTCATTCTTATAGGGTAGCTACGTGTGAGACTAGGCCTGCTGAGTCGACAGATTCTTAAAATTCTATTTCGACAACGAATTAAATAGATAATCGTTAACTAGGGTGTACCCCCCCTGAGTTTTAGGGGCCCTAATCCTGATTCTGATTGTTCTGAAAATTGTAGGGTTTGCGTAGAATCACTTAGGTGTCTTAATTAAGGTTTCCTATTGGTCAAATTAATTTAATAAATATGACTTTTGATGAGAGTTGTTACATAATCTCTACCCAAATATAAGATATATGATAATAATAATTTCAATTCAAAATTTACCATTAAACTTTCAGTGTTAAGAAATCCCCTTAAGTATCCAGGTCCAAGTTAATGACCCTGATTACTCAATTAATCTACCAAGTCCAACTAAATGACCTTGCTTTAACTTTTCATCTATCACAAACTTATCATGTTTAGCTCCAAACTCATCATCCAGTCCAGAAACTTCCTGCATCTGCTTCAATTCGAATCTGAAGATCAACTCTCCACTTTAGTTTGTCAAAAATAAAACAGAAGTGTAAAATCTTTTTGAATTTTTAATAAAGTTTCTAAACTAGAAATGAAATACAGAAATAAAATGCAGTAAAAGTAAACTATTTACAAATACATTTTTGGTGAGTGTGTTAGGGAATCATATCAGCTATTTGACAAGTCACAAGTACCGTTAAGCTTTGATTACATATTCAGAATTAAACAATTCGCTTAGATTGTCGATATACTGATCCACTTTAAATTCTCACACACATTTCAATCTGTCCAGGATACGGATTAGATGAATTAGAGACTTAAACTTATTCATGTGTCCCACCTCTTGAATATACTCCCGTATCCAGATCCCAATATTCAGTCTTACAGGTGAGTATACCACAGATGATATCTGTAAGGGGAATAAATTATATAACAGTACGAAAACGTGAGAGCTCAGGTCAGAACTACCGTTCAGCAGAGAGATCACGAATCGACTTGGGTGTGTCCCCTTTAGAGGATCTTTTTTACAACAACATTGCTAAGCAATTTTATTGTCTTATCATTTATGCTGAGGGTGATGCTATGTTTCAAGCATTGCGGAAAGTATTATTCGGGGACTAGGTCAGAACTTCCATTCAGCAGAAGTCCCGGAATAATACCCCAGATATCACTGAGTATAAAGACCTAGTATATCAGAAAAAAGGAATCTTTCAAACAAGATTTCAGGGGTTACCTATATATCCAAGTAGTGTTCCCCACAAATTAAGTAAGTAAAGATTTAGGTTTATATCCCGAACAAACCTACTAAATGTGTAAAAACCTATCGGCACATCATCAGCGAGACTGTTTAACGCATTTAACATTCCATTTCTTTAGCATACCGTAATTGTCAAGCCGATGTACTATCATTTTCCCTTTTTTACACAAGCTCTTTTCTGGTTTTCTATAATTTTTTGGATTTTAAAAAATATCTCATGTTTTTGTATTTTTTGAAATTTTTTACTGTTTTTGTATTTTCTAAAAATATTACCCTATACCTCCCCCTAAATACCAAAACAAGTAAAAAATCGACAAACCATTGCAGATTGCTTCTCAACATCATCATCTATAATGTTTCCTTCATCAACGCCAAGAATCTCTTCCAACACCGATAAAAGCTTCATACCATTCAGTTTTAGCAAATATTGAAAACGTGTTTTTATCAAATGCTTTGGTATGTAAATCAGCTTTTTGTTCGTCAGTGTGGATTTTCTCAATTCGTATCAACTTCTTCTCGAAACAATCGCGAATGAAGTGATGACGAATTTTAATATGTTTCGTTTTAGCGTGATGAACAGAATTTTTAGTAATGTTAATCGCTGCCTCATTATCAACAAATATAGGGGTGTTTAAAAATTGCAAACCGTAGTCACGCATCTGTTGCTGGATCCACAAGATCTGTGAGCAGCAGCTGCTAGCAGATACATACTCCGCTTCACATGTGGATAAAGCCACAGAGGTCTGCTTTTTGCATTGCTAGGTAACCAATCTTGGTCCAAAGAACTGGCACCCCGCTGTTGTTGATTTAGCGTTAACTTTGCAGCATCCGAAATCGGAATCGGAATACCCTTCGAGCATAAAGTCACCTTCTCTTGGATACCACAACCCCAATGAAGGAGTTCCTTTCAGGTAGCGTAATATCCTTTTCACAATCACCATATGCGAGGCTCTCGGGTTAGATTGAAATCTTGCTGCGAGGCAGGTTGGGTACATAATATCGGGTCTTGAAGCTGTCAAATACATCAGCGATCCGATCATGGAACGATACATCGTTTCATCTACCTTCTCTCCGGTGAGATCAGGGTTTATCCCATGATTCGTTGCTAATGGGGTGGAAGCTGGAGTAGAACCTGACATCCCGAATTTCTCCAAGATATCATGAACGTACTTCTTTTGATGTATGAAAATTCCTTTGGGTAGTTGATCAACCTGCAATGCCAAAAAGAATTTCATCTCACCCATTGATGACATTTCAAATTTCTGCTTCATAACTCTTTCAAAATCTTTGCACAAATTTTCATTTGTTGACCCAAATATGATGTCGTCCACGTATATTTGAAGTATCAGAAGATGTCCGTCGACCTCTTTGGTGAAGAGAGTGGCATCCACTTTTCCACGAATGAAACTGTTGGCTAGCAGGTGTTGAGACAATGTCTCGTACCAAGCTCTCGGGGCCTGGTGTAAACCATACAACGCTTTGTCTAGCAAGTAGACCTTGTCTTTGCGGATTGGATCGGTGAAGCCCGGTGGCTGACCGACATATACCTCCTCTTTTACCTTCCCATAGAGAAACGCAGATTTAACATCTAACTGATATACTTTGAAATTTTTCCAAGATGCAAATGCTAGGAAGATTCTAATCGCTTCTAGTCGAGCTACAGGAGCATACACTTCAGTAAAATCTATACCCTCATGTTGACTGAAACCCTGGACTACGAGTCGAGATTTGTTACGAACCACAACTCCTCTATCGTCTCTCTTACACTTGAACACCCACTTGGCGTTGATCTTCCTCTGACCATCAGGCAAGTCTACTAACTTCCACACACCTAACTTCTCGAATTGGCTCAGTTCCTCCTGCATCGCATTGACCCAAGAATCTTCAGTAAGCGCCTCTTTGTAAGTCCTTGGTTCAATCTGCGAAATAAAACAACTCAATGAGAATTCAGTTTGTAAAGGAGCAACTTTTGAATAAAAACATGTAAGCCCTTTATCAAGCTGTCTTCGAGTGCGGACGCCTGTTTGCAATTCTCCAATGATCAATTCTTCTGGATGGTATGAAAGAGTTCGTGGCATCACTTCGCCTGGAACATCTACCTCGCCTTCCAGATTAGTAACATTCTGATTTGCACCTTGTTTACTGACTGGGTTTGTTTGACTAGAAATCTGAATTTGCTCCCCCTCGGAATCTGAATCACCATGATCAAATACTGGTCTATTATCAGATTCTTGATTATCATTGACTACCGTCTGATTATCATGAGCAACTTCCTCTTGTTGAATATCATCATGTTCTCCAGCATTACTTGGACTTGCTTCATCATCATTCAAAGCTCGTTGCTGTCTTCTTGAATACTCAGCTGGGAACCTTTCCTGCGATTCGTCATACTCTCTTAGAATATCCAACTCGTCAAAGAAATCTTCTTCTTCTTCCTTTTCTTCTTCCATGTCAAACGAATCCCACAAAGTGTCATAATGAAAACGCCATGAATCTCCAGGATTCTGTGGCGGCATTGTGTAACCTTGACATTCAACATTAGGAGCTTCAATAATCTGCTTCAGACTTGGAACGAAGACTCGTTGTAATGGACTTGCATAACCTATGAATATCTCTTCAATACTCTTCGGACCAAACTTTCCAAAAGGTTCTAGAACAGTACAGGGTGACCCAAACGGTTCAAGATACTTCAGATTTGGTTTGCGGTTATTGATCAACTCAAAGCATGTCTTGTTGAATTTCTTCACTGTTAACACCCGATTGAGTGTATAGCATGCGGCGGATACTGCTTCTGCCCAAAAATTCACTGGTAGCTTTGAATCAGCAAGCATCGTCCTAGCCGTTTCAATTAGCGTCCTGTTCTTTCTTTCAGCTACTCCATTCTGCTGCGGAGTGTAAGGCGCGCTAAATTCATGCAATATACCTCTTTCATCACAATATTCTTCCATCTTGTTGTTCTTGAACTCAGTACCATTATCACTTCTAATTCTTTTAATACGCCTTTGGTACAGATTTTCAATTTTTCTGAACAACGCCATCAAACTGTCAAACGTTTCATCTTTCGTCTTCAAGAATGATACCCACGAAAATCTGGAATAATCATCAGTAACCACAAGACAGTAGAGATCCCCTGTAATACTTTTGACGTTTACTGGACCAAACAGATCCATATGTAGTCTCTCTAAGGGTCTGGAAACTGAATTGACTTGCTTTTTAGGGTGTGACTTTTTCTTCTGCTTGCCTTTGATGCAACTAATGCACTCCCCTTCCAGATGAAAACCTTTGACATGAACACCTATAACCAAATCATTGTGCACCAAGTGATTCATTTTTCGTAAATGTATATGCCCCATTTTTCTGTGCCACAACTTCGATTCTTTCTCTGTTGCTCTAGACACAAAACAATGAGCCTGACCCGTGGTTGTAGTAGCTACGCTCATGTCCAACACGTACAGATCATTGACTCTTGGTGCCCTCATGATAATCCATTCTTCAGGGATAACAAATCCTGGCTTCAATATCAAACATTCTTTGTCAGTAAAGTGAGTGGTATACATCCTGTCACAAATCTGCGAGATGCTCAGCAAATTATTTTCCAGCTCAGCAATGTAGTTAACTCTTTCAAACGTAACAATCCCATTGGATAACGTTCCTTCACCAACAATTCTACCACCTTGATTTCCTGCGAATCCCACATAACCACCATTAACATAGTACAACAATGCAGTCTTCCCTGTCATATGTCGAGACGCTCCACTATCCATAATCCATCGTGAAACAGCTCTCGGAAGTTCCTGCACATATCACAAATTGATTTTAAAAACACATTTCAATAAAGATGCCGATTCATGCTTCACAATTACCAACTAGGAAGCTCCGGCAAGTCTGAAATTTTAGTGAGATTTTGATGCTACCCAAGCCTCTTTCGACTCAGGTAACTGACTTTAATGTGAGATTTTGTAGTGTAAAGTGGCGGAAAATTATTATCATTCATCTTTAAGCTTTCTTCTGATCCAACCTCAACCTTTTTGTATAAGAAAAACTCATCTATCTTAAGTTGACCGGTTGGTTGATCTTTCTTTTGAACATTCTTCTTCTCTGGTGGAGTAGAAGATTGTTTCTCCAATTGTTCATAATAATCCAAAGGAACATCCATCTTTACCGGAGTGGTAGAAGACGATTGTTTTTCTGACTCAGAAACCTTTGGTTTAGATAAACTTTCTTTCTTGTCAACCACTTTTGGCTTCCATGTTTGTTGAGATGATGCAACCCGTTTGTAGAATTTGTCATTTTTAGTTACCATGTTTTTAACAGGTTCAATTTTGACTTTTGTTTTCTCATTTTTCAAAATTTTCTCAACAACCATTGGAGCTTTGCCTTTTGCATCAACCTTCTTCTTTTGATTTTCAACAACTTCAGTCTTAGGCTTGAAGTTGGTGCAATTTCTTGCAATGTGACCAACTTTGTTGCATCTAAAGCATGTACGAGTATCAACTACCCGACTTGTGCCTTCGAACTGAGGTTGTGAAGCCCTCTCCTCAAAGAACTCTTCATTTGATTTCGAAAAAATCTTTTTCTCTTCATCAGAAAGTGAACTTGAACTGTTCACAAACACTTTCTTCTCAACAAATTTCTTGTTTTGAAATTTTTTTCTTTGATAGTTCTTACCACCCTGATATCCACCCGACCAATTGTTTCGATTGTTGTTATAAAAAACGTGGTGGAACTACAGGTTTCTTGTAGTAAGCTTTATCTTTCTCAAAATTCATTTGTCTTTTTGTTTGTTTTAAACTCTTTACTTTAGACAAATCAATTTCAACCATTTTGAACACATTTGTCAATTTTGAAACATTTACATTCTCCAGAGGAAAATCAGAATCCGAATACAACTTATCAGATCCAGCCATCTTGTACATCACAAGACCCGGTTCATCACCTAAGTTGTTTTTGGATTTTGGTTTCAGAATGTAATTGTCCAGAAAACACTCTTCATCCTCAGCTGAATCACTATCCAAAACACTTTCAGCCATGCCTTTAACAATCTCAGTTTGAACACTATCATCAGATGATGATGAAGAAAATGTCACATCAATTGAATCAGGAAGTTTCACTTCATTTTCTTCTTCAAGATTAACCAACCCAGATTGCTTTTTCGAATAATTGTCTAGAACTGGTGACGGAACTTGATGAAACCCGACCCCAGTTCCATCACAGTATACATCTTCGCCTGCTTTGTTTTTCCCGATGGGTTTGGGAACAATGTGTTGCAAAACAAAGCTTGCAGAGCTGTAACTGTTCAATTTCAAATTGATACGCTCATTCTCAATCTTAGCTTCTTCAAACTGAAGCTTCAATTTAGCAATCTCATCCAATTGTTTATTGATTAATTCTTCTTTAACCCTCAAAACACTTTGCAAATGACAATTTTCTTTGTATGTTTTACCGTTTCTATCATCATTATCTTTAACCGTGCTTTTAAGCTTCTCAAATTTTTCAGTAATCTGACGATTTTCAAGAACTAACCTCTCATTTTCTTTCCTAACCTTTTCTTGATCAATTTTATCATTTTCAATTTTGTTAGTTAATTCTTTTAATCTCTCAGTTGAAGCTTTCAACATTTTATCACGGTTAAGGATCTGATCCTCAACACTTCGGACTCTAGCAGTCAGATCATCTACTTTCTTACCATTAAGATAAGTGATTGTACTACAAACTTTGCATTCTTTGATGCAATTTTTGCAGTCAACATCACCATTGACCTTCTTACCTCACTCAGTCGTTGACGCATTTGAACTGACCTGGCTTTTAGACTCAGAGACGGATTTAGAGTCTACCTCAAGTGCCTTAGCAGCCAGCACCTTGTCAGCCATCTTTCCCATGTTTTCAGCATTCAACTCTTGAGTCGTGTCAATGATTCCATTATCAACCTTCTTTGACTCTTCTTCTTTCTCTTTCTCTTCTCCACTTCCCCACCATTTTCTTTGCCAATACTCATCTTCTTCAGCCATTTCTTTAATTATGGTTTCCATATCAAGAGTGTTATGGTCAATAGCAATGTTTCCCTCGGGGTCAAGATAACATTCTCTGTCTGGATCCCATCTCCTCGCTCTTTTTGCTTCAGAATAGTTACCAGATATTCTGATCATTTTGTTCTGAGCTATCATCTTTCTGTAAGCATACTTCTGTTCTTCAGTTCTATTGTCTTTCCAAGGAACAGGTTCAGATTTTGCCATGAATGCATATCCAACCGTATCCTCCTCAGGTAACAACTCACTCCAGTCGAAACCTTCATTGCCGTGAATCACAGCAAGAGCTCTAGATTTCTCTTTGTTATCCTCAAGCTGCTTCATTCTTGGCGGCTCCGATTTGTTCTGATGATAGATCGCTTTCTTGTAGTAGTCTTCTCTGAACGGGGTTTCAGACTCATCAGTATAAGCATTTCGGCATTCACGCTTAAAGTGACATTTCTGTTTACACTTAAAGCATGTCACTTTAGATTTGTCAAAGCCCAACTTGGTAGATGGTCCACCAATAGACTTTCTCCCAGTTATCTCTATGAAACGCTGTGCCCGACGAACTGCACTGGCCATGCACCACATTATGTCGATCAATTCCATCTCCTCAGGATCTATCTGATCGTAATCTTCTTTTGTCAAGTTGGTGTTACCAATCTTCCCTACTACAAGACTTTCATATGATTCTAGCACAGATGCTAAGAAAACCATCTGTTGCTTTGCCGACTCCTCACTGAAGTTTTGAGCGTTCTTTAAGTCTACAACGATATTGCATTGAAATAGGTTCTTTGTATCAGACTGGCTTGAATGTGACGAAGAACCACTGTGAAATCCACTGCTTTGACTTTCTTTGCTTGATGTGTATGAATTTTCAGCAGAAAATGCAGTCTTGGGAGATGTATTCTTAGGCATCATGCTTTTTGGATAATACAAATCCAAGTTCTGTTGATAAGACGAGTGATTGACTTTGTGTGTTTTCCTTAACTCTAAATCGTGACTCTCTAGTCTTTCAATCAGCAAATCTACAGTCAACACTTCTGGCGGCTTGATAGTATTCTTCAACATTAAAGCATAATATTGCCAATCCATCTCATCGGGCAATGAATCAAACAATTTGTCGACTAGCTCTTCTTGAGAATAGAAAATTTCATGTCTCGCCAGCTCCAGCTTTAGGTGCCCAAACCTCTCAATCATTTTACAAACTGATTCATTTTTTAAACAACCAAATAAATCAAATTCTTTTCTGAGCAGTTTCTTTTTATTTTTCACAATTTCTGCACTTCCCAAACATTTAACTTTCAACTTGTTCCAGAGATCTGTAGAATTCTTGTACTCGATCGAGGATATTATATCTTCTCGGACAGATTGAAATAGCAGTGCAATGCATTTTTTCTCAACAACAAACGATTCTATTTCATCAGATGTTGTCAAACTTTCACCAGTTTTGCCTCCATCAATGTATCCATTCTTTAGACTCTTCCAGCTGGGATACGCAAAGGCTTTCAACCATTCTTCAAACTTCTTGGCCCACCGACTGTACTCTTCGATAGCCATCAACTTCGGGGGTTTGTTATAAGTTCCGAAAGCACTTTCCACTCCCAAAGCATCCGATAAACTTTTCTTCGTATTCGGTGTGTTCTCATTGGTGTTGCTAGGTGAAGTATCATCTCCAGAATTTCCAGCAAAGGCATACATATCGCTAAACGGATTCATGAATAGATCATCCATCTTGTACGTACCTGAAAAATCAGCAAACACTTAGAAATTTCTTGATTTTGAAAAATACAGATTCAAGCGAAAACTGTTCAAGCGAAAACAGCTTGAAGCGAAAACAGGTTAATTGAAGCGAAATCTCTTGTTTCACTTGATCTTTCAAGCGAAACCTCAACTCAAGCGAAATGAAACAATATTTTCAAGCGAAATGTGATTTTCAAGCGAGATCACCAATGTATTTCAAGCGAGATCACCTATGACGTCATCTATTTACGAACAGTTTCAAGCGAACATACATTTTTGATCAATTTTAAGCCGTATTTTAGTCCGAAACTTTCAAGGATTAGTTAACAATGTATTTCGCTTGATATGTGAGAATTTCAGGCCAATTCAACCATGAATTATGTCCGTATCAGAAAAGAATGAGTAGAAGTAAGAAAATCCGATGATTTCAAGCTGCAATAGTATGAACTCCTCGTCCTGAGCTCTGATACCACTTGTTGGATCGGTTTCGTGACCCTAAACAGTCAGTAAAGGCAGTTCATCATCATTTACTAAGGCGGAATCAAAGTAAACAATGTCACACAACTTGTTTCCTTTTCAATTCTTCTCTATTACTGATTTTCGAGTCTTTACAATGATTTCTGATGAAATTTTGGCAGCACCTTGACTCACATACACACACAAGTTCGCTTCAAATGACAACACACAACTCTATTTATAGACTACAGGGTTTCGCTTGAATGGAAACCATGTATGTTCAAGCGAAATAGCATGTTGTTGCTTTCGCTTGAACATGACATGTTGATTTCAAGCGAAATGCCATACAATAACATACAAAATCCTAAATGCTAACCCTGTTGTGTGCTCGTTCATCCTATCTAGACCTAAGACTCGATTAAGACGAAGTTAACAGACACTAGATGCACCAACACCTCTCTAACTTCTAAGCCCCACCAGCCACCACAATCAACCTGCCGACCACCAGCTACCACCACTGCTTTCCTTTCTAGATTACCGGAATCCTTTTTAGACCCGTACCACCGCCACACCAAGGGATTTAGGGTTTGAAAGACTCAATCGTCATACCAAACTAGAGCTGCCGCCGCCCCATTTCTTTTAGGGATGTTGATCTAAACCCTAATGGTGGTGGTGGTTTGAACAGTCAACGGTGATGGTGATGCTTGCAGGTCCAGCCGTTCTTCGGTGAAAGTATTAGGGTTCAGAGGACAATGGTGATGGCGGTACTTCAACAATGTTTGAAGTTAACTAGATCGGCTACAAGCAGCGACGATGGTAAATATATGTCTAGATCTGATGGCAATGAATGTGGGTTACAACTACCAGTGTCTTTCCAATGTTGAATGTATGATTTTATAGGAAACCTTTTCATGATTTCCACTTGGAGTTGAATGTATATTGTCATATTTAGATATTGATTTGTGGTATGAATTTCTAGGGTTTAAGAAAGAGCTGAGGAATATTTGTGGAGAGAAAACGAGAGAGAAAAAGTGTGGTGGTAGTAGCCTAGTAGGTAGTGGTGGTTGGTGGTGGCAGCAGGTGGTGTGGTTGGCTTGGGCTAGGTTGATGGTTGAGTAGGTTTTAAAATGAGAAGGATAAAAGCTTTAGATTGGAAAAAGACAGAATTACCCCTCATGTGAGGTGCATGTGACCAGGTTTTAACGGTGGATATGGACGTCGTTTGAGGCGGGAAGCAAAATGATGATAGGTTACATAAATCAAGGAGCAAAATGACTTTTTAAAGGATTGGGACAAAACCATTAAAACAACCAAACCACAGGGAGCAAAACAAAAGTTTACTCTTAAACATATATGCAAATGTACAAATTTAAGTGATCACGAGTGTTTTTCTGTCCTGCTAGAATACTTAAAAAAGATGACAATTGTCTTTTGTAATATAAATATTATAAATTTATAATTATACTAAACAAAGGTAAGCGGGCGTAAGCCTCAAACAAACTCTACATTTATAGACTCAGATCCGTGTGCATGTATTTGGAAACAAGAAACATAAACGCCATACTTAGATAAGTCTATTATAAGACACAAATGGTCCATTCAGTGGACCACAGGTCGCGGAGCACGCGGCCGAACCGGGGTCTTTGAAGGGCTCACCCTGCATCAACATAACCCACATCATAAACATATATGCCAATAAAAAAATATATATATACAGGTATTTTGATACCTTATTGGCAGTGATCCCAATACCGCACCACTACAGTTCAGGGCTGCAATTGCACTCTCAGCCTGTAATTTTCAAAACCAACATCACAACACAACAGGACTAAATCGTGTATAAATACTATAACAGTCACGTATTTGTCTCCAATGTAATCTCCTCACACAGATCAAGAACGAGTTAAAGGAAACCAAAACGAGGCCATAAACCTAAAAATATGTTTTCTTTAAGTTCCAGCTTCATCAAGAACGAGTCATAATGTTCATAATGCTAAAAACTTTCCTATTTTTACCAAAAGTTAATTATGTAAATTGTGTATTTAAAAATCCCGTAAAAGATGGTAATGCGTATGATGATAAATCGTTTCATCATCTATAACTCATGTATGACGAGCATGATTCGCATATCTTTATCATGTTTTCTTAAATCAAGCAAATAAAATGTAAATTGTGTATTTAAAAATCCCGTAAAAGATGGTAATGCGTATGATGATAAATCGTTTCATCATCTATAACTCATGTATGACGAGCATGATTCGCATATCTTTATCATGTTTTCTTAAATCAAGCAAATAAAATGTAAATTGTGTATTTAAAAATCCCGTAAAAGATGGTAATGCGTATGATGATAAATCGTTTCATCATCTATAACTCATGTATGACGAGCATGATTCGCATATCTTTATCATGTTTTCTTAAATCAAGCAAATAAAATGTAAATTGTGTATTTAAAAATCCCGTAAAAGATGGTAATGCGTATGATGATAAATCGTTTCATCATCTATAACTCATGTATGACGAGCATGATTTGCATATCTTTATCATGTTTTCTTAAATCAAGCAAATAAAAATATCACAAATCTTTATCATGTTTATCACATCATGCCCGCTTTCCATTTTGATATGTAAGCTAATTAAACATAACAAATGCACGTATAAAAGCCTAAATTATTACCAGCACAAACTCCACAAACGCAATACGAGTTGAATGGTGATAGTCTCCAAGCAACCTTAAACGGTAGACCTATGAAATGAGAAACTTTTTTAAGAAACTGCTAATGCAGATTATATTAGTAAAGAATCACAAACCTCGCCACAAAGTGATTCAAAGAAGAGTTTGACATCTGCCTGAGTAACCTGGTTTAAACAAAACAGATATCATATATGTTGTTGTACTAGGAGTTTACCAAATGCAATCACAACAGAACATAAAGTTTCAACTACCTTCTTATCAATGTTAGTACAGTAGATAGTTCTTGCACACATTTCCCTTTCGTCTTCAGACTAAAACAAGATTAAGAAAAGGCGTCCACATCAGCAAAAGTGCACATACGTGGTTTATCCGCGCTTCACAAGTCACAAACATGGGTGAAAGAATCGTACCCGAGGCAAAAAAGTAGGATTAACTGGTGCAATTGCGGTTTTTGAAGGTAGTACCCTAACCGGGTAATAACCAAGCATAGTTCCACCTAGACTCAATGCGTTCCTTGCACCTTCTGCAGAAATATTATAGGATTATGTGATGCAACTTAAATAACAAATTAACTTTTGTACTAAAAATGTATTGGAAATTGGAATACCCTCGTCTGTGAACTCTATAAAGGCGAACCGAAGAACGGAATTAGGGTCACCGCACACACGACAATCCACAACCTATTTAGTAATAAAAAAAAGTCATCGGTTACACACACAATCAGTCACCATCAAAAACCAAAGGCATATCATATCACTCACTACAAGTTAAAAATATATATATGTATTTACCTGTCCACAATTGATAAAAAGGGCTGCAAGTTGTTCTTCAGTTACCTAAATCAGACAAAATGCGTTTAGATAACTATTACCAACTGACAAAAACCGATGTCACTTGTCAGAATCAGATAAGTATTTACCTGATGATCAATATCAGACACGTAAACCGTCCTTTTTATAACGTCTTCTCGTTGTGCCATGCTAGTTCGGCTATTCATCCTCCGCTTCCCATGACCAAAGTTAGCCTTCTTCTAACCATAACCATCAAGGATCAGCACCAAAAAAAGAATCCACGTATCCGTTTGACATATAAAAAATGATAAACACTCGTATCTAATCGTACGAAACACACGAAATAAAAATAAAGATGATGGTATAATAATAATAATACCCTTCTAGCAGAGGTATTGTTGGAATTGGCAAACAAAGGGTTGTTAGATTGAAGCAGGAAATTATTGACAGCCGCGTAACCGAAATGAGCGGTCACAGACGGCGGCGGCACTATCAGAGGCCTAATATTGTTACTAGAGAGTGATGGGGGCACAAACTCTGCAGCCATAGGGTTCAATTTTGACAGCATGTCTGCCAAATCCCTCATTTCTTTTCTAAAACCCTCTTCTTCATGATTACCGTTACCATATAACATGTTCTTCTGTTGATCAGAAGAGCTCTGATGCTGCTGATCAACTGACCCAGCATGATTACCATTCTCAACAACACCCATGATTTTGATCAAACTAAAGGAAAGGGGATGTTTATTCTTCTATTCTGTAAAATTTTATCCATAAAAAAAATAATAATAATTAGAAACTGGTAAACGAATCTGACCTAACCCATTAGTACATGAAATAAAGAAGAGATTACCTGATTGGGGGTGTAGAACCAGCTGAAAGATTATTATGTGTTAGGTGAGTGAAGAACATAAGGAGGTTTGATTGTTTGAAAACATGATACTGTTTCCTTATGCTGCTGCTGCTGCTGCTGCTGCTGCGGATGACGGATAGAGGAAGAAATTCATCAACCTAAACAGGAAGGTTCTAGAGAGAGAGAGAGAGGTGGGTTGTTCGGATGCTCCGTTTTGAGCACTCCGCTTTTTGGAGGATCCCACGGCACAACATCCAAAAACATAAAATATGACATACAATACATGTATGTATGTATGTATGTATTTATTTCTTTAAAGGAAAACATTGCCTTCTCATCTATACAAGGGGTGTTTGGCTTAGACTGCGGGGTATGGGGCGGGAGTTTGGGTATGGGTAGGGGGAAAACGCCCAAGCCACCACCCCGGGTGGGCATGGTTTCGGCGTGGCCCTTGGGGCATGGGTTTCAAGCCGGGCGTGGGACGGTCTGGCCAAGCTGACATGGCGGGCTCTAATTGGACAAACCAAAGAAGCCGTTGGGCTAGCTGTTGGGCTAGCCGTTGGCCAACGGCTATCTTAAAAAAAAAAAAAAACTAATAAAATTTTATTTTTCCACTATAAAACCTCACAATTTCTTCCATTTTTTTTCCACATTCATCTTCAATTCTCTATCTACAAAACGAAAAAATGCATCCTCATAACCGTCCTTTTAACCCGAACAACTCGTATGCATTCCAAGAAAATAATCCTAGCCCACCACCCAATCGTCCAATGCCTCGTCCATTTTTCATACACTCTTCTATGCCCCAAGAAGCGAGTTATGCATCGTATATTGGGAATCGTGTGTTTACTAACTTCCCACACACCGATGATTCGATACCTACCCCGTTTACACAAACGGCCATCAACCTTTCACCAACCTCCATCGACCTTTCACAAAACGAAACCGTCCCCGAAACTCAACCACCCAACGATGGTCCTTCCGCACCCCAACCCATAAAAACGAGAAGCCCATAAGAAAAAAACCGAGGCGGATAAATCACTTGAAACCATCAAGCGAAAACAACTAAAATGGACCGTTCCTGAAGAACTTGCATTGGCGAGGGGTTGGTTTCAACAATCTCAACATTCAACTTTAGGTATTCTTAAACTTTGTTTTTATTAATGTTTTTTTTATATAACTTTGTAATATATTAAAATTTGTTTTTATAAAAACAGGAAATTCTCAACATCGAACCTATTTGTGGCAAGGGGTTAGTAAAATATTCCATCAAGAATTGGGAAAAGAGGTTTATCGTGAAAACGATAGCTTATCCTCGAAGTGGACCGAGATAAGCGGCCAACTTACAAAATATAGTGGTTTTTTAAATAAAGCAAAACAAAACCCCAAAAGTGGTGAAACCGAAGCCGACATTGTGACGAATGCATTGGTTCAATTCAAGACAAATGTGGGGACCGACTTCCGTTTCATGCATTGTTGGGAGATTTGTAAGTTTCATCCAAAGTGGGCGAATATCCCCAGTGGTAGCGAAAGCAACACGTCTTCCAAAAGGTCGAGAGCCTCGTCCCAAACCCAATCTGATGCACAAGATCAAGAGATTGAGGACCTTTTTGATGATTCACCAAGCCCAAACCGGCCTGAGTATGGAAGAGATGCCACAAAAAGGCGTGCTCGAAAATCAAGATCTGCTACGGCATCACCTTCAGCTGGGAGTTCGCTCTTGCATAGAGGAATATACAGCGACCAGTTGGATGACATTTCATCCAAGATGGATACATTCAACGTCTTCCAACAACAAAGGGCCGAAATTCGGAAGAGCAAAGAAGCTAGAGATGCCGCTAGAGAAGCCCAGAGACAAAGACGGGAGGATTTGAAAATTCTATCCCAGCCGATTGATCACCTAAAGGGTGACGAGTTGGAAATAGTCTTGGAGATGAGAGAAGAGATAAAAAACAAATATAAACGTTAGGAAATTTTTTTATGTAATTTTCTTTAATTTTTATGTAATTTTCTTTAATTAAAAACAAATACAAAAGCCCAGCCGGGTCAGCCCAGCGAAGCCCACCAACCCACGCCCCCAACCCCCGCCCCACCATACCCTGTTTAATGTGGGTCGCCTCATGTCTGCCACCCCAAGCCACGTGTCAACAAATGTCCCAACCCAAGCCCAACCCCCGCCCCACCATACCCCGCAGTCTTATACCGTGGGGTATGGTGGGGCGTGGGTTGGGAGCATGGTGTGACACGTGGACTGTGGGACACTCAAGACCAAAAGCCAATTTCAAAGGGGTATGGTGGGGCGTGGATTGGGTGGCGTGGAAAAAAAGTCAATTTCAAAGGGCTAGTGCTCTTGGCCAATGAGGTTCCGCCATGTCATGTGGTAGCCCCGCCCCACGCCCGGCCTTAAACTCCCGCCCAAGGGGCCACGCCCAAACCCAAGCCCACCCGGGCTGGTGACTTAGGCGTTTCTCTCCAACCCACGCCCCAACCCCCACACCATACCCCATAGTGTCAGCTTTTTAGGTTTTTGAAAGTTATGGGCTTTTAAGTTGAAATAATTTTTGTATGGGTGAAAAGAATTTTTTAAAACAACTTTTTCTATAAGATGACAAAGTTATTTTGAAAAGGTTGGAAATCTTGGTTTTTTGAAACCTTTTTTAACTTTTCATGAAATATTACCTTATCACATCTCATAAGCTCATCCAAACACTTTTTTAAAACAACTTATTGACTTATTGACTTTTCACACCTCATAGCTCATCCAAACTGTCGACAAGTCATCCTTAGTCTAGGGTCATGAGTCTTCAGGCACGTGGGCCTGGACTTATTGGCAAGCGGCGCTTCAACTGTATAGTGGGGCCCAGCGTAGCAGTTGCATCACCCTAATGATGGACAGGGATTGGAAAGCGTCTCCACATGTGTTAAATCAACGGTTATTTTTTGAAATTGTGATAGGACAGTTACCGCCTTTTATTGATGATGTCATTAAAACACTGAAATCGCTCATTATCCCACCATTCTTCTTCCGTTTTCAGTCATTCTTCTTCCTGATTCTCTCCCCTAAACTCAAAATCCTTCCGATCATGAGCCGAATAGGCAGGGCTTCCATCCGTTCTGTCATCACCCAAGAAGACTTGGAATCTTTTTTCACCTCTTACCGTATTCTAAGGCTGGCAAATCGTGTCTTAACAGGTTAACAGGTTTCTGACGGCGCGCACAACATAAGTTTCAAACATGATTACGACTCGTTTAACTACTTTCTACCTCATGTTTATAAAACAGTTTTATGTTTTATGTATAAAGATGAATAAATGATAGATCCTAACATTGTAATTTTAATTATTTAAAAAATTAAAAAAGTCAAAGGGTGTATTTTTCAGTCAAACATGTCTAATCGTGTCTTAACAGGTACCCAATTGCCAGCCCTACAGCGTATTCCACCAGAACTTTCTCCAAGTCTCCCCAGCCCCACTGATCCGGCAACCTATTCGCCGGAGAGGATTGTGATCTACACTCTTTATTTCTCCTTTTGCGGCGTTCGCTAACCATTGACATATATCAAGATGAGTCTTTTGAAGCATTATGGGATCCACTTCTCTCAGTTACACCCTTTAGCTTTCTTGAGAATCGTCCACTTTGAGTTTTCCTGTGCTGCCTTTGCCGGTGAGCTGTCGGTACCGCTGTTCCGACGGTTCTATCGGCTACGATCTGATGGTGACTGGTTCACCTTCGAAAAAAGGAAGGACATTGTTTCTCTCCCTTGCTATTCCTTTGTGCCAACCTCCATATATCCCAAAGAGTGGAAGAACATGTTTATCTTTGTCTCTTCTTCAATGTTATCAGAGCCCCTTTCCATAAGAGACCCTGCTGCTGCCATAGAAGATGGCGTCCCTCCCTTATCAGCTGCCGAAGATGTGTTGTGGAGGCGTATAGCATTCCACTCGAGTTTTCAATTTTCCCTAGGGTATTCTGGCAATGGGGGGTTTGAGCCATATCTATCTGACTCGTTCTAGAGCTTTTTATGATAGTAGAGGTAAGTTTTCCCTTTGGTGGTAGTTTTGACTGAGCTTTGTTGCCTGGAGTTTTTGGTATTGGTTGTTTCATTATTTCTATGATATTGCTTTGTACAGAGATGTCTTTGTGGAGTTTGTTACAGGCTGATTGCAGAGGTGTATCTTATGTTGTTGAAGGTGTGGTAAATCAAGAGATGTGTGGTGTTCTTGGGGGAGATGCCCCTGATGTTGAAGGTTTAAATGCCGAGTCAGTTCCTAGGGAGGAGACTCCTCCCCTTGAGGGGGCTTCCCCCAAGGTTCGAAGGGTTCACATAACTCTCCCCAAGTAGAGAATGTCAGCAGTGATGATGAAGATTTGGAGACTCGGTTGTCTCAGAAACGTAAACCTGGTCCAGCTGTAGGTACAAGCGAGGTAGTCCCTGAAGTTCGAAACATCCATTCAAGGCTGTGGATTGCCAGCAGCAAGAAGTCCCAGCCAACTTCTCAAACTATGTCTGAGGCCCTTCCGGTTAATACCAAAGGCTCCTTGTCCAAACACCTGAAGACTCTTCGGCCGTCTTTGAGCCTTGTTTCTGTACCTCTTCCTGTAAGTTAGTTGTAGTATTTTTATTTGCTTTTTGTGCAGTTATGGGCTTCTCATTCTCTTTCCCTTTTTTTTGTTATTGCAGGGGAGTTCGAAGCTCCCATGTCACACCCTGATATTTCCACGTATTACCGGTGGGCCCGGTGGGGTGTATCGTGACGTAAGATTGATATCGTCATATTCAAACATACACAGAATAGCACAGCGGAAGTCTTGGAATAAAAATATTATTACAAACCCAAATGTCTGAAAATATCAAAGTATTTATTATAGACGAGCTTGTAATATCAAATCCACAGGTTGATAATTACAGAATGTATAAAATGAAGTTTAGCAGACTTTAAGGCATCTTTAAGGATTTGCAAGATCCTCTATTTCGACACCGAGCAACTCCTAGCCTATTACGAGTAGTACCTGCCACTTAGTCTTTTGAAAATACGTCAGTTTTCACTAGTAAATACAATTAACTGACTCTTTTGAAAAGAGTTTATGAAAATTGATTTAGGCGCACAAGGCACGAAACCATTTATAACTTGGGACAATCTTTAATAAAATCTTGTATACAGTTTTACATGTTTGTCATACATATGGGGCCGGTTTGGAAGCCGGTCATGATTAACTGACTCACCACTTATAAAACCCACGAAGGAGTTATCCCCAACATGAGGGTTATTTAGCATTTGCATCTGTCAGGTGTATGCCTACACCCCGTGCATAGGTCGTGGCCATTTTCAAATGAAATGAGCCGGGGATATCCAGGACACGGTCGTATTAACCCCCAATGTTTATGTTATCAAACAAAACATATTAAAACGGGTTATGTAAATTTATTAATCACAATCCGATTAAATGATTTCATACCCGACCAAGCGGTATTATTATAATACCGTATCCCAAGCCCGTATAAGGGAAAATAAGTTAAAAATATTTACCTGAACTAATACTTGATTCACAGTAAAATAACTCAGTCGTATCCAATCTAACTAAATGCAGGTAGCTTTTACCGGGTGGCTCTAGTCTAGAGTGATGGTAATATATAACCAATTCAGAATGCTAACGGTCTTATTTAAGTCGTAGACTTAGACCGGCTAGCTTAAAGTATCTAAAACGGTACGATACGCTAGATTAAGCGATGACCGGAATAGAATGTAATTTAGACCCAACAAGTATAAGTTAGTGGGTTACAAAACACCATGATGTGTATATACTGATCTAACATGTGTTACAATTTGTCTGTTTGGAACATGTAGTTGCTTAACATGTGATAAGGGTGAAAACAGTCGACGGAGGCGATGGGTTTAATGGTGAGCTTAGTTAATATCGTAATCTTGTTGTAACCCGACTTGTATACATATGATAACATGTGTTAAGCATCCATTATAATCTTGTTTTAACCCGACTTGTATTCATGTATATGAAAGTGGTTTGCAAAACACTATGATGTGCATATACTGACCGTAACACGTGTACAAGTTAATATGGAACATACAAGTTAATATCGTAACACCGTATAACAGGGATAACATGTGTTAAGCCTCTGTTATAATCTTGGTTTAACCTAACATGGTGTCATGTATAAGCTAGTGGTTTCCAAAACACCATGATGTGTATATACATATTGTAACATGTGTTAAGCGCCTGACATGTATAACGTGTGTTAAGCCTCTATTATAACGTGTGTTAAGACTTCCAGAATGGATGCATAAACTCCAATAGTAACTTAATAAAAACAGAGGTACAAAAACGGGCGACTCTAACACAAATTGTGTTAAGTCCAGACCGTTTTAACATTGTGTACTAGAAAAAACAATAAGAGTCTCACATTACATATTTCTAGTAAACGAAAATACGTAGCACTAAGAAAATGGTGGGTCGTTTACTAAACCCAAACCCGTAAACCTGATATAACGTGTGTCAAGCCTCTATTATAACGTGTGTTAAGACTTCCAGAATGGATGCATAAACTCCAATAGTAACTTAATAACAGCAGAGTATACCTGTGTTAAGCCTCTATTATAACGTGTGTTACGACGTCCAGAATGGATGCATAAACTCCAATAGTAACTTAATAACAACAGATGTACAAAAATGGGTGACTCCAACAAAACGTGTTAAGTCCATGCCATTTTAACATCATGTACTAGACAAAACAATAAGAGTCTCACATTACATATTAATAGTAAAAAACGAAAATACATAGCACTGAGAAAATGGTGGAGCTTCTTAGTACATGTATTACATGTGTTAGTGGTGCACGCTGTAGCAGAAAACACCAAGCTGTAACCTGACATGCGTTGATATATAACATGTGTTACGCCATTGTTAGAATGACATGTTAACGTGTGTTAACATGTGTTCATGCAGAAAGGAGAATACAAAGCTAGCATGGAACGTACAATATGAAACGGGCCATTTATAGTTACACCATGATGTAACCTGACATGTGTTCATGTATAATATGGATACCGATGGTAACACATGTACTAGTAACGATCATTTATGGAACATGTATGGCAATAGATGTACAAGTTAGCATGTAACATAATTCATGAAACAGGCCATTTATGGTAACACATGTACAGGCAATTATGTAACATAATTCATGAAACGGGCCATTTATGGTAACACATGTACAGGTAATTATGATGTAACCTAACATGTGTTCATGAATAACATGTGTTAAGCCCGTGTATAATCATAGATAACGTGTGTTAACCTTTGTTAAAATCTTGATGTTTTAAATATCCGTTAATATGGATACCGATCGTAACACATGTGCAAGTAACGATCATTTATGGAACATGGTGGGGGCTTCCTTTGACAGTCTGCCTTAGCTTTTCAGCGGCTATCTTTGATGCCTTAGCTTTTCAGCGGCTACCCTTGCTTTATTGTTTGGGTCGGTCTTGAAACGGTTTGTAAACATGTGGGTGTGCGTATGCCAGGGAAGTTATAAAAATGTGTTTTCATGTCACACGTAACACGTGTTACGTTGTACATGGGTTTCATATCACATGTAACACATGCATGTCCAGAAGTTCAAACTATAACACGTGTTACTTGTGTTGTGCTGTAACATAAACATGGTCATGATCCTTAAGCATCTGATCCAAGTTTAACGAAACCAACGGTCCCGAGAATTGGATCTTGTTTCTCTTGTATCCCTCATCATCATCCTAATAACAAATAGATAAGATAACCGTTAAGTCGTTAACCAGACATAAGTATTAACACATTCATAACCATGGTTTTTTCATTCAACAAGTGTAACGGCTGAAAATGAAAAACAACATCAAATAAGGACACAAATGAAGATAATCACCTAAACATTAACAGACTAAATACGAACATTAACGATCTATAATTTGTAATATATACGAACATTAATGGCTGTTCATGGTTCACAATAACGGTAGGAAAAGAAAAAAAGTACTGAATCAAACAAGTATTATAATTGGTGTTCGTGTTTCAAAACCCATATTCTATAATCGATTGAAAAAGGAAAATAAACTACTGAAGCAAAGAAGCAAGATAAAAACGTGACCATTATTAGACTTGTTGTTCGTGTTTAACATTAACTATTGGAAATATTCAACACTGTAATTTGTAATCTATAATATGCATTTCTGATGGTGTAAACATGTTAACGGACTAAATACAAACATTAACCATTGTCGAACACATCATCATTGCCAATGAAGCAAAATAAAAACGTGACCATTGTAGAACAAACCTGGAACATTATCTTCATTGTAGAACACATCATCGTTGTCAATGAATATGTTTTGGGTTTTCATGGTCGAGCACATCAAAGTATCTTCCATTTTCCTTTAGATCTACCATTGTTGATGGATGCTCCATAGTGCATTAATGGCGGATCTAGTGTAAAATGAGTGGTTTAAGAAGATTAAGATATTTTGAAGAAAAAAAACTTGTTAATTTGAAATGAAGTAAACAAAATGGAGGATGATGGGTGAGAATGATGTGATGGGTGATAGTGTCAAATCAAGTTGGTCAAAATATCTTGGGAGTGAAGTATGAATATGTAAATTCACCAATGTGCCCTCAAAAGCTAAAAAGGATATGAAGGTGGCTGGAACACGTGGCAACATGTAGGCCATTAGATGGTTTTCAAAGGTTTTCTCAAAATAAATTTCTCCCTATACTTACCCTATATATATTACCCTATATATATATATATATATATATAGGGAGCCGCTAGAATGAGAACCACCACGAGTTATGAGAACCGCGAGAACCAAGTGCCACGGAGGGGCGTTGACCACGATTTTTTTACAACTAGATCCGTATATTTTAACAACATTCGTAAAAAAAAAAATCAAACGGCGCGCCCGAGGGGGTAGTTTTTTACACCCAAAGTTTGGTGTTTTTATTATTTTTTTCTTTTTTTTTTTACAAACTTTGGGTGTAAAAAACTACCCCCTCGGACGCGCCGTTTGAATTTTTTTTTACGAATGTTGTTAAAATATACGGATCTAGTTGTAAAAAAAAATCGTGGTCAACGCCCCTCCGTGGCACTTGTGTAACACCTCGAAAATTCATATCCTATAATATGTTGACACGTGTCATAAAGTTTAAACGTGTGAAAGAAATATTATGGAAGGACTAAAGTTGATAAACATGGAAAGTATGTGAATATTCGTATTCTAAGTGTCAACTGTGAATAAATATAATGTATATTAACCCTACACGATGCTCATACCTTCAAACGAATAAATCATGGATCATACGAAGCCAAAAGTGAGTGATTTCAAACTACAGGGACCAAATGTGTCAACATGTTTAATTTATACCTCTGAGTGACCTTTTGACAAACCCGAAGCTTTGTAAATATTAATTATGCTCACGAGAATGCACCATAAAAATTTCATAAAGTTTGGTTAACGTATGAGAAAATTATGAACAAATTCGTGTGCGAAGTGTTAAAGCGTAAAAGTCGAAAGTTAGGACTTTTCGGGTGACAATGAAGTTACCCGGGGACTTGGCAAAGTGGGTATATGTTTTAAAGCCTTACTAGATCAATTATAAGGATTTAACATGCAAGAAATCAGTGCCTATTCGAGTTTTGAAGAGCCAAGGACTGAATCACAAATAAGAAAAACAAGTTGCTGATCTGGAGGGCTCGCGCCACGCGAGGGGTCCCTCGCGCTACGCGAGGGATGCCCAGAACCGTGAAATCAGGGCTGTTGTCTCCTAAAGCCTATATGCGCGACCTTTACCCATTTTTCCACTTCTCCTGGCCCCTAAAACACCTCCTAAGCCTCTAGGACACCTGTTGATCGAATGTGGGCACTACTAGACCTTGTTGTCAAGGATTTATGGTGAGTGGAACCACTATATAAGGCCTTCAAGTGCAACATTCATTCACACACCATCTCCTGCATTTGTGGATCATTTCTGGAGCTATCAAGCAGCCTCAAGTGATCAATCTCGTGCATAGGACTCTTGTAAGTCTGCTAGTTCTTGTTTAGTTGAGTTTAGCTTGTTTAATTAGCTAAAAGTCAAACCGTCGTAATTACGGTTTGACTTCGAGATTAGTCAATAATGGCTCAGTCATATCTCGAATTAAAAGTAGTTATGAGTTGGTATTTAAGTGGGTAATAAAACCTCAAAAGGGTTTCCCCTGATCACCACTCTAACCAGGTCTAATGTCGGGTCAAACTTTTAATTAAAAAGTCAACATAATGCTTAAAATATCATTTATGCATAATTAGCTATCTAGAACATGTATAACCTGTTTGATCATTGTTATAACTTAGTAATTAGTGTAAGAACATGTCCAAACATGTTCAACCCGACTATTTCCTGTTTAGACCCGGTTCGGAACCGAAAGTCGCATAGTTTGACTTTCACTTTGACTTTCAGTTCTGACCCGTTTAGGCATATTTTAGAAATGCCTCAGAGCTTTAATTGGACTAGGTTACATGTTAGAACAACCCTCTGTGATTATACACCTCAGTTCATTAGTTATCCAATTAATATGCATGTTTCCGTTAATTGCTCATATGTTGACCGTTATGCCCTTATTACCTTAAAACGTGATTTATGAAAATGTAAAAGTGTAGAAACCTTAGTTACTGATATATAGACTTGTATGCAAAGTTTGACATCAGTTTGACTTATAGATTAAGAGTTATGCTCATTATCGCAAAACTAATGCTTTATGTTAATAAAATGGCGTAATTAGCGTATAGCCTAGTTAAACATACTTTTTGATATCAAATCTTTTACCCCACTGATGTAATATATTATTTTGGGATTTTTAAAGATTTTTAATTAATTTTAGGCTGAGCATAACTCATAGTCGTAGTCTTAATTCGGTAATTGTCGGTTTTGCCCTTACGGGCCATAAAATGAGTTTTACATATCTAAACGACCCCAAACCTTTTGCCACTGATTATTTATGATAAATAAATTATTTTAAGCCTTCTGGAAATATAAAAATATCAGATTTAAGTATCGAACCCGGTAATGGCCTTTAATCGCCTAAATTAGCGTTTTTAACGCATAGTATGTTTTAAAATCATATTGGACATACCCGGGTTGATACCTACTGATATAAGAGGCAAATTATAATATTTTAATAGTAAGCAAAGGTGGATAAACTCAGACTTCAGTTTTGAGCTTTTCGGCTTATGTGAAATTACCAAAATACCCCTACGGGGCCTAGTTTGGTTAAAAATGATAAGTTTCACATACATGCTTTAACCTACTGATGTAACTTAGCAAATTGAGTATATTTTCTGATTACATCAGACCTGTAACTCAGGTTGTCACTTAAACTCTTTTATAAACTTTTAAATGACCAAACTACCCCTACGGGGCCTAGTTTGTGTTTAAACACATTTCGGGCATAACGAAAGACACCTTACTGATGTCACAACATATTTGAGACATAATTAACTTAGGAAACCTGCATATAGCTCTCATGACTACCCGTCACGCTTATTACGTGTACGGTACGGTTTATGTAACAAGTTTACATAAATTAGCCGAAACGGGTCAAACCTTATCGGTTTAATCTCAAAATCCAGAATGTGCATGAAGGACCCATATTAAACAAGTCTCTGAACTTATCGGGTCTAAATCACATTCTATCCGGTCCTCGCTTAATCATGCGTACGAACCGTATCTTTGAAACTAGCCGGTCTAAGCTTAAGCTTAATTAAAGACCCGTTAGTATTCTAATAGGTTATATTAAACCTTCGTTCCAGATTAGGAGAACCAGTAAAAGCTACGTGCTATTTGCTTATTGTGAAATATACTTTGCATCAGGTAAATACTTTTAACTTATTTTCCCTATACGAGCTTGGGTTACGGTACATAGCGTACCGCTTGATCGAGCATCAAATCTCCACGCTTAGTGGGTAGTTGAATAATTTGATCGGCTCGTTTAAACAGTCTTGTTTACTTTACAGCCTTTGGGGGGTTAATGACCATGTCCCAGATATCCTTGGCATCATCTTAGGAGATGGCCACGACCTGAGCACGGGGTGTAGGCGTACACCCGTGTATAACTCTATGATGTGGTGTGTTTATTGATCTTGAACCCGGACTAGATCCGGGCTACTGAACGCATAAGTAACATGTAATTCGTTCACAAGATTATAATATTAAATAATTCTCCCAAGTTAAATAAAATGTTTATGCCACGTGCATCCAAACCAAATTTTCAATCATTTTTCCAAAATGAGTCAGTTGAATGTATTTACCAGTGTAAACTGACGTATTTTCCCAAAAAGACTGAATGCAGCTACTAAACGAAATTTGGTTGGATTGTCTCCTAAGCATCAATAAAAGTCTCGCAAGCTTAGGATGCCAGAAGTCTGTTGAACCATTAAATGTTATTTCGTTTCGATCCTACTGTGGATAAACACCGGATATTGTGACTTTGTTTACAATAAATAAATTCGGTTGTATTATATTTTAAATCTGCTTCCGCTGTGCATTATTATATTGTGTTGTTTGACTATTACGTTGCCAACCACGTCACGATACTCCCCCACCGGGCCCCCCGGTGACACGTGGAAATCGGGGTGTGACAGGTTGGTATCAGAGCCAACTCTGAGTGAATTAAACACTAGCCTTTTGTGTTTAATCTCAGTCACACAATTGCACATATCTAAACCTTCGAGTCTAGACTTATAACCTAGGACAAATTCCACCTTATTCGGGTTTTGTTTTGTCCTTTAAATTTTATATTTTGTTATTGTTATCTCATGCTTTATTGACAGGAATTTCAAACAATGCCTCCACGATTTTTCCGGACACGAGGACGAGGCAAGGGGCCAGTCACCGCCCCCAATGACCATGAAGCTGGACCGTCTAATGTACGAGCTCCAACTGCTACGGAGAGCGAAAATCCACGACGGAACAGGAGAAACCTGTTCGAGCCAGCGAGACGATCTGTTTCGCACAGCTCGACACCTCCGGTCCACAACTCATACGGACCACATTCGGAAGACGAGCCCAACAACCCTCTGCCTTCCTACATACCGCTACAAAGATCTTTGTCCCATCATTCGTATGGTGACCCTACACCTGCTTTCCGGGGACAGTTTAACCCGGTAGGATTCATACCAGAACCCGTGGGTTTCAACCCACTAGGGCCAGACGATCACTTCTCTGGTGATAATGCGGAGGACATGGACGAGGATACGGACCCCGTCATGCCTGCAAGTGGCACCCCAAACCATCCGATCGAGATCTCCGACGGATCGTCCTTCCACGGATCACCCTACGGTGGTCCAGACAGTTTCCAGGCCATGTTTACTCAGCACGAGTGGTACTACACACCATCTCACCACTCGTCGTCCCATGGACAGCAACAACAGCAGCAGGAGCCACAGCCACAGCCGCATCATCAAGATTCATCGGAGGATCACCGATTTGTGGCAGTTACGCCACCACCTCCACCGCCACCAGTTCAGCCGGCACCTCCTCAACCGCCGAGGCGTAGGAGAACTGGTGCCCGCATGTCTGTACGACCGGGGGGCTTTAATTTCAGTTCCCCACGTCAGTCAAGCGCCAGCCACTACCCACCGTACCAGGAGGACCCGCAAATGGGTGGACCCTCCAACCCTGCTGTACTACAGCCACCGCCGATGGGATTTGATAACCCAATCCCAACATATACGGGTGGCATGGCTTACAACCCGTTTGAACCCCCAACGCATCATGACTATGGGTACGCGGAGGCTGATCCGTACATGTTAGCAGCGAACTACAGCACCCAAGGACCCTATGGGGATCCATGGGGGGTGAGTTACCCGACTCAGGGATACCAGATACCTCCTAGACCCATCATCCGGGCTCAATCGTAGCCACCTAGATTCTCACCACCTAAACATGAAGAACTCATTCAGAGGTTGAAATCAAGTTGAACGGGTAGTTCACGAGGACCGCAGGGAGAGGCAGACATTCTTCCAAGGATTAGTAGGCTTGATCAAGGGGAAGAACAAGAAGGATCATTGAATCCTCCCATTTTCTGTATTAGCCCTTGCGTGGGTGTATTTGATTGTTAAGCCCCTATGTGGGTGTTATGGGTGAAATTCTGAGCCCATATCCTGGAAAATATCTTGATTTATATCTTGGTTGTGTAATATCTGTTTACGTCCGGGATGCTGGTTCAGGATATTGGTAATATCCTGAAAGGTATCCTCAGGATTACTAATGGATTATGTGCAGGTGCGTGGGTCAGAAGCTAGCAACGTTAACAAGACTTATTCCGCGGAAGACTCGGTCCAAGTCGTTCAAATGAAGACGTTGAAGCCGTGTTACTCGGTCCATAACGTTCATAATGGAATATTCGGAGTAGCCCATATTTGTAGGGATTATTGTTTGTAATTCATTACTATAAATAGGTGGGTATATCAGATCAACTAGGACATCACAATTACACTCGCTACACTCTAACACTTGCTCTCTAGCAATTTTCACAAAATCATTGTAACACTTAGCGATCTGGTCTATATCCTGCACTGTATCCTGAAGTTTAAAGCAATAAGAAGAACAAGGCAGCTGCGATTGTCAGCTCCCGAGGTTTTATGCCGGCGATCTAGATTGATCAAGGGCTTTCCTCGTACATCTCGTGTCATTTCCTTTACTTTTTGCTCATTGTTCGCTCATTGTTTGATCGTTGGTACAGTTCAATATCCTGAGCTGTATCCTGAATACCAATTTTCTAAATAACTCAACAAGCATATTTTCCAAACACTTTCTAGCACACTACCTCACATTACTAATTTGATCACTAAATTGCTTCGGTAATTTTTGACCAAAACAGTGGGTATGTGTGTTGTATGTTTGTTTGAGCCCCTGCATGGGCCTATCTTTCCATTTTCCGTTAACCCCTGCGAGGGTATGATGTTTAGTTGTTAAGGTCCCTGCGAGGACTAGTTGTTTGTTTCAGGCCCCTGCGTGGGCAAGTACTTGTTTAAAAACCCCTGCGTGGGTAGGTTGTTGTTTGGAAAAGACACGTTTAGGGCAATATGTAACCTATGTATAATTAATGGAATGTTATTTTTATGAATTTCATGTTTGCCATTTGTGCATAAATAATTACAAATGAAATAAATAAATTAAAATCATTCCTTTTAAATTAACCTGCCTATATAATTATTTAATTACGGATCTTAAAGTGTGAAACCTAGCCTCGTGTCAAAAATAAGACCGGGCCAAAATGGTAAGACCTGTTTAAAAGATTCAAATCCCTGCTAACATCTTAAAACATGTTAACACTCCTGGCAGAAGTGATTCGTTACAATCACATGTCATTTTATATGTATAAGGATTCTTTAGAAGATTCCAACCCAATTATATGATCTCTGAATCATGGGTTAAGATCATCAATTAAGATGATCCTATTTTACCATACGTTGGTAATATAATGCCTACGGGCCTTGCTCATTTCTACATGAGCCAAAAGACAGTTGTAGCTTTGACTCACTGTCTGAAAAAGGTAATAAAATATATTTAAACCTTAAAAGCCTTGATTCTCTAAAATCATAGCTTATAATTTAAATTGTCCATGTGACTAAGCCTTATGTGCTAATATATATTGTTATTGTTTATAATTAGGATAAATTTTAATTGAAATCCTAAATTAATACGATTAATAAGTTAACCAAATGTGGTCTCTGTTACCATGGTTAACGAGTTACCCTAAGGGGTAATTCCATAATAAACTCCCAAATAAAATATTGTTCTTGTTTTCTGCAACAGTTCAATTCAAATGGCTGACTCAAATGAGATAAATAGCCATCCGGTGGAGCCAAATGAGAACGCCCAGATTACGTTAACGGGTGCCGAATTAAAAGCGATCATAGACGGCGCTATTACGCAGGCTTTGGATAGGCAGTATGAGGAATACAGTGGTACTCGAAGTAGGACCCACTCTGCATCGCATTCAAAGCCCAAGACACATTCTGAGGCTCATAGCAAGCCTCCTCCCAAAAAGAAAGGACCCAAGAAAGATGGTGATGACCGTCAGTCCACCAACCATCGAAGTGTCCCATCTCAACAGATAGTGCTTCATCAAGAGTCCCGTAACAAGGGTTGCTCCTACAAGTACTTCGTGTCTTGCAAGCCCCGGGATTTTAATGGGGAGAAAGGAGCTGTCGATTGTATGACATGGCTTGACGAGATGGACACGGTGGTAGATATCAGTGGGTGCGCTGAAAGGGATGTAGTTAAGTTTGTGTCTCAGTCCTTCAAGGGTGAAGCGTTGGCTTGGTGGAGATCTCTGATGGAGGCCTCCGGAAAGATCCCATTGTATAATATGTCGTGGGATCAATTCATTGCCCTAATCAAGGAGAATTTCTGCCCTCAACATGAGGTGGAAAAGATAGAATCTGACTTTCTATCGTTGGTGATGACGAACCTCGACTGCCAAGCTTATCTGACAAGCTTCAATACGCTTTCCCGGTTGGTTCCTTACTTGGTAACCCCGGAGCCAAAAAGAATCGCTCGCTTTATTGGTGGTTTAGCTCCGGAAATCAAGGCCAGTGTAAAAGCTTCTCGGCCAGTTACCTTCAGGTCTGTAACTGGCCTTTCCTTATCCCTCACTCTAGATGCGGTCAGGCAGAGATCGCTAAGGAATAAGGAGGCCGAGAAGAGGAAGCGTGAAGATGATGGTTCGCGGAAGTCGAACAAGAAGCACCGTGGGAGCGGTGATAACAAAAAGGGATTTGAGTCGAGGAAGGATGGGCATAAGTCCGATGAGAAGCCCAAGTGTAAAATTTGCAAGAAGCAGCACTATGGAAAGTGCAGACTGGAGTCGAGCTCTCAGACTCAGTCAAAACCCTTTGCTTGTGGTATTTGCAAGTCCACGGATCACAAAACCCTGGATTGCAAGAAGATAAAGGATGCAACATGCTACCATTGCAATGAAAAGGGGCACATCAAGACCAACTGCCCAAAATACAACAAGAAGCCTGAGGAGGCTAAGAAGACTAATGCCAGAGTCTTCAGAATGGACGTGAAAGAGGCTGTGCAAGACGATAATGTCATAACAGGTACTTTCCTTGTAAATGATGTCTTTGCAAGAGTACTTTTTGATTCAGGCGCAGATAAGTCTTTCGTAGATCATAAGTTTTGTAAATTGTTGAATTTACCTGTCAAAACCCTAAGCGTAAACTATGAGGTAGAGTTAGCAGATGGTACCATAGAAACCGTCTCGACTGTGTTAGATGGATGTGTTATATCCATTAAGAACCATTCTTTTCCTCTGTCTCTACTTCCCTTTAAGTTGGCTGGTTTTGACATCGTTCTGGGTATGGACTGGTTATCTCATAACCAGGCCCACATTGTCTGTAACCAGAAACAGGTGGTAATAAAGACTCCGTCTGGTGAATCACTTACCATTCGGGGAGATACCCAGTATGGGCTGCCTGAGCAAGTGACTATGCTCAAGGCTTCCAAGTGTTTGAAGAAGGGGTGTGTCATTTACATGGCGCAAGTGATTATTGATGAGCCTAAACCGAAGATAGAAGACATCCCTGTCATTTCTGAATTCCCAGAAGTGTTTCCTGAAGATCTACCTGGGTTACCACCAGATAGGCAAGTCGAATTCAGGATCGATATCATCCCCGGAGCGGCACCAGTTGCCAGAGCACCATACAGATTGGCACCCACGGAAATGAAGGAGTTACGGACGCAGCTAGATGAACTGCTGGCTAAAGGTTTCATTAGACCTAGTTCATCTCCTTGGGGAGCGCCAATCTTGTTTGTCAAGAAGAAGGATGGGTCGATGCGTCTGTGCATCGACTATCGCGAGCTTAATAAATTCACAATCAAGAATAGGTATCCTTTGCCCAGAATCGACGATCTGTTCGACCAACTTCAAGGGGCAAGTTACTTCTCGAAGATTGATTTGAGGTCAGGCTACCACCAATTGAGGGTCAAAGATGAAGACGTGCACAAGACTGCATTTAGGACTCGTTACGGTCACTACGAGTTCCTAGTGATGCCCTTTGGGCTCACTAATGCACCAGCCGCGTTCATGGATCTCATGAATCGCGTCTGCAAGCCTTACTTAGATAAATTCGTCATCGTTTTCATCGACGACATTCTCATCTATTCAAAGAATCAAGCTGATCATGAGAAACACCTTCGTTGTATTCTCAAGCTCCTACATCAGGAGAAACTCTATGCCAAATTCTCCAAGTGTGAATTTTGGCTTCGAGAGGTCCAATTTCTTGGACATGTGGTCAGTGAGCGTGGTATCCAAGTGGATCCCGCTAAAGTTGAAGCTGTTATGAATTGGCAAGAGCCAAAGACGCCTACGGAGATTCGTAGCTTCCTGGGGTTGGCAGGATATTATAGGCGTTTCATTGAAAATTTTTCGAGGATTGCTGCACCCCTAACCTCCCTAACTAAGAAGAAGGTTAAATTTGTTTGGGGCCCTAAGCAGCAAGAATCCTTTGATATCTTGAAGCAAAAGTTGAGCAACGCCCCAGTACTGACATTCCCAGATGGAATTGAAGACTTTGTGGTTTATTGTGATGCTTCGCACACTGGCATGGGGTGTGTGCTTATGCAGAAAGGCAAGGTGATTGCCTACGCTTCACGACAATTGAAAGTGCATGAAAAGAATTACACCACCCATGACTTGGAGCTGGGTGCCGTTGTATTTGCACTGAAGCTTTGGAGGCACTATCTTTATGGTGTCAAATGTGTGATCTATTCTGATCACAAAAGCCTCCAACATTTGTTTAATCAGAAGGAGCTAAACATGAGGCAACGCCGCTGGATGGAGACTTTAAATGATTACGATTGTGAAATCAAATACCATCCCGGCAAGGCGAATGTAGTCGCCGATGCCTTGAGTCGGAAGGAAAGGGTTAAACCCATCCGAATTAACGCCAAGCGTATGGAGATAAAGAATAATTTGATGGAAAGGTTGTTAGCTGCACAGAAGGAAGCTGTGTTGGAAGCTAACTATCCTAATGAAAAGTTAGGAGTGACTGAGGAGCAGTTAACTCTTAGCAAGGACGGAATTTTACGGTTAAACGGACGAATATGGGTTCCAATTTATGGAGGACTTCGAGATGTCATCCTCCAGGAAGCCCATAGTTCCAAATACTCCGTTCATCCTGGAGCTGATAAGATGTACCAGGATTTGAAGGCAAATTATTGGTGGATAGGCTTGAAAAAGTCTGTAGCCGCCCATGTAGCAAAATGCTTGACATGTACGCAAGTCAAAGCCGAGCATCAGAAACCGTCAGGTTTGCTACAACAGCCTGAACTTCCTACGTGGAAGTGGGAAATGGTAACTATGGATTTTATTACCAAGTTACCCAAGACAAGGAAAGGAAATGATACGATATGGGTTATAGTTGACCGACTGACTAAGTCAGCTCATTTCTTACCCATCAAGGAGACTTATAGCTCCGATATGTTAGCCCAGTTATACGTTGATAAGATTGTAGCCTTACCCGGCATACCTGCAGCTATTATCTCTGATCGGGATACTAGGTACACGTCACATTTTTGGAAAAGTTTCCAACAATCTTTGGGCACACGTTTGAATTTTAGTACGGCTTATCATCCTCAGACTGACGGTCAGAGTGAGCGTACTATTCAAACGTTGGAAGACATGCTTCGTGCATGTGCGATCGATTTGGGTGGTAGCTGGGATAAGAACCTACCATTGATCGAATTCTCCTACAACAATAGCTACCATACCAGCATCAAGGCTGCGCCTTTTGAGGCATTATACGGTAGAAAGTGTAGATCGCCAGTTTGTTGGGCGGAAGTAGGGGAAGTCCAGTTATCAGGACCGGAGATCATGTTCGAAACGACGGACAAGATTGTCCAGATTCGTGAAAATCTCAAAGCTGCCCGAGATAGGCAGAAGAGTTACGCGGACCCAAATCGCAAGGATTTTCACTTCGAAGTAGGTGACAAAGTCCTACTTAAAGTGTCACCTTGGAAAGGGGTGATGCGATTTGGTAAGAAAGGCAAGCTAAGCCCAAGATACATAGGACCTTTCGAGGTTATCGAACGTGTCGGGTCAGTTGCCTACAAGTTAAAATTACCAGAAGAGCTCAGTGGAATTCACAATGTGTTCCACATCTGCAATCTGAAAAAGTGTTTCGCTGACGAATCACTGGTTATACCACATACAGATGTGCATATAGACGCGAGCTTAAAATTTGTTGAAAAACCTTTGTCGATTGAAGATCGACAGGTAAGGAAGCTTCGAAGGAAGCACATACCTTTTGTAAAGGTCAAATGGGATGCTCGTAGAGGTCCCGATTACACGTGGGAGGTTGAATCCACGATGAAAGAAAAGTACCCTTACTTATTTCAGTAAATCTCGGGTCGAGATTTATTTTAAGGGGGTGAGGATGTAACACCTCGAAAATTCACGTCCTATAATATGTTGACACGTGTCATAAAGTTTAAACGTGTGAAAGAAATATTATGGAAGGACTAAAGTTGACAAACATGGAAAGTATGTGAATATTCGTATTCTAAGTGTCAACTGTGAATAAATATAATGTATATTAACCCTACACGATGCTCATACCTTCAAACGAATAAATCATGCATCATACGAAGCCAAAAGTGAGTGATTTCAAACTACAGGGACCAAATGTGTCAACATGTTTAATTTATACCTCTGAGTGACCTTTTGACAAACCCGAAGCTTTGTAAATATTAATTATGCTCACGAGAATGCACCATAAAAATTTCATAAAGTTTGGTTAACGTATGAGAAAATTATGAACAAATTCGTGTGCGAAGTGTTAAAGCGTAAAAGTCGAAAGTTAGGACTTTTCGGGTGACAATGAAGTTACCCGGGGACTTGGCAAAGTGGGTATATGTTTTAAAGCCTTACTAGATCAATTATAAGGATTTAACATGCAAGAAATCAGTGCCTATTCTAGTTTTGAAGAGCCAAGGACTGAATCACAAATAAGAAAAACAAGTTGCTGATCTGCAGGGCTCGCGCCACGCGAGGGGTCCCTCGCGCTACGCGAGGGATGCCCAGAACCGTGAAATCAGGGTTGTTGTCTCCTAAAGCATATATGCGCGACCTTTACCCGTTTTTCCACTTCTCCTGGCCCCTAAAACACCTCCTAAGCCTCTAGGACACCTGTTGATCGAATGTGGGCACTACTAGACCTTGTTGTCAAGGATTTATGGTGAGTGGAACCACTATATAAGGCCTTCAAGTGCAACATTCATTCACACACCATCTCCTGCATTTGTGGATCATTTCTGGAGCTATCAAGCAGCCTCAAGTGATCAATCTCGTGCATAGGACTCTTGTAAGTCTGCTAGTTCTTGTTTAGTTGAGTTTAGCTTGTTTAATTAGCTAAAAGTCAAACCGTCGTAATTACGGTTTGACTTCGAGATTAGTCAATAATGGCTCAGTCATATCTCGAATTAAAAGTAGTTATGAGTTGGTATTTAAGTGGGTAATAAAACCTCAAAAGGGTTTCCCCTGATCACCACTCTAACCAGGTCTAATGTCGGGTCAAACTTTTAATTAAAAAGTCAACATAATGCTTAAAATGTCATTTATGCATAATTAGCTATCTAGAACATGTATAACCTGTTTGATCATTGTTATAACTTAATAATTAGTGTAAGAACATGTCCAAACATGTTCAACCCGACTATTTCCTGTTTAGACCCGGGTTCGGAACCGAAAGTCGCATAGTTTGACTTTCACTTTGACTTTCAGTTCTGACCCGTTTAGGCATATTTTAGAAATGCCTCAGAGCTTTAATTGGACTAGGTTACATGTTAGAACAACCCTCTGTGATTATACACCTCAGTTCATTAGTTATCCAATTAATATGCATGTTTCCGTTAATTGCTCATATGTTGACCGTTATGCCCTTATTACCTTAAAACGTGATTTATGAAAATGTAAAAGTGTAGAAACCTTAGTTACTGATATATAGACTTGTATGCAAAGTTTGACATCAGTTTGACTTATAGATTAAGAGTTATGCTCATTATCGCAAAACTAATGCTTTATGTTAATAAAATGGCGTAATTAGCGTATAGCCTAGTTAAACATACTTTTTGATATCAAATCTTTTACCCCACTGATGTAATATATTATTTTGGGATTTTTAAAGATTTTTAATTAATTTTAGGCTGAGCATAACTCATAGTCGTAGTCTTAATTCGGTAATTGTCGGTTTTGCCCTTACGGGCCATAAAATGAGTTTTACATATCTAAACGACCCCAAACCTTTTGCCACTGATTATTTATGATAAATAAATTATTTTAAGCCTTCTGGAAATATAAAAATATCAGATTTAAGTATCGAACCCGGTAATGACCTTTAATCGCCTAAATTAGCGTTTTTAACGCATAGTATGTTTTAAAATCATATTGGACATACCCGGGTTGATGCCTACTGATATAAGAGGCAAATTATAATATTTTAACAGTAAGCAAAGGTGGATAAACTCAGACTTCAGTTTTGAGCTTTTCAGCTTATGTGAAATTACTAAAATACCCCTACGGGGCCTAGTTTGGTTAAAAATGATAAGTTTCACATACATGCTTTAACCTACTGATGTAACTTAGCAAATTGAGTATATTTGCTGATTACATCAGACCTGTAACTCAGGTTGTCACTTAAACTCTTTTATAAACTTTTAAATGACCAAACTACCCCTACGGGGCCTAGTTTGTGTTTAAACACATTTCGGGCATAACGAAAGACACCTTACTGATGTCACAACATATTTGAGACATAATTAACTTAGGAAACCTGCATATAGCTCTCATGACTACCCGTCACGCTTATTACGCGTACGGTACGGTTTATGTAACAAGTTTACATAAATTAGCCAAAACGGGTCAAACCTTATCGGTTTAATCTCAAAATCCAGAATGTGCATGAAGGACCCATATTAAACAAGTCTCTGAACTTGTCGGGTCTAAATCACATTCTATCCGGTCCTCGCTTAATCATGCGTACGAACCGTATCTTTGAAACTAGCCGGTCTAAGCTTAAGCTTAATTAAAGACCCGTTAGTATTCTAATAGGTTATATTAAACCTTTGTTCCAGATTAGGAGAACCAGTAAAAGCTACGTGCTATTTGCTTATTGTGAAATATACTTTGCATCAGGTAAATACTTTTAACTTATTTTCCCTATACGGGCTTGGGTTACGGTACATAGCGTACCGCTTGATCGAGCATCAAATCTCCACGCTTAGTGGGTAGTTGAATAATTTGATCGGCTCGTTTAAACAGTCTTGTTTACTTTACAGCCTTTGGGGGGTTAATGACCATGTCCCGGATATCCTTGGCATCATCTTACGAGATGGTCACGACCTGAGCACGGGGTGTAGGCGTCACCCGTGTATAACTCTATGATGTGGTGTTTTTATTGATCTTGAACCCGGACTAGATCCGGGCTACTGAACGCATAAGTAACATGTAATTCGTTCACAAGATTATAATATTAAATAATTCTCCCAAGTTAAATAAAATGTTTATGCCACGTGCATCCAAACCAAATTTTCAATCATTTTTCCAAAATGAGTCAGTTGAATGTATTTACCAGTGTAAACTGACGTATTTTCCCAAAAAGACTGAATGCAGGTACTAAACGAAATTTGGCTGGATTGTCTCCTAAGCATCAATAAAAGTCTCGCAAGCTTAGGATGCCAGAAGTCTGTTGAACCATTAAATGTTATTTCGTTTCGATCCTACTGTGGATAAACACCGGATATTGTGACTTTGTTTACAATAAATAAATTCGGTTGTATTATATTTTAAATCTGCTTCCGCTGTGCATTATTATATTGTGTTGTTTGACTATTACGTTGCCAACCACGTCACGATACTCCCCCACCGGGCCCACCGGTGACACGTGGAAATCGGGGTGTGACAACTTGGTTCTCGCGGTTCTCATAACTCGTGGTGGTTCTCATTCTAGCGGCCCCTATATATATATATATATAAGGGTAAGATCAAATAAAAAGTTTATTTTGTCTAAGTAGGATGTGAAAGTATCTTAACCAATCATTTTTTAAATCAATGGTTAAGATGAAAATGTAGGAAAAAAAATGAGTGTAAGGGTATCTTGAGAAAATCTTATTATTGACTTTCACTCTCCACATGCAAGGCATATGCATATTCAACCCTCATTTTGTAAACGTTCAAAATTTTTTTATATGACATTATTTTTACATAAAAATTTTACCATAAAATCGAGGTTTTTTTTTCTCTTTAATTTGAGTACCATATTGCTATATAAAATATGACGACTAAAAAAACCTACAAAAATGTGTTCTATTTCTATGTTGTATAACATTTTTATGCTAGATTTTTGTACTATACTTTTATGCTAAATTTTTTGTGTTGAATTTTTTTATCTTTGAACTTTTTTTCCTCAATTTTTTGTGCTGTATTTTTTGTACTATATTTTTTGTGCTAAATTTTTTCGTGCTATATTTTTTTGTACCATATTTTTGTGCTATTTTTTTTACTATATTTTTTGTGCTATATTTTTTCGTACTGGATTTTTTGTGCTAGATTTTTTATACTAGATTTTTTTGATGTATTTTTTAGAAAACAAAAAGGGTGTCACATGTGATTTTCACACTCCTATTTATAAGGACTAAAATGTTTTAGTAACAGAATGTCCTTCATTTCTACTTATAAGGAGTGTCATATGTCATCATCACAATCCTTTTTAGACTACTTAGGAAAAATCAATTTTTTAGTAGATCCTTCCCCAATATATATATATATATATATATAGGGAGGGGCTCATGCGAGAACCACCCTTATTGTGAGAACCATGAGAACCAATGTGAACACAACCTAAAATAGCTAAAAAAACCTAAAAAAACCTAACCCCCACCCCCCACCCCCAAAAAAAACCTAACCCCCCCCCCCCCCCCAAAAAAAACCTAAACCCCCCCCCCCCCCCAAGCTAAAAAAAACCTAACCCCACCCCCCCCCCTTAAAAAAAAAAAACCTAAACCCCCCTCCCCCACCCCCCCAAAAACCTAAACCCCCCCCCCCCCCCCACCCCCCCAAGCTAAAATGCTAAAAACTAAACCCCCAAAAAACCTAAAAAAATCTAAAAAAAAAAAAATCCAAAATTTTTTTTTTGATTTTTTTAATATTTTTTAGGTTAAAATCGCTACTTTTCGAAGCAAAAAAAAAAAAAAAAAAATTAAAAAAAAAAAAATTTTTTTTTGGGTTCGAAAAGTAGCGATTTTAACCTAAAAAATATTAAAAAAATCAAAAAAATTTTTTTGTGTGATTTTTAGCTATTTTTAGGCATTTTTGGTGTGTTCACATTGGTTCTCGCGGTTCTCGCAATAAGAGGTGGTTCTCGCATGATCTTCTCCCTATATATATATATGCAATCAGATTTTAATAATGTGTAGACATTTAAGGGATGCCAATTCAAATCTTGCCTCTTGAATTTTTTTTCCTTTTTTTTAAATGTTACATTTAGCATCCTGAACTTTAAACTTTTTTTATTTCTCTTTCTTAAGTCAATTTACATTGCTACCCTGAACTTTAAAAAAATTACTCTATAGTTTCTAGAACTTTAATAAAAACTTATTTTCTTTGATGAACAAATCTACGTCTTGGTATAACTTTTGTTCCCAAGCTGATGTTGTTTGTAGTAATGTGCAAGTAATCGTAACCAAGAACGAATCGATATAGTGAGCGACGCAACGCGCACAGGTTATAAAACTAGTCCAATTTCATTTTCGATCACCATCTTATCCAATCATACGTAGGCTAACACTATCTTAAACACGATACATGGAATGTGTTATTGATTTTATTAAATTCATTAGGCAATTACAAGTAGTATGCCCCATTTCTAACTCGCGATACTTTAACGGGCACAAACATCCACTATTTTCGAAGTTGAATCACACCTTTCCATGAGAAGACGACATTCCACCATCTCCAACTTGGAATTGACTCAACCATCTTCTTTTGTTAGCATAAGACTTTTCTCTAACATAAACGGCTTCAAGATGTGCATGAATTTAGTCGAATATCGTTTTGAGTGGTAGCAATCACAATTTCTCTACTAAGAAGTTCATGTTGACATACTTCACCCAACATATTGGAAACTAACACTTCCTACCGAACATCATCAATAAGGCGTCCTACCAAAATGGTTGTTGTTATTCCCGATAACTTTGCCAAAGGCAAATACGTATTTAAGCGGCCCACGAAATCAATAATGCACGCACTCAACGTATCTTTGAGTGTATGTATTGTGCATTCACTTTTATCAAAAGTCTTAGGGTGATACTCGATGCTACAAAAAAGTTTGGTGCTTAACTTCTTGAATATTCACTAACACTAACAAGTAAACATGTGTTTTAATCCGACACAATCAACAATGGAACTCCGTATTGACACCACTTCCCTCAAGTAGACATGATAAGAAAAACTAGCAATTGTAAGCCGGTCTCAAGTTTTACGAACGAAAAAGCTAAACGGTCCCCAAATAGGATTACCCACAAATGTTATTTTTAGCACCGCAATTTAAGTGGGAATCGATTGCAATTTGCAAATACCCACTCTTGTATTAAGAATCGGTTTTAGAATTAACAGCCGTCTTAACCTAAGAAATAAGCCTGGCTTATGTTAGGTAGTTTCTAAGGCCACACGGGGCGGTCCCGTGATGGCATTGTACAACGCGTTGAATGGCCACGGAACACCGCCGCCGGTGCTTTCTATCACTCGTGGAAGTATAACGAGTTATGGTGGTCACGCGTTGAACTTTGAGTTTTGATAGGGTATGACTTGTACATTGTGCATTAATACTTGTAAATTGGAATCCCCATCACTAGTGATACCACCCCCACTACATTTCTATCACTATCACTAGAATATTGGGTGCTGACATGGCATGATTTGATTGGGTGCTCTCATAACTAGAACCCATCACTAGTAAACCACCCCTACCCCTAAGAAAGCCGGTCAGTGTGAAAGCTTCCAGAACATCATAAATGACCAAACAAAGTCAACAAAATATCCGACATCGATCCCCACGTGCCACCACCTCCTCCTGCCGGAAAAGTCAATAATTTGACCAATGACCAACCATCCAATCCCTTTAAAATTCATCAATATATCACCATATAATTCCTTGCGTTTTTAGTACGGTTCAAGTGGAACAATGTCAGGATCCAATAACCCATGGCTACAGTTCCACCAAAACAATCAGCCACCGACGGTGCAAACCACTGATCATGTGACCCCAGTGGTCACCTCACCCAACCCTAACCCTAACCCTAGTGGCTCGAATCACCTCAACCGAGTTACGCGACCCACCATCGCCCGTAAACGGTCCCGGGCTTCCCGGAAAACTCCGACCACCTTACTCAACACTGATACTACCAACTTTCGTGCCATGGTTCAACGGTTCACCGGTGGTGGCGGCGACGACAGTTCCGTACCGTTTCCGGTTAGTTCAGCTCATCAGGTTTTAAATACTTACAACACTACTTCTACTGGATTCAGTGAGGGTATGCGTCTCAATGAAAGCCATAACATGGGGTTCCGGCTACCGAACAACCAGCCGTATTTTACGATGATGGGGGACTCCGGTGGAGCTACTGCTGCTTATGATGATGATAATAATAATAATCAACATATGGGGTTTAAACAGACAGGGTCTTTTGACTGGTAAGAAGATGTATTATAAAATGTTTTGAAACTGTCATTAGCAAAATAAAAATCTTAGGGTTTCGATGTTTGGTATTTGACTTCTTATGGACTGCTTTAGTTTACTGGATTCGTATAGTTGGAGGGTAGATTAACAGATGTAAATTTCCTTGTATTGATGATCATATATGTGTTTAGTGTTTTATTACTAAGTGTGTTGATTTGTTTCATTAAAATAGTTTTGAGATGTGTATGAGAGCCTTCTATATAGAATGAGTCTAAGGGTTTCTGTGTGTGATGCACAGCATCCTAGAGGTGTTAATGATGTAGCCATGTAGGCGGTTGCTGCTGCTTGGGTGACAATAACGATGTAGACAAGTGATGCGTTGAGGCATCGATGAGTCTAAAGATGGAGGTAGTTGTTGCGTCGAGGTCACAACGAATCTAAAGATGTAAATAGCTTTATATTGTATGGCACAATTAAGTTTGTTAATTTACATATTTGTATAATACGAGATGGTTTCTCATAATTGTTTACTGTTTAGATTTCGGTTATAAAAAATAGTTTGATTAAGCTTCATTTTTAGACATTTCTTAATTAGGCAAGATTAATTTAACATCAAAAATAGTCAAAATTTTACCACTGGTTCATGTTTTTCTAACATCAAAAATAGTCAAAATTAAACATTTAAACAAGAGAATAGCATTTTGGCCATTCCTTGAGCACCCAATGTGAGTCAATTTCATATTATCATACACATATAAAATTTTATCCTACATGTATCCAACACATCAAATTATATACTATATATGACGAAATTTATACTACACAACTCGTAATTTATCATACACACATCGTAATTTATTCTACACTTTATCGTACACAAATCATATCTGATCCTACACACCTTGTAATTTATTCTATACAACTCGTAAAAATTGTTAAACACTTCGTAATTTATCCTACACTCTAGATTATTTTTTTTTACATATATATTTTGAAAGTAATTACAAATTTCATGTAGTTAGCTATTAAAAAGAACACTACAAAGTTAATGATCTATATAAGTTACCAGTATACCCTTGTAATAACGTGAAAATACAAATATTAAATGAAACATTATTATTGATTGAAATTTCATTTGAAGTCTCCACTATATTTGTACACACATAATCAACCAAAATTTCACGAAGAGTGTTACTTGTTTCCCGATTGTGTTAAGTAAAGAAGATTACCTTCTTTCTATTGGTAATCAATTTCCACAAAAGACGATTGGATATCGTTTTCATTGTACTGGAAAGTTGTGTAACCTTAGTCTTCTAGAAAACATATTATGTAATATGACACACATGTACATTACATTTCTTAAATTCTTTCCATCGCTGTTCATATTTGTGTTGGGATGTTGCAATATATGGTAGCATTGCTTGAGAATACTGAATGCCTGTTCGATATCTTTTCTAGCTGTTTTTTTGAGTTTCTATGATTTCTTGTTGTTTCCCATAATGTGACATGTATACGATTTGACAAATACAACATTTGTAAATACTATGTCATGAAGTTTTTTTCAAACATCCATCCAAAGTGTAGGTGCAGGTGTCGTATGCCATTATAAGGATTTCATATGTACACTTTTGTAAAGCAGTAAAACCACATCTACCTTTTATATCCCAGTTTTGTCTAAAAACCACACATATCTCTCAAAATCAACGACTATTCATATGAACAATTCTTGGATCATATGAAAACGACGCCTAAATTTATAACATAATATAGAGAGTTATTGGAACTTCACAATCCCTAATAATATAAGTTCTTCTGTTTTTCGACATAAACTTTCAACTTTTTGTATTAATGAAAACGACGCCTAAATTTATAACATAATATAGAGAGTTATTGGAACTTCACAATCCCTAATAATAGAAGTTCTTCTGTTTTTCGACATAAACTTTCAACTTTTTGTATTAAAGTTTGGGCCACCCTAACGGTTGTTATGATAATAACTTCATCGGTCTTGGAGGATGATGACAATGAAGATGAATCCATTATTTAGGTTTAGTTTTGTTGATTAATTTTGTTATAGTTTGGCTTTTTGGTTGACCCTATCCTTTAGCATTGTAAATTATAAATTAGCAATATGTTGGGATAATTAACAAGATACATTTATCAACCAAAGTATTTAATTAAACAAAAAAAAAAAGATAACCTACTCTCATTACCTTTCTCTCCATTTCACCATTATTATTGATCCACTATTTAATTACGAATACAAGAGGAATAACCCTTTTTTCTTCTGAAATTTGATTTAAAAAGTTTATTGGAATATATTGCTGGTATGTCTTTTGATCTGGTCGGGTTTCCGATTAGCATTCCCACTCCTTTTTGATGCTTTATTCTACCAATGAAAGAACCAATGTTCATCACAAAATGAGTGGTTATTCAGAATATTGTACTAGAAATTGTTAAAACGAAAAATAACTAACTATTTTAATTTTTAGTAAGCTAGAGGACAAAAAATGAATTCACTCATCAATAATCATCAAGTTTGAAAAACGTTATTTTTTTGGTTAAATTTATGTATACATAATCATCATACTACATAAGCGAACTCAAACGACTTCAAAAAATTTTATATTCAGGTTTCAAATGTATAGAACATGAACCTTTTTCCTGCTATTTTGAGAAAATAAACTTTGTTTAATCATATTATTAAAATAGCTAATTACTCAAATGCTACATGTTTTTTTAATGAAAATGATTAGATACTCTTAAATTACATCAAAAACTTCTACCGAGCGAACTTGCCCCGTATAGACACTTAAATGCTACATGTGGTAAGATCTTATTATACAAGGCTGTCTTTGAGGGGGTGCGGGGTGGGCAACGGCACGGGGCCCAAATCTTTTTTATTTTTTTATAAAATTTACATTGTATAAGCTAGAATATATATATATATATATATAGGGAGGGGCTCATGCGAGAACCACCCTTATTGTGAGAACCAATGTGAACACAACCTAAAATAGCTAAAAAAACCTAAAAAAAACTAACCCCCACCCCCAAAAAACCAAAACCCCCCCAAAAAAAAACCTAAACCCCCCCTCAAGCTAAATGCTAAAAAAAAACCTAACCCCACCCCCACCCCCCAAAAAACCTAAACCCCCCTCCCCCACCCCCCAAAAACCTAAACCCCCCACCCCCAAGCTAAAATGCTAAAAACTAAACCCCCAAAAAACCTAAAAAAATCTAAAAAAAAAAAATCTAAAATTTTTTTTTGAATTTTTTATGTTAAAATCGCTACTTTTCGAAGCAAAAAAAAAAAAAAAAATTTAAAAAAAAAAAAAAATATTAAAATTTTTTTTTGTTCAAAAAGTAGCGATTTTTTTAAAAAAAATATTAAAAAAATTCAAAAAAAAATTTTTGTGTGATTTTTAGCTATTTTTAGACATTTTTTGTGTGTTCACATTAGTTCTCGCGGTTCTCACAATAAGAGGTGGTTCTCGCATGATCTTCTCCCTATATATATATATATATATATATATATATATATATATATATATATTGAATCGAAAGATAACACAAACAAGCTCTTGTCAGGGTGGTTATTGCCTTGCTTAGACAACAAGGGCGTCTCCAAATTCTCTGTTTTAGTTTCATTTTTTTAGTTTTTTTTAGCAATATATGATATTTAATGGCTAATTTTGTTAACAACATCTTTTCCTTTAATTAATAAATTACTAACTACATTTAGCTAAAAATAAGTATTTAAATTACTTTCACATAAATGTTAGTGATTAAATAATTGATGAGTTTATAATACATGAAAATTTGCGAATATGGCCCAAAATTTTTATCTCGCACATAGCCAATTTTTTTTTTTTATTATTTTTCAAGAAGCCCATGTTATCAGGGGCGGATCTTAGTGGAGCCGTGGCAGGGCCACGACCCTGGCAAGTTTTTCGGCCGTAGTGCTAATTTTCCGCATTTCGATCGAAATTTTGTATATATACTATGTTCGGCCCTGGCAAGTTTTTCGGCCACAGTGCTAATTTTAGTGCCCGTGTCTTTCGGCCCTGGCAGGTTCAGCGGGCAAGATCCGCCACTGCCTGTTATTATACGTTTGCTCCAACCTTTATAAAATTACACGTATATTTCATTGAGTCCACTATGACACTAAGGATCCTTGAAGTGTATGCCAATTAGTTATTGACTTTATGAAGTTAAATGTTGTAAACTGATTGAAATACCCTTTATTGTTAAAAGGAATAAATAAATTTAGTAGTTAAAATAATTAACAAGTTATAAATTTTGGGACCCAAACATACATAAAACAAAATTATAGTAATAAATAAAGTAATTGAGAGTAAAATATATATTTTTTGTCATGTGTATACTAAATGTCAGATACAGTTCTTAAACTAAGGAAATATCATCAGTTATCCTTTATGCTCAAACTAGTATTGTATCTGCTGGCTACGTCACACGAGCAACTTATTTGTACTTAAATTGTTGTCGCTAAACGTTAACTTGTGTTCACATTAATATGACGGGAATTTTACAACTTAAGAAAATACAAAGTAATATATTACGTTTCATAATAACCGTATTAGTTGTCAAAGACAAAATGTACAAGATTGTTGTTATATATTAATACGATAAGAAATATAGGTAAAGAGTACTGTACAATATTGCTTATCGTACATTACGTACGCTTCAATCTCAACCGTCAGATCATCTTCCCGCATTTTAAAATCGCATGTTTTTTTTATAACAATTTCGCATGTGATAATTTTTGATGAATTCGCATGTTGTTTTTGTGTACCAATTTCGCATGTGATAATTTTGATGAAACAACATGTTGTTTTTTTATAACAATTTCGCATGTGATAATTTTTGATGAATTCACATGTTGTTTTTTTGTACCAATTTCGCATGTGATAATTTTGATGAAATAGCATGTTGTTTTTTTGTAACAATTTCGCATATGGTAATTTTGATGAAATCGCATGTTAAAAAACCAACATGCGAAATTGTTACAAAAAAACAACATGCGAATTCAATGTTGGAAGATGATCGGACGGCTGAGATTGTAGCGTACGTAATGTACGATAAGGGCATTTGTACGTTAACCTAACCCAAGAAATATATAACCAAAAAACATACAAACTGTCACACCTTGATATTTCCACATTTTACCGGCGGCCCGACGGGGAGTATCGTGACGTAGTTGATATCATCATAGTCAAACATACACAGATTATAGCACAGCGGAAGTCTTGGAATATAAAATATTATTACAAACTCAATTGTCAGAAAATACAGAAATGATAATTTCATACGAGCTTTTAATATTAAATCCACAGGCGGATCTAAAACAAATACACAACATGTTCAACAGACATAAGGCATTACGGACTTGCAAGATCCTCTACTTAACGCCTAGAAGCTTCCAGCCAATTACGAGTAGTACATGTCACTTAGTCTTTTAAAAATACGTCAGTTTATACTGTTAAATACAATTAACCGACTCTTTTGAGAAGATTCTGAAAAATGATTTAAATGCACAGGGCACAAATATTCTTTTATAACTTGGGACAATTATATAACAATAATCTTGTATCAGATTCATATGTTTGTCATACATTTAGGGCCCGGGATAAACGCAGGGACAAGATTAACCAACAAACCACTAATATAATCCCACGGCGGGTTACCCCAACAAGTGAGTATATCTTTTACATACGCAACTGTCAGGTGTATGCCTACACCCCGTGCTTAAGTTGTGGCCATTTCCAATTTAAATGAGCCGAGGATATCCAGGACACGGTCGTTAACCCCCAATGTTTATTGTTATCAAGCAATACTGATTAAAACAGGATTATGCCATTTAACCATATTCGATTAAATGATTTTTACACCCGACCAAGCGGTAATATTTTACCGTATCCCAAGCCCGTATAAGGGAAAATAAATTAAAAGTATTTACCTGAGCTTTTAAATGAAAGATTTATCTACTCAGCCGTACATTGTACTCAAACTAGTGCAGTTAGCTTTTACCGGGGCTCCTAATCTGCAACGAAGGTTTTATTAACCTATTAGATTACTAACGGGTCTTATTTAAGTTGTAAACTGTCACACCCCGATATTTCCACGTATTACCGGTGGGCCTGGTGGGGAGTATCGTGACGTAGTTGATATCATCGTAGTCAAATAATCACAGTTCAATGCACAGCGGAAGTCTAAAGTAAAATATATTACAAACCGAGTGAAAGTATCATAAATATTACAAACGGAATGTAAGAGGATCCACAGGCGGATCTTAAAATAGAAATATAGACACTGTTCAACATAATTTAGACGTTTAGAACTTGCAAGATTCCCTATTAACGCCCTGAGCTCCCAGCCAATTTACGTACAATACCTGTCACTTAACCTTTTTGGAAAATACGTCAGTTTACACTGGTAAATACAATTAACTGACTCTTTTGAAAATCTTTATGAAAATTGATTTAAATGCACAAGGCACAAAAATTCTTTTATAACTTGGGACAATTATATTAATAACAATCTTGTATCAGATTTACATGTTTGTCCAACATTTAGGGCCGGCGATTATACAAATCGATCAAGATTAATCGACACACCACAAATATAACTCACAAGAAGTTACCTCACGAGTGAGTATATCTTTTACATACGCAACAAGAGGTCTTATGCCTACACCTTGTGCTTAAGTTATGGCCATTTACACTTTTTAAATGAGCCAAGGATATCCAGGACACGGTCATTAACCCCCAATGTTATTTGTTATCAATCAATACTTATTAAAACGGGAGTATGCAATTTAATCATCTCCGATTAAAAGGTTTCTACACCCGACCAAGCGGTATTTTTATAATACCGTATCCCAAGCCCGTATAACGGAAAATAAGTTAAAAGTATTTACCTGAGCTAAAATGAAATATTATTCTCAGCCGTATATTCAAATCAGCAAGCACAAGTACCTTTACTGGGGCTCTCAATCTGGAATGAAGGTTTTATTAACCTATTAGATTCCAAACGGGTCTTACTTAAGTTTAAACTTAGACCGGTTAGTTTTAACGAAAGGTTTACGGTTCAAAACGCAAGATTAAGCGAAGACCGGATTAGAATGTGATTTAGACCCGACAAGTATGGAGACTTGTATAATATGGGTAAACTAAACACATTCCGAATTTTGAAGTGAAAATGATAAGGTTTGACCCGTTTCGGTTAATTCATGTAAACTAGTTACATAAACCATACCGAACGCGTAAGATGCATAACGGGTAACCAAATGAGTCATGAACATGTTTCACAAGTTAATATGCCTTAAATATGTTGTGATATCAGTAGGATACCTTCCATTATGCCCAAAACGAATTTAAAATCAATTTAAACCCCGTAGGGGTATTTTGGTCATTTTATAGTTTATAAAAGAGGTTTAAATAGCAACCTGAGGTTCTGGTTTAAAATCACCAGTAAAAAAATTTATTTTATCAAGTCATGTTAGTAAGATATCTCACATATGTGAAATTTATCATTCATGGCCAAACTATGCACTGTAGGGGCATTTTGGTCATTTCACATATGCTTTAAGGGTTAATTTTGGAAATATGAGTTCAAAACTTTTATTTACTGTTAAAGTATAAAAAATTATTCATAACATCAGTAGGTATCAAGCTTTAGATGCCTAATATGATTTTAAACCATACTATGCGCCTAAATCGTATAAAAGTCGGTATTTGACGATATTCGGTTTAAATAGGGAAATCTAATATTTTGACCAGCCTTTATAGTTTAAAATAACTTATTTATTATATAAAATCAATAGAAAAAGGGTTGACATGTAAAGGATGTATAAAAACTCATTTTATTAGCAAAAAAGGGCGTTATCGTCAATTACCGAGCCTATGCGAGAACTCTATGTTATGATCATCTTAAAATTTAATAAAAATTTCCAAAAATACCAAAATATTATATTACATCTGTAGGTAAAAGGTTTAATGTCAAAATTTGAGTTTAAATGGGATTTATATCAAATATGCCGTTTAATTAATAAAAAGACCTTCATTTACGATATCAAGCATAACTCTTATTTTAGACCATAAACTGATGTCAAACTTTTAGGACATACTTAAATATTAGTAATAAAGGTTTTTGTCCTCTCACATTTTCAAAAATCTCGTTTTAATATCAAAAGGGCATTATGGTCAACATTTAAGCAATTAATGGAAACATGCAATGAACTAGGATTTCTATGGAACCAAGTTGTATAACCTCAGAGGGTTATACTAACCTATATTATGGTCCTAAAGGAATCCTAAGGCATAACTAAACTAAGCTAAATCGGATCAGAACTGAAAGTCAAAGCAAAAGTCAACTTTTGCGACTTTCGGTTCCGAACCGAGCCTAAACTTAGAATTGTCGGGTTGAACAAGCCTAGACATGTTCAATTAATATTTACCAAGTTATTAAAGTGACAAAACTGATTTTATTGCCTTTACATCATTAGTTATGTATTTTATTTAAAAACTGACTCGTTGACTTTTTATTTTAATTACTTTGACCTGACAATTAACTAAGCAAACGTGGTAATTAGGAGGTGCCCTTTTGAGGGTTTAACACCTACCTAATTACGATCACGTAGCCATGTTCGTTGCGAACAATGGGTCGATTATTTAAAAGTCAAAGCGTTTATCGCAAACGCTTGACTTTTCGGCTTTAAGAGCCAAACAATTGAATTAAGCACGAAAAGAACACTTACGAGTGGTCCTTAGGATTGAAGGAGGTTCCCAAGTTGGTTAGGATCCTCTCAAATCAGAGAGCAAGAGCAGAAATGCAATGAAGGTGTGAAATGAACAAGTGAAACCCACCTCTATATATAGTTTTCGGGAAGCCACAGATGATTGCCAAGTGTCGGAAGGGATAACAAGATTAAAACAAGTGTAATGTGGTTTTACAAATCAGGTAGCAAGCCCCTAGATTGAGTTATGTGAGTATGGAAACCAGATTTGGCAAAAACCAGCAACAACACAAGAATTCGGATGCTGTGCAGTCTTCACGGCCCGTGTAAGAAGCCCAGGTGGCTTACGCGGCCCGCCTAGCATCCGACCCAGATCAAAAGTTTGGCAGAATGTACATAATCAGTCCCTGCACATGTTAAAAGCCATTTCTGACACTTTTAAGGCCCGTTAAGCCATTTTCAAGGCTCTACAAAGATGCCTAAACATAGGGAACATAAAACATGCTCAAAAATATTTCGGATGTCGGTTCGTTTGGTCGTACGGTTGCGTTGTTTGGCTAATTACGACGAAACACGAACGGACGCGAAAAACGATCCAAAATACGTGACGAATGGAATTTTATCATGCCAATCACTAAAAAAAATATTTTAATGATTACATAAATTTTTGGATGTCCGGATATATTCAGAACGTAAGATATGCACGAAAATGCAAACTTATGCACTTTTTGACGCTTTTAGTCCCTGTTGATCAAATAAGTTTATTTTTGCGCACCAAACACATCAAAGCCTATTTCTAAGCTACATAAAGGATATTTAGGGCATGTTTAACTTATGATCATATTCTGGAAGGTTCGATACCATACGAATCGGTAAACTTTTGCAGATTGACGCAAATAGTCCCTCTAATGCGCAAACTTGCGCATATCATCGTTTAATAGCATCGAAGCCCTATCTAATCCATATTAGGCATTCTTGAGAGTATTATAAAACATCATAATGATTCAGGTTCGTAGAAAGGTCATTCAGATGTATAATTAAACATATTGACGCTTTTAACCCCTTAAACTTGCAAAGTTGCGCGTAACGTCACTTAAAGGCATAAAAGCCTTAGACGGCCAATACTTGGCATTCCTGAGAGTATAATAATTGACATGAAGCTCCCAGTTTGTTAAAAGGTCACTCAGAGATAAGAATTAACATGTTGACGCTTTTAACCCTCCATCGCGCAAACTTTCAATTAATTACGCAAACGGCTACACTCGATCAACAAGTGGCTCATTTGTGAATATGATTACCATGTAACATTATTCAGAGGCTTATGTTAAGCATGCTATCACTTACAGTCCTTTTATAATCAAAGTTTTTGATTTTTCGCAAAATTAGTCCTTCATAGTCCACGTTTGACTTCATTAGGGTTTATTACACTTGTCAATACATCATTGGACGTGATTTTACGAGGTGTTACATCCTCACCCCCTTAAAAGAAATCTCAACCTTGAGATTTGCTAAAATAATGGAAGTACTTTCTGACGTATTATGGACTTAACCTCCATAACATATTTGGGGCCTCTCCAAGCACCCAAGGTGACCTTTATAATAGGTACATGTATCCTTTTGGAGCTTCTTAACCTGTCGATCCGTAATTGATATGGTTTCTTATTATATTATAAATCTGCATATCATTATGTGATAATGCTTCTCGACTTATCGGTGAAACATATCCATAAATCACTAGTGTGGGTCACATTGATTTTCATCAAGCTTCTCAGGTAAGTTTTAGCTTATAAGCTACTTGATCTTGATATATTCGATTTCCTCGAATGATTCTATACATTAAGAGCTTAACTTATCCTGATAAATTAAAATTCAGCACACCCTTCTTAGGGTGATACCTTCAATTGGGCCTTATTCCTTATTGTCACACCCCAACCGATGGCGGAATCATCGGGGCGCGGCACTGAGCGAAACAGATTGTCCAGAAGTTTCCACAACAATTATCAAAACTATTCAATTTAACTAATACGTCCCATACCGTATCTCAAACAGTCAAATTACAGACAAACATCAAGATAAATATTCTATTTCGACAACTCAGATTTAAATAAGTAGCAATTGTTTATCTGCTTCTAGAGACCCCTAGTTCGTTATCCACAGACAACTATTTGTTGGGCACTAAAGCTTTATTCTTGCTTCAATTTCCTATCACATGTGCATCCTAAGCACTTGTCACATACGTTAAAATAAAAGTCAATACATATAATGTAAAGGTGAGCACACAAGTTTGATAATAGCATATAGAGTTCGAATTCGTTTACGCATAACCAGCACGTACACATAGTGAAATGAAGCACGTTAGTTATCGACATAGATCCATCGATACCAATGACTGCGGGTTGACTGCCTGAGGCAGTTCGCAATACATGATTACTACCGTAATCCATGCAAGTAGAAGATCCTTAATGTCACACCCCGACCACGTGAGACAACGAAACGTGGCAGAAACATCGGGGAGTGTTGTAACAGAATTAATTGTTTCAAATCCATGGCAATTGAAGTTTCGTTTTATTAATCAAACATGAAAGTTTACATTGTTTTAAACAAGAACCAAATAGTACATAACATAAATTAACTAGTTCTTGTCTCGTTTTAAGTTACTAAGGCACAGGTCCGCCTAAGTATGTCTTGATAAGTCCTATGCATCATCTCCTGAAAACACATGTGAAAATAGGTACGTCAGCATAAAAATGCCTGTGAGATACATAGGTTTTGAGAAAATAGGATTCATGACTTATGTTTGAGAAAATGTTTAGTCATGAACCTTGTAATTTGCTTTGTCTTGTAAATCATTTGAAAAACGATAAGATCAGATGATATGTATAAATAAGAGAATAATGTATGGTTAAATGAATAACCATGTAAGATGAGTTTGTATAAGATAAGTTGTTTGTAAATCAATGTCTTGTGAAAAGTATGTTATTTGTATAAAATGTTATATGTCTCAAACTGAAATGATTTAAATAACGCTACGATATGTAATACCATACAAACACTTATATATAGGAAGTACCAGCGGCGTATCCACCATGCTTGTATCATATTACACACGCCTCGTTACTTAATCACTTACTCAAACCAGACTACCAAAGTAAAATGTTCATGTCTAATGTAAATCATGTAATGTGTATCCAAAATGTAAGCATGTGATGAATAACAAATGTACTAAGTATGCAACAAAAGACATACATAGCATAAAGTGTAATGTATAACAATGTACTAAGTACGCACACAATGGGCATACATGGCATAAAATGTAATGTAAAACAATGTACTAAGTACGCACACAATGGGCATACATAGCATGTAATGTAAGGCAATGTACTAAGTACGCACACAATGGGCATACATAGCATAAAATGTAATGTAAAGCAACGTACTAAGTACGCACACAATGGGCATACATAACATGTAATGTAAGGCAATGTAATAAGTACGCACACAATGGGCATACATAGCATAAAATGTAATGTAAAGCAATGTACTAAGTACGCATACAATGGGCATACATAGCATGTAATGTAAGGTAATGTACTAAGTACGCACACAATGGGCATACATAGCATAAAATGTAATGTAAAACAATGTACTAAGTACGCACACAATGGGCATACATAGCATGTAATGTAAGGCAATGTACTGAGTACGCACACAATGGGCATACATAGCATAAAATGTAATGAAATCATGTACTATAAATGTACTAATGAACATAGCAGGTATATGTTGTGAAAGCATGAAAGTAACAAGTAGGCACATGTGTTCCACCCCAAAATGTTTGGAAAACAGTAAAAGAGGGGTCTATGTACTCACTTGAGATTGCTCAGAAGTCCTAAGATAACCACCAAGCAATGCTAGAGATCACAGAATCAAACAACACCTAATATAGGTAACTATGTTAATAAACCGGACCTATATTGGAGGATCGGATAGAATGAGGGCTCGTAAACCAAACGAGTATGGGAACTCATGTTGTATGGTTTAACAAGGCCTACATACTAAATGAAATCTAGCCTAAGTGCTTACGACCCATTACGACCATAAGGTATAACCTCGGAAGGTTATTCCTTATATACTATGGTCACCTAATGTATTTGGTCGGATCCTAATGATCGACCAAATGGGTCGGGTTCGAAAGTATAAGCGATTGTTTAGATCGCTTACCTTTACGACCCTATATAAGCACTAAACTAGAGAATTGAATAAGGTTACAATTAAGAATCGATACCCATTACCTAGGATTGATGATCTTTTTGATCAACTTCAAGGAGCTAGATACTTTTCTAAGATCGATTTACGCTCCGGATACCATCAATTGAAGGTACAAGAAGAAGACATACCTAAAACTACTTTCAGAACTAGGTATGGTCATTACGAGTTTACAGTCATGCCCTTCGGATTAACGAATGCACCTGCCGCATTCATGGACATGATGAATAGAATCTGTAAACCGCACTTGGATAAATTTGTAATTGTCTTCATCGACGATATACTTATTTATTCCAAAAATCAGGAAGAACATTGTCAGCACTTGCATGCACTCTTAACTTTGTTAAGAAAAGAAAAGCTTTATGCCAAATTCTTGAAATGTGAATTTTGGCTGCAAGAAGTGCAATTCCTAGGACACATGGTGAATCACGAAGGCATTCACGTAGATCCTGCTAAAATAGAAGCAATTACCAAATGGAAGGTTCCGCAATCCGCAATGGAAATTAGAAGTTTTATAGGTTTAGCCGGATATTATAGACGGTTTATTTAGGATTTTTCCAAGATAGCTGTACCATTAACTAAGCTAACCTGTAAAGCAGTTAAGTTTGAATGGGGACCTAAACAAGAAGAAGCCTTTAGGATCTTGAAGCAGAAGTTAACAAATGCCCTAATCCTAGCTTTACCAGAAGGAACTGAAGATTTTGAAGTTTACTGTGATGCTTCAAAACTAGGATTAGGATGCGTGCTAATGCAACGCAAGAAGGTAATTGCGTATGCTTCAAGGCAATTGAAAAAGCACGAGGAAAACTATACAACTCATGACTTAGAATTAGGAGCCGTAATTTTTGCCCTTAAAATTTGGAGACATTATCTGTACGGAAGTAAATTTACTGTCTATACAGACCATAAAAGTTTAAGATATATATTTGGGCAAAAAGAGTTAAACATGAGGCAAAGGAGTTGGATGGAAATCCTAAGTGACTACGACTGTGATATTCAGTATCACGAAGGAAAGGCAAATGTAGTTGCAGATGCCTTAAGGTAAGTACCAAGAGAAACAACGACGAGTTCGTGCTCTTAGATTAAATCTACAATTAGATTTAATGGAACAACTAAAGCATTTTCAAGAAACAGCAATCAAGGATGATGCTGAAGGAATGAAAGGACGAACAAAAGAATTAGAACAAGGAGTTGATGGAATTTGGAGATTCCACAAAAGCAGAATTTGGGTACCTAAGCAGAGAGAATTAAGAAATAAGATTTTAGAAGAAGCTCATAAATCTAAGTATACCATGCACCCTGGAAACAATAAAATGTACCAAGATTTAAAGAATAATTTCTGGTGGATAGGAATGAAAAAGGACATAGCTAGATATGTTTCTAAATGTCTTACTTGTTCAAAAGTTAAGGTAGAACACCATAAACCTTCTGGTCTACTACAACAATTAGAAATGCCTATATGGAAATGGGAACTCATAACAATGGATTTTGTTACTAAGTTTCCCAAAACCAGAAAAGGTAATGATGTGATTTGGGTAATTGTGGATCGATTAACCAAATCAGCTCACTTTCTACCTATGAAAGAAACCTTTAGCATGGAAAAGTTGGCAAAATTGTATGTAGATGAAGTAGTATCCTTACATGGAGTTCCACTCTCCATTGTATCAGATAGAGATAGTCGTTTCACTTCCCATTTCTGGACTAGTTTCCAGGAAGCAATGGGAACTCGACTAAATTTGAGTACTGCGTATCATCCACAAACAGACGGGCTAAGTGAAAGGACGATCCAAACCCTAGAAGACATGCTTCGAGCATGTGTAATAGATTTTGGTGGAAATTGGGACGACCACTTACCCTTAATTGAATTCTCCTATAACAATAGTTATCATGCAAGCATCGAAACTGCCCCATTTGAAGCAGTGTACGGACGAAAGTGCAGAACTTCAGTTTGTTGGGCAGAAATAGGAGAAAGTCAATTATCAGCTCCCGAAATAGTACAAGAAACCACTGATAAGATCACCCAAATCAAGGAAAGGTTAAAGACGGCTCGAGATCGCCAGAAAAGTAATGCAGACAATAGAAGGAAGCCGTTGGAATTCCAAGTGGGAGATAAAGTACTCTTAAAAGTTTCTCCTTGGAAAGGAGTTGTTAGATTCGGTAAGAAAGGAAAGTTAAGTCCAAGGTACGTAGGACCATTCCCAGTGATACAACGTATAGGACCAGTTGCTTATCGTTTACAACTACCAGAAGAATTGGCCGGAGTACATGACATATTTCATGTATCCAATCTCAAGAAATGTTTATCTGACGAGTCCCTGGAAGTACCTCTTCAAGATATAGAGGTAAATGAAAAACTAAAGTTTGTTGAAAAGCCATTACAAATAGAAGATAGAAAGATCAAGTTTCTCAAGCACAAACGACTAGTGTTGGTCAAAGTCAAGTGGGATTCAAAACGAGGACCCGAATACACTTGGGAGCTGGAATCAGAAATGAAGCGAAAGTATCCTCACTTATTCCAGTAAATCTCGAGGACGAGATTTTTATTAAGGTGGGGAGGATGTAAATCCTCTCACCAAAACTATTATTTATTATTATATTTAATTCAATAGGAAACCCTAATTAAACACCCAAGTGATTCTTCACAAACCCTGAAATTTTCAGAACAATCAGAATCAGGATCAGGGCCCCTAAAACTCAGGGGGGGTATTCCCTAGTTACGATTATCCACTTAATTTGCTGTCAAAAACGAATTTTATCATTCCGTCGATTCAGCAAGGCTACAAACACACGGGGCTACCCTATGGTAGGTAGTGACCCCTCGCTCCACGCGACGCCCAAGGGGGTACCCCTCGCGTCACGCGAGGGGGTCAAAATTCAAGTATAAATAGAGGGGATTGGGACTTGAATTCTGGCACTTGAACGACGTAAAATTTCGTTTCGTACACTGAGATATTGTAGAAACAGTCCAAAAACACACACGAATCACGAATCGCTGCTGCAAAACAGGGTAATAACTCGATCGCTGCTACGATTCAATGTCCGATCGATTAAACTATCCAATGGATGTTTAAGTGTTGCCCACATTAGGGTTTATGCTTTGTCATTCGTCGTTAAATCGATGGATGTTTAAGTATCGCACTTTGTCATTCGTTGTGAAGGTTTAATCTCGTGAGTTATCGTAAATGTTGTATTAGTTACTAACCTAGTTCGTGTGTATGTTATTTAATTTAGGTCAAAAGGCTAATCAGTAGGCTAAGCTCTGTCCATATTAAATCTGCAAAGTGAGTCCTTCTCTTTTTATCAAATTTAATTTCAAAAGCATGTTTATATTCAAGGTTATAATTACAGGGATTAAGTCTTTGTAATCACCAAATTACAGCCGGTATGTGGGGTTTTGTATACATTACTTGATAACCGTCACCATTGGACAACGGGGTAGCCAAGGGGTGATATGACCATAGTCACAGACACCATTGGACTCAGAGGTTACCGATGGATAGTCGAGTGACAAATACTGTGGGTAGTTGGCTGATATATGGAAACATTGTAATCACTCTTAATACTGTAAATTATAACAAACACGTCGTTTTCATAAAAAGAATGATTCATCAGTATTTCCCGCTGACAAAACCTTTTTCAAACATGTTTCAGGTGACCTGTTGTGATCCAGGAAAAGTGCCGTGAAGCACTACAAGCTTAAGGAAGTGGCTCAATATAAAATAAAGAAACATGTTTTGTAAAATAAAGATTTCTCTGTGAAATCTTATGATTGTAAATTACCGGGGTTTTATCCCGAGTTGTGAAATAAAATAATCGGGAAATTATAGTTTTAAAAAGACCCTGAAGAAAACTTCCGTTGTCAACTCAATTAAATAAATACCACGGGATTTTCTGTCCCGCGGCTCCTGAAACGGGTCAAACCGGGTCGGGGGCCATGACATTAACGTGTTCCTCATTTTGTACACAAAACCCCAACATACCGGTAGTAATTGAAGAACTACAAAAACTCAATCACTGCTAATCACATTGTAAAATATTTAAGGTTTTGTGAAAACATTTTGCAAAAAGGTGGATTACTCACATTGCTACTTTAAACTTTTCTTGGTAGATTCCTGGTTATAATCTATTAATTAAACAATGCACGTGTGTTAGTATAATAACCCAATATTTACATTAGGAATACCCTCCCTGAGACAGAACTCCAACGACTATGTCGGGCAGAACCTCGATAGCCGTTACGGAACTCTAGATCAATCGGGCAGCGTATCTAATACGTAACCGGGGTTATAATACTTACAACGGGGCAGAACTTCGTTAGTTAGGGGTATAATACCCGATTATAGCTTTTATATTATAGAAATTCGAGAGAGAAAGAAAGTTTTGAGTGATTTCAAATGAACAGCCGATTGCATCTATTTATAGTGTCTGATTGACACTTCCTCGCGGCCCGCGTAAACAACATAAAGGTCCTTCGCGGCCCTCGACATAGGGAGTAGGGCCTAGCTGTGCTGATTCGTCGGATATAGCTTCGACATGAGCCTGCCACGTGGCAGCTCAGGGTGTCGTCTGATCTCCTAGCTGTCGCGCCCCGCGTAGCCAGAAGACATAGTCTTCGCAGCCCGCGAGCGACATTAAATTCTTGATTTTATTTTATTTTTAATTATATATAAAGGTATTTAGGGTTAAATATCGTATACGGGGCATATTTTTAATACATATATTAAATATATTAAAGGTGTTGGAAATATTTTGGAGGGTTGTTATATCCTCCCCACCTTGTTTTAGAACTCGTGCTCGGGGTCTACTAGAATAGGTGTGGGTATTTCTTCTGCATCTCTGATTCAAGCTCCCAAGTGTATTCTGGTCCTTTCTTGGAATTCCACTATACTTTGACTAGAACTAGTCTCTTGTGTTTGAGATTCTTGATTTTCCTGTCTTCAAGTTGTAGAGGCTTTTCTATGAACTTGAGCTTTTCATTTATCTCTATATCTTTAAGAGGTACCATTAATGTTTCGTCGGCTAAACACTTTTTGAGATTACATACGTGAAATACGTCATGTATTACTGCCATTTCCTCTGGCAGTTGTAGCTGATAAGCTACTAGTCCTATTCTTTTAATAATCTCAAAGGGTCCAACATACCTAGGGCTTAGCTTTCCCCTTTTGATGAATCTTACTACTCCTTTCCAAGGTGAAACTTTTAACAACACCTTGTCTCCTACCTGAAATTCCAATGGCTTTCGCATGTTATCAGCATAACTCTTTTGTAGATCGCGTGCTGTTTTCAGTCCTTCCTTGACTTGAATAATTTTGTCTGTTGTTTCTTGTACTATTTCTGGTCCAGATAATTGCTTTTCTCCAACTTCTGCCCAACAGACTGGAGTTCGGCACTTTCGTCCGTAAAGTGCTTCGAATGGTGAAGCATTGATACTGGTATGATAGTTGTTGTTGTAGGAAAATTCTATTAATGGTAAGTGATCGTCCCAATTTCCTCCGAAATCAATTACATAACCTCTAAGCATATCTTCCATGGCCTGAATCGTCCTTTCACTTTGTCCATCTGTTTGAGGATGATAAGCGGTGCTTAGATTTAGCTTGGTTCCCATTGCTTTTTGGAAACTTGTTCAAAAATGAGAGGTAAAACGGTTATTTCTATCAGAAACAATTGATAAAGGAATACCATGTAATGAAACTATTTCATTTACATATAATTTGGCTAACTGTTCCATACCGAATGTTTCCTTCATTGGTAGGAAATGAGCAGACTTGGTTAACCTATCTACAATCACCCAGATTGTATCATTACCTTTTCTGGTTTTGGGTAATTTGGTAACAAAGTCCATGGTTATCAATTCTCATTTCCATACAGGCATTTCCAATTGCTGTAACAAACCTAAGGGTTTCTGGTGTTCAGCTTTGACCTGTGAACATGTTAAACACTTGGCAACATAAGCTGCTATATCCTTTTTCGTTCCTATCCACCAGAAATTCCTTTTTAAATCCTGATACATTTTATCACTTCCAGGATGTATCGTATATTTAGACTTATGGGCTTCTTCTAATATTCTGTTACGTAGGTTTCCTAATTTAGGTATCCAAATTCTTTTCTGATGGAATCTCCAAATTCCATATGTTCCTTGTTCTAATTCTTTAATCATTCCTTTCAATTTCTCAGTATCAACCTTGATTACTGATTCATGTGCTTTTCTAATCTGTTCGTTTAAATCTATCTGCCGATTTAGTTTAAGAGAGCGTACTCTCTTTGAATTTTCGTGATACTTTCGACTTAAAGCATCGGCTACTACGTTAGCCTTTCCTGCATGATACTGGATATTCCAATCATAATCACTTAGTATCTCCATCCAGCGTCTTTGTCTTATATTTAACTCTTTTTTCCCAAAAACATATCTTAAACTCTTATGATCGGTGAAAATGGTAAACTTACTACCGTAAAGGTAATGTCTCCAAATTTTAAGGGCAAAAATTATAGCTCCTAATTCCAAATCATGGGTTGTATAATTTTCTTCACGATTCTTAAGTTGTCTAGAGGCGTAAGCTATAACCTTTTGGCGTTGCATCAACACACATCCATAACCTAACTTAGAAGCGTCACAATATACTTCAAACTCTTCCGTTCCTTCTGGTAACGCTAGTATGGGTGCGTTGGTTAATCTTTGCTTAAGAATTCTAACGGCTTCTTTTTGTTTTGGTCCCCTTTCAACCTTAACAGATTCAAAGGTTAATTTCATTAAGGGAATGGCTATTCTAGAAAAATCTCGAATAAATCTTTTATAATAACCGGCCAATCCTAGAAAACTTCTAACTTCTATTGGTGATTCAGGGGTTTTCCATTTAGTAATTGCCTCAATCTTGGTGGGATCCACATGAATTCCTTCATGATTTACTAAATGTCCAAGAAACTACACTTCTTTTAAACAAAATTTACATTTTGAAAATTTAGCATAAAGCTTTTCTTTTCTCAGCAAATTTAGAAGTGCATGCAGATGCGCTGCATGTTCCTCCTTACTTTTAGAATAAATTAAAATATCATCTATAAAGACAATTATGAATTTATCCAAATATGGCTTACATATTCGGTTCATCATGTCCATAAATGCGACTGGGGCATTGGTTAAACCAAAGGGCATGACAGTAAATTCATAATTGTTGATGCATACATCTGTCGACTTTTTATTGTATCGAGTCTTAGACTATATTGTGTAGATCAAAGCATGTTTTACAAGAAAGTAGCATGTTTAGGGTGTTTAATAGGCTGATTTCGCTCCTATGTCTAATTCCGCCCGAAATGTCATCGAGACACTTTCGAGCGGAATCACAACATGTTAATTCCGCTCCAATTGCTTCTGTGTCTTTATGAGCGGAATCAAGACCCTATATATAGGTCTCTATGAGCGAAATCAGGAAACAAGACCTTATATTCCATACCGAAGTGCTGCCGGTGTGAGATTTGATTGTAAACAACGTTAAATCAATACAATCAGTGTTTAAAGTGAAGAACTAGCTGTTTCTACCTTTGTTTCTTAGTTTCCGCCTCTGAAACGAAGTAAAACTCCTCTGAACGACTCATTCGGGTTCGTACACGATCCAATAAGTGGTATCAGAGCCAGTTGGAGGAGTTTCTGCAGTTTACAGCCTTATTTCATCGAGATTTCTATATTCTACACCTTTTTTCATCTATTCAGGACGTTTTCATGGTCAAAACCGGTTCAAATTTTTACATATTGTTTAAATATGGACATAGACAAACCCTTGAAAGTTTGAGACTAAAATTCACACTAAAATGGACAAAATGGACCCCCGAACTGATTCCGCTCGAACTGTTTAGTTCCTGATTCCGCTCCAAAATTGTCTGATTTCGCTCCAAACTGCTGATAGTTTCTGATTTCGCTCCAAGTTGCAGATTATTTTGATTTCGCTCCAGACAAACGAATCTCTTGATTTCGCTCCAAAATCAGTGGTGATTTCGCTCCTGAGCTACAAATTTCTGATTTCGCTCCTGTGTATATTGTGATTTCGCTCCAAATTACGTATTGGGTGATTTCGCTCCAGAAAGTTAAGGTGTTAATTTCGCTCAATTTTGAATTCTGCTATTTCGCTCCAAAGTAACTGTTTTGAAAAACGTGATACGAAATCATGAGTGAAGAGTTTTACAACGCGTTCGCTTCATCTTCGACTACTCCGGCTTCCATTGATCAAGCTATGAATTTGGAAAACGAGACAGGAACTTCTCAAAAACCCCCGAAACTAATGAGTATCGAAGAGTACTATGGGTGGAAAGACAGATTCGAAAACTGGGTTCAGGCAAACCATCTTAGGTCATGGGAGTGTATTCTGAAGAAATATGTTTTGCCACGTACTGAGTTACAAGTTGTGAAAACAATTTCTGAGTTTAGTGATCAAGAACGAGAAATGTATAGAGCTGAAAAGATGATGATCAGCTTACTTCAGGAAGCTATCAAAGAAGACATTTTCATACTGCTTCAGCATGATAAAACTTCAAAGTCAATATGGGATGCTCTACGTGTTAAGTTTGAGGGTAGTGAGAACATGATTAAAAGCAAGAAGGCGTTGCTCAAGAAAGAATTTGATCTACTCAGTAGTTTACCGGGAGAAGATACGTAGAAGCTGATTGAACGTTACTGCCACTTAGTGTGATCTATGTCGATGATTGGTATAACTAAAGATCCTAATGAGTGGGTAGACAAGTTAGCTGATGCGTTACCGCAGAAAGAGTGGGGAACTTACTTGATGATTCTGAAAAATACCAGGGTTTATGATGGGTTGACGATTTCTCAGTTCATTGAGAAAATTGAAAGTCAAGATCTGGAACAACAAATATCGCGAGGATGAACAGTCCTAGTGGTCAACAAGATGTAAAGATGTACTATAAAGGCAGTGTTCCGGAAGCTGAAAAAAGCCCGAAGATCCAGACTGCGTTTAGTGCTGGGGATTCAACGGAAAAAGCAGATCAAAGTTCAAACAAAAGCAGTGGATTCTCTTCATACCCAAGCGTTAATCCAAAAGATTCAACTACAAGCTTTCACTCTCAGAGTACTAAAACTGGAAATGGTTATGTGATCTAGTGCAACATTGCTTTAAATCGTCCAGATGATCAAAGTTTTTCTGAAGAAACTGCAAAAGATCACATGGCATTGCTTGGTTCTGTGTTACTCTCTTACGAAGGTTTAGTGGCTGGAAGGATCGAGAATCCTATGCTAACAAAGGAGGATTACGATCAGATAGACGCCGAAGAGATGGAACTGATGGATATTAAATGGTGTCTAGCTAGTGTTCTTAGACGAGCTGAAAAATTCAAGCTGATTACTGGAAGAAATGACTTTCTTGATGCACATGTTTCTACTTTAGGTTTTGATAAATCTAAATTACTTGTTTTCGATGCAGGGAGAAAGGTCATTTCAAGAGAGAGTGCAAGAACAGGGAAGCTAGTGGAGCTCAGAATCCGTTCGGAAAAGATGATTACTACCGGAAAGCCATTTATCAGCAAGTTGGTCAATAGCAGCAGCAAGAACCACAGGTGGCTCATGGTAGAAGAATCGAGGATTCAAAGAGAGCGTGTTTGGTGGATTTTAACTGGAACAATTACATATCAGCTGAAAGCAAAGCATGTTTAGTCGATCAAGATGATGAAAGGCTACCTGAAGGTTTCAGCTGGGATATGTTTGTTGATGAAAAGGGAGATTTTAAATCATTCATTGCAAAAATTGTGAAAGAACCTGATATGTTTACCGAATGGATGAAATCTATTGGTGAAACTTTAAAGTCTGTTGTATTAGATGAAAGTTCACAGAGTGCAGATGAAAGCTCACAAAGCTCAGATGACAGTTCTGAAAAAGAAATTGTTTTTGATCAAACACCATCTGATACTGGTTCATTGGATGCTAGTTCTGAAAAATCTGTAGAGTTTGATCAGTCATCAACCGATGATAGCAGCGATGATGAGGAAGAAAAACATATTAACATTGCAAAATCTCATCTGTCACCTGAAAGTTTTCATTTTTATTTTGCAGAGCGCCTGGAGAAACTGAAGGAGAAACGAGCTGCAAAAGAACAACAAGAATTTAAGGCTGAAATTGTTATTCAAAATGAGAAAGTTGAAAGTGTTGCTGAGGAGATAGTTGAGATTAAGTAAGTGTGTAAAGAAGAAAAGGTGACTAAAGCTGAGAAAGTGTTCGAAGCAGAGAAAGTTGTCGAAGTTGAGAAAATAATAGAAATTGAAAAGATTGTTGAAGTGGTTAAGCCATGTTCAAAGTGTCTTGAAGCTTGCAAAGAATGCGCAGCAAAAGACGAGAAGATAGATGAGTATGAAAAGAAGAAGGAACAGTTGTTATTCAATCTAAACTACGTGAAGGAATCTTATGATGTCTTGAATAGAACAGTGACTGGTCTTCAAAAGACAAACTCAGAAAGAGAGAATGCTTTGACAATGATGAATGCTGTGATGATGTCGAAGCAGAAAGCTATAAATTTCTACATCGAAGAAAGTGTAAAGTGGAAACAAGAGTTGGAGACCGAGAATGAGAGAATGAGAGAATCAGACGTTTATTGCAAAGTTATTCTAGTTCTGATTATCTTATTGATTGAATTTATCCAACTGTTGCAGGTTTTGAAGCTTTCCAAGAGGACAAGCCGAAGAAAAAGGATACTGGTAAGAAACCGACTGTTAGCTATAACAAGTGTCCGCCTCCAATCTGGGAAGGGTATTCTCCTAGAAAACCAAACGAGGAGCAACTTGAAAAAGCAGTCAATATAAAGCTAAAAACCGACACAACTGATGAGTTACCAGAAAATATTGACGTTACTTACACATCGTTTGACACTGATCATGAGTATGAGTTAATCAAAAAGGTGGTCGATCAGGTGTTAGATACTGATGAGGAGTCTGAGTTAAAGTCAGAGTCTGGAGGTTCATGTCCGTCGGTCAACAGTCCAAAATCGTCGGTTAAACGGTCTTACAGTAAAGAATTTTTGTTATCAAAAGCAAATTTGGATGATGAAACATTTGAAGTTGCATATACTTTAAATGATTCTGACAAATTATACTCTTACAAAGAGTTTCCAATAAGAAGTGTTCATTTTGACATGATCAAAAAGGTTTTCAAAATGACAGAAATCAATATTTCTGAAATAAAAGATTTAAATTTTACTGGAAAACCTAATAAATACATTTCAAGAGTTCAACAACGTTTAAACAAGAAAAAAGGTTACAGTTCTAGTTCTGGTTTTCAAAAGAAACCAATCCATAACGGTAAACTCAAAAAGAAAGGACTTGGTTTTATTCCACCAGAAAATTATAAAAATGAGAAAAATTCTAAAACACAAACAGAATTTGTTTCAGGTGGGAGTGCTGAAGAAGAACAGAAGAAACCCTTCTGGAAGCAATCAAACAAGGAGTTTCTTGCTGAAAAGAAGAGGAATGGAACTGGAGTGTTTCATCCAAGAGAGACTCGAACCTGTTTCAAATGCAATAAAGCTGGTCACATTGCATGGAATTGTTCAAAGAATATAAAAACAAAACAGGGAGTCTCTGAAAAACTGAAAGAAAAAGTTGTTGATGTTGAACCACCAACTGAAAATTTCAAAATTTTTGAAAATTCTACTTATGAAGTTGGTGAATGTTCTAAGAAAAAATTTTACAAAAAGAAAGGAAAAAACAACCAAGTGTGGATTGTTAAGAAGAGTGATGAGAAAGTTGGAAATGAATCTGGTTCCATAAAGCCAGAAGAGCCACAGGTTGAAGTAAAAAATTCAGTGGATAATGATGAGTTTCCATCACTGAAGTTTGAAGAGGTTAAACAGAAAGTTGGCAAGGTTGATATTTCGGATCAGTTTTATTCCGAGAAGAGTGAATTTGATGTCGAGAAAGTTTTTAATGGAAATGTTAAGAAAATTTTTGGGAAAATGCTTAATGGGAAAGCTAAAGGGGTTAAAGATTTTTATGCAACTAAAAAGGCAACTTATAACCCCACAGAGCAAGAATTGAAAACCTTCAAGTCTGAAAAGACTTGGGTGGAAATTCTATTTCCCTGAACATGAAGGACTATGCCGGAGATCCCAAGTTTGTAATCGTGGATCAGGAATCAGCATCATTCTAGTTTTTTAAATAGAATGTTTGTGAATGAAATTTAAAAGTTTAAAATTTTAGAGGTTGAAGGACTATGCCGGAGCTTCAAGGTTGGTAAGTGTGAAGCAGGAATTGGCATCTTTATTGGTAAAATGATTTTGTGTAGATGTGGTATTTCTACAAGTTGATTGATGAAGGTTTACACCTACAAGTGGTAAATCAAGGACATTAAGTTGTACTTGTTTTCCTACAAATGGTTAATCAAGGTCATTAAGTTGAACTTGATTTGACCATACTTAAAAATGATTGTTTGGAAAACAACATGATAAACCCCGAACCTACAAGTGATAAAATCAACAAAACTTATTTTCCGGAAAAATCATTTTGGTTAAAACAAACTTAAGTGTTTTGAAATCATAATGAGAAAATAGTTTTGTGTAAGGGGGAGTTCTGATTGTTTATGCCTAGTGGATGGCGATTTGAGGCGATTTGATATCAGTTGTCAAGTTTTTGTACAGTTTATTTTCAAATTTCCTATTAATGTGTTTGCATTTTAGGGGGAGTAGAAATTTCTGAAAATCCAAAAACATTAGAAAATTTGAAAAAGTTAAAAACATGATAAAATTCAAAAATGAGTTTTAGTGTCAAAGAAGAGGAAATGATAGTACATCAGTAGACAGTCACAGTATGCTAAAGAAATGTAATGATTAAATAGCGTTAAACAGTCTCCCTGATGATATGCCGATAGGTTTTTACACATTTTGTAAGCCTTTTTAGGATATAAACTTAAATTCAAACTTGCTTATTTTGTGGGGAACACTACTTGGATATATAGGTAACCCCTGAAATCTCGTTTGAAAGGTCCTTCTTTCTGAGATACTAGGTCTTTATGCTCAGTGATATCTGGGGTATTATTCCGGGACTTCTGCTGAATGGAAGTTCTGACCTAGTCCTCGAATAATACTTTCCGCTTGCTTGAAAAATAGCGCCGCCCTCAGCAAATTGATGAAACAATAAAATTGATAGTCATTGCTGTTGTAATACAAAAGATCCTCTAAAGGGGACATACCAAAAGTCGAGCCGTCATCTCTCTGCTGAACGGAAGTTCTGACCTGAGCTCTCACGGTTTCGTACTATAATTTATTCCCTTACAGATATCATTTGTGGTATACTCACCTGTAAAACTGAATATTGGGATCTAGATACGGGAGTATATTCAAGAGGTGGGACACATGAATGAGTTTAAGTCTTTAAAACATCTAACTCATATCCTGAATCAGTTGAAATTTGTGTGAAAATTTAATGTAACACCTCGAAAATTTGCGTCCAATAATGTAGTGACACGTGTCATGGACTTAGAATATGTGAAAACAAACTTTAGAGGGACTAAAGTTGACAAACGGTGAAACTATGTGAATTTAAGGGTTCAAAGTGTCAACGACTGATAAATAGGCTCTACAATAACCCTACATAATGTTTATAACCTTAAACGGATGGATCATGGATCATACAAAGCGGAAAATGCACGAAAGTGAGGAATTACAAACTATAGGGACTAAAAGTGTCAACATGTTGAATTTATACCTCTGAGTGAACTTTTGGCAGCCCCGAAGCTTTGTAATGCTAGAATATACTCACTAGAATATGTGGTAAAAATTTCATGAAGTTTCGTTATCGTATGAGAAAGTTATGGCCAAAACCGTACTTGAAGGGTTAAAAGCGTCAACGTCAAATTTCATGGCTTTTCGGGTGAGCGCAAAGTTATCCGAGGACATTACCATGTTGGTAAATGTCCCAAGGTTCTTAAAAACCAGATTTGAGGGTTTACGAGTCAAGATTCATAGTCGAAACCTCGCGTGCAAAGACAGGGACCAAAGCTGCCATTTTTAATCAAAGTTTGGTAACCCCAGGTGCAGCTTTTTGCGATTCAGGGGCTGTTTGGTCCGAATTTTTAGTGCAAAACAGCTGGGATCACCTCCATTTCTCTCCAATAGATGAGCATGCATGTCTTGGACACTTTTGAGGCTCCTACAACATCTGATTTCTCCATAAATTCTGATCAAAGCTCCATTTTATTTAGTTCTTGTGATAGTAACAAGAACACCCACAACTTGCAAAAACTCACAAGACTTCTCCAGGAGCAATCTGATCGACAAGGCAGCCTCCAAGTGTTTTCTAGGCTTCATTGGGACCTTTGTAAGCTTTCATATCATTCTATAATTCGTTATAGCTTAGATTATTAGTTAAAAGTCAAACCGTTGTTCATATAGTTTGACTTTTCGATTAAACGAAATTGGCTCTGTCATTTCTCAAATTGAAACCACTTATAAGTTGTTATTTATGTGGGAAACAAACCCTCAAAAGGGTATTCTCTGATTCCCACTCTAAGCATGCTATTTGTCGAGTCAAAGATGTTCTTAAAAAGTCAACAGAAATCGTTTTTGTGAAATATAGCATAAATGGTAATGTAGATGACATGCAATCAGTTTGATCATCATAAATAACTTATAATGAATATAAGAATGTGTTTTATCATAATCAATTCGACAATCTTTGGTATAAACTCGGATCGGAACCGAAAGTCTTATAAAACGACTTTTTCGTTGACTCTCGATTCGGATCCGTGCATGCATGTTTGAGATCTGTATTAGAGTTTATTTTTGACCATTTTTATTTTAGTTTAACTCTCTGGAATTTTTACATCTTGAGTCTATGCTTAACCGATTCATATGCATGTTTCCGATTATGCTTAAAAGTTGACTATTTTGCCCTTTTTGATATAAAACGTGATTTTTGGAAAAGCGAAAGAGTAGAAATCTTTATTACTAATTTATAAACTTGCACCGAAAATTTGAGATCAGTTGGTGGTCCAGATTTTGAGTTATGGCCGATATCGTAAAACTATATCTTTATGTTAAATAAACGGCGCATTTAGCGTATAACCTATTTAAGGCCACTTTTCAATATAAAACTTTTTACCCACTGATGTTATATAATATTCTGGGATTTTTGAAGATTTTTATTTAATTTTTGGCTGATCGGATCATACGTCGCTAAGTCGATTCGGTTAATGCCGGTTTTGACCGTTTAAGCCATAAAATGAGTTTTATAAGTCCTTTTGACCCCAAACCTTTTTCTACTGATTTTATTTGTTAAATAAATTATTTTGAGCACTCTGGAAATATAAAAATCTCAGCTTTCTTTTGAAAACCCGGAAACGGCTCTAAATCGCATTTTTAGCGTTTTTAGCGCATAGTAAGCGTTATACTCGTATTAAACATATAAGACTCATACCTACTGATGTATTTAGTTTATTTTCATCTAATAACAGTAAGTATAAGTTGTTGAACTCAGATTTCCAGTTTTGACGTTTTTAGCCCTTGTGAAATTACTAAAATACCCCTGCGGTGCATAGTTTGGTTTTAAATGATAAGTTTGGTATATGGGTCATACCCTACTGTTATAATATGCCAAATTAAGTATATGTACTGTATAAATCAGACCCGAAACCCAGATTTCCAATTTAACTCTTTTATAACATTTTAAATGACCAAAATGCCCTTCTAAGGCATAAATTGAGTTTAAAATTATTCGGGGCATAATAGAACATAACTTGCTGATATTATATCATATTTAAAGCATATTATCTCAGGGAACTTGCATATGACTCTTTTGGTTACTCGTTACGCACTTGTCGCGTTCGGATCGGCTTAGGTGACTAGTTCATTTATATTAGCCGAAGCGAGTCAAACTTTATCATTTTTGTCTCCAAATCCAGAATGTGTTTTGTATACCCATATTATACAAGTCTTCAAACTTGTCGGGTCTAAATCACATTCTATCCGGTCTTCGCTTAATCGTGCGTTTGAACCGTATATTTCCTTAAGTCTAACCGGTCTAAGCTTTGGCTTAATTAAAGACCCGTTAGCATTCTAATTAATTATTTATGTCATCATTCCAGACTAGAGCCTTCCGGTAAATGGTACCTACGCTTACTTAAGCGAACACGGCTGAGTTATTAAATTCTTAGTAATTAAGACAGGAGCTAGCTCAGGTAAATACTTTTAACTTATTTTCCCTTATACGGGCTTGGGGTACGGTATTATAAAGATACCGCTTGGTCGGGTGTAGAAACCTTTTGATCGGAGATGATTGAATTGCATAATCCCGTTTTAATTCGTATTGCTTGATAACAAATAACATTGGGGGTTAATGACCGTGTCCTGGATATCCTTGGCTCATTTTAAAAAGTGAATGGCCACGACGTAAGCACAAGGTGTAGACAAAACACCTCCTGTTGCATATTTTAAAACGTATACTCACTCGTGAGGATAACTTCTTGTGAGATTATATTTGTGGTGTGTCGATTAATCTTGTCCGGCTTGTATTGTATTGTATAATCACCGGCCCTAAATGTTGGACAAACATGTAAATCGGATACAAGATTTTTATTAATAAAATTGTCCCAAGTTATAAAAGATTAATTTTGCCTCTGTGCATTTTAATCACTGTGTCAAGATATTTTGTGCCGTTTGCACTCAAATCAATTTTCAAACTCTTTCCAAAATGAGTCAGTTAAATTGTATTTACCAGTGAAAACTGACGTATTTTTCCAAAAGGTTAAGTGACAGGTACTGAACGTAATTGGCTGGAAGCTCAGGGCGATTATAAGGAATCTTACAAGTCCTAGGCGTCTAAAGTCTGTTGAACAATGATTACGATTATTCGATCCGCCTGTGGATCTTTTTACTTTCCGTTGTAATACTCTGATATTACCTTATATTCGGATTGTAATATATTTATCTTTTGCTTCCGCTGTGCATTTATATATTGTGTTGTTTGACTATGATGATATCAATTACGTCACGATACTCCCCCACCGGTGACACGTGGAATTTGGGGTGTGACAGGTTGGTATCAGAGCCAACATTGAGTGAATTAAACACTATCCTTTTTGTGTTTAATCTCAATAACACAATAGCACATTCTTTGACCTTCTGAGTCTAGACTTAACATAGGAATAATCTCAATCCTAATCTGGGAAATCTTTGCTCTCAAACTTCTTATATATATATACGTCGCCAAGCGAAGAAGCTGTATTGGAAATTCTCCACATCTGAAGCCCTGAAATGCTGAGCTTCGTACCGCGACCAGAATGAAACAGGCATCCAAGGAGAAAGCATTCAGAAATGAAATGAAGAAGAAACTCCTTTTTGCTGAAGACCGTTTCCTTAATAGTCCTTCTAAGGACGTATTTATTATATATATATTTTTCTTTCAGTCCCTTCGAGGACACATTATTCCTTTCGAAGACCCGCTTAGGGCAACTCTGTACTTTTACCTCCATATAGTGGATTGATTAAATAAAGTTTTCATTCTAAACATGAAACATGAAATAAATGGAAAATAACATCCCTTAGAAGGGAAGTGCCTACGGGCTATAATTAACGTCTTCTGAGACTAAAGACAGCTCCCTGTCAAGAAAAGGTAATGAACGTTGATTCACACCTAATTGCCGCGATCCCAAACGATCATGGCTTATAAATTAAACTTGTCTACGTGACTAGGCCATTTGTGCCATTATTAAAACTTTAATGCCTCGATTCTCTGAAGTCATGGCTTATAAACTTGTCTACGTGACTAGGCCATTAGTGCCATTATTAAAAACTTTAATGCCTCGACTCTCTGAAATCATGGCTTATAAACTTGTCTACGTGACTAGGCCATTTGTGCCATTATAAAAAAAAAAACTTGAATGCCTCGATTCTCTGAAGTCATGACTTATAAACTGTCCTTGTGACTAGGCCTTCTGCGCCACTTTAATATCCTTAATGTTTTATAACTAGGATAAATTATAATGGAAGATACTAATTTAAAATAACTAACAAATTAACCGATATGGTTTATATTACCATGGTTGATGAACCGTCAAAAATGGAGATATCATAATAACCTCTGAATAAATCATTACCATTGTTTATGTAGCAATCAAGCTACATGGCTGGATCAGAGGAGGCCAACAGCCACCCGAAGAAGAACAATGATATTACCAGAATTAGCATGACTGAAGCGGAACTGCAGGCACTAATAAATAGTGCTATTACTCAAGCTCTTGACAGTCAGTATAATGAATCAAATGATACCCACTCTATGACTCTATCTGTGGCTAGTATTAAGCCCCCTCCTAAATCAAATAAGATAGAGGAAGACGATGTTCATAACTCATCACATCAAAGGAGTGTTCCGCCTATTCAGGTCATGTTTCACCAAGAGGCACCGGTTAAGACCTGCACTTATAAATATTTTGTCTCCTGCAAGCCCAGAGACTTTACAGGAGAAGAAGGGGCCATCGATTGCATGACATGGCTCGATGAGATGGACGCTGTTGTGGATATCAGCGGTTGTGCAAAGCAGAATGTTGTGAAATTTGTTTCACAGTCATTCAAAGGAGAAGCGTTAGCATGGTGGAGATCATTGCTCCAAGCCACGGGAAAGGTTCCACTCTACAACTTATCTTGGGATCAATTTGTTGCATTAGTCAAGAAAAATTTTTGCCCTCAGCATGAGGTAGAAGAGATAGAATCAAACTTCTTGACTCTAGTCATGAAAGATTTAGATTGCCAGACATACGTGACAAGTTTTAACACTATGTCCCGCCTAGTTCCTTATTTAGTCACCCCTGAACCTAAACGCATAGCGCGTTTCATTGGAGGCCTAGCACCAGAGATAAAAGGAAATGTTAAAGCATCTAGGCTAACCACATATAGGTCCGCAGTGGACTTATCCTTATCTCTCACCTTAGATGCAATCAGAAATAAGTCTGTTAAGGCTTCTGGTGAAGGAAAGAGAGAAAGAGAGGAGGAGAACTCTCATCGATCTGATAAGAAGAAAAAGGGAAGCTTAAAGAACAAAAAGGATTCCGAGTTTAGGAAAAACTCGAGTCAGCCTAATAACAGACCCAAGTGCAGTAACTGCAAAAAGCAACATACTGGGAAGTGTACAATTGACCCAGGTGCCAAACTGTGTGGAATTTGCAAAACCAAGGGTCACAAAACCTTAGATTGCAAGGGGTTAAAGAACGCCACATGTTACAATTGTAACGAGGAAGGACACATCAAAACCAACTGCCCAAAGCTTATAAAGAAGCCGGGAAAGGCCCGGGAAATAAACGCATGAGTCTTCCGGGTAAACGCCAGGAGATGGTGCAGAAGGATAACTATATAGCAGGTACTTTTCCTTATCAAGCAGTTTATGCAGAAATTCATTTGATGCTGACACATGTGATTCAATAATGAACGATCACTGTTGAGAACCGTTGTCTCCGTCTTAGTAGGACTTCGGTCATTTAATACGAGATATAAATTGACCGATGATACTTTAGAATAATGCTCCAACTAACCTTAGATGGATATTTTATATCTAATAGGAATCACTCTTTTCTGATATTCCTATGGCAAGCTTTCAAGCTACCTAAATTCTTTAATGTAATAAAGACAGATGTGACGTTTTGATCCTCTGTCAGAAAAGTGATGGACTAGGTCCAAAATCTTTAATGCCATTAATGGTCTTTTGCGACCTAGGCTAAGAAATATTAAAATATTTTAAATAATGTTCATTAAGAATGTTAATGCTTTAATAGCCTGTATAGGTTATTGACACCATGGCTAGTATATATTAAGGCCATCAGAATAAAAATATAGTAGTTGTTGGATTTCAACTAAGAAATTGTTTTTATTGGTGTTAGGAACCAATAGAAAGTAATGGCAAACTCGGATAAGACAACAGTCGATCGCGCCATTGATGGCACGACGCATGCTAATGATGCTGAAATTGTGAACCTTAGAATTTCCAAAGATATTCTTCAAACTATGATAGACGCCGCTGTTGGAAAAGCTGTGAAGAAGGCTGTGAAAAAGTCCAAGGAGCCCCATGCTGCTCGGTCCAAATTTTATCTAGGACCACACTTCCTTACTCTTAAGGAGGATCCCGTTCATGCCTCTGATGCAAAGGATGAACTAAAAAGGAAAAGGGAGGTAGATAACTCCCAGAGTTCTAAGAAAAAGAACAAACAAAAGTCCGACCAGAAACCAGTATGTGGGACCTGCAAGAAGCACCATTATGGGAAATGCAGGTTCGAACCAAAATCCAAATCGCAGCCCAGAGCTTGTGGAATTTGCAAATCTAGGAAACATAAAACCATGGATTGCAAGAAGTTGAAAGATGCAACCTGTTATGGTTGCAACGAGAAGGGGCATATCAAGACCAACTGCCCTAGGAATCAGAAGAAGCCCGAGTAGGCCAAGATAACAGACGCACGAGTTGTCAGGATGAACACCCAAGAGATGGGGCAGAATAATAATAGTATAATATGTACCTTTCGTTATCAAGCAGTTTATGTAGAAACTTATTTAATACTGGCACGTATAAATATATTATGAATGATAAAGGTTGAGAACTGTTGTCTCCACCTGATTAAGACTCCGGTCATTTAATGCCCGGTAGAAAGTGACGATGTTACGTCGAAAATGCTCCAACAAATCCTATATTGATATTAATATCTATTAGAAATCATTTTTCTAATATCCTTATAGCAAACTTTTGGTTGCATACTTAAGGACTCAATATAGTGATAAAAATCGATTGGTTGCCTTAAAAATCAAGCCCATATTGTGAGTGATAAGAAGCAATTAATTATCAAGACTCCTTATGAGACAACCCTCGTAATTACACGGGTCCGTACGATTAATTAATATTAAACAGAAAAAAAAATGGTGGAACTGACCGTCCCCGGAATCGAACCCGGGTCTAGGCCGGCCGCACCCTTTCGCGCGCCTAGCCAACTGAGCTAGGTGCCTAGTTTGTGAAAATCTCCATTCTAATTTAATATAAGCACTTGTGCAATAAACTTCCTTATCATTTATCAATGATAATTTCTGCTAAGTGTCCTGTTTTTTTTATACAGGCAATAATAAATCTTCATGAACCATAAACTTAGCAGAATTTTTATCATCCACAAGGTATAACTACCAAGGAAACCATAGTAACCGATTCTTATAGATCGGCAAGAGATCCTTCCGAAAATCTAAGAGCACTCTATCCTTGCATAGAGTACGACAACATATGTTATTTTAATTATTTTTCTCATTATTTTTTTTTCTATCGCCTGCGAATGCCAAACTATGTTGATAAAAGTGTCATATGAGGATTGGCGTATCCTAGTGTGTCCCATAGATTATTTCCATGTCTGATCAGCATGGAGGTTTAATACATGGAACCCCTGAGATATCCCAATGGTCATATTATACTAAAGTCGACTAGTAGTATTCAAGGAAGATATCCAATATAAAATGTCCTTATAAGTATCTCTACTTAGGACATCCTTGCATATAAAGAGAATGTGTCATTTATCTGACACCGACATCGATAGATAAACTCAAGCCTGAAAATACAGACACCTCTGACATCTCTGTGTGTCATAATTATCTTCTTCTAAGACTATCCTGTTTACCTTCTGAGAAGCAAGTAGAGTTAAGATTAACATCCCGCTTAAAGTTAGAGTGTGGTAGGAACTCCGTGTTGATCATGGAATAATCGAAACCCTGATTAAGTAAATTCTAAGATATAGATTCATATAGCCTGATTCAATATCCGGAAAAGTCGGTATGATTAATTAAGGAAGACGGTTCATTTTGCTTATGCATTGATTACCGCAACCCGAATTAGGCAACAATTAAGAATTGTTATCAGCTGCCCAGGATCGTCGATTTGTTCGACCAACGGCAAGGATTAGCTAATTCCTTAAGATTAGTTTTAAGCAATGGTTGGAGTAACCATTTCACCTTAAGATAAGCTTTTTATAATAGTCGTTATATAAGTATCAAGGTGGCTCTTTCGGAGACCTTGTATAGATGAAATATCAAAACATCCGCTTGATGGACGAGACTTTGGGAAGTCCACTTATCAGGATCTGAAAGTTATATTGGAAACAACGAATAAGATCATACAATTCCCTAGTCATCTATAAGATGCCAGTATTCGGCAGAATATCAAGAATTAATAAAAGTGGTAACTCTCCTAAGTTCTTGTTAAGGAATAAGGTTTAACAAAAGTGATCACCAGGAAGGGTGTGCAAATTTGTTAAATTATCAGGCTAGTTAAGCTCCGAATATGTAGAATCATTCGAAGGAAAATCGGATGTATCGAGATCAAATAGTTTATAAGCTAAAACCTACTTAAGGAGCTTGGTGGAGCATACAATGCATTGTATACTAATGAATTGGGGATATATTTCACCAATAAGTCAAGAAGCATTATCACATATTGATATACAGATTTTTGATATAACAAGCAACCTGTGTCGATTAAGGATCGACAGGTTAAGAAGCTCCAAAAGGACACATGACCTATTATAGAGGTCAGCTGGAGTGCCATAGAGGCCCAAAGGTACTAAGGGAGGTTAAGATCAATATAGGACAGAAAGTACTCCCTTTTCTTTAAGCAAATCTCGAGGTCGAGATTTCTTTTAAGGGGGTGAGGATGTAACACCTCGAAAATTTGCGTCCAATAATGTAGTGACACGTGTCATGGACTTAGAATATGTGAAAACAAACTTTAGAGGGACTAAAGTTGACAAACGGTGAAACTATGTGAATTCAAGGGTTCAAAGTGTCAACGACTGATAAATAGGCTCTACAATAACCCTACATAATGTTTATAACCTTAAACGGATGGATCATGGATCATACAAAGCGGAAAATGCACGAAAGTGAGGAATTACAAACTATAGGGACTAAAAGTGTCAACATGTTGAATTTATACCTCTGAGTGAACTTTTGGCAGCCCCGAAGCTTTGTAATGCTAGAATATACTCACTAGAATATGTGGTAAAAATTTCATGAAGTTTCGTTATCGTATGAGAAAGTTATGGCCAAAACCGTACTTGAAGGGTTAAAAGCGTCAACGTCAAATTTCATGGCTTTTCGGGTGAGCGCAAAGTTATCCGAGGACATTACCATGTTGGTAAATGTCCCAAGGTTCTTAAAAACCAGATTTGAGGGTTTACGAGTCAAGATTCATAGTCGAAACCTCGCGTGCAAAGACAGGGACCAAAGCTGCCATTTTTAATCAAAGTTTGGTAACCCCAGGTGCAGCTTTTTGCGATTCAGGGGCTGTTTGGTCCGAATTTTTAGTGCAAAACAGCTGGGATCACCTCCATTTCTCACCAATAGATGAGCATGCATGTCTTGGACACTTGTGAGGCTCCTACAACATCTGATTTCTCCATAAATTCTGATCAAAGCTCCATTTTATTTAGTTCTTGTGATAGTAACAAGAACACCCACAACTTGCAAAAACTCACAAGACTTCTCCAGGAGCAATCTGATCGACAAGGCAGCCTCCAAGTGTTTTCTAGGCTTCATTGGGACCTTTGTAAGCTTTCATATCATTCTATAATTCGTTATAGCTTAGATTATTAGTTAAAAGTCAAACCGTTGTTCATATAGTTTGACTTTTCGATTAAACGAAATTGGCTCTGTCATTTCTCAAATTGAAACCACTTATAAGTTGTTATTTATGTGGGAAACAAACCCTCAAAAGGGTATTCTCTGATTCCCACTCTAAGCATGCTATTTGTCGAGTCAAAGATGTTCTTAAAAAGTCAACAGAAATCGTTTTTGTGAAATATAGCATAAATGGTAATGTAGATGACATGCAATCAGTTTGATCATCATAAATAACTTATAATGAATATAAGAATGTGTTTTATCATAATCAATTCGACAATCTTTAGTATAAACTCGGATCGGAACCGAAAGTCTTATAAAACGACTTTTTCGTTGACTCTCGATTCGGATCCGTGCATGCATGTTTGAGATCTGTATTAGAGTTTATTTTTGACCATTTTTATTTTAGTTTAACTCTCTGGAATTTTTACATCTTGAGTCTATGCTTAACCGATTCATATGCATGTTTCCGATTATGCTTAAAAGTTGACTATTTTGCCCTTTTTGATATAAAACGTGATTTTTGGAAAAGCGAAAGAGTAGAAATCTTTATTACTAATTTATAAACTTGCACCGAAAATTTGAGATCAGTTGGTGGTCCAGATTTTGAGTTATGGCCGATATCGTAAAACTATATCTTTATGTTAAATAAACGGCGCATTTAGCGTATAACCTATTTAAGGCCACTTTTCAATATAAAACTTTTTACCCACTGATGTTATATAATATTCTGGGATTTTTGAAGATTTTTATTTAATTTTTGGCTGATCGGATCATACGTCGCTAAGTCGATTCGGTTAATGCCGGTTTTGACCGTTTAAGCCATAAAATGAGTTTTATAAGTCCTTTTGACCCCAAACCTTTTTCTACTGATTTTATTTGTTAAATAAATTATTTCGAGCACTCTGGAAATATAAAAATCTCAGCTTTCTTTTGAAAACCCGGAAACGGCTCTAAATCGCATTTTTAGCGTTTTTAGCGCATAGTAAGCGTTATACTCGTATTAAACATATAAGACTCATACCTACTGATGTATTTAGTTTATTTTCATCTAATAACAGTAAGTATAAGTTGTTGAACTCAGATTTCCAGTTTTGACGTTTTTAGCCCTTGTGAAATTACTAAAATACCCCTGCGGTGCATAGTTTGGTTTTAAATGATAAGTTTGGTATATGGGTCATACCCTACTGTTATAATATGCCAAATTAAGTATATGTACTGTATAAATCAGACCCGAAACCCAGATTTCCAATTTAACTCTTTTATAACATTTTAAATGACCAAAATGCCCTTCTAAGGCATAAATTGAGTTTAAAATTATTCGGGGCATAATAGAACATAACTTGCTGATATTATATCATATTTAAAGCATATTATCTCAGGGAACTTGCATATGACTCTTTTGGTTACTCGTTACGCACTTGTCGCGTTCGGATCGGCTTAGGTGACTAGTTCATTTATATTAGCCGAAGCGAGTCAAACTTTATCATTTTTGTCTCCAAATCCAGAATGTGTTTTGTATACCCATATTATACAAGTCTTCAAACTTGTCGGGTCTAAATCACATTCTATCCGGTCTTCGCTTAATCGTGCGTTTGAACCGTATATTTCCTTAAGTCTAACCGGTCTAAGCTTTGGCTTAATTAAAGACCCGTTAGCATTCTAATTAATTATTTATGTCATCATTCCAGACTAGAGCCTTCCGGTAAATGGTACCTACGCTTACTTAAGCGAACACGGCTGAGTTATTAAATTCTTAGTAATTAAGACAGGAGCTAGCTCAGGTAAATACTTTTAACTTATTTTCCCTTATACGGGCTTGGGGTACGGTATTATAAAGATACCGCTTGGTCGGGTGTAGAAACCTTTTGATCGGAGATGATTGAATTGCATAATCCCGTTTTAATTCGTATTGCTTGATAACAAATAACATTGGGGGTTAATGACCGTGTCCTGGATATCCTTGGCTCATTTTAAAAAGTGAATGGCCACGACGTAAGCACAAGGTGTAGACAAAACACCTCCTGTTGCATATGTAAAACGTATACTCACTCGTGAGGATAACTTCTTGTGAGATTATATTTGTGGTGTGTCGATTAATCTTGTCCGGCTTGTATTGTATTGTATAATCACCGGCCCTAAATGTTGGACAAACATGTAAATCGGATACAAGATTTTTATTAATAAAATTGTCCCAAGTTATAAAAGATTAATTTTGCCTCTGTGCATTTTAATCACTGTGTCAAGATATTTTGTGCCGTTTGCACTCAAATCAATTTTCAAACTCTTTCCAAAATGAGTCAGTTAAATTGTATTTACCAGTGAAAACTGACGTATTTTTCCAAAAGGTTAAGTGACAGGTACTGAACGTAATTGGCTGGAAGCTCAGGGCGATTATAAGGAATCTTACAAGTCCTAGGCGTCTAAAGTCTGTTGAACAATGATTACGATTATTCGATCCGCCTGTGGATCTTTTTACTTTCCGTTGTAATACTCTGATATTACCTTATATTCGGATTGTAATATATTTATCTTTTGCTTCCGCTGTGCATTTATATATTGTGTTGTTTGACTATGATGATATCAATTACGTCACGATACTCCCCCACCGGGCCCACCGGTGACACGTGGAATTTGGGGTGTGACATTTAAGTGGATCGGTATATCGGCAATCTAAGTGAATTGTTTAATTTTTAATGTGTAACTAAGCTCAACGGTACTTGTGACTTGTCAAGAACTGATATGATCCTCTTACACAAAACTCACAAAAATATTGTCTGTAAATATTTCTTTATTGCAATTTCTTTAATTCAAAAATCCAAAAAGATTTTCGGTGTGTTTTAGCATAATTTTTTTGAAAAATCCAAAAAGATTTTCGACAACTGATGTTGGAGAGCTAATTTTCAAAATTCCAAGTGCTAAACATGATGACATTCTTGTGAAAAGAAGTTTGTGTTTGAAAATCAAATGTATTTTGAACAAATTCTAAAGTGGTTCATCAAGAATATTGAGTTATTTTTGAGGGAGAGTCAGTGTTAGTGCATACATTGAATTGTTAAATTTAGAAAATTTACTTTGAGGTAGAGATTGTACAGGATTATGAAAGAGCTGGATTTATCAATTCTGAGAATACCTGAGTTGGATAAAAGCCAGGTTACGATCTTGGAACAACATCCGGAAGAGCCAGGCCATTCGATCCTGACAAGCTTGTGTTTTAAAGAGCCAGGTTTCCTATACCTGAAGACTAAGAGAAGAGAGTGTAAGCCAGTCTACGATCCTGAAGCAGATGTTGCTGATGAACTGAAGGAATACCAGCACATTGTTAGGGGGAGTCTGGTAATGCTGAGTGAAAGAATGAAGTCTAGAGACTGATCAAGACTGAAGATGCGAAGACTCGACACGTAAGACTCGTCAACATCTGAGGGCGAGTCTGTTGATGCATACATCTGTCGACTTTGTCTTGTATCGAGTCTTAGACTATATTGTGTAGATCAGAGCATGTTTTATGAAAAAGTAGCATGTTTAGGGTGTTTAATAGACTGATTTTGCTCCTAGGTCTAATTCCGCCGAAATGTCATCGAGACACTTTCAAGCGGAATCACAACATGTTAATTCCGCTCCAATTGCTTATGTGTCTTTATGAGCGGAATCAAGACCCTATATATAGGTCTCTATGAGCGAAATCAGGAAACAAGATCTTGTATTCCATACCGAAGTGCTGCCGGTGTGAGATTTGATTGTAAACAACGTTAAATCAATACAATCAGTGTTTAAAGTGAAGAACAAGCTGTTTCTACCTTTGTTTCTTAGTTTCCGCCTCTGAAACGAAGTAAAACTCCTCTGAACGACTCATTCGGGTTCGTACACGATCCAACAATAATGGCCATACCTTGTTCTAAAAGCGGTCTTAGACTGTACCTTTAATTGATGATATCCTAAACGTAAATCGATTTTAGAAAAGAATCGAGCTCCTTGTAGTTGATCAAACAAATCATCGATTCTCGGTAATGGGTATCGATTTTTAATCGTGACTTTATTCAATTCACGGTAATCAATGCACATTCGCATTGACCCGTCTTTCCTTTTTACGAACAAGATTGGTGCTCCCCAAGGCGATGAGCTTGGCTGTATAAATCATTTTTCCAGTAGTTCGTCTAACTGTTTCTTTAATTCTTGCATTTCAGCTAGTGCCAAACGGTAGGGTGCTTTGGCAATCGGTGTTGTTCCTGGTAACAGATGAATTCTGAACTCGACTTCTCTCTCCGGCTGTAGCCCTGGCAATTCTTCTGGAAATACATCTGAAAATTGAGATACTACAGGGATATCTTTTAATTCCTTTCCTTTAGTGTTAATGATTATAGAAATCATATACACTAATGATGCTTTCCTAGCATAACTTGTTGTTTTCATCACAGAGATGAATTTTGTGGATCTAGTTGGCTTGTCTCCTTTAATTGTGATCTTTTCACCTTTTGGTGAATTTACTTGTATTGACTTTTGATTACATAAAATACTGTCTTTATTGCCTATTAACCAATCCATTCCTAATACAACATCAAATTATGCCAGATTCATTGGGTAAAGGTTTGCAATAAACATTTGATTTAAAAATTGTATTCTTGCTCCCTGCAAGATTTCGGTAATCCTAATGGTCTCTCCATTTGATGTTTCTACTAAACATTCTTGTTGGAGTTTAGTTAATGGTTGATTGAGAAGTTTTCAAAATGAAGTATTAATAAAACTTTGGTTTGCACCAGATTCAAATAATACTTTGGCAAAAACATCATTAACTAAAAACGTACCGGCAATCACGTCCGGAATCATTTTGGCTTCTTCTGCACTCAGAAAAAAAATGCTCTAGCATTCTTAGTAGTTTTGTTGTTTGTTGCTGGAGCTAATTTCGGACAATTTGGCTTGATGTGGCCTTACTCTCCACAATTGTAGCATGTCTTATTTATGGGTTTCTTCCTGCAGTCTTCTTCCTTGTGTCCAAATATTTTGCAAAAATTGTAGTATATGGAGCATCTCCCAGAATGCTTCCTTTTGCAATACTTGCAGTAAGGTGCAGAAGTAGAACCTACATTTTTCCCACGGTTGGAATTACCGTAGCGAAATTCTTGGGTAAGCTTTTGAGCTAGGTTCTTCCTCTGGTTTTCTTCTTGGGTACGTACCAGTTCATCTATCAATGTATTAGCTAGTTCTACTGCTTCTTCTATGGTTTTTGGTCTAGCTCCCTTAACTACATGCCTAATTTCACTGATTAATCCCCAGATGTAACGGGAGATTAACACTGGTTCAGGTGATGCTAGGGTTGGCACTATTCTAGCATATTCAAAGAATGTAGTAGTGTAACCATTACTATCTACTCCAGTCATTCTTAGATTTAAGAATTTATTTGCTATCTGTTCCTTTTCATTGGGAGGACAGAATTTCATTCCTATTGCATCCTTAAACTCATTCCATTCCATACCATAAACCCTGTCACTTCCTCTGGATTGTAGGATAGTGTTCCACCATTCTAGAGCTACATTTTTAAACAGATTGGAAGCAAACATTATTTTATCTACTTTTGCGCACTTGCTTATTTTTAAGACTGCCTCAGTCTTTTCTATCAAACGTAGAGCTGCAATGGGCCCTTCATTGCTAGAGAATTCTATTGGTTTACAGGACCAGAATTCTTTGTAAGAACAGCCATAAGACATGGTTCTTCTTCTTTTTGGAATTGGCATTTGAAAAATGGATCCATTGTGCATGCTGTGACTAAGTTCCGTATGGGTTCACTTACTCCCATTACCATTTTTATTATTATTTTCTGCGTCCCTAACATTTTGGATAATAGCTGGCATGGCCTCCCTAATTCCTTGACTTACAATATGTCCAATTTCACTGTTATTTATTTGATTTTCATTATTCTGGTTTTCCTGATTTGCTGCGTCGGCGATCTGGATTTTAAACAATTTACAAGTATTAATATCACATGAAAATATCCAATGCAACAATTACACAACAAGCATGTTGATCCAAAATCGTCGAACATTGCGACTTACTCTATTTTATATTAGGCATCTATATTTATTACAAATACAACTGGAATTAAAATACAATACTAGTATGCATCATTAACCACAAGGTGGTCTATACTACATTATATTATTATTATATATAAGATATTTTTTTTCATCATACACACACACACACACACATATATATATATATTATTTCTAATGGTGCGGGTTTATCCAAAATTATATATTACGCTCGTCATATTTCCGGACGAGCCTTTCACCTATCTGCCTCATTCTTTCACTCCCTTCTAAAATCTCCTCACCAAAGGTTCAGAGTTCTTGCACATTCTCAGTACTCATGTGTCACACCCCGACCGCGTAAAACAACAAATAGCGGCGGAATCGTCGAGGAATGTTGTAACAGAATCATTGTTTCAAAACACACGGAAATTGAAGTTTCGTTTTATTAAACATTGAATATTTACATCGTCTAGAAATTCTAAATAAACAATTTAACATAGTCTATCTTTGTTATTAAGTCACTAAGGCCTCGTCCAGTCCTATGTGAGCACGCATCCTAGCAATCAACATCATTCAACAACACCTGAAACATATGTGAAAACAAAGTCAGCAAAGAAATGCTGGCGAGTACATAGGTTTTTGAGAGTGCCGGATTCATGGCTAGTTTACATGTTGCAATACTTAATTAAAAACCTTGTTTTGAAAAGTGTAGTATTGCTACATAATTAACCAACTTAAATCAAGTTGGTTATAATTTATAAAATCTCGTAGCCATGATTCTTAACTCGAAAACATTTTTTTTTAGAAAACCAATTTGTAAAACATCTCGTATTAAATCGTTAATAAAACTCGTTAATAAATCTCGTTAATAATACTCATATGGTTTATATTGTTGGACCGTTGTTGAGACCCTAAACAGTCAGTATAAGACAGTTCATCGTTGAATACAGAGGCGGAATCAAAGTAAACAATGTCACGACAGCTCAGATCCTTTTAACTTCTTTCTATTACTGATTTCCAATCTTTACAAGCATTTCTGAGTAGATTTTGACAGAATTTCGACACCTACACTATGATCAGATTCCGCTCCAACCTTAACAAATGAACTTAGCACTAACCTATTTATAGATGGCTTGATTCCGCTCCAAACTACTCATACATTACGAGCGGAATCATAAAGATCAACAGGAGCGGAATCACCTATGAACATCTAGGAGCGGAATCATCTACTTATCATTCTGGAGCGGAATTACAAGAAACCTGATTTCGCTCCTAATGACATAAATGTCATTTGGAGCGGAATTACAATCTATAACCACTAAACTCGATTTCCAATTCCGAACAACCTATCTAGACCAAAGACTCAACTAAGACATAGTAAACAGACATTCCGTGTACCAACAGACTCCCCCTTGGATGTTGACGAAGTATTTGGCCTTGAGTCTTCAGTCTTGGTCTCTTTCCAACTCTGTCTTCTCATTGCAAAAACTCTTTCTTCACACAAATTCAGAAACTCAATCTATCTCCATCTTCAATCTCTCCTTTGATTGTTGATCCAGAATCCTTACTCCCCCTTTCACAGACTCCTCCTCTCGGACAGCTGGGACTTGAATTCTGGTTCAAACTTTAACATATTGTTGCCATGGGGATTCCTGTAAAATCTCTACCCAAAAATAAGATATATGACAATAATAGTTTCAAATCAAAACTTATCTTTTAACCTTTAGTGTTAGAAATCCACTTAAGTATTCAGGTCCAAATAAATGACCCTGATTACTCAATTAATCTACCAAGTCTAACTTAATGACCTTTGATGATCTGAGACAAATCACACTGACATTTGGTTCAATTTGAATTTATGAAAATTACAAGTTTCAAATTAATGAACTTGCTTTAACTTTTCAACTTCTCAAACTTATCTAGATTTAGCTTACGACTCATCCTCCAGTCCAGAAATCTTCTGCATCTGCTTTCAATCTTTCGAATCCGAATATCAACTCTCCACTTTGGTTTGTCAAAAATAAAGCAGAAATGAAAAATCTTTTTGAATTTTTAATAAAGTTTCTAAACTAGAAATGAAATACAGAACTAATATAATATAAAAATAAACTATTTACGAACATATTTTGGATGAGCGTGTTAGGGAATCATATCAGCTATCTGACAAATCACAAGTACCGTTAAGCTTCAATTACATTCTCAGAATTAAACAATTCGCTTAGATTGTCGATATAGTGATCCACTTAAATTCTCACACAATTTTCAATCTGTCCAGGATACGGATTTAGTATTTTAAAGACTTAAACTTATACGTGTGTCCCACCTCTTGAATATACTCCCGTATCCAGATCCCAATATTCAGTCTTACAGGTAAGTATAACACCAATGATATCTGTAAGGGGTTAATAAATTATGAAGAATCATGAGAGCTCAGGTCAGAACTACCGTTCAGCAGAGAGACCATGACTCAACTTTTGGGTGTGTCCCCTTTAGAGGATCTTTTTTACAACAGCATTGCTAAGCAATTTTATTGTCTTATCATATATGCTGAGGGTGATGCTATGTTTCAAGCATTGCGGAAAGTATTATTCGAGGACTAGGTCAGAACTTCCATTCAGCAAAAGTCCCGGAATAATACCCCAGATATCACTGAGTATAAAAACCTAGTATATCAGAAAAAGGAATCTTTCAAACGAGATTTCAGGGGTTACCTATATATCCAAGTAGTGTTCCCCACGAAATAAGTAAGTAAAGATTTAGATTTATATCTCGAACAAACCTACTAAATGTGTAAAAACCTATCGGCATATCATCAGCGAGACTGTTTAACCTTTTAAACATTCCATTTCTTTAGCATACCGTGACTGTCAAGCCGATGTACTATCATTTTCCCTTTTTACACAAGCTCTTTTCCTGGTTTTATATTGTTTTTGGATTTTGAAAATATCTCATGTTTTTTAATTTTTTGTCATTTTTTTATTGTTTTTGTATTTTCTGAAAATATTACCCTATACTCCCCCTAAATACCAAAACAGGTAAAAAATCGACAAACCATTGCAGATTGCTTCTCAACATCATCTACAATGTCTTCTTCATCAACGCCAATGATCTCCTCCAACACGTGTTTTATCAAATATTGAAAACGTGTTTTATCAAATGCTTTGGTATGTAAATCCGCTTTTTGATTGTTAGTGTGGATTTTCTCAATTCGTATCAACTTCTTCTCGAAACAATCGCGAATGAAGTGATGACGAATCTCTATGTGTTTCGTTTTAGCGTGATGAACTGGATTTTTAGTAATGTTAATCGCTGCCTCGTTATCAACAAAGATAGGAGTGTTTAGAAATTGCAAACCGTAGTCGTGTATCTGTTGCTGGATCCACAAGATCTGTGAGCAGCAACTGCTAGCAGATACATACTCCGCTTCACATGTGGATAAAGCCACAGAGGTTTGCTTTTTGCATTGCCAAGTGACCAATCGTGGTCCAAAAAACTGGCACCCTGCTGTTGTTGATTTAGCATTAACTTTGCAGCATCCGAAATCGGAATCAGAATACCCTTCGAGCATGAAATCGCCTTCTCTTGGATACCACAACCCAAATGATGGAGTTCCTTTCAGGTAGCGTAATATCCTTTTCACAATCACCATATGCGAAGCTCTCGGGTTAGATTGAAATCTTGCTGCGAGGCAGGTTGGGTACATGATATCGGGTCTTGAAGCTGTCAAATACATCAGCGATCCGATCATGGAACGATACATCGTTTCATCTACCTTCTCTCTGGTGAGATCAGGTTTTATCCCATGATTCGTTGCTAATGGGGTGAAAGCTGGAGTAGAACCTGACATCCCGAATTTCTCCAAGATATCATGAACATACTTCATTTGATGTATGAAAATTCCTTTGGGTAGTTGATCAACCTGCAATCCCAAAAAGAATTTCATCTCACCCATCAATGACATTTCAAATTTTTGCTTCATAACTCGTTCAAAATCTTTGCATAGATCCTCATTTGTTGATCCAAATATGATGTCGTCCACATAAATTTGAACTATCAGAAGATGATCATCGACCTCTTTGGTGAAGAGAGTAGCATCCACTTTTCCACGAATGAAACTGTTGGCTAGTAGGTGTTGAGACAATGTATCGTACCAAGCTCTCGGGGCCTGGTGTAAACTAGACAGCGCTTTGTCTAGCAAGTAGACCTTGTCTTTGTGAAGTGGATCGGTGAAGCCCGGTGGCTGACCGACATATACCTCCTCTTTTACCTTTCCGTAGAGAAAAGCCGATTTTACATCTAACTGATATACTTTGAAGTTTTTCCATGATGCAAATGCTAAGAAGATTCTGATAGCTTCTAGTCTAGCAACTGGAGCATATACTTCAGTGAAATCTATCCCCTCCTGCTGACTGAAACCCTGGACTACGAGTCGAGCTTTGTTGCGAACCACAACTCCTCTATCGTCTCTCTTACACTTGAACACCCACTTGGTGTTTATCTTCCTTTGTCCATCTGGCAAATCCACTAACTTCCACACTCCCAACTTTTCAAATTGGCTTAGTTCCTCCTGCATTGCATTGACCCAAGAATCTTCAGTAAGCGCCTCTTTGTAAGACCTTGGTTCAACCTGCGAGATAAAACAACTCAATGAGAATTCAGTTTGCAAAGGAGCATCTACATCACCTTCCAGATTAGTAACATTCTGATTTGCATCTTGTTCACTGACTGGGTTTGTTTGACTTGAGATCTGAATTTGCTCCCCCTCAGAATCTGAATCACCATGATCAAATACTGGCATGTTCTCATATTCTTGATTATCATTCTGTGCCGTCTGATTATCTTGAGCAACTTCATTTTGTTGGACATCATCATGTTCACCAGCATTGCTTGGACCTGCTTCATCATCATTTGAAACTCGTTGCGGTCTTCTTGAATACTCTGCTGGAAACCTTTCCTGCGATTCTTCATACTCTCTCAGAATATCCAACTCGTCAAAGAAATCTTCTTCTTCCTTTTCTTCTTCCATGTCAAACGAATCCCACAATTTATCGTAATTAAAACGCCATGAGTCACCGGGATTTTGAGGCGGCATAGTATACCCCTGACACTCAACATGTTGTGCTTCGATGATCTGCTTCATGCTTGGAACAAAGACATGTCTTTGTGGACTTGAGTAACCCACAAATATTCCTTCGATACTCTTTGGACCAAATTTACCAAAAGGCTCTAGAACTGTACAAGGAGACCCAAACGGTTCTAAAAACTTCAGGTTCGGTTTGCGATTATTGATCAACTCAAAGCATGTCTTGTTGAATTTCTTGATAGTGAGAACCCGGCTGAGTGTATAGCATGCGGCGGAAACTGCTTCTGCCCAAAAATTTATCGGTAACTTTGAATCAGAAAGCATCGTTCTGGCCGTTTCGATTAGCGTCCTATTTTTGCGTTCTGCGACTCCATTCTGCTGCAGAGTGTATGGAGCACTAAACTCATGCAATATACCTCTTTCATCACAATATTCTTCCATCTTGTTGTTTTTGAATTCAGTACTGTTTTGGTCAAAAATTACCGAAGCAATTAAGTGATCAAATTAGGTAAGTGAGGTAGTGTGCTAAAAAGTGTGTTGAAAATATGGTGGTTAAGTTGTTCGGAAAAACAGTATTAAGGATACGGATCAGGATATTGAGATGTATCTATGATCAAACAATGAGCAAAAAGTAAAGGGAGTGACACGAGATATACGAGGAAAGCCCTTGACCAATCTAGATCGCCGGCATAAAACCTCGGGAGCTGACAATCGCAGCTGCCTTGTTCTTCTTATTGCTTTAAACGTCAGGATACAGTGCAGGATATTGATCAGATCGCTAAGTGTTACAATGCTTTTGTGCGAGAGTGAAAATTGCTAGAGAATAAGTGTAAGAGTGTAGTGAGTGTTGATGTGATGTCCTATTCGATCTGATATACCCACCTATTTATAGTAACGAATTACAAAGAAAACTCCTATAAATATGGGATGCTCCGAATATTCCATTGTTAACGTTGTAGACCGAGTAATGCGGCTTCAACGTCTTTATTTGAACGACTTGGACCGAGTCTTCCGCGGAATGAGTCCTTGTGAACGTTGCTAGCTTCTAACCCACGTACCTGCACATAATCTGTTAGTGATCCTGAGGATACCATTCAGGATGTTACCAATATCCTGAATCAGCATCCCGGATGTGAACAAATATCATATAACCAAGATATAACCCAAGATATTTCTCAGGATATGGGCTCAGAATTTCACCCATAACAATTGTCCCCAAAAATGTTACCGTTTAGTATCCTGCCACTAACGGTTACATTTTTCACAGAGATCGAGTCAATTAAGAGATAAGACCAGTGATGTGACCGTTAGCAACTTACTCAGCCTATATTTACTCATTGCACCCTATATCTTCTCATCCTCATCTCTTTTTTAATCACTACCGATAAGGAAAAAGGTAAACATTCTCTCTCTAATCTTCATCTTCACCCTCCTTTTCCGGTCAAAAATTCAGGCGATCAAATGCCGAGACATACAAGATCCAGTTCTGGTGATTCGGCTCCCACATTCATCCAGCAGAATCTTCTCCAAGAACCGGAGAAAGAGATATGTTCTTTTGATAGTGCCCACTTGTCGGCTTTGAAATCCTCCGGTATCTTTCCGAAAGGAACGGTATTCCGGCCGTTCGACCGGGAAATCCGGTCGGATATGGTATCCAATGAGTGGTTGTGCTTTAGTGCCTTTCCCTTCACCTTAGGGTTACAGTTCCCCTTTCCAGATTTCATCACCGAATTCTTCAAGATTACAAAAATCTCTTTCAGTCAAACAATGCCAATGCTTTGGCGTGTTCTGTCCGTTCTTGATCAGATCAAGAAAAACCACATCCCTGATCTTTTTATTCATGATCTCCCCCTAGCTTACAAGCTTAGATGCCACGGATCATGTAGATTTTTGTTTTATTCCACCTCCGGCGACCCGCTGATACTTCGTGCCACCAGGAACGAGGATAATTGGCAATCTAAGTTCTTCTTTGTAAAAAGAGACTCAATCCCTGGTGGAATGGAATATCCGGTGAAATGGTTGAAAAAGGGTAGGATTTAGGGTTTAAGGATGATCCTGCGTCTTATCCTGTTCCATATCCTGAACTGATCAACTTTCTTTTTTCTGTTTTGCACGCAGCTGATTTTAGGAAGATTGCACCTCCCCTTGTTGATTCACAAAAAAGGATTGACGCTATCAGACTCCTTCCAGAGGCTGAAAGAAGTTTCAACCCATCTCTACCATCTCCAAGTCCTCTTTCTAGTGCAAACATGTCTGGTAAGGATCCTGCAAAATATCCTGTACATACATGTCTTTATTTGATATACTTAGGAGAAATTTTACTCCATGTATGCAGACTCCAGCAAGGTTCCAGTCTACCTAGACCTTGATGAACTTGACAGCTATCCTACCCCAGTCATGGTCAAGAAAGAGACCCCTGCAACCACCAGCTCCAAGCCGCTCCCGGCTCCTAAGGCTAATCCGAGGACTCGTGCTTCCACAGAAAAAAAGAGGAAAGGTCCTGAAGTCAGTGCTCCAGGTCCAGAAGGGTTCTCCTACGATGAACTCAGCTTTTCTGACTCCTTAGAGCCAATGACATCCTTCCAGAACAAGGTAATATCCTGCTACATATCCTGCACATATATCCTGATAGGATATCCTGATAGGATATCCTGGTTAATATATTCTAACTCATACCTGAACTTGATGTGCAGGGACTCCAGCATTTGCTCCACCGGTACAATGATGCCTGTGGTACTGCTATACTCCATGAAGCCAGGATCAAACAGCTCGAAAGCACCGTTGCCGACCAAGGTGCCATTACTGAAGCAAAGACCCGGCACTACGAGGGCATGCTGAAGAAGGCCACCCTAGATGCTGAGCTCAAACTTGCCACTGTCCAAATGGATCACGAACAGGCCATGGTTTCTTTCTGGGAAGGAATCAAAGCCTCTGCTATCGTTTCCCTGCTACAAGCTCGCATCAAGATGGCCTATGAGGCCAAGGAGACACGCCTTGTATGCCCATCATGGCCGGTTGAATCCTGGGTGGCCAAGCTGAAGGAGCTTGGAGGCAAAGCTGTGCCACTTCCTGCTGAAGCCGGAGAATCCTCTAAGTCAGCAGAGGTGGTAGACAAGGCTGGAGATAAGAAGGATGCTGGAGAGGATGCTGGTGAGGATGCTGCTCAGGATGCTGAAGCTGAGAAGGCAGAGAAGGTTGGAGAAGATGCCACTATGTGAGGGCATTCAGGTGGGCAATGATGGATATACGTGCCAAGGCCGGAGCCCACCTTTTTAAATTTGAATGTTGGTCTGTAATCCCCTAAACAATTTACTTTTTCCGCACTTTACTTTTCTGCACCTGAACAATTTACATTTCCTGCACGCTTTTTGAACAATACAACAGTTGGAGGTGGATGGGTCTCGGTTTGAGATGAAACCTTCAACTGTTGGGTAAATATGTTTAATGACTAATTGTGCTTTTGGTGGATGGATCTCGGTTTGAGATGAAACCAAAAGCACAAACTTTTGCTATGTTAATAATATAACCTTCCTTTTGACCTTACCATTGTTGTTATTAGTGTACAAATTTTACTTATGAAAACTGTTTTGTTTGAACATTCTCGGGAATATTATGGGAACACATTCTGAGAATATCCTGACAAGTATCCTAAGTGATATCCTGGTCAGGATATTGTCATATAACTTAAAAACTTAAGTCATTTGAAAAAAGGAGAGATCATACCAAAGACTCTTAGAGAGTCAATTCCAATCTTCCACCTTAGGAATGTCCCCAGTGCACACTTACAAACTTGGATCCATCCTTTGAATAGTATAATGTATGTCCCCTGTGTACGACACAGAAATGAAAATGTATTCACACTTTGGCTTGAATAAATTCCGAACACCCCGAGGCAAAACCCTTGATATCCTGGAATGAATCCTTAGCATACTGGGGATAAACCCTTAATATCCTGGGGATAAACCCTGACATCTTGGGGATAAACCCTGATATCCTGGGGATAAACCCTGAGTTTCATGCGCTACAGGCGAGAGTGTATAAACTCCAAATCTTAGAAAGGTGAAAACCTTTAAACCTTAGAGAGTATGAAAATACCCCTTCGTGAGAGAGGTTGATCAATCCTCATATACCTTCAGGATCCATGATATAGCCAACAGTAACGAAATTGTCAGCCACTTTTACATGAACTGGTCCCGCTACCTTGAACTATACCTAGATAACTTGTGCTCCAGGCGAGGTTTTTAAACCCAATTCGAAAGAAAGGTGAATACCTTTAAACCTTTGAAGGGATCAGGATCCCTTAAACGTGAGAGGGGGGGCCAATCCTCTAACCTTTCGATTTATCCTGAGTGCATATCCTGGAGCTATATCCTGAAACACATGCTGCAAAACAAATGTAAACTAAGGTGGGTGTTAGCTTGGCTAACACCCCTCCGATGCTTAAGTCAGTATTGGGTTCAAGATAATAAACAAATATATTTAAAAGAGATAGAATACATACCATTCTGAGATAGAAATTAAATTCTATTCTTACTTGAAATAGAGCTTTAAGTGTATTGTATTCCAGGATCTCGGTAGCATATCCCCTTCCATATTCTTGAGTCTATATGCTCCTTTCCCTGCTTCTGACTCAACTTCATATGGTCCTTCCCATTTCGGAGCTAGCTTGCCATCAGCAGGATTAGTGGTATTTTGAAAAGCCTTTCTTTTCACCCAATCACCAACTCGAAATCTCCTAGTCCTTATATTCTTGTTATATGCTCTGGATATTCTTTGTTGATATGCTGCTATCCTTAGCCTTGCTGCATCTCTTTTTTCATCTATAGTATCCAAATCTCGACATAAGGCTTCAGGATTCTGTTCAGGATCCTGTAGGATAGATCTTGCAGTAGGTATCGCCATTTCCGTTGGAATTACTGCTTCTGCTCCAAATACCAAGGAAAATGGGGTTTGGCCGGTTGCATTCTTTACCGTTGTCCTATCAACCCATAAAACAAAGGGTAACTCTTCTGCCTATCTTCTTTTTTTGGCTCCAAGTCTCTTCTTTAAGTTATTGACAATTATCTTGTTCGAGGATTTAGCTTGTCCATTCGCTTGAGGATGTACCGGAGGAGACGTGATCATTTTGATTCCCCAACTCTTGCAAAAGTCAGTAGTCCGCTTGCTTATAAACTGGGACCCATTATCACAAATGATTTTAGCTGGTACCCCAAACCTGGTCAGGATATTCCTCTTTATGAAGGATACTACTTCTTGGTCTCTAACTTGAACAAATGCTTCAGCTTCAACCCACTGAGAGAAATAATCCGTCATTGCTAGCATAAAGACTTTTCCTCCCGGAGCTTTTGGTAACTTCCCTACTATATCCATCCCCCATTTCATGAATGGCCAAGGGGAAGCTACAAGATATAGTGGTTCAGCTGGTTGATGTAGTATGTTACTATGCCTTTGACATGCATCACACCTTCGAGCATATCCTGCAGCATCTTTCCTCATCGTTGGCCAATAATATCCTGTCCTTAATACTTTCGAGAACAATGATCTGCCCCCAGTGTGGTTACCACAATCCCCTTCATGTATATCCTGAAGTACTTCTTTGGCTTCAGGATCCTCCAAGCACCTCAAATACGGTCCTGCAAGAGATTTTTTGTATAAAACATTATTTATAATAGTGAATCGTGATACCTTCATCCTAAATGCCTTAGGATTTTCATCTCCGGGTATGTGTCCTTCCTTGAGATATCTCATGATTGGAGCCATCCAGGATTTAGGATCCTTTTCAGGATACTCTGCTCTAGGATCCTGAATACCCGCTACTTCTTTATCCTGAGGACCCGTCGCAGGATACAAGATATGTAATATTGGTATTTGGGTCCCTTCTGGTATCCTGATCGATGATCCCAGATTTGCTAAGGCATCTGCTTCAGCATTATCCTTCCTTGGTACCTGTTCAAGTGTAAAAACATCGAAATATCCTGCTAATTTTTTAAGAATATCGAGGTATTCGATTAATTTCTCACCCTTAACTGCATAGGATCCATTAAAATGGTTAGTAATTAACAAGGAGTCAACATATACTTGCAAATTCTTGATACTCATATTCTTAGCCAACTCTAATCCTGCCATTAAAGCCTCATACTCTGCTTCATTATTAGTAGCAGGGAATTCACATCTAATATCCTGGGGTAGTATGTCCCCCTGTGGCGATTTTAGTAGTATTCCCAATCCTACTCCTCTTACATTAGATGCACCATCAGTATATAACGTCCAGGATCCTGAGGATTCTCCTAACTGTTGGACTTCTAGGTCTACCTCATCTTGAATGTCACTACTGAAATCAGCCACAAAGTCAGCTAAAGCCTGAGACTTTATGGCATTTCTAGGTTCATATACTAAATCATAAGCACTCAACTTTACTGACCACTTGGCCATCCTGCCTGACATCTCTGGTTTCCTAAGCACAATTTTGACAGGATAATTTGTTTTAACATGAATCCTATGTGTCTCAAAGTAATGTCTAAGCTTCGTTGATGCCATAACTAATGCTAGTATCAATTTTTCTAAATGAGAATACCTAGTTTCAGCATTTAACAAACTTTTACTAACATAATAAACATGATATTGCTGACCTTCATGATCCTTTATAAGGACGGCACTTACAACATTCCCTGATACTGCGAGGTATAGGGATAGTGGTTCACCATTCTCAGGTTTCATCAGTAGAGGTGCAGTTGAGAGATAATGCTTCAAATCCTGCAGGGCTGCTTCATGCTTCTCACCCCATTCGAATTTCTTATTCTTCTTCAGGATATCATAAAACTCTTTGCATTTCTCTGAAGATCTTGAAATAAATCTGTTTAATGCTGCCACTCACCTTGTTAATCGTTGAACATCCTTCATATTTGAGGGTGATTTAATATCCAAAATGGCATTAATCTGCTCCTGGCTCGCCTCTATTCCTCTTTTGGTCACCATATATCCTAGAAATTTTCCTGCCCCCACTCCGAAATGACACTTAGTAGGATTTAGCTTCATGTTATATTGATCTAGGATATCAAATGCTCCTTTAATATCCTGGAGGTGATCCTAAGCCTTCCTTGATTTTACCACCATATCTTCAATGTATACCTCCATGGTGTCCCCCAGCTTGTCTTTGAACATCATGTTTACCAATCTCTGGTATGTTGCACCTGCATTTTTCAAACCAAAAGGCATAGCCGTATAACAATAAATACCTATTGGTGTCATGAAGGCAGTATCCTCCTGGTCAGAAGGCTCCATTTGAATCTGCTGAAATCCTGAGGATGCATCTATGAAGGTCAACATTTCATGCCCGGCAGTAGCATCCACCATTGCATCAATGTGAGGAAGAGGAAATGGGTCTTTAGGACAAGCCTTGTTCAAGTCTGTGTAGTCTACACAGACTCTCCATTTCCCGTTTTTCTTCTGTACCACGACTACGTTTGCTAACCATCTTGGAAACTTGACTTCTCTGATCATCCTGGACTTCAACAATCTTTCAACTTCCTCTTGGATAATCGTATTCCGCTCAGGAGCAAATTTCCTTCTTTTTTGCTGAACAGGCTTGAATGATCTGTCAATTCCAAGCTTGTGAGTGATAATGTCTTTGGATATACCTGTTGTTTTGGTCAAAAATTACCGAAGTAACTTAGTGATCAAATTAGTAAAGTGAGGTAGTGTGCTAGAAAGTGTGTTGAAAATATGCTTGTTAAGTTATTTGGAAAAACAGTACTCAGGATACGGCTCAGGATATTGAGCTGTATCTATGATCAAACAATGAGCAAAAGTAAAGTAAACGACACGAGATGTACGAGGAAAGCCCTTGATCAATCTAGATCGCCGGCATAAAACCTCGGGAGCTGACAATCGTAGCTGCCTTGTTCTTCTATTGCTTCAAAAATCAGGATACAATGCAGGATGTGGTACGGATCGACTAAGTGTTACAACGAAACTTGAATACAAGTGTGGTGTTTGTAATGAGCTAGAGAGTGAAAGTGTATGAGAGTGTTGGTGAAAAATTGTGTGTTCTAAGCTGATCCACCCCCATCTATTTATAGTAAAGATAAAATAACAAACTACCCTAAACTTGCGGGATCCACCGAATATTCCTTCTTCGAACGTTGTAGACCTGGTCTTTTGGGCTCAACGTCTCTCCCTCAACAAATTCGTCCGAGTCTTGTGGAGAAGAAGTCCTCTTGACCGTTAGCAAGTCTCAACCTTTAACCTGCACGTGGTTAATTCAATAAGCCTCAGGATATCGCCCAAGATGTTAGCAATATCCTCTTCCGGCATCCTGATCACAAATAAACAAACAAAGGCAGGATATTGATCAGGATACGTATGTTAAGAAAATGACCCCTAACAATTGTCCCCAAATATATCGGTTGGTATACCAATCCAACGGATATATTTCAAAAATCTTATCCCATAACTCAAGGCATTTAAAACGAAGCGACGGTCAAGATCACATCGTAACTTCCAACGCGTTTTTTACTCAATGAAGATCCACGATGCCCCTATATCTTCTCTTTTCTTGTTTGAAAAGCAGATATCTTCAACAGAACCTTCAGGTAATTCTCCATTTCTGATTTTCTTCCTGTCAATTTACTTCATCTTTCTTGCAATGGACGCCGAGACCTTCACCCAGCAGAATCTTCTTAAAAATCCCGAAAAGGAGATCTGCGCTTTTGACAACGCAGACATTGCAGCTCTAAGAGCCTCCGGCGCTTTCCCCGACAACACGGTCTTTAGGCCATTCGATCGATCAATCCGATCGGATGTTTCTTCTACCGAATGGATCTGTTTTCCAGCATATCCTTTTTCATTAGGTCTTCGATACCCTTTTCCTGAATTCATGATGCAATTCTTTCGTATTACTGGCATCTCTTTTGCTCAAACCATGCCCATGGTTTGGAGAGTACTAATTGTACTCAACCAAATCAAAAACCTCCATTGCTCTGACCTCTGCATCGAGGATTTACCTATTGCTTACCGCCTCCGATCCCATGGCTCTAGCCGGCTCTTGCTCTTTTCGACCTCCAGCAAACCCCTGATTCTCAAAGCCACCAAAAACGAAGACGGATGGCAACACAAATTCTTCTTCGTTAAACGAGATTCCATTGCTGAGGGTGCCAACCTTCCGGTGGAGTGGTTAACCACCGGTAGGATCATAAATATCCTCATAGACGATTTGATTGTTATCTTTTATTAATATTCTTGTTTTTGATCTTTATGCAGTGAACTTCAAGGAAGTTGCTCCCCCTACCGCTGAGTCAGAAGAGAGAATCAATACCGTTTACCGATTACCTGCAATAGACAGGACTTTTACCACACACGTCCCGAGTTCAAGTCAATACTCATCATCCGAGATATCTGGTAAGAATTTCTTTCAAAATAATTAGACAAAACAATATAATGATAAAATAAAGAGTAAAACTTTTCCCTTTATGCAGCACCAGCTAAGATCCCCGAAGTCTTTGACCTTGACGAATTGGATAGCTATTCTGACCAGATCCAGGTCAAGAAAGAACCTAGCCCCAAGACCACTGCTACATCCAAACCCAGTAGCTCCAAAGCCATCATCATTCCTAAACCTTCACCGGCTACCAAGCCCCGGAGTTCAAGTTCCCGCAAAAGGAAAGAACCCGATTCCCCTGTCATTTCTGAGACCTTTCCTTATGAGAAACACGGGTTCATTGAAGCCAGCGGGTTTATGACTTCTTTTCTTAACCAGGTTAGTATCCTCACACCATATCCTGCAACTTAGATTATTTTCAAAGATTTATCAACGTTAACCCCTGTCCTCTTACCTTTGTAGGGTCTTGAGCGTTTAGTTCATTTATACCAAGAATCCTGCAAGCTCAACAAAACACTTGAATCTAAGTTAAAGGAAGCAGAAATCACAATCTCTGACCAAGGTATGATCGCGGCCGCCAAATCTCGTCATTACGAGGAGAAATACAAAGCTATGACCCAAGAACACCAAGTTGCTCTCAACAAAGCCACTCTTCAAGCCCAGGCCGATCTGGAAGCTGCCCATATGCAGCACGAACGGGATATGGTCAGTTATCGAGAAAGCCTCAAAAGTTCCATCGTCATTTCTCTCCTTCAAGCCAGGCTGAAGATGGCTCATGAAGCCAAAACTTTAGGTTTCGAATGCCCTTCCTGGGATGTTGCTGCTTGGGAGACCAAGCTGAAGAACCTTGGCGGCACCTCTTCCAAATCAACTGTCGAAGAACCTTCCAAAGTAGTTGAAAAAGTAGCCGATGCTGAGAAGGATGCTGAGGCGGATCCCAAGATGGATGTTGCTGAAACCGCTATGGACCAAGAAGGCACTACCCCTAGAGCTTATTTTCTTTAAATCATTCGGACAATTTTATGTTTTTATGAACAATTTTTATTTCTATATCCAAACAATTTGATAGCCGAAGGTGGATGGGTCCTGGGTTTCAGGATGAAACCTTCGGTTGTCAACCAGTATTGATTGCTTCAAGAATAATTTCATCTTTTTAAGTATAAATCTTAGCTTTGCAAAAAATTTCATACTGTTATTTTATAAAATATCCTGATCAGTATGCTCAACGGTATACTGTAAAAGCCTCTTATTAGATAGAACTTCCAAACGTTCCTTCAACTTTGTAAAAATTTCTTTAGAAAGTGAAAAATAGTCTATCTTTTCAAAACCAAGTTTTGATAATATTTAAATGATCAGAGTTCCAAACTAATACTGGTTTCAAACACCCTAATCAAATATCCTGAAAAGGACTTTGAAAATACATTAGGATACTTAAAATAATGTTACAAAAAAAAACTTATACGACGTTTAAAAAGGAAAGATCATACCAGAAATAGGGTATAAACCTATTACCAAACTTTAGTCCCTTTGCAACTCATCCAATGAAGATGTCCCCTGTGCAAGATACTTAGTGTATAAGTTCTGAGCCTCATCCTTTTAATTTTACATCACCATCTCGGCAGGAATGTCCCCTGTGTACAACGTCTTCTAACACTTTAGAAATCTATTGAATGTCAGTTTCCATTGCACAGGCAATTTTTAAGTCCCAAGGGTAAAACCCAAGGATGTACTGGAGATAAATCCCTTGTATCCTGGGGAAAATCCCAAATTTTCATGCGCTACAGGCGGGAGTGTATAAACTCCAAGACTTAGAAAGGTGAAAACCTTTAAACCTTAGAGAGTATGAAAATACCCTTTCGTGAGAGAGGGTGATCAATCCTCATATACCGTTAGGATTCAGGATATAGCCAACAGTAACGAAATTGTCAGCCACTTTTACATGGACTGGTCCCGCCACCTTGAACTATCCCTGAATAACTTGCGCTCCAGGCGGGGTGTTTAAACCCAATTCGGAAGAAAGGTGAATACCTTTAAACCTGTGAAGGGATCAGTATCCCTTAAACGTGAGAGAGGGGGCCAATCCTCTAATCTTTCGAGTTATCCTGAGTACATATCCTGGAGCTATATCCTGAAACATATCTTGCAAAACAATTGTAAACTAAGGTGGGTGTTAGCTTGGCTAACACCCCTCCGATGCTTAAGTCAGTATTGGGTTGCAAATAACAAATTAAACCAAACATATTTAAAAGAGGTAGAATTCATACCATCCTGAGTTAGAAATTAAATTCTAGACTCACTTGAAATAGAGCTTAAGGTGTATAGCATTCCAAGATCTCGGTAGCATATCCCCCTCCATATTCTTGAGTCTGTATGCTCCTTTCCCTGCTTCTGATTCAACTTCATACGGTCCTTCCCATTTTGGAGCTAACTTGCCATCGGCAGGATTGGTAGTATTCTGAAAAGCCTTTCTTAACACCCAATCTCCAATCTTAAATCTTCTGGTTCTAATATTCTTGTTATATGCCCTGGATATTCTCTGTTGATATGCTGCCATCCTTAGCCTTGCCGCGTCTCTCTTCTCATCTATAGTGTCTAAATCCTGAGTCAAGGCTTCAGGATTCTTCTCAGGATCACTTAGGGTAGATCTTGCAGTAGGTATTGTCATTTCCGTTGGAATCATTGCTTCTGCTCCAAATACCAAGGAAAATGGGGTTTGGCCTGTTGCATTCTTCACCGTTGTCCTATATGCCCATAAAACAAAGGGTAATTCTTCTGCCCATCTTCCTTTTTTGGCTCCTAGTCTCTTCTTTAAGTTATTGACGATTATCTTGTTTGAGGATTCTACTTGTCCATTTGCTTGAGGATGTACCGGAGTAGACGTAATCATTTTGATTCCCCAACTTTTGCAAAAGTCAGTAGTCCTCTTACTTATGAACTGAGAACCATTGTCACAGATTATCTCAGCTGGTACTCCGAATCTGGTCAGGATATTTCTCTTGATGAAGGATACTACTTCTTGGTCTCTTACTTGAACGAATGCTTCTGCTTCAACCCACTTAGAGAAATAATCCGTCATTGCTAGCATAAAGACTTTTCCTCCCGGAGCTTTTGGTAGCTTTCCCACTATATCCATACCCCACTTCATAAATGGCCAAGGGGAAACAATAGGATATAATGGTTCAGCAGGTTGATGCAGTATGTTACTATGTCTTTGACATGCGTCACATCTTCGAGCATATTCTGCTGCATCCTTTCTCATTGTTGGCCAATAATATCCTGTCCTTAATACTTTTGAGAATAACGACCTGCCCCCAGCATGGTTACCACAATCCCCTTCATGTATATCCTGAAGTACTTCTTTGGCTTCGGGATCCTCCAAGCATCTCAAATACGGTCCTGCAAGAGATTTCTTGTATAAAATATTATTTATAATAGTGAATCGTGATACCTTCATCCTAAATGCCTTAGGATTTTCATTTCCAGGGATGTGTCCTTCTTTGAGATATCTCATGATTGGAGCTGTCCAGGATTTAGGATCCTTCTCAGGACGTTCTGCTCCCGGATCCTGAATACCCGCTACTTCTTTATCCTGAGGATTCGTTGCAGGATATAAGACATGTAATATTGGTATTTGGGTCCCTTCAGGTATCCTGATCGATGATCCTAAATTTGCTAAGGCATCCACTTTAGCATTATCCTCCCTCGGTACCTGTTCAAGTATAAAAACATCGAAATATCCTGCTAATTTTTTGAGAATATCGAGATATTCGATTAACTTCTCACCCTTAACTGCATAGGATCCATTAAAATGGTTAGTAATTAACAAAGAGTCAACATATACTTGCAATTTTTTGACACTCATGCTCTTAGCCAATTCTAATCCTGCAATTAAAGCCTCATACTCTGCTTCATTATTAGTAGCAGGAAATTCACACCTAATAGCCTGGGGTAATATGTCCCCCTGTGGCGATTTTAGTAGTATTCCTAATCCTACTCCTCTTACATTAGATGCACCATCAGTATATAATGTCCAGGATCCTGAAGATTCTGCTAACTGTTGAACTTCTAGGTCTACCTCGTCCTGAATGTCACTACTAAAGTCAGCCACAAAGTCAACTAAAGCCTGAGATTTTATGGCATTTCTTGGTTCATATACTAAATCATAAGCACTTAACTTTACTGACCATTTGGCCATCCTACCTGACATCTCTGGTTTCCTAAGCACATTTTTGACAGGATAATTTGTCTTAACATGTATCCTATGTGTCTCGAAATAATGTCTAAGCTTCGTTGATGCCATGACTAATGCTAGTATTAATTTTTCTAAGTGAGAATACCTAGTTTCAGCATCTAGCAAACTTTTACTAACATAATAAACAGGATATTGCTGATCTTCATGGTCTTTTATAAGAACGGCACTTACAGCATTCCCTGATACAGCAAGGTACAGGGATAATGGTTCACCATTTTCAGGCTTCATCAATAGAGGTGCGGTTGAGAGATATCGTTTCAAATCCTGCAGGGCTGCTTCATGCTTTTCCCCCCATTCGAATCTTTTGTTCTTCTTCAGGATATCATAGAAGTCTTTGCATTTCTCTGAGGATCTTGAGATAAACCTGTTTAGAGCTGCTACTTGGCATATCAATCTTTGTACGTCCTTCATATTTGAGGGTGATTTTATGTCCAGGATAGCTTTGATCTGCTCTGGGCTTGCTTCTATCCCCCTTTTTGTCACCATATATCCAAGAAACTTTCCTGCCCCCACTCCGAAATGGCATTTAGCAGGATTCAGCTTCATGTTGTATTGATCCAGGATATCAAATGCTCCCTTGATATCCTGGAGGTGATCCTTAGCCTTTTTAGATTTCACCACCATGTCATCGATATATACCTCCATGGTGTCCCCCAGTTTGTCTTTGAACATCATGTTCACCAGTCTTTGGTATGTTGCACCTGCATTTTTCAAACCAAAAGGCATAGCTGTATAACAATAAATACCTGTTGGTGTCATGAAGGCGGTATCCTCCTGGTCAGAAGGCTCCATTTGGATCTGTTGAAATCCTGAAGATGCATCCATGAAGGTCAGCATTTCATGCCCGGCAGTGGCATCTACCATTGCATCAATGTGGGGAAGAGGAAATGGGTCTTTAGGACAAGCTTTGTTCAAGTCTGTGTAGTCTACACAAACTCTCCATTTCCCATTCTTCTTCTGTACTACAACCACGTTTGCTAGCCATTTTGGGAACATAACCTCTCTGATCATTCTGGACTTTAATAGTCTTTCAACTTCCTCCTGGATAATAGTGTTCCGTTCGGGAGCAAACTTCCTTCTTTTTTGTTGCACAGGCTTGAATGATTTATCAAATCCAAGCTTGTGAGTGATAATATCTTTGGATATGCCTGTCATATCCTCATGCTTCCATGCAAACGTTGACATCCTGCATTTCAAAAAGTTAATTAATTGTTCTTCAATATCCTGAGGGATATTGGTCCCTACGAGCACCGAAATATCGGGATTATCCTGGTCCAGGATAATTTTCTTCACATCCTGCTCCGGATCCTCCATGATATCCTGGGCCCGCGTCTTTAATTGCTATGCTGCACTAGGTTTGGTTGAGGATTTCATCGAAGATGAGTAGCATTCTTTCGCCTCCTGCTGATCACTATCAACTTTGACCACTCCCCAAGGGGTAGGTATCTTGATGCATTGGTGATATGTTGATGGCACGGCCTTCATATCATGAATCCACGGTCTTCCCAGTATGGTGTTATAGCAAGATAGAGAATCCATTACACAGAAACGTTGTATCGAGTTGACTCCTTCAACGTATACTGGCAACTTTATCTCTCCCACTGTGTTTCTAGCCTCTCCACTGAATCCAACAAGCACGGTAGACTTTGAAGTGATATCCATTGGAGATACATTCATTCTCTTCAGAGTTTCTAGTTGGATTATGTTGACGGAGCTGCCATTATCAACTAATATCCTGCGTACAAAATGGTTAGCCACATATAACGTTATTACCAGAGCATCATGGTGAGAATCCTGGACAGTATCCCTGTCATCTGCGTCAAAAGTGATCACTTTGTCAGTTGTGAGGGTAGTCATCCTGACGGGTTTGTCTCCCCTTTCGGCCTTAGCTTCTTTTGCATGTCTCTTTGCTGCAGAATACGAGGTTCCACAAATGTCGGATCCTCCTGAGATGAAGTTGATTATCTTGGCATCCGCAGGAGGTGATGCTGCTCGTTCAAGATCCTTCTCAGTATCCTGACCCTTATTCTTCTTTCTCCCTAAGAGATCTTTCAGATATCCCTTGCTTAGAAGGTAGCTTATTTCTTTCCTTAGAGCAATGCAATCCTCAGTTACATGTCCGAAATCTTCGTGGAAAGCACACCATTTTGACTTATCTTTCCAGTCAGCCTTTTGTTGATTCTTTCGAGCCACCTAGCCTTGTCTCCTAGACCCTGCATGGCATACATCAATTCAGGAATGTTAACAGAAAAGCAATATTCAGACAACTCAGGATACTCTTCAGGATCCTCATCTTCGACAGCATTCACTCTCTTGTTTTCATTTCTACCATATGGCTTAGGCCGATATGACTTAAATGAGGATTCTGACTTCCTGTTAGTTGACTCATAAGTGTTTGATGAGTTCATCCTTTCTTGCATCTTCCTGTCATCTTCTAGACGGATATATCTCAAAGCCCTGTTACGAGCTTCGTCGAGATTCCTGCAGGGATTCATTACAAGATCCTGATAAAACTGGGAATCCTTTTGTAATCCCATCTTAAAGGCTTGCACAGCTGTTGCAACATCAAGGTGTGGGATATCCAAGGATTCCCGACTGAATTTGTTTACATAATCCCTCAAGGATTCCTGAGGCCCTTGAGTTATCCTGTAAAGATCACTGGTTAGTTTCTCAAAACTCCGACTACAAGAAAATTGACTGTTGAATAAATTAACCAAATGAGCAAACGAAGTAATTGAGTGTGGAGGAACATTTAACAGCCATTTTAAGGCTGATCATGTTAAGGTAGAACCAAATCCCTTGCACAGGCACGCTTCCTTGAGCTCCGGAGGAATAGGGTTAATCTCCATTCTTTCCCTATACTGAGCAATATGCTCCTCAGGATCCGTAGTTCCATCGTAAAGCTTCATGTTGGGGGTTTGAAATCTCTTTGGGATCTCAGCATCACAGATAGGGTATGCAAAACGAGATATCTTGTGGCTGTCCTGGGATACTTCTGGGATCGGCTGGACCACCCCAGGTACACTAGATATCATGTCCTTCAACTTCTGAAGTTCCCTAGTAAGTGCTGATGTTACACCTGTATCCTGCAAAGATCCACTATTGTTAGTAGCATGAGTATTATTATTATTTGACACGTTACCCGTTGGAGGATTTTGCCCATATCCTGAAGCATATCCTGAGCTCCTTATGGTCGACATCCTAACCGAGGAGGGTATTTCAAGAGTATGATTCTGAGGAAGGCTAGGCACAATATTCCCCTTGTTATCCTCAGTATACACAGCTGAACTGAAGTTCAACGTTCTGGGATGTAATGGAGTGACAATATCCTCAGCAGATCTGCTCGAGCCAGACTTCAGGAGTTGTATTTCCCTCAAAAGCATTTGGTTTGTTTCCTGTTGCTGCCTCATTTGTTCCTGCACACTTCCAAATAAGGTTAAAATTTCATCATTAGAAGCTAAAACAGGAGCAGATCCCTGGACACTCCGAGTAGGGATAACATCTTGAGGTTGTGTAGAGGCTGGCATCCTTGGAGGAGGTGGTGGAAGCACCGAACCGGTAGTAGCAGAAGTCATAACAGACACAGTGGAGGAACTCATGTTTGATCTTGAGGCCATTATGGACAATGTGGCAAAAAGTTTTGAAAATAGAAAACCAATTAGCGATTTGACAAAAATTTTTAGTAAAGAGAGCACCACTTGCCCCACGGTGGGCGCCAAATTGTTTTAGTCAAAAATTACCGAAGTAACTTAGTGATCAAATTAGTAAAGTGAGGTAGTGTGCTAGAAAGTGTGTTGAAAATATGCTTGTTAAGTTATTTGGAAAAACAGTACTCAGGATACGGCTCAGGATATTGAGCTGTATCTATGATCAAACAATGAGCAAAAGTAAAGTAAACGACACGAGATGTACGAGGAAAGCCCTTGATCAATCTAGATCGCCGGCATAAAACCTCGGGAGATGACAATCGCAGCTGCCTTGTTCTTCTATTGCTTCAAAAATCAGGATACAGTGCAGGATGTGGTACGGATCGACTAAGTGTTACAACGAAACTTGAATACAAGTGTGGTGTTTGTAATGAGCTAGAGAGTGAAAGTGTATGAGAGTGTTTGTGAAAAATTGTGTGTTCTAAGCTGATCCGCCCCCATCTATTTATAGTAAATATAAAATAACAAACTACCCTAAACTTGCGGGATCCACCGAATATTCCTTCTTCGAACATTGTAGACCTGGTCTTTCGGGCTCAACGTCTCTCCCTCAACAAATTCGTCCGAGTCTTGTGGAGAAGAAGTCCTCTTGACCGTTAGCAAGTCTCAACCTTTAACCTGCACGTGGTTAATTCAATAAGCCTCAGGATATCGCCCAAGATGTTAGCAATATCCTCTTCCAGCATCCTAATCACAAATAAACAAACAAAGGCAGGATATTGATCAGGATACATATGTTAAGAAAATGACCCCTAACACCTGTCATATCCTCATGCTTCCATGCAAATGTTGACATCCTGCATTTCAAAAAGTTAGTTAACTGCTCCTCAATATCCTGAGGGATATTGGTTCCTACGAGCACCGAGATATCAGGATTATCTTGATCCAGGATAATTTTCTTCACATCCTGCTCCGAATCCTCCACGATATCCTGGGCCCGCATCTTTAATTGCTATGCTGTACTAGGCTCGGTTGAGGATTTCATTGAGGATGAGTAGCATTCTTTTGCCTCCTGCTGATCACTATCAACTTTGACGACTCCCCAAGGGGTAGGGATCTTGATGCATTGGTGATATGTTGATGGCACAGCCTTCATATCGTGGATCCATGGTCTTCCCAATATGATGTTATAGCAGGATAGAGAATCCATCACACAGAAACGTTGTATCGAGTTGACTCCTTCCACACATACTGGTAACTTTATCTCTCCCACTGTGTTTCTAGCCTCTCCACTGAACCCAACAAGCACGGTGGACTTTGAAGTGATATCCATCGGAGATACATTCATTCTCTTCAGAGTCTCTAGTTGGATTATGTTGACGGAGCTGCCATTATCAACCAATATCCTGCGTATAAAATGGTTAGCCACATATAATGTTATTACCAGAGCATCATGACGAGGATCCTGGACAGTATCCCTATAATCAGCATCAAATGTGATCACTTTGTCTGTTGTGAGGGTAGTCATCCTGACAGGTTTGTCTCCCCTTTCGGCCTTAGCTTCTTTTGCATGTCTCTTCGCCGCCGAATACGAAGTGCCACAAATGTCGGATCCTCCCGAAATGAAGTTGATTATCTTGGCGTCCGCGGGAGGTGACGCTGCTCGCTCAGGATCCTTCTCAGTATCCTGACCCTTATGCTTCTTTCTTCCTAAGAGATCTTTCAGATATCCCTTGCTTAGAAGATAGATTATTTCTTTCCTTAGAGCAATGCAATCCTCAGTTACATGTCCGAAATCTTCGTGGAAGGCACACCATTTTGACTTATCTTTCCAATCGGCTTTTTGTTGATTCTTTCGAGGCCACCTAGCCTTGTCTCCTAAACCCTGCATGGCATACATCAATTCAGGAATGTTAACAGAAAAGCAATATTCAGATAACTCAGGATATTCTTCAGGATCCTCGTCTTCGATAGCATTCACTTTCTTATTTTCATTTCTACCATATGGCTTAGGGCGATATGGCTTAAATGAGGATTCTGACTTCCTGTTAGTTGACTCATAGGTGTTGGATGAGTTCATCCTCTCTTGCATCTTTCTGTCATCCTCCAATTGAATATATCTTAGGGCCCTGTTTTGAGCTTCATCCAAGTTCCTGCATGGGTTCATTACAAGGTCTTGGTAAAATTGAGAATCTTTTTGCAGTCCCATCTTGAAAGCTTGCACAGCAGTTGCAACATCAAGATGCGGAATGTCTAAGGATTCCCGGCTGAACTTGTTCACATAATCCCTTAGGGATTCTTGAGGCCCCTGTGTTATCCTGTAGAGGTCACTTGTTAGTTTTTCAAAGCTTCTACTGCAAGAAAACTGACTATTAAATAAGTTCACTAGGTGAGAAAATGATGTAATCGAATGAGGAGGAACATTTAGGAGCCATTTCAAGGCTGATCCTATTAAGGTAGAACCAAAACCCTTACACAAGCATGCTTCCTTAAGCTCCGGAGGGATAGGGTTAATCTCCATCCTTTCCTTATACTGGGCAATATGCTCTTCAGGATCCGTAGTTCCATCATAAAGCTTCATGTTGGTGGTTTGAAATCTCTTTGGAATCTCAGCATCACAGATAGGATATGCAAAGCGAGATATCCTGTGGCTGTCTTGGGACACTTCCGGGATTGGCTGGACCACTCCAGGTACACTGGATATCATGTCCTTCAACTTCTGAAGCTCCCTAGTAAATGCTGATGTTACACCTGTATCCTGCAAATATCCACTATTGTTAGCGGCATGAGTATTATTATTATTTGACACATTACCCATCTGAGGATTCTGCCCATATCCTGAAGCATATCCTGAGCTCCTCATGGTTGACATCCTGACCGAGGAGGGTATTTCAGGAGTATGATTCTGAGGAAGGCTGGGCACAATATTCCCCCTATTATCCTCAGTGTACACAGCCGAACTGAAGTTCAAAGTTTTGGGTTGTAATGGAGTGACGATATCCTCAGCAGATCTGCTCGAGCTAGACTTCAGGAGTTATATTTCCATCAACAGCATTTGGTTTGTTTCCTGTTGCTGCCTCATTTGTTCCTGCACACTTCCAAATAAGGTTAGAATTTCATCATTAGAAGCTAAAATGGGAGCAGATCCCTGAATACTCCGAGCAGGGATAATATTCTGAGGTTGTGAAGAAGATTGCATCCTTAGAGGAGGTGGTGGAAGCACCGGACCAGTAGTAGCAGAAGTTGTAGCAGACACAGTGGAGGAGCTCATGTTTGATCTTGAGGCCATTGTAAACAATGTGGCAAAAAGTTTTGAAAATAGAAAACCGATTAACGATTTCACAAAGATTTTTAGTAAAGAGAGCACCACTTGCCCCATGGTGGGCGCCAAATTGTTTTGGTAAAAAATTACCGAAGCAATTAAGTGATCAAATTAGGTAAGTGAGGTAGTGTGCTAAAAAGTGTGTTGAAAATATGCTGGTTAAGTTGTTTGGAAAAACAGTATTCAGGATACGGCTCAGGATATTGAGCTGTATCTATGATCAAACAATGAGCAAAAAGTAAAGGGAGTGACACGAGATATACGAGGAAAGCCCTTGACCAATCTAGATCGCCGGCATAAAACCTCGGGAGCTGACAATCGCAGCTGCCTTGTTCTTCGTATTGCTTTAAACGTCAGGATACAGTGCAGGATATTGATCAGATCGCTAAGTGTTACAATGCTTTTGTGCGAGAGTGAAAATTGCTAGAGAACAAGTGTAAGAGTGTAGTGAGTGTTGATGTGATGTCCTATTCGATCTAATGTACCCACCTATTTATAGTAACGAATTACAAACGAAAACTCCTATAAATATGGGATGCTCCGAATATTCCATTGTTAACGTTGTAGACCGAGTAATGCGGCTTCAACGTCTTTATTTGAACGACTTGGACCGAGTCTTCCGCGGAATGAGTCCTTGTGAACGTTGCTACCTTCTAACCCACGTACATGCACATAATCCGTTAGTGATCCTGTGGATACCATTCAGGATGTTACCAATATCCTGAATCAGCATCCCGGATGTGAAAAAATATCATATAACCAAGATATAACCCAAGATATTTCTCAGGATATGGGCTCAGAATTTCACCCATAACAAGTACCATTATCACTTCTAATTCTTCTGATACGCCTTTGGTACAAATTTTCAATCTTTCTGAACAACGCCATCAAACTGTCAAACGTTTCATCTTTCGACTTCAAGAATGATACCCACGAAAATCTGGAATAATCATCAGTAACCACAAGACAGTAGAGATCCCCTGTAATTTTGACGTTTACTGGACCAAACAAATCCATATGTAGTCTCTCTAACGGTCTGGAAACTGAATTGACTTGCTTTTTAGGGTGTGATTTTTTCTTCTGCTTGCATTTGATGCAACTAATGCACTCCCCTTCCAGATGAAAACCTTTGATATTAACTCCAAGAACCAAATCATTATGCACTAAGTGATTCATTTTACTAAGATGTATATGCCCCATCTTCCGGTGCCACAACTTCGATTCTTTCTCTGTTGCTCTAGACACAAAACAATGCGCTTGACCTGTTGTTGTAGTTGCTACACTCATGTCCAACACATATAAATCATTCACTCTAGGTGCCCGCATGATAATCCATTCTTCAGGAACAACAAATCCTGGCTTCAAGATCAAACATTCTTTGTCTGTGAAATGAGTGGTATACATATTGTCACAAATCTGCGAGATACTCAGCAAATTATTCTCCAGCTCAGTAATGTAGTTAACTCTTTCAAACGTAACAATCTCATTGGATAACGTTCCTTCACCAATAATTCGACCACCTTCGTGTCCAGCAAATCCCACATAACCACCATTGATATTTCTAACATAATACAACAATGCAGTCTTCCCTGTCATATGTCGAGACGCTCCACTATCCATAATCCATCTTGAAATAGCTCTCGGAAGTTCCTGCACATATTACAAACAATTCAATAAAGATGCCGATTCATGCTTCACGATTAACAACTAGGAAGCTCCGGCAAGTCCAAAATCTTTAGTGAGATTTTGATGCCACCTAAGCCTCTTTTGACTCGGGTAACTTGACTTTAATGTGAGTTTTAGCAGTGTAAAGTGGCGGAAAATTTTTATCATTCATTTTCAAACTTTCATCTGATCCAACCTCAACCTTTTTGTATAAGAAAAACTTATCTATTTTAAGTTGACCGGTTGGTTGATTTTTCTTTTGAATATTCTTTTTCTCAGATGGAGTAGAAGATTGCTTTTCCAACTTTTCATAATAATCCAAAGGAACATTCATCTTTACCAATGTAGTAGAAGACGATTGTTTTTCCGACTCTGAAACCTTTGGTTTTTCAACAACTTTTGGCTTCCATGTTTGTTGAGATGATGCAACCCGTTTATAAAATTTGTCATTTTTAGTTACCACATTCTTAACAGGTTCAATTTTGACTTTTGATTTCTCATTTTTCAAAATTTTCTCAACAACCATTGGAGCTTTTCCTTTTGCTTCAACCTTCTTCTTTCGATTCTCAACAACTTCAGTCTTAGGCTTGGAGTTGGTGCAATTTTTTGCAATGTGACCAACTTTGTTGCATCTAAAACATGTACGAGTATCAACTACCCGACTTGTGCCTTCAGACTGAGGTTGTGAGGCCCTCTTCTCAAAAAACTCTTCATTTGATTTTTAAAAAAATTCATTTTCCTCATCAGAAAGTGAACTCGAACCATTCACAAACACTTTCTTTTCAGCAAACCTTTTGTTTTGAAAACTCCTTTTCTGATAACTCCTACCACCCTGATATCCACCCGACCAATTGTTTCGATTGTTGTTATAAAAACGTGGTGGAACTACAGGTTTCTTGTAGTAAGCTTTATCTTTCTCAAAATTCATTTGCCTTTTTATTTGTTTTAAACTCTTTACTTCAGACAAATCAATTTCAACCATTTTGAACACATTTGTCAATTTTGAAACATTTACATTCTCCAGAGGAAACTCAGAATCCAAATACATCTTATCAGATCCAGCCATCTTGTACATCACAAGATCCGGTTCATCACCTAAGTTGTTTTTGGACTTTTGTTTCGGAATGTATTTGTTCAAGAAACATTCATCATCTCCAGCTGAATCACTATCCAGAACACTTTAAGCCATGCCTTTAACAATCTCAGTTTGAACACTATCATCAGATGATGATGAAGAAAATGTCACATCAATTGAATCAGGAAGTTTCACTTCATTTTCTTCCTCAAAATTAACCAACCCAGATTGCTTTTTCGAATAATTGTCTAGAACTGGTGGTGGAACTTGATGAAACCCAACCCCAGTTCCATCACAGTATACATCTTCGCCTGCTTTGTCTTTCCCGATGGGTTTGGGAATAATGTGTTGCAAAACAAAGCTTGCAGAGCTGTAACTGTTCAATTTCAAATTGATACGCTCATTCTCAATCTTGACTTCTTCAAACTGAAGTTTCAATTTAGCAATCTCATCCAATTGTTTGTTTATTAATTCTTTTTTGATTCTCAAAACACATTGCAATTGGCAATTTTCTTTGTAAGTTTAACCGTTTCTATCATCATTATCTTTAATCGTGCTTTTAAGTTTCTCAAATTTTTCAGTGATCTGACGATTTTCAAGAACTAACCTTTCATTTTCTTTCCTAACCTTTTCCTGATCAATTTTATCAGTTTCAATTTTGTTAGTTAATTCTTTTAATCTTTCAGTTGAAGCTTTCACCATTTTGTGACGATCAAGGATTTGATCCTCAACACTTCTGACTTTAGCAGTCAGATCCTCAATCTTCTTACCTTTGAGATAAGTGTTTGTACTACAAACCTTGCATTCTTTGATGCAATTTTTGCAGTCAACATTACCACTGACCTTCTTACCTGACTCAGTCGTTGACGCGTTTGAACTGACTTGGTTTTTAGACTCAGAAACGGATTTAGAATCTACCTCAAGTGCATTAGCAGCCAGCACCTTGTCAGCCATCTTTCCCATGTTTTCAGCATTCAACTCTTGTGTCGTGTCAATGATCCCAGTGTCAATCTTCTTTGACTTCTCTTTCTCTTCTTTCTCCTTCTTCTCTTTCTCTTCTTCTTCTCCACTTCCCCACCATTTCTTCTGCCAATAATCATCTTCAACTTTATACTCTTGGATTATGGTTTCCATATCAAGAGTGTTATGATCAATAGCAATGTTTCCATAGGGGTCAAGATAACATTCTCTGTCTGGATCCCATCTATTTGCTCTTTTTGCCTCAGAAAAGATACCAGATATTCTGATCAATTTGTTCGTGGCTAACTGCCTTCTGTGATAATACTGCTGTTCTTCAGTTCTGTCATCTTTCCAAGGAATAGGTTCATTTTTTTGCCATGAAAGCATATCCAACCGCATCCTCTCCAGGTAACAACTCACTCCAGTCGTAACCTTCATCGTCGTGAATCACCGCAAGAGCTCTAGATTTTTCTTTGTTATCTTCAAGCTGCTTCATTCTTGGCGGTTCTGATTTATTCTGATGATAAATCACCTTCTTGTAGTAATCTTCTCTGAATGGGTTTTCAGACTCATCAGCATACGCGTTTCTGCATTCACGCTTAAAGTGACCTTTCTGTTTGCACTTGAAGCACGTCACCTTAGACTTGTCAAAGCCCAACTTGGTAGATGGTCCACCAATTAACTTCCTTCCGGTTATCTCCATAAAACGCTGTGCTCGACGAACTGCACTGGCCATACACCACCTTATGTCGATTAGTTCCATCTCCTCAGGATCTATCTGATCATAATCTTCTTTTGTCAGGTTGGTGTTGCCTATCTTCCCTGCTACAAGACTTTCATAAGATTCTAGCACATATGATAGGAAAACCATCTGTTGTTTGGCAGACTCCTCGCTGAAGTTCTGAGCGTTCTTTAAGTCTACAGCGATGTTGCATTGAAATAAGTTCCTTGCATCAGACTGGTTTGAATTTGATGAAGACCCACTGTGATATCCACTGTGATATCCACTGCTTTGACTTTCTTTGCTTGTTGTGGAGACATTCTCAGCAGAAAATGCAGTCTTGGGAGATGTACTCTTTGGCATCATGCTCTTTGGATAATATAAATCCAAGTTCGGCTGATAAGACGAATGATTGACTTTGTGTGTCTTCTTTAATTCCAACTCGCGACACTCTAGTCTCTCAATCAACAAGTCTACTGTCAACTCTTCTGGTGGCTTGATAGTATTCTTTAGCATCAACGCATAATACTGCCAATCCATCTCATCTGGCAATGCATCAAACAATTTGTCGACTAGCTCTTCTCGAGAATAGGAAATATCATGTCTCGCCAGTTCCAGCTTCAGATGCCCAAACCTCTCAATCATTTTACAAACTGATTCATTCTTTAAACACCCAAACAAATCAAACTCTTTTCTAAGTAGTTTCTTTTAGTTTTTCACAATTTCTGTGCTTCCTATACATTTGTTTTTCAATTTGTTCCAGAGACCTGTAGCACTAGAGTATTCGATCAAAGATATTATATCTTCTCGAACAGATTGAAACAGCAATGCAACACATTTTTACTCAGCAACAAACAAATCTATCTCCTCGTTTGTTGTTAAGGTTTCGCCTTCTTTGTTCCCATTATGGTATCCATTTTTTAGACTCTTCCAACTAGGAAAAGCAAATGCCATCAACCAATCTTCAAACTTCTTGGCCCACCGACTGTATTCTTCGATAGCCATCAACTTCGGGGGTTTGTTGTAGGTTCCGAAAGCACTTTCAACCTCCAATGCATCCGATAACTTTTTCTTTGGATTCGATGTGTTCTTATTGGTGTTACTCGAAGATGTATCATTTCAACCGTCTCCAGCAAACGCAAAGACATCATAAAACGGATTGAAATCATCCATCTTGTATGTACCTGAAAAATCAGCAAAACACTTAGAAAATTTTCGAAATTTTTGAAACACAGCTAATTCGAGCGGAATCAGCTTTTGAACGAAATCACAGAAGATGTTCGAGCGAAATCAGCTTTAGTCTGATTTCGAGCAGAATCAGATGATACGTTTCAGGCGGAATCAGAAAAATATCTTTCCGAGCGAAATCAGAATATAAATTTCGGGCGGAATCAGAATTTATCTGATTACGAGCGGAATCAAAATTGTGTTTCGAGCGGAATCTGATTTTTAAGTCTTTACGAGCGGAATTAGCCTTTTAGAGATGAACTTTACGAGCGGAATCAGATTTTTAGGTATTATCTGCGAAGAACGTTACGAGCGGAATCAGGATCTTAAGCCAATTTTACCAGTTTTAAGTCTAGATTTAATCTGATTCTTTGTAGGCTTTGTTAAGACTAGGTTTTACACCATATACTCGAAAATCAGACCATTCCGACCGTTGGAACTTGTTCAAATCAGAAAAATATAAGAATAAGTGAGTAGAAATGAGAAATTCTGGTAGAATCAAGCTGCTATGGTATGAACTCCTTGTCCTGAGCTCTGATACCACTTGTTGGACCGTTGTTGAGACCCTAAACAGTCAGTATAAGACAGTTCATCATTGAATACAGAGGCGGAATCAAAGTAAACAATGTCACGACAGCTCAGATCCTTTTAACTTCTTTCTATTACTGATTTCCAATCTTTACAAGCATTTCTGAGTAGATTTTGACAGAATTTCGACACCTACACTATGATCAGATTCCGCTCCAACCTTAACAAATGAACTTAGCACTAACCTATTTATAGATGGCTTGATTCCGCTCCAAACTACTCATACATTACGAGCGGAATCATAAAGATCAACAGGAGCAGAATCACCTATGAACATCTAGGAGCGGAATCACCTACTTATCATTCTGGAGCGGAATTACAAGAAACCTGATTTCGCTCCTAATGACATAAATGTCATTTGGAGCGGAATTACAATCTATAACCACTAAACTTGATTTCCAACTCCGAACAACCTATCTAGACCTAAGACTCAACTAAGACGTAGTAAACAGACATTCCATGTACCAACATATATAATTTTGAAAACCTCGTTTGTGTGACATCGTTTCAAAATCGTTTACCCAAGTGAACTAAATAACGCCACGGTATGCAATACGATGAAAACACTTATATATAGGAAGTACCAGCGGCGTATCCACTATGCTTTCATCACATTAAACCCGTCCCGTTATCTAAACACTTAACCAAAAACCAATCGTTTACCCAAATCGTTCAATTCGTCAAAAATTGCCTTAAAACCAATCGTTTACCCAAATCGTTCAATCCATTAAAAAATCGCTTTAGTCGTTTAAACCATTCTCGATTTAAATCGTGAAACGACTTTTGATTTTCTCGCTAATAACATCCAAACCTTCGTGACTCGCCTATCGCTTCTCGCATTAATAAACCACCAAAGGGTAAATTAACAATCACAGATTCAGTCGTTACCCACCTAACCCACACATAACCATGGGTGCTGTCTGATAACGGGATTTGTCAGATCCTATGGTACCATAACCTAATACTGGTCGGTTCGGCCAAAACTAATGGATATTATTGGTTATGTAAATACAACCAACAAGTTTGTTTACTATATCAAAATCGTTATTAATTTAATATAAACCATTTTAATCGTTTTTGAAACCATTGTTATAATATCGAAAATCGTTTTGAAAACCATCATTAAACCTTGAAAACATTTAGCACATATGAATCATCCCAAAACAATTGAAAACAGTAAAATAGGGGAACTATGTACTCACCTGAGAATGCTTAGAGGTCTTGAACAACAACAACCAAGCAAAGCTAGAGGGAGCACGGAATCAATCGGCAACCTAATAACTATATAATTAAACCGGACCTAAGTCGGAAGATCAGATAGGATGAGGTTTTGTAAACCAAATGAGTATTGGGACTCATATGACATGGTTTAACAAAGTCTACATCCTAAATCGAAACCTAACCTAAGTGCTTTCGACCCATTGTGACCCATTAAGGTAGCTTAAGCTACTTTAACGTGTCGTTCGCGTAAAAGCGCATTCGAGATGTCTAACTAGTCCTATGACAAGTATTATATGCCTAAACATGATTAAATATGTTGCATAACCAATTAATTGACAAAAGTTTGTGTTACATATGCTTAATTACCAATTATGCATGAAAAGGGCATTTTGGTCATTTACCTAAGGCATATAAACTACCTATCATACAACTAATTAACCCTAAGTGACCATAAGGTATAACCTCGGAAGGTTATTCCCTATGCAACTATGGTCACTAAACATATTTGGTCGGATCCTAATGATCGACCAAACGGGTCGTGTTCGAAAGTCTAAGCGGGTGTTTAATCCGCTTGACTTACGACTCTATACAAGCACTAATCTAAAAGTGACGAGCTAAACATGCCAACACATGTTTAGTTAAGTTAGAAAACAGGTTTTGATATCAAAACAAACGGTTTTGATACCCTAGAGTAGTTTGGTTACAAAATACGCATAAACACGCATTTTGACCGAAACTACGACTCGTCACTACGCCTAGTCAACGTGGTAATCAGTAGGTATAGTCACAAGGGACTATAACCATCGTGATTACGCTCACGTTGCAAAGTTCAACGGAACTTTATGTTGACCATAAACTGGTCAATGCAGAAAGTCAAACTTCAAACAAAGTTTGACTTTCATGCTAAAAACGCATAATAGAACGAAAGAGGACTTACAAAGGGTCCAAATAGATTTGATTCCAAGTTTTCTCAGGTAGGAAGTGAAATATCACAACCACTTAGAGAAAAACTCAGATGAAATGTGCAGAAAATGGAAGTGGGGGTTGGGTATTTATACTTTTCGGTAAACCGTTAAGATCATTTCTTGGAGAAGAGGGCACAATCTTGGCCATACATTTGGGCCCAAGGTTTAGAATACAATGGGTACCGAAATACCAGTCCATAGAATCATAAATCAGGGGTTAAAAACCATTGGAATAGGTGGAAAGGACCAGATTCAATGTTTCTGCATTTCTGCTGATCTGGGCACTGCTTACGGACCATAATCATATTCCCATATGGTCCGTAGGGACCTTGCAGGTCAGCAAGTTTCATAAATGACAGATTTAGCCCCTGAAGCCCCAAACTTGGTTTTCGATGCATTTTTGACACGTTTAAGCCCCGTTAACCCATTTTCGAAGCTCTAAAATGAAGTTAAAGTATAGGGAACTTAAAATGTGCTCAAAAATATCTCGGATGTCGGCTCCTTTGGTCATACAGTTGCGTTTTTCGGTTAATTACGACGGGAGTCGTAACGAATGCAAAAACGATCCAAATTAAGCGACGAATGGATTTTTCTTATGCCAAACACTAAAATAAAATATTTTAATGCTTACATAAATTTTTGGATGTCCGGATATATTCAGAACGTGAGATATGCACGAAAATGCAAACTTGTGCACTTTTTGACCCTTTTAGTCCCTGAATGACCAAAAAGTTTATTTTAGCACACCGAACCCCTCAAAGCCTATTTCTAAGCTATGTAAAGGATATTTAGGGTATGTTTAACTTATGGTCATGTTCCGGAATGTTCGTTACAATACAAATCGGCATACTTTTGCAGTTTGTCAAAATTAGTCCCTGTAAGCGAATAAACTTGATTTCGCCACACCAAACCTTCAAAAACTTATTTCTAAGTTATATAAAGGTTATTTAAGGTATGTTAAGCCTATATCACTTTCCCGGAGTGTTTGTTGAATTAAACTGGTTATATTTACGCATCAGTGCGCGTATAACCTTCTAGAAAGCGATTTAGAGCTCGAAATCGAACAAGAGTTGATATGTGCAAATGATACACATATTTATACAAATCCCAAGTATGAAACACAAAATTTCATTGATTTGGTGTTTGTTCAATGGCCGTGGAGGCACAGATGTCACAGTCTCCCCTACTTCAGGAAATTTCGTCCCAAAATTTAATTAGAGGAAACTTGTGAGAACTCAAAACATGAAGTCGAAAAGATAAAACATAACTGGTTAGGGTTCTGAACTTCTAGTAACTTTAAATAACATTATGCTTGCAATGTAAGAGGGACACTTATATACAAGTATATGAAGCGCCATTGGTGCGTCCACCGTACCACCATTACATTGTTCACGTTTCGTTATTGTTGTCACTATTGGTTCTTACACATGATAAATCTTACTGTGGTTTCCGTGCACTGAATTTTTATAATTATGTACGCGTCCATAATTACCTAATTCCTTCCATAGTCCACACAGTGCATTTGATAATGTGTAGGGGAAAACCAAATGAATGAACCTGTGATGAGTGTGAATGGACCACCATAGGGTCCTTTCAGCTGTATCATCACATGCTACTCTTAACCAGATTCTGAATCAATCTTTAACTAGACCACTCAAGGGTCTATTTTTGAATCATGGAATGGTACTATATAACCCAAGGGTCTTAACTACCACGTAAAGCCCACTAAGGATTTAAGGTAGTACCTTTTGAATATCCTACTATGAATCCCTCATATGAAGATATGGAAGATTCTATGAGGATTTGGATAACGAAAATCGGATCACACAAAAGCATAGAGGAGAACACATAAACACATAATCACATAATCGCATAATTATTTAATTTAACCTTTAATTTGTTATCTTTAGACACGGGTATTTAAAGCATACCAGAAATCCAATCCGTGGATTTCATTTAGCACTTTAAATATTTTCAAGAATCTAACTATGAAGATTGGGAGATCTAAATAGGAATTCAGTTTTTCCTTATTGAGTTGTAATGTACATATTAAGGTGTACAAGGAATCCAATCAGGGCTCCGATTTGGGCGATAATCATCCACAAGGATTCTTAAAATAGAGCAACCCATCGCCCCTTTCGATTCGAGTTTAAGCTCGAGTTGAAGTGGTAGCTCATATTTCAATAAGCCTTCATTTACACAAGATCGTTGTGCTTGAAGGACACAAGATAGAATATCAGATAGAGTTTGAACAGAATGAAGCTTGACTCGCTCTTTTCGACCAAGTGCATCGGCTAAGACATTCGCCTTACCAGGAAGGTAGCGAATCTCGAAGTCGTAATCGTTCAAGAGCTTAACCCATTGTCGCTGCCTCATGTTCAGCTCCTTCTGATTAAGAATATGCTGGAGACTTTTGTGGTCTTGTGAAAACCACACACTTCGTTCCATAGAGGTAGTGTCTCCAGATTTTTGAGAGCAAATGCCACAACACCTAACTCAAGATCATGAGTTGTGTAGTTCTTTTCGTGAACTTTCAACTGTCTTGACGTATATGCTATGACTTTACCTCATTGCATAAGAACAAAACCAAGGCCTAGATTCGACGCGTCATAAAAGACAACGAAATCATCATTTCCATTGGGCAAGGACAAAACAGGAGCATCACATAGCTTCCGTTTCAGCGTTTGGAATCCTTCTCCTTGCTTAGATCCCCACTCCAAACGCTTATTCTTCTGAGTCAAAGCAGTGAGTGGTACCGTGATCTTCGAGAAGTTTGAAATAAAACGGCGATAATAACCGGCGAGACCAAGAAAAGAACAAATTTCTGTAGGTGTCGATGGTGTATTCCAATCCTTAATTGCAGCAATTTGGATGGATCCATATGAATACCCTGCTTGTTGACTACATGACCCAAAACTGAACTTCTTTAAGCCAAAATTCACATTTGGAGAATTTAGCGAAAAGTTTGTTCCTTCTTTAGGAGTTCCAATGTTAAGAGAAGGTGTTGCTCGTGCTCGGCTCGAGACTTCGAATAAATGAGAATATCGTCGATGAACACAATGATGAACTTGTCTAAATAAGGTTTACAAACCCTATTCATTAAGTCCATAAAGATAGCTGGGGCATTTGTCAAACCAAGAGGCATGACAGTGAACTCGTAATGCCCATATCTCGTGCGGAAAGCAGTTTTGGGAATATCTTCTTCGAGAACACGAAGTTGATGATACCCAGAACGCAGATCGATCTTGGAAAAACAGGTAGCACCTTGTAGCTGATCAAAGAGATCATCGATTCGAGGTAGGGGATATCGATTCTTGATGGTAAGCTTATTAAGCTCACGATAATCGATACACATTCGAAAAGATCCGTCTTTCTTTTTTCACGAAGAGGACAGGAGCTCCCCAAGGTGAAAGGCTCAGTCGGATGAATCCTTTATCAGATAACTCTTGAAGCTGTTTCGATAACTCTTGCATCTCCAATGGTGCAAGACGATAATGTGCTTTCACAATTGGGTTGGCATTGGGTACAAGGTCAATATGAAACTCGACTTGACGAACTGGAGGCAAACCAGGCAGTTCATTAGGAAACACCTCTGGATAATCCCGAACAGTCGGGATATCCTGAATACTCTTGCTCTTGCCTTTCTCCTCGGTGACATGTGCTAGAAAAGCAACATATCCTTTTCTCAAATACCTCTGGGCTTCCATACATGACATAAGCTTCAATCCACCTGAAGGTTTCTCGCCACGAACTTCCAGAACATCGCCAGAAGACTAAGGAATACGAACAATCTTATCGAAACAAACCACCTCAGCATGATGTTTAGTCAACCAATCCATCCCAACGATAATATCAAAACTCCCAAGTTGCATCCGCGTGAGGTCAATAGGAAAAAGATGGTTATCAAGGTTCAACTGACAATCATGAATAACATAATCGAGTACAAGAGGTTTACCAGTAGCAACTTCGACATATAAGGGTTTCCTCAATTTAGTTCTAGGTATCGCAAGTAAAGGTTCAAAAGATAACGAAACAAAACTTCCATCGGCACCAGAATAAAAAAGAATAGATGCGGGTCGATTGTTAACAAGAAATGTACCATTGACAAGAAAGGTACCATTGACAACGAGGTTGCCAGCTCGAGCCTCCTTTGCATTAAGATTGAATGCTCATCCACGAGCTGGATCGACAATTGGAAAAAAAAAAAACAAAAGAGGTATTGAAAACATCAACAAAACACAAGGAAGGTGATCATTCGTTCGTTACCTCGAACAAACAAACGACACGCAGCGACTAATCAAAGTAAATGGGTCAAACTAATGTATCGTTGAAGACATGCTCGCCTATAAGTGAACACTCACCCCAAGAGTTCCCAGGTAAGAGTGACTGGTCCGATACTGCGGATTTGTACGAACACTCTAGCCTTAGACATAAAACCCAGGGTACAGGCACCCACCCTTCCAGTTTACACGTGTTCACACTATTTAGACCCAAACTTTGACGAAATTTTGAAAACTTCAAGGGTTCGAAACCTTATAAAGAAAGATTCAAAACCTAGTAATCAATCATCCTAGAACAGATGATTAGTTTTCAAAGCGGATTCGAATTTTGTGTTCTTGTTGTGGTTGTCACCTAAGGATAAGTGATGTTATTGTTTTAAGATCTAAACACAAGGATCTTATGTTAGGGTCCTAGGAAGGTTATAGACTAGGTCAAAGCATTACTAATAACCTAATTCCCTATAACCATGAGCTCTGATACCAACTTTTCTGTCACACCCCGACCGCGTAAAACAACAAATCGCGGCGGAATCGTCGGGGAATGTTGTAACAGAATCATTGTTTCAAAACACACGGAAATTGAAGTTTTGTTTTATTAAACATTGAATATTTACATCGTTTTGAAATTCTAAATAAACAATTTAACATAGTTTATCATTGTTATTAAGTCACTAAGGCCTCGTCCAGTCCTATGTGAGCATCCATCCTAGCAATCAACATCATTCAACAACACCTGAAACATATGTGAAAACAAAGTCAGCAAAGAAATGCTGGCGAGTACATAGGTTTTTGAGAGTGTCGGATTCATGGCTAGTTTACATGTTGCAATACTTAATTAAAAACCTTGTTTTGAAAAGTGTAGTATTGCTACATAATTAACCAACTCAAATCAAGTTGGTTATAATTTATAAAATCTCGTAGCCATGATTCTTAACTCGAAAACATTTTGTTTTAGAAAACCAATTTGTAAAACATCTCGTATTAAATCGTTAATAAAACTCGTTAATAAATCTCGTTAATAATACTCGTATGGTTTATATAATTTCAAAAACCTCATTTGTGTGACATCGTTTCAAAATCGTTTACCCAAGTGAACTAAATAACGCCACGGTATGTAATACGATGAAAACACTTATATATAGGAAGTACCAGCGGCGTATCCACCATGCTTTCATCACATTACACCCGTCCCATTATCTAAACACTTAACCAAAAACCAATCGTTTACCCAAATCGTTCAATTCGTCAAAAATCGCCTTAAAACCAATCATTTACCCAAATCGTTCAATTCGTTAAAAAATCGCTTTAGTCGTTTAAACCATTCTCGATTTAAATCGTGAAACTACTTTTGATTGTCTTGCTAATAACATCCAAACCTTCGTGACTCGCCTATCGCTTCTCGCATTAATAAACCACCAAAGGGTAAATTAACAATCACAGATTCAGTCGTTACCCACCTAACCCACACATAACCATGGGTGCAGTCTGATAACGGGATTTGTCAGATCCTATGGTACCATAACCTAATACTGGTCGGTTCGGCCAAAACTAATGGATATTATTCATTATGTAAATACAACCAACAAGTTTGTTTACTATATCAAAATTGTTATTAATTTAATATAAACCATTTTAATCGTTTTTGAAACCATTGTTATAATATCGAAAATCGTTTTGAAAACCATCGTTAAACCTTGAAAACATTTAGCACATATGAATCACCCCAAAACAATTGAAAACAGTAAAATAGGGGAACTATGTACTCACCTGAGAATGCTTAGAGGTCTTGAACAACAACCAAGCAAAGCTAGAGGGAGCACAGAATCAATCGGCAACCTAATAACTATATAATTGAACCGGACCTAAGTCGGAAGATCGGATATGATAAGGTTTTGTAAACCAAATGAGTATTGGGACTCATATGACATGGTTTAACAAAGTCTACATCCTAAATCGAAACCTAACCTAAGTGCTTTCGACCCATTGTGACCCATTAAGGTAGCTTAAGCTACTTTAACGTGTCGTTCGTGCAAAAGCGCATTCGAGATGTCTAACTAGTCCTATGACAAGTATTATATGCCTAAACATGATTAAATATGTTGCAAAACCAATTAAGTGACAAAAGTTTATGTTACATATGCTTAATTACCAATTATGCATGAAAAGGGCATTTTGGTCATTTACCTAAGGCATATAAACTACCTATCATACAACTAATTAACCCTAAGTGACCATAAGGTATAACCTCGGAAGGTTATTCGCTATGCAACTATGGTCACTAAACATATTTGGTCGGATCCTAATGTTCGACCAAATGGGTCGTGTTCGAAAGTCTAAGCGGGTGTTTAGTCCGCTTGACTTACGACTCTACACAAGCACTAATCTAAAAGTGACGAGCTAAACATGCCAACACATGTTTAGTTATGTTAGAAAACAGGTTTTGATATCAAAACAAACGGTTTTGATACCCTAGAGTAGTTTTGTTACAAAATACGCATAAACACGCATTTTGGCCGAAACTACGACTCGTCACTACGCCTAGTCTACGTGGTAATCAGTAGGTATAGTCACAAGGGACTATAACCATCGTGATTACGCTCAAGTTGCAAAGTTCAACGGAACTTTGTGTTGACCATAAACTGGTCAATGCAGAAAGTCAAACAAATTTTGTCTTTCATGTTAAAAACGCATAAAAGAACGAAAGAGGACTTACAAAGGGTCCAAATGGATTTAATTCCAAGTTTTCTTAGGTAGGAAGTGAAATATCACAACCACTTAGAGAAAAACTCAGATCAAATGTGTAGAAAATGGAAGTGGGGGTTGGGTATTTATATTTTTCGGTAAACCGTTAAGATCATTTCTTGGAGAAGAGGGCCTCAATCTTGGCCATACATTTGGGCCCAAGGTTTAGAATACAATGGGTACTGAAATACCAGTCCATAGAATCATAAATCAGGGGTTAAAAACCATTGCAATAGGTGGAAAGGATCAGATTCAATGTTTCTGCATTTCTGCTGATCTGGGCACTGCTTACGGACCGTAAGCATATTCCCATACGGTCTGTAAGGACCTTGCAGGTCAGCAAGTTTCATAAATGACAGATTTAGCTCCTGAAGCCCCAAACTTGGTTTTCGATGCATTTTTCTACATGTTTAAGCCCCGTTAACACCATTTCAAAGCTCTAAAATGAAGTTAAAGTATAGGGAACTTAAAATGTGCTCAAAAATATCTCGGATGTCAGCTCGTTTGGTCATACGGTTGCGTTGTTCGGTTAATTACGACGGGAGTCGTAACGAACGCAAAAACGATCCAAATTAAGCGACGAATGGATTTTTCTTATGCCAAACACTAAAATAAAATATTTTAATGCTTACATAAATTTTTGGATGTCCGGATATATTCAGAACGTGAGATATGCGCGAAAATGCAAACTTGTGCACTTTTTGACGCTTTTAGTCCCTGAATGACCAAAAAGTTTATTTTAGCACACCGAACCCCTCAAAGCCTATTTCTAAGCTATGTAAAGGATATTTAGGGTATGGTTAACTTATGGTCATGTTCCGGAATGTTCGTTACAGTACAAATCGGCATACTTTCGTAGGTTGTCGAAATTAGTCCCTGTATGCGAATAAACTTGATTTCGCCACACCAAACCTTCCAAAACTTATTTCTAAGTTATGTAAAGGTTATTTAAGGTATGTTAAGCCTATATCACTGTCCCGGAGTGTTTGTTGAATTAAACTGGTTATATTTAAGCATCAGTGCGCGTATAACCTTCCAGAAAGCGATTTAGAGCTCGAAATCGAACAAGAGTTGATATGTGCAAATGATACACATATTTATACAAATCCCAAGTATGAAACACAACATTTCATTGATTTGGTATTTGTTCAATGGTCGTGGAGGCACATATGTCACATCATGGGTGGTGCAGGTGCTGGTATTGGGTTTGGAATTGGGGCATCTGTTCTTCCTGAGGGTATGGATTCTCTAGAATTTCCCTAATGTATTGGTCATTATCATAATATGGTTCTAGAGGATCCAAGTCAGGATAGGGTCCTACTAGGTCTTGCATGGGCTCCTCTATGGGAATTGGATAACGTTGCTGGTAATCCCTATGGTCGTCAAACCATGGGTTATAGTCTAGAGGAGGGGGTGCAGATACCCTAGGAATTTCAGCTGGGTTTAGTTCAATGTCCATGGGTTGTTTGGGGAATAGTGGCAAAGGCAGGGGTGTTATAAGTTGCTCTAGATTAGGGTCGGCAACTGTAGTTGTTAGGATATGAAAATTTGCTAGAATCCTATTGAGCATATCTGTTGGTGCATTCATCTGTCGACTTCGTCTTATATCGAGTTTTGGTTTCGTTGCAGATCTGATCAAGAATGATGACATCATTCTTGATGATGACATCATAAAGATGACATCATCATTGCAACATCACAAAACAAAAGTCAATTTCGTTTGAGATTATGTGAGATTTCGTTTGAAATATTATATGGAATTCCGTTTGTACTGATATGTGATGATTCAAACGGAATCACATGTCCTATAAATAGGCTTGTGGGCTTTTCATTTGTAACGAAATCTGATTTGTGTACCGAAGTGCTACCGGTCTGTCTACTGCATGTAATCGTTGTCAAATCAATATACAAGACGTTTAAAGTGATATTCAAGTTGTTTCATAGTCTATACGTTTGTTTCTGCCTTTCGTATAGATAGGAACTCTTCTGAACGACTCATTCAGGTCGCGATTCGATCCTACAAGTGGTATCAGAGCTCAGGAGGAAGAGTTCTTTCCAAATTCAGCTTGAAAATCTATTTTCTACACCTTCTTTCACAAAATTGATAAATTTCACGGTTAAAATGGTCTGATTTTCACGTATAACATACATAATAGTGTTTTAACCGATCCTTGAGAGTTTTGGACCTTAAATCTGCCTAAAACTTGACAAAATACGTAATTCCGTTTGAACTCAGATCAAAAAAGATGATGTCAGCAGCATTTCAAACGAGATAAGCATCATAATTTCGTTTGAATATCACTATTTCACTTGAAAATCACAGGTTGATTCCGTTTGAAACATAGATTTCGTTTGAAGTTGGTGATTCCGTTTGAGTGTTCCCAAACGAAATCTGGTGATTTCGTTTCAAACACATAATTCCGTTTGAAAGCCATATTCCGTGTGAATCTGGTATTTTGTGTAAAACGTAAATCGAGGTTGTAGGTCTGTCCTGAATTAAACCGGTCTTAAAATTTTTGTCAATCCATTAATTGAATGTGCAGAGATGTCGGCCTAGTGAATATGTTGGTCCAATCAGTTTCAAGAATTATAATACAAGTCACATGCAAACAGATTACTACTTAAGTCCATCGGCCCAATCATAGTATTTTTAGCACTTATTGTTGTTGCGTTAGTGGATTTAGCGGCCCAATCAGATATAAGTGTTTGCATGTGAATGACTTTATTAAAGTTGTTGGTTTAAGTGTTGCATGTGTTAATAAACAAATGTGTGTTGTGCATGTGAGTTGATAATTGGTCCAATCATATTCGTTTGTCTATTGATAGATTGTCGGCCATTTGCATGAGATTTGAGAAGGAGTTGTATTAAATGTCATTGAGATTTGATAAAGTCTTGTCAGACCATGTGATTGTCATTGAGTTAGTGAGGAGGTCCAATTAGATTTTTTTTTGTTAAAGTGATTGTCGGTCATCTTTAGTGCATTAAAAGGATTATTTATATAAAACAGTCATATTCACGGCCCATTTGAGTAAAGAAGTGTGCATCCATTCATCTTGTATTGGAACGAGTCAGCGAATATTTGACACGAGTCTTAGATTGATTTCATCAATACACACTTTTACGTATTCAGTTCGTTTAAACTGATCGTTTGTTTGATTGTTTGCATGTGTTTTACGAGGAGATCCAGCTCGTTTGAGACCAGTATTTTTAAAACAAGAAAGTTTGTATTTGTGAAACAATTTGCTTAAACATGGAAGAGGAATTTTACAATGCTTTTGCCACACCAGTTGCTCCTGTTACAGCTGATGAAACATTGTACAGTGAGAATGAGACGGGAACTCACCAGAAACCGCCAAAACTGATGTACATTGAAGATTTTAAAGGATGGCAGAATCGATTTGAGAACTGGGTGCAAGCTTACAAGTTTGACGCATGGTGTGCATTGGAGAAAGATTACGAGAAACTGAAAAACAAACGTGGACTTGAAAAGGGATTTTGTGATTTTACGAAAACTGATAAATTGAAATATACAAGGGAAAAGATGATGATCAGTATTCTTCAACAGGCAATTAAAGAAGACATCTTTATTTTACTTCAGCATGAGGGTACTGCTAGATCAATTTGGGAAGCATTGATTCATAAATTCAAAGGAAGCGCATATATGATTAAAAACAAAAAGGCGTTATTGAAGAAATCATTTGATATATTTTCGGCTTTCGACCATGAAACAACAAAGCAGACCATTGATAGATATTGTCATCTAGTATTGGAAATGAAAAGATTTAAAATTGAGAAAGATGATGAGGAGTGGGTTGATAAACTTGCTGAAGCATTACCACAACAGAAATGGGGAACGTATTTGTTGATCTTAAAACATACAAGAAAGTCTGAAAATATGAACTTGGCACAATTTATTCAAAAGATTGAAGAGTATGAGTTGGATATTCAAAAGATGGCTATCATGACAAATCCAAATGCTAAACAGGATGTCAGTCTGTATTACCGAGGAAACAAGTTTGAGGCTAACCCCAGTCCAAGTCCAAAGATTGGTACTGCTTTTAGTGCTGATGGTTCTTCTAGTCCAAATGTTAGCACTACTACTCAAAGTGGTGGATATTCTTCATCATTTTCAAGTTTTGATCCAAACAGCACAACATCAAGTCCTCAACAACAGAGTTCAACAAATCTTCAATGCAATGTGACTTTGAACATTCAGAATAGTCAGAATTTATCTCCAGAAATAGCTAAGCAACACATGGCATAAATCGTTGCTATGTTGGAATCTTATGAAGCTTTAATTGCTGGCAAGATTGGAAATCCAATGCTTACAAAAGAAGATTATGACCAAATTGATGCAGAGGAACTTGAATTGATGGATGTAAAGTGATGTTTGGCCAGTGCTTGTAGGAGAGCAGAAAAGTTTCAACAAATTACTAGTAGAGATGAATTTCGAGGAATGGCTACTTCTCCGTTAGGTTTTGACAAGTCAAAAGTTACTTGTTTCCGTTGTAAAGAAAAAGGACACTTTAAACGAGAGTGTAAAAACCAAGAAGCAACCGGGAGTCAAGAAAAGAACAATTATTATCAGAAATCAATTTTTCATCAGATTGAGCAACAACCATCTTCGTCTCATGCCATTGACAATGTAAAGAAGAAAGCTTTAATCATTCCTCAAGATGATGAAAAAGTTGCAGAGGGATTTAGTTGGAACAAATACATACATACCTGGTTCAGCCCTTGTTGCCCGAGTTCTGGAAGATGAAACTAGTCATAAAAGAATTCCGATTTTTCCAGATCTTGGAAGTGATGTTGATACTGATGATGAAGAAGAACATCTTAATAAAGCTAGAAAAGGCTTAGATCCTGACAGCTTTAATTTCTTCTTTGCAGATAAAATGGAGATGCTGAATCAGAAAAAGATTGCTAGATTGAGGAGAGAGTTGGAAGCAGCAAGAATGCTCGCTGATGAAAAAGCAAAGACTGAAGCTGGAGAAGAAAATGTTGAACCAGTGACTGAGAAAGTAGTAGAGAAAATCGTTGAAATGGAGAAAGTAGTGGAGAAAATAGTTGAAGTCGAAAAATTAGTCGAAAGAAAAATTGTTGAAGTTGAGAAATTTGTTGAAGTAGAAAAGATTGTCGAAATTGAAAAGATAGTTGAAAAAATGGTTGAAGTTGAAAAAACAAGTTTGAAGTGTTTCGAATCATGAAAAGTTTGTGAGGAGAAAGATAAGAAGATTGCTGATTTGGAAAAGATGAAAGAAGATTTACTGTCCGATGTGAAGTATGTAAAGGAGTCATATGATGTGCTCAACAAAACAGTTGATAGTCTAAAAAGAACTAATACAGAGATTGAAAATGCAATTACAAAAATGAGCGCAACATTAATGACAAAGCAGAGCGTTATCAATGAGTATATTGAAGATTGTGCACAGTTGAAGAAAGAAGTGGAACTTGAAAAGATTGAGAGTGAAAGGATTAAACGATTGTTGTTGAGTTATACAACATGTGATTATTTGATTGATCGTGTTTAGCCTACTGTTGCAGGTCTTGAGGCATTCATGGATAAAAAGACTGAAGATACTGATACTGGTAAGAAACCAAGTGTCAAGTATAACAGATGTCCGCCCCCGATCCATGAAAGTTATTCTCCCAGGAATCCTAATGAGGAGCGTCTAAATAAGGCTCTCAACATCAAGTTAAAGTCTGAAATCATTGATGAATTACCAGACAATATTGATGTTACATTCACAGCGTCTGACACTGATCATGAGTCCGAGTTATTAAAGAAAGTGGTCGATCAGGTGTTAGATATGGATGAAGAGTCAAAACCGGAGTCTAAGTCTGAAAGTTCAAGTTCGTTAGAAAAGAGTCCGAGTTCACCGGTTAAAAGGGTTTACAATAAAGAATTCTTGTTATCAAAATCTAATTTGAATGACGGTTCAATCAAAGTAGCTTATACATTGAATGATTCAGACAAATTATATTCTGATGAGGAATTTCCAATAAGAAGTGTCAAAACTGAAATGATCAAACATGTTTTCAAATTAACAGAAATTAATATTTCTGAAATAAAAGATTTAAATCTTCATGAAAAAGCTAAAAAGTACACTTCAAGAGTTCAATAGAGATTGAACAAGAAAAAGGGTTAGAGTTCTGGTTATGGTTATCGAAAGAAACCAAACCACAACGGTAATTTCAAAAAGCAAGGTCTTGGTTTCATTCCCCCGGAAAACTATAAAAATGAGAAAAATTATAAACCAAAAACAAAATTTGTTTCAGGAGGAAGTTCTGAAGAAAAGCAGAAGAAACCATTCTGGAAACAGTCAAACTAAGAGTTTCTTGCTGAGGTTAAGAGGAATGTGAAGAAGTTTGCTCAAAGAGTTGATAGAAGAACATGCTTTAAGTGTCAAAAAGCTGGACACATTGCTTGGAACTGCCAAGAGTCCAATTATTTAAAACAGGAAGTGTCTTCTAACTCTGCAATGAGAAGGAAAGGTGTTGATAAATCGACTGTGGAAGTTGGTGAAACTTCAAAACGGTTTTATAAAAGACAAGTTGATTTAAACAAACACAAATGGGTTGTAAAATCTGAAAGAAATTCTGACAATGAATCTGATTCCATAAAATCAGAGGAGTCATGTGTTGAAAAAAAGGTTGATAATTCCGTTCCTGAGTTGAACGAAGAAAATTTGTCGAAAGATAATCTAAAATCAAAAGGTAGGTTTGAGATTTCAGGTCAATTCTTTGCTGGAGAAAAAGAATTTGATACTGAAAAAGCTTTTAATGGAAAAGTTAAACATATTTTTGGTAAGATGGTAGACAGGAAAGTGAAGGGTGCAAAAGAATTCTACAAATCAAAATGTTGATGGGATAGGTGTGTACCAGAATCTCCCAAGGCTGGTCAGGCTTGGGGGATAGTATTTCCTAACAGAAATCCTGACTTGTCGGAGCTCCCAGGTTGGTAAGAGTGGAGCAGGAATCGGCATCATTCTTGAAATGTTTGTTTGGAAAATCTACAGGTGATATCTTTATATTGTTATATTTTGATTTACAAATGGGATGGTTGGTGAGTGAACCTGCATGTGGTTGAAGAAGGTTTTCATCTTCAAATGGTTAATCAAGGTCATTAAGTTGAACTTGATTGGACCATTCTTACATGTGGTATTTTGAAGAACAAAATGATGAGTTTATCCCCTAACCTACTAGTGGTTTGAAAATCAACAAAACTAATTTTCCGGAAAAACCATTTGATTAAAACAAACTTAAGTGTTTTGAAATCACAATGGGAAAATAGTTTGTTGTGAGGGGGAGTTCTGATTGTTTATGCCAAGAGGATGGCGAAGTGAAGTAATTCGATATCAGTTGTCACTTTATTGTACAGTTTGTTTTCAAATTTCCTAAAATGTGTTTACATTTTAGGGGGAGTAAAAATTTCAAAATTTCAGAAAATCCAAAAACATTTGAAAATTTGAAAAAGACAAAAACATGATAAAATTCAAAATGAGTTTTGTTGTATAAAAGAGGAAATGATAGTACATCAGTGGACGATCACAACATGCTAAAAAAATGGAAAGTTAAATAGTGATAAACGGTCTCACTGATGATGTACCAGTAGGTTTTTGCACATTTAGTAGATTGTGACGAGATATAACCTAAATTTCAAACTTGCTTATATCGTGGGTAACATCTCTCGGATATATGGGTAACACCCGAAATCTTGTTTGAAGGACCCCTCTTTTTGAGATACTAGGTCTTTATGCTTAGTGATATCTGGGGTATTATCCCGGGACTTCTGATAATGCGGAAGCAATGGCCTAGTCCCCGGAAAATACTTTACTGCTTGCTTGAAATATAGTACCGCCCTCAGCAAAAATGATGAAACAATAAAATTGATAATCATTGCTGTTGTAAAAAAGATCCTCTAAAGGGGACCCACCAAAAGTCGAACCGTCATCTCTCTGCTGAACGGAAGTTCTGACCTGAGCTCTCACGGTTTCGCAATTTAACCCCTTACATATATCATCTAGGTATACTCACCTGTAAGACTGAATATTGGGATCTGGATACGGGAGTATATTCTGAGGTGGGACACGCGAATAAGTTTAAGTCTCTTAAAACATTAATCTCGTATCTCGAAACAGTTGAACGTTGTGTGAAAATTTAAGTGGATCAGTATACTGACAATCTAAGTGAATTGTTTAGAACTTAAAATGTTTAAAGGTTAACGGTGTTGGTGATTTGTCTCATAAACTGATATGATCCTCTTACACAAACTCACAAAAATAGTGTCTGTAAATATTTCATTTCTGCATTTCATTTCAGTTCTGCAATTGTTTTAGTATAAATTTTGAAAAATTAAAAAAGATTTTAGACAACTGATGTTGAAAAGCTGATTTTCAAAATTCCGAGTGCTAAACATGACGAACAGGTTTGGGAAAGTTTGTTTGAAGATGTTTAAAATGAAAATGATATTCATTTAAGTGGTTCATCAGTGACTTACATGATAAATCATTTTGTTTCGACATTTGAAAATGATGTGTTCAAAGTGTGTCTTCAAGAAGTTAGCAGAGTTTCTAAATTTGTTATATCGTATCTTTTATGAAACTTATGTTTTGGGTAGAGGATATGCAGGTGATTCAGGTTACGATACCTGAACCTGTGAAAGCCAGACTACGATCCCAGTACAAGTTGAGGGGGAGTCTGTTAGAGAAAAAGATTCTAAAGAAGGATTTGGAATGAGGCAAGAGTCAGATTGAGATTCTGGAAAGATCCCAAAGACTGATAAAGACTGAAGATTGAGAAGACTCGACACTTAAGACTCGTCAACATCTGAGGGGGAGTCTGTTGGTGCATTCATCTGTCGACTTCGTCTTATATCGAGTTTTGGTTTCGTTGCGGATCTGATCAAGAATGATGTCATCATTCTTGATGATGACATGATAAAGATGACATCACAATATGACATCATCATTGCAACATCACAAAACAAAAGTCAATTTCGTTTGAGATTATGTGAGATTTCGTTTGAAATATTATATGGAATTCCGTTTGTACTGACATGTGATGATTCAAACGGAATCACATGTCCTATAAATAGGCTTATGGGCTTTTCATTTGTAACGAAATCTGATTTGTGTACCGAAGTGCTGCCGGTCTGTCTACTGCATGTAATCGTTGTCAAATCAATATACAAGCCGTTTAAAGTGATATTCAAGCTGTTTCATAGTCTATACGTTTGTTTCCGCCTTTCATATAGATAGGAACTCTTCTGAACGACTCATTCAGGTCGCGATTCGATCCTACAATATCTTATGTGTGAGCATCCGTTTCCCTCTTAGCGGCTGCTAAAACTCGATGTTGTTGTAACTTTTTCATCCTCTTCCTACGTTCATGCGCTTCTCTGCTGAACCATCCTCTCTTCTTGGGAGGAAATGGCTCTTCAGATTGGGCCTTGAACACGAATATCCCATCTTCGTTATCAGCCGAATACCCTGAGAGGGTAGCCTGTCAAGAGGTGCCTTCGTCCCTAGGTGAATCGGACAGTTGACGGTAAGCGTCTGAAGGTCCTTGGTTACTCATGCTGTAAACTAACAAATTGTCAAATAACACAAAATAATAATCTACACGTATGCACATAATCTTATTGATTATTTCCTAACAGAATTGATAATTTCAATGTCAGTAGAACACTTCTTTTGCTGAAATTAGTGGTTGTGGCTCTGATACCACCTTCTGTCGCAACCCCCGGCCCCTATCTCCTGGGATCGGGCGGACGCGAACTCAGATGTGGTGGTATCATTGGTTTGTCATTATTTGGCAGCGGAAATTTCATCAGGACCGTAGTTAGGAAATATTTTATCGGAGTAAAATACCACATTTTTATATTAATAAACACATGGGTAAAACCCAAGTTTCTATTACAAACATGTTTATAGGGATAAACCCTAATTTATTGAATTTAAAACATCGTCTTTTTGGTAACTTTTATAGCCACATTTTTCGAAGCCTTCAGTGCTCTCCAGCTGGTTTCTAATTGGCTTTCACATTTTGTTACCTGCAACGCGTTTTAAAAACATTTGTCAGTGGGAAATACTGGTGAGTGAATCCCAGTTTAATTAAGAAGCATTTATCGTTTAACAGTATTGAGAGCAATCACAATGTTTATGTCTACACAATTACTCATTCAGTATTGTCAATCCTGACTGGTGGGTCATATTACACATTGGCTATCTCGTTGTCCAATGGTAACGTGTTCCACATTTTATATACAAAACCCCAACATACCGACAGTAATTGAAGAACTACAAAGACTCAATCATTGCTAATTACATTGTAAAATATTTAAGGTTTTGTGAAAACATTTTGCAAAAATGAGGATTACTCACATTGCTACTTTAAACTTTTCTTGGTAGATTCCTGATTATAATCTATTAATTAAAGAATGCACGTGTGTTAGTATAATAACCCAATATTTACATTAGTAATACCCTCCCTGAGACAAAACCCCAATGACTATGTCGGGCAGAACCTCGACAGCCGTTACGGAACTCTAGATCAATCGGACAGCGTATCTAATACGTAACTGGGGTTATAATACTTACAACGGGGCAGAACTTCGTTAGTTAGGGGGCATAATACCCGATTATAGCTTTTATGTTATAGAAATTCGAGAGAGAAAGAAATTTTGTGAGCGATTTCAAATGAACAGCCGATTGCATCTATTTATAGTGTCTGATTGACACTTCCTAGCGGCCCGCGTAAACAACACAAGGGTCCTTCGCGGCCCGCGACATAGGGGGTAGGGCCTAGCTGTGCTGATTCGTCGGATATAGATTCGACACGAGCCTGCCACGTGGCAGCTCAGGGTATCGTCTGATCTCCTAGCTGTCGTGCCCCGCGTAGCCAGAAGACATAGTCTTCGCGGCCAGCGAGCGACATTAAATTCTTGATTTTATTTTATTTTTAATTATATATAAAGGTATTTAGGATTAAATATCGTATACGGGGCGTATTTTTAAGACGTATAGGGACATTTTAAATATATTGAAGGTGTTGAAAATATTTTGGAGGGTTGTTATATGAAGGTTTGAAAGGAACAGTCCCTCACACCTTTACTTATTATTTAACTTTCATATGTTGGCACTTTTGGCACGAATGTTTCTAATTCTTTGAATAATATCATTATAAGGCACGATAGCCTTTAGTGACCAATTTAGGCAAACTCGGAAGTATGACCGAGCATTACGGAGTTCCTGGTTCCTTTAAAAGGTCGCTCAAAGGTGCAGTTTCGCATGTTGTCTCTTTTAACCCCTTAATTCGCGAACTCGCGCGCATTATCGTGAAACGGCATAAAAGTCTTACATGGCCAGTATTAAATACTCCCGAGGGTATGAACGAACATCGCGGAGTTTCTAGTTTGCTTAATGGTTTCAAAGGTGTAGTTTTAGAAGTTGACGCTTGTGGTCCCCTTTAACACACAAACTTGCGCGTATTATTGTTTAATAGCATCAAAGCCCTATGTAGCCCATATTAGGTATTCCCAATAGTATGTTTGCACATCATAATGCTCCAGGTTCGTTAAAAGGTCATTCAGAGGTAAATTTAAACATGTTGATGCTTTTAACCCTTCGTTTGCGCAAACTTTCAAATATTTACGCAAACAGCTCCTCTCGATCAATAAGTGGATTGTCTATGAATACGAATACCGTGTAAGGTTATTCAGAGGCTTAGTTTAAGCATGTTGACACTTTCAGTCCTTTCACATTCAAAGTTTTTGATTTTTCGCAAAATTAGTTCTTTATAGTCAACGTTTGACTTCGTTATGGTTTAGTACACGTGTCAACACATCATTGGTCATGATTTTACGAGGTGTTACACAAACTAAAATATTAAGTTTAAAAATAAAAACATTAATATCATATTACACACAAAATTTACAATCAATTTTACATACGTATTACGAAGTTATGTTAAAGTTAAACTTTAACATCCTTTTTGCCTCTGTAGCACGCATAAAGTGCGTCAACGAAGACTTATAGCTACCCTTGTTTCTCGCGTATGCTGGAAACCCCCGTGGTTAACTCGTTCAGCTTCTCACTCAAGCGACGATTTGATTCGACAACATCTTCCAAAAGCCACTAAAGTTGGTGTAAAACATAAGGGTCAAAATCTGAAGAAGACATATAACAAACATATGTACACCAAATAATTACAAATTGTGCCAACTAAGATAAACGTAAAGCAAGAACCACATGCCGCACCAAAAATGAAGCGATAGTTGTCTTAGCCAATAAGTACGGTAGACTCAATAAGCGTATGGTAGAGCAACACAGCCAAAGTTACAACCATGAATACATCATGTGCCCCCACAAACCTAAATGGAACAAAACAAAAAAACAAAAGAAGCAACACACCTAAAGCAAGGAAAACCAACAAAGCCAAAGGTATAACCCACAACGCACAAGAATCTTAGTAATTAACATTGTATAAATAGATTCTAAAGTTCAGGTTATCGACTACAACCGGCGGCTTCGTTGAAGCCACCTTGGCTGCCATGCCTAAATAAAAACGTCTTCATAGCCTTAACAATGTAAAGCACTCTTTTACAACGATTGTTCGTTTAAAAAACACATCTACAACAAAAGCTATAAATAGGCCATAAAAAACAAAAAAACGAACCATCAAAGCATGTTACCTCATGCAAAATGAAAAGATAACAACATTGACAACATATAAAATCAGGAAAACATCTCAGATGAGTTTGGCCTCACCACCATCGACCACATAATAACGTGAAACAAAACGGCCTAAAAGAAATGGCATAAGGACGATAAACCTGTAAGAAATGGCAATATTATTAATTTTTAGTATTTAACTTAATTGACTTTTATATATGGTTAATATCAATTAACAAAAAATAAAAATAAAAAAGAGGAGGCTTATAGCCCACATCCCAGACCATCACTTGGGTGAGATAACGACCCCGGTCTTACAAAATGAGAATGAGTAAAAGAATACTTTGTATTGGATTGATTTTTGAATTATTACAATGGACAGTGACAGCCTCTATTTATACTACTCTTACAAGGCTCCTACAAGGAAAGAAATAACTGTTGATTGGCTGTCATTGTAAAGAGAAGGAAACCGTGTATTTTGGTCCACTGATTTTGGGATATGATGTGATTGACAGACAATCTTGCTGATCCCCTAAAATAACTTTCTTTCTTTCAACACTCCCCCTCAAGTTGAATTGTGGGATTTCCGAAATTCAACTTGTCCAAACACTTGTGCAGTATCCTTTCATTTACAGCTTTTGTTAAGATATCAGCCAGTTGTTCTTCTAATGGGACAAATGATAATGAAACAATCTCTGCTTCCAACTTTTCTTTAATGAAGTGTCGATCTACCTCTATATGCTTCGTTCGATCATGTTGAACTGGGTTCTCGGATATTTGAATAGCTGCTTTGTTATCAGTTGTAATCTTGCTAGTTTCTTGAGGTGGAAATCCTATTTCAGTAAGGAGCCTCCGTACCCATAGAACTTCAGTTATCCCCTTCGCTATTCCTCTAAATTCAGCTTCAGCACTTGATAGGGCCACCACCTTCTGTTTTTTACTTCTCCAAGTGACGAGGTTTCCACCAACTAAGGTAAAGTAACCTGAGGTTGATCTTCGGTTTCCTTTATCTCCTGCCCAGTCTGCATCGGTGTATAGTTGAGTCCCTAGATGTCCATTCGGTTTGAAAAGGACTCCGTGACCAACCGTTCCCTTTAGATATCTTAAGATTCTGAAGACTGCATCCATGTGAGCGCTTTGAGGTTGATGCATAAACTGACTTATTACTCCTACAGCGTATGCTATATCGGGTCGAGTGTGAGAGAGGTATATTAGTTTCCCCACAATCCGCTGGTACCTTTCTCTGTCAGCTGGCTCTGCTGTTTCTTCTATGTAGAGCTTCTGATTTGCAATCATAGGCGTATCTGCTGGTTTGCAATCGATCAAACCGGTTTCTGCTAGTAGGTCGAGAACATACTTCTTTTGGCACATGAAGATTCCTTGTTTTGACCTTAGAACTTCAATGCCAAGAAAGTATTTAAGTCTCCCTAGATCCTTCATTTCAAATTCTGTGAACAAGTTTTTCTTCAGCTTGGTTATCTCTTCTTTGTCATTACCTGTAATGATCATGTCATCGACATAGATTATTAGACAGGTTATGAGGTTGTTTCTCTGTTTGAGAAACAATGTATGGTCTGAGTTACTTTGTCTAAAACCATAGTTCTTCATGGCCAAGGTGAATCTTCCAAACCATGCTCTAGGAGACTGTTTTAGGCCATACAGGGATTTCTTCAGACGACATACTTCTCTTTCTCCAAAATTAACTGTGAATCCATGCGGAGCTTCCATATAAACTTCTTCTTTTAATTCTCCGTGTAAGAAAGCATTCTTTACATCAAATTGGTGAAGTGGCCACCCTTTATTTGCTGCTACAGATAATAGAACTCTGATAGTGTTAATCTTTGCAACTGGAGAGAAGGTTTCAGAGTAGTCAATCCCGTATGTTTGAGTGTAGCCTTTAGCTACTAACCTGGCTTTATACCTCTCAATTGTACCATCAGGTTTGTACTTAATCGTAAAAACCCAACGACACCCGACTGTTTTCTTTCCCACCGGCAGGACACATTTCTCCCACGTGTTGTTCTTTGTTAAGGCTTTCATCTCTTCTTCCATTGCCTTTTTCCAGTGTCTTGATTTCATGGCTTGTTCTGTACTGGTAGGAATTTCTTCTGAATATAAAGACGAAGAGAAGGCCTTGGCTTCCTCGGATAGATTTCCTTTGGCTATGTTAGCCACAGGATACCTACATCCCGGAGATTTCTTTTCTGGAGAATATCTTTTCGGTGGAACTCCCCGGTTGGATCTTGGTGGTAAGACATATCCTCCTTGTGTGTCTTCTTGTGGAGAATGATCCTCTTGCTCATGTTCACTTTGCTCCATTGGTGAAGTGTCTCCCTGTGTGGAAGAACTCATTTGCTCTACTATTTCATTAGTTGTATTTTCTCGAATTTCAGTAGAATTGGGAACAGAACAAGGGTGAGTATTACTTACCTCGGGTATCAGGTTAGGAGCAACTTCAGGGGCGGCACTGATATTTGGGTTTTCTGTGGAGAAAGGAGCCTCATCGTTGGTACTGTGGCTCACCGCTTCCTCATATGGAACATACTTTAACCAACTCAGTGTGTCTTGACATTCTCTCTCCCCCTGACCACTGTGTTGGGACGCATAGTAATACTTGGTTTCAAGAAAATCACAGTTCATAGTGGTGAACATGTGTCGGGTTGTTGGATTGTAGCACCGGTACCCTTTTTTATTCATTCCATACCCAACAAAGACACATTTTTCGGCGCATGGATCGAGTTTGGTTCTGTTTGTTTTTGGTATGTGGACAAAGGCAGTGCATCCAAAGATGCGTGGTTCAAGTGTGAGATTGGAGGGGGGTTTTTTGAATTCTGAAAGGACTTGTAATGGGGTTTTTAGTTTTAGAATTTGGGTTGGGAGACGGTTAATAAGATAAGTAGCAGTAACAAGGGCTTCTGGCCAAAAGACTTTTGGAACTTGTGATTCTATTAGGAGAGCCCGAGTTATTTCTAACAGAATGCGGTTTTTTCGTTCTGCGACACCATTCTGTTCTGGAGTATGGGGACAAGTTGTTTGATGAATGATGCCTTTGGTTTGAAAAAAGTGTTTCATACTAGTGTTAACGAATTCACCCCCATTATCTGATCGGAAAACTTGAATGTTTTTTTGGAACTGGGTTTGGATCATGGTATAAAAGATGGTGAATTTATCGAGAACTTCAGACTTATTTTTTAATAGGTAAACCCATGTCATTCGTGTACAATCATCCACGAATATAACGAAAAAACGAAGGTGTTGTCCCCCAATGACTGGAGCTGGGCCCCATACATCCGAGTGAATCAATGAAAAAGGTTCATCGACCCTTGTGTTATTTGGTTTAAAAGTTTTCCGATGACTCTTGGCCAACATACAAGTTTCACAATGTGTCTTGCAATTAGAAGGAAATAATTTAGGAAATAAAATATGCAAATAACCCGTGGATGGATGCCCCAATCTCCTATGCCATAACCAAGCTTCTCGTTCTACTGTTCCATGAGAGAGCAATACAGTACCACTTTGAGTCACCTCATCCACATAGTATAACCCTCGTCTTTCAGTGCCACGCCCAATGATCGCTCCCGTCCTGATATCCTGTAAGATACAAAAAGTGGGTTGCATGAGTACCGAACAATTTAATTCCTTTGTTACATGGCTTATTGAAAGGAGTTTGTGTGACAAAGATGGAACGTAGAGACAGTTTGAGATTTTGAGTGTTGGAGAAATTTCAATAGTTCCTCCGTTTTTTACACTCATTGTCTCTCCATTTGCCGTATGTATATAGGATTTTGTAGGTTTGGTTGATGTGACAAAATCTGATATCTCGTAGGTCATGGTATCGGTGGCTCCACAATCGAATATCCACGATTGTTCCTTTTCTTTAATCAAGTTTTGAGCCATATTGGCAAAACCACTAAAGTTTGGGTGTTTGTTGCATTTTATGAAACTTTCTATCATAAAAGGAACAACACTTGTGGCTTTTAATATTTCTAACTCTTCAGGGGTTAAAGTGAAAGTTGTTTCAAGATAAGAATGGGGTATTGAGACTTTTCTCTCAACCCCTGTACCTGTGGTTACCGAGAACACATCGTCGGTTTCCCCAAGTGTTGCCGCCGCCATCCCCCCAAATCCGGTAGGATTTCTTCCTTCCCTTGTTGCACCTTCCTGATCGCCGATGGCAGCAGACGCTGTGCCCTTTTCCGGTCCGGTTGTCTTGCTCTTCTTATGTCCATCGGACCACCAGTCTGGATAACCGACGATCTTGAAGCACTGTGCTTTGGTATGTCTAGTCATACCGCAATGGTCGCACTTCAAGTGAGTCTTGTCTTCTTTGTTTGGTGCCCCGTTCTTCTTCCCGTCAAAGCGGCGATGCCCCTTTGTTACGAGCCCTAACCCTTCTGTACCAGTGGCACTTAAGCCTGCCGCTATCCCTTGAGTATCGTCGACGGTTGTTCCTAGAATATTCTGGTGTGCCGCCTCTTTACGGACGGTGGCATAAGCCGCCTCTGCGGAAGGAAGCGGATCTAGTCGGAGTATTTCCCTTTTAATTGGGTCATATTTCCGATCTAGAGCATTTAAAAACTGAAAGAGCTTTTGTTCTGACCTGATTCTTAGGTATGTTCTGATATCTTCTGGGCACTTCATGGGATTTGGATCAATCCTGTCGATCTCTCCCCAAACCCCCTGTAATATGATCCAGAAATCTTCAAGTGACTTGTCATTCTGCTTGATTTCGTTGGCTTTGACATGAAGGTTGAACGTCTGCAACTTGTCTCTGCCACTGCTGTAGGTGACCACCAAGGCATCCCACAACGATTTCGCTGTGGGAAACTCGGTAAGGTTGCCGGCCAGCACCGGTTCAATGTTCTGTATAAGCCAGGAAAAGACGACTAAGTCGTCTTGTTCCCATTGCTCGTAGGTTTCGTCGTCTTGTTTTGGGGGGTTTGAGGTTAAATGTTTCAGCAGGTTTTTCGATTTGCCACCAATGGCAACCCGAATCATTCGGGTCCAAAGTGCATAATTTTGGCTGTTGAGTTTGAGGTTAATCTGTAGGCTATCGGAAAGTTTGGGACTTTTTGGTTGGGGGTTAACCCCATGTTTGAGCAGGTTGGCGATTTGTAAAGACAACTCATCCTGGTTGCCGTCTCCGGACATGGTGGCCGGTTTTGTGAGCTTGGTAGGTGATGAGCAGGTTGTGGTTAGACTAAACCATGCTCTGATACCATCTTACAAAATGAGAATGAGTAAAAGAATACTTTGTATTGGATTGATTTTTGAATGATTACAATGGACAGTGACAGCCTCTATTTATACTACTCTTACAAGGCTCCTACAAGGAAAGAAATAACTGTTGATTGGCTGTCATTGTAAAGAGAAGGAAACCGTGTATTTTGGTCCACTGATTTTGGGATATGATGTGATTGACAGACAATCTTGCTGATCCCCTAAAATAACTTTCTTTCTTTCAACACCCGGTGGTGTGATTACTTACGTGACGGTATATCACCAAGTAATAGACTACCATCTTTATTTTATGTTTTGTATACTCTGATGTCACCGAAGATTTTAATCAGCTTTATCCAATAAATATCAAACCCTCTTTACGCACCACATCTTCAATTTTTGTTATTATTCATGTCCTTTTAAACCAGATCTAAATGGGTTTAAAACAAAATTATCTTTTTTTACATTATTTTCATTAATTTTGATTTCTTTGGTGAATTAATGGTATGTTGGTGAGTTAGCAATGAAATGGTATGAAGTTCGGTTTGTAATTATCGTAATAGATATAATTTTGAGTCTTTGACTATTGTCCTTTTACTAATTCGTTTATCACTATTGATTTTATATATTAAAAAACATTATCAATCCATCACTTGTTGTCTAGTGGTTGAAAAGATTTGGGTTCTCCTTAGACCATACGTAGTGGGGCGTGATTTTTAAAAAAAATTGAAAAAAAACGCCCCATAACGCCCCCACCCCATTACACTAGGCGTTATGGGGCGTTATAATTGAAAAAATTGCATCCGGGCGTTTATATTAAAACGCTGAAGTTTGCAAATGGTCTCTGACATGCCACATGCCTTTTCCTTGTCCACCAATGAGGAAGAGATACCCACATGCCTTTTCCTTTTCAACTGACATGCCATTTTCCTTTTTTTTTTTTTTATTAAAAATAATATGGGCGTTATTGGCATAATGCCCCACTACACCACTTTTGCTATAATGCCCCATCGCTGACTAGGACGCCACGTGTCGGATAATGCCCCATGGTGGGGGCATTATAACCCACTACCACTACACATGGTCTTAGAGACCTAAGTTCAATATTTGGTGGATAAAGGCAATGAAGATTAGTTCTTCCAGACCTTAGGTCAAGAGTTTGAGCCCGAGTCACCTCGGGTTTTAGTCAACCGTGCGTTACGTCAAAGATTCTCACCGTTCAAAAAAAACATTACCGCTTAATCCGTTGCAACGCAGAGAGATCCAACTGGTTTAAAAATTAAGGCATGACTAGGATATTCTTATAAATGAATTAGTTAATCTCTAAACAAACTAGAATAAAATGATCTTATTACTCATGGGGAAAACTGACTAAAACATAAAAGCCAAACAATGGTTTTAAATCGTTACATTCACTACAAGATCGATAAACTTTCCAACAGATGCATGAGAAGATCCACCCTCAAGAACTGCAGCCCTACTCTTTTCTTTCATGTCTTTCACCTTCTTTCTCATCTCATCATCACTCATCAACTTCCTAATCCCATCTTCGATCTCCTCCGCAGAAACAATCATCCCGCTTCCGCCACTGCCTGCTCTCATATCCGTCCGGTAATTCATCCTAATCTCCACTGCCAATCCCAGTTCCACCACCAGCTGAAAAGCGTTCAGGTGTTGTTCTGCGTATAGTGGCCATGCTGCCACCGGAACCCCGCACCATATACTCTCCAACGTAGAGTTCCATCCACAGTGGGACACGAACCCACCCACTGACCGGTGGGACAACACCGCTATCTGTGGGGCCCACCCAATCACCTTCCCCACACTGGATGTGCGGGCAAGGAATCCCTCTTGAAGAACTTCTTCCAAGTTCTCATATTCTTGAGGAAACTCAAACGTTTCTTTCGGCGCTGGACGACGTAGTGACCACAGGAACCTCTGTCCACTCCGTTCAATGGCAACCGCAATCTCCTTCACTTGTTTCTCATTGAAGCTTCCCATGCTTCCGAAGCATAAGAACACCACCGAGCACTCCGGCTGCTCGTTAAGCCACGTCACAATCTCGTCCGTTTTACCGTTGTCTAAGTTCTTGCTCTCTAGGTTCAATATCGGCCCCACCGCAAACACAGGTGGGATCTCATTACTACTGCATAGAAGGTACTTGAGTGCTTGGCTTTCAAGATCTTGTAATGTATTTACTATAATACCATTTGTCTCGCGGAACCTTTTCACAAGGTCGAGAAACATTTTGGACCCTTCTGGTAAGACATTAGCAGGCACCGGGTTTATAAAAACCGGTGCGTTCAACTCTGATTCTGAGTTTTTCAACTCAGTTACATCATCAGCCTCTTGGTCACGTTTGGCCTGAAGGTAAAACATAAGGCCAAGTGTGCCTGCAGCGGAGGTAAAATAAGTGTAAGTTGGAGCGCCAAACTCATTTGCAACATCCGTCATGGTTATGCAAAACATGTCAACCACGAATCCAGCAAGTTGAGCCGAGTTAGACTCAGTTATGCCTCGGACAATGTCTCTAACATTAGATTTGTTGTGTTCCACGAAGGCAGACAGGAATGTTTTGGGTGTGATGAGAGCCATGGTGGAGTCGCCACAGGGGATGTCGATGAAGCGGAGACGGGGAGTACACGAAGGCGTTTGGGTGTTGTGTTTTGGTCCGAAGGGGAGGTTCATGATGATGATGGTGACGGAAAGTCGTTCGTCACGGTGGAGGAGAAGTTTTGCAAGCTCCACCGTTGGTGGCAGGTGGCCAGCTCCCGGTGACGGGATGAAAACAAGCTCCGATGTCATCATTTGTTTTTGCATAGAATGCTTTTGTTTGTGTTTGTGTTTGGAGTGAATTTGGTATTTTATATGCAAATCGAGGACGATATGTAGATTGAGATTATATGACGTCAGGGCTGAACTCATGGGCTTAACTTAAGTTGGAAAATTCGTTTTTACTTCTTTAAAAGAGAAAACATGTGGTTGCGTAGTACGTAACGTTGTTATGGGAATTCATATGATTGCTAGTGGTGTGGTTGTTCCAAACATGTGGTTGCGTAGTACGTAACGTTGTTATGGGAATTCATATGATTGCTAGTGGTGTGGTTGTTCCAAACACTGATTTGGTCGCATGCATAAAGTATCTAGATTTTTTTTTGAAAGGTGTAGATCGATTGAAAACTCACTACTGACTACGCTTCAACGCTATTTATTGGAAGCACACCCACCCGGGTTCAAATGAGGGGGAGTGCAGTGCAGAGCCCTTCCTCGCACATCGTGGAAACTTAATCCCGAATGTCAGGCTCGAACCCATAACCCCAATAAGAAACCCCACCAAGGTGGGTAAACCTTACCACCTCAGTTGCAGTTAATGGGGATCGAACCTGAGCCTCATTTGAAAACTCAAGCACTTTCCACCATTGGACCACAAGGTCATTGGCCACAAGTATCTAGATGTTTAAACAATTTGGTCCACCCGTTTTCAGTTTCTAAGACCAACCAACCACTTCACAATATCACAAAATTTGTATCATGTTTAGAAAGTTTTCTATTTATTGATGGGGTGGTGATCCATTGATAAAGATAAAGTCTTTAAACACTATAGGTGAGGGAGGTCTAGGGTTATCCCACAAACAATAGGGAATAAAAGAAATTTATCATTCAAAAAGAAAAGTTTCGCAAGGTGTTTATCGATTTTAGCTTTCCTTTTCACTAAAGTAAACTCCCACTCGTACCACTTCATTTTCTTTTTCTTTCTAGATTGTTTAGGTTTTTTCTATTTTCACACTTTTTCTTTTCGGATTCCATAAGGTTTGGCCTCACTAATATTGTTCATCATTTGGTGAAGATAGCTATTATATCTTTAGCGGTCTCATGGTTGATGCTTACCTTAACCATAGCATAACCGCACGCCTGACCCCATGTCCCATACATGCTGTAGGCCAAGACATGAAATGAACATGGGTTGCTTGTTAGTTTAAGTAGTTATTTCATTGAAATTCTAGAATAGCGGTGGCTAGAGTTGGTTGTAACGGAGAAATTAACAAAATAGAGTTGACCAAACGCGAATTTGCAAAAGGAAACACATCTTAAAAACAATTAGGACGGGACACATAAGCACCATCGGCTAAAATGGTAAAGGGCGGGCTACATCTTAGATAACCCGTCAAAGTTACTTCAACCGCAATCTCCATATCATCACCTACATTTATTATTAAATTCATATAAGTCATATTATTTTTATAATAAATAAATTTTTAATATTTCACTTATAATAAAGATAAAATAATAGCACAAAATTAAAAAGAAAAATTAAAAATAATAAAAACATGCATAACATAAAAATAAAAAGGAACATGTATAAAATATAAAACATTAAAACGTTACACAAAGTTATAAAAAAGCTACATAATCTATTATTTTTTCGATTGCCAGATTATGATAAAGCTTTCTTGTTATGTAAACCAATAATAACAAGAAAGTAAGATATAATTTCACAATACCTTATAAAAAATATTTTATATATTATTCCAAGTTAATTTTAATTCATGTGCAGTGGGCATTACATACGATCTATATGATGGGTCGAGTTACGGGTGTAGTATTTATTCATACTTTTGTTTGTATCTTTGATTAGTTGCTTGTATGATTATTATACTTGCTTATGATGAAAATTGCCCTTACATAATACGAAACGATGTAGAAGACACTAGACTTTGAATCTCTAAGACACGTGCACGTTTAGGGTCTTAAAACAATAAAGATTAAAGAATGACTTAGAAAAGAAAATAAAGAATTAAAGAAAAGAGAACGAACATGATTGAGAGGTAATACTCTTCGATGGATCCATCCCAAGATTTGGTGTGGGTGTGTTTCATGCACACACCAGGAGCGGTGCGTGGCAACTAAGATTTCAAAGACACGCCCAAGAGAACGAACATCATTTCACAAGAAAACTTTATATTCTTTCAAGTTCATGCTTTATGTGAAGATGATTCATTAAACTCTAACATGTTCATCCTCTCATCTTGCTAGATTATGTTTTTAATCATGATCTAGCAAGATCATATGATGATCAACATCATTTACACAAGTAATCATTCATCAAGTATCACAACGACACTAAACAACATTATTTTTTTAAGTTTTCTTACAATTTCAAGCTTATGTTCAAGTTTACTTCTCATGATTCTTAGTGTTCTTTAAACTTTTCATCATGTATCATCTTTTAACCACTTGAAATAGATGTAAAATAGAAAGATTAGTGTTCTTACCACTAGCACAAGGCTAGAGATGATCAAGAGGATAAATGAAGTGGATAAAAGCAAACGGTGAAGGTCCTTTAGCTTCCGAAAGCTCCAAGCTTCCTAATACACCTTCTTACACCTTTGTACATATGTGGAATGGATGGAAGATGAATGAAAAAGATGGATGTGTGTTGGGGTGCTCTTGGCCATAAGTAGGAGAGGGAAGAAGAAAAGTTTGTGTGGTGAGTTATGAGGATGAATGTCACACCCCCAAAATCCACATGCGGAGTACCACCGCTTGGAGGCGTGACTGACCAGGATCCAGCCACCAATTATACTGAGCATTAGTTAATAGTAAGACCAACCATGATAGTTAGTAAACATCATAGTTTAAAGTTCAAAAGTTCAAGTTCAAATAACAGTTTAAGTAAGTAGCGGAAGCATAGGCAAAATAATTTAAACAAGGTTCGTAGTTCAGGTTATTTAGGACCCAACACATGGGTTAGACGACCACTACACATTCCCAAGCTGCAAGCTCCTGAGTCACTGGGTACCTGCAAAGCATGCAGTAGGGTATCAACAAAAATGTTGGCGAGTCCACGAGTTGTCCAGTTTTAATTACCAAAAACTTGTTTCACCAGTTAATTAATCCGTTTATACATGCGATGGGGAGCTACCCCACAAGTAAGCGACTAAACTGTTTTTCCAATACCGAATACTTACTTAACCGTACGTTTCCGTAGTGCCCCGTTTGTCAATGTTCTATCATCATTGACAGTTTGCCAGAGTACATTAGTTCACTCCCGTTCCCAGTAACAAGGGTCGGTGTGAGGCTAGTTACACCTAAATAGCGCTATCAACTAATAACCCGTTCGCCAGGCCCCGGCGACTAATCGGTATTATGTAGTGAGGACTTAATTGATAGAGTTTCGTTTAGTGTTGCTTGTTTGCATTACCGTATAAACGATAATTAACTAAGTTTGTATCCCAGTAACAAGGGAAGAAAAGTAAGTTTGTATCCCTTACAAAGGAATAGTGTTGTTTTCAAGACCGTTTCCCAACCATCGGGAATGCATGCTTTAAGTTGTGAACTCACCTTGGGTTGCTCGGTAGACAGTCTACTTGGTCAAATACGTTGGTCACCACGTCCTAATATGGTTACCAGTATAGGTCAGGTTTGGGTACAGAGAAGTCACGTATATTCTACACGTATCTAACACATAGCATGCACGACATAAAATTAACAGTAATCAGCACATGGCATATTTGAACAGATACAAGCCCAAAACATATAGGTCACCTATTCCAGTTTAAATAGTAACAAGCATGAACAGTTCATACATTTTGGCCCAATAACGGAAACAGGCAGCCCAGTCGAGACCAGGAGGTCTCGACTCGAGAACACACAGTTTCGAGTCGCAACCGGAGGTTTCGACTTGTCATGGTCTGGTTTCGAGTCGCAACCGGAGGTTTCGACTTGTCATGGTCTGGTTTCGAGTCGCAACCGCCGTAGTCTCGAGTTGTCATGTTTTGGTTGCGAGTCGCAACCGGGGGTTTCGAGTCGCAACCTCGGATACGTGCACAAGAATCCTTCTAGAACCTCTGATGTACTAACCAATGAGATTGCAATTTCATGAGATTTTGTACTAACCAATAGAATTTCATAAACATGTTTTATTGTCTAATTCTATTTCAACATGGATCAAACACAACATTTTCAAATATTTTCATGATCTTCAAACTGTTCTTCATATATTCAAGTTATCCATTATGCACATTCGTTCAAAACAGACCCAAATTACCTCATCCTAAATCTAGCACACTTGTAACTTTGAAAACATACCAGCAGGCTCACAATATTCTTGTGTCACATATCATGAATATCACCAAATCCTACACTATCTCATTCATCCAAAGCCATCAAGATTCATTCTTATTATCTTAAAGACTCAATGCAATATTTATCAACAAGTTCTATGTTAGCAATAAACACAATAGATCATACAACTCCTACTCAATTTCATCCGAGGTTCATTTATTATCACACATCTAAACATTCACACAAGTAAACACTTTTAGCATGCGTTGTCATCTCATTTCGAGGGGAACAAACTAACCGATTGTTATGTGACACAAAGGCGTGTAAGAAGGTGATGTAATGAAGCCTCCGAGTGATGATCACAAGCTTGAACCGAGATCCTTGCTGTCGTCGGTTTGGTCCGAGAGGAAAGGAGAGGAAATGATATATATAGTTAGGGTTTTCTAGAGAGAGAAAGGATGAGAGGGGAGAGAGAATGGATAAGGGAATGTTTGGGATTTGAGATGATGATTGTTCTTGCCAAAAGAGGAGATATCGGCTACATATGTGAGGTTTTATACCCATCGCGAGCATGTGCACCCTAAGGGTTTCCGAGTGGGCTTAATGGGGGTGCAGCCCAACTGTTTCGGGTCACTCGAGGCCGAGTGGTCTTGAGTCGAGACCTTGCAGTCTCGGTTCTCACATATATATATTTATACATAATACACACATGACACAATCAAAAGATCACATAATGCACAACCATAAATAACAAGTTCTCATTTAATATTATATATATATACACATAACACTCATTTAAGGACGAAAGTTGGCTCGGGAAAACCCGAAGTGTCACATTATCCCCAAGTTTTAAGAACTTTCGTCCCGAAAGTTAAGGCAGCCACTGGCAAGCTAGTGTAAATGAGAACGTTTCAACGGGGTGTCACATCATCCCCCCGTTAATTTGGAATTTCGTCCCGAAATTCGGTTGTAGCTTCAGTGCTGGGAGTTTCATTTGGGAACAGTTGGGGATACTTGCGCTTCATCTGGTCTTCCCGCTCCCAGGTAAACTCGGGGCCACGGCGTGAGTTCCAACGAACTCGTACGAGAGGTATCTGGCTACGTTTGAGGGTTTTGATTTCACGGTCCGTGATCTCAATCGGTTCCTCAGTAAAGTGTAGCCGTTCGTCAATAGTAAGTTCCTTGTAAGGAATGACGAGTGTTTCATCTGACAGGCACTTTTTCAGATTAGACACGTGGAAGACATTGTGCACAGCACTCAGTTCTTCAGGCAGATTCAACCTGTAAGCGGCCGTACCGATCTTTTCGGTAACTTCAAAGGGTCCGACATATCTTGGATTAAGCTTGCCCCGTTTTCCAAAACGAACCACACCCTTCCAGGGTGAGACCTTAAGTAGAGCCCGTTCACCAACCTGGAACTCTTGCGGTTTCCTATCTTTGTCAGCGTAGTGCTTTTGACGGTCACGAGCTGCCGCCATGCGTTGCCTAATCTGGGCAATCTTTTCTGTGGTGTCGACTACATGTTCCGGGCCTGTGATTTGGCTGTCACCTACCTCCGCCCAGCAGAGAGGCGATCGACATTTACGACCGTACAATGCTTCAAAGGGTGCTGCCTGAATGCTGGTGTGGTAGCTGTTGTTGTAGGAGAATTCCACTAACGGTAGGTGCTTCTCCCAATTCTTGCCAAAATCAATCACACATGCCCTAAGCATGTCTTCGAGGGTTTGGATGGTGCGTTCAGACTGCCCATCCGTTTGCGGGTGATAAGCGGTGCTCATGTCTAAACGTGAGCCAAAAGATTTGTGCATGGCTTGCCATAACTCAGAAGTAAAACGCGCGTCTCGATCGGAAATGATAGAGGTTGGTACCCCGTGCTTCGAAACCACTTCTTTTAGATATACTTCTGCTAAGGTAGAGAACTTGTCTGTTTCTTTGATAGCCAAAAAGTGTGCAGACTTAGTTAAGCGATCCACTATTACCCAAATGGTGTCATTTCCGCGTTGAGACCTAGGCAGGCCAGTAACAAAATCCATGGAAATCTGTTCCCATTTCCATTGCGGGATCTCTGGCTGTTGGAGTAGGCCTGATGGTTTCTGATACTCAGCCTTGACTCTTGCACAAGTTAAACATTTTCTGACATAGGTTGCTATGTGGGCTTTCATGCCAGGCCACCAATAGGTAGCCCTCAAGTCGTGGTACATCTTATCTGAACCAGGATGTACTGAGTAACGGGACTTATGGGCTTCATCCATCACAAGGTCACGTAAATTTCCATAAAGCGGAACCCATATGCGTCCGGCTACGTAGTGAGCACCGTCTTCTTTTTGCTCCAATCGTTGTCTTGATCCTCGTAGGGATTCAGCCCTGATGTTCTCGGCTTTCAATGCTTCAACCTGAGCGTCTCGAATCTGGTTAGGGAGGTTCGAGTGGAACGTGAGCTGTAAGGCACGAACACGCTTGGGTTTGGTCTCCTTTCTACTGAGGGCATCGGCTACCACATTAGCCTTGCCTGGATGATATCTAATTGCACACTCGTAGTCATTTAGGAGTTCGACCCAGCGGCGTTGCCGCATATTTAACTCCTTTTGTTCCATTATGTGCTGGAGACTCTTGTGATCTGTGTAAATCGTGCATTTGGTGCCGTACAAGTAGTGTCTCCAAAGCTTGAGCGCGAAGACCACAGCTCCAAATTCTAAGTCGTGCGTCGTGTAGTTCCGTTCGTGGGTCTTGAGTTGTCGTGAAGCGTAAGCAATAACCTTCTCGCGTTGCATCAACACGCAACCAAGCCCTTGAATAGAGGCATCACAGTAAACAACAAAGTCGTCGGTACCTTCAGGTAAGGAAAGAATAGGAGCACTACAAAGATTTTTCTTTAGCTCCTGGAAGGCAGATTCCTGAGCATCGCTCCATTTGTAACCAACACCCTTCTGAGTGAGGGTCGTAAGTGGTTGAGCGATCTTAGAGAATCCCTTGATAAATCTTCGATAGTATCCCGCCAATCCCAAGAATTGGCGAACTTCGGTCGGAGTCTTAGGTACAGGCCAATTCTTAATGGACTCAATCTTAGCGGGGTCAACATGAATCCCTTCCTGATTGACGATGTGCCCAAGGAAATGGACTTCTCTAAGCCAGAAATCACATTTCGAGAATTTGGCGTATAATTGCTCATTGCGAAGGAGTTCGAGAATAAGACGCAGGTGTCGTTCATGCTCCTCTTGGCTCTTCGAGTAGATTAAGATGTCGTCAATAAACACAATCACGAACTTGTCGAGGTAGGGTTTGCATACTCGGTTCATGAGATCCATGAAGATCGCAGGTGCGTTGGTCATACCGAAAGGCATAACAAGGAATTCGTAGTGACCATAACGGGTTCTGAAAGCAGTCTTAGAGATGTCCTCATCGCGGACTCTCAGTTGGTGATAACCCGATCGCAGATCGATCTTGGAATAATAGCTCGACCCTTGCAGCTGGTCGAGCAAGTCGTCGATACGGGGAAGTGGATAGCGATTCTTGATGGTAACCTTGTTCAGTTCGCGGTAATCAATGCACATTCGGAATGTGCCATCTTTCTTTTTGACGAAGAGCACTGGGGCTCCCCAGGGCGATGAACTAGGACGGATGAAACCTTTGTCCAAAAGTTCTTGTAGTTGAGTAGACAGCTCCTTGAGCTACGCGGGGGCTAATCGATAAGGTGCACGAGCTATAGGTGCTGCTCCGGGAGTTAGCTCGATTTGAAATTCAACCTGACGGTGAGGAGGGAGTCCAGGTAGTTCCTCCGGGAATACCTCAGGATAGTCGCGTACAACTGGAAAATCTTCAATCTTGTTTTCCTTTTTCTGTGTATCGGCAACGAGTGCTAAGATAGCGGTGTGCCCCTTTCGTAGACACTTCTGGGCCTTTAAGAATGAAATGATGCCTGAAACTTCTCCGCTCTTGTCTCCTTGAACTATAAGGGGTTTGCCGGGGGGACGGGGAATGCGAATAGCTTTCTCTTGGCAGAGGATTTCAGCTCGATGTTTGGATAACCAATCCATACCAATGATGACGTCAAAGCTTCCAAGAATGATGGGGAAGAGATCGATACAAAAGGTCTGACCAGACAACTCTAATTTGCAGTTACGAATTATGTGTGAGGCCTCGAGGTTTCTACCATTAGCTATTTCAACGGTGTGCTTAGAGCTTAGCGGCGTAAGAGTGAGCTTAAGTTTCTTACTAATACGTAGGGATACATAACTAGCATCTGCTCCAGAATCAAATAATACTGAAACGTTACGATCATTAAGTAGGAACTTACCCGCTACAACGTTGGGGTCATTCCTGGCTTCTCCAGCTCCAATCACAAAAGCCCTTCCTCTTGCACCAATCCCAGCATTGTTGTTATTGTTCCCAGCACCCTGATTGTTGTTATTCTGATTCTGGTTCAGCTGAGGGCAATCCTTTCGCAAGTGCCCTATTGCCCCACACTTGTAGCATTCACGATTGTTTCCTTGCTGCTGCTGTTGCTGTGGTTGATGCTGATTCTGCCTAGCGGGGAACTGGCTTCGGCAGTCTTTGGCTTCATGCCCCATCTTGTTGCATCGCTGACATTGACCCTTGCCACATGGCCCACTGTGATGTCGATTACATTTGTTACACTTAGGGTGGTTTCCTCGATAGCCACCCTGTTGCTGAGGGCCCTTGTTGCTTTCAGTCTTCCTTTGTTGAACTGGGGCCTGAGTGGGGTTAGCATCCTTTCCCTGACTTCCATCCCACTTTCGTTTGTTATCGCTAGAAGTTCCAGTAGTAGCACCGATCCTCTGGGGCAACTTGCCCTCCTCCACAGCCTGATTGGTGAGTTTGTGAGCAAGACGAACCACGGGCTGTATAGTATTGAGGTTGGCTGAGGTCACATGACTTCTGATTTCTGGGACCAAGCCTTTGATGTACAATTCGATCCTTCGATACATAGGTCGGGACATGTTTGGGCAAAGTGCAGCATAGTCGTTGGACTGCTTGGTGTAGGTCTCAATCTCTGATCCAACCATCTTGAGCGCATAGTACTCGTTCTCGAGCTTGTGGATGTCATCCCTGTGACAGTACTCTTCTTTGATCATATTTTTGAAATCTTCCCATGCAGTTGCATTAGCAGTTTCCAGACCAAGCATCTGAATCTGTGCTTTCCACCATGAAAGTGCGTTTCCTTCAAGCGTACCAGTCGCGAATTTTACCCAGTTAGCAGGGGGACACTCACAGACAGCAAAGACAGCTTCGGCCTTTTCAATCCAGTGTAGAAGGCCTATGGCACCCTCAGTGCCGTTGAAATGGAGAGGCTTGCCATCCATGAAGGTTTTGAAAGTACAAACACGTGGCTGTGCAGGCGTAGGCTGACCTGTTGCGAGCAGTGAAACGAAATAGGTTTAGAGGTGGAGAGACGATGTGGGGGTAGGATCTAAACATCCTATAGTAACGAGTTTACCTCCAGGGTGAGCTGCGAAAGCTGCAGCCACCGTGTTGAGCAAGTTAGCGAATTGAGCCTGAGTCATGTTAACGCTTCCTCTTCCGCGTCCACTCATTGTCTTCATAACCAGAAAACACAGTATGAGTGTGATGTCGTAACGTAGCGAGAATAAGATAGAAGAGGGAGGTATATCTATCTAATCAGGCACACTAGTATGTATAATAGAGCAGTCAACATAGGATAAATAAGCATGTAAGCACAAGTCCGAGCTATAAGGTCTAATATGCCGAGTCTTGCCCTTGGAGTGTAGTGTCGTCACGAGTCACGGGTTATAGTCTGGTTTTTCTCAAAAAGACTCTTCTGTTTAAAACCAAGTTCACTATAACCAATGGCTCTGATACCAATATGTCACACCCCCAAAATCCACATGCGGAGTACCACCGCTTGGAGGCGTGACTGACCAGGATCCAGCCACCAATTATACTGAGCATTAGTTAATAGTAAGACCAACCATGATAGTTAGTAAACATCATAGTTTAAAGTTCAGAAGTTCAAGTTCAAATAACAGTTTAAGTAGCGGAAGCATAGGCAAAATAATTTAAACAAGGTTCGTAGTTCAGGTTATTTAGGACCCAACACATGGGTTAGACGACCACTACACATTCCCAAGCTGCAAGCTCCTGAGTCACTGGGTACCTGCAAAGCATGCAGTAGGGTATCAACAAAAATGTTGGCGAGTCCACGAGTTGTCCAGTTTTAATTACCAAAAACTTGTTTCACCAGTTAATTAATCCGTTTATACATGCGATGGGGAGCTACCCCACAAGTAAGCGACTAAACTGTTTTTCCAATACCGAATACTTACTTAACCGTACGTTTCCGTAGTGCCCCGTTTGTCAATGTTCTATCATCATTGACGGTTTGCCAGAGTACATTAGTTCACTCCCGTTCCCAGTAACAAGGGTCGGTGTGAGGCTGGTTACACCTAAATAGCGCTATCAACTAATAACCCGTTCGCCAGGCCCCGGCGACTAATCGGTATTATGTAGTGAGGACTTAAGTGATAGAGTTTCGTTTAGTGTTGCTTGTTTGCATTACCGTATAAACGATAATTAACTAAGTTTGTATCCCAGTAACAAGGGAAGAAAAGTAAGTTTGTATCCCTTACAAAGGAATAGTGTTGTTTTCAAAACCGTTTCCCAACCACCGGGAATGCATGCTTTAAGTTGTGAACTCACCTTGGGTTGCTCGGTAGACAGTCTACTTGGTCAAATACGTTGGTCACCACGTCCTAATATGGTTACCAGTATAGGTCAGGTTTGGGTACAGAGAAGTCACGTATATTCTACACGTATCTAACACATAGCATGCACGACATAAAATTAACAGTAATCAGCACATGGCATATTTGAACAGATACAAGCCCAAAACATATAGGTCACCTATTCCAGTTTAAATAGTAACAAGCATGAACAGTTCATACATTTTGGCCCAATAACGGAAACAGGCAGCCCAGTCGAGCCCAGGAGGTCTCGACTCGAGAACACACAGTTTCGAGTCGCAACCGGAGGTTTCGACTTGTCATGGTCTGGTTTCGAGTCGCAACCGGAGGTTTCGACTTGTCATGGTCTGGTTTCGAGTCGCAACCGCCGTAGTCTCAAGTTGTCATGTTTTGGTTGCGAGTCGCAACCGGGGGTTTCGAGTCGCAACCTCGGATACGTGCACAAGAATCCTTCTAGAACCTCTGATGTACTAACCAATGAGATTGCAATTTCATGAGATTTTGTACTAACCAATAGAATTTCATAAACATGTTTTATTGTCTAATTCTATTTCAACATGGATCAAACACAACATTTTCAAATATTTTCATGATCTTCAAACTGTTCTTCATATATTCAAGTTATCCATTATGCACATTCGTTCAAAACAGACCCAAATTACCTCATCCTAAATCTAGCACACTTGTAACTTTGAAAACATACCAGCAGGCTCACAATATTCTTGTGTCACATATCATGAATATCACCAAATCCTACACTATCTCATTCATCCAAAGCCATCAAGATTCATTCTTATTATCTTAAAGACTCAATGCAATATTTATCAACAAGTTCTATGTTAGCAATAAACACAATAGATCATACAACTCCTACTCAATTTCATCCGAGGTTCATTTATTATCACACATTATCATACATCTAAACATTCACACAAGTAAACACTTTTAGCATGCGTTGTCATCTCATTTCGAGGGGAAGAAACTAACCGATTGTTATGTGACACAAAGGCGTGTAAGAAGGTGATGTAATGAAGCCTCCGAGTGATGATCACAAGCTTGAACCGAGATCCTTGCTGTCGTCGGTTTGGTCCGAGAGGAAAGGAGAGGAAATGATATATATAGTTAGGGTTTTCTAGAGAGAGAAAGGATGAGAGGGGAGAGAGAATGGATAAGAGAATGTTTGGGATTTGAGATGATGATTGTTCTTGCCAAAAGAGGAGATATCGGCTACATATGTGAGGTTTTATACCCATCGCGAGCATGTGCACCCTAAGGGTTTCCGAGTGGGCTTAATGGGGGTGCAGCCCAACTGTTTCGGGTCACTCGAGGCCGAGTGGTCTTGAGTCGAGACCTTGCAGTCTCGGTTCTCACATATATATATTTATACATAATACACACATGACACAATCAAAAGATCACATAATGCACAACCATAAATAACAAGTTCTCATTTAATATTATATATATATACACATAACACTCATTTAAGGACGAAAGTTGGCTCGGGAAAACCCGAAGTGTCACAATGAAGAAACTTGAGGTTTATTATATAATCCAACAACACATGATCTTCTAAATCTCTAGTGTATCTTATGTTTATTAAAGTTTGGACAAGATCTTGTATTTTAATCAAATAAAATCAAGTGGTGGGGCCACATGTATGGCCGTCCATAGGTGGGGGGGGGGGTCTAGGTGTTGGTACTAACTAACTAGTTAATTAAGTTAGTTGAAAATCAAGTATATAGTTAGGGATTAGTTACTAGATATTTATATGGTGTGATATGATGTTCGGGGAACATAACTAGCCTGTAATTGTCAAAACAGTACTTCTAGTGTAAATTTGTTGTTTCGGGTAGTGTCCAGTTGTTCGGTTTGATACTGGTTCGTTAAAGTGCTAAACTTTGTAGTTTAGTGTGCTTTATGTACCCCTTTGTGACACTTTTAATTCCCGACACTTAGGAAAGCATTCAGGATCATTTAATCATATTTCTGCATGATATTAGATTGTTTAGAGTAAAATGCACGGATAGTCCCTGTGGTTTGGTGAAATTTCACCTTTAGTCCTCAATTTTTCAAAACTACACTCTTAGTCCCTATGGTTTGACAAGTTGTTACTCGGATAGTCCCCAAAGCGGATGAAGGCTACTCGGATAGTCCCTGTGTTTGACAAGTTGTTACTCGGATAGTCCCTGTGGTTTGACAAGTTGTTACTCGGATAGTCCTTGTCATTTCACACCCACTTAACTTGAAAAACTAACCTCCATCCGCTTTGGGGACTATCCGAGTAACAACTTGTCAAACCACAGGGACTAAGAGTGTAATTTTGAAAAGTTGGGGACTAAAGGTGAAATTTCACCAAACCACAGGGACTATCCGTGCATTTTACTCGATTGTTTAAATGCTGCATTTTGCTGAATTTTGCAGAATTCTATAGCATGTGAGTTTTAGGCACTTTCCGGCACTTAAACTATCTCTAGGAAGGCAGTTTTATAATCCTTACTTTCCTACACACTTTACTAGTGTAAGACTTGCTTTTCTGGCTCATTTTGTGCCTCAATACCATATTTGTCTATGTATTGAACTCTGTCAGTATTTTTCTGATTTGTCTGATAACTGTGCTAACTGTGTTTCGTGCATCATTTGAATCAACAAGGTTTGCATGTAGCAATGTTATGTCATTTGCAATATCTGATGCACATGTATGAATAATGATAATGATTAGAATGCAATACAAGCATTTAATTCTAATTCAGCACAGTCATTAAGCACTAATCATCATTTAATAATTGTACGGATGTATGCAAATTTGACAGTTGTCACATTCTCCCCCTGTTAAGAAAAATTCGTCCTCGAAATTTATAATACCTTAACTCCTTAGGGTTACATTATGCATGTATGGATATGAATGATACTGAGGTAGACAACCATAAAACCGAATCAAGACTTATTCGAAACATGTGCATCCAATGACATATTACAATAATCAGAACCCCGCAGTTAAAAGGTATGTGTTTCAGGATTTGATGTCAAAGGACACGAGACGTATAGATGTTCAATCTAGTGTAACTTGGTTAATCAAGGGTGCAACAAAGGAGTTTTGACCAATGGATTTTTAAACAATCGGTCACAATACGCAAATGAGTTTTCAAAAACCATAGCATCCGCTATATGAACTTAAAATCAACAACTCGAATATGATAGTAACATGAAAATGGTCTGTCAATTTCCGAACAAATGAATGAGTAAAATTTAGTGTGTTGACAGTACTGAATCGTGAAAATACACCAAAATGAAATGCAAACTAATCTGGTGTATCGTTGTCTTAATTCGTAGTTGCATTAGGACTGTTTAAATGCCAAGTCAAACAAAAGTATGTGTAGTTTTGTGTGAAACGGATGACCATGATTAGCACGGGCTACAAATTTGTAATGACATCACAAGGTGTCGTAATTGACATATTTCAATAATAGAGGTGACCGAACAAGTTCACCGTGCTTGAAATCAAATGAAAGTGTAATGAAATAATCCTAGGGATTTGATTCAAACGGCATAATAGGACCTTTCAATTGAATATAGAACATCAAAGAGCCACTGTTTCCGATTGAAGATGAAAAAGTAATAAGTACCGCAAGGCATTCGATTGACAATGAAAGAATCGTTAGGAGGTACACCATGATATGAAATGAATCTATGTACCATTGCCTTAACACACAATTGTGTTGAGACCGCTTTAATCGTGATAAACAAGAGGGATTTAGAGCAAGTCAATAAATAAACAATTAAATATATGTATGAGGTGCGTAACCAAATTAGCGCAAGCTTCAATTTTGTGAAAGCATGACCACAAGGTGTCAAAATCATAAATGATTTAGTGGAGTCGTAGACCAAACAAGTCTACTATGACTCGAAACAAAAGAACCTTTGCAAAAATAAGTTTGAATATGATGCTCTCAATACATCATATGGCGTCTTAAATTAAATATGCGAAATGGACAAGTTCAAGCAATTGAACTTGGTTTCAGCGCAATCTGACAATAAACGTATGTATCGACAATGGGATTTCGACACGATTACAAAGATAAACCATGTATGTAACTTGAAAGAAAAGAAGTTTCGAGAAAGTGTGTTGACTTGATAGCAACAGAGCCAACAATTACAATAATGTAGGTTATTTGAATCACAAATAAGTAATTAGTTTTAGCAAATAATATTTGAACTTTGATGAAGCGCTTATTCGTAACGAAACCACATGCGTAACAATTGGTGCATGCGTAACTTATGAATTTCCAAGAAATGAAACAATGAGAATTTGCTATGATGAAGAAATGATCCAGTATTGAGCCAAAGGAGTGTTCGCTTCAATGAAGAAAACTGTTATGATGCAACTATCATTAAGAGAAGTAGAGATGCAATATTCTACTTGTTAGAAGCAAAAGTGGAAATTTCAATATAAGAAATTTGAGTGCTTTACCTGTTTGGTTAACTGAAATAGCATACACGTCAGAATAATGGGGTTTGCTTTTATCCTGAATTCACAGCTAATGATACTCGATCAACGATAAGTATTAGAATAGTAGTTGGATCCTCACAGTTAGTTAAATAAATAATTCATTAACCCTCAGCAAGAGTTACCGACTCTTGTTGGTTAGCTTGTTCGGATCCTGGTAGTTGATGCACATACGAAAGCTATCGTCCTTCTCCTTTGATAAACAACACTGTAGCTCCCCAAGACAAGAAGCTTGGTCTGTTAACTTCCTTCTCTAACGACTCCTGAAGCTACACTAACAATCCTTGCATCTCCGAATGTGTAAGTCGCTAAGGTGCATTGACTGTAGGCGTGGAGCCTGGAACCAAGTCGATGTGGAATTCGACTTGTCGCTGAGGGAATAATCCCGGTATGTCTTCGGGGAAGACTTCAGGATATTCCTTTCCACAGGGATCTCTTCGAGCCTCAGTTCTTCGGCTTCCTTGTCCATGACATGAGTTAAGGAGACAATACACCCTTTACGCAAAAATTCCGTGCCTTCAAACAACTAATAATTCGTAGAGGCGCATCCTACTTTTCTCCATGAATCACGATCGTCTCTTCACTCGCTATCGGGGTGCAGATAATCTTCTCATGGCAAACAATCTCTTTACGTTCACTCGGCAACCAATCCATCTTAACTACGACGTCGAAGTTTCCCAACTTAACTGGCAGGAGATCTATCGAAACTCACACTCTCCAGGTTCTATCACACAGCCTCTAATTACTTCGTTAGCTTCCACTAGCTTCCCATTAGCTAGTTCTATCAAGTACTGGATATCTAACTTACTTACTACTAAATCAAGTATACTCTGAAGCTAAAATTTGACAACAATATCAAATAGCACAGATGCATAACATTGACTAATACGAGACGTACCGATGACCATGTTTGGATCCTGGCGTGCTTCCCTAACTCCGGTGTTGGACATTTTTGCACGATCTTGTTTAATCTCCCTTGGGCAATCTTTCCTAAAGTGCCCCACGTCACCGCAGTTATAACACCCTGGACCTCCCTTTCCACGTCCCGTCCCATGCCAACACGTCTCCTTGCAGTGCCCCACTTTGCCACAGTTGTCACACTTTCCATTTTTACATCGTCCGGTATGATGACGTTGACACTTGTCGCACTTAAGTAGTTTACCCATGTACTTTTTTCCCTTTTTGGCCTTGTTGTTGTTATCCGTCCGGGTACCCTTCTTGAAGTTTGTGAACTTTCTCTTGTTATCTCCAGACGGCTCCACAGGAGTCTCCTTCTTCTCTTCAGAGATTGAAAAATTTCCTAGCCTAACTGCTTCCTCAGTAAGCGTCACACTTAATTCAATAGCTTCGGTAATTGGTGAAGGTTTCGATGTTGTCACCAGGCTTAGAATCTGAGGTGCCAATCCCCCGATGAAGCATTCGATCCTCTTAAACTCTGGTTCTACCATGTAGGGGACAACACGAGACAAATCATGGAATCACTGCACATACCCAGCTATCTTCGGACCTTCCATCTTCAAGTTCCAGAACTCAGTTTCCAGCTTCTGGATTTCTGCTCTCGAATAGTACTTCTTATGCATCAGCTCTTTCAGTTCGTCCCATGTCAAAGCATACGCAGCAGTCTCACCCAACGTCTGAACCTGAAGGTTCCACCATGACAAAGCCCCATCTTGGAGCAGTCCGGAAATGTACGTGACCTGATGCTCTGGGGCGCATTTGCTCAAACGCAAAACAGAATCTGTCTTCTCAACCCAGCGCACGAAGGCTACGGCACCCCCAGTGCCGTCGAAATCCGGGGGCTTGCAACTCAAGAACTGCTTGTTGGTGCAGCCTGCGACATAAGCATCATCATTCACATAAGGAATTAGCAAAGTACTCTTGTAAAAGTCCAAACATTTTGTAATGTGTCTTAAGTGACTAAACATTACAGTTGGGTGGGTTGTTTCCTGAGGTACCTCCGCTGCGTTCGGATCGAAGGGTCTCGTGCTGTGCGATGGCCTGTGAGATGCGCTCTTGTAATTCTGCCTCTGCCGTCGGCAGAGGGTTGTTGGTATCGGTGTTCCTTTGAATCGACATCTTCTAAGAAGAAGATCGGTTAGGTCAAGTCTTATTAAGGACACAGGCGCATAAGCCTCTACTTAACGAATAAGACCTAGGAGGTATGTATATATATGTATATAAGCAATCGTCATAGCAAGCAATCATATAACATCACAATTATAGCACAAACATGTAAATGGGAATATGTTTTAAAGTGAACAAGCACGTAGCATCATAATTATAGCACACACATGCAGATCAACAACGTGCTTAGCGAAGACATAGCGACTGAGCTCTCATTATTTACCGACCACAATCACATTATCTACAAAGTGTTTTACATCAAAAGGGACACAGGGTCACCCTACCCTTGTCCAATAAGTCTATTAGTGTATCAAAATCACGTAGTCAAAAGTGGTCTTCAAAAGTCTCCACAATCTCGGCTCATTAGTAGTGTCTTTACTCAAAAGTAATGCAATCCGCATAAATCCAGAAACCAACTATACTGGTGACTGAGGTGGAGGAGGGAAGAAAAGCAAATTGCTAACATGTACGAGCTCCTCCTCTAGCTTGTATACACGTCGAAGTCATTAACTGATCTGTTTGTTTGATAGTAAAGAAACGAGCATCAACACCTAGGAAAGGTGTAATAGCAGCAGGTGAGAGTGCAAAAGGAGACAGTGATGAATGTGGAGGATCAAAGTATACTGGCATAGACAGGGTGGAGGACGTGGTGTCAGCTCAGGCTCCAAAACTCTATAACTCAAAACCTCAAACTGTAGCTGAAGTAACAGGGGCAACTCATCCTGTGCGTAGCCTCCGTAATGTGAGGGATGGTAGGGGTCTAAAATCAGCATAGTGTATGGTAGGAACCATCGGAATGGCTCGTCCATCGGTGAAGTATTAAAAGGAGCAAACGGTGTGGCCTATGAAGTCGGGGAAAATGCTGTTGTAGCAAAAGAATCGTCATGCGAGTGCTAACCTGGAGTACCTTCCCGGGGTGCGGGTATGTCCTGAAAGAAAAACGATATGCATGTTGGTGCGATGGACGTCGGTCTCCGTAGTGGGGAAAGGAGCAACATCAGCGGGTGCAGGCGGGGGATTACATAGCTTAACAAAAAGAGGATCAATAGGTGCAGGGACCCAATTAGGTATAAGGGGTGCAAGGTGTCACACCCTGGCTTTGCGGAAGCGTGGTTAATTTTGGTGTGACTTCTTAATACCATAGCTTAACCATAACAAAGCTATATGAATTAAAAACATGCAAGATCATCCATTAAGTTTTGAAAACCAAATACAGTACCATTGTTTTAACGGGAACATACCCTAATAACCATAACCTTGTTCGACAGACATTACAAACTTGAAACATAACATAAACATGGTTTAAGGATTGTGTCTTGTCCAGGAAAGAGACACATCCCCTAAACCCCGGATGACCTTGGAAACTAGTGCAGCGGGAAAACATGCCATACCGTGCCAGATCTCGTTAATTTCCTGAAATACATGTAAGTTGAAAAATCAACAATAATGTTGAGCGAGTTCATGTGCAAGTGAGTAAGTAAAACACTTGTAAGTATAAAAATTCCCTGGTATGTAGCAGTGTAAGGAAAGAGATCACCAATGGTTTGCAAGGCCATTAGCATGTGTGAAATGCAAGTAGGAAGACTCAACCTAGCCGATTTTTACGTCGGGCACAAAGTCACTCAAGGTCCGTTCTGTTGGTCCTCTTAGAGGTCCATTCTGTTGGGCCTAGAGTTGGGCTCGCTACACCCAGATAGATCTACCGCTACTGTCCCTCGGTGTTCTGCCTACCCATTCACATGATCTAAGTAGTAAACCTCCTTACGTTAACATACGTGTATAATAGTACTTGTAAACAAAGTAACATATATTTCACCCCCGCAGTTTAAGAAAACTGAAAACAGTTAGAGAAAAGGGGGACATGAACTCACAGTGAAGCGTCTCTACCAAGTATCTCCAAATCAGAAAGCTGTGCGACGACCTACAAGTGCTAATTCTGTTAGACGGACGGCCGTGCCTTAGCTTTATAGTTAAATCTCTTGGGAAATAGTTAGACAACTATTTCGTGTTTACGTTCTGTATATACTTGGTAGTTAATCTCCTTCCCAAGGATGGGGGATTCAATACATGTGCGTTCAAATTACATCATTAAGTCTCACTTAATATATATACCTTTCCAATTCCAAAATATAAGTATTTTTCTCAAAAATATTATATTTTCATTTCACATAATTTTTCTCCAATAATACGTTGTTAAAATACGCGTTCATAAATATTTCGTAAGTGCGTAAGTTACGTTTTAACAATCGAGTGGTAAAATACTTACCGGTGTAACTTATATATTTATGGTGAAAGCGTTCGTATTATTTTGGATCGTTAACGTTCGTAAATATTATTTTTACCCTAAAAATAATATTTATGTATTTCACAAAATAATCATAAACAGTGTGTGAAAAATATATATATTTATCACGTTAAATTTTGTGAAAATCCCACCTCCGAATATTTAGTAAATAAAGTCATGGCGAAATTTATGTTTCGAAAACATGTCAAAAATGATTTCTAACACTTGTAGTGCAAATAGTTCTAAGTGTTAGGTTTTTAGAAAAATTTCGCCAGAGTTTCCTCTGTAACTGGAGGTGGCCACGCTTTCAAGCGTATCATTTTCTTTATCAAATCAAATCAACCAATGTTCTCAACATTATCAAACAACTTTTCGACATTTTAACTAGTCAAAGATAGACATAGTCGCAAAAATATACGAACTTGTGGTTTGTCTAAAAATATGTAGTAAATCTCTTTACTTTTAATGGATCTTTTGTGTAAATAATCCGGTTTTGTAAAAACCTTGTTTTTAGAGAAAATCCATCTTTACAACTTCTAGTAACATTTGACAAAACTAGTTCTTTGTCGGATCTTTTTATTTCACAAGTGTTTTCACACTTGTGGTTTATATAAATCATGCTTGTTAGTGTAAGGACCATCTTTTAAAAATACATGATTCCTTTGATATGTGGTTCTTTGAAAATACCACTTGCAGATGCGTAGATCCGCTAGTTTTAAACACCATTGTACAAGTTAAAACACTTTTACACAAGTAAAACATTTTTACACAAGTTCATGTCTCATGTGTGGTAGAGTTTCACTTTTTAACCCTTGTATTACCCTAAACAAGCTTATGTTAAGATCCATGATCTTACCAAACCGGGTTAAACGGTGATCCGAGCTACCACAACATAGATCGGGTCTAAATAATCACAACTTTCAAATACTACAACTTTTACACCACTTATATGCTATTAACCACCATTTTTCATACTTTTAGTAGACTTTTAAGCATCAAATTGCATTTTAACGAGATTTAACCGATAAAAATTCTTTTAACCACTTTAGAATAGTGCAAGAACGAGTTTTAAGCATTATACCTCTAGCTCGAGGCTAGGGAAGATTCTTGACGAAAAACGGGTGGATAAAAGCAAAGTGGAGAGGTCCTTCGCGTTCCGTTTGCTCCAAGACTCCTAATACGTGACCTTTGATGTATGAATGATGTTGGAATGGCAAGAACCAAAACCGAAAGTATGATGGATGTGGGTGGGGGTCTCGGCCGAAAGTGATAAAGAGAGGGAGAGAGTTTGAGGTTGAGATGTTGTGAAGTGTAATAATCTTGTGTTAATTCATGAACTTATAGACAAAGATTTGGGTGGTTAACCATTGGATTACATGTTACTTAGATATTGGACAAACTAGATTAAAATAATAGACATGGTACATGGTATGTCCCCCTTGGGGACGGTTTTGGTTAGAGGGGGGGGGGGGGGGTCCTTGGTTGGTTTGTAAATAATGGTAAGTATTAGTTAGGTAAATTAGGTTAGTTAGGTGTTTAACCCCGTTACTAATGTGTAGTATGTTACAACGGGTGTTAGGGTAATCAGGGACCCTAACTGGCTCAGAAAAATATAAATAGTAACAATAACAATATTTTCATGTTCCGGGTATAGTCCGGTTGTTCGGTTGGATAGTAATCCGTTAAAGCGTTAACAAAGCTTTAAAGTGTCGTTATATTATTCTAGTGACACAATTTGTTCCTCCAAAGTGTCAGGAATATTTCTCATGTTTTGGCACTTTATTAGTTAGCTAGAAGCTGAATTTATTATGTAAGGTGCTGAATTTTGTACTTTAAGTACGTTTTAGGCACATCCAGTCATAGTGACTTACCCCTAGAGACGCAGTTCCACAACCCTTGTATCCCTACACTCACTACTAGTGTAGCCAAGTATCTCAGGCTCTTATAGGCCTTGGGGGCAGTGTTTGCCTGATGCTGGCTTTATCAGCATGTTCAATAGGTTATCCGTGTATTGTGATACTGTGCTTTTTGTGCATCATGTTTGTCACTAAGGTGCCGTATGTAAATAATGTAGTGACAGCAAGCAAGTATGATGCAAGTAAGTACATGTATCAGTATTCAAGTAGCAGTTCATCAGCTAGTTCAAGCAAGCACAGTAATTAAGCAGTAATTAATCATTAATTGAGTCGTACGGATACCTGGTTTAGTGCGGGTTGTCACACAAGGTCTGGTTAACCAAAAGAAACATGGTCTGGATCAGGAATCGGCTCAAGATCAATAGGTGTAACATTAGGCAAACCCGAAAGGAACAGGAGCTGGCTCAGGAGCAGGCTTTGGGTCGTGTGGGGGTGCGGGATCTCGAGCAGATGATAGTGCAGACATAGCGGTGTCATCGTCTGAGTTAGTAGCAAAAAGCTGCAATCCGGCCGTCTGTAAGGCTGTAGATGTCACAGACTCAAAGGAGTCTGAAATCGAGTGTAAAATGGAAGCAGAGGATACTTCAATGGCAGGAACCTCAGGAGGTAGAATAGCAATGACATCCTCGGCTATCTCTCCATCACCCTGGGCATCAACAGGAGGGTCATCAACAAGCATATCAACGTCAACATCAATCAATTCGTCAAAAAGGCAAGTCCTCAAGAGGATTGGCCACTAAAGGAACGAGAGCGAGGATCTGTGCCACGACATGCTCACCAGCGGGATGATCGATGATATGATGATCATGGACTGAGGTGGGAACAACAAAAGGGTCCTCGTCTGGATTGCCATCAGCAAGTGGTAAGTCACCTCCAAAGCCAGGCAACGCGAATGGCTGCAACTCGTTGTCATCGTCGGACATCATCTCCGGATCACTCTCAGTTTTGGATGTAAGTATCTCGGGCTCGGGTGCACTCTTGCTATCAGAGACAAAGGCCATAGGGTCATCAATGTCTGATAACCCACTCTCTGAAGATGACATACCGCCTGTAACTTAACAATCATAACATATGCACATATATTAACCTCTAACATTAAGTATGCAGGCAAAGTCAATGCATCACAGGATCATGTAATCGTGTATCCCTATCAGTCCTCACAAATCCTTTCTATCCTTCCTAGTCTCCCAGACTCGACCACCCAGTCTCCCAGGCTGAACTACCTAGTCTCCCAGACTGAACTACCTAGTCTCCCAGACTAAATCACCCAGCCTCCCAGACTGAACTATCTAGTAATTGTGCGTTGTGTTTCTTGTCTTTTTATTTGTAAAAATGTTTGTTTTTCTGGATCTGAGTGTTTTGTGTATGCAATGAAAGCAGGTTCTGAAAACATTTTCGTGAGAGCCCTAATGATTGTAGTCTAGACTCGAGAAGGAATCCTAGTTCGCTACAATCGAAGCTCTGATACCAAACTGTCACACCCTGACTTTTGCGGAAGCGTGATTTGGTGTGAGTTGCTTAATATCATTGCATTCAACCATAACAAACAACTATATGATAAAACCAAGATGTTCATCCATAGATAGTTTTCAAAATATTACAACCGTCATTGTTTATCATCAAACTAAGACTCCAAGTTTAGATCACATGACAACCAAAGCTTAAAGTTCCATACTTGACTTCACAAAACACTAATAAACTAGGTCTCGTGCCATGCATCCTATCCCAGATAAAATACATAACCCGAACCTTACGACTTCGGATGACACCTTTTATTATTAGAGACAAGACTTGTAACTTCAACACCCGCCAGATCCATACTTAATTTCCTGAAATATATGTAGTTTGAAAACATCAACAAAATTTGAGCGAGTTCATGTGTTTAGTATGTGTGCACGAATCATCCTTGAAAACATTTGTAAGTATGTATGTATTTGTAAACTGGTATGAAGCAACAAGGAAAACAGATCAATTAATGTGTAGCTAATACATTAATATAAGTGACATGGTATAGGAAGCACACAACCCTGTAAGCGTATTTCGTACCGGCCCCTCCGGTGGAACGATATAGTCACCACATGCGGCCAACTCGCAGGCCCATGGGTGGGGCTCGCAACACCCAATAGATCTATCACTCATGCCCTTCGGTCCTTATACAAGGATTAATGGTCTTAAGTCAATCGCCTATCCATTCACATGATCTAGCAGTACATCCCTTAGCTAATCATACTATTTGTAATTGTTTGTAAACTGTATGTAACATGTACTTCACCCCCAAAGTTATAAAACAGAAAACAGTTAAAAGAAAAGGGGGAAACATGAACTCACAGTTTTGCGTTCCTTGTATCCAATGTAACTCAAAGCTTCCTCTAGAACGCACGACTACCTACATGCGTACTACGGTCCATTAGACGAGCGGGTCGTGCCTTGACTTAGTATTACTTAGTGCCTTTGAGTTACGTTCCGTTGTGTCCACATTATTATTCCAATTTATATAATTATTTGTTAAAATAATTAATATTTCAACTTAAATTATATTTATTAAATTTTGGAATAATAGTTAAGATAGTATAGTTTAACTTAATACTTCTCAAGTATTTAAACATGTATATTTTTCCCGATGATGGGTATATTTGTATTTGCATTCTTACACTTGTATACTTTTGTCTTGCATTTGTGTCGTATTCCGGTGTGTATTTATACGTGTGAGAATACGTATTTATATTGTATTCATTAAGTATTCTTATACTTAATTTCGTATTAATTTTCCCGGAATATCATTTCTAATAAAAATTCATATATATTCCCAAAAATATATATTTTAAAAATCACCACTTAGGAAAATTATTTATAATTTTTTTCTTTGGCAAAATATTTGTATTTTCATATAAGTTCCAATAATATATTTTCAAGTCTCACTTAGAAAATATATATAAACTTATTTTTATCCAAAAATAATGTATTTCAAGTTTACTCAAGAAAATATATATTTTTTCCCAAAATAATATATCTTCTAATAATTCCAAGTAAATACATATATATTTTCATTCACCAAAAATCATATATTTCCTTCTTGTCAAAATATGATATAACTTTATGATAATCATAAAAATCATATTTTCATTTCCTTGTGTCCAAAATATTATTTACCAAAATATACTTGTGAATATATTTTCCGGAATATTTTGCAAGTTACATTTCTTGTTTGGTTTCGTCAACATTTTGTGTGTAACTTATATACTTATTCCTTGGGATTTTGGTAATATTTCGGATGGTAATCCTTGGTTTTTTTGTGAGTTATATTATTTCAAGTCCTAAAATAATATAATTATTACACAAAGTATACAAATAATCACAGATGGTGTCTTCTAAATATATATTTCCCAAATACATATTTAGTCACTTTTATTTATGAAAACCAACCTCCAATAACTATAACTTTTGTAATAGAAATTATGGCAAAGTTTATGTAACAATTTATTGTTGAAAATGCACTTGTAAGTGCATGTTTATAAATATTTTTCTAAGTGTTTAGATTTTTAGAAAATTTTGCCATAGTTTCCCCTAAAAATGGAGGTTCCCATGCTTTCAAGCGTATCATTTTCTTTTGTAAAAATCATCACAATCAATTTACAATCAATATTATACAACCTTTACTTACCAATTTTGCCAAAAACAAGTATAATTTAATACTTCATGAACTTGAATCTTTATAAAAATATGTAGTAACTTACTAGTGTTTTTAGTAAGTCTTGTTACCCTTTAAAGTGTGATTGATCTTTTAAAAATTTCATTTTTAAAGAAGATAGATCTTCACAACTTGTGATTATAATTTCTAAAAATGTTTCTTTATGAATTCTTCTTGTTATACAAGTGTTTCTACACTTGTTTAACCACTAAAAATAAGGTTTGTTTGTCTAAGAACCAAGATTATGTAAAACTTGCATTTTTTTTTAACTTGGTTTCTTGGGAAATCACCCTTGAAGTTTTAGATCTACAAGACTGACATTTGATTTTAATCATCATTTCACAAGAAAACATTATATTATTTCAAGTTCATGCTTTATGTGAAGATGATTCATTAAACTCTGACATGTTCATCCTCTCATCTTGCTAGATTATGTTTTTAATCATGATCTAGCAAGATCATATGATGATCAACATCATTTACACAAGTAATCATTCATCAAGTATCACAACAACACTAAACAACATGATTTCTTTAAGTTTTCTTATAATTTCAAGCTTATGTTCAAGTTTACTTCTCATGATTCTTAGTGTTCTTTAAACTTTTCATCATGTATCATCTTTTAACCACTTGAAATAAATGTAAAATAGAAAGATTAGTGTTCTTACCACTAGCACAAGGCTAGGGATGATCAAGAGGATAAATGAAGTGGTTAAAAGCAAATGGTGAAGGTCCTTTAGCTTCCGAAAGCTCCAAGCTTCCTAATACACCTTCTTACACCTTTGTACATATGTGGAATGGATGGAAGATGAATGAAAAAGATGGATGTGTGTTGGGGTGCTCTTGGCCGTAAGTAGGAGAGGGAAGAAGAAAGGTTTGTGTGGCGAGTTATAAGGATGAAGGATCTTGAGGTTTATTATATAATCCAACAACACATGATCTTCCAAATCTCTAGTGTATCTTATGTTTATTAAAGTTTGGACAAGATCTTGTATTTTAATAAAATAAAATCAAGTGGTGGGGCCACATGTATGGCCGTCCATAGTGGGGGGGTCTAGGTGTAGGTGCTAACTAACTAGTTTGTTAAGTTAGTTGAAAATCAAGTATATAGTTAGGGATTAGTTACTAGATATTTATATGGTGTGATATGATGTTCAGGGAACATAACTAGCCTGGAAATGTCAAAACAGTGCTTCTAGTGTAAATTTGATGTTTCGTGTAGTGTCCGGTTGTTCGGTTAGATACTGGTTCGTTAAAGTGCTAAACTTTGCAGTTTAGTGTGCTTTATGTACCCCTTTGTGACACTTTTAATTCCCGACACTTAGGAAAGCATTCAGGACCATTTAATCATATTCTTGCATAATAGTAGATTGTTTAAATGCTGCATTTTGCTGAATTTTGCAGAATTCTGCAGCATATGAGTTTTAGGCACTTTCCGGCACTTAAACTATCTCTAGGACGGCAGTTTTATGATCCTTACTTTCCTTCACACTATACTAGTGTAAGACTTGGTTTTCTGGCTCATTCTGTGCCTCAATATCATATTTGTCTATGTACTGAACTCTGTCAGCATTTTTCTGATTTGTCTGATAACTGTGCTAACTGTGTTTCGTGCATCATTTGAATCAACAAGGTTTGCATGTAGTAATGTTATGTCATTTGCAATATCTGATGCACATGTATGAATAATGATAATGATCAGAATGCAATACAAGCATTTAATTGTAATTCAGGACAGTCATTAAGCACTAATCATCATTTAATAATTGTACGGATGTATGCAAATTTGACAGTTGTCACAGGCGTTACCTCACCGCCCGACTAGCGCCTAGCTTCTTCTACAACATTGGTTACTAGAGAAAATGTGGGGTGTTACAAATTATTTAGTACAAAATGTTCTTAATCCGATCCAAGACTTGTAACCCGAGCTTCACTGTCATGGAGTCATACCTATTCATGATTTTACATTGTAAGAATTAGTATAATCAATAAATATATACAAGAATAAACTAAAGTTTAAACTACTAAACAACCCATGGAGTAAACCCACCCTCTAACGTTGGCTACGCCAAATTCTCTAGTGTTGGCCTCTTCTGCATAAGGAAGGGCTAGTGTAGCACAAATGGTTTCTAGCATGGCCACATCCTCTAGTGTTGGCTATACTAATTCAAGCGTAGTCTACGCCTCCACCTGTGTAATTCTAGAAAACTACTTGTTTAACATATACTATGACCCGTTACCTTATCTTGCTTTATTGAGCTAGAATAAACCTATAGAAACACACTTTAAAACAGAATAAGCTCATGGAGACTAATTATAATCCTTTTGTCACATCCCAACCGATGACGGAAACATCAGAGTGAGACGAAAACGAGATTGCAAGAGACTTCATAACACTATTGGTGACAATAATTAAATAATGGATTTCATTTCATTTCTAAAAGTCAATTACAAAGGTTGGCAATACAATAAGAATACAAAATTTGACATACAAGAATGACAATACAATAAGAATACAAAATTTTGAAATACAAGAATGACAATACAATAAGAATACAAGAATGACAATACAATAAGAATACAAAATTTTAAATGTGTATCTAAGCATCCTACTATGTTCCATGCATCATCAACATCATCTCAAAACCTGCAACATGTTTTAAAAGCATAGTTCAAAATATAGATGTATTGGCGAATATACAGGTTTTCATACATAACATAAATATAAGTTGTAAACAATTCCACATGGCAAGCTACTAAAACAAGATAAACAATAAAATTGGCATGTGTTTAACTAATCAACCCAATGATGAAACACAATAATCTCTTAACATAACCCAAAGTTTACAGCCGGTGTGTTAATCCTATAGCGCTATATATGTCATGGTTAGGCTCGTACGAAGTTAATGATAAGTCTAACACAAAACGTATAACCCCAAGTTTAAAGTATCAAGTAACAAGTAACAAGTATGCATGCATGTATAAGGAATGTTTGTGCATTTAAGAATAAAGTTTAAGTGTAAGTTTATAGTTTAACATGTTACACCCCAAAAGGTGGTAAACGAAAAGGGGTTCAAGTATACTCGCAAAATTGCTAGGTCTTCTTTTGGTGATTTCGTGAAGAGTTGGAGGTTGGAGCTTCAAAGCTTCCTTTAAAACACTTAGTGTTTTCTTTTAGAACTCTTAGAGTTCTCTTCCTTGCTTGGAAGATTTGAGAGAAGTAGAGAGGTTGAGAAAAGAATGGTTGGAACACTTAGTGTCCATTTAGAATTCTTAGAATTCTTAATTTAGAGAGATTGAGAGAATTAGAGAGATGGAGAGAATAATGGTTTGAAGAAAATGGTAGAAGGAGGTTGGTATTTATAGGTAGAGTAGGTGGAAAAGGATGAAATAGGATTAGCTAAAGAAGGTGGAAGATGATTGAAAAGATGATTGGTGGAGAAAGGAGGTGGAAAAGGGTGAAATGTGATTGGTTAAAGAAGGTGGAAGAGGATGATGAGGTGGAAAGATGATTGGTGTATTTCTTGGTATTTCTTGAGTATATATTATGTAATTGAGTATATAAAAAGTATAAAAGTATAATTCAAGTATTGAGGATGTCCGTATAAGTATTTATACGTATAATTGTGTCGGTTTGCGTATAAATACGTATTTAAATGATCGGTTGTGTGAATAAAAAAATATGTATAAAATATGAATTTTATTATGATTAACGCCTCGAATTGTGAGATTGAAATTAAAATACGAATGTAAGGTTTCTAAAATTAGAATACGAATACGAACACTGTTAAAATAGAAATACGAAGATACGAGGCGTTAAAATCTCCCATACTTTAGTAAATTTCGTCCCGAAATTTATTCAAGAGGAAGACCTTGGAGAAAAAGCATTTTGGCTAGAAGAATAATTGTCTAAAATCGAGACTTGGAAGTTTTGAAATATGTTGAAAAGTATGAAGTTTCGAGGAATGAAAAGATAGGTTTGTAAAAAGGTCGTTTGTCTAAAATGATTCGTGGCATTGAGCATAAGTAAAACGTGCATGTGTGTGTATAGACAAGCGAGTTTAAACAAGTTTGAATAACTCAATGAGGAGGTATTTTAAAATGTGTTACCTAAGAAGGAACCTTTCGTATAAAACGATATGTATTTTGATGAAAAGTGTGGCCGCGCTATTGGTTGTAAGAAAAAGTTTCGTTGGATTTAAAGAGCATTGACAATCTCAGTTTTGTAGAGAATTCTTTATCGGTGAAAAACGAGGAAGTTGGGTATTTTAAATAAAAAAATGGTTTTGGAGGTGACGGCCAACTAAGTGTGTTTGCGCATAAATAAAGAATGGAAAATTGTTTTAAAAGTAAGAAAGCATTTTAGGGTTCGAATTTTTAAACCGATTGATTGCAAATGGGGTTTGTATAAAAGGAAGAGAATAACGGGGAATAATGGAGGTACAAGAGTGAATGATTGACCTAAATAACGAATGCGAGTATAAGAATGGTATGCGTATTGAAAGCGATGAGTTAAGAATGGGGTCTCGTCGTGGATAATCGGATATCACCCGTTAAGCAATGCGTTTGTGAGTTGTTAAAGTTTGTATCGTGTCTAAATAGGTCTGCAAAACACCGAATTTCTCATGGCACGTTTTACGAAAGTTTGGTAACATGGTGAAAACACTTATATATAGGAAGTACCAGCGGCGTATCCACCATGTTTTGACCATGTTACGTCCGTTTCGTTATTCGGTGTCATGTTACGTTCCATGTCTTACCATACACAGTAGTACACCCTATGATTCTCATGCGCCTATCACTATAACCCGTGTGCACCCACAATTATATTGATCGTCACATGATCCGCATAGTTTGTACTAGTTGTGAATGAATCAGGGTATACATAAATTTGAAAATAAGAATGTGTGCGTATAAGAATGTAGTATGTCACACCCCAACCACGTAAATCAACGAAACGCGGCGGAAACGTCGGGGAGTGTTGTAACAGAATTAATGTTTCACAAACATGGAAATTAAAGTTTCGTTTTATTCATCAAACAAGCGAGTTACATTGTCTTTAAACAAGAAATAAAGAGTACAAAACATAAATTAACTAGTTCTTGTCTCGTTTTAAGTCACTAAGGCACAGGCCCGCCTAAGTATGTCTCGATAAGTGTTATGCATCAACTCCTAAAAACACATGTGAAAATAGGTACGTCAGCATAAAAATGCCTGTGAGATACATAGGTTTTGTGAAAATAGGATTCATGACTTGTAAGTTTAAGAAAATGTTTAATAAAGTTTAGTCACGAACCTTGTAAATTGATTTGTTTTGTAAATCGTTGGAAAAACAATAAGATCAGATGATATGTATAATTAAGAGAATAATGTATGGTTAAATGAATAACCAAGTAAAATGAGTTTGTATAAGATAAGTTGTTTGTAAAACAATGTCTTGTGAAAAGTATGTTATTTGTATAAAATGTTATATGTCTCAAATTGAAATGATTCAAATAACGCTACGATACGTAATACCATACAAACATTTATATATAGGAAGTACCAGCGGCGTATCCACCATGCTTGTATCATATTACACACGCCTCGTTACTTAAATCACTTACTCAAACCAAACCACCAATGTAATAAGTCCATGTTTAAACCAATTGTCAAAAAGTTCTTATATAAGCCATGTTAAATGTTGAGAAGTCCAAATGTGGTCAAGTAATGTGTAACAAATGTTATGTATTGTAAGTAAAGTATTGTCACATAAACCAAATGTAGAAATGTACAAAACAAAGTATTTTGAATATATCAAAAGTTATGTTTTGGAAAGTAAATGCATGTTTTATTGATACAAACATTTATGTGGTAAGTTAATGCATACATTCAAGCCTTGAGACAGTCGGATAACCCTTTCAGTCAAGGTTATCAAAAGAAATGTTTTCGGATTCAGTCATTCCTTACATCCAAACAAACCCGGGATGTCAGGAATGGGATTTGTCGAGTCTTATGGTACCACTACTTACTACCGAGCGGCGTAGCTAATGTTAATGAACGTATATAAGTCTCGTTTGTGCAAACCAAATGTTATAGCAATTGTATACATGTCATATGAAAACAATGTACTAAGTATGCTAAGTTAACATACAAAGCAGAAAAGTCATGTAAATCAATGTAATGTAAAACAATGTACTAAGTATGCACACAATGGACATACATAGCATGAAATGTAATGTAAAACGATGTACTAAGTATGCACACAATGGACATACATAGCATAAAATGTAATGAAATCATGTACTATAATGTACTAATGAACATAACAAGCATATGATATGAAAGCATGAAAAGCACGAAAGTAACAAGTAGGCACATGTGTTTCACCCCAAAACGTTTGGAAAACACTAAAAGAGGGGTCTACATTGTACTCACTTGAGATTTCTTAGTAGTCCTTCAGTAACAACCAAACAATGCTAGAGATCACGGATATCAAATGGCACCTAATATAGGTAACTATGTTAATATACCGGACCTAAATCGGAAGATCGGATAGAATGAGGGCTTGTAAACTAAATGAGTATGAGAACTCATGTAATATGGTTTAACAAAGCCTACATACTAAATGAAACCTAACCTAAGTGCTTACGACCCATTACGACCCGTTTAGGTAGCTTATGCTACTTTAACGCGTCGTTCGCGTGAAACGCGTTCGGACCGCTTAACTAGTCCTATGACAAGTAATATATGCCTTAACATGTCTAATATTGTTGCCAAATCAGTTTAGATGTCAAAAGTTACGTTACATATGTTCAAAATGAATTTTGGCGTCAAAGGGGTATTTTGGTAATTTACCTAAGGCATATAAACTACCTATCATACAACTAACTAAACGTCGTGACCATAAGGTATAACCTCGAAAGGTTATTCCCTATATACTATGCTCACCTAATGTGTTTGGTCGGATCCTAATGATTGACCAAACGGGTCGGGTTCGAAAGTATAAGCGATTGTTTAGATCGCTTACCTTACGACCCTATATAAACACTAAACTAAAAGTGACGAGCTAAGCATGTTAAAACTTCCTTAACTAAGTTTAGAAAACATGTTTGGTATCAAAACAAACGGTTTTGATACCTAAGAGTAGTTTGGTTACAAAACACGTAAGAATGCGCATTTTGGCTAAAACTCAGGGGGGGGGGGGGGTAAACCCTAGTTACGATTATCCAAATTAAACGCTGTCAAAATCGAATTTTACGAAACTACTGACTCAGCAAGCTTACACACACACGTGGCAAACCTATAGTGAATAGGTGTCCCTTACGGACCGTAAGGGATAAGGCTTACGGTCCGTAAGCCTGTCAATTTTCGTGTATAAATAACAGACTTTGGGACTGGAATTTGGGCGCTTGAACGACGAAGAAATTCGTTATACACGCTGAGATATTGTAGAAACAGTCTCAAAATCACTAATTAGTATAGTAGGGTGCTGCTACGATACCGGGTATTAACTCGATCGCTGCTACGATTCAATGTCCGATCGATCTAAACTATCCGATGGATGTTTAAGTTCTATCCTTTGTCATTAGTCGTGATTCCGACAGGATGTTTGAGTATCACCCGAACTCGGGGAATACTCTGTCATTCGTTGTGAATCCGATGGATGTTTAAGTGATTGCACTTTATCATTCGTTGTGAGGGTTTTAATCTCGTGAGTTATCGTAATTGCTGTATTAAGTTACTTACCTAGTTCGTGTACACTAGGTTACAAAGGCTAAATCAATAGGCTAAACTCTGCCTGTATAAATCTGCAATATAATAAGGCTTATCTGTAGACTAAACTTTGGCCATATGAATCTACACGTTTATAAAGTGAGTCATTCTCTTTTTATCAAATTACTTTCAAAATCAAGTTTACTTTCAAAGGTTATAATTACAGTGATTAAGTTTATGTAATCACCAAGTTACAGCCGGTATGTGGGGTTTTGTATACATTACTTGATAATCGTCACTATTGGACAACGAGTTAGCCAATGAGTGATATGACCATAGTCACAGACTCCATTGGACGAAGAGGTTACCGATGGATGGTCGAGTGACAAATACTGTGGGTAGTTGGTTTGATATCTGGAAACATTGTAATCTCTCTTAATACTGTAAATTATAACAAACGTGTCGTTTTAGAAAAATGAATGAACTCACCAGTATTTCCTGCTGACAAAACCTTTTTAAGACGCGTTTCAGGTAATTACAGTAGATTGGAGTAAGAGATGGATACGACACTGAAAGGCTTCAAGAAGTGGCTTATTTTATTAATTAAATCAAATTAAGAAATATTGTTTTATATAATTGGGTTTATCCCTTATTAAAGCTACCATTGTAAAACATGGGTTTATCCCATCTATTTAATAAATAAAATCCGGTGTTTTCTAAACTCTGATATTTTTCCTAACTCACGGTCCTGATGAAATTTCCGCTGCAATATTTTTCAAATTAAATCACCGGTACCACTGGGCTGTTCGCGGCTCCCGATTCCGTCCAGGGTGGGTCGGGGGCCGTGACAGAAGGTGGTATCAGAGCCACTGATTTAAGCCAATAGGTGTTGTAATAAAATACCTAAATTTAAACAAAGAGTTAGGAACTTGATATTTTATGGTAGTACTCAGGATAGTATTTAGACTTGAACTTAAGAAAAGATGCCTTAGTATGAGCCTCGAGATAAACTAAATAATTGTGTCAATAAAATGTGATAGGTTTTGGTATACCGTAAGAATGACGATTAGAACATTGCGGGCAATGGCACTTAGTTGCTATCACTTGTTGCTTATTGATATTACTTGGTCTAGAATAAGATATGTTACGGGAATACAAATTTCCCAAATTTCTGGATAAAATCCTAATAAAAGAGGCACTTTTAAAAGATACTATTTATGGGAAATAGAAAATTTTCTCCGGCAAGACTGGGTATGGTGTAGCAGACTCTCCAGTTTGTTTGGATATACTAGGATTACCTCTCCGGCGCGAACCGGATAAGATGGGGTATATAATATGTCAAACTAGTGACAAGATTTCCCTAAATAGTATCATGACCAGATATTTGACTGGTTCTTGGAAATACAAATCTGTTAAATACATTCTGAAGTGTATGTATATTACAGTATGTGAAATATATGATTATATAGATATTTATATCTATAAGGAAATCCAAAAACCATAAGGATTGACAATTTGGAATAAAGCACAAGCATATGTGTCAATAATAATTATAGATTTCTTTATCAGGAATCTCTTTTCCGATATCAAACATTATTTCATTTGATCATCTACCTCGTAACTCGTGTGAAAATATAAATAATAGAAACCCTTTTAAGTTGGAACACCATCAAAAGTATAAAGAATTTCCAAAGCATTATCATAAACTATTAACGCAAGTAAGAAGAATGAAAAGTCGTGCTAGTGCATAAGAAAACACATGAAAATTAAATTATACACAGACGTTGAAGTATATCACACACGACTTCCAAGGCAAGACCTTTGGAAAATATAAACTGGGCACGATGACACCAATACTAATTCCGTCAATATAAGAACTACTGATCAAAAAGCGGCACTTTGCCACATGATCCTACAAACGACATGAATTTCGTTGAGGTACGTTGGAACAAGATTTCACAACCATTGGTGCACAGTCTAATCAGAGTCATAATTATTATCACTGCAAAAAGAGTCACATACCTTTGCAAATTCCCTATTTCATTTTATTCGACATTTCTTTGTAATATTACTTAACAACGGGTATCACAAAAAATTCCAGATAGAAGTTCTTATATTTCTTTCGTTGAAATTCTGACTTCTGCAAATAAGTTGACTTTCGTGTTTCTACTTCCTCTACTGGTCATCATACCATAAGGATTTCTTTCATAGTATCGAATATTGATCTGTTTCATTTCTTGGTAAATCCACACGTTACACATGCACTGTTTATTACGCATGTGGTTCGTTTGATTTATGAAGACCATTGGAGGGCTTCATTCCGATTTATTATTTTATCCAAATTCAAATATCATTCCGCTTTTTGCAATGAGAACCTCATTATTGCAAAACGATGACTCTTTAATATCAAGTCAAATGAATTTCTTGAAAAACTCAAATTTCTTTACATGGTTTTTGTTGTGACCATGTCCGAACTTATTTTGTTTAAACCGAGTTCAATTATTTGAATTTGCTTGCATTACATATTCAATTCAAGGTTCCATATGATGAATTAAAACCATCATATTCGAAATAATCTTAACAAGCATTTCAATTTTCTTGAACTATAACATGCTTGTGTGATCCTCGACTTCATTAAAACATTTCTTTGATCACGATCACCTTGTGGTGATGTTTTCACAAAATCTGAAGCTTGCGCTAATCTTGGATTAATTATTTGATCATTTATATTGAATCCGCTTGGTTGATTTATTCTATACAAGCAATCTTAACACAATCATGTGCTAAGATAATGATACGCAAATTCATTTCATATTTCAGTGTATCTCTTAATAATTCTTACAACATCAATCGAGTCTTTCGTGATATTATTGCTTTATCATCATTGATCGAAAAGAAAAAAAAACATTATATAAATATAAATATATATTTAATTGATTAATTACCTAATTTACAATATAGTATTCATATATTTAAAATTCTTGTTAAACCATTGAGGTGAAGAATTTATATTTTTATATATATACAAAATTATTTTTGAGGTATACTCTTATTTAAATTTATATTTAGTTTTATTATTAGTAATAATAGTAGTAGTGTTAATATTATTTTTAAATACTAGGATTATTATTAAGGGCAGGTATTGGATAGCCTAGCCTTAGTTAGGCATGGACTGATCAACTATGCTTAAACAAGGCAGCACTAACCAATATCCAACCATGATAATGACTAGTTAATGTATATAAATTAAGTCATCATACTTATTTAGTAAATTTTAATTATATGTAAAAATATTATATATATATATATATATATATACTTTAAGGAGAAGACATATTCTCATAAAACAAAAAAAGAATTAAAGGGACGAATAAAATTATATAAGTAATTGTCTATCACATGTTTTGTGGTAACTATGTACCGTAAACGCTTTGGCAAGAAAATAACCATATAAGAATAATATGGTAGTCATCAACTACGTTGGATTAGGAGAACATTGTAATATATAAGAATAGTTCCCGTTTTCACTTATTTACAACATTTGTAAATACATTCACAACGTTATACGGTTTCAAAATGAAAATAAGTAATCACATAGAATCGACCCATTAAGTGTTATATATTTACAAAACATTTTACAAATACTTTTGTACAATAAATATTTTTACACCATTATTTACAACTTTCATTTAACGTTATAAATAAAAATGATTTCTTTTACAAAATAATAATACTAAAATATTTTATAATGTAATAACTTCATTGCAGTGTTTTGTAATATATATTACATAGTAAATATAAGTATTTTATATAGTATAGTAAAATACTAAAATAATATTTATTTAAAAGTTGTGACCATTTACATATAGTAAAAATACGTAACAAATAATATATATTACATAGTATTTATATTTGATATGTAAGATATGGTTCAGACAGGAACACAAATAATATATATTACATTTGCTTTACAAATATAATATAATGATTGGTCATGCCAAAACAACTTGTTCTTATTATATTTTGATCTCTAGGACATAGTATAATGAAAAATATAGTCACTAAAAGTGTACTATCACATTGTTTCACAATTAAAACAACTTGGAACTCTAAACAATGATACACTAACTCTATTGTCTTTTGGTATATCTTTGCAATTCACTCATCTCTGTACATTGATTTTCTCATATCATAATTCAATATTTGACAAATCATTTTTCATGCTTTTATTTCATTTTGAACATGTCGATTCTAAGTCTTCCTCAGTTGCCAATCAAAGTAAGCTTTCTTTTGACAAAGAATTTTATTGATTCTAAAAATCCTTCACATTCATTTTAAAATATCTATTGATCATATATCTTTTGGTTTGAACCTAGTCACCTTGGAAATTATATCATTTCATCTCATTCGTTTGTAATCGATATCTTGAACTAATTCAGTTGAATCATTGAATCCTACCTATTGTACAATTCATATTCACAAAATTTGATATTTTAAATCTGTGTCATCTAACTTAATATTGTTTTTATTGACTAAAATATGACATAAATCTAAAAGAAATATCGTAACCCAAATCTCGAGGACGAGAATTTTTATTAAGGTGGGGAGAATGTAACAACTCTCATTAAAAGTCCTATTTATTTTATTATTTTATCCAATAGGAAACCCTAATTGAGACACCCAAGTGATTCGGCACAAACCCTAAAATTTTCAGAATCATCAGAATCTGGATCAGGGCCCCTAAAACTCGGGGGGGGGGGGGGTAAACCCTAGTTACGATTATCCAAATTAAACGCTGTCAATATCGAATTTTACGAAACTACTGACTCAGCAAGCCTACACACACACGTGGCAAACCTATAGTGAATAGGTGTCCCTTACGGACCGTAAGGGATAAGGCTTACGGTCCGTAAGCCTGTCAATTTTCGTGTATAAATAGCAGACTTTGGGACTGGAATTTGGGCGCTTGAACGACGAAGAAATTCGTTATACACGCTGAGATATTGTAGAAACAGTCTCAAAATCACTAATTAGTATAGTAAGGTGCTGCTACGATACCGGGTATTAACTCGATCACTGCTACGATTCAATGTCCGATCGATCTATACTATCCGATGGATGTTTAAGTTCTAACCTTTGTCATTAGTCGTGATTCCGACAGGATGTTTGAGTATCACCCGAACTCGGGGAATACTCTGTCATTCGTTGTGAATCCGATGGATTTTTAAGTGATTTCACTTTGTCATTCGTTGTGAGGGTTTTAATCTCGTGAGTAGTCGTAATTGTTGTATTAAGTTACTTACCTAGTTTGTGTACACTAGGTTACAAAGGCTAAATCAATAGGCTAAGCTTTGCCTGTATAAATCTGCAATATATCAAGGCTTATCTGTAGACTAAACTTTGGCCATATGAATCTGCGCGTTTATAAAGTGATTCATTCTCTTTTTAACAAATTACTTTCAAAGTCAAGTTTATTTTCAAAGGTTATAATTACAGTGATTAAGTTTATGTAATCACCAAGTTACAGCCGATATGTGGGGTTTTGTATACATTACTTGATAACCGTCACTATTGGACAACGAGTAAGCCAATGAGTGATATGACCATAGTCACAGACTCCATTGGACGAAGAGGTTACCAATGGATGGTCGAGTGACAAATACTGTGGGTAGTTGGTTTGATATCTGGAAACATTGTAATCTCTCTTAATACTGTAAATTATAACAAACGTGTCGTTTTAGCAAAATGAATGAACTCACCAGTATTTCCTGCTGACAAAACCTTTTTAAAACGCGTTTCAGGTAATTACAGTAGATTGGAGTAAGAGATGGATACGGCACTGAAAGGCTTCAATAAGTGGCTTATTTTATTAATTAAATCAAATTAAGAAATATTGTTTTATGTAATTGGGTTTATCCCTTATTAAAGCTACCATTGTAAAACATGGGTTTATCCCACCTATTTAATAAATAAAATCCGGTGTTTTCTAAACTCTGATATTTTTCCGAACTCACGGTCCTGATGAAATTTCCGCTGCAATATTTTTCAAATTAAATCACCGGTACCACTGGGCTGTTCACGGCTCCCGATTCCGTCCAGGGTGGGTCGGGGGCCGTGACAGAAAGTCAAACAAAGTTTGACTTTAACGCTAAAAGAATAAAAGAACGAAGGAACACTTACAAAGGGTCCAAGAATGGAAGGTTTGAATCCGAACACTCTCAGGTATGAAGTGTTAAACACAACAACTTAGAGAGCAAGTTCAGATTTCAAAGGTGTGGGTTTTTGGGGTTGGGATGGATGGGTATTTATAGGATATGCAAGACCGTTAGGATCGTTTATCGAATAACGTGCTTTGATCACATCCCTACACTTGTTGGCAAGCTCGTGTACATCAAATTGGCCCCCCATAAGCAGGAAACAACACTTGGAATTGGATTGGGAGTGCTAAACAGTTGTTAACATCTGTTAAAAATGGCTTTTGCTGATCAGAAGTGGCCTCGCGTGACGCCAAGGGGGCTAGGTGTCACGCTAAGGTCCTTCTGATCAGCAACCAGTTTCCAAAGTTTCCAATTCAGTCCTCGTTGTGTATTAAGGCCATTTCCGACATGTTTAAGGCTCGTTAAGCCATTTTCAAGGCCCTAAAATGATGCCTAAACATTGTGGACATGAAACATGCTCAAAAATATCCTGGATGTCGGTTCGTTTGGTCGTACGATCGCGATGTTCGCTTAATTACGACGGAATGCGCATAAGCGCGAAAAACGATCCAAATTGCGTGACGAATTGATTTTTCTCATGCCAAACACTAAAATAAAATATTTTAGTGCTTACATAAATTTTTGGATGTCCGGATGTATTCAGAACGTAAGTTATGCGTGAAAATGCAAACTTATGCACTTTTTGACGCTTTTAGTCCCTGAATGACCCAAAGGTTTATTTTAGCATACCGAACCCCTCAAAGCCTATTTCTAAGCTATGTAAAGGATATTTATGGTATGTTTAACTTATGGTCATGTTCCAGAATGTCTGTTACAGTTCAAATTGGCATACTTTCGCAGTTTGTCAACTTTAGTCCCTGTAAGTGAATAGACTTGATTTTGTCATACCAAAGCCTTCAAAACTTATTTCTAAGTTATGTAAAGGTTATTTAAGGTATGTTAAGCCTATGTCACTGTTCCAGAGTGTTTGTTGCATTAAACTGGTTATATTTACGCATCAGTGCGCGTATAACCTTCCAGAAAGCGATTTAGAGCCCGAAATCGAACAAGAATTGATATGTGCAAACGATACACATATTTATAAAAATCCCAAGTATGAAATACAATATTTCATTGGTTTGGTATTTGTTTGATGGTTTAAGTGACACAGGTGTCACAGTCTCCCCTACTTTAGGAAATTTCGTCCCGAAATTTAGTTTTATAGGAAACTTGTGAAGACAGCTATGACGGTTTCGCTTTCAGACAAATCCATTGAACCCTTAAGTAAAACTCTGGGCCATGTTAGGATTCTTAGCGAAAATTTCAACCCTCAAAGTGAAGTCCTTGTAGTAACAAAACATGGAGTTTCGAACTACGGGCTGAAAAATGTTTCTTATGAAGACTCGTCATAGGAAACTTGGTGTGTGATTGAGATCATAATTGGGGAGTGTAAGAATAAATGACATTGGTCGAGGTCCAAGACTTCTCTCGTATCATTACTCTTGTCACTATTGGTCTTAACACGTGACAAAACTTTCTGTGGTTTCTGTGCACTGAATTCCATAATTATGTAGGCCTCCATAATTATGTAATTCCTTGCACAGTCCGCACAGTTTATTTCATAATGCGTATGGGGAAAAAAATCAAACGAATAATCCTGTGGTGATTTAACTTGACTGCAATAGAGCATCTTTAACTAGGTCACCAAAGGATTAGATCAACGAACAATCTCTTGAACTAGACCACCCAAGAGCCTATTTAACTACATAAACACATGATATCTTTAACTAGATTGACGAACCAATCTATTTAACTAGGTCAACGAAGGATCTTTTTTAACTAGACCACCAGAGGGCCTCTTTAACTATATCAGCGCATGATATATTTAATTAGATTGTCGAACCAATCTCTTTAACTTAGATCGACGAAGGATCTCTTTAACTAGACCACCAGAGGGCCTCTTTAACTATATCAACGCATGATATATTTAACTAGATTTTCGAACCAATCTCTTTAACTTAGATCGACGAAGGATCTCTTTAACTAAACTACCCAAGAGGAATATTTAACTACATCGACGGAGGATGTCTTTAACTAGGCCATGGAAATTAAAGTTTCGTTTTATTCATCAAACAAGTGAGTTACATTGTCTTTAAACAAGAAATAAAGAGTACAAAACATAAATTAACTAGTTCTTGTCTCGTTTTAAGTCACTAAGGCACAGGCCCGCCTAAGTATGTCTCGATAAGTCCTGTGCATCAACTCCTGAAAACACATGTGAAAATAGGTACGTCAGCATAAAAATGCCTGTGAGATATATAGGTTTTGTGAAAATAGGATTCATGAGTTGTAAGTTTAAGAAAATGTTTAATAAAGTTTAGTCATGAACCTTGTAAATTGATTTGTTTTGTAAATCGTTGGAAAAACAATAAGATCAGATGATATGTATAATTAAGAGAATAATGTATGGTTAAATGAATAACCAAGTAAAATGAGTTTGTATAAGATAAGTTGTTTGTAAAACAATGTCTTGTGAAAAGTATGTTATTTGTATAAAATGTTATATGTCTCAAATTGAAATGATTCAAATAACGCTACGATATGTAATACCATACAAACATTTATATATAGGAAGTACCAACAACGTATCCACCATGCTTGTATCATATTACACACGCCTCGTTACTTAAATCACTTACACAAACCAAACCACCAATGTAATAAGTCCATGTTTAAACCAATTGTCAAAAAGTTCTTGTATAAGCCATGTTAAATGTTGAGAAGTCCAAATGTGGTCAAGTAATGTGTAACAAATGTTATGTATTGTAAGTAAAGTATTGTCACATAAACCAAATGTAGAAATGTACAAAACAAAGTATTTTGAATATATCAAAAGTTATGTTTTGCAAAGTAAATGCATGTTTTATTGATACAAACATTTATGTGGTAAGTTAATGTATACATTCAAGCCTTGAGACAGTCGGATAACCCTTTCAGTCAAGGTTATCAAAAGAAATGTTTTCAGATTCAGTCATTCCTTACATCCAAACAAACCCGGGATGTCAGGAATGGGATTTGTCGAGTCCTATGGTACCACTACTTACTACCGAGCGGCGTAGCTAATGTTAATGAACGTATATAAGTTTCGTTTGTGCAAACCAAATGTTATAGCAATTGTATACATGTCATATGAAAACAATGTACTAAGTATGCTAAGTTAACATACAAAGCAGAAAAGTCATGTAAATCAATGTAATGTAAAACAATGTACTAAGTATGCACACAATGGACATACATAGCATGAAATGTAATGTAAAACGATGTACTAAGTATGCACACAATGGACATACATAGCATAAAATGTAATGAAATCATGTACTATAATGTACTAATTAACATAACAAGCATATGATATGAAAGCATGAAAAGCACATGTGTTTCACCCCAAAACATTTGGAAAACAGTAAAAGAGGGGTCTATGTACTCACTTGAGATTGCTTAGTAGTCCTTGAGTAACAACCAAACAATGCTAGAGATCACGGATATCAAATGGCACCTAATATAGGTAACTCTGTTAATATACCGGACCTAAATCGGAAGATCGGATAGAATGAGGGCTTGTAAACCAAATGAGTATGAGAACTCATGTAATATGGTTTAACAAAGCCTACATACTAAATGAAACCTAACCTAAGTGCTTACGACCCATTACTACCCGTTTAGGTAGCTTATGCTACTTTAACGCGTCGTTCGCGTGAAACGCGTTCGGACCGCTTAACTAGTCCTATGACAAGTAATATATGCCTTAACATGTCTAATATTGTTGCCAAATCAGTTTAGATGTCAAAAGTTATGTTACATATGTTCAAAATGAATTTTGGCGTCAAAGGGGTATTTTGGTAATTTACCTAAGGCATATAAACTACCTATCATACAACTAACTAAACGTCGTGACCATAAGGTATAACCTCGGAAGGTTATTCCCTATATACTATGGTCACCTAATGTGTTTGGTCGGATCCTAATGATCGACCAAACGGGTCAGGTTCGAAAGTATAAGCGATTGTTTAGATCGCTTACCTTACGACCCTATATAAGCACTAAACTAAAAGTGACGAGCTAAGCATGTTAAAACATGCTTAACTAAGTTTAGAAAACAGGTTTGGTATCAAAACAAACGGTTTTGATACCTAAGAGTAGTTTGGTTACAAAACACGCAAGAATGCGCATTTTGGCCGAAACTACGGCTCGTCACTGAGCCTAGATAACGTGGAAATCAGTAGGTATAGTCACTAGGGACTATAACCATCGTGATTACGCTCACGTTATGAAGTTCAAACGAACTTCGCATTGACCATAAACTGGTCAATGCAGAAAGTCAAACAAAGTTTGACTTTAACGCTAAAAGAATAAAAGAACGAAGGAACACTTACAAAGGGTCCAAGAATGGAAGGTTTGAATCCGAACACTCTCAGGTATGAAGTGTTAAACACAACAACTTAGAGAGCAAGTTCAGATTTCAAAGGTGTGGGTTTTTGGGGTTGGGATGGATGGGTATTTATAGGATATGCAAGACCGTTAGGATCGTTTATCAAATAACGTGCTTTGATCACATCCCTACACCTGTTGGCAAGCTCATGAACATCAAATTGGCCCCCCCATAAGCAGGAAACAACACTTGGAATTGGATTGGGAGTGCTAAACAGCTGTTAACAGCTGTTAAAAATGGCTTTTGCAGATCATAAGGGGCCTCGCGTGACGCCAAGGGGGCTAGGTGTCACGCTAAGGTCCTTCTGATCAGCAACCAGTTTCCAATTCAGTCCCCGTTGTGTATTAAGGCCATTTCCGACATGTTTAAGGCTCGTTAAGCCATTTTCAAGGCCCTAAAATGATGCCTAAACATTGTGGACATGAAACATGCTCAAAAATATCCCGGATGTCGGTTCGTTTGGTTGTACGATCGCGATGTTCGCTTAATTACGACGGAATGCGCATAAGCGCGAAAAACGATCCAAATTGTGTGACGAATGGATTTTTCTCATGCCAAACACTAAAATAAAATATTTTAGTGCTTACATAAATTTTTGGATGTCCGAATGTATTCAGAACGTAAGTTATGCGCGAAAATGCAAACTTATGCACTTTTTAACGCTTTTAGTCCCTGAATGACCCAAAAGTTTATTTTAGCATACCGAACCCCTCAACGCCAATTTCTAAGCTATGTAAAGGATATTTATGGTATGTTTATGGTCATGTTCCGGAATGTCTGTTAAAGTTCAAATTGGCATACTTTCGCAGTTTGTCAACTTTAGTCCCTGTAAGCGAATAGACTTGATTTTGTCATACCAAAGCCTTCAAAACTTATTTCTAAGTTATGTAAAGGTTATTTAAGGTATGTTAAGCCTATGTCACTGTTCCGGAGTGTTTGTTGCATTAAACTGGTTATATTTACGCATCGGTGCGCGTATAACCTTCTAGAAAGTGAATTAGAGCCCGAAATCGAACAAGAATTGATATGTGCAAACGATACACATATTTATACAAATCCCAAGTATGAAATACAATATTTCATTGGTTTGGTATTTGTTTTATGGTTGAAGTGACACAGGTGTCATATAGTATATAAGCATGTTTATGTTTGTAAGTATGTATGTGACCCACGTAAGCGGATCCCTCAGGTTACACTCACGCATAGGTATGAATAAGTATAAACATAAAACGTATGAGTAATATGAGTATAAGTATAAGCATAGAATGTTTTGTTATGAATATGAGTATGAGTGCAAGTATGATTGATAATGGTTACGTATATAGTATTAATTGAAGCATAACAAATTTAAGCATATAAAAACAATCAAAAGGTTGAGTATGTAAAAACGAATGGTATGAACGAAATTGTCGCGAGATATCGACTAAAACGTGTACGGCGATATGAGAATTTTAGTTTGTGCATGTAAAAAGAATATAAGGTATTTACTGGTTATGCGTGACGTATTTTGTTAAAGAACGGAAATGCTACTTTTGTTTTAGAAGAATTCAGATAAGTCGAAAATGGTCGGTCCCTATGAAGTGTCCTTGCCCGTGTGTTTTGAAGTTGAAAGGAAGTACTGAGTGGTGTATGTATAAAGGCTTTTGAAAATAATAAGTTTGCATCATTTTAAAGGTTCTTGCATTAAAATAAGAAATTGGAATTTTGGAGGTTCTCGTGAAAACGTTGCTTCTTAAAAGAAATTTAGAATAATGAACTTAGTAATTTTCGAAAAGAGTTTTAGTAATCGATCGAATAGTATCCGTTATATTTTGTAAGCGTGTGCGAAAAGTTGGTTTGATTTCCGATTGAAAATAAGAGTCGTTAGTATAATGATATAACGTAAGCGTGTCTTGGTGATTAGGTTGAGTATGAAATTCATGGGCAAGAGATTCATCGGACCGATTAAGTTGGTAGATAGCATTTCTAAGGTTTTGAAATCTAGGTAATAAAACGTTTTAAGGTATGATTAAGAATTTCGTGTATGCGAGTTATGTGAAAATAGATTGTAGGGTAAGAACTACGTTTGATAAAACAATGCATTTTGAAATGGATATAAGTAGGGATTTTGACGAATGATAAACGATTTAGGTGTAAAACATGATCGTGCTTGCATAATAAAGTATTTTGAAGGAAAATTTTGGTAATGATCACCTAGGTAAGGGAATCACCCCTAACTCGTTGGTGAGGTCGTTTTAAGAAAAGAAGGAGTGGAGTTAATCTTCAAGGTAAGGAAATCACTCCTATCTCGATGATGTGTCTCCATCTTGGGGCTTTAAGGAATGTAAATCAAAGCGAGTAACAGTTTTGAAATCATGCATGTGAATGACTTATAGATGTATGAAAAGATTTAGTATGATGTGTGTGTAAGAAAATAATCTCGAAAATAATTTGAATTTAAAAAAGAGAGGATTGCATCGTATAAGATTGATAATAGTAAAACGTAGGTTTGATTAAAACTTGGATTGTTCCAAAATGAAACTTTTACTAAACCAAAATGGTCGAAAATTCTTTTGAATTTGAGAAACATGCTTTGGCCTAATAGGTGGAATACTCTCGCTGAAATTTCAGTTAACGGTATTAACCCTTCCGTTTACTACATGTTCCAAATCAATCGAAAGTTCGAGACTTGGCGGGATTTTTGAAACTCAAGTAGTGGGACTAGTCGACAAGATGTGGGTTTCACCCCTAACTTGACGGTTTCGTACCCTAAGTGTGGTTGGTACTCGTCGGGTCAAAATTTAACTTCGACACTTTGACGAGGGTCCACTAGAATTAGAAATGGAAATTTTCCATCAATGTGAGGATTTCACTCCTAACTTGATGGCGAATTTCGTGTAAAAAGAATATGTGGATTGAGAGTCGTTCACCAAATTGTGGGTTTCAAGCCTATTTTGGTGAAGTCGTCTCGTTTCTGTATTACGAGTGTTTTCGAGTTTAGTATAATCGAGTAATACCTTAGGAAAGGTGTATGTTTGAAATAATAAAACAAGTATGAACACGTAAAGCATTTCAAGAATAGCACATAAAGATGTTTTCATGAAATTAGCATATGAATTAAGTAGGGTCAAGTATGGTGCTTAACAATAGACTAGGTCAAAAGCATAGCAATTTTCCTAATTCCCTATAGTTATGGCTCTGATACCAATCTGTCACACCCCAACCGATGGAGGAATCATTGGAGTGAGACGAAAATGAGATTGCAAGAGACTTCATAACACTATTGGTGACAATAATTAAATAATGGATTTCATTTCATTTCTAAAAGTCAATTACAAAGGTTAGAATCAAATACAACAAGTTGAAATACAAGAATGACAATACAATAAGAATACAAAATTTTAAATGTGTATCTAAGCATCCTACTATGTTCCATGCATCATCAACATCATCTCAAAACCTGCAACATGTTTTAAAAGCAAAGTTCAATACATAGATGTATTGGCAAGTATACAGGTTTTCATACATAACATAAAAATAAGTTGTAAACAACTCCACATGGCAAGCTATTGAAACAAGATAAACAATAAAATTGGCATGTGTTTAACTAATCAACCCAATGATGAAACGCAATAAGCTCTTAACATAACCCAAAGTTTACAGGCGGTGCGTTAATCCTATAGCGCTATATATGTCATGGATAGGCTCGTACGAAGTTAATGATAAGTCTAACACAAATTGTATAACCCCAAGTTTAAAGTATCAAGTAACAAGTATGCATGCATGTATAAGGAATGTTTGTGCATTTTAGAATAAAGTTTAAGTGTAAGTTTATAGTTTAACATGTTACACCCCAAAAGGTGGTAAACGAAAAGGGGTTCAAGTATACTCACAAAATTGCTAAGTCTTCTTTTGGTGATTCCGTGAAGAGTTGGAGGTTGGAGCTTCAAAGCTTCCTTTAAAACACTTAGTGTTTTTTTTAGAACTCTTAGAGTTCTCTTCCTTGCTTGGAAGATTTGAGAGAAGTAGAGAGGTTGAGAAAAGAATGGTTGGAACACTTAGTATCCTTTTAGAATTCTTAGAATTCTTGATTTAGAGAGATTGAGAGAATTAGAGAGATGGAGAGAAGAATGGTGTGAAGAAAATGGTAGAAGGAGGTTGGTATTTATAGGTAGAGTAAGTGGGAAATGGTGACATATGATTGGTTAAAGAAGGTGGAAGAGGATTGAAAAGATGATTGGTGGAGAAAGGAGGTGGAAAAGGGTGAAATGTGATTGGTTAAAGAAGGTGGAAAGATGATTAGTTTATGTCTTGGTATTTCTTGAGTATATATTATGTAATTGAGTATATAAAAAGTATAAAAGTATAATTCAAGTATTGAGGATGTGCGTATAAGTATTTATACGTATAATTGTGTCGGTTTGCGGATAAATACGTATTTAAATGATCGGTTGTGTGAATAAAAAAATATGTATAAAATATGAATTATACTATGATTAACGCCTCGAATTGTGAGACTGAAATTAAAATACGAATGCAAGGTTTCTAAAATTAGAATACGAATATGAACATTTTTAAAATAGAAATACGAAGATACTAGGCGTTACACCTTTTATATACATAACACCTTTAACGTATAAACTTACATCAAGTGTTAATTTGAAACTCTAAGAATTCCCTTACTACATGTTATAACAACCTACAATTTGTTTTGTATCTAAACACAATATATTTAAAAGACCAAAGGTTAGATGCTTACTTAAATATGTTTCAAGTCCACCAACATAAATTAGCCTAAACATGTTTAAGAACACTTATACTAGGTTAAATGAAGCACTTATGATATATCAATACTTTCACTAAACTCTTTTATTTATGAGACTTTATGCCAAGGTTTTAATAGTTATAAATTTCATATCGTACTTTTTAAGATCACTAACTAATTGAGATATCAAGAAAGCGATCAATATTAGGTTATGGCATTTGTTACCTCCTTATAATCTAGTTACTATTACTTTTGTGTTCAAGATACGCCAGCCTATGCTACAATAGGTTCCACATATGAATATATATATATATATATCTTCTATATTAAAGCAAAATAGCTTTAACCAATTGACCATGATGTGGCATAGGTCTTGATGTAGAGAATTGTGAATTGAGCGGCAAATCTTTTTTCCTCATTCCTCAGCAATTTTGTTAAAGAACAGTTATGTTCTTCAATATGGAAACTTCAATCAATTCTCAATCAATTCTCATCAATCAGTTGAAATATTCTCCAATACGTCGTCTCTTCAATCAATCCTTAAAACCCCAATTTCAGTTTCATATATCTTGCATGTTCTATCGCTCCATCTGTATGTTGATGTATACTATGTTTTATGTTCATTTCGTGTTTTACATCCTTCCAATCGACCACAAACGAAACTCTAAATCGGCATCAGAGATTAAGGTTTTTTAAATTATGATATTCAACGCACAAAGCAAAATTTTCATGTATTTCTGATTTTTTTTCTGAAATCGCGATTCGTATGACGTATTTGTATTTCATATTGTTTCCTATCAATATCAATTTCCTCTTGATTCAGGTAATGTTAAGTCTTCCATGCACCAATGATTGTCGCCATACTTTGATCGTTGCCACTTCCCCTTCAATTTCGGAATGTTTCTTCATCCCTAACTGTGTTGTTTTGAACATTTATGAAAATTTTATTCTTTGGTCCGATTAAGTTTACGTATGGGTTTACGCCTTTCTTTGGATTGAGTTTTTTTATGAATTGAATAACTTTTCAATGCTTGCATAACTCAATACAACACAATTGTTTTTAGTTTTTTTTTATGATTATGGTGTGTTGGTTTTATGGCTGTTGTTTGGATTTGATGCTTCGATGATTGGCACTTGCATAATAGAATGGTTCAAACATTCAAGATTGTTTATAGTGTTTTCATCAAAGTTAAGTGGGATCAATTGATTTTTTTGGCTAAAAAATGCAGATTCCCATTATTAATTTCAAGGGTACGTTTGTTTATAGTTTATACATCATATAATGCTTACCTTTTTTGTTATGTATGTATGCATATATCAAAATATGTGATGTATATGGGGTTTGAAAATAATATTAGGGGTCCGATCTGGGGTAAACAACGGATGTATAGGGCTTACTTCTATGTGCTTTTGGTTTACATTGACCTGTAATACTTCATGTCATGGGTAAGCTTTACTTCGTCCCTAAGGAGTAAGGCGAGTATCGTGTTGTCAAAAGATATGTCGTTCATGAGATTTAATTTAATTTTGTTCAAAATTTTACTGTACAATGTATAAAGAACCTATAAGTTGTTTGTTTATATACCTTTACGGCTGTGATGTTGCTCTGACATTTGACGTGGCAACGCATGTTGCAGCCATGTCAGATCTGAGCCTTTTAGATTTTTGACTCGATGATAGAAGCTTATGGTCCATTAATACATCAAACTGGAACATCCTCTCTTTAACTTTATATCATGTTCATATATTAATCTCTACACAATATATTAGATGGCATGCCTGAGGATACAAGAACAATTGTAATTAATAATTACAGTTTTGATGAGACCTATTCCTACTTTAGCATTGTTACTAGTTTAAGTCATCTTCATTGTGTGGCAGGTTAAATGGAAGGACTTAATAAATTCACCATAAATCTTCTTTCAGCTAGCTATAACTGGTAAAGCTTATTGTGCTTTTGCCAGGTTGACTTAGGAGCTTCTAAGGCGTTGTTTGAGATATAAAGATTGTAAAAAGGTAACCCAATTTGACCTACCCGTTGATAAGTAAATAGCTGATATCGGTCTTTACTATTTTGATTTACTTTTTGAAGTTTTTTGTTCAACTGATTTACTCTGCTTATGTTTTAGATATGTTGGTTCCTATGTAAAAGCATATGCTTTCACTCCCAGTAGATATACACAATCTTATTGCTAATAAATATCATAATTTTGTTAGGGCATGAGTGATCTCCTGTCTCCAATATTATTCATTATGAAGGATGAATCAGAAGCATTCTGGTGTTTTGTTTCTCTATTGGAACGACTTGGGCGAAATTCAACCGTGATCAGATTGGCATGCACTCTCAACTGTTTGCACTGTCCAAGGTCCTTTCTCTATCTTTTCCTCTCACTGTGTGTGTGTTTTTTTGTTAGCACATTTACACCGTATGTCACATGCATTGTTTGTCAAAACAAGAAGATAGAGGTGACTGTTTTGACCTCGATTTGGGTAAAAAAAATATTATTTTTAGCTAAAACAAAAATGAATCAAATGAGTTGAAAATCACCTGAAGTCATTCAAAGTGCATAAAAAGTACACGAATGGTCCGTATGATTTATTAAAATTTTGGATTTGCTCCATAGCTTTTCAAAAGTACACGTATGGTCCTTGTGGTTTGTACTTTGTAACGCATTTAGTCCCCACCTTTTTGTAAAAGTACATAGATGGTCCCTGTGGTTTGCACTTTGTAACGCATTTAGTATCTAACTTGGACTTGCTAAAACCTTCAGATTTGTTGGCTGGGGACTAAATGCGTTACAAAGTGCAAACCATATGGACCATCCATGTACTTTTCGAAATGTTGGGACCAAATCTAAATTTTTGATAAACCACAGGGACCATCTGTGTACTTTACTCTGAGGTTTATTTCTGTAATACTATAGTTATTATGTTTTTTCACAGTAGTTATCTATACGGAATTTAAAAAAGAAAGAGACTGTTTGTGGGTCGGCCCAACCCGACCCACACTACGAACTTAAGGGATGGTGTTGGATCTGGGTTTAGAAATCCATCTCATTCATGTTACCACTACATCCTATCATTAAACTCATACCCATCTATTGCCCGCCTACTTAAATTACGTTGACTGATGGACATTTCTTATTTGTTCGTCTTCAGTTCCAGCCTCTATTGGTGCCAACACATGGGTAGTTAGCGGTTTTGGGTAACACACAACCTAAACATCAAAGTTTTTTTTACAAGAAATTATCTTATTTAGCCTATTTGGTGAAGGTGACTGAATGGTTGGTTTAGTAATGAGTCAAAACGGTTAATTATTAAGTGCGGCCAAGAACGTGTTAGGCCAACCTACAATCACTCTTTTTATCCATTTCTTTGAAATCTAAAATTTATAATATGCAAAATATAACTTAACAAAATATAATTTATAATTAAAATTTATTAAGTGCGGGTCAGAACGTGTTGGGCCAACTTAAAATCACTCTTTTTATCCATTTCTTTGAAATCTAAATTTACAATATGCAAAATATAACTTACAAAATCTTTCTCAGTCTCTGAGAATTTGAAGGACACTTCTTATGGCTTCCGGTCTGTTTCACCCATTTGACATGTTTACTTTTTATTTCATGCTTTTAGCTTAATCCACCTGATATGTCAGATGTAAGCAAGTTAGACTTTCTTGCTAGGTGTTTATTTGGTTTTGAAGAACCGTTGAAGGTCTGAGCCACTTGCACATTTAAACGGCTGATGGTATATGCGAAATTCATGGTCAGCTTTAGTAAGATCGACTTTTGCACTAAAATAATTCATACGGCTGAATAATGCAAACTACTACAATGGTTTCCCACAATATCATTAGTGATTCAGACAAGATTAAACCAAAAATGCGTCATATTAATCCAGCACATACTTATATCTATGAGATTTGACCTGAAGCGATTTGACGCTCACCCAACCAGCTCTTACAACATGTGTAAAAACTGGCAGTACCTCATGGGTTAATAACGGCAGACCAAAAGCTATTGGTAAGCTGCAAATACCACTTAAGCATTCATCTAAATAATAAAAAATGATAAGTTTATGCAGTTATCCAGTACAGTAGTTTGTTGCTTTGTAATGAGAACTAATACACTTTCATGAATTTGATTATGCAGGGTACGAGAGAAAATGAACCAGATGTAGCCGATTACATTCGTTGAACCATATGTAATAGCTTGCTGAGTTTAATCATTCTTTATAGGTTATATCTAAGTTTTTTACTTCAAAACTGAGCATTTTATATGTGAAGGAAAAAACTATTATTAGGGATGGGCAAATGGTACCGGTTCAGAACCCTTACCAAATTTTCAGAGCCGACTCGATTTTCGGTAACGACATTTTTTGTTTTCGGTATCGGTTCAGTACCGGTATTTACCAGTTTTTTACCTTCATATACCGCTCCGCTCCGTACTGGTACCCATTTTTTGGTATTTTCGGTACCGGTTAGTACCGAGCTTATCCCGTGCTTTATTGTGTTGCGTATTCAAAGGATGATTAATGTTTCCAATGGATTTCAAGTAGTAGTACAACTAACGATGGTGTTTGAATGTTTTGAATTCAAAGGATTGTTGCAAAAGTCTTTGATTAATGTTTCCAATGGATTTCAAGTAGTTGTACAGCTAGGCGAACCGTTAAATTTGGAAGGGCGTATATTGTGAGACCAAAAGCAAACAACAAGCAACCATAGTTTGGTGCATTGTCTACACGATAACGGTTCAATATTACGTTTTAAAAATTATCTTTTTGGGTCGTGTTATAATTAACAGAAAATATTGACACCTTTTGTTATTGCAGTTGGTCACAACTTCTGTACAGCCTTTCTCTTCCAATGTAAGCGTATATTTTTTTGGCTCTCCAACTTTCATTAAAATGGCATTTTAATAACACCTTAATATGTTGCATTTTGCAGATTAAATGGATGTCTTACTGCTCCTACGCGCCTCGTGACCGTGCTGGGGATTCTCTTGGTCCATGTGACACGCAACTTATTTTTTGTAATATCTTAGTTCTGAGAAGTTGGCCTTTTGCTTTGTTAAGGCGTTTGATATGTAGTTGACTGAGATTAAATTGGGACTTAATGCTTTAACAAGCTTTGTTTTTCAAAGGACCAGGCCTAAACAAGTTGGGTTAGCAGTTATGACTAGATCCATTTTTGTCTATATCCTTTCTAGATGTTCTTAGTAATGGTGCAATATCAACAATTTTTTCTTTTTAAATCTTAAAATAATTTAGTTCTTTTTTACATACATTTTTTTATATATTCTATACTATCTTAAAAGAAAAAGTCGGTGTGGTTTCCCACCAGCTTTCCCTTCCGGTCCCTGCTTTTGATTTTGCACTTTGATCTTTTTAGTTTTGTTTGTTTTTTTCGTCCTTTTCTGGGTAATACACTAATCCTCATTTATTACACCAACAACCACTACCGCAAACCACCATCATAGATCCATCTCTCTACATAACGACCATCACAACACTGCCGCCGCGCCTGCATCAAATCATCATCTCCTTCACTCTCTATATTTCACTGTAAAAAATCAACTCCTCTCTCTTGATCCATTTCACATTCATTCTTTGCTTCCCCCGTTTAAATCATGAGATCCCCAATTGTTAATAATAAAACGAAGCGGTAATTGGAGGTCTCAATTCTTAAACAGAAACGAAACTTTAATCAAAGGCCAACGAACTAAAACGACTACCGATGGCTTACTCATAAATATGACTCGCGCTCGAGATCTGAACCAAAGATATCTGGATTTGAACGGGACCTAAAACCTTGATGTCGTCATCGGAACCCTAGAATCGCCTTTGTCGGTTAGGAAGTTTTGTTGTGGTGGCGGTGACGATGGCAGTGGTGGTTTTTGTGATGGCGGTGTTGTGTTCGTAGACGGCGACGGAAGGTTGTGTTATGGGGGTGGTGGCAGTGTTATGACCATCCGCTCTTAAATCGGGAAGGAGACTAAGATACAACATCTCCTACGTGATCATAGGTTTGCTTCATGTACTCATTTATCTATACTTTTTAATTTCAGTATCATTTTTATACGTTTATATTGAAAATTCCTTTCATTACAAAGTTCATCTCAATGTCAGTAGATATTATATGTTTGTGTTAAGCCACCCGCGAAACTCGCGGGTTCTTAAACTAGTATATATATATGTATATATATATATATGTATGTATATATAGGTGGGGTTCTAGAGTGAACACTAGTGTATTTGCGAACTGAGTGAACAAATCCTGGCCATTGATCTACACACGTGTATGACCAGAATCTCATCATCAAATCGTGAAATACACTAGTGTATTTCAACATCAAATCCTTGCCATTGATCTACAAACGTGTATGGCCAGGATTAGTTCACTCAGTTCGCAAGCTACACTAATGTTCACTCTTGAACCTTATCCTATATATAGGGTGGGGTTACGTATAAGATACCTATCATATATAATGCCTTGTTATGTTCAAAATTTCATGCTATACGATTAAAACCAAATCATCCTAATGTATGTTTATCCATATCGACTGATAAACAAATCTTACATAAGGTTCGCTACAACAAAAGTCTAGTTTTTTCAAGATAGATTTACAAGCGATGTTGATGTAACACCATTTGTTCCTTGGTTATGCTAGCAAAGGCAACAAGTTCTATTATGAAAGCGGAAACGGGTTCCTTGCCGCATCATGCGGTAGGGAAAACCTAATTTCTTTTATACTAACACCATTTTAGTAAACAATTTTTATAAACACCCTTTGAGAAAAAGATTTTAAAAGATGCTTACTTTCGCTGAGGGCTGGCCCTGTAAGTTACATGAAGATATTAATGCTACAAGTCTAAAAGAATAAAAGCAATATATTATTATATATGACTAACGACATACACAGTTTTTTTTTTACATAAACATATATTTAATTTATTCTCAATCTTATTGTTCTCTGGTTGACGATGATATTGATGACCAGGTTCACTGAATCCCAAGACGTGTATAATCTATAATATTCCTTCCAGGCCACATTCGCCACATATTTCCTCAAAATCCAACGTGTACACTATGCTCAGACTATATTTGCCACCATTTTCCTTGCGTGTCAACCCCTCACACTCCAACACTCACTATATAACCATGCTAACCACCACCTGACCTCACCAACTCACACCATCGATCAACAATGAGGTCGGCCACTGGACTCGTCCCTCTGGGACTTTGCTTGCTACTGCTCTTTCATGGCTCGTTGGCTCAGATCCCATTCCAACGTCAGCCGCAGTCACCCCGTTTAAGTGGACGGTCCGACTGCCAGTTTCAACAGATCACCGCTAGAGAACCCAACCGACGTCAGGTTTCTGAGGCCGGGGTTTCTGAGTTCTGGGACTCCTTCGAGGGCGACGAACTAGAATGCGCCGGTGTGCAAGTAGTTCGTCATATAATTAACCCTAAAGGCCTTCTGTTGCCTTACTACCCTAACACACCTGAACTCGTCTATGTTGTACGAGGTACGTACCTTGGTAGTGTTGTGTGTTTGGTCTTTGATTTTTGTTGTTATAATGTAATGTCTGGTTGTACACAGGTCAAGGTCTTCAGGGAACAGTGCTTCCCGGATGCGTGGAAACGTTTGAGACATCGTTTCCGTTAGAGGGTGGAAGGGAACAGTCTTTTGACAAGCATCAGAAGGTTTACAGATACAAGGAAGGTGATATATTGGCATTGCCTGCTGGTGCAGTTCATTGGACCTATAATGAAGGTGACACACCTTTAGTGGTTGTTGCTCTTCGTGACACCAGCAATGTGGCCAACCAGCTTGATCGTAACTTTAAGGTAGTTTTTAAAATGTAAATTTGTTACTGTATGACCGGTTCAAGTTTTGCCTCATTATTTCTCTTTTTTTTGTTGATTAGAAATTCTTCTTGGCTGGAAACCCACAAAGCCAAGAGCAACAAGGAGAACCTTGGGGACAATCACAACGACCAGGAGGCCGCCACAGACAATCACAGAGACCAGGATGGCAAACAGGCCGCCATGGACAATCACAAAGACCAGGATGGGAGACACGCCCCAGACAATCACAAAGACCAGGATGGGAGACGGGCCGCCCTGGACAAACGCAGCGGTGGGAAACCGGTCGCACTGGACAATCCCAGAGACCAGGATGGGAGACTGGCCGTCCCGAACAACAACGACAGAGACAAGACCAGACACAACGTCCATCATGGGAGACTCGCCGCTCTGGCCAGACCCAACGTCCATCATGGGAGACGGGACGCCCTGGACAATCACAACGACCATCATGGGAGACGGGCCGCCAGCAGCAACAACCATGGTGGGAGACAAGCCGCCACGGACAGTCGCAACGACCTTCATGGGAGCGAGAAGAACAAGAATGGGAACAATATCATCCTGGCCAGCAACGAGCAGGTGGCAGACATCAGGGAGGCAAATACCAACAAGAACAAGAAGGTTACAACATGCTTGCCGGTTTCGATGACGAAATTCTCCAAGAAGTTTACGATATCGAATACGACATCGTGATGCAGCTAAAAGGATTATCCGATGATCGTGGTTTAATCGTTCTAGCTGAAGATTTCCAAGTTTTGATCCCAGAAGAACAAGAACAATATTTCTCACCACGTGGCAACGGCATAGAGCAAACAATATGCTCCACCCAGTTGAGGGCCAACATTGCTAGCCCAGCTATTGCTGACGTGTACAACCCACGTGGCGGCCGCATCAGCACTCTCAACAGTCACAAGCTCCCCGTCCTCGAGTCGTTCCAACTTAGCGCTGAGAGAGGAGTCCTGTACAAGGTAACACTTTTTTTCAAATGAATTTCAATATGTCATATATATACTAATTAACCAACCAAACTTATATTTGCAGAATGCTGTGCTTGCACCACACTACAACTTGAACGCCCATAGCATAATGTACATCATAAGCGGTAGCAGCCGTCTCCAGATTGTGCGAAACGATGGGTCACAGGTGTTTGATGACTGGGTACAAGAGGGTCAGCTGATTGTGGTTCCACAGGACTTTGCAGTGATCAAGAAAGCCGGGGAAGAAGGATGCGAATGGGTGGCGTTCAAGACCAACGACAACGCGATGACAACGCAGTTGGCCGGACGTTTCTCGTACATCCGTGCGCTCCCAGAGGAAGTGTTGATGAACTCATACAGCATCTCACGAGAAGATGCTAAGAGCCTCAAGTATAGCCGGAAGGAAGGTGTGGTTTTGAGCCCACGGTCTGGGTCTATCTCACCAATAAAAAAGGCCGAAAATGTTGTGTTAAAAGCTCTTTTTGGTTAGATCAAAGTCTCTGTTATGTATGTATGTATGATATGAGAATAAAAGCAGGTCACACGGTCTATGTAATATGATGTATTAAGCCTTTGAGAATAAAACTTCCAACTTCTGTTTTCGAATGAACTTGTTCACACTATATTTGGTTTCATGATACAACTCAATAATCTAATTAGTTGATAAAATTAGACTGAAAATTTAACAGATATAAAAATTTGGCAATTAAATTAATAATCAAATTTAATTGTTAAGAATATTTGTCTTGAGTATATATACTGATAAAGATCCATCTTAAACGTAATGCCATCTATTAAAATGTGATTAAATCCTCCTATGCACATGTCTTCTAGAAGGTTTGAGGATCATGCACGTGGGCTTTGAAGTTTACTTATTCTGTTTTCAGTTTTGAATATGTCTAAGTTGTTAGGGAGTCCGAGTCTTTTGTTTCTAGCCGTTTATGCATTCTAGCCGTTGTATGTTGGCCTATATAATGGCAGCTCTATGTTCTTGTTTTTCATTCACTGCAACAATAATAAAAAGCCTGAGTTGATCCTCATTGTTTGAAGTTTCGTGAGAATATTATAAGTTCTAATACCAACAGTGGTATCAGAGCTTGAGTGTAATCCTTCCCTGTTTAAACCCTTTCTTCAAATCAGATCTGTTATGGCTGAACAAACAAGTACGTTACCCACTGCTCCTACTCCAATCCCTGTCTTCAAGGGAGAAGGGTATGAACACTGGAGTATCCGTATGAAAACAATTCTGAAGTCAAGAGATCTATGGGATATGGTTGAACAAGGTGTGAATGAAGCTGAGACAGATGCAGGCAAACTCAAGAATGCAAAGAAGAGAGATGCTCATGCTATGGCGATAATTCAACAAGGTGTGCATGATCAACTGTTTTCCAGAATTGCTGCTGCTGAATCATCAAAAGAAAGTTGGGAAATCTTGAAAATGGAGTATCAAGGAGATACACAAGTAAAAGCAATAAAACTTCAGGGTCTAAGAAGAGATTTCGAAAATCTTACCATGAAAGAGGGAGAAACTGTTGGAGAATATTTCTCCAGGGTTATGGGAATTGTGAGTCAAAAAAGAGCATATGGTGAAGTTGTAACGGATCAGGCTATTGTTGAGAAAATATTGCGTAGTCTTACCCCTAGGTTTGACTATATTGTGCCATCCATTGAGGTCTCTTTTGATCTCACCAAACTTACACCAGTAAAACTTATGGGATCTCTACAATCCCAGGAAGAGAGGCTCAATAGTAGATCCACAGAAAAATCAGGAAAAGTTGAAGATCATGCTTTACAGGTGATCCAAGAAAGCAATCGGCCAACAAACACACGTGGTAGAGGTCGTGGAGGCTTCAGGGGCCGTGGAAGGGGCAGATCACTTGATAGAAGCAAAGTGCCTCAATGTTATACGTGCAAGAAGTATGGCCACTTATCAAAAGACTGCTGGTATAATGATGAAGCACAAGTGAATGTTGCAGCAGAAAGTGATGAACAAGGAGACAAAAATGAAGAACAATATTTGTTTATGGCTTACACAACTCATTGTGAAACTCCATTTGCCCTCATGACAAAAACGACTCCTGTCAATGAGATAAACAACCTGTGGTTCATTTACTCAGGTTGTTCAAATCATATGACAGGGTCAAGAACCAGTTTCACTGAGTTAGATGAGTCATTCAAGCTTGAAGTGCAGTTGGGAAACAAAAAGATTCTTGCAATTGAAGGTAAAGGGGTAGTTCGGATTAATACTGGTTCTGGCAGGTTCAAGCTTTTGAGTGATGTCTACTATGCTCCAACTCTAGGGTATAATCTCTTGAGTGTCGGGCAACTCATGCGAAAGGGATATTCGCTTCTGTTTGAAGATGGCGTGTGCAATATTAGAAGTCGTGGTGTCAATCTTATGCAGATCCCTGTGTCAAACAACAATATGTTTGTCCTTGATGCTACAAAATCAGGTAACTGCACTCCTAGTGATACTTCAGTTATTCAGTTATGGCACAAGAGATATGCACATGTTAACTTTAGAGATTTGAAGAATTTATATGATAAACAAATGGTTATTGGCATGCCAAAAATAAAAGGGGTAGAGATATGTGAAGGGTGTATCCTGGGTAAACAGATTAGGCTTCCATTTAAAGCTCATTCATGGAGGGCTACAAAAAGGCTGGAACTTGTGCATGCAGATCTTTGCGGACCCATGCAGGTACAAAGTCTAGGGGGTAGTTTGTATTATCTACTGCTTATAGATGATGTATCTAGAATGTGTTGGGTTTATTTCATTACGAAGAAGTCCGATGCTTTTGAAAGGTTTAAAGTGTTCAAGGCCTTAGTTGAAAAACAAAGTGAATGTGATATTAAGGTATTGAGAACAGATAGAGGAGGAGAGTTCTGTTCAAAGGAGTTCAATTCATTTTGTGAAATGCATGGGATTCGAAGAGAATTAACGGAACCTCACACTCCTCAACACAATGGTGTTGTGGAAAGAAAAAATAGAACAATCATGGGGATGACAAGAAGTATGTTGAAGGAGAGGAATTTACCAAACTATCTGTGGGCTGAAGCTGTTGCTACTGCTGTCTATGTCATCAACCGATCCCCTACATCTGCAGTCCAAGACAAAACGCCTTATCAAGTGTGGTTTGATGAAAAGCCTGATGTCTCAACTCTGAAAGTGTTCGGGAGTATTGCATATGGTCCTTTGTTTGCTCATGGTAGGAGAAAACTAGATGACAGGTCTAACAAAATGATCTTCCTCGGTTATTCTTCAAATGGCAATGGGTATAGATTGTTTAATCCCATCACAAAGAAGTTTGAAACTCGAAGAAGTGGAGACACAACTGTTATTGAGGATGCAGCTTGGGATTGGCACGAAGTGCACAAGTCAGAAAAACAAGTTTATGAACGGATGTATGCTGATCCATTTCCTGTAGAAGAAGAAGTTCAGAATGTGGCTGATAACACAGAGAATCCAGCAAGTCCCTCATTTAATCAGGAAGAGCCCACATCTCCAGGTGTATCTAATCAAGCTGAGCTCAGTGCTGGGTCAAGTTCAGGTTCATCTGCTCCTCTACGGATTAGATCGATGACTGACTTGTATGCTAACACGGAGGAGATGATACCAACTGAATACTCAAGTTGTCAATTTGCTCTAAACATATCGGATCCCACATGTTTTAATGAGGCAGTTCAAAAGAAGGAATGGGTTCTTGCAATGGAAGAAGAGTTGTCTGCTATTAATCGAAATGGAACATGGAAGCTGGTCTCCTTGCCTACTGGGAAGAATTTAGTTGGCTTGAAGTGGTTATTCAAAACAAAGGTTGGTTCGGATGGTCAGATAATCAAGCACAAAGCCAGACTTGTGGCTAAAGGTTACTCTCAGAAATATGGCATAGACTTTGAAGAAACCTTTGCTCCAGTAGCAAGGTTTGAAACTATAAGAATGGTGCTTGCTGTTGCTGCTCATAGAGGTTGGATGGTGCATCAACTTGACGTAAAGTCAGCATTTCTCAATGGGGAACTAGCTGAAGAAATCTATGTAGAGCAGTCAGAGGGGTTTCAAGTTAAAGGAAAGGAAGATAAAGTTTACAGGTTGCATAAGGCTCTATATGGCCTAAAACAGGCTCCTAGAGCCTGGTATGGTAAGATTGACAGCTATTTTGCAAGAACCGGATACACACGAAGTCTCAATGAGCCAACTCTGTATGTTAAGCATGACTCAGGTAACTTCATCTATGTATGCTTATATGTGGATGATATTATCTGTACAAGTTCAAGTGATGTTCTGATTGCTGAGTTTAAAGAAGGAATGAAGAAAGTTTTTGAGATGACTGATCTGGGGTTGTTGAAATATTTTTTGGGATTAGAGGTCAAGCAATGTGATCAAGGTATCTTTGTTTCTCAAGAAAAATATGCCAGAAATCTGTTGATAAAATTCGGCATGAGTGATTGCAAGCTGGAAGACATTCCAATGTGTCCTAATGAGAAGTACAAGATTGAAGATGGTGAAGATAGAGTTAATGAAACCAAGTACAGAAGTCTTGTGGGTGGTCTGATCTACTTAACTCATACACGTCCGGAACTTGCTTATGCCGTTGGTGTGTTATCAAGGTTCATGCAGTCACCATCAAAAGTTCATGCAGGTGCAGCTAGAAGGGTTCTTAGATACATAGCAGCAACTGTTGCTTATGGAATATGGTACAAGAGAACAGACAAGATTGAGCTAGTGGGATTTGCAGATAGTGATTGGGGTGCATGTCTTGATGACAGGAAGAGTCTCAGTGCTTACGTGTTTACCTTAGGAAATGGTGCAGTGTCCTGGTGTTCAAAAAAGCAAAATACGGTGGCTTTATCTAGTACTGAGGCTGAATATATATCAGCTACTGGTGCTACTTGTCAAGGCATATGGATTAGAAGGATGTTGGAAGATCTGGGTATCAAACAAGAGCATGCAACTTCAATCTATTGTGACAATCAATCAGCTATAAATTTGTCAAAAAATCCAGTCATGCATAGTAGATCAAAGCATATTGATCTAAGGTATCATTTCATTAGAGATATGGTGAATCAAGAGAAAGTAGCTCTCAAGTTTTGCAGCACAGAAGAACAAGTGGCAGACTGCTTCACTAAAGCATTGGCAAGAGAGAAATTTGTGATGTTTCGCTATCAACTGGGAGTGCAGGAGTATCAATCAAGGGGGGGGGGGGTATTAAAATGTGATTAAATCCTCCTATGCACATGTCTTCTAGAAGGTTTGAGGATCATGCACGTGGGCTTTGAAGTTTAGTTATTCTGTTTTCAGTTTTGAATATGTCTAAGTTGTTAGGGAGTCCGAGTCTTTTGTTTCTAGCCGTTTATGCATTCTAGCCGTTGTATGCTGGCCTATATAATGGCAGCTCTATGTTCTTGTTTTTCATTCACTGCAACAATAATAAAAAGCCTGAGTTGATCCTCATTGTTTGAAGTTTCGTGAGAATATTATAAGTTCTAATACCAACACCATCATCTTTCATCATATATATAATCAACTTAGTCCCACTTCGGATCGATGACGTACCTTACGAAGAATAGCATTGCATGTATTATCAACAAGTGCCTTCTTAAATTTTGTAAATTAAAGGAAGCTCGCGCAATGCGGCGGCGGTAATTTGCAACGCACTACTCGTTCTATTAGTTTATCAATCATCTCATGATATATTGTATATTAATCATATTAGTGGGAGTTACATGTGCGTTGCATGAGTCATTCAATCGATATTGGTTAGTTGAATATTAGAAGAAACAAAATCAAGAGTTTGCAAGGGATCTAAAGTTAAGGCCTATGCAAGTCGAAGTTTGGTTCCAAAACAAAAAAGCTAGTATGTGTTTGGGGGTGTGTATGGGCCAGTTTTGGTCTATAACCTTAACCATAACTGAAATAGGATTAGGCGAATAACGTTAACCAAAACCGATCGGTTAAATCAATTTTCCAATCATGTTTGTTAATGGGTTATAGAAGTGGGTTGGTTTGACTATGGTCAGGTTAACCAAAAACACAAAGAGCATAAAAAATAAGCTCGTATGGAAATTTTTATTTTCCGGTCGTTAGTGTAAAAATAAACTCATTTTAAAACTCATTTTATTTTCCAAGGGTATCTAACCCAAGGAAGGGCTTTGGGCCTCTACTTGATTAAGGCCTTCAATTAAAAATAACGAAATTATATTTATATTTATGCTGGGAAAAGTATAAACAAAACTAACCCTTGTACTGATCATTTGAGAGATGTATTAAAAAATAAAAATGTTATTGAAAGCTTTTCACTTGAGAGATATATTAAAAATGTTTTCACTTCAGCTTTATAAGCTAGAAAACATATAGGAAGCTGCATCATTTACACAAGCATACACTGATCATTAACATAACACTGTGGGGGGGTATGGGGCTTGGGTTGGGGGAAAACGTCCAAGCCATCACCTCGGGTGGGCTTGGATTAGGGCATGGCCTTTGAGGTTTGGGTTTGAAGCCAGGCGTGGGGCGGGCTAGCGATCCGATGTGGCGGCCTCCTATTAGCTTTGTTGGCCATGTCATAGCGGGTGTTTGAATTTTAAATTCTAACCGTTTAGCCAAGCCAAGCGGTCACCCCAACCCCCAACAGTCAACATCCCCTATAAATATAACCCCAACCCCACCAGCTACCCCATCCCAAACCATCGTTGTCCACCGCTACCCCAACCATAACCCACTTGATCCCACGAACCCGCTACCCCAACCCGAAGAAGATGGCCTCTTGGACCCACGAAGAAGAGTTAGCTCTCGTCACAAGCGTCGTTGACGCAATGAAGGGGCGACAACCCTGTCAAACACGATATTGGCCGGAAGCCTTTGCAAGCTACCGACATAACGTCGGACACGACCGGCACAACTTAAATGCGTGCCAACATAAATGGCGCGAGCTACGGCCAAGCTTGATCGTTTCAAGGCCTACTACGAAGCCGTTCCGAGCGGTGAGTTAAGCCACGAGGACCGAATGCGGTGGCGAACATTGAGTTTCGGGGCAAGGAGCGAAGGCCGTTCGACAAGCTCGCGCTTTTTGAAATTTACCTAACGCTCTAGGTTTTTTTTATTCTGTAATCGTTTTTAGATTTTTTGTAATTTTTAGGAATTATGTCATTTTTAAGAATTTAATAAAATTTTAGGTTTTTTTTTAATGTTGTGTGAATTTTTTTAATTTTTTGTATTTTTTTTAATAACCTGCCAACCCACGCGGTGCACCCACGCCCCGCCATACCCCACGGACACGTTACTCGGCGGTGGGGGGGCTCGAACTCCACGTGTCAACTCATGCCCCCAACCCAAGCCCCACCATACCCCACGGTCTAACCACAAGCCTTTTCCATCCATGTCTAGTTATGGTAATAAAAAAACGTTATATAAAACCAGATGAAGGAATTTCCAACATCTACAAATACAACTTTGATGATGTCAGCCGGCAATAGGAAAAGCAAATGGTTGGCTAGGGGTGGCGGCCAGCTTTATCTTTTTTAATTTTTTTTTTTTTTTGCACAAAATAGGTATCACCCTGCCATTGGTTGAAATGGTCGAGCCATTGATGTTTTCGTGTATGTCCAAAGTAATATATGCAGTTGTGACAAGAAATTCGCATGAAAAGGAATAACCAAACACTTCTTGTATTAATGTTAACTGTGTTGGCGCGCGGCCGTAGCACATAGGAAAACTTCAGCCTTTTACATGTAGCATCTTCTTAACTGTTGGGCATTCCATGTTCTTGGAACTTCTTTGTCGTCTAGGGTGCGTAACTTGTATGCCCCTTTTCCGAGTACCGCATCTACAACATAAGGCCCCTCCCACTTGGAGGCTAGTTTTCCCGGTTTTTCGGCGTTAGATGCCTCATTGTCCCTCAGGACATAATATCACGGGTTGAATGTGCAGATGCGGACTTTGGAGTTGTAATATTTTCCAGCTTTGTTTTGTACTTCGCTTCATTGATAGCTGCCATCTCTCTTCTTTCTTCTAGAAGATCAAGGTCTAACCTCCTTTCTTCCTCGTTGTTGATCATGTTCATGGAGAGCATTCTTGGTGATGACAGTCCGATCTCTGCTGGTATCACAGCCTCAGACCCATAGACTAAGCTGAACGGTGTTTCGCCGTTGCTTGTTTTGGGCATTGTCCTATAGGCCAACAGGATGCTGGGCAATTCGTCGACCCAACCTCTTCTTTTCTCTCCTAGTCGTGCTTTCATACCATCTACGATGCTCTTGTTGACGGCCTCTACTTGACCATTCCCCTGCGGATACGCAACCGAGGAGAAGGTATGCTCTATGTGTAGCTCTTTGAACTATCGCTGAAGATCTTCTGCAGCAAAATTTGTCCCATTGTCGGTGATAATTCTCAGAGGTAGTCCAAATTTGCATATTATCTGTTCCCAGATGAAACGTCGTTCTACGATGGATGTGGTTGACGCCAGTGCCTTCGCTTCTACCCATTTTGTGAAGTAGTCAACTGCGACTATAATAAATTTCACTGCACCCGGGGCTTCGGGGAAGGGGCCAACCATATCTATTCCCCATTGTTGAAACGGTCACGCCGTTGTTACGGGGACTAGCTCGTTCTTGGGACGCATCGTCTTTGGGGCATGTCTCTGACACCCGCTGCATTTTCTCAAAACCTTCACTGCGTCTAGGTGCATTCCGGGCCAGTAGTATCCGGCATTCATCACTTTTGCTACAACCATTCTCGGTCCGGCATGAGTGTCGCAGATCCCTTCATGCACTTCTCTGATTAAGTAGTTCGCGTCCTCCCGGTCGACGCATCTCAACAATGGCCCGAGGTATGATTTTCGGTACAAGATCCCATCTACCATTTGGTAGTGTTCGGCTTTGTATTGGATCTTCCTCGCCTCAGCTTTGTTTTTTGGCAATATCCCAGATTGAAGATACATGATTATAGGGGTCATCCAGGATGTCGTCCCCAGCTGAATAACATTCACTTGCCTCAACGGTACCGATGGGTTGCTCAAGACTTCGATGCACACATCTTTGGCCAAATGCTGGAAGCTTGTAGATGCTAACATATTCAGTGCGTCGGCTGGTTTATTCTGACGTCGATTGATGTGGTGCACTTTGTAAGAATGAAAGTTCTGTAGCAGTGCTTTCGCTTGGTCCAGGTATAACGCCATTACATCTCCTTTGGCGTCATATTGGCCATTAATTTGTCCAGCTACTAACATGGAGTCCACATGCGCCTCTATGTGCTTGACTCCCATCTTTATCGCTAACCTCAGACCGACAAGGAAGGCTTTGTATTCGGCTTCATTATTCGTGCTCTTGAAGTCTAACCGGATGGCGTACGTAAATTCATGTTTGTCTAGACTCACCAGTCTAAGTCCTGCGCCTGCGCCGTCCTCGTTGGACGCACCGTCTGTATACAGTAGCCACGGTTCTTCCGAATGTTGCCTTTCAGCTCTTTCCATTGCCTTGCACTCTCGGTCTTTGTTATCAGGCACTTCTGTCATGAAATCGGCCAACACCTGGCCCTTGATTGCTGGTCTTGGCCTGAACACCACATTATGGCCTCCCAGTTCTATCGCCCATTTTGCCAATGTTGTAATTTGTTAAGACATGGATGACGTGATTGGCGAAATATCTGCGCAGCCGTCTTGATGCATGGATGAGTGCTAGCACTAGTTTTTCCATTATGGCATACCGGGTTTCTGGGTCCGTCAGAGTGCGGGACACATAGTAAACCGGTGTTTGGACGCCTTGGCGATCGACGAGTAAAACTACCTTGACTGCTTTGTCAAATGCTGACAGATATAATACCAGCGATTCCCCTTTTACTGGCGCCGTTAGTGTTGTCAATCTTTCATCTCGCGGAATGCGCTCTCGGCTTCTAGAGTCCACTGAAATTGGCTCTTCTTCATGTAGTTGCGGAGTGTTTTGATAAACGGGAAAGATTTAGCTGCGTGATTGGCCAGGAAGCGGTTAAGTGCTGCCAACCGTCCTACCAATTTTTGCATCTCCTTGATCGTCGAAGGTGAACGCATGCGTTCGATTGCTTGTACCTTATCAGGATTTACTTTGAAGCCATCTTTTGTGACGATGAAACCCATGAATTTTCCCTCTTCCATGCCGAAAGAGCATTTCGCTGGGTTTAGCTTGATACTTACTCCGCACAAGGTGTCGAACGTTTTTTGGATGTTCATCAGCATTGTATTCTCTTCTTTACTCATGATGACTAGGTCATCCATATACACTTCGATGTATTTGCCGATAGCATCGTGGAACGTTTCATTCATCAGTCTCTGATAGGTCGCGCCCGCATTCTTTAAACCGAAAGGCATCTTGGTGTAGCAGTATAGCCCTGTCGGTGTGCGGAATGCGGTTTTGTCTTCATCTTGCACAACCATCTGTACCTGGTGGTACCCCTTGTAACAGTCAAGGAAACATTTCCATCGGAACGTTGCCAGCGAATCAATCTTTTCATCAATGTCTGGTAAGGCATAGCAGTAGCGCGGACACGCCTTGTTTAGATCCTTGTAATCTACACACATTCTCCAACTGCCATTCCCTTTTTGCACCATGACGGGGCTCGCCACCCAAGTTTGGTACCGGACTTCTCTGATGATGCATGCATTCAGTAGCTCTGTGACTTGTTCTTTCATAGCATCATGCTTTATGTCCCCTAAATGACGTTTTCCGTGTACTACTGGTTTTGCGGCCTCTGAGACGTTAAGTTTGTGTTCTGCTATATGTCGTGGAACACCGGTCATGTCAGCCGGTGTCCAGGCGAACACATCCATGTTTTCAAATAACAACTTTTTTAATGTTGCGCGCGTAAGATCGGACATTGCGGGGCCTAAGGTGATCGGTTGTTCTGGGTATTTGCTGTTTAACACCCACTTTTCAGCTTCTGCGCGTGGTACAGATTTGCTTGCCTTTGCTGGCCTGATTTCGTCTGTTGCCAAGACTTCTTTGCTTTCATAGATAAGTGCTACCCCTGTCTGTGTTGGGAATCCCACGGCTGAGTGTGGTCCGGAGCAGATCATACTGAAGTCTCCCTGGGATTTTCTTCCCAACAGGATGTCATGCCATGAGTGCGCTGGTAGTACCATGAGCGTGACCTCCTCTGTTCTTGAATTTCTTCCGTCTGAGAGCAGCACTGGGAATAGGGGTGCAAACGAGCCGAGCCGAGCCTGAGCTCGACCAGGCTCAGGCTCGAGCTCGATTAACTTATAAGAGCTCGGGCTCGAGCTCGGCTCGATTCGAGCTTCGTTTTCAAAGCTCGAGCTCGGCTCGTTTGTATTTTCTCAAGCTCTAGCTCGGCTCGGGCTCGGCTCGTTTATTATCTATTAATTAGTATCTTAAATAAAAATAATATAAATAATAGACTTTTTAGGCTCGGGAGCTCGATAAGTGAAGCTCGGGCTCGGGCTCGTTTACTAAATAAGCTTATTTTTAGGTTCGAGGTCGGCTTGTAAGCAAGTTTAAATAAGCTCGGCTCGACTCGGCTCGTTTACACGAAGGCTCGATAAGGCTCGATGAGCCTAACGAGCTTCACATGCGAGGCTCGAGCTCGGGCTTGACAAACAAACGAGCTTTGTTTTGAGGCTCAAGCTCGGCTCGGGCTCGATAAGGCTCGGCTCGTTTGCACCCCTAACTGGGAATGATATTTGGCCTAGAGGAAAAACGGCTTCATTGTAGAAACCGGTCAGCGGGTAATCTACCGGTTCTAAGCGCGCTTTGTCCTCTTGGTCAAATTGATTAAAACATTGTTCATAGATGATATCCGCAGTGCTCCCTGGATTTATGAAAATGTAATCGGTTTGATAGTGACCAATTACACCGGATATAACTATGGGTCTTCTTTCTCTCGGACCTCCTCTTACAACCGGGAAAACAACTTGTCTTTCGCGCCATGAGTCATCTTGCGTGTGCTTGTTGTAATTTTTTCTTGGCTTTCGTGGGCCTCCTTGAACCATGTGGGTTTCTAATTTCCGGAGTTTTTTGTTATCTGGCCCTTCTTCTCTTCTTTGAATCTGGCGGTAGTCACGCTTTCCACCTTTTATCAGATGAGTGAGCTTTCCGTCTCTTAAGGTGTCACGGCCCCCGACCCGGTTTGACCCGTTTCAGGAGCCGTGGGACAGAAAATCCCGTGGTATTTATTTAACAGCGGAAGATTTTACCAGGATCTTTTTAAAACTGAAATTTCCCGTTTATTTTATTTCATAATTCGGGATAAAACCCCGGTAATTTACAATCGTATGATTTCACTGAGAAATCTTTATTTTACAAAACATGTTTCCTTATTTTATATTGAGCCACTTCCTTAAGCTTGTAGTGCTTCACGGCACTTTTTCCTAGATTACAACAGATCACCTGAAACATGTTTGAAAAAGGTTTTGTCAGCGGGAAATACTGGTGAATCATTCTTTTTACTAAAAGGACACGTTGTTATAATTTACAGTATTAAGAGCGATTATAATGTTTCTATATCAACCATATACCCACGGTATTTGTCACTCGACCCATTGGCCCTCTCGTTGTCCAATGGTGTCTGTGACTATTGTCATATCACCCCTTGGCTAACTCGTTGTCCAATGGTGAAGATTATCAAGTAATGTATACAAAACCCCACATACCGGCTGTAATTTGGTGACTACAAAGACTTAATCCCTGTAATTATAACTTTGAAAATAAACATGATTTTGAAATAAATTTGATAAAAAGAGAATGACTCACATTGCAGATTTGATATAAACAGAGCTTAGCCGACTGATTAACCTTGATAACCTAGTTTAAATAACAATGCACACACAAACTATGTTAGTAACTAATACAGCATTTACGATAACTCACGAGATTAAACCTTCACAACGAATGACAAAGTGCGATACTTAAACATCCATCAAATTAACGACGAAGGACAAAGCATAAACCCTAATGTGGGCAGCACTTAAACATCCATTGGATAGTTTAATCGATCGGACATTGAATCGTAGCAGCGATCGAGTTATTACCCTGTTTTGCGGTAGCGATTTGTGATTCGTGTGTGTTTGACGGTAAACAGACAATATCTTGCAGTGTAATACGAATTTTAACGTCGTTCAAGTGCCAAAATTCAAGTCCCAATCCCCTCTATTTATACCTAAAATTTGACCCCCTCGCGTCTGTTTGTAGGCTTGCTGAGTCAGTGGATTTGTAAAATTCGATTTTGACAGCGTTTTATGTGGATAATCGTAACTAGGGTTTACCCCCCTGAGTTTTAGGGGCCCTGATCCTGATTCTGATTGTTCTGAAAATTTTAGGGTTTATACAGAATCACTTGGGTGTCTTAATTAGGATTTCCTATTGGATAAAATAATATAATTAATAGGACTTTTAATGAGAGTTGTTACATTCTCCCCACCTTAATAAAATCTCGTCCTCGAGATTTATTGGAATAATAGAGGATACTTTCGCTTCATTTCTGATTCCAGCTCCCAAGTGTATTCAGGTCCTCTCTTTGAATCCCACTTGATTTTGACAAGTACTAACCGTTTGTGTTTGAGAAATTTGATCTTTCGGTCTTCTATTTGGATTGGTTTCTCAACAAATTTTAACTTTTCATTTACCTCTATATCTTGAAGAGGTATTACCAGGGATTCGTCTGATAGACATTTCTTGAGGTTGGATACATGAAATACATCATGTACTCCAGCTAACTCTTCTGGTAATTGTAAACGATAAGCAACTGGTCCTATACGTTGGATCACTGGAAATGGTCCTATGTATCTTGGACTTAGCTTTCCTTTCTTACCGAATCGAACTACTCCTTTCCAAGGTGAAACTTTCAAAAGTACTTTATCTCCGATTTGAAATTCCAACGGCTTCCGTCTATTGTCTACATAACTCTTCTGGCGATCTCGAGTCGTCTTTAATCTTTCCTTGATTTGGGTAATCTTGTCGGTCGTCTCTTGTACTATTTCAGGACCTGACAATTGACTTTCTCCTATTTCTGCCCAACAAACTGGAGTTCTGCACTTTCGTCCATATAATGCTTCGAATGGGGCAGTTTCGATGCTTGAATGATAACTATTGTTATAGGAGAATTCAATCAAAGGTAAGTGGTCGTCCCAATTTCCTCCAAAATCTATCACACATGCTCTGAGGATGTCTTCCAGAGTTTGGATTGTCCTTTCACTTTGTCCGTCTGTCTGAGGATGATATGCAGTGCTTAAATTTAATCGAGTTCCCATCGCTTCTTGGAAACTAGTCAAAAAATGGGAAGTAAAACGACTATCCCTATCCGAAACAGTGGAGAGTGCAACTCCATGTAAGGATACTACTTCATCTACATACAATTTTGCCAACCTTTCCATGCTAAAGGTTTCTTTCATTGGTAGAAAGTGAGCTGATTTGGTTAGTCGATCCACAATTACCCAAATTGCATCATTACCTTTTCTGGTTTTGGGCAACTTAGTAACAAAATCCATTGTTATGAGTTCCCATTTCCATACAGGCATCTCTAGTTGCTGTAGTAGACCTGAAGGTTTCTGATGTTCTGCCTTAACTTGTGAACAAGTAAGACACTTAGAAACATATTGAGCTATATCCTTTTTCATTCCTATCCACCAAAAGTTGTTTCTTAAATCTTGGTAGATCTTATTGTTTCCAGGGTGCATGGTATACCTAGATTTATGAGATTCTTCTAAAATCTTACTTCTTAATTCTCCTTGCTTAGGTACCCAAATTCTTCTTTTGTGGAATCTCCAAATTCCATCAGCTCCTGGTTCTAATTCTTTTAATCTTCCTTTCATTCCTTCAGCATCATCCTTGATTGCTGTAGTTTGAACATTCTTCAATTGTTCCATTAAATCTAATTGTAGATTTAATCTGAGAGCACGAACTCGCTTTTGCTTTTCATGATATTTACGACTTAAGGCATCCGCAACTACATTTGCCTTTCCTTCATGATACTGAATATCACAGTCGTAATCACTTAGGATTTCCATCCATCTCCTTTGCCTCATGTTTAACTCTTTTTGCCCAAATATATATCTTAAACTTTTGTGATCCGTATAGACAGTAAATTTGTTTCCGTACAGATAATGTCTCCAAATCTTAAGGGCAAAAATTATGGCTCCTAATTCTAAGTCATGAGTTGTATAATTTTCCTCATGCTTTTTCAATTGCCTTGAAGCATATGCAATTACCTTCTTGCGTTGCATTAGCACACATCCAAATCCTAGTTTTGAAGCATCACAATAAACTTCAAAATCTTCAGTTCCTTCTGGTAAGGCTAGGATTGGGGCATTTGTTAACTTTTGCTTTAAAATTCTAAAAGCTTCTTCTTGCTTAGGTCCCCATTCAAACTTAACTGCTTTACACGTTAGCTTAGTTAATGGTACAACTATTTTGGAAAAATCCTTAATAAACCGTCTATAGTATCCAGCTAAGCCTATAAAACTTCTAATTTCCATTGCGGATTACGGAACCTTCCATTTGGTAATTGCCTCTATTTTAGCAGGGTCTACATGAATACCTTCGTGATTCACCATGTGTCCTAAGAATTGCACTTCTTGCAACCAAAATTCACACTTCGAGAATTTGGCGTACAACTTTTCTTTTCTTAACAAAGTTAAGAGTGCATGTAAGTGCTGACAATGCTCGTCCTGACTTTTGGAATAAATAAGTATATCGTCGATAAATACAATTACAAATTTATCCAAATACGGTTTACAGATCCTATTCATCATATCCATGAATGCTGCAGGTGCATTCGTTAATCCGAAGGTCATGACTGTAAACTCGTAATGACCATACCTAGTTCTGAAAGCAGTCTTAGGTATGTCTTCTTCTTGTACCTTCAATTGATGATATCCGGAGCGTAAATCTATCTTAGAAAAGTATCTAGCTCCTTGAAGTTGATCGAATAGATCATCAATCCTAGGTAATGGGTATCGATTCTTAATTGTAACCTTATTCAATTCTCTATAATCAATACACATTCTCATCGAACCATCTTTTTTCTTTACAAACAACACTGGTGCTCCCCACGGTGATGAACTAGGTTGTATGAAACCTTTACTTAGTAATTCATCTAATTGCTTTTTCAGTTCTAACATTTCTGTGGGTGCTAACCGATAAGGCGCCTTGGCTATCGGTATATTTCCTGGAATTAGATGAATTCTAAATTCTACTTCCCTATCTGGTGGTAATCCTGGTAACTCTTCTGGGAATACATCTGGGTATTCTGAGACTATAGGAATCTCCTTAAGTTCTTTACCCTTAGCACTAATGATTACTAAAATCATATATACTATTCCTTGCCTTCTTTCATAACTAGCAACTTTCATTACTGATATGAACTTCATGGGTTTACGGGGTTTATCTCCTGAAATCATGATTATTTCCCCAGTAGGTGCCTGAATCTCTATAGAATTTTTATCACAAAGGATTCGAGCATGGTTGGCTACTAACCAATCCATTCCTAATACAACATCGAATCCAGTTAAATTCATTGGTAAAAGGTTAGAATGAAATTTATGACCTAAAAGTTCTATATTTTCTTTTTGCAAAACCTTATCTATATTAACTGAATTCCCATCTGCCGTTTCGACTGTAAAAATCTGTCTAAGGTTGGTCAAAGGTAAATTAAGAGCTTGGCAGAATGAAGTATTTATAAAACTTTGGTTCGCACCAGAGTCAAATAATACTTTGGCATAAATGTTGTGAACTAAGAACGTACCAGCTATCACATCTGGAATGAGTTCTGCTTCTTGAGTGGTCAGCTGAAATGCTCTGACATTCTTTTTAGTAGCTCCGTCGGCTGTCTTGGTTTTGTTGTCTGCTGGTTTGATCGATTTAGGACATTCTGTTTTGAAATGTCCTGTTTCTCCACAATTGTAACAAATTGTGGATTTCTTCCTGCAGTTTTCTTCCCGATGTCCTACAGCTCTGCAAAAATTGCAGGTTACATTGCATCTTCCAAAATGTTTCCTTTTGCAATTCCTGCAAAAAGGCGGATTTGAGGATTTCCCTGTTCCTCTTCTCTTGAAATTATTGTTATTACCCGTACGAAATCCTTGGGTAATTTTCTGAGCCAGTTCCTTTTTCCTGTTTTCATCTCTCGTGCGTACCAATTCGTCAGTTAGGGTATTAGCTAATTCCACTGCATCATCAATAGTACGAGGTCTCGCAGCTTTAACGATGTTACGGATTTCACTAATCAGTCCCCAAATATAGCGAGAAATGAGTACCGGTTTGGGCGAAGCCAGTGTTGGTACCACTTTAGCATATTCAAAGAATGTCGAAGTATACCCTCGACAATCTACACCCATCATTCGATGGTTTAGGAACTTATTCGCCATTTGATCTTTTTCATATTCGAGACAGAATTTTCTTTCTACAAAATTCTTAAATTCTTCCCAGTGCATGTTATATGCCACAGTTCTTCCTTTAGCTTGTAGAACTGTATTCCACCATTCTAGCGCCCCTTCTTTAAAAAGATTTGATGCGTACATAACTTTGTCGTCCTTGGCACATTTACTTATTGTAATTACTGCCTCGGTTTTCTCCAACCACCGCAGTGCCGCAGTCACTCCTTCATTGCCTGCAAATTCAGTGGGTTTACAAGCAAGGAATTCTTTGTAAGTGCAACCAGGTGTTGCAACTTTCATTTTCTTAGGGAGCGGATCCTGTCATGGATTATTATCATGATTAGTATGATTGTCGCCTCCGTTTACACTATTACTGAAATTATCTTCAGAAATACGTTTGCTAGGAATGATTTGTTGCGGTTCGATTGGATTTCTAACAGCAGCAACGATTACTGGAATAGCATTGGCTATTCCTTGAGCAACAATATTTTCTATATCTTGCCTATTTAAAAATTGATCCTCCGGATGTTGCTCAGATTGATTAACCTCATTAACTGGTTCATTATTAGCGTTTTCCATCTGATAATTATAATTTATTAGTATCGAATAAATAACAATTATACACAACATAATCATATAAATTTCATAACACATATATAACCAAAATTATCGATTTCTCGATTCCCATTTTTATATTTTATAGTATGCATCAATACACACCATTTTATCGTACAAAGTTTTATTTGTAGTTATTTTACAAGATTATATTTTACTATTATTATACAACCACAGTTTCACATTCTCACACCACACTATCCTTCATCAGTTGGTATTTCAGTAACGACGTTCCCTCTCATCGTATTTCCAGGAGATCTGTTCTCCTACTTCCCTGATTCTATTCCTGCATCCACCAACTCCTCGCCAAAGTGGCAAAGTTCAGCTAAATTTTCGTTACTCATTGGTGGGTTTTGTATAGGTTCTGGGTCGAACTGAGGGAGAAAGGAATAAGGACTGTTGAGCAGGTTTTGGAACTGCCAATCATTGGTCCACCACTCGTCCATTCCTAGAGGTTGGGTGTGGATTATAGGTTCTGGGATTGCTGGTTCCAAGTTCATTGGTAATAGAGTTTCAGCAGGATAAGGGTATAGATTATTATTAATAGGCCTGACAACATCACAGCTCGCCAATGCACGATCCAACTCCTCCTGAAATGGTAATTCCTCAATTTGTCTAGAGCTTTCCCCAATTTCTATTTTGGTTTACCTAGAACCTTCTCCAAACTCCATTTCCATCTGCCTAGAATATTCCTCAAATTGCATCTCCATTTGTCTAGACCCTTCCCCGACTTCAATCCCCTTCCCTTTGTCTAAGGGATTTTCTATTTTAGGAATCTTCCTCGTCGCGGGTTTTCTCCTGCGCACATGCCTCCATCCCACAAATCTTCTCCTTTTCTTAGGCTTGGGTTTTTCTGGAGGTGGAGCGTTGAATTCCATAGGTTCTTCTATATCAGGGATATACCTATTAAAATCTCTCGAAACCTCTATTTTCACCGGATAGAGATTTAAATTCTGAAGTGCTTCAGACAAGTCATTCATGCTGTTTAGCATATATGCAAAATACACAGAATGCTAAGTTAAAATTTTATAACAAATTCCATAAATAACCTTTAAATATTATTGCAAACCGTGTGACTAATTTAACACAAAGGAACAACTGATAATTAAAACACACTAGGGTTTATTGTAAATTTATTTATTTACTGGATAAGGTTTTGGCTTGTAGGTAATAAGGGTACTAAAACTTGAAAAGTATTTAAAGTTTTGCATTTACTGCTACAGTGGCTAGCATATAAAGGTCTGCCCATTTTTCATCTAACTTGTCTTCCCATGGTGGGTTACTGCCTAGTTCTTGGGTTTTCTGATTAACTCTCTTTTCTTTTGGTTGTGACCTCATTAATTTCTCCTGACTTTTCCTAATAATCAAACTTCTTTTATTAGGAGAAAGTGGTTCCTCATATTTTGCTTTTCGAACAAAGATTCCTTTTTCAGGATTTACATAGGGTTTTGAGGAATTTGTTTGAGATGAACTTCCCTTCTCGTTTGATGACCTATCTAATCTAAGATAGATATTTGAAAGCTTTTGCTTACCCATACTGTACACAAATATTCAATTAATAAAACACATAATCACAGAGTAGCAATTAGTAAAATTAAGTATTTTCTAAATACTTAATTGGCTTAAATCAGTGGCTCTGATACCACTTTTTTCTGTCACGGCCCCCGACCCGGTTTGACCCGTTTCAGGAGCCGCGGGACAGAAAATCCCGTGGTATTTATTTAACAGCGGAAGATTTTACCAGGATCTTTTTAAAACTGAAATTTCCCGTTTATTTTATTTCATAATTCGGGATAAAACCCCGGTAATTTACAATCGTATGATTTCACTGAGAAATCTTTATTTTACAAAACATGTTTCCTTATTTTATATTGAGCCACTTCCTTAAGCTTGTAGTGCTTCACGGCACTTTTTCCTGGATTACAACAGATCACCTGAAACATGTTTGAAAAAGGTTTTGTCAGCGGGAAATACTGGTGAATCATTCTTTTTACTAAAAGGACACGTTGTTATAATTTACAGTATTAAGAGCGATTACAATGTTTCTAGATCAACCATTTACCCACGGTATTTGTCACTCGACCCATTGGCCCTCCCGTTGTCCAATGGTGTCTATGACTATGGTCATATCACCCCTTGGCTAACTCGTTGTCCAATAGTGAAGATTATCAAGTAATGTATACAAAACCCCACATACCGGCTGTAATTTGGTGACTACAAAGACTTAATCCCTGTAATTATAACTTTGAAAATAAACATGCTTTTGAAATAAATTTGATAAAAAGAGAATGACTCACATTGCAGATTTGATATAAACAGAGCTTAGCCTACTGATTAGCCTTGATAACCTAGTTTAAATAACAATGCACACACAAACTAGGTTAGTAACTAATGCAGCATTTACGATAACTCACGAGATTAAACCTTCACAACGAATGACAAAGTGTGATACTTAAACATCCATCAAATTAACGACGAATGACAAAGCATAAACCCTAATGTGGGCAGCACTTAAACATCCATTGGATAGTTTAATCGATCGGACATTGAATCGCAGCAGCGATCGAGTTATTACCCTGTTTTGCGGCAGCGATTTGTGATTCGTGTGTGTTTGACAGTAAACAGACAATATCTTGCAGTGTAATACGAATTTTAAAGTCGTTCAAGTGCCAAAATTCAAGTCCCAATCCCCTCTATTTATACCTAAAATTTGACCCCCTCGCGTGACGCGAGGGGTACCCCTGTGGGCGTCGCGTGGCGCGAGGGGTCACTACCTACCATAGGGTAGCCCCGTGTGTTTGTAGGCTTGCTAAGTCATTGGATTTGTAACATTCGATTTTGACAGCGTTTTATGTGGATAATCGTAACTAGGGTTTACCCCCTCCCCCCTGAGTTTTAGGGGCCCTGATCCTAATTCTGATTGTTCTGAAAATTTTAGGGTTTATACAGAATCACTTGGGTGTCTTAATTAGGATTTCCTATTGGATAAAATAATATAATAAATAGGACTTTTAATGAGAGTTATTATAGATAGACCGTTAGCACCTCGTCTTTTTCTGGTATGGTGAGGGTTGGAGGGTACCGAGATAAGCTTTAAGCTCTTCAAAGGCTCATGCAGCTTCTTCAGTCCATTTAAACTCCGACCTGAAGCTTTTTCTGAGCACATCCATGAATGGGAGAGATCTATCTGCCGCTTTTGACAAGAACCGATGGAGTGCTGCTAAGGACTGGATCTCTTTAACCGACGTTGGAGGCTTCATAGTGAGAACAGCATCAATTTTGTCTGGGTTGGCCCGCAAACCTTTTGACCCGACCATGACTCCCAGGAACTTTCCTTCTTCTACCCCGAACGTACACTTTTTTGGGTTTAACTTCATGTTGATGCTTCGGAGTCGGGTAAATGTCTCGAGTATGTCTTTCAGGATGGTGGTTTCATCATGACTTTTGATTACGTTATCATCAACGTACACTTCTACGTTTCGTTCGATCTGGTCTTTGAAGGCTTTGCTCATTAAACGCTGATACGTAGCACCGGCATTTTTCAACCCGAAAGGCATCTTAGTAAAGCAGTAAACTCCTTCGTTGGTGACAAAGGCTGTCTTGTCCTCGTCTTTGACTACCATTTGTATCTGGTGGTATCCCTTGTAGGCATCTAGAAAGCACTTCAGCCTGAACGTGGCAACGGAGTCAATCTTCTCGTCGATCTCCGGTAATGGGAAACAATCTTTCGGGCACGCATCATTTAGATCGGTGAAGTCGATACACATTCTCCATGAGTTGTCCTTTTTTCGCACCATAACTGGATTCGACACCCAGGTTTGGTACCGGACTTCTCGAATAATTCCGGCATCTAGGAGGCTCTTTACGTCTTTTGCAATTGCCTTGGCTCGATCCGGCACCATATGCCTTTTTCTTTGTGCTATTGGCTTGATTGATTCTTTTACGTTCAGGTGGTGTTGTGCCATATACCTGGGGACCCCTTGCATGTGAAAACATCAATCGAGTTACTTAATAACTCCCATAGGAGCTTCTTCGTTCGTTTTGGGAGCTGAGCACCGATAGCCACTTGCTGCTCGGGGAAATCCGGATTAATCGCCCAGAGTTCTGTAGGCACTTCAGACTTTTTGGAGCTCGTTTCTGCCGCGTGTCTTACCTCAGCTACGAACAAATTTGATTCTGAATGGATAGTGGCGACCCCAACTTCGGTAGGGAATTTTATGGCACCATGTATCGTCGAACTAATTGCTCCAAGAGCTCGCAACCCGGGTCGCCCGAGTATTATGTTATGCGACGAGTGAGTACCAACAACCAAAAAGGTTAGCTAAACAGTTCTACTTTTGTCACCATCCTTGAATGTGGTCGGGAGGATAATCTGTCCTATCGGACGAACCACCTCCCCCGAAAAACTTACTAGAGGGGTGGATACTTCAATCAATCTCTTCTTAGTTTGGGGGTTTAGCTGCTGAAACACTGTAAGTACATGATCTCAAAGGCGCTTCCTCCGTCTACGTAGATTCCCCGGACCAAGTGTCCTGCGACTACGGCCGATATCGTGATTGGTCCGTCTCGAGCATCTTCCGGATCAATCGGAGGAAAGTACGTTGGTTGGTGCATCCAAGCTGCCATATGTTGGCTTGATCGTTTTACCCCTCTTGGCTCGGTAGACCGAATTATATTGATTCCGGCCTCGATGTTTGGATTATCGATCGCTGCTGCGGATTTCTTCCCATCTTTTACTTCTTTCACGAGATGCGATAATTTTCCGGATCGTACAGCTTTTTCGATCTCTTGTTTCAAAGCCCAACATTCATCAGTTGTATGTCCCTTGTCTCGGTGATATTCACAATACTTCTTGGAGTGCTTATCCGAGGTAGGTCGTTGCTTCGACGGTGTAGGAAACCGGGTGGTTTCCGTACTAAGGATCTCACTTAGGGATTTTGTTAGCTCGGAGAAAGTATTGAATTGTACGTTTCCAGTTCGGAAGCTGCTTCGATCCGACTTTTGGTACGGGCCACGACTTCTATTCCAGTTGTTGCCTCTATCTTTTGGTGGTGACGCGTTCCGTCTTCACGATGTGGTTCGAGCTTTAGCATTCCTTGTTGCTGTTTCATTCGGTTGACCGCATGCACTCTTCCCTCGGACAAAGGCTCGAGCTCGTTCCATAAGTATCTCCATGGTTTTTGGAAGATCTTCATGGAGCTTTTCTACAAGCTGATTGTTCCGAACTCCGTGACAAAATCTAGAAACTCAGAGCTGGTCGACCGCTCCACTTATCTGCATGCTCTCTCGATTGAAGCGATCGATAAAATCTTCTACAGATTCTCCATCGCGGTGCTTTATATGGTGAACCTCGGTAATGTCTTTCTTGCAGCGTCGCTGCTGGCAGAAGTTTTGCAAAAATATACACCTGAAATCCTCAAAGTGATCAATCGACCCTTCTGGCAACCCATTGAACCATACTCTTGCCGATCCAGTGAGAGTTTGAGCGAACATGTGACACCAAGCCGGCATGGGCCATTGTTCGACCTTAGCCGCTCCGGCGAATGCGAACATGTGATCGTCCAGGTCGGACGTACCATCATAGAATTTCAATGTGGGGGCCATCTTTAACTTGGCCGGGAGTGGGGCATTAACAATCCACAACGTGAACTTTGACTGAGAAGTCATAGACGTGGGATGATACGGCATGATTAGCTCCTGATCATGAGGGTTTAGACCCATAGATCCAGAGGTGAAAGCTCCAACGGAGACGGGATTAGCCCCTGGATAAACACTGCTGAACAAATTCGTGTTGTTGTTGTTGTAGCTGCCACAGTAAATCAGCATTCCGTAGGAGGAAAGCGTTGTCGAAGGTAGGAAATGGTGTAGCAACTGGAGCGGTAACCGAGAGCTTGGTGACAAAGCTCGCGATCACAGAATTTGCAGCTGGAGGTGCCGACACTGATCCTATCGAAGCCGTTGCGGCGGCAACTGCTGTTGAAGCAGTTGTGGATGCAGCTTTTCCTTCCTAGATGTCGTTGTAAGACGGAAAAGTGTTTGTGGGAGCAGCTGTTGTGGATTCCATGACGTGGAACAAACAGAATTAGCAAAGTGAATTGAGTGAATTCGAGGGGATGGCGTCACTGAAGACTCAGAACCAGTTGGTCCGACCTGGTCAGAGTATAGCTTCAGATGACCTAGCAAGAACCTGCAAGATCACAAGGAAAACAAGTACACTGTTAGCCTCGTCACAGGGAGGGGGGCCTCTCTGTGACCAAGCTCGGGCGTGAGAATAAGTATTTGTGAGGAGAGAATAGGTCAGGGAGAGAGAGAGGAGAGTTTAGAGAGAGAAAGTAACGATTACCCTTTGCGGGGAGTCTTGGCGGGGTATTTATAGTCTTTGGGTATGCTGACATGGCGAGTTAGTTAGGGTCGGACCAGTCACTGTCAGGGCGGTTATAACTGTGGGTCCTAGTTAGTTAAAGCGTACCGACGTGTTCCGTTGTTCCGTCTACAGCATGAGGTGCGATCCGACCTTTAGGTGCTATAGTTCGGTTCTATGTTTGCTGATGATTCGGTCCGACCAAGGACGTATCCTCATCACTTACCGTGCTGACAGTTTGTTCCTCGGAATGAAAGAAAGAGTCCTCTGGCCTCAGGCATGTGGTATTGACCCAGACAAAAAAAATGGAAGCCGGAAAATGAAAACCATAACATCTTTGTTTGGGTGATTGATTCTTCAATGAGGGAATAATCTGACAACCATCCGAATCAAGGATAGAATCCTGCATTTAGCAGTGGAGGATCTAGTTTATTTAGTTTCGCATGATTCATCTTCTTCAACATCAGCCATAACCTTAGTAGTAGATGAATTATTACCTGAAAGACATAAAATCAACCACAAAATTATGCCCAAAATCCAAACCCTAGCGTCCACCAAACTAACATACCCACAATGCTCGTAACCCAGTGAAGCAACACGAAATCCTCGTACAAAATTTTAGTGATTAGGGCTGGGGAATCTAAATCAGACAAAGAAGAAGTGATAACCGTACCATAGTTAGGAAATTAGAGGACGAAATCTACATGGACGAAATCCTTGCTCCGGCGATTCAGATAGAAGGCGTTAAAGACTATCGACTTCTTTAGCATCTAAGAGAGTTATTTAGAATTTAAAAAAAAAATCTCAATGATTTATGTAGGTTGCAAAAAATCTCAATTTACATTTTCTTTTCATATTGGTGTTTAGATTATTTTGCATAAGATGCTGGACTTGTGATCCGGGTCATCCATTTTGGGGTTTTAAAGAGGAAATATTAAATCTTTCGCCTAGATTATAACATTATGATTGTATGTATGACATAGATCTAAACACCTTACGACTACTTGCTATATAAAGGAGAAAGAGTTTACTCTCAATATGAGTGTGCACATATCCTGGTTCCAGTGAAAAGTTCTCATGCTCTCTAAAGAAAATGAGTACAACTGCAGATACCAAATCAACCTCAATGTTTAAAAATAAATAAACCAGAAAAGTTAAGCAACGAATATTTTGTATATCCATTAACTCACCATAACACCCATCGTCATTTCAGTGTCAATACCTTACATAACAAAAGTCATGTGCCCTCACAAATCTGTAACAGGAATAAAAACATAAATTGTTATTTTGGACTTGAAATAGTTAAGAAATGACCTTTGACCTAATATTATTAATGGATCGAACAATATAATTATTATTTAGAGAAAATGAGAACTATGAAAACAAAAAATAGCTTTTTTATATTTTATATTTACTCCTTACGAACTGTTCTCCATCAAACCCTCTTTATTTGGCTCCTTTTCACACTCATTCAGTTGGTGACGTTCCAGTGAGTCTAACTTGTTCGAGCCTTCCTAGAAATTTTAGAAATGGCTAGAGTTTTTAGCCGATAGTTCTCTGGTTCTTCAACTTCTTCTCAGAGAAATTGCTTACTTCTCTGGCGAGAGTAGAGGTTCCACATCAGATTTTTGACACAATCCTCTGATTTGCTAAACTACAATCTTCATAAACCATTCACAAACTTGAAATTAATCAATGCAACCTTTTCATTTCGATGTTAACCATATCCGCGTTCAGTTTTAACGCACTCCTTGCTCGATCCTCCGATCTTCAAAAACCCAACCGAAAATTGATAGAAACTTCAAATACAACACTGGTCATCTTCAAATAAGTGAATACCCATGCAAATTTGAAATCTCGTTTTCCGTAATCAAACTTTATACTCTATCTACTTCAATGACTGATCAGTGTAAACGGTAATCTCCACAATCAGCAAATCTTCATCGGATCAATAATTATCTGATAACACACTGTGACCTTCAAGTATATATGTATATAAATGCTCTTCAAAGATCAATTATGTAGTCTTCTATTTTAGTCATGATAGCAAATATATAATCTTCTTCATTAGTCCCGGCAACAACTTAATCTTCAAACATTATTATTCCCTGACAATTAGTTCAGAAAATATATCATTTGCTTGGAAATTAAAAATGTAGCAGAGCTATCATGTATCTAATATCTTGAAAGCTCTCTGAAATCTGACGGTTCAACAAAGACCACATATATCTCCTGCATACCGGCCTGTACTAAGACAAAGAATTCAATTGATCATGAACTAAAGAATCCGAGATACTATGTATTACCACATAACTTGAATCAGAACGAATCAAATACTATTATGTATTTTATGTCGCTATTCGTCTGAATTTTCACAAATGCTAGAATTTCAATATATGACATGAAATTTTTATTCCCCCCATTTTTTTTGCAAATTTTGAACTCTGTAAAATCAACTCTGAATTTCCAAGAATTTCCCTCTCAATCTTGGCAAATTTTGGTCTCTATTCTCTCTCAACACTCAACTTTGCAGAATATTTGACTTTTTGTTCCACAAAAGTTAGTTTATCATCAATGCGGAACTATAAGTTTTAGCCCATTGATAGTCACTTCTCCAATTGATAAACATTATGAACCAGTCTCTGTGACTACCTCACTAATATTAATACTCTGTGATTTCATCATCTTTATCATGTTGTTTGAATCCTCTGATGTGTCCCCGAAAAACCCATATTTAACGTTAAACTTTTGAAAAAAAATTCTATCATCAAATTTTTTCAGGACACCCGTCTCTTCACCACGAACAAAAAATGCCTTCTGTTAGGATATGAGTTTGATACTTGTAAACAGATATTGATAAAAACAATATAATTCACAAGCAGAGATATATTATCAATAATTGTTTTTCATTGATTCAAATGTTTACAGAACGATTTTACAATCTCCCCCTCATCCTGATCACTCATTAGAACTATTCGTACAAAAGAGAACGTGTGAAGTAATAAAACAGATCTCTAACAGGTGAGATCTATTTATACTAAGTACTAAAGCTCTGTTCGTGATAGGCTGGCATTACCTTGATAATGACATCTTGTCACACCCCAATCTTGATAATGATTACAAAAATTTTTGGATGTTCGGCTATCTTCAGAACGTAAGATATGCGCGAAAATGCAAATTTATGCACTTTTTGACGCTTTTAGTCCCTGTTGATCAAATAAGTTTATTTTTGCGCACCAAACACCTCAAAGCCTATTTCTAAGCTATGTAAAGGATATTTAGGGCACGTTTAACTTATGATCATGTTCCAGAATGTTCGTTATAGTACGAATCAGAAGACTTTCACAGTTTGACGCAAATAGTCCCTGAGATCGAATAAACTTGTTTTTGAGACACCAAAGCCTTCGAAACTTATTTGTAAGTTATATAAAAGTTATTTAAGGTATATTAAGCTTATTTCACTTTTCCGGAGTGTTTGTTGCATTAAACTAATTATGCTTACGCATCAGTTTGCGTGTAACTTTCTAGAAAGCGATTTAAGTATTGGAATCGAACTTAAATCAAAACATGAAATTGTTAAACATAAAAAGCAAACATTGAGGCCAAAAATACATTGTTTCTTTGATAAAAGTTATTGTCCGACATCGTGCGGTGTTTAAGGAGCACAAGGGTCTCATCTTTCTCCAGGTTGTTAGTAACGAGTGCTTGGACAGCGGTGTGGCCCTTCCGTAAACACTTCTGGGCTTTTAAGAAAGAAATGATGCCTGTGACTGCACCATGTTTTTCGCCTTGAACAATAAGGGGTTCACCAAGAGGACGAGGAATACGAACGATTTTCTCTTGGCAAAGTATTTCTGCTCGATGTTCGGATAACCAATCCATACCAATAATGACGTCGAAGCTTCCAAGAATGATGGGAAAGAGATTGACGAGAAACGTCTGACCAGATAATAGGAGTTTACAATTGTGATAACGTGTGAGACCTCGACGTTTCTACCGCTAGCTAATTCGACAACATGCTTAGAGTTTAAAGGTGTTGGTACAGGCTTAAGTGTCTTACTAATACGTAGGGATACATAACTAGCATCGGCTCCAGAATCAAACAATACAGAAACATAACGATCATCGAGTAGGAATTTACCCGCCACAACATTGGGGTCGTCCCTCGCTTCGCCAGCTCCAATCATAAAAACCCTTCCCCTTGCACCATTCCCGCCATTGTTGTTGTTGTTGTTATTGTTGTTCCCAGCATCTTGGTTAATCTGATTCAGTTGAGGGCAGTTCTTCTTGATGTGACCTTCAGCTCCACACTGAAAACAACCCTTACGGTTAGCATGATGTTGTTGTTGCTATTGCTGAGGTTGGTTCTACTTTGTTGGGTAGGGACTTCTACAATCCTTGGCCTCGTGCCCCATTCTGTTGCATCGTGTTAGTGTTCTTTGCACACGGTCCACTATGATGTCGGTTACACTTAGGGTGGTTCCCCCGATAACCGCCCTGACCTTGGTTAGCTTGTTGGTGCTGGACCTTGTTGTTCTCAAACTTCCTCTATTGAGCTGGAGTTTGTGTGGGATTAGCATCCTTGCCCTGGTTGCCATCTCATTTGCGTTTGTTGTCTCTAGAGGTTTCAGCAGTAGTACTGATACGTTTGGGCAGCTTGCCCTGTTCCACAACTTGATTGGTGAGGCGATGAGCTAGACGAATAACTTGCTAGATCGTGGTGAGGTTAGCTGAAGTCACAATACTTTGAATCTTGGGGACCAGACCCTTGATATATAGCTCGATTCCTTGATAGGCAGGCTGAGACATGTTGTGACAAAGAGCAGCGTAGTCGTTGGATCGCTTAGTGTACGTCTCGATTTCCGATCCAACCATCTTCAGTTCGTAGTACTCATTCTCAAGCTTGTTAATGTCATCCCTGTAACAGTACTCTTCCTTGTTCATATTTTTGAAGTCGTCCCAAGGAGTAGCGTTAGCAGTTTCCAACCCAAGCATCTGAACTTGCGCCTTCTATAACAACCCGCACATCGGTTGTTCCCACTTTTATCGTACTTCTTCGTAAATGCTTGTACTCTTGGGATTCGATTAACTCTATGGGTTAAACTATATTTTCAACACATTTTAAATGCATATTGCAACGCTTATTTAATCATGATTGTCGCATTTAAACGTTGTTTATAACGCTTGTTACTTAAATGTTATCGCAACTCAAACTCGAAACACATATTTGGTTATGCATTTACATTATTATGTGGGTTATTTATGTGATTAATTGTTTAGAATGTTATGTGATTATCAATGCAACGCTTATAGGCTCAAACTCGCAACTCGATTAAATGCAACACAACACTTAACAAACGAACCAAAGCTGGAAACTAGCAAATGCAAACCCGGTTGTCCGAATGGACATCCGCCCTGATGAGGCCCATATGCCCGGATGGAGCCCATCTATTCGGATGGAGCCATCCGGACACAACATGTCACGCACCGCCTTAAATCCTCGTCCTCCTCTATAAATACCCGTCGTACACCCTCATTTCAACACTTTAACACTCCCATCCGCTCCCAAGACTCAGACACGATTCAAGGCCTATTTGTAAGCTTTATCTCTCAAATATTCTTCAATCTTCACTCTATTTCACTTCTACTCCATCTTCTTTATCAAAATCACACACACACTTTGACTATTTCTCGAAATCACTGATTTTGGGCCTCTCGAAGGTGGTTTCCACTCGTTTTGCTCAGGCAAACTGTTGTGGAACATCATTTAATCGAGATTGGTTCAAGATCTAAAGGATTTTCACACTTTTCAACTTATTTATGAAACTTCTCTCTGATTTTTATAAAACACTGGTGGAATCGGGATTCAATCGGACTCTCAACTCGTTCCATAGTCAAGGGTCGACTCGAGAACTGATTTCCACCAAAGAGATGGATCGATTAACGGGCCAAACAAGATTTTCATCAAGAACAGCCCGTTTATCGGAATGGGCAGAGCCCATCTAGTCGAATGGTCTGTATCTGGTATTATTCTGTTGTTTGACATGTCGTCACGCCGTCTCCGTTAACTTAAAACCTTTTGTTTAGAAAATTTTGCAAAAACTTCGAACACAGACCATCCGTCCGAATGGACCATGTCCATCCGTCCGGATAGGCTTGTACTCATTCCAAATATTTTCCCTTCTATTTTTAAACATCAGTTTTACTCCAAATTTCATCGCTCTAAGGAAAGCAGCCCACCCGACCGAATGAGGTCCATCTGTCCGGATGCCACCCACCCGTTCAGGTGCACTGTCAAATACTTAACTCGCTCGACATTCTGTTTATGACCGTTCAGCCCTGAGGAAGACTTATACATCTAATTCCGTACGCAGGCTGACCAACGTGCTCCCTTCAATCCAAGCAGATCGTGTTTCTTGATTAGGACACGCATTGTGAGTATACTCGAACCCATTTTCGTTTAACGCACTTTTGGGTGTTACATACGTTCTCTATTAAAACGCAACACACAACGCGAACACTTTATAAATGCTAACCGCTCCCGCATGCTATACGTGATTAGTTGAATGCTTGTTACTATGTTTATACACTATTACACTAGACCGCCTCTAGAAACGATAGTACTATACTTTGGACTCAGCACCTGTGTGACAGGGGTTGCTAGGGATCACATTACTTTACTTCACGTGTTCACTTTGGTGAACATGCATCGCGCATACTCTACATCGCAGTCTCGTGGTATCATTATTGATAGTTACATGCTTCGCCCGTTACGTGTTACATATTGGTTATGCGTAAATGATTTTCATACTATATCTACGTAAACTTGTATGCTCACCTATACTTTATGTATTGACTTTTATTTTAACGTATGTGACAGGTTGATTGCATTTTGTGCTGCAAATAAGTTAGGAAGTCTAGAAACTCAACAAATAAAATCTGAGTTGTCGGAATGGAATTTGTTTTTGTGACTGAATATCTGTAATGATTGTTTTTTCTATATTTGTTTAATAGTATGGGATATTAAACCTTATAAATATTGTCACTTAATAGTTGTTATGAATTCTCTTGAACAATCTGTTTCGCTTAGTGCCACGCCCCGATGATTCCGCCATCGGTTGGGGTGTGACACCTTCCACCAAGAAAGCGCGCTTCCCTCCAAAGTGTCAGTGGCAAACTTTACCTAGTTAGCAGTGGGACATTCGCACACAGCGAATACAGACTCGACCTTCTCGATCCAGTGTAGAAGGCCTATGGCTCCTTCAGTGCCAGTGAAAGGGAAAGGTTTGCAATCCATGAAAGTTTTGGAGGTACAAACACGTGGCTGAGCGGGTGCTGGCTGACCTACTGTATAAAACAAAGTGAACAGATTAAAGAATGGTGAGATGATATGAGAGTAGGATCTAAACATCCTAGAACGACTAGTTTACCTCCAAGGTGGGCTGCAAAAGCCACAGCTACAATGTTGATCAGATTTGTAAATTGATCATGAGTCATGTGGATGTTGCCTCTTCCGCGTCCGTTCATTGTCTTCATACACAGTATGTGAATGACGCCGTAGTGTCGTAAGAATAAGCAGAAGGAGGATTGACCATTGCACACAAGTTCACACATACATATACACACATATATATATAATTAAGTACACTAGTACTCGTCACATATGCACTAAACAAGTAACAAGTGTTGGGTCCCTCGTAAAGGATCTGTTCGTTAGGAACTTAGATGAATCGACTTTGATCAATGTGCGGAATCCATTGGATCAAATCACAGATGTACGACAAAGTATTCAACGCTTAAACACCATCTGATCTTTCTATTCAACTGATATGAAAGTACACAAGTGCCAGTAGAAGTCAGATTTGACAGAGTTCTCCTAAAGTGACAAAAGTTCTAAATGACATACCCTGATAGGGTATTTATAGGCAACTCAGGATCTAGTAAGTGCTGCTCGATCGGATGACATGGCTGTTGTCCGATCGGATGACAGTGCTGTCCGGGTTATAATCCGGATTTACTTGATTTCCTTGATCGGCCATCTGAATTTTAAACATTTACCCCATATTAATATCACAATTAATATCTAATATAGTTAATCACATAACACACAATCTAGCCAAAAACGTAGATCATTGCTACTTACTCTTTTCATATACTTATGCATCTATTACACACTAGTACAGAAATAAAGATTACAATACCAACAGAAATAAAATAATAATATGCATCCGTACACACATATTTTATTTTATTTTATTATTACTACTGCTTTTTCCATTCTATCGTTTACAGATATGGATTCATCCAAAAATCCATATTGCGCTCATCGTATTTCCATACGAGACGCTCTCCCACCTGACGCATCCTTTCACTGCTTTCTAAAATTTCCTCCCCGAAAGTCCTAAGTTCTTGGATGTTTTCTGCACTCATTGGGGGTGCAGGTTCTAGGACTGGGTTTGGAATCTGGGGTACATGTTCCTGATATGGGGGTGTATGTGCCTGAAATTGGTAAGGATCCTCTAATATTTCCCTAATATAATCATCTTGATAATAGGGATCTAAAGGGTCCATACCTGGGTAAGCTTCTATGTTCTGTATGGGTGGATAATCCTGAATAGGATAACGTTGCACAAAATCCCTATTGTTGTCCCACCAGGGGTCGTAATTCGGGTCTAGAGGGTTTGGTGCAGGCACTCTAGGGATTTCTTCTGGATTAAAATTGTACATCTCTTCTTGGTTTTCCTGATTTTCTATCTCCATGGGTTGTTCTGGGTTTTGTGGTTGTGGGGCTACTAGTTGTTCCAGACTTGGGTCAGCAGTAGTCGTAGCTAAGATATGGAAATTAGCTAGGCTCCTATTAAGTATCTCTTGCCTATGGGCATCTGTCTCTCTCTTAATAGCTGCTAAAGCCCTTTGCTGTTGCAATTTTCGCATTCTCTTCCTACGAGCAAAAGCTTCTTTACTGAACCATCCTCGTTTCTTATTAGGAAATGGTTCTTCAGATTTAGCTCTAAAAGCAAATATTCCATCCTCCTGATCAGCAGTATACCCCAAAAGGGCAGGCTATGATGATGTACCTTCACTCTTAGGTGAATCATATAACTGACGGTTCAGGTCTGAGGGTCCTTGATCACTCATACTGAAAACTAACAAATAGTCAAATAACACATAACACATAATTACAGTTATGCACTTATTTCCTTATTTTATTTCCTAACACAAAATTTAAAATTTAAGTGTCAGCAGAACACTTCTTTGGCTCAGACCAGTGGCTAGGCTCTGATACCACCTTCTTTCGCAACCCCCGATCCCTGATCCCCGGGAACGGGCGGACGCGAACTCAGAGTTTCGGTGGTATCAGGTTATTAAATCTCGTAGCGGAATTTACATCTGGACCGTAGTTAGGAAATGTTTATCAGAGTAAAAACCACCTTCTTTTATAATAACATAGGCAAAACCCAAGTTTCTTATTACAATACATTATAGGGATAAACCCTATTTTATTGAATTTAAAACATCGTTTATTAGGTAACTTTTATAGCCACATTATCCCCAAGCCTTCAGTGCTCTCCAGCTGGCTTTCCACATATTGGTTGTTCACATTGTGTTACCTGTAACGTGTTTTAAAAACATTTGTCAGTCGGAAATACTGGTGAGTGAATTCCAGTTTAATCGAGAAACATTTTATCAATTAAAACTGTATTGAGAGCGATCACATTGTTTATTTCTACACAATTACTCATTCAGTATTTGCCACTCGACCGGATCTATGGCTATGGTCAAATTACCCATTGGCTAACTCGTCGTCCAATGGTAATGCACTGTCATTCAGCCTTACTACTACTCGTAGTAAATTTTGTATACAAAACCCCACAATACCGGCAGTAATTGAAGAACTACAAAGACTCAATCACCGCTTAATTTCATTGTAAAACATTTAAGGTTTTGTAAAACATTCCAAAAACATTAACAAAAAGAGGATAAACTCACATTGTTGTCTTAGGCTTTTCGTAAGGGTTTCCTGGATATAATCTATAATTTATACAAATGTACATTGGTTAGTACCATAACCCTTTGAAATTATTAATAATACCCTCCCCGATACGGCATTCCAACAACTACGTCGGGCAGAACCACGACAGTTGTTACGGAACCCTAAATCAATCAGGCAGTGTAACTATTACGAAACTGGGGTTATAATACTTACAACGGAGCAGAACTTCGCTAATTAGGGGTATAATACCCGTGTATTATAACATTACTACAGAAATTGTGATTTGAGATTTGAGAATGAGCGACGGAAAACGAAGTCTGATGCGTTCTATTTATAGTTGTGAAATCTGACTTTCAGGCGGCCCGCGTAAGGTAAGGCTAAGCCTTACGCGGCCCGCGTCAACATGCGGTCAACCTAATAGCTTAGCTGGGTCATCACTAGGTTCGACACGATGTCGACACGTGTCAGCACCGGATGTATCCGCGTTTGATGAGTCCGCGCGGCCCGCGTCAATTTAGACGAGGTCTTACGCGGCCCGCTTGAACTAAAGAAGTCAGCGGAGTCAACGTTTGGTCTTGATACGGCCCGCGTAAGTGGTTAAGGTCGGTCTATGCGGCCCCTCCTCAGCCCTATATTTCATGTTTTTAATTTATTTTATAAACTATAACATAGATCGGACTTGGTTTTCACATACGGGGTATAATATAAGACATATTGGGACAATTTAAGAGATAATAGAGTGTAAGAAATATTATGAGGGTATTGGTTTTATCGAGGGTTGTTACATTCTCCCCACCTTACTTTAGAGCTCCTCCTCGAGATCTACTGAAATAAATGAGGGTATTTCCTTTGCATTTCTGACTCAAGCTCCCATGTGTATTCAGGTCCTCTTTTGGAATCCCACTTCACTTTGACTAGAACTAGTCTTTTATGTTTGAGATTCTTGACTTTCCTGTCTTCAATTTGTAGAGGTTTTTCTACAAACTTGAGTTGTTCATTTACCTCTCTATCCTTAAGAGGTACTATCAATGATTCATTAGCTAAACACTTTTTAAGATTAGATACATGAAACACATCATGTATTCCTGCCATTTCCTCTGGCAATTGTAATTGATAAGCTACAGGTCCTATTCTTCTAATAATTTTAAAAGGTCCAACATACCTGGGACTTAGCTTTCCCAGTTTGATGAATCTTACCACTCCTTTCCAAGGAGAGACTTTCAACAATACTCTATCTCCTACTTGAAACTCCAATGGTTTTCACCTGTTATTAGCATAACTTTTCTGTCTATCACGTGCTGCTTTCAGTCGTTCCTTGACTTGAATAATTTTATCAGTTGTTTCTTGCACTATCTCAGGTCCAGATAGTTGCTTTTCCCCAATTTCTGCCCAACAGACTGGGGTTCGACACTTTCGGCCATAAAGTGCTTCGAATGGTGCAGCATTGATACTTGTGTGATAACTATTATTATAAGAAAATTCTATTAAAGGTAAGTGTTCGTCCCAATTACCTCCAAAGTCAATTACACAAGCTCTAAGCATGTCCTCCATTGTCTTAATTGTCCTTTCACTTTGTCCATCTGTTTGTGGATGATAAGCCGTACTTAACTTTAATTTAGTTCCCATTGCCTTTTGGAAACTTGACCAAAAATGAGAGGTAAAGCGACTATCTCTATCAGAAACAATTGATAAAGGAATGCCATGTAAAGAAACAATTTCATTTACATACAATTTAGATAATTGTTCCATACTAATTGTTTCCTTCATTGGTAAGAAATGAGCTGACTTAGTTATTCTATCTACAATCACCTAGATTGTAGCATTTCCTTTCCTAGTTTTGGGTAATTTAGTAACAAAATCCATGGTTATAAATTCCCATTTCCAAACTGGCATTTCTAATTGCTGTAACAAACCTGAGGGTTTTTGATGTTCAGCTTTAACTTGTGAACAATTTAAACATTTAGAAACATAGGTTGCTATGTCTTTCTTCATTCCTATCCACCAGAAATTTTTCCTTAAATCCTGGTACATTTTATCATTTCCTGGATGTATCGTATACTTAGACTTATGGGCTTCTTCTAATATACGATTACGCAGGTTTCCTAATTTAGGTATCCACATTCTCTTTTCATGGAATCTCCAAATTCCATCTGTTCCTTGTTCTAATTCTTTTAACATACCTTTTAACTTTTCAGTATCTTCCTTGATTACTGACACTTGTGCTTCTCTTATTTGATCATTTAAATCTATTTGCAGATTTAATTTAAGAGAACGTACCCTTTTTGAGTTTTCATGATACTTTCGGCTTAAAGCATCTGCCACTATATTGCCTTTTCCTTCATGATACTGGATATCACAATCATAATCACTAAGAAATTCCATCCAGCGTCTTTGCCTCATATTCAACTCCTTTTGCTTGAAAACATACCTTAAACTCTTATGATCAGTGAATATGGTAAACCTACTACCATAAAGGTAATGTCTCCAAATCTTAAGAGCAAAAATTATGGCTCCTAATTCCAAATCATGGGTTGAATAATTCTCTTCATGATTCTTAAGTTGTCTAGATGCATAAGCTATAACCTTTTGTCGTTGCATCAACACACATCCATAACCTAATTTAGAAGCATCACAATAGACTACAAAGTCTTTATTTCCTTCTGGTAATGCTAGTATGGGTGTATGGGTTAATCTTTGCTTAAGAGTTTTAAATTCTTCTTCTTGTTTTAATCCCCATTCAAACTTAACAGATTTACAGGTTAGCTTAGTTAAGGGAATGGCTATTCTAGAGAAATCTTTAATAAATCTTCTATAATAACCGGCCAATCCTAAGAAACTTCTAACCTCGGTTGGTGACTCAGGGATTTTCCATTTAGTAATTGCCTCAATCTTGGTTGGATCTACATGAATTCCTTCATGATTGACTAGGTGTCCAAGGAATTGTACCTGTTCTAACCAAAATTCACACTTTGAAAACTTAGCATAAAACTTTTCCTTTTTTAACAAACTTAAAAGTGTGTGCAAATGTTTTGCATGATCTTCTTTATTCTTAGAATAAATTAGAATATCATCTATGAAAACAATTATGAATTTATCCAAATATGGTTTACATACTCGGTTCATCATGTCCATAAATGCAGCTGGGGCATTGGTTAAACCAAATGGCATGACAGTAAATTCATAATGTCCATACCTTGTTCTAAAAGCAGTTTTAGGAATATCCTCTTCCTGTACCTTTAATTGATGATATCCTGACCTTAAATCAATCTTAGAGAAAAATCGAGCTCCTTGTAGCTAATCAAACAAATCATCGATTCTCGGTAATGGATACCGATTCTTAATCGTGACTTTGTTTAATTCACGGTAATCAATGCACATACGCATTGATCCGTCCTTCTTTTTAACAAACAGTATCGGCGCTCCCCATGGCGACGAACTTGGCTGTATAAATCCTTTCTCCAATAATTCATCTAATTGTTTCTTCAATTCTTGCATTTCAGCGGGTGCCAAACGGTAAGGTGCTTTGGCAATTGGTGATGTTCCTGGTAGCAGGTGAATTCTGAACTCAACTTCTTTGTCTGGAGGTTGTCCTGGCAATTCTTCTGGAAAGACATCTGAAAACTGAGATACTACTGGAATATCTTTTAGTTCTTTTCCTTTAGTGTTAGTGATTATGGATATCAAATACACTATAGAACCTTTTCTTATACAACTTGCAGTTTTCATCACAGAGATGAATTTTGTGGTCCTAGAGGATTTATCTCCTTTAATGGTGATCATTTTTCCTTTTTGTGAATTTACCCGAATTAACTTTTGATCACATAAAATACTAGCTTTATTGGCTATCAACCAATCCATTCCTAAAACAACATCAAATCCTACCAGATTCATAGGATAAAGATTTGCAATAAATTTCTGATTTGAAATTTCTATACTTGCTCCCTGCAAGATTTCAGAAATTCTAACAGTTTCTCCATTAGCTGTCTCTACTAAGCATCCTTGTGGTAGTTTAGTTAATGATTGATTTAGTAATTTGCAAAACGATGTATTAATAAAACTTTGGTTCGCACCAGAGTCAAATAATACTTTAGCAAAAACATCATTAACTAAAAACGTACCAGCTATAACATCTGGAATCATCTTGGCTTCTTCTGCAGTTAACACAAATGCTCTAGCATTTTTAGTATTCTTGTTGTCTGCAGCTGGGACTAATTTTGGACAGTTTAGCTTGATATGACCTTGTTCTCCGCAATTGTAACATACCCGGTTGTTGGCTTTCTTCCTGCAATTTTCTTCCTTGTGTCCCGATATTTTGCAAAAGTTACAGTATATAGAACATCTTCCCGAATGCTTTCTTTTGCAATACCTACAATAAGGTGCAGAGGTAGAACCTATATTTCTCCCACGGTTAGAATTTCCAGAACGAAATTCTTGAGTCAACTTCTGGGTTAGGCTCCTTCTTTGATCCTCTTCTCGAGTACGGACTAACTCATCTGTCAAGGTGTTGGCTAGTTCTACAGCTTCTTCTATGGTTTAAGGTCTAGCTGCCTTGACTACATGTCTTATCTCCCCAATTAATCCCCAAATATAACGAGAGATTAATACTGGTTCTGGTGAAGCAAGAGTTGGTACTATCCTAGCATATTCAAAGAATAACTTTGTGTACCCTTTGCTATCCACACCAGTCATCCTAAGATTTAGGAATTTGTTTGCTATCTGTTCTTTCTCATTAGGTGGGCAGAATTTCCTTTCTACCTTGTCCTTAAACTCTTCCCATTCCATATTATAGGTTCTATCACTTCCTTTTGTTTGGAGGATAGTGTTCCACCATTCTAGTGCTGCATTCTTAAACAGATTAGAAGCAAACAGTATTTTATCTTCTTCAGCACACTTACTTATCCTTAAGACTGCCTCAGTCTTCTCTATCCAGCGTAAGGTTGCAATAGCCCCTTCATTGCCCGAGAATTCCATTGGTTTACAAGACCAGAATTCTTTATAAGAACAACCATAAGGCATGGTTCTTCTCCTTTTGGGAATAGGCATTTGAAGAACAGGTCCATTGTTCACACTGTGTTCTGGTTCACTTGGTCGCTTACTGCTATGCTTACTTTTATTATCAGCATCTTTAACAGTTTGAATTATAAATGGCATTGCATCTATAATTCCTTGTGCTACAAGGTGTTGGATAGCACTATTATCCATCTGGTTCCCATTGTTGTTATTCAAATTCTCATTATCATTCTGAATATTATCGTTCTGGATTTCCGGGTTATTATCCGGATTTACTTGATTTCCTTGATCGGCCATCTGAATTTTAAACATTTACCCCATATTAATATCACAATTAATATCTAATATAGTTAATCACATAACACACAATCTAGCCAAAAACGTAGATCATTGCTACTTACTCTTTTCATATACTTATGCGTCTATTACACACTAGTACAGAAATAAAGATTACAATACCAACAGAAATAAAATAATAATATGCATCCGTACACACATATTTTATTTTATTTTATTATTACTACTGCTTTTTCCATTCTATCATTTACAGATATGGATTCATCCAAAAATCCATATTGCGCTCATCGTATTTCCATACAAGACGCTCTCCCACCTGACGCATCCTTTCACTGCTTTCTAAAATTTCCTCCCCGAAATTCCTAAGTTCTTGGACGTTTTCTGCACTCATTGGGGGTGCAAGTTCTAGGACTGGGTTTGGAATCTGGGGTACATGTTCCTGATATGGGGGTGTATGTGCCTGAAATTGGTAAGGATCCTCTAATATTTCCCTAATATAATCATCTTGATAATAGGGATCTAAAGGGTCTATACCTGGGTAAGCTTCTATGTTCTGTATGGGTGGATAATCCTGAATAGGATAACGTTGCACAAAATCCCTATTGTTGTCCCACCAGGGGTCGTAATTCGGGTCTAGAGGGTTTGGTGCAGGCACTCTAGGGATTTCTTCTGGATTAAAATTGTACATCTCTTCTTGGTTTTCCTGGTTTTCTATCTCCATGGGTTGTTCTGGGTTTTGTGGTTGTGGGGCTACTAGTTGTTCCAGACTTGGGTCAGCAGCAGTCGTAGCTAAGATATGGAAATTAGCTAGGCTCCTATTAAGTACATCTTGCCTATGGGCATCTGTCTCTCTCTTAATAGCTGCTAAAGCCCTTTGCTGTTGCAATTTTCGCATTCTCTTCCTACGAGCAAAAGCTTCTTTACTGAACCATCCTCGTTTCTTATTAGGAAATGGTTCTTCAGATTTAGCTCTAAAAACAAATATTCCATCCTCCTAATCAGCAGTATACCCCGAAAGGGCAGGCTGTGATGATGTACCTTCACTCTTAGGTGAATCATATAACTGACGGTTCAGGTCTGAGGGTCCTTGATCACTCATACAGAAAACTAACAAATAGTCAAATAACACATAACACATAATTACAGTTATGCACTTATTTCCTTATTTTATTTCCTAACACAAAATTTAAAATTTAAGTGTCAGTAGAACACTTCTTTGGCTCAGACCAGTGGCTAGGCTCTGATACCACCTTCTTTCGCAACCCCCGATCCCTGATCCCCGGGAACGGGCGGACGCAAACTCAGAGTTTCGGTGGTATCAGGTTATTAAATCTCGCAGCGGAATTTACATCAGGACCGTAGTTAGGAAATGTTTATCAGAGTAAAAACCACCTTCTTTTATAATAACATGGGCAAAACCCAAGTTTCTTATTACAATACATTATAGGGATAAACCCTATTTTATTGAATTTAAAACATCGTTTATTAGGTAACTTTTATAGCCACATTATCCCCAAGCCTTCAGTGCTCTCCAGCTGGCTTTCCACATATTGGTTGTTCACATTGTGTTACCTGTAACGTGTTTTAAAAACATTTGTCAGTCGGAAATACTGGTGAGTGAATCCCAGTTTAATCAAGAAAATTTTTATCAATTAAAACAGTATTAAGAGCGATCACATTGTTTATTTCTACACAATTACTCATTCAGTATTTGCCACTCGACCGGATCTATGGCTATGGTCAAATTACCCATTGGCTAACTCGTCGTCCAATGGTAATGCACTGTCATTCAGACTTACTACTACTCGTAGTAAATTTTGTATACAAAACCCCATAATACCGGCAGTAATTGAAGAACTACAAAGACTCAATCACCGCTTAATTTCATTGTAAAACATTTAAGGTTTTGTAAAACATTCCAAAAACATTAACAAAAAGAGGATAAACTCACATTGCTGTCTTAGGCTTTTCGTAAGGGTTTCCTGGATATAATCTATAATTTATACAAATGTACATTGGTTAGTACCATAACCCTTTGAAATTATTAATAATACCCTCCCCGAGACGACATTCCAACAACTACGTCGGGCAGAACCACGACAGTTGTTACGGAACCCTAAATCAATCGGGCAGCGTAACTATTACGAAACTGGGGTTATAATACTTACAACGGAGCAAAACTTCGCTAATTAGGGGTATAATACCCGTGTATTATAACATTACTACAGAAATTGTGATTTGAGATTTGAGAATGAGCGACGGAAAACGAAGTCTGATGCGTTCTATTTATAGTTATGAAATCTGACTTTCAGGCGGCCCGCGTAAGGTAAGGCTAAGCCTTACGCGGCCCGCGTCAACATGCGGTCAACCTAATAGCTTAGCTGGGTCATCACTAGGTTCGACACGATGTCGACACGTGTTAGCACCGGATGTATCCGCGTTTGATGAGTCTGCGCGGCCCGCGTAAACTTAGACGAGGTCTTACGCGGCCCGCTTGAACTAAAGAAGTCAGCGGAGTCAAAGTTTGGTCTTGATACGGCCCGCGTAAGTGGTTAAGGTGGGTCTATGCGGCCCGCCTCAGCCCTATATTTCAAGTTTTTAATTTATTTTATAAACTATAACATAGATCGGGCTTGGTTTTCACATACGGGGTATAATATAAGACATATTGGGACAATTTAAGAGATAATAGAGTGTCAGAAATATTATGAGGGTATTGGTTTTACCGAGGGTTGTTACAGTTTTCATCAGCACTTCAACCTGCTTCTTTAAAGCGTCACGCTCTGCTTCAGCTTTAGCTTTCTCTTTTTCGAGTTCAGCAATTTTCTTTGTCAATTCTTTTACAGCTTCATTGTTAAACATGTCGTAATCTTCATCTGGAATATCTTCTCTGTATACTCCAGTTGCATGTGGAAGTTCTCCAAACATATTTTCAAAAGCTTCATTTCTTTGTTGAGAAGGTTCAGGAAAATCTGGAATCGGCTGATCTTGTGGTGGAGGTGGTGGTGGTGTAGCTGCTTTATACCCCGTGATCTCTACATAATCATCACCACCTGTCTTCTTTTGAACTTCAACCTCAGGCACTTCAACACTTTGCACCTCTGGAATCTCAACACTTTGACTCTTTTCTGCTTCAGTAACTTTTGACTTTTCAACATGTTTTTCTTTCTTTCCCTCTTCACTTTCAGATACAGAAGCACTACCTTTTCTTGCACGAACTCTTCTTGGAACAACCCCAGCTTGAACTGCTTTTCGCTTTGCTCTTTGCTTCTTTTTCTCAGGTGGAACATTAGTAGAATCCCCCTCATCAGATACTTTCTGCTTTTTTGATGGCTTTTTCTTCAACTGAGCCTTACCACGACCAAGTGTAGTCAGGTCAAGCTCTGTTTCAGTTTCTGTTGATTCGTCATCAGCATCTTCACTTGAGTCATCTCGAACCACACCTTCAGCCTCTTTGTCTTTGACATTTTCAGGTTGAACACTTGATCCTTCATCCTTTTTAGCAGCTTCATTGAGTTCAGCAAATTGTTCAAACGTCACTTTTTCCAGATCAATTCCCTCTTGTGGAATACTTGATGGATCCATCACTTGTTCGTCCACCAATCTCAGTTGAGGTTCTTTCAAAGGACCTGCAAAATAATCATTAACAAAATCATTAGAAACATTTAACAATTTTTTAAGATTCTAACTACCTTATGACTCCCCCTTTCACTATACCCTTTACTACAATCTTCGGAATAGAAACTGCAGGGGACGTCTTTGGCGTTCTCTTTCTCTTTCCATCTCTTACAAACCACCATCTGGTTTTCTTTTCAACCATCTCACTCATTCTTTGATCTTCATTATCCGAATCACTCTTCTCATGTCTCCATTTATCATCATCTGGAGCAACATATGTTGGCCTGCTGATTTTACATATCATTCCCATAACTCTTTCATTAGTTCCTTTGGTCAGTCTAGTGATGGTTTCAGATTTCATGTTTCTCAGTCCCAAAATATCACTATTATTCTTTGGAATATCCTTGAACTGATCATTAATCATCATCATGATGAATGGTGGATACATGATATATTTTTCACTTCCAACTTTGATATTTTCTTTCATGTATTCAAAAATTACTTGTGAAACATTGTAAGGTCTATTCAGTATCAGACATGCGATTGTGTTCATCATGTAATCAGATGCTTCGTCGTATGCTCCTTTCCTATGAGATAGAGCATGTATCACACAGTGAATCATGAACTTGTAAGCACTAGAGAACATCGTTTTTATCATCTTTCCATTGATACTCCCCGTGAATCCCATTCAGCACCATAATCCTTTAGCTAGACGTTCGGGAATGATGGTCGGATCATTGTCACTATCACCTAAGTCTAAGACTCGTCTAAGATCTTCAACATTAAACTTCATCTCCAAATCCACATCCTTTCCATTCTCATCCTTCTTTCTTACAGCAGAATAAATTGACTCATCAGATTCTTCGTATCTAGCTGAGTTCCAGAAAGTTCTCACATGAGATTCATACACAATGGTTTTATCAGTTAACGTTTTCCTAATCCTGCTCTCTCTTAAAAACTTAGTTATCTCTTCAACCACAGTATTCTCTGTATTTGTCGTATCTAGCAAGCAATAGACGTTATGGCCCTTGTCCCAGTCTTTTCCTTTTCCCTGCCAAAATATTTATTTTAAATCATTATGCACAAGGTTCGGGACATAAAGAGAGATGATGAAAATTTTTGAAAAATTCAAAAATTTTTCTAACACTTGGGATACTCTCTATGTGATAGTACTGACGGATCGGATGGTTGTCCGATCGGATGACATCGTTGTCCGATCGGATGGCCTATCTTGTGCAATGAAGAAAGTCAACGTGGTCAACAACATTTGAATCAGATGTCCGCTCGATCGGATTGCTGTCCGATCGGGTTGCCACTAGACTTTTTGGCAAACATGAAACAGTTGAAGAGATTTGTCTTTTAGTGACTGTCCGGTCGGTTTGCAAAAGCTGTCCGAACGGATTGCCACTTTGCACAGTTTTCAAGACATGACTATTTGAATAAGAGGGTTGTTCGAACGGATGACATTGCTGTCCAAACGACTTGCCACTTGATGAAGGATTTTGTCATTTAGTGGTTGTCCGATCGGATTGCATGTGTTGTCCGTTTGGATTGCCAATTTGACATGAGTGCACAAATTTCAACATAGTGTTGTGGATAAGATGGATGTCCGGTCGGATTGCAATATTGTCCGGTCGGATTGCCATCCTATTCATGGCATGATTGAAAGATAAAGACACATGATTCGTAGCATCAAACATTCTAACAGTTTAGGCACAGATTCCTAGACACAAACACTTAGAAATTTATCAAAACAACATGTATAGAATTAGGTGGTCGCCCGATCGAACTGATGTCCGATCGGTCAGCACCTCGTTTCAATAATATTCAAGAACAAATGTTGGATCTGAGTTTGTTTCTGATTGTATTTTACGTTTGAGATTAAGATGAAAATGAAAGAGTTGTGCAGCGGAATTAATATGGAAACAAACTTTGCATACAATCAAACGAGAGTGTTGCTTTGATCAAGACATTTTCAACAAGAAACCGAATGATTGAATTAAGTTTCAACAACGATTACAAGTTATGCTTGAATACAAACTCCCCCTCAGCCAGAGCTCAGCGTTTGTTCGTGTAAAGAAGACGGTATTGCAAGAGCTAATAGAACAGTACAAAGTACTGAACTATTTATAGGCACTAGTAAACCACTGAGCATCTTTAGCTAACATCACCATGAAAGTGACATCTAACCTCCTAACAAACTCTAACCTCTGATCTATACAAACACTGATGTACTAACTACTGTTATTACATTTCTTTACATAAAAGACACTTAAACAGCTGCTGCATCCTTCCACTGCTGTGAGCCCAGCAGTGCTTGTCTGGATCAGCAGTACTTGACTCAAGGCAGTAGATTGAATCAGCAGAGCTTTGGTCTTCCATCAGTCTTTGACATTGGTCAGTAGAACCAAGGCAGCAGTTGTAGGTCAGCACTTAGTAAGATCAGCAGATAGGAGGTCAGCAGATATGAAACCACTTTCAAGAGGAGAGATTTGTATAAACCAACTGTAACCGTCTGCTTATTCTGGATCCATTGCTCTGATCCAGTTTTGGCTTTAATTATCTGTTCCTCTGATAGGGTTCAATCCCAAAAATCTCCCCATGGAACAGATAATGCCAAAACTCTTCATTATGTGTGGAAGACTTTATTGCCTCATCAACAGTTCCCTTATCTGGCCTTTAAATTGTAATTCAAAGTCTAGGGCATCTGTATCTTCATCATCCCTGCTAAGTGGAAGATCAAGGAGATCCTGCAAATCTTCAAGACTCAGGCCAAGAGCTTGTTCCCTTGATATTTTCTCCACTTCTCCACCAGACCTGAGCAAAGTCAATACGCAGGTCTGTTTGTCAGTTTCCCACTTTTGTATTTTTGAGCCTGGTGGGTTTCTTGGGAGATGTTTATTTGCAGAAGTATTTGGTGAGGCTGGCCTATTCATAGCTGGCTGAGCAGCACTTGCAGATTGTTCTAATTCAAGATCTTCTTTTATCATTACTTTCATGCCTGCTTTTACAATGGCATCTCCAGCTAAAAGATCTTGAATTGTTTCCATACTAAACTGGTTTTTGCTCCTTCTTTTGTAGATGGCAGCACCAGCTGGAGCAGTGGTTCTTTTAGCTTGCAGCTTTGGTGGTCTTTTTGAGACCTCTGCTTTGGAATAGTCAGGCTTTTGTGGAACTCTTGGATCTTTCTTCCTAAGTTCCTCTAAGCTTTTATAGGTTGCCCTGACTCTATCTTCTCCCCACTTTGTCACAGAGTTCTTTGACCCATAATCAGCTGCAATCAGCTCCTCTTTTATTCTCCTCAACTCTAACATCTTCTCAGCTTCAAATTGTTTAAACTTTTCAGGAGGAGTCTGCTTGACCTTATTTTTGATCATGTCTTGAATCCTGGCTGCTTCTTTTTCAAGCTTAGGAATGGTCCAGTTCTTGTACATGTGTTTCTCCCCCTTGTATTTCTTGTAGGTCATGATGTTCTCAATGTAGTCTTTCCTCAAGGACTCATTTGCCCTTTCTGAAATTTGCTGACATACATTTTTAGCAAAACGCTCCATAGCATTGACCTGTGAGAGTAAAAAACTGATAGTTTTGTTGAAATTCTCTATCAGATTTCCCTTTTCTGTTTTTGATTGCAGTATCCTCTGCTTGTTTGGCCTTGAGTTTCAAGTATTCTTCAATATTGTTGGGCCTGGGATATCCTGCAATTGATGGCAAACTCCTTTTGGCTGGGTCATCCTCATAATAAAAGGATTTTATTTCTTCTCTAACTGCAATGAGTTCTAGAGGAAATGAGACACCAGCAGGAGGTAGTGGTTTTAAAATTTGAGCTGAAGAGAGAGGTATGGGTTTTGGAATAGTGACAAGTGATAGGAAATTTGAAGATGTTGGTGGTGGTGAAGGTGAATCATCATCTGATATATAAATCCTTCTCCTTTTTGTTTTAGAAGAAGCAGATGATGTTTTGGATGAATCAGTGGTGGTAGATTGTATGGCAGTGGTTTGTGATTGACTAACAGTTGTTGAAACAACTGGTGTTTCAACCACTGTTGTCATTACAACAGATGTTATAACATCTGTTGTCTTCTGCTTTTTGTCAGCAGGTGAAAGTGGTGGTGAAATGGTTTTTGATGGTGACAGTGGTGGTAAAATGGTGGTTGTGGTGTGTGTTGAAGAGAGAACAGATGTTGAAACCACTGAGGTACCAGCAGTAGTTGATACAGCAGGAGTTACAACAGCTGTTTGGATGGAGGTTTGATGCTGATGGCTTTTGGAAAGTGGTTTTGGAGGCTTTGGAAATCTGGATGAGGTGGACTTAGGCTTCCTTTTTGTCTTAGGATTTTTAGTATCCTTTGAACCAGAACAACCCTGCTCATACAGCTCCATGAAAGCTCTTTTCTCCTCACTCCACCTTGAAATATCCTTTGCCATTCTATCTCTTTTTACACTTGCTACTCCTTCATCAAGTGCTTCTTGAGTAGCATCAACCTTTTTACTACCATCTGGCACAGGAATTTTTCTGGTCATAGCATCCTTTTCAGGTTCAATGTAGAGACCATCATCTATTCCTTTCTTCTTCCACTCCTGAATTTTCTCCCCCTTTTTGGCATTATCGTCTGGGAGTTGATCGATGAAAAGTATTGTTGGAGGAGCAGTGCCAGTGGTTTGCAGGATCTGAGTTTTGAGAGCCTTTAAATCAGCCTGAGTGTTTTTGAACCTTGACTCCATTACATTTCTCAGCTGTTGGACATGTTTCTCATGTTGCTGATATGCTAATTGTGCTTATTGATGGAGAAAAGGTTGAAACAAGTTCCAGAGCTCATTTGTAGCAGGTACTCTTTGTGGAGCAGGTGCTTGAGATGGAACAGCAGTTGATTGTGCTTTTTGTACTTATAACACCTGTTGTAGCATATCTTTGAGTTCTGCAACAGAGTTATCAAGTTTTCCAATACGATCCGTCAAATCCTGATATTTTAAATCATCACCCAATTTAATGGGATCATCTGATTTCCCACTAGCAGTGGTTTTATCAGTGGTTGAGGTAGGGAGTATACTCCAAACATTAACCACTGATGCCCCTTTTTCTTGGTACTGGGGTCTTCTTCCTTCAACACTTGACAACCTTTTGATGTTGCCAGTAGGATAAATAAATCCACTGGTGGTTGACAGAGGTGCTATAAAAGGAATTGCCTCCAAGGAAGTCTTATTAATGTAACCACTGTCCAAATGTAACCCAGTGGGTGTAACAATTGTAGTGGCTGCTTCACTTGGATTACCACCAAGAGTTACTTGTAACTCAAGGGGTCTAACCTCCTCAGGTTGTGTTGGTGGGTTAGCAAAAATTGATACAGCAGACCCAGTCAGTGGTTGAGGCATATTCTCATTGATAGGTGATTGAGAAGGACTGGTTAATGCCTGGTTCAAATCAATTGCATCCAACAGCAGTTTAGTTGGTGGGGGAATTGTGGATGTGAAGGGTGGTGTAGAAAGTGGATTTGCCCCGGGTATTGAGCAGTGGATGATAGAAACGAGTGTTTCCAGAGCATCATGATGTGGAGACCCTATGTGTACAACCTGTTCTTTTTGTGAAGAAGCAGGAGGAGTTTCGGTTATGGGTTGAGATATTTGTACCAACTGCTGTGAGGAAGTAGCAGCAGTGGTTTCTTGTGATTTTTGTGTTGTCACTGGCAGAAGCTCTGGTATCTCGTCCTCCAGAGATGCCTTTTTGATGGTTTTGGGGGGGTTTTTGTGTTTTACTTTTTGTTGGCTTTTTGGTGATTTTAGGTGTGGGTTTCAAAACAGTTGTGCTGCTGCTTTGATCACCTTGAGCAGTGGGCTCAACAACAGATACCTGAGGAGCAGTTGTAACTGCTAAAATCTACTCAGGCACCTCTGCTTGTGTTTTGCAAGGTGCTAACATTCTTGAAAAAGTTTCAGTTGTTAAACTGTTTATTTGAGTTGAATCGCCTTGGTTTATTACAGCTAAATCATCCTTACTGAATTTTTTTGCAAAATAGTAACTTAAAAACCTTGGAAACAGTAAGAATGATTTTGTTTCAACATTATTAACCAAATCTTTAAAAATTTCCCGAGAATAGTTAAAATTTTCTCCTTGAAGAATTGCATATCCCAGATTTTGAATCTTTAAAGGGATTTCATTGAAAGAAGTGGTTTTGTTTGAAACACATAGTAGGAGGGTATGAAATAAAAATCTGGTTGCAGAAGGGAATTAACCTTTTTCTAAGGTAATTTTCTTCATCATTGTGGCTTCATACCCTCTCTCAATGAAGTCAGTTTGCAACTCGTTTTTAGTGAAAGAAATTTTACCTTCTTGATCATCGAGTTGAAAGACCTCTGAAATGGATTGTGGCGTGATTTGGACAGTTTTACCCTTTATAGAAGAGTGTATGGTTGTTGCAGTGTCTCCTTGTTTTTCAAGGATTGCATTCTTCCAGAACTCTCTTTGGGTCGCCAAATAGATTGGTGCATCGGCAGTGAACAAAGTTTTGTACTTTGATTTTGCCATGATGTCAATGATGGAATCGAAAACTTTGGTGTTCCTGGTTTTGTGAGAAGACCCAGGAGATTGTGAGATGGTTTATATGGGATTTCAGTGGTGATTTCCTTTTGAGAGGTTGTTTTCGAAGATGATTTGGAGGAGGGTTTTGAAGATGACTTCGATTTTGTCATTTTGAAGATGAATGATCGAAGAAATTTGTGAGAGATGAGAAGAAAAACTGCTTTGAGAAGAGAATTTTTAAGAATTCAATTCGACAGTAAAACCCTGTTTTGGTGGTGAGTGGAGGATTTTATAGGGAAGAAAGTGAATGCTGAGGTGGCAGCCGTTACAAAAAGTCTGACCAATATGTACTGCCCACATGACAACCCCTGGTGAAAGTGAAGGACAGTACTTTTGTGAAAGTGACTGATGAAGGCAGTGGTATGAAAGCAGTGGATGATTTTCACTATCAGTGGATAGCATATCAGTGGATAAGACACTGCTTTTGAACAACAGAGTTTATCAAAGGAATGAGAGAGCAAGGGTTGACTTTCAGCAGTGGACAGACTTTTGAAGTAGGGCAGACTTTTGAACAATCAGTGGTTAATGGCAGACTTTTAAGGATTTTAATGAAAAATATCATTTTTAGCTATTTTTAAGGATGGAGTTTTGATTTTCTGAAAACATTTTGTTGCTTTTATTCATAGAAAAACAAGATGTTGCTTGTTATTCCATGTTCAGCATCCCAATTCTAGAGACCAAACTTTCAAAAGTGGCTGTATCAAGTGCTTTTGTGAGCACATCTGCCAGCTGATCTTTAGTTGGGACATGATGCAGAGAAATCAAACCTTTTTCATAGCAATCCCTCACAAAGTGATGTCTGATGTCGATGTGTTTGGTGGTTGAATGGGAAACTGGATTTTTGATGATATTTTCTGCTGCCTGGCTATCCAACATGAGTGGTGTCTTTAAGGCAGTGATACCAAAATCCAGTAACTGATTTTGAAGCCACAGGAGTTGGGTTGTACAGCTTGCAGCAGCAATGTATTCAGCTTCAACAGTGGATGTTGAAACAGCTGCTTGCTTTTTGCTTTGCCTTGAAACTAAGCAATCACCTAGAAACTGGCACCCTCTTGATGTGGACTTCCTTGTGGTGTGACATCCAACAAAGTTACTGTCTGAGAAACCTGAAAGCTTGATGTTCCCATTAGCTGGATACCAGATACCAAGTGTGGGAGCACCTTTTATGTATCTGAAGATCCTTTTTACAGCAATGAGAAAGTTCCATTTTGCAATTGCTGTACTTGGAGACCAAGAAAGCATTGCAGCTCACCCATTGCACTCATTTCAAACTCTGCTGTCATGAGTTCTCTAAACTCTTCACACATTGAGTTACATGTGCTTCCAAAAATAATGTCATCCACATAAATCTGGACAATCATTAAATCCTTCCCTCTCCATTTTAAAAACAATGTTTTATCAATGGTACCTCTTTTGAAACCATTTGAGAGTAGGAAGTTGGAAAGAGTTTCATACCAGGCCCTTGGTGATTGTTTCAGGCCATACAAGGCTTTGTTTAGCCTGTAGACATGATCTGGATAAAATGGATCCTCAAAACCTGGAGGTTGACAAACATACACCTCTTCTTGAATTGTACCATAGAGAAAAGCACTTTTGATATCCATTTGAAACACCTTCATATTGTGGTTGACAGCAAAGGCCAGGAACAGTCTAATTGCTTCTAATCTTGCAACAGGGGCAAATGTTTCATCATAATCAATCCCCTCTTCTTGTCTGTAACCTTGAACCACAAGCCTGGCTTTATTCTTGACAACAATACCCCTTTCATCAGTTTTGTTCTTAAAGACCCACTTTGTGCCAATGGGACTAACCTCTTCTGGCAGTGGTACAAGCTCCCATACTTGTTGTCTTTTAAACTGTTGGAGCTCCTCTTGCATGGCTTCTACCCAGCTGTTGTCTTTCAGTGCCTCTTGGTACTTGACTGGCTGATGGAGTGATAGAAAACCAGCAAAAAGACAAATGTTTTGGGTTTGGCTTCTTGTGAGCACCCCTTCATTTATGTTGCCAATGATTTGATCAGGTGGATGAGATCTCAAGAAGATTAAATCTCCTTGGTATGGTATGATGGCATTTGTTGGTGAAGGCTGCAAATGTGTATCATCTGAGCTAACCACTGCTGGGGACTTTGATGATCCAGCAGTGGCTTCTAAAGGTGGTGGAATAGGAGGTAATGAAGTGGACAACTGCTGACTTTTATCCACTGTTTGAGGACTTTTGTCAGCAATGTTTGAGGATGTGGAAGCAGTGGTTGAGCTTTGACAACTGTTTTGAACAGCTGGTGCTTTTCCCTTTGTGGCAGACCTTTGAGGGATGATGATTTCATACCCATAGTCTGGTGTTGTATCCTCTGATGGACCTGCACTGTTAGTCTTGACAACAGTATTTTCAAAAGTAAATTTTTCAAGATCAAACAGATCTGCAGGGTTTGCTGGGATTTTCATTGATGAAAGTTCATTGAACTTAACATTCAAAGTCTCCTCCACTGTATTGGTCTGTGTATTGAACACTTTGTAGGCCTTGGCAGTGGTTGAGTATCCCAGATGATAACCACAATCAATTTTGGCTGCAAATTTTGAAATGGAATCTTTTAAGTTCAAAATAAAGCATGGGCAGCCAAACACCTTGAAGTATGAAATCAGTGGTTTAATTTTATACAAAATTTCATAGGCAGTCTTTTTGTGCCTGGGGTTTATTAAAACTCTGTTCTGGACATAGCAAGCAGTGTTTACTGCTTCTGCCCAGAAAGTTAAAGGCAAACCTGAATCTGCAAGCATGGTTCTGGCAGCCTCAATCAGAGTTCTGTTCTTCCTTTCCACTACCCCATTCTGCTCTGGTGTTCTAGGGATACTGTACTGCCTTACAATCCCTTTCTTCACACAGAAGGCATCCAACTCCCTATTTTTGAATTCTGTGCCATTGTCACTCCTGAAGCTTTTCACTGGAAGGTCAAATTGCTTTTCAACCTGTGTTACAAAGTCTTGCAAAATGCCTGCAGTCTCATCTTTAGAGTGTAAAAAGAAAGTCCATGTAAACCTAGAAAAGTCATCAACAATAACCAAATAATATCTTTTCTTTTTGAGGCTCATGACTTGAACTGGGCCAAACAAATCCATGTGTAGCATTTGCAAACACTGGGTTGTTTTGGACTCTTCAATGGACTTAAAAGAACTTTTATGTTGTTTTCCTTTTAAACAGGAAATGCAATGTTCAGGACATGAAAACAATTTTTGTGGTAGGCCTCTCACCAAACCATTTTTTGAAATTTTTGTGATTGTCTTAAGATTTGTGTGCCCCAGCCTTCTGTGCCAAAGTTCTGTCTCTTTGTTAGAGGCAGCTGAGAACAGACAGGCATCAGCTCTGGGACACTCTTTTGGCATGTCAACAACATAATCATTGCCACTTCTTTGACTAGTTTTGATTATTGCTTCAATCTTTTTGACCATTTCTGGTCCAACAATCCTACAACAGTCTTTTGTGAAGAATAACCTAAATCCCTTGTCACTCATTTGGGACACACTCAGAAGGTTGAATTTTAGATTGTCTATTAGATTGACATTTTCAAATTTTACATTTCCAGATTGTACTGTACCAGACCCCAGAACTTTCCCTTTACTATTATTCCCAAAGGATATATCACCCCCTCCATGGATTTTAAAGTCTTTGAGGAGGGCTTTACATCCTGTCATGTGCCTGGAGCCTCCACTATCTACATACCAAAGACTATCAAAGCATGCAGAAGCTCCCTGCACATGAAGTAAATGGATTAGTTCATTAAGGTCTCCAAAGCCAACAAGGCTTTGGATGGGGTCTCAACAGTGTCTGGGATGGATGCAGAATGGTGGACAGTGGTTAGGTCAGGGGTTTGAACTGTTTTAGGACGGTGTTTCTCTAACCACTGTTGTGGGTCCTAACCAATCATCTGCTGGTAACCAAAAGGATGCCTGTTCACTTTGGGTTTAGAGGACTTTTTGTAGGCCTCATAAACGTGTGGAATCCTTTGGTAAGACTGTTTTTCTCTGCCTTTTCTGAACTGATTGGCAGGGGGTGCATCAGTAACCTGAACATCTCTTTTGACAGATGTTTGGTTCAGCTGTTTTGTAACAGCTGTTTGAACTGGCACAAACAATGGTTGTTTCTTGGTGAATTTGACAGATGTTGATGATGATGATGGACTCAAGGATGTTTTAGCAATGTACTCATTCTTTTTCACATCAAAGTTTTTGAGATACACACATGCTTGAGTTTTGTGGTTTGTTTTACCACAGACAATGCAACCTTCAGCTGAAACAATGACACTTGTTCTGTTTAAATCATAAGCTTTTAAGTGGAAACAATCTTTTGTTAGATGATTCCTTTTCTCACAGAATTCACAAAACAAGTTATCAATTTTTTCTTTCTTCTTTCTCTTTTCAGACTCCTTTGCAGCAGAGGTTTTAACCACTGCTGGGATGTCCTTGAGAGGTATGACTTTAGCTTTTGGAGCCTTGACACCATCAGTTGATGTAAAGTCCATTTGCTTGAAATTTTCAAGAATGTCACACTCATCAGACCATTTTGGTTTAAACTGGTATTCTTCAAGCTCCTCAAAAGTAGAGGATCCCATTGGTCTGTCAAGTGTGATTTTGTTACCAAGTTTGTCAGTGATTTTCACTTCTTGGCCATTCTTGTTTGTGGGGATGAATTCAGTGGTTACATCAGTGGTTTGAACAGATTTTTCAAAAGCAGTGTTTTCATCATCATGTTTTCTATAGCCAACCCCAAATTTCACATTGCTTTTTCTCTGTTTTTCAAGCATAACCTCATAACCTCTGCAGGATTCCACCCATCTTTCACAAGTAATCTGGGTGGATTCCAACTCCTTTTTGCAAACTTGGTATTTTTCTACCATAGTTTGAAGTTGGATTTTGGTTATGCTTTGCTCTTCTTTTAGACAACTGATCTCTTTTTCCCTTTCAGTCAATTTGTTTTTAAGTTCTTTTAAAGACTTTTCAAATTTAACCTCAACAGTCAAGATTTTATCCCGAAGGTTTTCATTCACCTCTTTAATGTTAGCAAAAGCAATTATGCAATTGTCAGAACACAGTTTTTAAAGAACTTGAGGAGATACCTTGGCAGCTGCCATCATTGCACAATCACATTGATGATCTTCTTCATCATCAGCTTTCACCTTCTTTTCACCAGCCTTTTCTTCTTTCTCTTCTTCTTTGTCCTCTACGGTCCATGGATCTGTCATTGGTTCAATCAGGGTACCTGAACTTTCTCCTAACAGTAGTTCACCAGCCACAGCAGTAACCACTGCTTCAGTCACCTCTTCCACTGTTTCAAAGCTCTGCTGTTCCTCCTCAGTTTCAACCCCCTCCAGTATTGACTCTAATGCCATCAAACAAAACTCATCATGAGAAGAATCATTAGAAACATAGAGTGCAAAATTTTCATCACTAAGATCTTCAGGCATACTGCTCCAGTCAACAAACCCTTGAGTAAAAAAACTTTGTTGATCTGGTTGTGCTGCTGTTGGAGCAGTGGTTTGAGGTGCAACAGGTTGCACTTGTACCTGTGGAGCAGGGGTTTGAACATATTGGATTTGTGGAACAGTAGTTTGGACATAGTGTGCTGGCACAGGGGCAGCAGCATAGTGAGCAGTGTTCACTTGAGCTGCTGGGGTATACTGGGCATAGTGCACAGTGCTTTGGTTTTGAGGTCTAGGATTTGAGCTAGGATGAGTAATTATGGGACCAGTAGTTTGACTCCTACATTCCCAAGCGAAATGTCCCAACCTATTACACTTGTAGCACTTGATTTTCGATTTATCCAACCCAACCCTTAGATTCCCATGCAACCCTGGAATTTTCGCCCTGTTCTCTTGTAAAATTTGCTAGTTCTAACACTTAGCAAGGCCAGTTGGTGCAGGATGTCCATTTCTTCTATGTCAGTGGGATCGAAATGTTGTAAATCATTGAGTTCAAAGCTTAGATTATCTGACATCTGGTTTTCGTTTGCAGTGAATGCATAACTTGCAGAGTGAGGATCAGGGTTGTTAAAATTTGCACCAGCAGTTATGTCAATGAAGTGATCATAACCCTGATCCTTACCACTGCTCCCAGATTCTTCTTGACCCAGAAGAGCAGTATTACCAAAAGTGTAATCATCGGTAACTTTTCCTGACTCTTGTAACCTCCTTTTCTGGTTCAACTCCCTTTCGTAGGTCAGGAGTCGACCGTGGAGTTGGGTCAAGGTCAGATCCTTGAATTCAGGTGAGTTTCGGGTGACAAAAGCTATAGTGTCCCATTTTTCTGGCAGTGACCTGAGGAACCTACTATTTTGAGTTGAGTTTGTAAAAGTGGTGTTAACAAGCCTCAGTTCACTGATGAGACAGCTGAAACGCTCAAATTGTTGCGTTAGTGATTCACCTTTAACGTAGCAAAATGTTTCATACTGTTGGTTCAGGATTTCCCTATTGTTTTCTATGACTTCCTCGGTTCCCCCAAACTGTTCCTTAAGTGCGTCCCATAACTCTTTGGCACTGTTACAGTGTAACAGTCCAGCATATATCTCATTGGGCAGCGCTGATGCTATGATGCTAAAAGCTTTAGCATCTAGTTCGATCTTTTGAAAGTCGGTTTCGGTATAATTTTCAACTGGTTTTGGAACGAAATTTTTAGCATCTTCAGCGCTTGGCACTGAAGGAACATGGGGACCATAAATGACAGACCTCCAACAACATGTGCTTTGTTGAGCAAGGATGTGACCCATCCTTCTCTACCAGATGTTGTACTCATTTCTTTTTAGCATAGGTGGTTTAAAAAGTGAGCCGATGTTGTTTTTATCATCCTGAGATTGTGACGTCATTCTTGTTGTTTTACAGACACTGAGAAATCAACTTTAATGGTGATTAATCCTTGCTCTGTTTTTCAACGGACGAACAAACGATCAGTATCAACTGTTATGAGCTGAACTATTTACGTCAAAATGATTGTTAAATCAAATTTGACTGTCCTAGCTCTGATACCAATTGTTAGGATCGGAGGCTCTCATGATTATGTTTGTTTGTATGTTTTGAACAATTTGTGAATATGAAAACTTGTAAAGTGCAGCGGAAATGAATAACAAACTTTGTAAACACAATCAAAGGAGAATATAGTTTGATAAACAATTGCTTTTCATAGAGTCGAAAGATTACATCAAAAGCAAAAGGTTACAATGCAGCTTACAGACTAAACTCCCCCTCAGCCTGATACTTCAGAGTTGGTTGCACAAGATGAAAGGATTTAATTAAGGAGAAGAACTCTCTCAAAACGAATCAAATATAACAGTACAGAGTACTGTCATATTTATAGGCAAACCAAACTACTGATGTACCTCAGCTGACGTCACCATGATAGTGACATCTAACAACCTAACAAACTATAAACACTGGTCTATACAAACTACTGATGTCTAACAACTGATTGATAATAAAATACAAAACAAGTCTAACACTGTTCACGTTCCACTGTTGTGGCATAAGCACTGATTACTTAATCATCAGTGCTTTCTTCAAAAGGTGATCAGTCTTTGAATGAGCAGTGTTTGGGTCTTCAGCAGTACTTAAGAGACAGCAGTAGATAGAGCTCAGTGTTTGCCTTTTGGCAGTCTTTAGTTGTTTCATCAGTGTTTGGTTCATCAGTTGTTCTTCAGAGCAGTACTTAGAGTGTATCAGCAGATAGGTAACCACTGTCAAGGGGAGAGCTTAGTGTAAATGTCTGCTTATTGTGAATCCACTGTTGTGACCTGGTTTTGGCTTTACATTATCTGTTCCTCTGGTAGGGTTCAATCCCAACAATCTCCCCCTGGAACAGATAATGCCAAAACTCTTCATTATTTGTGGAAGACTTTATTGCCTCATCAACAGTTCCCTTATCTGGCCTTTAAATTGTAATTCAAAGTCTAGGGCATCTGTATCTTCATCATCCCTGCTAAGTGGAAGATCAAGGAGATCCTGCAAATCTTCAAGACTCAGGCCAAGAGCTTGTTCCCTTGATATTTTCTCCACTTCTCCACCAGACCTGAGAAAATCAATATGCAGGTCTGTTTATCAGTTTCCCACTTTTGTATTTTTGAGCCTGGTGGGTTTCTTGGGAGATGTTTATTTGCAGAAGTATTTGGTGAGGCTGGCCTATTCATAACTGGCTGAGCAGCACTTGCAGATTGTTCCAATTCAAGATCTTCTTTTATCATTACTTTCGTGCCTGCTTTTACAATAGCATCTCCAGCTAATAGATCTTGAATTATTTCAGTACTCAACTGGTTTTTGCTCCTTCTTTTGTAGATGGCAGCACCAGCTGGAGCAGTGGTTCTTTTAGCTTGCAGCTTTGGTGGTCTTTTTGAGACCTCTGCTTTGGAGTAGTCAGGCTTTTGTGGAACTCTTGGATCTTTCTTTCTAAGTTCCTCTAACTTCTTGTAGGTAGCCCTGACCACATCTTTTAGATCTTGAATTGTTTCAGTACTCAACTCTTTGCATAAATAGTTCAGTACTTTGTACTGTTCTATTAGCTCTTGCAATACCGTCTTCTTTGCACGAACAAACGCTGAGCTCTGGCTGAGGGGGAGTTTGTATTCAAGCATAACTTGTAATCGTTGTTGAAACTTAATTCAATCATTCGGTTTCTTGTTGAAAATGTCTTGATCAAAGCAACACTCTCGTTTGATTGTATGCAAAGTTTGTTTCCATATTAATTCCGCTGCACAACTCTTTCATTTTCATCTTAATCTCAAACGTAAAATACAATCAGAAACAAACTCAGATCCAACAATTGGTATCAGAGCTTGGACAGTCAAATTTGATTTAACAATCATTTTGACGTAAATAGTTCAGCTCATAACAGTTGATACTGATCGTTTGTTCGTCCGTTGAAAAACAGAGCAAGGATTAATCACCCTTAAAGTTGATTTCTCAGTGTCTGTAAAACAACAAGAATGACGTCACAATCTCAGGATGATAAAAACAACATCGGCTCACTTTTTAAACCACCCATGCTAAAAAGAAATGAGTACAACATCTGGTAGAGAAGGATGGGTCACATCCTTGCTCAACAAAGCACAGGTTGATGGAGGTCTGTCATTTATGGTCCCCATGTTCCTTCAGTGCCAAGCGCTGAAGATGCTAAAAAGTTCGTTCCACAACCAGTTGAAAATTATACCGAAATCGACTTTCAAAAGATCGAACTAGATGCTAAAGCTTCTAGCATCATAGCATCAGCGCTGCCCAATGAGATATATGCTGGACTGTTACACTGTAACAGTGCCAAAGAGTTATGGGACGCACTTAAGGAACAGTTTGGGGGAACCGAGGAAGTCATAGAAAACAATAGGGAAATCCTGAACCAACAGTATGAAACATTTTGCTACGTTAAAGGTGAATCACTAACGCAACAATTTGAGCGTTTCAGCTGTCTCATCAGTGAACTGAGGCTTGTTAACACCACTTTTACAAACTCAACTCAAAATAGCAGGTTCCTCAGGTCACTGCCAGAAAAATGGGACACTATAGCTTTTGTCACCCGAAACTCACCTGAATTCAAGGATCTGACCTTGACCCAACTCCACGGTCGACTCCTGACCAACGAAAGGGAGTTGAACCAGAAAAGGAGGTTACAAGAGTCAGGAAAAGTTACCGATGATTACACTTTTGGTAATACTGCTCTTCTGGGTCAAGAAGAATCTGGGAGCAGTGGTAAGGATCAGGGTTATGATCACTTCATTGACATAACTGCTGGTGCAAATTTTAACAACCCTGATCCTCACTCTGCAAGTTATGCATTCACTGCAAACGAAAACCAGATGTCAGATAATCTAAGCTTTGAACTCAATGATTTACAACATTTCAATCCCACTGACTTAGAAGAAATGAACATCCTGCACCAACTGGCCTTGCTAAGTGTTAGAACTAGCAAATTTTACAAAAGAACAGGGCGAAAATTCCCAGGGTTGCATGGGAATCTAAGGGTTGGGTTGGATAAATCGAAAATCAAGTGCTACAAGTGTAATAGGTTGGGACATTTCGCTAAGGATTGTAGGAGTCAAACTACTGGTCCCATAATTACTCATCCTAGCTCAAATCCTAGACCTCAAAACCAAAGCATTGTGCACTATGCCCAGTATACCCCAGCAGCTCAAGTGAACACTGCTCACTATGCTGATGCCCCTGTGCCAGCACACTATGTCCAAACTATTGTTCCACAAATCCAATATGTTCAAACCCCTGCTCCACAGGTACAAGTGCAACCTGTTGCACCTCAAACCACTGCTCCAGCAGCAGCACAACCAGATCAACAAAGTTTTTTTACTCAAGGGTTTGTTGACTGGAGCAGTATGCCTGAAGATCTTAGTGATGAAAATTTTGCACTCTAAGTTTCTAATGATTCTTCTCATGATGAGTTTTGTTTGATGGCATTAGAGTCAATACAGGAGGGGGTTGAAACTGAGGAGGAACAGCAGAGCTTTGAAAGAGTGGAAGAGGTGACTGAAGCAGTGGTTACTGTTGTGGCTGGTGAACTACTGTTAGGAGAAAGTTCAGGTACCTTGATTGAACCAATGACAGATCCATGGACCGTAGAGGACAAAGAAGAAGAGAAAGAAGAAAAGGCTGGTGAAAAGAAGGTGAAAGCTGATGATGAAGAAGATCATCAATGTGATTGTGCAATGATGGCAGCTGCTAAGGTATCTCCTCAAGTTCTTGAAAAATTGTGTTCTGACAATTGCATAATTGCTTTTGCTAACATTAAAGAGGTGAATGAAAACCTTCGGGATAAAATCTTGACTGATGAGGTTAAATTTGAAAAGTCTTTAAAAGAACTTAAAAACAAATTGACTGAAAAGGAAAAAGAGATCAGCTGTCTAAAAGAAGAGCAAAGCATAACCAAAACCCAACTTCAAACTATGGTAGAAAAATACCAAGTTTGCAAAAAGGAGTTGGAATCCACCCAGATTACTTGTGAAAGATGGGTGGAATCCTGCAGAGGATATGAGGTTATGCTTGAAAAACAGAGAAAAAGCAATGTGAAATTTGGGGTTGGCTATAGAAAACATGATGATGAAAACACTGCTTTTGAAAAATCTGTTCAAACCACTGATGTAACCACTGAATTCATCGCCACAAACAAGAATGGCCAAGAAGTGAAAATCACTGACAAACTTGGTAACAAAATCACACTTGACAGACCAATGGGATCCTCTACTTTTGAGGAGCTTGAAGAATACCAGTTTAAACCAAAATGGTCTGATGAGTGTGACATTCTTGAAAATTTCAAGCAAATGGACTTTACATCAACTGATGGTGTCAAGGCTCCAAAAGCTAAAGTCATACCTCTCAAGGACATCCCAGCAGTGGTTAAAACCTCTGTTGCAAAGGAGTCTGAAAAGAGAAAGAAGAAAGAAAAAATTGATAACTTGTTTTGTGAATTCTGTGAGAAAAGGAATCATCTAACAAAAGATTGTTTCCACTTAAAAGCTTATGATTTAAACAGAACAAGTGTCATTGTTTCAGCTGAAGGTTGCATTGTCTGTGGTAAAACAAACCACAAAACTCAAGCATGTGTGTATCTCAAAAACTTTGATGTGAAAAAGAATGAGTACATTGCTAAAACATCCTTGAGTCCATCATCATCATCAACATCTGTCAAATTCACCAAGAAACAACCACTGTTTGTGCCAGTTCAAACAGCTGTTACAAAACAGCTGAACCAAACATCTGTCAAAAGAGATGTTCAGGTTACTGATGCACCCCCTGCCAATCAGTTCAGAAAAGGCAGAGAAAACAGTCTTACCAAAGGATTCCACACGTTTATGAGGCCTACAAAAAGTCCTCTAAACCCAAAGTGAACAGGCATCCTTTTGGTTACCAGCAGATGATTGGTTAGGACCCACAACAGTGGTTAGAGAAACACTGTCCTAAAACAGTTCAAACCCCTGACCTAACCACTGTCCACCATTCTGCATCCATCCCAGACACTGTTGAGACCCCATCCAAAGCCTTGTTGGCTTTGGAGACCTTAATGAACTAATCCATTTACTTCATGTGCAGGGAGCTTCTGCATGCTTTGATAGTCTTTGGTATGTAGATAGTGGAGGCTCCAGGCACATGATAGGATGTAAAGCCTTCCTCAAAGACTTTAAAATCCATGGAGGGGGTGATATATCCTTTGGGAATAATAGTAAAGGGAAAGTTCTGGGGTCTAGTACAGTACAATCTGGAAATGTAAAATTTGAAAATGTCAATCTAATAGACAATCTAAAATTCAACCTTCTGAGTGTGTCCCAAATGAGTGACAAGGGATTTGGGTCATTCTTCACAAAAGACTGTTGTAGGATTGTTGGACCAGAAATGGTCAAAAAGATTGAAGCAATAATCAAAACTGGTCAAAGAAGTGGCAATGTTTATGTTGTTGACATGTCAAAAGAGTGTCCCAGAACTGATGCCTGTCTGTTCTCAGCTGCCTCTAACAAAGAGACAGAACTTTGGCACAGAAGGCTGGGGCACACAAATCTTAAGACAATCACAGAAATTTCAAAAAATGGTTTGGTGAGAGGCCTACCACAAAAATTGTTTTCATGTCCTGAACATTGCATTTCCTGTTTAAAAGGAAAACAACATAAAAGTTCTTTCAAGTCCATTGAAGAGTCCAAAACAACCCAGTGTTTGCAAATGCTACACATGGATTTGTTTGGCCCAGTTCAAGTCATGAGCCTCAAAAAGAAAAGATATTGTTTGGTTATTGTTGATGACTTTTCTAGGTTTACATGGACTTTCTTTTTACACTCTAAAGATAAGACTACAGGCATTTTGCAAGACTTTGTAACACAGGTTGAAAAGCAATTTGACCTTCCAGTGAAAAGCTTCAGGAGTGACAATGGCACAGAATTAAAAAATAGGGAGATGGATGCCTTCTGTGTGAAGAAAGGGATTGTAAGGCAGTACAGTATCCCTAGAACACCAGAGCAGAATGGGGTAGTGGAAAGGAAGAACAGAACTCTGATTGAGGCTGCCAGAACCATGCTTGCAGATTTAGGTTTGCCTTTAACTTTCTGGGCAGAGGCAGTAAACACTGCTTGCTATGTCCAGAACAGAGTTTTAATAAACCCCAGGCACAAAAAGACTGCCTATGAAATCTCAACCTCTGTTTGATAAACAATTGCTTCTCATAGAGTCAAAGGATTTACAAATCAAAGCAAAAGATTACAGATATGCTTACAAACTAAACTCCCCCTCAGCCTGATGCCCCAAGGTTGGTTGCACGCAAGATGAAAGGATTAGACATGAGGAGAAGAACCCGCTCAGTCAATCAAATGTAACAGTACAGGGTACTGTTATATTTATAGGCACTAGCAAACCACTGAGCATCTTTAGCTAACATCACCATGAAAGTGACATCTAACCTCCTAACAAACTCTAACCTCTGATCTATACAAACACTGATGTACTAACTACTGTTATTACATTTCTTTACATAAAAGACACTTAAACAGCTGTTGCATCCTTCCACTGCTGTGAACCCAGCAGTACTTGACTCAAGGTAGTAGATTGAATCAGCAGAGCTTTGGTCTTCCATCAGTCTTTGACATTGGTCAGTAGAACCAAGGCAGCAGTTGTAGGTCAGCACTTAGTAAGATCAGCAGATAGGAGGTCAGCAGATATGAAACCACTTTCAAGAGAAGAGATTTGTATAAACCAACTGTAATCGTCTGCTTATTCTGGATCCACTGCTCTGATCCAGTTTTGGCTTTAATTATCTATTCCTCTGATAGGGTTCAATCCCAACAACAAACATGAACATGAAAATTTTCTCAGTCAAATCATCAAATTGAACATAGATCTATGTAGAGAATCTCATCACGATCAAAACCCTATGTTCATTGTGTTCTAAATCTGCCTATTCTAAGTTTAATTTAACATTTAAAGGTCCGAACGCTGACATGTTCTCATCATCAGATCTACTCATTAAAACATGTTATAATGCAAATTGAACCGGTAAAACTGTAGATCTAACCCTCGTGATCAAAACTTCATGCTTGAATCTTATCAAAACTGCCTAAATCTTCCTAGATCTAACAATAAAGGTCCGACAATGACGCCGACATGAAGAACAGTTAAGAATCATCAAATTTTTTAACAGATTTGAGCATGAAAACATACCTTTGCCATTGAGAAGGTTGTGCTAACCAACAATCTAATGATTCGCAAAGAGAAAGTGAAGAAAATCAGATCAGAAATCAAGAGCTTGAGAGAGAATAGGTCGGTCGGTCGAACGAATGAAAAGTTTGACTGTCATGTTGTGTAACACCCCGTGTTTCGAAAGTCAAGGTCAAAGTCAAGATTGAAGTTAAAGGAAGAAAAGATTGCTAATTGCGATCTGTCTCTCCTTGCTCAATTCCTGTTTTGACTTCTTTGACTCGTAGTTAGTCTAATTTTTATTATCACTTAGTTGTATTATGTGGAGTATCTTTTAATAATCGCATAGTAGTCGTTGTTTATCGCATGATTAATCGCTCTATCGCTATCATAATCTCACTCGCAACTCGAATTACGCATTTTGGTTATTGTTATACGTGTGTGTGCGCCTTATGTGTTACTTGTGCATGTTTATTTATGTTATGTGTGGTAATCAATCGAAACTCAATCGCAATCAAATCGCAAACGCTAAACGAATATGAAATAAGGATGCTTGTATGTTGCTATAGTAGTTGGGATTAAAAGTAATTTGACTAGGAAATTCTATCGCATCGCAACGCTCGCAATCGCAATCGAAACGGCAAAACTCGTCGCACCGAACACTCGAACCAAGCGACTGATCGATCAGGTGACCAGCCGATCGACCAGCCGTTCGATCGAGCTGCCGCTCAATCGGACAACTGTTGACTGGGCTGCTAACCGATCGACCAGCCCCTCTCCTCCCCTTTCCTTTTTGGGAAACCCTATAAATACCCCCTGTCACCATCATACTTTCCACTTTTGGAAACTCTCCTCCGACCAGCTCATCTTCCCCATTTTTCTTCAGATTTCTCGTGATTCTGGTAAGATCTCATCCTAAATATTGTACTTCCTTAATCTACACACACTCCTACACCTTTCTATCTTTTGAATCTTAACTTTTAAACTTGAAATCATCAAGATTCAAGGTGTTCTAGGATGACGTCATCATGTGTTCTTGAGAACTTCATGTTTTGGCCTCAATCCACCAAGAACAACTTAGATCTAACCGATTTCCACATAAACAAACAAAGATCTTTTATAGATCTAAACATATTCACCATGAAAAGGATTGAAAGATGGTTTTCCAACTTTCTTTCAACTCTTTTACACTCAATTCATTCAAAACCGATAGAATCGGAGCTTGTGCCGACTTACTACTCATTCTTGTGGTTGTGTTGGTTCAAGATCTGGATTCTATCCACGAGACTACCAATTTCGGGTTAAGCATGGAACACTGTCTCGAACAGTTAACTGGTCGGATTTGGGTGATTCCTGTCCGATCAGGGGTACCAAGTATTGACAAGGTTTATGTTGCTTAATACGTTATCAAAACGTCTCGATAAAACGACAAACAATCAAAACAACCAAGTGTAAGACGAACAGGTTGACCAGGACGGAGTGCCGTCCGATCGGACTGCTGTCCGAATGACCGGTCACCCGATCGACTTGCATCCTGGTCCCCACACTTAACTATCATTCAAACTTCAGAGGTTTTGGAACACCGAACGGATTGTCGTCCGATTGAGTTACCACTCGATCGACCGACCATCCGACTATGTGATGTTTCGAAACTTCAACACTTTAACAATTTTCAACATGATTCAATGCACAAGGGGCGCCACCCGATCAAACACCCGTCCGATCGAGTGACAACCTGCTGAGAACTTGTTCTCGCTGAAGTGCTCAACCTATCGGACTGTCACCCGATCGAACGGTCGTTCGATCGATCGACCTGAAAGATAGAGGTACTTCAATGTTTTCAAAATGCTACAACGAAAACTTCAAAAGTCAAGCCATCATACACAAACACATCCTTCCCAAAGGAAGTAACAATCCACTCGAACGGTTATCTGACCGGACGACCGTCCGAACGGACTGTCACTAGAATGACCGGCTGTCCGATCGAACTGCTGTCCTACCCACTTGCACTCTGTATCGTTTTACGTGTCGCTTATCGTTATGCTATCAATCTTTTCAGGCTAACCTTACTCTCTAGCGCTCCCTTCAATCCATCAATCGCTGTAAGTATACTGGATCCCTTTTTCTTTACACACTTTTGGGTGTTACATACGTTACTTATACAAAATCACATCAAACACACTACGCAATACTTTAAACGCTAACCGTTATCGCATGTATACGTGACTTAATGAATGCTTGTTTGTTATGTTTACACATGGAATGATGTCTACCTGCCTTAGCAACGATAGTACTATTAGTTTGGACTCAGCACCTGTTCACTCAGGGGTTGTTAAGGACAATTACTTACATGGCTCACAGTGGTGAGTGTGTATCACGAACTACCTTGGGCAGTCAACCCGCAGTCATTGGTATTGATAGGTTCATGCCGATAACTAACATGCCTCATTTTACACTGTGTACGTGCTGGTTATGCGTAACAATTTCGAACTCTATATGCTATTATCAAACTTGTATGCTCACCTTTACAATATGTGTTTTGACTTTTACTCTAACGTATGTGACAGGTGCTTAGGATGCTTATTTGCTTACTTTGCTGTGAAATCGAGGCTAGGAAAGACCTAGGTCAACAATAAACAATTGTCTGTAAAGAAAATCTGAGTTGTCGGAACAGAACAATTTAACTAGATCTTTTCTGTAATAATTGTATTATAATTTATGACATGGTATGGGACGTGTTGCTTTAAATATTTGGTAAATATAGTTGTTATGGAAACTTCTGGACAATCTGTTTCGCTCAGTGCCACGCCCCGATGTTTCTGCCATCGGTTCGGGTGTGACATGTTGACTCCCTATTTATAGTGACTTTGAATCGGAGTACTGTCCGATCGAATAGCTGTTCGATTGGGTTGTCGCCCGAGCCAAGTTCACCTCTCTTTTAATCCTTGACCTTTTGATCTTTTGACCGATTGACTTTTTTGTTGTTTTTATCAGTTTTAAGAATCCACTTAAGTATCCAGGTCCAAGTTAATGACCCTGGGTACTTAATTTGCTTACCAAGTCCAACTTAATAACCTTGGTTGACCCGAAACAAAGCACACTGACGTTTTGTTTATTTCAAACATTTTTCTGAAAATTACAAGTTTCAACTTAATGAACTTGCTTTGACTTTTCATTTTCAGAGGTTTAACATGATAAGCTCCCAACTCTTTTGTCCAACTCAGAAACTTCCTGCATCTGCCTCAAACTGCGAGTCTGAAGATCAGCTTTCCGCTTTGATTTGTCGATAAAAACAAAGCAGAAATATAAAATCTTTTTGGAATTTTAAGAAAGTTTAAGACTAGAAAGCTATGAAATCTTTTTGGGTTTTAAATGTTAAACTGAAATTAAATGCAGTAAATGTAAACTATTTACAAACATATTTTTGGTGAGCGTGTTAGGGAATCATATCAGCTACCGACAAGCTACAAGTACCGTTAAGCTTTGATTTCATACTCAGATTTAAACAATTCACTTAGATTGCCGATATACTAATACACTTAAGTTTTCACACAAATTTCAATCTGTTCAGGATACGAATTTAGTTTTTTAAGATCTTAACTTATACGCTTGTCCCACCTCAGAATATACTCCCGTATCCAGACTCCTATATTCAGTCTTATAGGTGAGTGTACACTAATGATATCTGTAAACGGGTAAATGCGAGACCATGAGAGCTCAGGTTAGAACTTCCGTTCAGACAAAGAGATGATGGCTCGACTTTCGGTGTGTCCCATTTGGGGATCTTTTCTTCAACATCACATGATTTACATTTTTCAATGTTTCATCATTTTTTATGCTGAGGGTGAGCTTTAAGAATAAAGCAGTGCAGAGTATTATACGAGGACTAGGCTATTCTCCCGCAAAATCAGAAGTCCTGGTATAATACCCCAGATATCATCACGTACAAAGACCTAGTATGTCAGAAATAGAAAGCCCTTCAAACAAGATTTCAGGGGTTACCTATATATCCGAGAGATGTTCCCCACGTAAAAGCAATTTATGATTTAGGTTTATATCCTGAACAAACTTACTAAAGGTGTAAAAACCTATCGGCATATCATCAGCGAGACTGCTTAATGCTTTAAAACTTTACATTTCTTTAGCATACTGCAACTGTCTAGCTGATGTACTATCATTTTCCCTTTTTACACAAGCTCTTTTTCTGTTTTCTATTGTTTTTGGATTTTGAAATATCTCATGTTTTTGGGTTATTGAATTTTTTATTGTTTTTGTATTTTCTGAAAAAATATAACCTATCTCCCCCTAAATACCAAAACAAGTAAAAAATCGACAAACCATTGCAGATTGCTTTTCAACATCATCTACAGTGGTACCTTCATCTACGCCAAGAATCCCCTCCGCAACCGATAGTAACTTCATACCATTAAGTTTCAAAAGATATTGAAAACGAGTTTTGTCAAATGCTTTGGTATGTAAGTCAGCTTTTTGTTCATCGGTGTGGATTTTTTTCTATGCATATCAACTTCTTCTCGAAACAGTCTCAGATGAAGTGATGACGAATTTCAATGTGTTTGGTTTTAGCGTGATGAACAGGATTTTTTGTTATGTTAATAGCTGCCTCATTATCAACAAAGATAGGGGAGTTAAGAAATTGCAAACCGTAATCTTGCATCTGTTGCTGGATCTACAGGATTTGAGAGCAGCAGCTGCTAGCAGATACATATTCGGCTTCACATGTGGATAAAGCGACAGAGGTCTGCTTCTTACATTGCCAGGTGACCAATCGTGGTCCGAAAAACTGGCACCCCGCTGTTGTTGACTTAGCGTTCAATTTGCAGGATCCGAAATCGGAATCAGAATATCCCTCAAGCGTGAAATCGCTTTCTTTTGGATACCACAACCCCAGTGATGGAGTTCCTTTCAGGTAGCGTAATATCCTTTTCACTATTATCATATGCGAGGCTCTAGGGCTTGACTGAAACCGTGCTGCCAGGCAGGTTGGATACATGATATCAGGTCTTGATGCCGTCAAATACATCAGCGATCCGATCATGGAATGGTACAACGTTTCATCCACCTTCTCTCCGGTGAGATCAGGGTTTATCCCATGGTTTGTCGCTAACGGGGTGGACATTTGAGACATTCCTGACATCCCGAATTTCTCCAGAACATCATGAACATACTTTGTCTGATGTATGAACGTTCCCTCGGGTAGTTGATCAACCTGAAGCCCCAAGAAGAACTTCATCTCACCCATTGATGAAATTTCAAACTTCTGCTTCATCACCTTTTCAAAATCTTTGCAGAGTTCTTCATTTGTAGACCCGAAAATTATGTCATCCACGTAAATTTGAACTATCAGAAGATGGCCATCGACTTCTTTTGTGAACAGAGTGGCATCTACCTTTCCTCGGATAAAGTTGTTGGCTAACAGATGTTGAGACTGGGTCTCATACCAGGCTCTTGGGGCCTGATGTAAGCCGTATAACGCCTTATCCAAGAGATAAACTTTATCTTTGTGAATTGGGTCGGTGAAGCCCGGTGGTTGTCCGACATAAACCACCTCTTTCACCTTGCCATAGAGAAATGTCGACTTCACATCTAGCTGAAACACTTTAAATCCTTTCCAAGATGCAAATGCTAGGAAGATTCTGATCGCTTCGAGTCGAGCAACCGGAGCATACACTTCAGTGAAATCTATACCCTCCTGCTGACTGAAACCCTGGACAACAAGTCAAGCTTTGTTGCGAATAATAACCCCTCGATCATCCCTTTTACACTTAAACACCAACTTGGTGTTTATCTTCCTGTGACCATCAGGCAAGTCCACCAATTTCCATACACCCAACTTCTCAAACTGACTTAGCTCCTCCTGCATAGCGTTAACCCATGAATCTTCAGTTAGTGCTTCCTTGTACGTTCAGGGTTCAATCTGCGAAATGAAATCACTAAGTGAAAACTTTGTTTGTAAAGGAGCAACTGTAGAATAAAAACAAGTAAGGCCTTGGTCAATTTGTCGTCTGGTGCGGACGCCTGATTGCAACTCTCCAATTATCAGCTCTTCTGGATGATATGAAAGAGTTCTTGGCATAACCTTGCCTGGAACATCTACTTCACTTTCCAAATTCGTAATGTTCTGTTTTGCAACTTGTTCACTGACTGGAAATGTCTGATCTGGAGACTGGATTTGCTCTCCCTCAAAATCTGAATCACCACGATCGAATGTTGGCCTTTCATCAGATTCTGAATTATCGTTAATTGTCGTGTGATTGTTAGGAGCTTGTTCTTGTTCTGAAGATGTCGGAGTTTGCATAACATCATCATTCTCTCCAGCATTGCTTGGACCCGCTTCATCATCATTCGAAGCTTGTCGTTGACGACTATAAGGTTCTGTTGGGAATATTTCTTGTGATGCTTCATATTCTCTTAGAATATCCAACTCATCAAAGAACTCTGGTTCTTCCTCTATGTCGAATGAATCCCACTGAGTATCGTAATTGAAACGCCATGAGTCGGCATGTTTCTGAGGTGGCATTGTATAACCTTGACACTCAACATTATGTGCTTCGATGATCCGCTTCAAGCTTGGAACAAACACTCTTTTCAATGGGCTTGCATATCCCACAAATATACCTTCAATGCTCTTTGGACCAAATTTACCATAAGGTTCTAGAACTGTGCAGGGAGACCCGAATGGTTTCAAATACTTCAGGTTAGGTTTGCGGTTGTTAATCAGCTCGAAACACGTCTTGTTGAACTTCTTCACCGTAAGAACCCGGTTGAGTGTATAGCAAGCGGTTGACACTGCTTCTGCCCAGAAATTTACAGGTAACTTTGAATCAGCAAGCATCGTCCTGGCCGTTTCAATCAGCGTCCTATTCTTTCTTTCTGCTACTCCATTTTACTGCGGAGTGTATGGCTCACTGAATTCTCGCAGTATACCTCTTTCATCACAATATTCTTCCATTTTGTTGTTCTTAAACTCTGTACCGTTGTCACTTCTTATTCTTCTAATTCGAGTTCGGTACAAGTTTTCAATCTTTCTAAACATTCAAACTCTCAAATGTTTCATCTTTTATCTTCAGAAACGTTACCCATGAAAATCTCGAATAGTCGTCTTTGACTACTAAGCAGTAGAGATCACCAGTTATACTTTTGACATTCACAGGACCAAAGAGATCCATGTGAGGTCTCTCCAACGGCCTCGAGACTGAGTTCATCTTCTTTCCAGGGTGCGATTTCTTTCACTGTTTACCTTTGATACAACTAATACACTCCCCCTCAAGATGAAAACCTTTCAAATGAACCCCATTTACTAAGTCATTATGCACCAGGTAGTTCATTTTTCGCATATGAATGTGACCCATCTTTCGATGCCATAATTATGACTCCTTTTCAGTGGCTCTTGACATGAAGCAGTGAGCCTGACCCGTGGTAGTAGTTGCTACACTCATGTCCAACATGTACAGATCGTCGACTCTTGGTGCGCTCATGATGACCCACTCTTCGGGAACAACAAACCCCGGCTTCAAGATCAAACATTCTTTATCTGTGAACTGCGTCGAATACATTCGATCACAAATTTGAGATATGCTCAGAAGATTGTTTTCCAGCTCGGCGATGTAGTTCACTCTTTCAAACGTGACAATACCATTCGATAAAGTTCCCTCACCAACTATACGACCACCTTGATTGCCTGCAAATCCCACATATCCTCCATTAAACCTTCGAACATCATACAGAAGGGTTTTCTTCCCCGTCATGTGCCGAGAAGCTCCACTATCCATTATCCAATGTGAGATGGATCTTGGAAGCTCCTGCACATTTAAAAAAAATATTTAGTGAGATTTTGAAGCAACCCAAGTCTCTTTTGACTCAGGTAGCTTAACGTTGATGTGTGTTTTTTACAGTGTATAGTGGTGGAAAGTTCTTGTCATTCATCTTTAAACTTTCTTCAGATCCAACCTCAACCTCTTTGTATAAGAAAAATTCGTCTTTTCGAGGTTGACCAGATGGTTGGTCTTTCTTCGGAACATACTTCTTCCCTGGTGAAGTAGAAATTTGTTTCTCAAGTTTCTCATAGTAATCCAAAGGAACATTCATCTTTACCGGTGTGGTAGAAGATGATTGTTTTGTAGACTCTGAAACCTTTGGTTTTGGAGAACTTGCTTTCTTTTCAACAAATTTTGGCTTCCATGTTTGCTGAGATGACACAACCCGCTTGTAAAATTTGTCATTTTTAGTTACCAACTTCTTTATGGGTTCAGTTTTCTTAACTGACTCTTTTACAAATTCAGTTTTAACTTTGGCATTTTCCTTCTTTAAAACCTTTTTCTCAACAAACATTGGAGCTTTTCCTTTTACATCATCTTTTCTTTTCGTATTCTCGACAACCACAGACTTAGGCTTTGAGTTGGTGCACTTTCGTGCAATGTGTCCAACTTGATTGCATTTGAAGCATGTTCGAGTGTCAACTATCCGACTTGTGCCTTCGGTCTGAGGCTGCGAGGCTTTCTTCTCAAAGAATTCTTCATTGGTTTTCGAAAAAATCTCAGATTCTTGCTCGGAGTGTGAACTCGAGCTTTTCACAAACACCTTTTTCTCAACAAATTTCTTGTTTTGAAAGTTCCTTCTTTGATTATTCTTACCACCCTGATAACCTCCCGACCATTTGTTTTGGTTGTTGTTAGAAAAATGTGGCGATACAACAGGTTTTTGTAGTAAGATTTATCTTTTTCAAAGTTCAATTGTCTTTCGGAACGTTTCAAACCTTCGATTTCACAAACATCAATCTCAACCAGTTTAAAAACATTTTTCAATTTGTCGACATTCACATTCTCTAATGGAAACTCAAGATCCGAATACAACTTATCCGAACCCGACATCTTGTACATCACAAGAGTAGGTTTTTCACTTAAGTTGTTTTTGGATATTGATTTCGGAATGTAATTATTCAAAAAGCATTCTTCGTTCTCAGTTGAATCACTGTCAGATTTCAAAACGTTTACAACTACATTTTTAACAACTTCAGACTGAACACTGTCTTCGTCAGATGATGAAGTGAATTTGATGTCAATTGTTTCTGGAAGTTTAATTTCATTTGTTTCATCATTGTTAACCAACCCAGACTTTTTCTTTGAAAAATTATTCAACACAGGCAGTGGAACTTGATGATACCCAACCCCGGTTCCATCAGAGTATACATCTTCGCCAGCTTTGTTCTTCCCAATGGGTTTGGGAACTATGTGTTGAAGAACAAAACTTGCGGAGTTGTAACTGTTGAGTTTCAGATTGATGCATTCATTTTCAATCTTAGCTTCCTGAAACTAAAGCTTCAGATTAGCAATCTCATCCAACTGTTGGTTGATTTGCTTTTCTTTTGACTGAAGGACTCCTGACAATTGAAAATTTTCATTGCTTGTTTTACTGTTTCGCTCATCTGAATCTTTTATCGTTCTTTTTAACTTCTCATGATTTTCAGAAATTTGTCGGTTTTCATGAATTAACTTTTCATTTTCTTTTCTTACTCGGTCTACTTCAATTTTATCGTTTTCAAGTTTCTTAGTTAATTCCTTAATTCAATCATTTGAAGCTTTCACCAATTTGTCACGACTTAATATTTGATTTTCAACTTCTCTGACTCTTTCAGTCAGTTCTTCAGTCTTTTTAGCACTGAGATATGCATGTGTACTACAAATCTTGCAGTCTTTCATGCAATTTTTGCAGTCACTATCAATCTTGGCTTTATCAGTCTTACCTGACCCATTTGTTGAATCATTAGAACTGACCTTGCTCTTTGACTCAGTTCCGGACTTAGAATCTACCTCTAATTCCTTTGCTGCGAGCACTTTATCTGCCATTTTCTTTAGGTTCTCTGCATTCATCTCTTTCGTCGTGTCGATAATCCCATCATCGACCTTTTTCAATTTTAACTTCTCTTCCTCCTATTCTCTTGCCCACATTCTCTGTCTCTCTTCCTCCTGTTATGCTATTTGTTCGATAAGAGTCTCAACAAGAAGTGTTGATGGTTCAACAAGTATATTTCCCTTAGGATCCAAATAGCACTCTCTGTCAGCATCCCATCTTTTTGCACTTTTTGCCTCTTTCCAGGCACGATAATGTCTATCATTCATGGTTTGTGCTAACACCTTTTTGTTGACATATTTTTCTTCCTCAGTGCGGGTGTCTTTGAATGGTACAATCTTTTCCATGAAGGCATATCCCACAGCATCTTCTTCAGGTAACAGATCACTCCAGTCAAAACCCTCATCATCGTGAATAACTGCTAAGGCTCTTGACTTTTCTTTTGGAGCTTCTTCTAGTTGCTTTATTCTTGGAGGTTATGCTTTGTTTTGATGGTATATGGCATTTTTATAATAATCATCACGGAATGAATTGTCCGTTTCATCAGAGGCTGTGTTTCGACATTCTCGTTTAAAGTGCCCCTTTTGCTTGCACTTAAAACATGTAACCTTCAATTTATCAAAGCCCAATTTTGTTGAAGGTCCACCAATGGAGTGTCTACCAGTTATCTCCATAAACCTCTGAGCCCTTCGAACAACACTCGCCATGTAACGCCCCAAAATCTGAACGTTAATAATTGTCGTATGTTCTTATGTGACACGTCATGAAATAAATAACTAGGCTATTTAACCTAGTTAAGGGTATGGTCAAAAGTATTAAATGATGAAGGTAGTGTCAGTTATGTTTTAAAGGTAAACCCGATGGGCTAAAGTGGAACAAATGAAAGTAAGTTATAAAATAACTAGACACACACAAACACACACATACGTGTGTGTTCTGGAAGGATCGAGCAGGGGCTCTCAAGAGCCCCAAAACCCTAGTTCTTCAAAAGCTTCAATTTGAAGAATGAATCAAGGCCCAAATCCATAACCGAGCATGGATTAATGATCACCAACATGAGAGGATCATAAGGTATGTTTTAAATCTAAGATTGGTGATCATGGGTGAAGTGGGTTATGTTCTAATCCATGAGTTAATACGAAATTGATCATGTACAAGGGTTAGAATCCTCGTATAGAACATGGGTTATGTATGGTTTGCGTTAATTTGATGATTAGAGGTGAAACCCGTTAAATGATGGGATTAAAGTTGACCAAAATGCCCTTGATGGGTATTTTGGGGTAAACAATCTAAAAAGTAGTTTAGAAGCAAGTTATTCGATTAGAGTAATGTTTTGGACGAGTATGGAAGTGGGGATGATGGTTTGGTTAGTCATAGACCAATTAATGCGTGAATACCCTTAACGGGTCAAATTAAGCATATGAACGATAATGTGTTAAGAGGATGCAAGACATCCAAGAATTTAGTAGGTTATGATAGACGTCACGGATATTGTTAGATTTATAAGATGCCATGGTAAATAACCAAGTTATGTTGATGAATGCATGAACGGGTCAAAGTTTGGAAAAAGGGTAATAAGCCGAAGAGTTAGAAGTCTGAAATTTTATTATGTTGGATGTTGGTTTTTAACTCCACAAGATGGAGGATTAAATTACGGACGTGTAGGAAAAAGAATCGGGTAAAACGGATCAAAAACGAGAGAGTTATGCTTGTTTCCGTGAAACGGGATCGTGCTGGGAATGTGCAGCAAGTTGCTGCACCTGTTCTGCCAAAACAAGGGCCTAGCGTGACGCCAAGGCCCTAGGCGTCACGCGAGCCCCCTGGTTGGCGAAAGTTGCTCGTTTGCTCAGTTTTGTCTTGGGAATCCGTTTAAATGCGTTTCAAGTTGCGTATGACTAATTTAACTCATGTTTAGTGACCTTTAGGGTAAGCGCACGTGTGGATAGGTATGTATGGATGTTGTATATCTCTGTACACGTATGTAGAAGTATATGTAAGCGTGTATGCGCGAATGTATGTAAGATTATAGCGTGTAAGCGAGTACATAAGGATATATGAAGACATATATGAGTGGGCAGGTATGAGTCGGGTATATTGCAATGGGTGATTGAAAATATAAATGTAGGTATGTATGTAGGTATATACGTATGTATGTTGTATAAGTATAAGTGTATGTATGTAAGGGTGTATGTAGATAGTATGTATATGTAGTCAAGCGAGTATGTACGAAAGTATGCACGTATGTAAGTTGTGAGAAGGTATGTAATAAGTATGTACGTATGTATGTAAGTAAGTATGTATGTATGTATGTATGTATGTATGTATGTATGTAGATACATAGGTATGTATGTTGCTATGTGTGATCGTAAGTGTATGTATAAGTTGTATGAAAGTATGTACGCATGCATTCAATGAAATTGAGTACTAACGACAATAACAACGTGCCTGGTGATGAAGTGTAACGCAGGAATACCAAGGAAGTCTCACTACGGATCGTATGATCAGAGGGAAAGCCGGGATGTAAAGAGTTAAAGAAATGAAAAGTAAACGTGAACAAATCTTATATGCTTATGATACGTACTAACTTTTTGAATTTTATGTGGTGAGCGCAGGTAGTACAAGCCATGAGGATTACTAAGGAATAGAGATCGAAGATCGAGTCACAAGACAGATTGTACGGGAATGTTTAAATATGTAATTTATTGTTGATAAGTTATGTTCTTATAGTATAAAATGAATTTTTAGAATGTCAAGATGTATATCATGAAAGAAATTTTAAGACTCGAAATTCCGCTGCGTCGTTTTAAGGTTAAACGTGTTAGGGTCTTACAAGTTGGTATCAGAGCCCTGGTTTGAGGGAATCAAGTACGAGAAGGTAAGTACTTGAACTCAAACTTGTGTGCTCTTGAGATAAGAAATCCGTACAATCTAAGACTCGATCGAGATCCAAAGGTAAAGGCTGATGAAAGTATGTATTTATGTATACGTATAAAGAAACTGACGGTTTTGTATGTGCAAGGTAAGCATAAGTGTTGGAAGAGGATGATCCGTGAATGCAGTCTAGGATGAATACTAAGGCAGGCAAAGAGGTAATAAGACAAATAGGCAAATGAGCCCAGGTACGTATATCTAATATGTGGGTGTAAGTAATGGTAAAAATTCATTAAGGGAAGGAGAATTTTTAAAATGAAAGACAATGATAGTATAGTAATGAAGTATTGGAAGCGATACACGCGCCGAAACCTAAGTCTACGTACATAAGGTGACAATTACATGAAGGCACGAAACTACTATGTGGATTGTGTACCTGGCCAGTACACGAGAAACGTATGACGTTCGTGAGATCATGATAATTGTTACAGGTATGTCCGGTAGAGTTGGGTAGCAGGCGGGCGTGTGGGTGAAATGGGAAGTAAGGCTCCCGGGAAATTGAGAGTACTATGAAAGTATGAAAAGCATGCCTGATAAGAATGAAGAATGTGGAATCCGTAATTAAGTACGGATCAACAAAATATGAATGCAATGTTTGAATCCACGAGACGGATTCAAGGATGAAAGGTAAGAATGAAATGTTTGAATCCGTGAGACGGATTCAAGGATGAAAGGCATGAATGATATATTTGAATCCGTGAGACGGATTCAAGGATGAAAGGCATGAATGAAATGTTTGAATCCGTGAGACGGATTCAAGGATGAAAGGCATGAATGACATGTTAGAATCCGCGGGACGAATTCAGGGATGGAAGGTATGAATGCAATGTTTGAATCCGTGAAACGGATTCCAGGATGAAAGGCATAAATGTACTGTTTGAATCCGTGAGGCGGATTCAATGAATGAAAAAGCATGAATGATGCGTCTGAATCCGTGAGACGGGTTCAAAAATATAAAAAGATGAAATTAATCCGCCTAAGAAGATGTCAACAGTTTGACCATGATTGAGTCGAACAGGTCATAGAAATAAGTATAGAGTAAAAAGTGATAGTATAATAGACGAAGTTTTGTATACGTCACGTGGTAGATGTGTTAGTAATTGACTCTTAGGAGTCAGAATGATGACGGGCTGTGACCTGGACAATAACTTGAGTATGGGCGGGAATGGTAAGCTTAGTAAGAAATATTGAAACGATGTAATAAGGTCTTCGCAAGTAAGCATGAATGGAAGGAAGTACGAGCGTGTACTTCAGTTGGCGAAATAATTAATTGAATGAAAGGATTGCATGTAAGAAATAGAATGTGTGGTACATTATAGCAGGCACGTAGGAAATTGTAGAAGAGTTATAGGTGGGAAATCACCTAGTGTAATGAATGTTTGAATGACATATGCTAACCGCTGATGTTGTTGATGATAATGTTAGAACTGTTGATGATAATGTTAGAACTATTGATGTAATGAAACCAATTGTATTGGTGAAAGGATGTGCACGAGCGGAAGCTCATTATGCGAATGAATGAAACCTGGCCTGTACGGCTAGTACTCGAGGAGAAGATGATCGATCTGGGTTGCGGATCATGGTTTGGGAAATGAAAAGAGGTTAGTAAAATGTTTAACTCACGATTGGAGAGATATGAACTATTTATACATGTGAATTAAGTAATGCATGAAGTGAAAGCAGTAGTAATGTGAAATGAACGAAATGATTTAAGGATAATATAAAGGTATGCAAGGTATACGTAATTGTAGAAAAAGTAGAATAAGGTTAACGTTAAAGTTAAGCATATATGAGTATGTATAGATTTCAAATTCAAGGTAAGGTCGTTTAGTCGACAAAAACGATACGAATGTGCAAATAAACAATAAGAATGTTAATAATGAAATGTTGGAATTATTAAAGTAAACCAAATGATATATTGCATATGATGAAGGAATATTTGAACGAGGAATAAACCACTAGCCATGAAGGTTGTTAGGAAATTAGCGCTGCTAGTGAAAGCGATACTGATAAGAACTCCGGAACGGGTTCTTGGAGCTATAAGATTCTCATTTGGATGGGCTAGTGGTCGTAAGGATGGACTGGAAGAAAAGATAATGTGTGTTCGATGAAAGTGAGAAAGGTTTCGGGGACGAAACCTTGTTTAAGGGTGGTAGACTTGTAACGCCCCAAAATCTGAACGTTAATAATTGTCGTATGTTCTTATGTGACACGTCATGAAATAAATAACTAGGCTATTTAACCTAGTTAAGGGTATGGTCAAAAGTATTAAATGATGAAGGTAGTGTCAGTTATGTTTTAAAGGTAAACCCGATGGGCTAAAGTGGAACAAATGAAAGTAAGTTATAAAATAACTAGACACACACAAACACACACATACGTGTGTGTTCTGGAAGGATCGAGCAGGGGCTCTCAAGAGCCCCAAAACCCTAGTTCTTCAAAAGCTTCAATTTGAAGAATGAATCAAGGCCCAAATCCATAACCGAGCATGGATTAATGATCACCAACACGAGAGGATCATAAGGTATGTTTTAAATCTAAGATTGGTGATCATGGGTGAAGTGGGTTATGTTCTAATCCGTGAGTTAATATGAAATTGATCATGTACAAGGGTTAGAATCCTCGTATAGAACATGGGTTATGTATGGTTTGCGTTAATTTGATGATTAGAGGTGAAACCCGTTAATTAGGGTGAAGAGGATGACTAGAATCACCTCCTATGTTCAAGTCTTGTTGAATGATTGATGTATTATGTGGGTATGATGAATTATTGTTAGATGAAAGTATAGGAATATGATGATGTTATGTTTAATGTTCATTGGGAATGATACATGATGATTAGTAGTAGGTTTTGATGGGTTATGTATGAGTTTAGAAGATTCGAGCATGAAATAGTTGTACGTTATGCTTAAAAGGTAGTACTCGCATCAAGTGTATGATGAAATGTATATAGTGTCATCCGTATAATCGAATATGATGTTACGAGTATATGATGATAAGTCGAAGGTTAAATATGGTATATAGTTGACTTTCAAAAGTCAACTAAGCATAAGAAACATGAATTGACACGTGGTCGTAAAGGTAGGATTATAGGAAGTCGTATGGTACATGTTATGTCAATATGCGTTATTTGTGATTGTATGATGAATTACAAGAGTTAAACGGATATGAATATAATCATATGAGTTATGTATGCTAGAAATGACTAATGAAAGTTAAGGGTGAAATATGCGATTGATATGATTGTTAACATGTACGAATGCATATGCTAATAGGAGCGTGATCTTGATGGAAAGAGAGTATAGGAAGCATGTCAAGACGGACTCACGCATGAAAGGATAACGGGTCAAGAAAAGGCGAGGAATCGGATACGAGCACGGACGCATAAGGTAAGTGATTTCCGTAATCACTTCTTAGTACGATTAAGTAATAAGGTGTTTTAATTAATCATACATGATGTTTGAGGTCAAAAATGTGTTAAAGTCCTTCGTCGTAAATGATGGGATTAAAGTTGACCAAAATGCCCTTGATGGGTATTTTGGGGTAAACGATCTTAAAAGTAGTTTAGAAGCAAGTTATTCGATTAGAGTAATGTTTTGGACGAGTATGGAAGTGGGGATGATGGTTTAGTTAGTCATAGACCAATTAATGCGCGAATACCCTTAACGGGTCAAATTAAGCATATGAACGATAATGTGTTAAGAGGATGCAAGACATCCAAGAATTTAGTAGGTTATGATAGACGTCACGGATATTGTTAGATTTATAAGATGCCATGGTAAAATAACTAAGTTATGTTGATGAATGCATGAACGGGTCAAAGTTTAGAAAAAGGGTAATAAGCCGAAGAGTTAGAAGTCTGAAATTTTATTATGTTGGATGTTGGTTTTTAACTCCACAAGATGGAGGATTAAATTACGGACGTGTAGGAAAAAGAATCGGGTAAAACGGATCAAAAACGAGAGAGTTATGCTCGTTTCCGTGAAACGGGATCGTGCTGGGAATGTGCAGCAAGTTGCTACACCTGTTCTGCCAAAACAAGGGCCTAGCGTGACGCCAAGGCCCTAGGCGTCACGCGAGCCCCCCCTGGTTGGCGAAAGTTGCCCGTTTGCTCAGTTTTGTCTTGGGAATCCGTTTAAATGCGTTTCAAGTTGCATATGACTAATTTAACTCATGTTTAGTGACCTTTAGGGTAAGCGCACGTGTGGATAGGTATGTATGGATGTTGTATATCTCTATACACGTATGTAGAAGTATATGTAAGCGTGTATGCGTGAATGTATGTAAGATTATAGCGTGTAAGCGAGTACATAAGGATATATGAAGACATATATGAGTGGGCAGGTATGAGTCGGGTATATTGCAATGGGTGATTGAAAATATAAATGTAGGTATGTATGTAGGTATATACGTATGTATGTTGTATAAGTATAAGTATATGTATATGTATGTAAGGGTGTATGTAGATAGTATGTATATGTAGTCAAGCGAGTATGTACGAAAGTATGCACGTATGTAAGTTGTGAGAAGGTATGTAATAAGTATGTACGTATGTATGTAAGTAAGTATGTATGTATGTATGTATGTATGTATGTATGTAAGGATGTAGATACATAGGTATGTATGTTGCTATGTGTGATCGTAAGTGTATGTATAAGTTGTATGAAAGTATGTACGCATGCATTCAATGAAATTGAGTACTAACGACAATAACAACGTGCCTGGTGATGAAGTGTAACGCAGGAATACCAAGGAAGTCTCACTACGGATCGTATGATCAGAGGGAAAGCCGGGATGTAAAGAGTTAAAGAAATGAAAAGTAAACGTGAACAAATCTTGTATGCTTATGATACGTACTAACGTTTTGAATTTTATGTGGTGAGCGCAGGTAGTACAAGCCATGAGGATTACTAAGGAATAGAGATCGAAGATCGAGTCACAAGACAAATTGTACAGGAATGTTTAAATATGTAATTTATTGTTGATAAGTTATGTTCTTATAGTATAAAATGAATTTTTAGAATGTCAAGATGTATATCATGAAAGAAATTTTAAGACTCGAAATTCCGCTGCGTCATTTTAAGGTTAAACGTGTTAGGGTCTTACACGCCATACACCATCTAATGTCAATCAACTCCATTTCTTCGGGGTCGATTTGATCATAGTCTTCTTTGGTAAGGTTAGTGTTCCCGATTTTTCCGGCTACTAAGCTTTCGTAAGATTCCAAGATGGATGCCAGAAATACCATCTGTTGTTTGGCTGCTTCTTCACTGAAGTTTTGTGCGTTGTTGAGATTTACAGCAATGTTGCACTAGAAAATGTTTTTTGGAGCAGATTGTTGCTGTTGACTTAGAGTTGATGAAGACGATCCTCCATGATATCCACTACTTGGAGCAGGACTGCTGTTTTGATTTTCTTGATTTGGTATGCTTGAGTTCTCTACTGAGAACGCAGTCTTTGGTGACACAGTCTTTGGAATCATGCTTCCTTGATAGTACAGATCGACATTTTGCTGGTACTGAGTACTATTGACTTTATTTGTTTTCCTAATCTCTAGCTCGTGGCTTTCAAACCTCGCAATCAGGAAATCAACTGTCAGATTCTTCTTCTCCACAGTGTTTTTCAACAACAAAGCAAAGTACATCCAATCCTTTTCATCAGGTAGTGAATCCATCAACTTATCAACCAATTCTTCCTCAGTAAATGTAATCCCGCATCTAGAAAGCTCGTTCTTTAAGTGACAAGACCGTTCTATCATCTTTGAGACCGATTCATTATTCATGCAACCGAAAAGATCAAATTCCTTTTTCAACAATTTTCTCTTGTTCTTAACAATTTCTTCTCCACCCACACACTTCTTCTCTAATTTTCCCCATAAATCTTTGGAATTTTTGTAATCGATTAAAGATATGATATCATTCCTCACTGATTGATGTAGTAATGCGATACATTTCTGTTCAGCAATGAAATTTTCTTGTTCATTATCGATTAAATTTTCATAGTCACTTCTTCCAATGTCAACCCCATTCTTCAAACACTTCCAACTTTGGTAGGCGAAAGCCTTCAACCAGTCCTCGAACCTACTCGCCCATCTATTATAATCTTCGATAGCCATGAGCTTAGGCAGGTTGTTATATGTGCCATAAGCATTATCCACGCTTAGTGAGTCAGCAATGGCTTTCTTAGGATTCGGGTTTGGAGCAGTGTTGTTTGTGTTGCTTGACGAGGCGTCTCCCGTGTTGCTGGTGTAAGCAAATATGTCACTAAAAGGGTTTAGGAAATCATCCCCCATTTTAGAGTACCTGAAACAGTTTACAAACACTTAGACAAATTTTTGTGATTTTCGAAAGTTTCACACTTGTGCACTTGAATCGGATGGCTGTCCGATCGAGTGTCACAATCAGGTATCAAGTGGTGTACACAAATCAGAATGCAACTCGAACGAACGGTTGCCCGAAAGAGTGGTTGTCCGAATGAGTGGTTGTCCGAACAAGTAGCAGACAGACTATTGACTTTTCAACCCTTCACCGATCGGATGACTGTCCGATCGAGTGGCAGGATGACGTAAGCACCAAGAATAAGAATCAACCAATGCTGTCCGATCGACCTGCTGTTCGATCGGGTAACACTGATGATGTCAGCAACAAGGTTTCTCAGAACAATCTAATCCAAGTCGTCCGTACAGTTGTTCGAACAGATAGATGACATCAGCAATCAAGAACAGTTCAACATGGTTTTTAATGATTTTGATTCAGTTTTTAATAGAATTTTCTTATGAAATTTTGAAGATTTGTACTATGATTGATTGCGAGTCGATTGATATCAGTTTTATCCAATTTTAACCGTAGATTCACGTTCAATTTTACGTTTTTCTGGTTTTTAAAGTATAAAAGTTAAGAACAATGTAAGAAATGAGTAGAGAGTGAGAGAATTCGTCAAATTTCCGGTGAAATTTGACTCTGATCGGCAAGAATAGCTCGAATTCCGGTGAATTCGCTGTCGTAGATCTCGATTCAGCTCCCTGGACGCTCTGATACCACTTGTTGGGTCCCTCGTAAAGGATCTGTTTGTCAGGAACTTAGATGAATCGACTTTGATCAATGTGCGGAATCCATTGGATCAAATCACAGATGTACGACAAAGTATTCAACGCTTAAACACCGTCTGATCTTTCTATTCAACTGATATGAAAGTACACAAGTGCCAGTAGAAGTCAGACTTGACAGAGTTCTCCTAAAGTGACAAAAGTTCTAAATGACATACTCTGATAGGGTATTTATAGGCAACTCAGGATCTAGTAAGTGTTGGTCGATCGGATGACATGGCTGCTGTCCGATCGGATGACAGTGTTGTCCGATCGGATGGCCCATCTGATCGGGTGACACAATACAACTAAACTTCAGCACTTTTACATACAAGACCCATATCCTGAGTTGACTGACTACGTACATACATACATAAACATAATTGTTCAAATAAGACATAAACATACAAAATATGACTAAATGCTGACGGAAGCTACAGACGTATGAACTAACAACAAGTAAACACGTGCCCGAGCTATGAAGTCTAAAGTGTTGAGCCTTGCGCTTGGAGTGTAGTGTCGTTGCGAGTTGTTTGGTACGAAAACGGGTTATAGTTTGGATTATCTCAAAAATATTTTTCTTTTCAAAACCGAGTTCACTATAACCAATGGCTCTGATACCAATCTGTCACACCCTTAAATTCCACATGCGGAGTATTACCACGAGGCGTGTGACAGACCAGGATCCAGACACCAATCATATCGAACATTCATAAATATAAAGCAATTGATCAAAATACGATTAGTGGCAATTAAAGCCCACGTATAAGTCTTAAGATTTAAAAACATCATAAAAGGAAATAGCGGAAGCATAGTCTCGACTAGTTAAATCAAAGTCTAAAGTTTAAATTTATTTAAAACCCGACAGGGGTTAATGCAACCACTACACTCCTCAAGCCACAAGCTCCTGCCGTCACGGATTACCTGCAAAGCATGCAGTAGGGTTTTAACATAAAGTTGGCGTGTTCACCAGTTAACCAGTTTTAAATTTTGAAAACATAAGTTGTTTAGATAAAACATTTATAATCACGTTATGGGGAGCTACCCCATCTGTAAGCTCACTAAACTGTAATACCGAATCTTGAGACATTGTGTTGTTGTGCCCTAACTATATGCCTATAGTCATTGACCAAGATTAAGGACTACTAGTTCACGCCCAATCCCCCCGGTCATGGTGTGAGGTTTGTCAAACCTAATAGCGCTATCAACTGATATCCCGTTCGCCCCCAGCGACTAATCGGTATCGTAAAGTAGGGACTTCATGATAGAGTTTCATTTAGTTTTGCTAGTTGTGATTTATAAATAATAACCAAACGTATTCCCCCCGGGAATAGCAATTTTAAAAGTATCCCTCCCCAGGATAGTAGTTCGTTCGTGTCCCCCCGGGACACATGCTTTTAGTGCGTGAACTCACCTTGGTTTGCTCGGCAGAGTGTTTCACTTGTTTTAGTTATTTAGATCTACCACGTCCTATTTAAAGTTATATCGATTGGTCAGACACGTATACAAGTATTTCATGCGTTTTCACAAGTAGCACATACTATCTAAATTCCTCATAAGTGAGCATACAATCATTAGCACATACAAACACTTGCGTAGTCACATTTAATAAACACAATATTTCATGCAGTATAACTATAACAAGCCTTGATCAGAAATTAAAATCATGCATCTCATATAAATCACCGTTTATTTAGATACCTGAATGAAGTTTAAGTGTCCTTATAAATATAGTGATATCACAACAGCGCATGACCCAATGACCAATCGAGCCCAGCTCGTGAGTGTTTTAAACATTTTTCAAGTCCAAATCAAGAGTGCAACATGGACTCTTGGTAAACAACCTGATCAAGATCCAAACCCATTACAAAGCTTATGGCCCAATCATGGGTTGGCCTTGAAGTGTGCGAGATATAAGCAATGTGCAGCCTACATATGTGTGAGTGTATGACAATCATGTTCCAGATTCTAGGAGTGTGCGACCATAATATATATGGTTTCAGGAAAGAAAATGAAAACAATACAAACATTGAATGTGGGTAGCCCCCACTATACGGTCATTTTTCCTATCCAAATTCAGTGTGCGACATAATTATCTTACACATTCAATATTCATATTACAATCACCTCATCTTTCAAATGAATTGTAACCTATGTATGCACAATTGTACATTCCCTAACAAACTTTTCAAATAACAAACATACACACTTGGATTAAACAGACAAGACAAACTTTCTCTTTCATCATTTCTCAATTACACAAAGTAAAGACCCAGATCTTATCCAATATGAACTTTATGCCCATGTTTTGCATTCATATTAAAATCATTGGAACATTACTGATTTGATTATCATCGGACAACATCATCATCATAAACGGCTAGCAACAATCATCATTATCATTTGATGCATCTATCCGAGGCCTTCATAATAATTACTTCCATATTAAACATTTAATTATGCATAGCCAGGTTGTACCCTGAGCATGAACGGTTGTACATTCAAGAAAACCCAGCATTTTCCTGTTCATCTCATCATGCATCTTCAAGTGACAATATGATTATCATAGGTTTTTATTATCGGTAACACTTAGCTAACCGATTCAATCACCTTTATTATCATAAAACATTTAGTAGACATCATCATCCTCGGCTATTTCGGAACATACATTAACTCAGTCATCAAACATTAACGATTCAAACAGCTCATATAAAGAGTATCACTATTATTTACGGATTATATCCAAAATTCTCAAATCTTTTAATCATTGAAGGATTGTGTTATCATGTCAACAGCTTGGAAAGAAAACATTTAACAGCTCATTATCAACATGTAATCTAATCTGGAACCACTGTTGTAACAGAGAGTGTCAAATAAAAGAAGAGACGGAGTTCCGGGTTCCGAGTAGCGAGAACCTGAGTTGTCGGAGGTTGATCGGAATGAGGTGGGGTTTGCCGGAGGTTTCCGAGTTGACGATATGAGCTGCCGGAGACTGAAAGAGGTGTCACCGGGTTCCTGAGAGTGAGGGAGGAGAGTTTTAATGAGTTACAGGTTTTACTTTCTGATGAAGATGAATTAGAGAGAGGGAGGAGTTAGTGAGAGAGAGAGCATGAAAGAATTTTTATGGGATCAAGTGCCAACAACCTGGGTGTCTGTTGAGGTTTGTTTATATACCTCTAAGAATTGATCGCACACCCTTTTTCATATACTGAGGTCTAAGTGTGCGAGCTTTGTAGGGTTGTATGAGGGGTGTGTTGGGCTTGATTGGGCCAGAGCAGAGAAAGAGATGTATAATCCGAATTCGCAGCCCAAAGGTGGGAGAATAGGAAGTGTAATTTGTATTGTAATTAACCTCAACATTTAACATTAAAAAAATAAAAACTCAATTATACACACTACCATATATATTGTATTTATAAAGAAAAATTTCAAACTCGCATAACATGTATTTCCTCAACTCTAAAAGATTTAATAACACTAAAATCTAAGCTTAGCAAATCGGACGCGCGAGGAAAAGACCCGAAGTGTCACATTATCCCAAAGTTCTGGAAATTTTATCCCGAAATTTAGCGTTCAGCACTGACTAGCTTAGTGAGTTAAAATGTTTTCGCCCGGGGTGTCACATCATCCCCCTATTGGTTTAAAATTGCGTCCCGAAATTCAGCTGTAGCCTTAGTGCTGGTAGTGTTGTTAGCAAACAACTGGGGATACTTACGCATCATCTTGTCTTCCCATTCCAAGGTAAACTCTGAGCTACGGCGTGAGTTCCAACGAATCCGAACGATAGGTATCTTGCTGTGTTTAATGGTTTTGACCTCTCGGTCAATTATCTCAACTGGTTCTTCAACGAAGTGTAACTGGTCGTCGATTGCGAGTTCCTTAAAAGGAACGATAAGCGTTTCATCTGACAGACATTTCTTCAGATTCGATACGTGAAAAATGTTGTGCACCGCACTAAGATCTTCAGGCAGATTCAGTCTATAAGCCACCTTACCAATTCTCTCGGTAATTTCAAAAGGTCCAACGTATCGCAGATTAAGCTTGCCCCTTTTTCCAAAACGTACCACACCATTCCAAGGTGAGACTTTTAGTAGAACTCGGTCTCCGACCTAGAATTCTAGTGGTTTTCTATGCTTATCAGCGTAGCTTTTCTAACAGTCACGAGCTGCCGCCATTCACTGTCTAATCTGGGCAATCTTTTCCGTAGTGTCAAGTACGAGTTCTGGGCCGGTAATCTGACTTTCACCAACTTTCGCCCAGCATAAAGGTGATCGGCATTTACGACCGTATAATGCCTCAAAAGGTGCTGCCTGAATTCTAGTGTGGTAGCTGTTGTTATAAGAGAATGCTACCAGAGGTATATGTCGTTCACATCCATTGCCAAAATCAATAACACATGCTCGCAACATGTCTTTGAGTGTCTGGATGGTACGTTCGGTTTGACCATAAGTCTGTAGGTGATAAGCAGTGCTCATGTCTAAGCGTGACCCAAAGGATTTATGAGTAGCTTGCCATAATCTAGAGGGAAAACGTGGGTCACGATCGGAGATGATGGAAATTGGCACTCCGTGCCTGGCAACTATTTCTTTCAGATAGATGGTTGCAAGTTTCGAATACTTGTCTGTTTCTTTGATCGCGAGGAAATACGCAGACTTGGTTATATGGTCTATGATCACCCAAATTGTATCATTTCCGTTTTAAGATCTTGGTAAACCGGTGACGAATCCATGGAAATTTGTTCCCATTTCCAGGTAGGCAACTCTAGTTGTTGCAGCAAGCCTGATGGCTTTTTGTATTTAATATTGACTCTAGCGCAGGTCAAACATTTGCTAACATACTTCACAATGATAGCCTTCATGCTAGGCCACCAATAAAGGGCCTTGAGATCGTGATACATCTTATCAGAACCCGGATGTATTGAGTAGCGAGATTTGTGTGCTTCATCCATCACAAGCTCTCAGAGATTTCCGTAAGATGGAACCCAGATACGATCCATGAAGTAGTGGATGACACCGTCTTTAAGTTTGAGCTGTTTTTCCATGCCCCGCATAGATTCAGTTTCCGCTTTCAGTGCTTCGACTTGAGCGTTTTGAATCTGGTTGGGAAGGTTCGAGTAAATAGTAAGCTGTAAAGCACCAACTCGCTTAGGTTTGGTTTCCTTCCTGCCGAGGGCATCAACGACAACATTTGCCTTGCCTGGGTGATACTTAATCGTGCACTCGTAGTCGTTTAGGAGTTCGACCCATGACGTTGCCGCATGTTCAACTCCTTCAGATTCAGTATATGCTGGAGGATCTTGTGATCGGTGTAAATCGTACACTTGGTATCGTACAAGTAATGCCTCCAAATTTTGAGTGCGAAGACTACTGCTCCAAGTTCCAAATCGTGTTTCGTGTAATTTCGTTCGTGGACCTTAAGTTGTCGAGAAGCGTAAGCAATGACTTTCTCGCGTTGCATCAACACGTAACCGAGTCCTTGAATAGACGCGTCGCAGTAGACGACGAAGTCATCGGTACCTTCAGGTAACGAAAGAATAGGTGCACTGCAGAGTTTCTCCTTTAGTTTCTGAAACGCAGACTCTTGAGCATCGTTCCACTTGTACGCAATACCCTTCTGGGTAAGAGTCATGAGGGGTTGAGCAATCTTCGAAAATCCCTCAATGAATCTACGGTAGTATCCCGCCAATCCCAAGAATTGATGAATTTCAGTTGGAGTTTTTGGTGCAGGCCAGTTCTTTATAGAGTCAATATTGGCTGGATCAACGTGAATCCCGTCTTCGTTGACCACGTGCCCAAGGAAATGGACTTCATGAACACAAAAGTCGCATTTCGAGAACTTGGCGTAGAGTTGTTCATTGCGTAAGAGCTCTAGAATAAGGCGTAGGTGATGCTCGTGTTCCTCCCGATTCCTTGAGTAAATTAGAATGTCATCGATGAATACGATCACGAACTTATCAAGATATGGTTTGCACACTCGGTTCATGAGATCCATGAAAACCGTAGGCGCGTTGGTCATTCCAAAAGGCATGACAAGGAATTCATAGTGACCATAACGGGTTCTAAGAGCAGTTTTTGAGATGTCCTCATCGCGGACTCTCAACTGATGATATCCCGATCGCACATTGATTTTGGAGTAATAACTTGATGTTGGATCGTCGTGTGACCCTAACGAGTCAATCTGAGTAGTTCATCATAAAAAACAAAGGCGGAATCAATGTAAATGATGTCAATACAGCTTGTTCCTTTCTAATCTTTATCTATTACTGATTTCCTGAGCTTTTACAGATCTGATTACAATTTGGCAGCACCTCGGCTCTCAAACACACACTGCTAATTCCGTTCCAAATGAATCAGGCACACAGGTATTTATAGAGGAGTAATTTCTCTTGAAACACACTCAAACGAAATCACTTGGTTCACGCGAAATTAGTTAATTCCGTGCGGAATTACTAATTTCGCTTGAACTTGCTAATTCCATTTAAAACATCATCAATCCCATTTCAAGCGGAATTACCTAAAAACCTGTTTTCTCGTATTCTGTGCCCTAATCTAACTTATACAATACAAGACTTAATAAAGACGAAGTTAACAGACATTAGTGCACCAACAGACTCCCCCTTGGATGTTGACGAAGTCTTTAGCATCCTGTCTTCAGTCTTTAGTCTTGATTGATCGTTCTCTTGCTCCAAATTGTTTTGACATTGTAAAAGCCTCCTTCAATCTTTATCTTCAAACTTTAATCTTCAATCTCCCCTTTGAACGTTGATCCAGAATCTAGACTCCCCCTTTTGATGACTCCCCCTCTCGATCAACTGGGACTTGAATTCTGGTTCAATTTTTGACATTTTCTTTGCCATAGGGATTTTGACTCCTGTTCCCTGCACAATCTCTACCTAAATATAAGATATATGACAATAACAGTTTCAATTCAAAACTTACCATTCAACTTCAATTGATAGACTAATCAGTGTATAGAAATCCACTTAAGTATTCAGGTCCAAATAAATGACCCTGATTACTCAATTTATCTACCAAGTCCAACTTAATGACCTTGGTTGACCTGAGATAAATCACACTGACATTTGAAAACAAATTAGTTCAAACATTTTCTGAAATTTACAAATTTCAAATTAATGAACTTGTTTTTGACTTTTCAACAATCAGATTTTATCAAGATAAGCTCTCCTCATCCTCCAGTCCAGAAACTTCCTGCATCTGCTTCAACTTTGAGAATCTGACAATCAACTTTCTACTCTGGTTTGCCGGAAAATAAAGCAGAAATAAAATCTTTTTGTATTTTTAATAAAGTTTCTAAACTAGAAATGAAATACAGAAATAAAATGCAGAAATAGAATACAATGAAAGTAAACTATTTACAAACATATTTTTGGTGAACGTGCTAGGGAATCATATCAGCTATTTGACAAGTCACAAGTACCGTTAAGCTTTAATTTCATACTTAGAATTAAACAATTCACTTAGATTGTCGATATAATGATCCACTTAAATTCTCACACAATTTTCAATCTGTCCAGGATATGGATTTAGTGTTTTAAGACTTAAACTTATTCATGTGTCCCACCTCTTGAATATACTCCCGTATCCAGATCCCAATATTCAGTCTTACAGGTGAGTATACCACAGATGATATCTGTATTGGGTTAAATTGCGAGATCTTGAGAGCTCAGGTCAGAACTTCCGTTCAGCAGAGAGATGACGGTTCGACTTTAGTGGGTCCCCTTTAGAGGATCTTTTTTTACAACAGCATTGATTAGCAATTTTATTTTCTCATCATTTTATGCTGAGGGCGGCGCTATATTTCAAACAAGCAGTAAAGTATTCTCCGGGGACTAGGCCATTGCTTTCGCATTATCAGAAGTCCCAAGATAATACCCCAGATATCACTGAGTATAAAGACCTAGTATCTCAGAAAGAGGGATCCTTCAAACAAGATTTCAGGGGTTGCCTATATATCCAAATAGTGTTCCCCACAAAATAAGCAAGTAAGGATTTTAGGTTTATATCCCGAACAAACCTACTAAATGTGCAAAAACCTATCGGCACATCATCAGCGAGACTGTTTAAGACTTTTAAACTTTACATATCTTTAGCATACCGTAACCGTCAAGCCAATGTACTATCATTTTCCCTTTTTACACAAGCTCTTTTCTGGTTTTCTATTGTTTTTGTATTTTAAAAATATCTCACGTTTTTGGATTTTTGAAATTTTTACTGTTTTTGTATTTTCTGAAAATATTACCCTATACTCCCCCTAAATACCAAAACAAGTAAAAAATCGACAAACCATTGCAGATTGTTTCTCATCGTCCTCTACAACAGTACCTTCATCAACGCCAATTATTCCATCTGACACCGATAAAAGCATCATACCATTCAGTTTTAAAAGATATTTAAAACGTGTTTTATCAAAAGGTTTGGTATGTAAATCAGCTTTCTGATTGTCAGTGTGGATTTTCTCAATTCGTATCAACTTCTTCTCGAAGCAATCTCGGATGAAGTGATGACGAATTTCAATGTGTTTCGTTTTAGCGTGATGAACATGATTTTTAGTAATGTTTATCGCTGCCTCATTATCAACAAAGATAGGGGTGTTAATAAATTGCAAACCGTAGTCGCGCATCTGTTGCTGGATCCACAAGATCTGAGAGCAGCAACTGCTAGCAGATACATACTCGGCTTCACATGTGGATAGAGCCACAGAGGTCTGCTTCTTACACTGCCAGGTGACCAAGCGTGATCCAAAGAATTGGCACCCCGCTGTTGTTGATTTAGCGTTAACTTTGCAACATCAAAATCAGAATCGGAATACCCTTCGAGCATAAAGTCGCCTTCTTTTGGATACCACAACCCCAATGAAGGAGTTCCTTTCAGGTAGCGTAATATCCTTTTCACAATCACCATATGTGAAGCTCTCGGGTTAGATTGAAATCTTGCTGCGAGGCACGTTGGGTACACGATATCGGGTCTTGAAGCTGTCAAGTACATCAGTGATCCGATCATGGAACGATACAACGTTTCATCTACCTTCTCTCCGGTGAGATCAGGGTTTATCCCATGGTTCGTCGCTAATGGGGTGGAAGCTGGAGTAGAACCTGACATCTCGAATTTCTCCAAGATATCATGAACATACTTCGTTTGATGTATGAAAATTCCCTTAGGCAGTTGATCAACCTGAAGTCCCAAGAAGAATTTCATCTCACCCATCGATGACATTTCAAATTTCTGCTTCATAACTTTTTCAAAATCTTTGCAGAGTTGTTCATTTGTTGACCCAAATATGATGTCATCCACATATATCTGAACTATCAGAAGATGTCCGTCAACCTCTTTGGTGAAGAGAGTGGCATCCACTTTTCCACGATTGAAGTTGTTGGCTAGCAGGTGTTGAGACAATGTCTCATACCAAGCTCTCGGGGCCTGGTGTAAACCATACAGCGCTTTATCGAGCAAGTAAACCTTGTCTTTGTGGACTGGATCAGTGAAGCCCGGTGGCTGTCCGACATATACCTCCTCTTTTACCTTCCCGTAGAGAAACGCCGATTTCACATCTAGCTGATATACTTTAAAATTTTTCCAAGATGCAAATGCTAGGAAGATTCTGATCGCTTCTAGTCTAGCAACCGGAGCATATACTTCAGTGAAATCTATTCCCTCCTGCTGACTGAAACCCTGGACTACGAGTCGAGCTTTGTTACGAATAATAATCCCTCGATCATCTCTCTTGCACTTGAACACCCACTTGGTGTTGATCTTCCTTTGACCATCAGGCAAGTCTACCAATTTCCACACTCCTAACTTCTCAAATTGACTCAACTCTTCTTGCATAGCATTGACCCAATAATCTTCAGTTAGCGCCTCTTTGTATGTTCGCGGTTCAATCTGCGAAATAAAACAACTAAGTGAAAACTCAGTTTGTAAAGGTGCTACTGTAGAAAAAAACAAGTAAGGCCTTGGTCAATTTGACGTCTAGTACGAACGCCTGATTGCAATTCTCCAATGATCAGCTCTTCTGGATGGTATGAAAGAGTTCTTGGCATCACCTCACCTGGAACATCTACCTCGCCCTCCAGATTTGTAATATTTTGATTTGCACCTTGTTCACTGACTGGGTTTGTTTGACTTGAAATCTGAATTTGCTCCCCCTCAGAATCTGAATCACCACGATCAAATACTGGTCTGTTCTCAGATTCTTGATTATCATTCTGTGCCGTCTGATTATTATGAGCAACTTCATGTTGTTGGATATCATCATGTTCTCCAGCATTGCTTGGACCTGCTTCATTGTCATTCGAAGTTTGTCGTGGTCAACTTGAATACTCAGCTGGAAACCTTTCCTGCGATGACTCATACTCTCTTAGAATATCCAACTCGTCAAAGAAATCTTGTTCTTCTTCTTCTTCCATGTCAAATGAATCCCATAATTTGTCATAGTGAAAACGCCATGAATCGCCTGGATTCTGTGGTGGCATTGTGTAACCTTGACACTCAACATTGTGTGCTTCGGTGATCTGTTTTAAGCTTGGAACAAAGACTCGTTTCAATGGACTTGAGTAACCCACGAAAATTCCTTCAATGCTCTTTGGACCAAATTTACCAAAAGGCTCTAGAACTGTACATGGAGACCCAAACGGTTCTAAATACTTCAGGTCCGGTTTGCGGTTGTTGATTAGCTCGAAACACGTCTTATTGAATTTCTTGACAGTGAGAACCCGGTTGAGTGTATAGCAAGCGGCTGACACTGCTTCTGCCCAAAAATTGACTGGTAGTTTAGAATCAGCAAGCATCATCCTGGCCGTTTCAATTAGCGTCCTGTTCTTTCTTTCAGCTACTCCATTCTGCTACGGAGTATAAGGAGCACTAAACTCATGCAATATACCTCTTTCATCACAAAATACTTCCATTTTGCTACTTTTGAACTCTGTACCGTTGTCACTTCTTATTCTTCGAACACGAGTTTGGTACAAGTTTTCAATCTTTTTGATCAACGTGATTAAACTCCCAAATGTTTGGTCTTTTGATTGCAAAAATGAAACCCATGAAAACCTCGAGTAATCATCTGTAACTACTAGACAATAGAGATCTCCAGTAATGCTTTTGACGTTCACTGGACCAAACAGATCCATGTGGAGCCTCTCTAAAGGTCTCAAGATTGAGTTTTCTTTCTTACTGGGGTGAGAATTCTTCTTTTGCTTCCCTTTAACGCAGCTAATGCACTCCCCCTCAAGATGAAAACCTTTCAAATGAACACCAGTTACTAAATCATTATGCACCAAGTGATTCATTTTTCTCAGGTGAATATGACCCATTTTTCGGTGCCACAGTCGAGATTCTTTTTCTGTTGCTCTTGACATAAAACAATGAGCCTGGCCCGGGGTTGTAGTTGCTACGCTCATATCCAACACGTACAGATCATCAACTCTTGGTGCTCTCATGATAATCCATTCTTCAGGGATAACAAATCCTGGTTTCAATATCAAACATTCTTTGTCTGTGAAGTGTGTTGTATACATCCTATCACAGATCTGAGAAATACTCAGAAGATTATTCTCAAGCTCAGCAATGTAGTTAACTCTTTCAAACGTGATAATGCCATTGGATAACGTCCTTTCTCCAACTATTCGACCTCCTTGATTGCCTGCGAAACCTACATAACCTCCATTAAAATCTCTAACATCGTACAGCAGGATTTTCTTTCCTGTCATGTGCCGAGAAGCTCCACTATCCATAATCCAACGTGAAACGGATCTTGGAAGCTCCTGCATATTTCAAAAACACTTTAGTTAGATTTTGATGCTACCCAAGCCTCTTTGGACTCAGGTAACTTGACATTAAGGTGAGTTTTTGCAATGTAAAGTGGCGGAAAATTCTTGTCGTTCATCTTTAAGCTCTCTGCAGGCCCAACCTCAAGCTCTCTATACAAGAAAAATTCGTCTTTTTGAGGTTGATCAGATGGTTGGTCTTTCGAAACAACCTTTTTCTCAGAAGTAACAGACTCTTGTTTTTCAAGTTTCTCATAGTAATCCAAAGGAACATTCATCTTTACCGATGTAGTAGAAGACGATTGTTTCTCTGTCTCAGAAACCTTTGGTTTTGAAACATTTGATTTCTTTTCAATCACTTTTGGCTTCCATGTTTGTTGAGATGATGCAACCCGTTTGTAAGACTTGTCATTTTTAGTTACCATATTCTTAACAGGTTCAGTTTTGATCTTGGTGTTGTCATTTTTCAAAACCTTTTTCTCAACAACCAATGGAGCTTTTCCCTTCACATCATCTTTCTTTCTTGAATTCATCACAACTTCAGTCTTAGACTTCAAGTTGGTACACTTTCGTGCAATATGTCCAACTTGATTACATTTGAAACATGTTCGGGTGTCAACAACCCGACTTGTGCCTTCGGACTGAGGCTGTGAGGCCTTCTTCTCAAAGAATTCTTCATTTGTTTTCAAAAAAATCTTAGATTCTTCATCAGAAAGTGAACTTGAACTCGAAACAAAAACCTTTTTCTCAGCAAACTTCTTGTTTTGAACATTCTTTTTCTGATAATTCTTACCACCCTGATAACCACCCGACCATCTGTTTTGATTGTTGTTATAAAAACGCGGTGGAACAACAGGTTTTTTGTAGTAAGCTTTATCTTTTTCAAAATTCATTTGCCTCTTTGTCTGATTTAAACTTTTTACTTCAGACAAATCAATTTCAATCAATTTGAACACTTTTGTCAATTTATCAACATTAACATTCTCCTGTGGAAAATCAGAATCCGAATACAACTTATCCAATCCCGACATCTTGTACATGACAAGAGTAGATTCTCCATTTAAGTTGTTTTTGGATTTTGGTTTCGGAATGTATTTGTCCAGAAAACACTCATCATCATCAGCTGAATCACTATCAGACTTCAAAACACTTTCAGCCATGCTTTTAACAATATCAGTTTGAACACTATCATCAGATGATGATGAAGAAAATGTCACATCAATTGACTCTGAAAGTTTTATTTCATTTGTTTCATCTTCATCATTAACCAACCCGGACTTTTTCTTTGAATAATTGTTTAAAACTGGTGGTGGAACCTGATGAAACCCAACCCCAGCTCCATCCGAGTAAACATCTTCGCCTGCTTTGTTTTTCCCTATGGGTTTAGGAACAATGTGTTGTAAAACAAAGCTTGCGGAGTTGTAACTGGTTAATTTTAGATTGATGCGTTCATTTTCAATTTTAGCTTCTTGGAATTGAAGTTTCAACTTAGCAATTTCGTCCAACTGTTTGTTAATTAACTCCTCTTTCACACTAAGAACACCGGTCAGCTGAAGATTTTCTTTGTCCGTCTTACCATTTCTTTCATCAGAATCTTTAACCGTTCGTTTAAGCTTCTCAAAATTTTCTGAGATTTGGCGATTTTCAAGAATCAATTTATCATTTTTTTCCTAATTCTTTCTACGTCAATTTTATCGTTTTCAATTTTCTCAGTTAATTCTTTTAATTTGTTGTTTGAAGCTTTTAACAACTTATCACAGTTTAAGATCTGATCTTCAACACTTTTGACTCTACTAGTCAGATCTTCAACTTTCTTACCACTGAGGTAAGCATTTGTACTACAAACTTTGCACTCTTTCATGCAATTTTTGCAGTTGTTCTCAGATTTACCATTCTTACCTGACTCATGTGTATTGTTTGAACTGACCTTGTTTTTGGACTCAGTTCCAGAACCAGAAACTACCTCTAGTTCTTTTGTAGCTAGAACTTTGTCAGCCATCTTTGTCAGGTTTTCAGCGGTGAAATCCTGTGATGTATCAATAATTCCATCATCCACTTTCTTTGGTTGCGGTTCTTTTGCTGTCTCTTTTTCTTTCTCATCAGATTCTCCTCCTCCCCATCATTCTCTCTGTCTGGCTTCTTCTTCATCAGCAAGTTGTTTGGTGAGAACTTCAATATCAACGCTAACTGGATCCACAGCTATATTCCCATTAGGATCAAGATAACATTCTCTATCAGGATCCCATCGCCTTGCTTTCTTTGCTTCCATCCAGGTATGATAAATTTTTCTTTTCATGACTCGAGCTGTTTCCTTCCTGTTCACATACTTCACTTCTTCAGATCTTTTATCTTTAAATGGAACAATCTTTGCTGCTGTGAAAGCATAACCAACTGCGTCTTCCTCAGGCAAAACATCACTCCAATCATATCCTTCATCGTCATGAAAAACTGCAAGTGCCCTGGATTTCTCTTTGGGTGCATCCTCTATCTGCTTCATCCTGGGAGGTTCTACTTTATTTTGATGATAAATTGCCTTTTTGTAATAATCCTCTCGAAAAGGATTTGCAGTATCATCAGTGTAAGCATTTCTACACTCACGCTTAAAGTGACCTTTCTGTTTACATTTGAAGCACTTCACTTTTGACTTATCAAAGCCTAACTTGGTAGAAGGTCCACCAATAGACTGTCTTCCAGTAATCTCCATGAAACGTTGCGCTCTTCTCACTGCATTAGCCATACACCACCTTATATCGATCAATTCCATCTCCTCAGGATCGATTTGATCGTAGTCTTCCTTTGTTAGGTTGGTGTTGCCTATCTTTCCTACAACGAGACTTTCGTGCGATTCTAACACAGAGGCTAAGAACACCATCTGTTGTTTTGCAGATTCTTCGCTAAAATTCTGACCATTCTTCAGATCCACAGCGATGTTACATTGAAATAGATTCTTCGGTGCAGATTGACTTTGACCCGTTGATGATGATCCACCATGATAGTCACTACTGGGAGTTTCTTGATTCATTGTGTTTGAACTTTCTGCTGAAAACGCTGTCTTAGGAGATGCAGTCTTTGGAATCATACTGCCTCTATAATACAGCTCTACATTCTGCTGATAAGATGTGTTATTGACTTTATTGGATTTTTTGATCTCCAATTCATGGCTTTCCAGTCTTTCTATAAGCAGATCAACCTTCAAATCAGTTGGCTTTATCATATTCTTCAGCATCAATGCAAAATACTGCCAGTCTTGATCTTTCGGTAGAGCGTCAAACAATTTTTCTACCAGCTCTTCTTGAGTATAAATGATGTCATGTCTAGCAAGCTCCATCTTCAGTTGCCCAAATCTCTCAATCATCTTGGAATCAGACTCGTTCTTTTAAAAACCAAACAAATCAAACTCTTTTCGTAGTAGTTTCTTTTTGTTCTTAACTATTTCAGCACTACCAATACATTTAATTTTTAATTTTTCCCAAAGATCTCTTGAATCTTTATACTCGATCAGTGCGATAATGTCATCTCGAACAGATTGGTGAAGCAGAGCAATACATTTTTGTTTAGCAACATATCTTTCAATTTGATTTTCTTCCAAGTTCTCATAATCATCTCTCCCCAAATCAAAACCATTTTTCAAACTTCTCCAACTCTGATAAGCAAACGCCTTAAGCCATTCCTCAAATCTTGTAGCCCACCTGTTGTAATCTTCAATCGCCATCAACTTGGGCGGCTTGTTATATGTTCCATACGCACTGTCTACACTCATAGCATCAGACAGACTTTTCATTGCACTCGGTGTTGGTGTAGTTTCATTTGTATTGCTTGATATAGCATCTCCAGAACCACCAGTAAAAGCAAACACATCACCGAAAGGATTCATGAAATCATCCATTTTAAGTACCTGAAACAGTCAACAAACACTTAGAGAAATTTTTGAATTTTGAAAAAAACTGATTTTCAAACGAAATAACTTGGAACGGAATTACTTCAATATCTAATTCCGTGCGGAATTAGAACAATTTCAAACGAAATTATACCAACAGAAACAGAATTAGGTACTCTGAAGCGGAATTAGTAATTCCGTTTGTACTTTCAAGCGAAATTAAATCTTTTCAAACGAAATTAGGTTATTTCGTGCGGAATTACGATCTGGTTCAAACGAGATTATGATGATGTCAGCATATTCGAATCTGTTTTCAAGAGAAATTACAAATTTTGTCCAATTTTGATCGAATTTTAGTTCAATACTTTCAAGGATTAGTTAAAAGTATGTTTCGCTTGATATACGTCAAAATCAGGCCATTTCAACCGTTGAATTTTGTTCAAATCAGAAAATAATGAGTAGAAGTGAGAGAATCCGGTAAAATCAAGCTGAATTGGTATGAACTCCTCGTCCTGAGCTCTGATACCACTTGTTAGATCGTCGTGTGACACTAACGAGTCAATCTGAGTAGTTCATCATCAAAAACAAAGGCGGAATCAATGTAAATGATGTCAACACAGCTTGTTCCTTTCTAATCTTTATCTATTACTGATTTCCTGAGCTTTTACAGATCTGATTACAATTTGGCAGCACCTCGGCTCTCAAACACACACTGCTAATTCCGTTCCAAATGAATCAGGCACACAGGTATTTATAGAGGAGTAATTTCGCTTGAACAAAATCACTTGGTTCACGCGGAATTAGTCAATTCCGTGCGGAATTACTAATTTCGCTTGAACTTGCTAATTCCGTTTGAAACATCATCAATCCCATTTCAAGCGGAATTACTTAAAAACCTGTTTTCTCGTATTCCGTGCCCTGATCTAACTTATACAATACAAGACTTAATAAAGACGAAGTTAACAGGCATCAGTGCACCAACACTTGACCTTGCAACTGATTGAATAGGTCGTCGATGAGTGGGAGTGGGTAACGGTTCTTCATAGTGATTTTATTCAGCTCGCGATAATCGATGCACATATGAAAAGTGTCATCTTTCTTCTTGACAAAAAGTATTGGGGCTCCCCAAGGTGACGAGCTAGGATGAATAAAACCTTTATCCAACAGTTCCTGCAGTTGTGTAGAGATTTCCTCCAGTTCGGTTAGTGCTAGACGATAAGGTGCACGAGCTATGTGTGCCGCTCCAGGAGTTAGCTCGATTTGAAAATTGACTTGTCGATGAGGTGGATGACCAGGTAATTCCTTGGGGAATACCTTGGGAAAGTCGCGTATGATGGGAAAATCTTCAATCTTCTTTTCTTTTGTAACACCCCAATCGCGTAATACAACAACACGCGGCGAAAATATCAGGGAGTCACGTTACAAATTACTCACAACTACTGGTACTAAATTGTTTCAATATTATTAACATCGTTTTACAAACAAAGAATACATGTAATTGTCTTTTGATTAAGTCTAAGGCCCGTATGCAATCCTATGGGTTGCATGCTTGAATAGTTGAAAACCAGAAACATATGTGAAAAATAATCAGCATAAAAATGACGGCGAATACATAGGTTTTGTTAACCAAATAAATGGCAAAAGTTTGATATTGCAATACTTTGACAACTACAATAGTTGTCGATTGAAAATGAATCTTGAAGCCAAAGAATGGCAAAAGTTTAGTATTGCAATACATAATCTTGATTGTGAAAACTCGTGACAAAAAGTATTGTATTTGGAAATATGATTATTACTAAGTAATTTTTATGCCATTTGAAATTGTATATTGTAACCTTGTTGAAATCATTAATGTATTATTAGAAAACCAATCAATGATTAATAATAACAGTTTTGAAATTAATCAAAACTTGTGTGAGTATTATATAAATCAAGTCAATGATTTATAATAATACTTTAGACATCCTTCAAAGAATCTAACATATAAAGATATGGGAGATTCTTCCAGGATTTGGATAAACAAACATTGGATCAATTGTACACAAAATCCTAAAGTGATTCGGATAACGCTACAAGAGAAATAAAATAAGAACACTTATATATAGGAAGTACCAGCGGCGTATCCACCATGTTCTTATTTTATTACACCTGTTTCGTTATCTAAATCACAACTACCACATAATCACATAAATTGTTAATCTGTCAATCAACTTTGTGACAACCCTCAAATTCCATGTATTCCGTACAATTTATTAATGACAATTAAAGTGCTTGACGACTGTGTGGAATCACTTAACTGCTTTCTGATATCTGTGTTATGCCTACACGTATTTGTTAATATACTAATAGTGTACAGAAAGGTCACTAAATAGTCCGTTATATTTTCCTAAGTGTTAGAAATTAAAAACGTTACAAAAATATACATATAGGACGCTTTGCGGATTAATTAAACACTTTAACGGAACAGTGATTAACCGAACAACCGGACTTTACCCGGAACATGAAAATATTATTATTTTCACTATCTATAATTTTCTGAGCTAGTTAGGGTCCCTGATTACCCTAACACCCGTCATAACACGCTATATAGTACTAACAAGGTTAAACATTTAACTAACCTACTTAACACCACCACCACCCTAACTAAACTAGTTTAGATCGAACTAACCCCACCCCCCCATGCCCTAACCGGCCCCAATCAAGGGGAACAAGCTAGTACTAATGGTGATTATTTTATTATGGGTTGTCTAGTATCTAGATAACATATAAACCCTTGGATAATAACCTCCTAATTTACCTATAAGTATGATCCATCACTTAAGACTTAATCACTTCACATTTCAACAAACACACTCTTCATTCTTGCTCTCCCCTACCTTCGGCCGAACCCCACTCCACCCACCATCATACTTTCAAGCTTTGATCTTCACATTCCATCATCATTCACGCTCCAAGGATCGCGTATTAGGAGCTTTGGTGCACTCGGAACGCGAAGGACCACTTCCGTTAGCTTTTATCCACCCATTTTTCATCAAGATTCTTCCCTAGCCCCGAGCTAGAGGTATATCACTTAAAACTCGCTCTTGAACGTATCTAGAGTGGTTAATAAGAGTTTCGTCGGTTAAAAATTACGAACATATAAGATCAAAGTCTAAAAGTTTACTAAAGTGATGAACAAGGTGGTTAATGGATGAATGTTAGTGTAAATCATGTAGATCTTGTGTGATTATGATGATTGGTTGATTATCTGATGTTTTACTGAATGATATTAGTATATGAGGTTGCTGTGGTCACTAAACTCGTTAACGGAATCGATCGAACATGATTTAGATGGTTAATCACTTGAAATCAGAATCTGTCTAACTTTTACAGCCCACTTCTGTTGGCTGTAAACAGGTCTTAAACTCAACGAAAAATCGATATTTTGAATCTAAAATATGTTATTATGAAATACGGTTCTAATGGCACCGGAATCGTAATTTTTGGACTCCGTTTACTATTTTTAAAGTGTTAATTTGTAACAGCTACTTAAGCTGAATTTTGACAGCAATAAATGGGCGTCGTACTTTCGGTCATAACCTGAGTTTTGTGATGAATCGGACCATGAAAATTTTTCTGTAGATGATAACTGAAGTATTTGTAATTACCCCACTGGAATTTCGCAAATCGGACTTACGACGAATTTTTAATAAATTGTTTCGTGGACTGTGGTCAGAAATACATAAATCTGAGTTCAGACCCGAATATGAATTTTTATAAAATATTGGTGATGAACCGGACCCCGATATTTTTACACAACAAAATATGGAATGTTTATGATGTTCTATAAAAATTTGGGAATTTTTGGAATAATCTAACTATTTTATTTAAATGTCCGAAAACAGCCGGTTTTGAGTATTAATGCTGAAACGACATAAGTAGTGATTTGCGTGTCTAAATGTCGAGTATGCTATCTGTGAATGATTTGACATGTTATATATGTTATGTGCATTATCGTATGTTTGATTTTGAGTGGGGAATGGACGGGAAACTTAGATGGGCATAAACTGTTACAGTGATGCATGTTGTGTGCTAGATACGTGTAGGAACTTTGTGTTCTATTTGAAAGCCACTAAATGACTAACTGGTAAATCATACTAGGACGTGATTGACCGACCTTGACTGTTAGCTATATTGAGAATCTAACCGAGCAAACCGAGGTGAGTTCACACCCTTACTAAGGCATGGGATTCCCGGTGGTTGGGAATGGGATTGAATGACTACTCGTACTATCACTCTATTTATATTACCAACACTACTAGACTACCTACTACTGTCCTCGGATTGAGAAGGGCACGTACGTAAAACCTACGTACACTCACTACTGTCCTCAGATGAGAAGGGCACGTACGTAAAACCTACGTACACTCACACTCACTACTGTCCTCGGATGAGAAGGGCACGTACGTAAAACCTACGTACACTCACACTCACTACTGTCCTCGGATGAGAAGGGCACGTACGTAAAACCTACGTACACTCATACTTAACACCGTCCTCGGATTGGGAAGGACTCTTATGGATACGCCTAGTCTAGTAACATACATAATGGGAAGCCCCCACTAAATATCGTAAAGGTTTGGGAATCAAGAATAATGGGTAATACTTGGTTATGAAACGAACTTCCGATTCCTGATACGAACTCATTAACTAAACAACCAAACGTGAACTCACTCAACTTTGTTGTTGACTAGTTGTTACATGCCTTACAGGTCGCTAAATGCTTGGAGCTTGCACGGGGAAGGAGTCGTTGTGGAACATGGGTTGTTATATCCCATACTTAATATATAATTGAACTTTATAAACCTATGGAACTTATGTTTGAGACTTTAAACTTATGAACTGTGAACTTATGTTTTGAACTCACGTTTATGCTTCCGCTGTTTAAACCAAACAAGGTTAACTAGCTTTGGTCACCAATCGTATTATGTTTGGTTTTATTTACTTAATTGAATTGTTCAATATGATTGGTGGCTCGATCCTGGTCATGTCACGCCTCCAAGCGGTGATACTCCGCATGGTGGATTTTGGGGGTGTGACAGATTGGTATCAGAGCCATTGGTTATAGTGAACTTGGTTTTAAAATGGGAAAAGTTTTTGATAAAACCAGACTATAACCAGTACAGTGCTCAACGATCCACAACGACGCTTCGCTCCACGTGCAAGGCTCAACACACTAGGTGGTATGATTTGAGTTTATATTATCTACCTGCTAGATTACTTTTGCATAGTGTGATGTGATAGTATGCTTAATTAGGAAAGCAGCATGTTGTCTATTAGCCCTATTGTGTTCTTTATGACACACAATTGTTTACTTGAAATTTGACAAACGGTGGTTAAATTCTTTCTTGATTTCTTGTCACCCCGCTACAACGACTGTTTATGTATTCTATCTACTCGCACGCTTACCTCGACATGACGTCGCCATCTGACCCTCCGTACAGCCGGTTCGTACGTCAACATCCGCGAAGACATGACTAGCTTTGGTCACCAATCGTATTATGTTTGGTTTTATTTACTTAATTGAATTGTTCAATATGATTGGTGGCTCGATCCTGGTCATGTCACGCCTCCAAGCGGTGATACTCCGCATGGTGGATTTTGGGGGTGTGACAAACTTGTAAACACGCATTAAAGCACACAATGAATCCTATCAAGGACTCCAATATTGGTACTTTAAACATCCTACATGAATCAACCTATGAAGATAGATAGATGCTATATGGATCTGGTTTCTGTTACATTGTCTACTTACATAAGCATTAAAGCACACAATGAATCCAATCAAGGACTACAATATTGGTACTTTAAACCTCCTACAAGAATCAATCTATGAAGATAGATAGATGCTATAAGGATTCTGGGTTCTGTTACATTGAATCATTGAATCAAAACAAATCCTAACTCCTAATGGTGATTCGGGATAACAACACGAAGGGTAATACAATAAGCACACTTATATATAGGAAGTACCAACGGCGTATCCACCATGTGCTTATTGTATTATCTAGTTTCGTTATCTAAATCACCAACAATCTACACATCAACCATAACTGTCGTCCTGTAAAGTATTTCTTAAAAATCTCACTATGAAGATAGGAAGATCTAAGACTGTACTTCAAATATCCTATAAGAATCTAACTATGAAGATAGGTAGATCTTTTAAGGATTTAGATAAACATTGTATTTGCATAATCGGAATAATACACATAAAAGCACTTAGTAATCACATATATGCCATACATTTGGAAAACAAATTGGTTACACAGATAAATCAGCCCAAATCATTTGAAAATGGTAAAAAGGGGAACTATGTACTCGTCTGGGATTCCATGTAGGTCTTGTTCAAATGATATAACAAAGTTCAAAGGATCAAAAGTTCAAGTGTCGAAGTGGCTCCTAGTGTAACGGATACTATGTTAGTAAATCGACACCTAAATTGGAAGATCGGGTAGAATGAGGTCTCGTAAACCAAATGAGTATTGGAACTCATGTGATATGGTTTAACAAAGCCTACATTTTAAATCGGAACCTATCATAAGTGCTTATGACCCATTACGACCCGTTAAGGTAGTCTACGCAACTTTAACTCGTCGTCCGCGCGAATGCGCGTCCGAGATGCCTAACTAGTCCTATGACAAGTATTATATGCCTTAACATATCTAATTATGTTATATAATCAGTTTAGATGTCAAAACATATGTTACATATGCTTAAAATGAAATTATGCGCAAAAGGGCATTTTGGTATTTTCCTAAGGCATATAAACTACCTATCATACAACTAACTAAACGAAGTGACCATAAGGTATAACCTCGGAAGGTTATTCCCTATACAACTATGGTCACAAAATATGTTTGGCCGGATCCTAACGATCGACCAAACAGGTCGGGTTCGAAAGTCTAAGTGGTGGTTTAGACCGCTTGACTTACGACCCTAAACAAGCACTAGACTAAAAGTGACGAGTTAAACATGTTAAAACATGTTTAACTAAGTTAGAAAATATGTTTGATATCAAAACAAAGTATTTTGATACATAAAAGTAGTTTCATTGCAAAATACGCATAAACACGTACTTTGACCGAAACTTTGACTCGTCACTTCGACTAATCAACGTGGCAATCAGTAGGTATAGTCATAAGGGACTATAACCATCGTGATTACGCTCACGTTGCAAAGTTCAAACGAACTTTGTGTTGACCAATTCATGGTCCAAGCAGAAAGTCAAACCCTGTTTGACTTTCATGCTTTAAAAGCATAAAAACATGAAAGAAGCTTACAAAAGGTCCAAGCAATGAAGATTTGAACTCAAAATACTCAGGTATGAAGCTTCACAAGGGAGAGCTTCAACTTAGAGTAGAATTGAGATCAAATGTGTGAGTTGAAATGAATGAAATTGGTGGATTTATATAGATTTTCCAAAACCGTTAGGATCGTTTCTTGGGTTTTGAGCTTCAATCTTGGCCAGCCAAGTGTTACCCATAGATTTGAATACAATGGGACCTTAAAAACTAGCTCAAGGTATTGAAAATGTTACATAAAAGACCCTAGAAATCAAGCTGGTTGCCAAAAATGGAGATTCTACCCAGGTAGGTCCGTCGCGTGTCGCCACAGCTAAGGGGGTTTCCCGTCGCGCGACGCCACCACAGCCCAGTTCCAGAAACTTTTGAAAAATGGCAGAAATGGTCCCTGCAGCTCGTTTAAGTCATTTTCGACGCATTTAAGCCCCGTTAACCCATTTTCAAGGCTCAACAATGAAGTTAAAGCATAGGGGGCATGAAATATGCTAGAAAACATCTCGGATGTTGGTTTGTTTGGTCGTACGGCCTCGTTGTTCGGTTAATTACGACGAAACACGAACGGATGCGAAAAACGATCCAAATTACACGACGAATGGAATTTTTGCATTCCGATCACTAAAATAGAATATTTTAATGATTACAAAAATTTTTTGGATGTTCGGATATGTTCAGAACGTAAGATATGCGCGAAAATGCAAACTTATGCACTTTTTGACGCTTTTAGTCCCTGTTGATCAAATAAGTTTATTTTTGCGCACCAAACACCTCAAAGCCTATTTCTAAGCTATGTAAAGGATATTTAGGTCACGTTTAAATTATGATCATATTCTGGAATGTTCGTTATAATACGAATCAGGAGACTTTCACAGTTTTACGCAAATAGTCCCTACGATCGAATAAACTTGTTTTTGACATACCAAAGCCTTCGAAGCTTATTTGTAAGTTATATAAAAGTTATTTAAGGTATATTAAGCCTATGTCACTGTTCCAAAGTGTTTGTTGGGTTAAACTAATTACGCTTACGCATCATTTTGCGTGTAACTTTCTAGAAAGCGATTTAAGGCTTGGAATCGAACTTAAATCAAAACGTGAAATTGTTAAACATAAAAAGCAAACATTGAGACCAAAAAGACATTGTTTCTTTGATAAAAGATATTTTCCTACATCGTGCGGTGTTTACGGAGCACAAGTGTCACAGTCTCCCCTACTTTAGGAAATTTCGTCCCGAAATTTATTCGAAGGAGACCGTAGAGTAAAATTGAAACAACTGATGGATAAGCAAATTGCTAGATCCCAAAGATGCGGAGCATCATTTGGTGTTGGAAATTTTAGGGGATTCAAAATATGATTTGGGATATTCAAAGTATCTCAATGTATTCAACCCTTTGAAACTTGTGAATTTAAAGAAAAAGTCATCTAGTGTTAAAAAATCGTTTGAGTTTGGCACTATGTTATACTAAGATCTTAGTGTAATTCCTAGCAAACAAAGAGGTGTACATTCAAGCCCTACACGTACACGGTTTCTAATGTCCCACGAGGTACATCCAATGCACCATGAGCATCTCATGCATAGGAGACGAGTCAACATACCTATGGCATCAAGATCGTCATCTTTAACACCATAATATACTCCTGGTCGGCTCGATTTGAGTTATTGAATGTACTTGTTCTTCTCTATTATAAATAACCACAAAAATATCAAATAAGCACATAATCACATATGGTCCAAGATAACATAAAATTACCAAGTGATCTTAGCAACGTTCTGAAGAATAACACAATAAGAACACTTATATATAGGAAGTACCATCGGCGTATCCACCATGTTCTTATCGCATCATACTCATCCCGTTACCTTAATCACTCTAGATCTTATGCCACCATACTTAACAAGGCTTACTATGATTCTCATGCGTCGAATCTCATAATTAAGTGTGCACCCATAATTACTCGTTTCGTCGCATGGTCCACATAGTTTCTCTTGTTAAGTGAGGGTAAACAAATAATAAGGTCGAACTATCGTCTAAATCAAATAAACATCGTCATAACATAACATCTGTTAAATTGAATCGTGTTTTATACTAGCAATGATAGCACTACTTGTTTTGCATACAACAAATTTAGTAGTAGGTATTTATTCTAGTACAAATGTTTATATATGTTTCTTACTAACCAAACAGGTAGGGTGCAACATATACTAATAATGCATTATCATCATATTGTAAGCATATCGAGAAAACGTTTTCAAATCATGTGCTAGGTATGCTAAGTTAACACACTAAGCAAAATGTATTTGAAAATAATGTACAAAGTACGTTAAATCACTATACGAACCAAATTGTATTTATAATCATGTACTATACATATTGGATAAATAAATCATGTATGTAAGGTTATGATCACAAAATGGTATTAACTTGTTCATAGTACTCGTATTGATCGTGTTGCCAAGTTCGTATGAATTCACTAGAGTGCAATCATGGTATGCTAATTTACAAGATTTAGTTCCTAAAGAACGGAATCCTCAAGGTCAGCATGTAGTTGTAATCACACATTGTGTAATCACATTAGAGTTTGTAATTTGGAAAATGAATAACAAGGATAAAGATAAACTTCTTGAAATTTATATTGTCATTACAAATATAGTTGAAATATGTACATTGTTTTCGAAAATAAACAGAAAATATAGAGGTTCAAATGACCATAAGTGCTTGATCATTAGCTTGAGCCTCATTGACGTTGAACACTCGTCCATTAGCATTAGCAAGCTTGGGGCAGTTTTGCTTGAAATGATTTAAATCACCACATTTGAAACATGCTCTAGGGCGAGTCTGAGTAGGGGCTGCTCAGTTCTGGATACGACAGGTCATAGCTAGATGTCCAAATAGACCACATATTGTATACTGGCGACAAGGAGAATTTGTTGCATGATGATAGTTGCAATGATTGCACCGAGGTTGCTTTCCACGATAAAATCCCTTAAACGGTACTGAGTTTAGTGGGACTTGTGTAGGAATTGCAAAATTCTTTGAAGCCTGGCGCTTCTTAGAATTTTTGGAAGATTCGGCCTTTGTTCTTTTCGAATTTCCATTAGTAGTTTCGGTGTTTTGTTTCTTGTCTCCTTTTCGAAATAGTTTACCTTTTCTAACCTGGGAGTCGGTTAAGATAGCGGCTAATTACTTAGCCTCCCTAAGCTTTTCATGTTGGCTGCCAGTGACAATGTCTTGGACAAGATCGGGTAGGCCATCAATGTATTTCTCAATGGCCCGATCCAAAGGTGTGACCATAGTGGGGCAAAGTAGGCTTAGCTGTTCAAATCGGTCAGTGTAGGCACGGTTTTCCCCACTATCTTGTTTTAGATGATGGAATTCATTTTCAAGTGCCCTTATTTCGCTTCGTGGGCAGAATTCTTTCTTCATAAGATCCTTAAATTCTTACCACGTTAGTGCCATTGCCATATTGGCACCTCGATCTCTCATAATACCGTTCCACCAAGTGAGTGCTCTCCTTTGAAAGACACTCTAGGCGAAATCTACCTTGCGCTCATTGGGACACTGAACGTGGTGGAATGTGCTTTCTATACTTTCAAACCATTGTAGGAGCGCAGTTGCTCCTTCAGACCCAGAAAATTTCAAGGGCTTAGCTGAATTGAACATTTTGAAGTCACACTGAGCATTGTTATTATTGTTATTGTTATTTGCCTGGTTTATCTGAGTAATGAGGTTCGGAATCACAACAGTCATCTGCTGAACGATTGTGGCTGCGAGAGCAGCATTCTCAGTTTTATCGCGTCTAGGAGGCATCTTGAAAGTATAGCTATAGTTAAAATCAAACAAGTTAGATCTATCAATTTGTTATGAGTTTGTAGTACCATTGTATTGTGAAAACCTTGATCTAGTAAAATCTCGTTCATAGGTCTCGTTCTTGTACTTAGAATATACAGTGTTGTGGATTTTTTTTGAGACAAGAGTTGTTTAAAAAAAATAAACTTTCGTAATATTTTTGGATGAGAGAATACAAACCAAGTTAATGGCTTGTGTTATAAATTTTTCACTGTTTAAAAATTTATTGTTTTTAAGATAAAATGTTTTAAATTCAATTTTTTTAAATAAAGAATTTTTGTGTTTGAAATTTTAAAAATTCTCATCCAAATGGTAAAAATTTGAAATTTTGAAAGGCAAATGTAGTGTTTCGAAAATGAAATAGGATCTCATAGTGTCGTGATATGAAATGAAATTCACTTCAATTGTCTCGAATCAAACATATCACCAAAGGTAATATCATGAAACAGTATTGGGAAAGGAAAGTTGTTTTCGATTGTCGTTAATAGCAAACATATTACCGAGGGTAATATGAATGAGTAGTGTTACAAAGGTCGTTTAGAAATCGTTCGGCATAGTCAAGATGGATAGGGTTTTATAATGTTTCATGAAGACATGCTTTAGCCTATAAGTGGACACTCACCCTAAGAGTTCCCAGGTAAGAGTGACTGGTCTGATTATGTGGATTTGTATGAACACTCTAGCCTTAGACAGAAAACTCAGGGTACAGGCATCCACCCTCCCAGATTGCATGTGTTCACATTATTAAAACCCAAGATTTCGATGAAAAACGTTTGGGGAAATCGTTTAAGAAATCTTTTGATACAAATCGTTGAGATCAAACATGATGTGAAATATTTTGATAAAAACGTTTGAGAAGACATTTTGAGAAATATTTCAATGAAAATGTTTTGAGGAAAACATTTTGAGGAACTGTAACACCTCGTAAAATCACGTCCAATGATGTATTGACACGTGTAATAAACCCTAATGAAGTCAAACACTGAAATTGAGGGACTAATTTTTCGAAAAATCGAAAAACTTTGATTATGAAAGGACTGGAAGTGTTAACATACCTAAAATAAGTTTCTTACGATGTTTATATTCACAAATGTGCCATTTGATGATTAAGTGTAGCCGTTTGCATAATTAATTGAAAGTTTGTGCAATAAAGGGTTAAAAGCGTCAACATGTTAATTCTTACCTCTGAGTGACCTTTTAACAAACCGGGAGCTTCATAATATTTAGTTATACTCTCGGGAATGCCAAATAATGGCCGTCTAAGGTTTTTATGCCTATAAGTAAAGTTACGCGCAATTTTGCAAGTTAGAGGGACTAAAAGTGTCAATATGTTTAATTATACCTCTGAATGACCTTTTAGCGAACCCGAAGCATCGTGATGTTTAATAATATTTCCAAGAATGCCTAATATGGATTAGATGAGGCTTCAATGCTAATAAATGATGAGATGTGCAAGCTTGCGCAATAGAGGGACCTAAAGCATCAACTTTTGAATCTACGCCATTCGGTGATCAATCAATCAATCATACCCAGTAAAATCCCACAAATAGCAGAGCTATTGGTAGGGTCTGGGGAGGGTGGGATGTAGGCACACCTTACCCCTATCCCTAGGGATCATTCGGTGATCATTTAAGCAAACGAGAGCATAGTAATATTTATGTATATGCTTGGGAATGATTAATATGGGCCATGGAAGTCTTAGATATCATTAATCAACAATTCGCGCTACTTTGCGCGATTAAAGGACTAATTGCGTCAAACGGCAAAAGTATGCCGATTCGTATAGTAACGGACCTTCCAGAATATGAACATAAGTTAATCATACCCTATTTACCCTTTATATAGCTTAGATATAGGCTTAGAGGTGTTTGGTGCGCAAAAATAAACTTTAAGGTCATGCAGGGACTAAAAGTGACAAAAAGTGCACAAGTTTGCACTTTCGCGCATATCTCACATTCTGGATATCCCCGGACACCCAAAAATTTATGTAAGCACTAAAATATTTTATTTTAGTGATCGCCTTGGTAAAATTCCACTCGTCGCGTGATTTGGACCGTTTTTAGCGTCCGTCCGTGTTTCGTCGTAATTCGACGCATAACGTGACCGTACGGCCAAACGAACCGACATCCGACATGTTTTTGAACATGTTTCATGTCCCCTAGGTTTAAACATCATAGTGGGGCCTTTATATGAGGTTAACGGGCCTTGAACTTGCTTGAAATGACTTTATGAGCTGACAGGGACCATTTCTGTCATTACTGAAACTGCTGCTGCTGATCTGGGATGTCAGGCGGGGCGCGTAAGGTCATACAGACCTTTACGCGGGCCGCGAGACCTGCACATATTGCAGAATAGCTGTAAACAGCCTGTTCGTTGCTGGTTTTTGTTCAAAGCTGGTTTCAATCTCACACAACTCTATACTAGGGGCTTGCCCACAGATTTATCAGACCTCTTGACATCTGTTTTGATCAGATTACCCTCCCGATACTTGTCGCGATCTCGTGAGGTCCCGAAAACTATATAAAGGAGGTAAGTTCACTTGGTACTTCACTTGCATTCTAAATTCTGGAGCTCTCTGGTTATAAACAAGGATTCATTAGGCTCTCTAATCGTAATTAGGACCCTTGTAAGTGTTCATAACCCTTTCTAATTCATTCTAGCTTAGTTTATTAACCAAAAGTCAAACCGTCGTAAATTAAGTTTGACTTCGAGATTAAATGAAATTTGCTCAGTCATTTCTCGAATTGAAAGTACCTACAAGTAGGTATTTATGTGGGTAAAAGTTTTTGAACTCAGGTTTCCAGTTTTGACCTTTTTAGCCCTTGTGAAATTACCAAAATACCCCTAAGAAGCATAGTTTGGTTTTAAATGATAAATTTCATATATGGGTCATACCCTACTGTTATAACATGTTAAATTAAGTATATTTACTGTATAAACCAGACCTGTAACTCAGATTTCCAATTAAACTCTTTTATAATCTTTTAAATGACCAAAATGCCCTTATGAGGCATAAATTGTGTTTAAATTCGTTTTGGGCATAATAGAAGATATCTTACTGATATTATAACATATTTAAGGCATATTAACTCAGGGAACTTGCATACGACTCTTTTGGTTACCCGTGACGCCCTTTTCGCGTTCGGTTCGGTTTATGTAACTAGTTTGCATAAATTGACCGAAACGGGTCAAACATTATCATTTTTGTCTCAAAATCCAGAATGTAATTATTATACCCATATTATACAAGTATTCAAACTTGTCGGGTCTAAATCACATTCTATCCGGTCTTCGCTTAATCGTGCGTTTGAACCGTATCGTCCTTAAAAGCTAACCGGTCTAAGCTTAGGCTTAAATAAAGACCCGTTAGAAATCTAATAGGTTATTATAAACCTTTGTTCCAAAATAAGAAGAACCAGTAAAAGCTACCTTCACTTGAGAGTTGTGATTTATACTTACCAAGGTAAATACTTTTAACTTATTTTCCCTATACGGACTTGGGTTACGGTATATAGAATACCGCTTGATCGAGCATCAAATCTAACATCGTTGGGTGGTTAATTGAATAATCTGATCGGCTCGTTTAAACAATCTTGTTCACTTAAAGCCTTTGGGGGGTTAATGACCATGTCCCGGATATCCCTGACATCATTTTACAAAATGGCCACGACCTGAGCACGGGGTGTAGGCGTACACCTGTCAGTGTATAACTCATTATTGTGGTGGGTCTATTGATCTTTAACCCGGACAAGATCCGGGCTACTGAACGCACAAGTAACATGTAATTCGTTCACAAGATTATATTACATAATTATCCCAAGTTATAAAATGTTTTGTGCCACGTGCATTCAAATCAATTTTCAACCTTTTCAAAATGAGTCAGTTAAATTGTATTTACCAGTGTAAACTGACGTATTTTTCCCAAAAGGTTAAGTGCAGGTACTACTCGTACTAGGCTGGCTGTCTTCTAAGCATCCACAATAAGTCTCGCAAGCTTGGATGTCAAATAAACTGTTGAACAATATCTTATTTTATTTTGATCCGCCTGTGGATCCGTTTCGACTATTGTGATATTTAATATTACACTTTATTAAAGTTGAAATGAATCTATTTTTGCTTCCACTGTGCATTTATATATTGTGTTGTTTGTCTATGATGACACCAACTACGTCACGATACTCCCCACCGGGCCCACCGGTGATACGTGGAAATTCGGGGTGTGACAGGTTGGTATCAGAGCCAACACTGAGGGAATTAAACACTAGCCTTTTGTGTTTAATCTCAGTTACACAGTTGCACATTCTTGAGTCTAGACGAGAACATAGGACAAATTCAAATTCGTTTTATTTTGTCCTTATTTGGTTCCTTTGTTATTTTTCTGATTAGCCCTTGCATGGGCGAGTCATTTTCAGTAGAAGTCTCATTTAGGGCAACCATATACTTGTTTAAATTTTAAAGGAACGATTATATTTGAAATATCATTCCTATATTATAAGATCTACCATTATAATAAATGACAAAATCTAAAAAGGACAAGACCTAGCCATGTATCACATTAAGACAAGGCCAAGACGGTAGTTCCACAATTAGATTCAGATCCTCGTTAACATTTCAATTTAGGGTTGCTCTGCGTTAAATATTAAAAGAATCTTAAGAGTGAAACCTAGCCTGAGTGTCATTATAAAGACCTGGCCAAGATGGTAAGACCTGTTTAAAAGATTCGAATCTCTGTTAACATCTGAAGACGTGTTAACGCTCCTGGCGGACGTGATTCATTAAACTCACACACGTCATTTTTATATAGGATTCTTCAAAAGATTCCTCACCCAATTTAATGATCTCTTAATCATGGGTTTAAATCATCAATTAGGATGATCATATTTTGACCATACATTGGTAATATAGTGAATACGGGCCTTGCTCATTTCCACATGGGCCAAAAGACAGTGGTAGTGATGACTCCCTGTCCGAGAAAGGTAATGAACTATGTTCGAACCTAAATGCTTTGATTCTCTGAAATCATAACTTATAATTTATAATTGTCCTTGTGACTAAGCCATTTGTGCTATTATTAAAAACCTTAATGCCTCGATTCTCTGAAATCATGGCTTATAAATTAAACTTGTCTACGCAACTAGACCATTTGTGCTATTATTAACTTATAAATTAGGATGTATGATAAAAATCCTGAATAAAATAAATACCCTCCCTTCCCTGCCAATATACATAGTAAAAAGAATCTTAAAGGTACGACCTATCCTATATGTCATTCCAGACAAGGCCAAGATGGTAGAACCTATTCAAAGGATTCAAATCCTTGTAACATTGTAAGTATGATAACACTCCTGGCAATAGTGATACGATAAAATCACACTTGTCATCTTTATATTAGGAAATTTTTTCCAAACCCTTTTAGCATAAGCGATCAATGGGAATCATGGCTAATAAACGTCGAACACGATGTACGCATCAAAACATCTATTCAAGATGTTACATACGGGTAAAGATGAATACATGAAAAAGATAGTTTTATTTCATAACTTCTTGTCAAGACAATGAACTATGAAATTTTCCGACCCAAAGGAATCATCGATTATGTATTAAAATTTCCCTAGTGACAAGGCCTCTGAGCCATCATAAGTCCTTTGGAACAAGCCCTTGTGCTATATATAAAAGATGTCAGTATGACATTGGCAGTCGTGACTTATGTCCCCTGTCTAATAAATATGAAGGATTATATTCCGCTTAAACGCCAAAGATGGTTTATCTAAAAACTTAGGCAAAACATAATCAAATAAATTAAATACTATCTATTGGCCTATATGGTTTAATTGCACCATGGCTATTTATTCATCAAAATTTGACAATTCGCTATATGATTAAACAAATTGTTTCTACTTGGTTAGTAGCCTTCAAAGCTTCACCATGGCTGACTCCTCTGAAGCTCACAATCATCCAGTTGATCAGAATGATGATACAAGACTGAACTTAAGAAGCACCGAATTTCAGGCTATGATAAATACAGTCGTAAACAATGCTGTGGAGCGAGCGTTGAAGGATCGTAAGCGAAGGTGCGATATTACCCCAAATAAAGGTTGTAAAAAGGGTAGGACCGGTTCAAACCATAACCCGTCCAAGCCAAAGGAGGCAAAGCCCAAATGCAATAACTGCAGGAAGCAACATGCTGGAAAATGCACAATCGACCCACGTGCTAAATTACTTGGAATTTGCAAAACCAAGGGTCACAAGACCTTGGATTGCAAGAAATTGGAAGATGCGACCTGTCATGGCTGCGGCGAAAAGGGCCACATCAGTACTAATTGCCCTAAGGCTGCCAAGGGAGAAGCAACTAAGTCTGGGAAGGATTTGAAGGACAGACAGCAGACCGGTGAAAAGACCAAATGCAAAACCTGTAGGAAATATCACCTCGGGAAATGCAGATATGAATCTCAGCCTCTACCCTGTGGAATCTGCAAGTCCAAGGAGCATAAGACCTTGGATTGTAAGAGATTGGAAGACGCAACCTGCTATGGTTGCAATGAAAGAGGGCACATTAAGACCAACTGCCCTAAATACGCTAAAAAGCTTGAGGAAGTTAAGAAAATCAAAGCTGGAAGCTCTCAAATGGATGCTCAAGAGACTGTTCAGGATAACAATGTCACAACAGGTACTTTCTTTACCAATAACGCTCATGCTAGAGTATTAATTGATTCAGGTTCAGATAAGTCTCTCGTAGACAATAGATATTGTAAATCATTAAATCTGCCTGTTAAAACTCTAAGCGTTAAGTATGAAGTAAAATTGGCCGATAGTACCTCAGAGACTGCTCCAGCAATATTAAATGGATGTTTTATATCCATTAGGATTTACCCTTCTCCGCTGTCCTTGTTTCGTTAATAGGAGGACTCGATATAGTAATAGGAATGGATTGGTCGTCTTGTGACCAAGCCCATATTGTGGGTGATAAGAAGCAATTAATTATCAAGACTCCTTATGAGTCAACCATCATAATTACATGTATCCGTACGATTAATTAATATTAAACAATATATAAAGTATACCTTACATACCTCAAAAAAAATGGTGGAACCGGCCGTCCCCGGAATCGAACCTGGGTCTAGGCCACACCCTTTTCGCGCGCCTAGCCAACCGAGCTAGGTGCCTAGTTTGTGAAATTTCCATTTTGATTAAATATAAGCACATGTACAATAACTTCCTTACTTCTTACTATAAGACACCTACTTATCCTCCTTATGTTGACTAAGTATTAGAATCCAAGATTTTACCTCTATGTTTTAATTACTCTTGGCTTGCTTATGTTGACTAAACACTAGAAAGGATGAAGTAGAAACTATTAAGTATATCAGTGGTTATGCTAGAAAGGACATGGTAAGGTATACATCACACTCATTCGATGGCAATACTCTTAATTAGTAAGGACATTAATGAAATCCTCAAGAAGGATCCTCTTATACATTGTGGAATGGTCCAAGTTTTAAGGACCTTATTAGAAAAACCTAGTATCCGTTTCGCGAAAAGGGAAAAGACGGAATAAGAATTTTCTGACTCTCGCCATAAAAGTTCTAGACTATCAACAGTATGTCGCAAATTAAAGCACATAATTATTAGTAGTTAGCATTGGCAATAAGAGGCACACTAAGGTTTCAAAACCTACTCATTAAAAATCCATTATGGATCTACCTCAGCTACCCACGTTATAATGATTAAGAAGTAATCAGTAAAAGCTGAGACTGCCCTAAAGTTATCTAAGATTTTACAGCTAAGTTTAGAAGGATTAAGAATGGAGGCGTTTAACCCTCCTGTTGAATGATTAGAGGCAGCTCACATTAGGAATGTCACTAGATAAATCCTTATTTGTGAATTTATTGCTAGAAATTACATGTGGTTTCGGGTGCTGTTAAGTCTCTCACAAGACCATAAACTTAGCAAACTTTTAGAAATTTTTTCCCTGTAAGAACCCCAGATGTTAAGTGTAAGGTAGAACCTTCAGGCAAATCATATGAACCATTTCTTCTGTTCTTGTCAGAAACCTTTAGGCATAAAATTTTTGAAGTATCCTCTCTCTAGAGGAAGTGCACCAGCATACATAATTGATATCTCTTTTATCTCTATCGATTGCGAATACGAGACGGTATGATAAAAGCGCCAGATGAGGATTGGTGTATCTTAATATGTTCCATAGATTGCTTCCATGCCTGATCAGTATGGAAGTTTAATGCATGGGACCACAAAGATATCCCGGTAGTCTTATGGTACTAAAGTCAACTAATGGTATTCAAAGAAGATATCCAAAATGGAATTGTCAAAGTAAATGTTCCCGATTAAGGAATTCATGGACTTGTGACATAAATGCGTCACTTATCTGACACAGAATATGACAGATGAACTGGAGCCTGAGATTTGGAAAATCTTTGTAACCTCATTGTATCTTGATTATCTTTTCCTAAGATTACCCTGTTTACCTCCTGAGAGGCAGGTAGAATTAAGATTTATATCCCATTTAGGGCTGTATCATTATGAAATATCCAAGACGGCTAGTGCCATTATTGGAAGAATCAAAACCCTAATTAAAGAAGTTTTGAAATAAAGAATTCATATAGCCTAAACCTATATTCTAAGAATTCGGTATTGTTAATTAAGAAAGACGGTTCATTTTGCTTATGCATTGATTACCGCAACCTAAATTAGGCAACAATTAAGAATTGCCATCAGCTGCCCAGGATCGTCGATTTGTTCGACTAACGGCAAGGATTAGCTAATTCCTTAAGATTAGTTTTAAGCAATGGTTGGAATAACCATCTCACCTTAAATTAAGCTTTTCTATAATAGTTGATATATAAGTATCAAGGCTGCTCTTTTGGAGACCTTGTATAGATGGAATGTTAAACATCTATTGTTAGACAGAAGATTGGTAAGTCCAAATATCAGGATCTGAAAGTTTCCCTGGAAACAACGAATAAGATCATACAAATCCATAATCATCTGTTAGATGCCAGCATTTGGCAAAAAATCAAGATTAATGGAAATAGCAAACCTCCTAAGTTCTTGTTAAAGAATAAGGTTTAACAAAGATATCGTCCGGGAAGGGTGTACCAATTTGTTAATTATTAGGCTAGTTGAGCTCTGAATATGTAGAATCATTCGAAGGAATCGAATGTAACAAGATCAAATAGCTTATAAGCTAAAACCTATTTAAGGAGCTTGGCAGAGCATGCAATGCAATATACACTAATGATTTGAGGATGTGTTTCACCAATAAGTCAAGAAGCATTATTACATATTGATATGCAGATTTATGATATGATGAGCAACCTATATCGATTAAGGATCGACAGGTTAAGAAGCTCCAAAAGGATACATGTACCAAATATAAAGGTCACTTTGGGAGCTGGGAAAGACTCCATATATGCTATAAAAGTTAAGTCCGTCATGTGACAAAAGTACTTCCAGCATTTTAGCAAATCTCGAGGTCGAGATTTCTTTTAAGGGGGTGAGGATGTAACACCTCATAAAATCACGTCCAATGATGTATTGACACGTGTAATAAACCCTAATGAAGTCAAACACTGAAATTGAGGGACTAATTTTTCGAAAAATCAAAAAACTTTGTTTATGAAAGGACTGGAAGTGTTAACATACCTAAAATAAGTTTCTTACGATGTTTATATTCACAAATGTGCCACTTGATGATTAAGTGTAGCCGTTTGCATAATTAATTGAAAGTTTGCGCAATAAAGGGTTAAAAGCGTCAACATGTTAATTCTTACCTCTGAGTGACCTTTTAACAAACCGGGAGCTTCATAATATTTAATTATACTCTCGGGAATGCCAAATAATGGCCGTCTAAGGTTTTTATGCCTATAAGTAAAGTTACGCGCAATTTTGCAAGTTAGAGGGACTAAAAGTGTCAATATGTTTCATTATACCTCTGGATGACCTTTCAGCGAACCCGAAGCATCGTGATGTTTAATAATATTTCCAAGAATGCCTAATATGGTGTGACAACTGACACTTTTCGGTAACTTTCTTACACTTAAAGTACTCATTTTAGCTACATTTTTTATGCATTTCGAACACTCGAACTGCGTATTACATAATATACATCTTAGAATACTTATGGAATATTCAATTATGATGCACATGATTCATTTTATTGGTTACCTTTGAAACAATGTAAACAATGCATCGAAATAACTAGAGCAGTATCTAGTAAACTAGCGTGCTGACGAAAACTCAGGATCCAGCGAAACCATCTAAATTACATCTTTAGGACTCAGACGGAAGTCCAACATCAAATATACATTAAACCCTATATGGGAATGCAAGGGTTTGGTTTAATATACTACCAATGTCCGGTAGCACCGAAAACTGCCGAAAAGCACTAAAAGCGACGATTTCTACACTTTTCCGCAGAAATTCTGCAGAAATCAGTTTTGTAATATTTTTACGACATGTAAAAATATTATTTAACATAGAATTCATGAGAGGATACATTCGGGTATCATCCGAGCCAATAACTACATCAATTCATACAAGTTACACAACTTGGCGTTCAAATAACGTCTAACCGAAACAATTCGAAATGAATATCCGAACAATGTCGGATCTTTTTTTTAGTGACCATCTAATATTATTTAGATCATATTAGACTAGTAATGGTCACTTAACACCTTCTTAACACATTTATACACTTGAAACATTTAAACACCAAAACACCTAAACTTTGCTAAAAGTTTCTAACACTTTAAACACTTAATAACATTTCAACAATTCAAGACCCCCCCCCCCCATGTGTGAACGTTTTATGTGGGTCCCACACCCATATTTCACATGCAAAATATCTAGATATTTTCTATAATTACAAGTGGTGTTACTAGTGGATGAGAAAGATGATTAGTTACAACCCTTAATCACTAAGTTACTACACTTTACCTCTTTCATCATTCATCATCCAAGAACACTCTAACTATCTCCATCTTTTTCATAAGAACATCTTCAAAAACCCATTTATTTTATTACCTTCTTCATGATCAATATGGATTTCCAAGTAACATAAGAGGATCTAAAGCTTTTGGAAGTAAAAGGAAGGGTTTTCATCCATACAAAAGTGTTCTACCATCAAGATCATCATCTTCTTAGTTCTTAATAATCTTCTAAGATCATCCCTAGCCTAGTGCTAGAAGTAAGCTTCTATATCTATTTTTTTATACAAATATATATTAAGTTTATGATTGTTATTATTACTAATAATAACCAAGAGATCATACTTAATAAACATGAAAAAAAATACAAAGAAGCAAAGATAAAAATCATGATATATTTATGTTTGGTTATATTGTGATCTAAGACTTGTTATATGCATATTTAGTCTTGTTATGATGATTATGATACAAATAAATTGTTAGAAGATGTTTAAGATATGATCTAAGAATTATACATGTTTATGTTAAAGAGTTTTTTTTTTTAACATAAAGGATTAAATGGATGATCATAACTTTTGATCTTGTGAAAGTATTTAAGGTTTTTATTTAAAAACAAGACTTTTACAAGATTATAAAAAGTAACATACAATTTGAGATTTTTATAAAAGTTGTTAAAACTAGAATTAAACTTGGTTTTTGAACTAGTTAGCATATGTTATGATCATGTTTAAAACCCTACATGATTTGGAGATCATCTTGATAATATTATGTGATAAAAGTCTCATGTATTTTAATTAAGATGTTGAGTAAATTGATGGTGATTTGGAAAAGAGAATGATATGTTTTGATAAACATGGCAAAGTTCATATTACAAAGAAACCATGGCCATTTTTTCTTGGAAAATAAGTGTTAGGAAAATTATCATTTTAACAAAGTCTTTACAAGTATACAAGATTAGAAAGTTTGTATTTCTAAAAGCAAAAATGTGTATAAATATATATATTTTGGTAAAATATATATATTTTGCAAACATAATAAGTTTTGTGCTATGTGTTTATTAATTTTATTAGTTATAAATGAATGTTGGAAACTTGATAACAATGACACAAATAAATACAAGGCATATTTACAACTAAAGACTTACAAGAATACATATATACACACTTGAATACAATTTGCGGATCATTCGGACATCGGATACAACTTATGGTCAAAACGGACGACGGGCGAATCTATGAACATATCGCCATTCAGAGAAGTTACTACGATGCTTAGACGATCTTTCGACACGAAATATAAATATGCTATCTATAACAAATTTCGGATGTTTATAAACTTATAAAAACTAGTATGTTTTTATTTACAAAAAAGTATGCTTAGTAAATTTTTATAAAAAGGTTTTTATAAAAATGAAAGGCTTACACTAGTAAATGGGCTTACCTTACTTAATGGACTACTTTTTATAACAAATGGGCTTATATTACTTAATGGGCTATTTTTCTACAAATGGGCTTATTTTTCTTAATGGGCTTATCTTCATAATGGGCTTATCTACATAATGGGCTTAACATAAATTCATGGGCTAAGCCCAAACACCAAACATATGGGCCAAAGCCCAACACTATTCAAGCCCAACACTATTCAAGCCCAACACTATTCAAGCCCAACACTATTCAAGCCCAACACTATTTGAGGCCCAACACTATTTGAGGCCCAACACTATTTGAGGCCCAACACTATTTGAGGCCCAACACTATTTGAGGCCCAACCCTATTGAGGCCCAACACTATTTGAGGCCCAACACTATTTGAGGCCCAACACTATTGAGACCCAACACTATTTGATGCCCAACACTATTTGAGGCCCAACACTATTTGAGGCCCAGCACTATTTAAGCCCAATAACTTGAAAACATGGGCTTGGCCTAATGATACTATTATTGGAAACACAACTATACAAGTGATACATACAAGACACGAGATTCAGCGGACGAGATCCGACTATACAACTCATTCATCGAATACACAGTTAACGAACATTTGAACAACTCATTCATCGAATACACAGTTAACGAACATTTGAACAACTCATACATCGAATACACTGTTAACGAACAGTAAAGACATACAAGTCTTAGACATATTCAAGACAAAAGACTTGTACTCAAGTTATTTACAAAGACCGAAGTGTCTAACAAAAATAAGAACATTTGTAGGTCTCAACGCTATTCAGGACGACCGCACGTGAGATCTTATTTACATCTATTCACAGGACGCGATACTGTGAGTTCATGTTCCCCTATTCATTTAAATGTTTTACAACTTTACAACTATCGGGGAAGATACATGTTCAGAGTATGTTAAAGTTAGGTAATGAAACACCATAGATCATGTGCGAATTAGGGCCATACTATAAGCACCATTAATCCAGTTTGGACCAAGGAACAAAGGACTAGATCTATTGGGTTTTGGCGAGCCCCACTCTTGGTCGTGGACCCATACAGAAGAGTGCGTTTGTGTCCCAGTCGATAGGAATCGGCATAAAATCGTCTAGGGTTGGTTTGCTTCCTATTTCGTCACACATATTAATGTCCTTGCAAAACATTAATGATCAACGATTTCATTGACGCTTTACATACTACAACTCACATTTTAAATACATCGTTTACAACTAAATTGCATGAATTCACCAACTTTTGTTGATGTTTTCCAAACTTAACATGTATTTCAGGGAATTAGTGGACCAATGCAACGATTTCAGTTCAAGGAAAACAAGTATCAATACTCCATGCCAACTATTGAAGGGTTTGCCTGTTATATACCGCCTCTTTGCGGTGATATAGTGGTCAAAGTCTTGACATTTTAAGACTTACAATTTGATGTATAAAACGATGACAACTTATTTTCATTTGATGGTTTGTAACCAATACATTCAACTTATGTTGCATTCTTTTGAAACAATTATGACAATGGCATTGGAGGTTGTTTTTATTCATTTAGTATGTTCACTTATATTGTTATGCAATGAGAACCGATCAGATCACACATCGCGCTTCCGCTACGAGCGGGTGTGACAGATTGGTATCAGAGCATCGATTGTAGTGAACCAGGATTCTTTCTCGAGTCTAAGTCTACAATCACTAGGGATCTCTCACGAAAACCTCTTGTTCATGTTGAACAGATTATAAATAAAAAAATTGGACAAGTCAAAAGGTTTTCATTGCATAAACATTTTTCAAGGTCCACTACAACAAAAATTCATTTCACATAAATCAAGCGAGGACATTTCCATGGGTGAAGTCTATGAGAAACAGACACAATACATTAATAGACTATGTGCCTACAATACATTACATTATCAGTTTATGCATTATAAACAGTTCACAAATTCAGCTTATACAAGATAGAAATCCTTGATTGATAGGATTTTACATGATTATATATATAGGTGGTTCATATATATGTTGCATGAAATATTTTGCCAAGAACAAAATACCTTCGACTTCAAACTCTATTATTATTCTTTACTCACACGATGAAAATGTCGACCTCATGTCTATTGCGGAGCTTATGACGAACATGATTCCTAAGTGAAATCTTAAACTTAATTCCGTAAAATATGGTTGCTTTCTCGCGAATGCTGAGATACCTGACCATGATAATGACGGCGAGGCGAAGGTGGTAACCTTGGACAACAACTCCATTAATTGGACGAGATCCATGTGACTCATACTAACCAAGGTGGATATACTTTTGTACCTACAAGGAAGATGAAGTACTCATCTTGAAGGTGCCCCTTCAATTGTTATTGTTACAGATTCTTTCCATTTCTATTTCATCTAACGTCGTACCGTCCTGCGAGTAACAACAACGGACGTTGACACGTGAACTATCACGAAGTTTCCTTCTATGTTGAAGGTATATAAACAATAGTGTCCTCTCTCTGACTGATCGCCTGCTCTGAACGAGAGAATGCTAGGGTGACCATGCAAGACAATTTATTATTACGGGGGCCCACGTAATAACAACTTGTAGTGCATGGAAATTCTGGTGGACTCTACGGGTCAAGCTAATGATCACTATTCATTCAAAATTCTTAAGTTATTACTTGAGATTCAATTCTTCCTATCTAGTAGAACACGAACTGGGGGTGGTTAGTATAACACCCTACAATACAATACAATACAATACAATACAATACAATACAATACAATACAATACAATACAATACAATACAATACAATACAATACAATACAATACAATACAATACAATACAATACAATACAATACAATACAATACAATACAATACAATACAATACAATACAATACAATACAATACAATACAATACAATACAATACAATACGGGAAGACGACACATATTTGTTCACACCTAACATTCGATCTATATCACGATTCAGTTGAGACTAGTCATTTAAACAAACAAAACGTGTTAGCTACTCATGGAGGATTTTCCTCAACATTCTCGAAGTTCTTGAACATGGGTTGGTTCCATGGTGTCTATGACACTTTACCCTACTTTACCTTACCTTACCTTACCTTATCATATTCCATCTTATCATATTTATTGGAAGTGATACAATAAATTCCGTCGTTTGACATTTGTCTTTTTCCTAGGGATGGTATGGTATGAACCATGCTGCAACTCCCTCATTACATTCTATTTGACATCTTTGGAAATTCTAAATAAATTTGCTAGAGCTCGTGAAACTCAAGCACTATTACCATAATTGTCACATGGACAAGTAAGACAAAGGATTTTCTCTACTTAGGATGATCGAGGTCCATAGAGTAGGGAATACATATTATATAGACGAAGACCACTGGTTGGTTTCCCCTCCTCAACGAATTATTTTTTTTCTTTTTCCATTTAAACATATGACCAATACACGCAAGAGGCATTACACCTTTTGGTTTTGGTTATCCACATTATCATTTATTCAAACATGTATGAACAATATGGTCTTGAGGTTTCCATGACCGATTGATTGTATTCTTCATTCTTGGGCACATGATAGACTTTATTTATTCTAATACATGTCTAGATTCTTTTAATAGTGTGTATTAAAAAGATCATGGCGCCAAAAGAAACAAATGTTTAAGTCAAAAGTTATGTGTTAAAAACCATTGCTTTTACACAAGACATGGTTTATACATGACATTGTTACGCAAGACATTGGTATACATGACATTTGACGTTGGTTTACACAACACATTTTTGGTAGTTATTGATAAGTGATGAGACGTGTGTAATATGATAAAAGCATGGTGGATACGTCGCTGGTACTTCCTATATATAAGTGCTTATATTATATTGCATATCGTGGTGTTACTCAAACCTCTTCGACAAAGACAAGACATGACATTTTTGCACAAGACATCGCATCCTCTACACAAGACATAATATTCTATTTCAAGACATGATATATTTATACACTACATTTCAATTGATTATTTATTTAACCATACATCATTCTTTTATATCATCTGATTCTCATATCTATTTTCATAAGATTTTATAAAAGAACTCGATCATAACTAGAGCCAATGTTGATGGTTACATTTGATGCTTTCACGGTCTCTCAAGGGTTGTTCCATACAGGGTAACACCCGAATTCAAACACACGGAGTGTTACATTTTAGGTTTAGCCTCGGAGATCCGAAGCATGACAGCATCATCCCTCCCTACCTCAATCACTCAAACAATAACTCTCGCCATGAGAGAAATGAAGGCAACTGCTGCCATAAACGATTTTGGTACCAGGATGTATGCTAGTAACTTGTCGAAATCCTAAATGTGAATAAGTGTGTGTGTGGTTAGAACTATGAATACTCCACAAAATCCCAATGAAGTCATGAGTATGTACACTCTACGATCATCATGCATCAATTCTTTTTAATACCAACACCGAGCTTAGCTATTGCTTTTAAATGTTAAGCATATACTAGAATTAGAGTCATGTTGGACACACATTACTATATCAAGTTAGCTAATGGGTAATTAGCTGAGACATATCAAATCATTAAGGGCCACCGGTATGTATCCTATTCGTCAACATTTCACATCCATGTTATTTTATACAATTGACAATTTTAGCTTCATCTCAACATTTCACATACATGAGTTTCATGGCTAGGGACGGGATTGTCCTAGCTACAATTAGGGATTGGGTTATCCTACATCTAAACATATGGTTAGGATATCCAACATCTAAACATATGGATCGGGTTATCCTACATCTAAACATATGGATTGGGTTATCCTACATTTAAACATAGGGTTCCTAAGACTATACAGTGAAGTCCTCGCCACACAGAATTTAAAATGTACTTGGCCTAGAGTCAAGTAAGCTAGACGTCTCCTCATTCTATAGAATTGGCAAAACGTAAACTAGTCGAGTCTAGAGCTGAAATTCAATATCGATCTCTTCCCCGTTCAGTTGAGTATTTTCGAAGTAGTGGTTGACATGGATTGGTTATCCGATAACCTAGCCAAAGTCGTATGTCACAAGAAAATCATTCGCCTACCACTACTGAACGAAGAGACACTTGTGATACATGGAGAGAAGCGCGACACCCCATTGCGGATCATCAATGGCATGAAAGCACATAAGTGCTTACGGAAAGGTTGTATTGCCTATCTAGCACTTGTTGTAGACAAGAAGGCCGTTGGGCCACAGCTGACAGATATTCTTTTGATAAAATAATTTCCTGAAGAAATTCCTGAAGTCTTGCCAGGACTACCACCATATCAACTAGTCGAGTTTCACATCGAATTGGTACCGGGAGCCGCACCCATAGCCAAATCTCCATGTCGATTAGCACCTTCTGAACCTTGTAGTTGACCGAATGAGGATGTTGTGATTTCATAACCCCTACTCTTTACCACTATACATCTTTGTAAAGGTTTTGGGGGTGGAAAGACATGCAAGTTTTGCAAAAATGCACAACATTTCGATGAACGAAAATTCATATTTCTAAACCATGTTACAAATGAATTTCCAACTAACTCAAATGGTTTATGAAAGGTTCTAGCTTCTACTCTAAGATAGACTTACGATCGGAGTATCATCAGTTACGAATTCAAGAGAAAAGCATACCGAAAACGGCTTTTAAGACTCGTTACGGTCATTACGAGTTTCTCGTTATGCCTTTTGGTTTAACAAATGCACCAGCGGTCTTCATGGATTTAATGAATCGTGTGTGCAAGCCGTATCTCGACAAATTCGTCATAGTGTTTATTGGCAACATTTTGATATACTCTCGATCGACTGATGAACATGAGCAACATTTGAGAACCATTTTAGAGTTGTTAAAGACAATAAATTCGCCCCAAATAGAAAAACAAGATATAGCCTTACAACTTATTTTTAAGATTGGTGCATAGCATTTTACAATCTTATCATTATCCGACGATACCGATGACTCTGTTGTAGACTATGATGCTTCGCATCAAGGATTGGGTTGTGTACTCGTGCAACGTGAAAAAAGTTATTGTGTACACGTCGCGCCCATTTAAAAAGTTCACGAGAAGAACTATACCACTCTCGACCTTGAGTTAGGCGTGGTGGTATTCGCTTTAAAAAAAAATTATGGCGACATTATTTATATGGTACTCAATGCATTATTTTCACGGATCATAAAAGTCTTCAACACTTATTCAACCAAAAAGAATTAAATATACGTCAACGATGTTTGTTGAATTGTTGAACGACTATGATTGTGAAATAAAGTACCATCCGGGCAAGGCAAACGTTGTAGCAGATGCCTTGAGCCGCAAGGAGCGAGTTAGAACACTAAGAGTTCAAACATTAGAGAAGATGATTCACAAGCGCTCAAGGAAGAGCATATTCAAGCAGAAACACTTCGAGGCATGAAGGAACAATTAGTGTAAAGAAGATGGAACTTTATACATTATGAGTCGAAATTGGGTTCTATTCTTTGGCGGCCTTCGAGATGATATTTTGAGGAAGCACATAGGCCTAAGTAGCGAAAGAATACTACTGGTGGCCTAACCTCAAAAGTGATATCGCGACTTATATCGGAGAATGCTTGACTTGCGCGAAAGTCAAAGTCGAGTAGCAAAATCCCTCGGACTTGTTACAACAACCCTAGATTCCCGTTTGGTAATGGGAACAAATATCGATGTACTTCATTACGAAGTTACTCAGGACCTCAAGAGGTCACTACATGATATGTGTAATCATTGATAGACTAACAAAGTCCACGCACTTCTTACCGATTTGGTAGAAGGATAATACTGAGAAATTAGCGGAACTCTATCTCAAAGAAATAGGGGCTCGTCCTGGAGTGCCTATTTCAATCATTTCTGACCAAGACGGTCGTTTTATTTCTAGAATTTGGAAATCATTTCAACAGGCCTTTGGATCTCATTTGAATCCAAGTACGGCCTTTCATCCATAAACTGACGGCCAGAGCGAACGGACAATCCAAACACTCGAATATATGTTTCGCGCATGTGTTATGGATTTAGGCTGCAATTGGGATACTCATCCACCTTTAGTTGAGTTTTCCTACAATAACAGCTACAATACTACTATACAAAGCTGCACCGTTTGAAGCTCTTTATGGTCGAAAGTGTCGCTCTCCGCTATGTTGGGCGGAAACAGGCGATAGTCAATTAATTGGTCCGGAACTAGTCCAATAGACTACGGATAAAAAATTTTTTCAGATCCGAGACCGTATTAAGACGGCTCACGATCAACAAAAGAGCTACGCAGACAAGAGACATAAACAATTATCTTTCGAGGTCGGAAAGTCTCGCCTTGGAAAGGCGTAGCGAGGTTCGGTAAACGTGGAAAGCTTAACCCACGTTACATTGGACCATTTGAAATCTTAGAAAAGATTGGCACTGTTGCCTACAAGTTGAAGTTACCAGATGAACTTAACAGTGTGCACGGCACGTTTCATGTGTCGAATCTTAAATAGAGTCCAACACAAGCAACTGTTATCATTCTATTCACATTGACGACAAACTCCAATTCACTAAAGAACCTGTTGAAGTCATGGACTGTAAAGTCTAGAAATCATGGAGGAGTCGTATCAAATTATTAAAATGTACGTTGGAACTCTCGACACGGACCCGAGTATACTTGGGAACGTGAACATTAAATCAAAGCCAAATACTCTCATCTGTTCGAGTAGTCTCCTGTATAGGATGACTCAGCTTGAATTTCGGGACGAAATTCTCAATAACAGGGGGAGAATGTGACAACTGACACTTTTCGGTAACTTTCTTACACTTAAAGTACTCATTTTAGCTACATTTTTTATGCATTTCGAACACTCGAACTGCGTATTACATAATATACATCTTAGAATACTTATGGAATATTCAATTATGATGCACATGATTCATTTTATTGGTTACCTTTGAAACAATGTAAACAATGCATCGAAACAACTAGAGCAGTATCTAGTAAACTAGCGTGCTGACGAAAACTCAGGATCCAGCGAAATCATCTAAATTACATCTTTAGGACTCAGACGGAAGTCCAACATCAAATATACATTAAACCCTATATGGGAATGCAAGGGTTTGGTTTAATATACTACCAATGTCCGGTAGCACCGAAAACTGCCGAAAAGCACTAAAAGCGACGATTTCTACACTTTTCCGCAGAAATTCTGCAGAAATCAGTTTTGTAATATTTTTACGACATGTAAAAATATTATTTAACATAGAATTCATGAGAGGATACATTCGGGTATCATCCGAGCCAATAACTACATCAATTCATACAAGTTACACAACTTAGCGTTCAAATAACGTCTAACCGAAACAATTCGAAATGAATATCCGAACAATGTCGGATCTTTTTTTTAGTGACCATCTAATATTATTTAGATCATATTAGACTAGTAATGGTCACTTAACACCTTCTTAACACATTTATACACTTGAAACATTTAAACACCAAAACACCTAAACTTTGCTAAAAGTTTCTAACACTTTAAACACTTAATAACATTTCAACAATTCAAGACCCCCCCCCCCCCATGTGTGAACGTTTTATGTGGGTCCCACACCCATATTTCACATGCAAAATATCTAGATATTTTCTATAATTACAAGTGGTGTTACTAGTGGATGAGAAAGATGATTAGTTACAACCCTTAATCACTAAGTTACTACACTTTACCTCTTTCATCATTCATCATCCAAGAACACTCTAACTATCTCCATCTTTTTCATAAGAACATCTTCAAAAACCCATTTATTTTATTACCTCCTTCATGATCAATATGGATTTCCAAGTAACATAAGAGGATCTAAAGCTTTTGGAAGTAAAAGGAAGGGTTTTCATCCATACAAAAGTGTTCTACCATCAAGATCATCATCTTCTTAGTTCTTAATAATCTTCTAAGATCATCCCTAGCCTAGTGCTAGAAGTAAGCTTCTATATCTATTTTTTTTATACAAATATATATTAAGTTTATGATTGTTATTATTACTAATAATAACCAAGAGATCATACTTAATAAACATGAAAAAAAATACAAAGAAGCAAAGATAAAAATCATGATATATTTATGTTTGGTTATATTGTGATCTAAGACTTGTTATATGCATATTTAGTCTTGTTATGATGATTATGATACAAATAAATTGTTAGAAGATGTTTAAGATATGATCTAAGAATTATACATGTTTATGTTAAAGAGTTTTTTTTTTAACATAAAGGATTAAATGGATGATCATAACTTTTGATCTTGTGAAAGTATTTAAGGTTTTTATTTAAAAACAAGACTTTTACAAGATTATAAAAAGTAACATACAATTTGAGATTTTTATAAAAGTTGTTAAAACTAGAATTAAACTTGGTTTTTGAACTAGTTAGCATATGTTATGATCATGTTTAAAACCCTACATGATTTGGAGATCATCTTGATAATTTTATGTGATAAAAGTCTCATGTATTTTAATTAAGATGTTGAGTAAATTGATGGTGATTTGGAAAAGAGAATGATATGTTTTGATAAACATGGCAAAGTTCATATTACAAAGAAACCATGGCCAATTTTTCTTGGAAAATAAGTGTTAGGAAAATTATCATTTTAACAAAGTCTTTACAAGTATACAAGATTAGAAAGTTTGTATTTCTAAAAGCAAAAATGTGTATAAATATATATATTTTGGTAAAATATATATATTTTGCAAACATAATAAGTTTTGTGCTATGTGTTTATTAATTTTATTAGTTATAAATGAAAGTTGGAAACTTGATAACAATGACACAAATAAATACAAGGCATATTTACAACTAAAGACTTACAAGAATACATATATACACACTTGAATACAATTTGCGGATCATTCGGACATCGGATACAACTTATGGTCAAAACGGACGACGGGCGAATCTATGAACATATCGCCATTCAGAGAAGTTACTACGATGCTTAGACGATCTTTCGACACGAAATATAAATATGCTATCTATAACAAATTTCGGATGTTTATAAACTTATAAAAACTAGTATGTTTTTATTTACAAAAAAGTATGCTTAGTAAATTTTTATAAAAAGGTTTTTATAAAAATGAAAGGCTTACACTAGTAAATGGGCTTACCTTACTTAATGGACTACTTTTTATAACAAATGGGCTTATATTACTTAATGGGCTATTTTTCTACAAATGGGCTTATTTTTCTTAATGGGCTTATCTTCATAATGGGCTTATCTACATAATGGGCTTAACATAAATTCATGGGCTAAGCCCAAACACCAAACATATGGGCCAAAGCCCAACACTATTCAAGCCCAACACTATTCAAGCCCAACACTATTCAAGCCCAACACTATTTGAGGCCCAACACTATTTGAGGCCCAACACTATTTGAGGCCCAACACTATTGAGGCCCAACACTATTTGAGGCCCAACACTATTTGAGGCCCAACACTATTGAGGCCCAACACTATTTGAGGCCCAACACTATTTGAGGCCCAGCACTATTTAAGCCCAATAACTTGAAAACATGGGCTTGGCCCAATGATACTATTATTGGAAACACAACTATACAAGTGATACATACAAGACACGAGATTCAGCGGACGAGATCCGACTATACAACTTATTCATCGAATACACAGTTAACGAACATTTGAACAACTCATTCATCGAATACACAGTTAACGAACATTTGAACAACTCATACATCGAATACACTGTTAACGAACAGTAAAGACATACAAGTCTTACACATATTCAAGACAAAAGACTTGTACTCAAGTTATTTACAAAGACCGAAGTGTCTAACAAAAATAAGAACATTTGTAGATCTCAACGCTATTCAGGACGACCGCACGTGAGATCTTATTTACATCTATTCACAGGACGCGATACTGTGAGTTCATGTTCCCCTATTCATTTAAATGTTTTACAACTTTACAACTATCGGGGAAGATACATGTTCAGAGTATGTTAAAGTTAGGTAATGAAACACCATAGATCATGTGCGAATTAGGGCCATACTATAAGCACCATTAATCCAGTTTGGACCAAGGAACAAAGGACTAGATCTATTGGGTTTTGGCGAGCCCCACTCTTGGTCGTGGACCCATACAGAAGAGTGCGTTTGTGTCCGAGTCGATAGGAATCGGCATAAAATCGTCTAGGGTTGGTTTGCTTCCTATTTCGTCACACATATTAATGTCCTTGCAAAACATTAATGATCAACGATTTCATTGACGCTTTACATACTACAACTCACATTTTAAATACATCGTTTACAACTAAATTGCATGAATTCACCAACTTTTGTTGATGTTTTCCAAACTTAACATGTATTTCAGGGAATTAGTGGACCAATGCAACGATTTCAGTTCAAGGAAAACAAGTATCAATACTCCATGCCAACTATTGAAGGGTTTGCCTGTTATATACCGCCTCTTTGCGGTGATATAGTGGTCAAAGTCTTGACATTTTAAGACTTACAATTTGATGTATAAAACGATGACAACTTATTTTCATTTGATGGTTTGTAACCAATACATTCAACTTATGTTGCATTCTTTTGAAACAATTATGACAATGGCATTGGAGGTTGTTTTTATTCATTTAGTATGTTCACTTATATTGTTATGCAATGAGAACCGATCAGATCACACCTCGCGCTTCCGCTACGAGCGGGTGTGACATATGGATTAGATGAGGCTTCAATGCTAATAAATGATGAGATGTGCAAGCTTGATCAATAGAGGGACCTAAAGCGTCAACTTTTGAATCTACTCCATTCGGTGATCATTTAAGCAAACGGGAGCATAGTAATATTTATGTATATGCTTGGGAATGATTAATATGGGCCATGGAAGTCTTAGATATCATTAATCAACAATTCGCGCTACTTTGCGCGATTAAAGGACTAATTGCGTCAAACGGCAAAAGTATGCCGATTCGTATAGTAACGGACCTTCCGGAATATGACTATAAGTTAATCATACCCTATTTACCCTTTATATAGCTTAGATATAGGCTTAGAGGTGTTTGGTGCCTAAAAATAAACTTTAAGGTCATGCAGGGACTAAAAGTGACAAAAAGTGCACAAGTTTGCACTTTCGCGCATATCTCACATTCTGGATATCCCTGGACACCCAAAAATTTATGTAAGCACTAAAATATTTTATTTTAGTGATCGCCTTGATAAAATTCCACTCGTCGCGTGATTTGGACCGTTTTTAGCGTTCGTCCGTGTTTCGTCGTAATTCGACGCATAACGTGACCGTACGGCCAAACGAACCGACATCCGACATGTTTTTGAACATGTTTCATGTCCCCTAGGTTTAAACATCATAGTGGGGCCTTTATATGATGTTAACGGGCCTTGAACGTGCTTAAAATGACTTTATGAGCTGACAGGGACCATTTCTGTCATTACTGAAACTGCTGCTGCTGATCTGGGATGTCCGGCGGGGCGCGTAAGGTCATACAGACCCTTACGCGGGCCGCGAGACCTGCACAGAATGCAGAATAGCTGTAACCAGCCTGTTCGTTGCTGGTTTTTGTTCAAAGCTGGTTTCAATCTCACACAACTCGATACTAGGGGCTTGCCCACAGATTTATCAGACCTCTTGACATCTGTTTTGATCATATTACCCCTCCCGACAGTTGTCGCGATCTCGTGAGGTCCCGAAAACTATATAAAGGAGGTAAGTTCACTTGGTACTTCCCTTGCATTCTAAATTCTGGAGCTCTCTGGTTATAAACAAGGATTCATTAGGCTCTCTAATCGTAATTAGGACCCTTGTAAGTGTTCATAACCCTTTCTAATTCATTCTAGCTTAGTTTATTAACCAAAAGTCAAACCGTCGTAAATTAAGTTTGACTTCGAGATTAAATGAAATTTGCTCAGTCATTTCTCTAATTGAAAGTACCTACAAGTAGGTATTTATATGGGTAACAAACCCATAAAAGGGTATTTTCAGATTCCCACTCTAACTGTTAATTGTCGAGTCAAAGCTTGCTTTAAAAAGTCAACAGAATGATTATTTGCAAATTTAAGCATAATTAGCAATGTAGGGTACATGCAACCTATTTGATCATTAAAATAACATGGTAACTAATGTAAGAACATGTCTCAACATGTTCAACTCGACAATTTTCAGTTTAAACCCGGATCGGAACCGAAAGTCGCATAATTTGACTTTTGCTTTGACTATCAGTTCTGATCCGTTCATGCATGTTTAAGATCTTCCTTAGAGCTTATTTTGGACCAGGTTTCATATAAGTATAACTCTCTGAGATTATACAACTTGGTTCAATAGTTATCCGATTCATATGCATGTTTCCGATTAATGCTTAAAAGTTGACTATTATGCCCTTTTGACTATAAAACGTGATTTTTGAAAAAGTGAAAGAGTAGAAATCTTAATTACTGATTTATAAACTTGTACCAAAAATTTGACATCAGTTTGAGTTCTAGATTAAGAGTTATGCTCATTAGCGTAATTTAAAAGCTTTATGTTAATTAAATGGCGTAATTAGCGTATAGCCTATTTAAACCCACTTTTTGATATCAAACTTTTTACCCACTGATGTAATATAATATTTTGGGATTTTTGAATATTTTTATTTAATTTTTGGTTGAGCATAACATAGGTCTCTAAGTTTAATTCGGTTAATACCGATTTTGCCCTTTTAAGCCATAAAATGAGTTTTATAAATTCTTTTGACCCCAAACCTTTTTCTACTGATTTTATTTGATAAATAAAATATTTTGAGAATTCTGGAATTATAAAAATATCAGCCTTCTTTTAAAAACCCGGAAACGGCTCCAAATCGCCTTTTTAAGCGTTTTTAACGCATAGTATGTACTATAGCCATATTAAACATATAAGGTTGATACCAAGTGATGTTTTTAGTATATTTTGAGATAATAACAGTAAGTAAAAGTTTTTGAACTCAGGTTTCCAGTTTTGACCTTTTTAGCCCTTGTGAAATTACCAAAATACCCCTAAGAAGCATAGTTTGGTTTTAAATGATAAATTTCATATATGGGTCATACCCTACTGTTATAACATGTTAAATTAAGTATATTTACTGTATAAACCAGACCTGTAACTCAGATTTCCAATTAAACTCTTTTATAATCTTTTAAATGACCAAAATGCCCTTATGAGGCATAAATTGTGTTTAAATTCGTTTTGGGCATAATAGAAGATATCTTACTGATATTATAACATATTTAAGGCATATTAACTCAGGGACCTTGCATACGACTCTTTTGGTTACCCGTGACGCCCTTTTCGCGTTCGGTTCGGTTTATGTAACTAGTTTGCATAAATTGACCGAAACGGGTCAAACATTATCATTTTTGTCTCAAAATCCAGAATGTAATTATTATACCCATATTATACAAGTATTCAAACTTGTCGGGTCTAAATCACATTCTATCCGGTCTTCGCTTAATCGTGCGTTTGAACCGTATCGTCCTTAAAAGCTAACCGGTCTAAGCTTAGGCTTAAATAAAGACCCGTTAGAAATCTAATAGGTTATTATAAACCTTTGTTCCAGAATAAGAAGAACCAGTAAAAGCTACCTTCACTTGAGAGTTGTGATTTATACTTACCAAGGTAAATACTTTTAACTTATTTTCCCTATACGGACTTGGGTTACGGTATATAGAATACCGCTTGATCGAGCATCAAATCTAACATCGTTGGGTGGTTAATTGAATAATCTGATCGGCTCGTTTAAACAATCTTGTTCACTTAAAGCCTTTGGGGGGTTAATGACCATGTCCCGAATATCCCTGGCATCATTTTACAAAATGGCCACGACCTGAGCACGGGGTGTAGGCGTACACCTGTCAGTGTATAACTCATTATTGTGGTGGGTCTATTGATCTTTAACCCGGACAAGATCCGGGCTACTGAACGCACAAGTAACATGTCACACCCCCAAAATCCACACGCGGAGTACCACCGCTTGGAGGCGTGACATGACCAGGATCAAGCCACCAATCATATTGAACATAATTATATCAAAAGTCATTCATCAATACGATAGGTGTTTACAAAACCAAATATATACAAGTGTATAGCGGAAGCATTAATGTAAAACCCAACATAAGTTTAAGTACAAAATGTTATAATGTTTAACAAAACATCCACGTCCGTGCCCACAACGACTGCGCCTCCCGTGCAAGCTCCAAGAGTACCTATAGTCCTGCAAGGCATGTAACAGAGAGTCAACAACTAGTTGAGCGAGTTCACTGTTAGTTATTTAGTTAAAATGTTCGTTTCGTAAATCGTAATTAATAGCATCGCGGCCCTCTAGGCATGTTTGCGAAGTTTAGAAATTTGTATCGCGTTAGTCCTTGCTGCCAGTCCAGGCATGCGTGCGATGAATAGTGTTGACTAGTCGTATTTGTACGTGCCCTTCTTAATCCAAGGACCGTAGCGAGTGTGATTGTCCTACCCAAGGAGGACGAGCATGCGTTAAGGTTTGTTGTCCTACCCAAGGAGGACGAGCATGCGTTAAGGTTTGTTGTCCTACCGGACGAACGTATGTATTCTACCCAAGGAGAATACACAGGATTTACATTGGCATCCTACCCATGGAGGATGGCGGTACATATCCTACCCAAGGAGAATATGTAGGTTCCATTTTAGTTTCTTAACCCATTCCCAAACCACCGGGAATCCCATGCCTTAGAAAGAGTGTGAACTCACCTTGTTTCGCTCGGTATGCTAAGTATGTGCTCACGGTTAATCAATCACGTCCTAAGGTATGCACGTATACATAATCAGTTTGTATTAAAGTTGTTTGTGCGTAAACATAATCATCATGAACATCGCATCAATCACAATACACGTATTTGCAATCATACAAGTAATACTTTATACATAACAGCAGTTAACTAACCCAGTTAACACTTAACAGAATTAACTCAAGTTACTGCACAGATCAGCTATTCGGCGAAACACGCATGTTGGCGAAACACAGATAGTGGCGAAACACAGATAGTGGCGAAACACATTCTGTTTCGTCGAGGTGTCCCCTGGCGAAACAGAACTTCTGATTCGTCGACTACTCTTGGCGAAACACATCCTGTTTCGCCGAGAGTTCTGTTTCGTCGATCAGTCAGTTTCGCAGACATCAGTTACAGCAGATGCGAAAAACACATAAACCCTAACAGCCGTAAAACAGCAATTCCTCAATCCTACAGTAATCATTCAACGCAGAATCATCGTAACATCATCATAACATAAGTATCACAGTTCTTAACGTCTAGCACAAACCCTAGGTTATGTGTACAACATATAGATTAACATACAACATCATATCATCGATTCCTATCAAGATACTAATGTGTATTCAGAATCAGGCCATATAAACAACATTCAGAACCGAGTATCATCAACATACCCTCCTATAATCCAGAAATCAAGCATAAACACAACATGTATAAAGAAATCAAGGGACAAAGAAACCGATTTAGACGAGCACGCACTAACCGAGATATTCGAGATGAACAAGGGAGGATTCGAGAGAGAAAGATGATGGTTGATGATGGGTATCGCCTTCACAGAGTGGAGAGTTCTAGGGTTTCTATTTTTTTTTTTTTGTTAAAAGTGTGAAACAGGGAGTCGGTTCACGTTAATATGAACGAATTACCGTTCTGGGCCCTTAATGGGCTTGGCGAAACTGGGCTTGGCGAAACAGACTTCTGTTTCGTCGGGATGCTTATGATGAAACAGTCTGTTTCGTCGGGTCCTGTCTGTTTCGTCGAGTTGCTTGATGGCGAAACACATCAGTTTCGCCGGGATGTAAATGGCGAAACAGAACTTCTGTTTCGTCGGGTCCTTTCATATTTTAAACAGTTTAAGTTTTCAACAGGTGTTTCATGTTATACAGCCAAACACAAAATCATGCAACCACTATGCGTTCATTATAAAATAACGTATACAGTTACAAGTTAAACAAGTCAAACAACTACACAGTCAAAGTCAACGTGCACTAAGAGCGAAAAAGAAAGTCGGAAACTCGAGTTGTCACATTATCCCCAACTTGAAAGAAATTTCGTCCCGAAATTTAGCATGCGGTTACTGAGGAAGCTAGGTAAGTTATCGTTTACTGGTTTTCCTGGGGTGTCACATCATCCCCCCGTTGAGTTGGGATTTCATCCCGAACTTCTGTAGTAGCTTCAGCCTCAGTAGTAGTTGCATTGTTTTCGAACAACTGGGGATATTTGAGTTCCATTTGGTCTTCGCGTTCCCAGGTAAACTCTGGGCCACGACGGGAGTTCCAACGAACTCGAACAAGTGGTATTCTGGTGTTCTTGAGGACCTTAACATCCCGGTCCGTGATTTCAACTGGTTCCTCGACGAAATGCAATTGTTCGTCGATAGTGAGCTCCTTCAGAGGAACTATGTGGGTCTCATCTGACTGAAACTTCTTCAGATTCGACACGTGAAAGACGTTGTGAACTGCACTGAGTTCAGCCGGTAAGTTCAGTCTGTAGGCCACTTTGCCTATTTTCTCTATGACTTCAAATGGTCCAACATATCGTGGATTGAGTTTGCCTCGTTTGCCAAAACGAACAACACCCTTCCAGGGTGAAACTTTGAGTAGTGCTCGATCCCCAACTTGGAATTCGAGTATTTTCCTGTCTTTATTAGCGTATACTTTCTGACGGTCACGTGCTGCCGCCATGCGTTGTCGTATTTGAGCAATCTTTTCAGTAGTATCAACTACCATTTCCGGACCTGTGATCTGACTGTCACCCACCTCTGCCCAACAAAGAGGTGATCGGCATTTACGCCCGTACAAAGCCTCAAATGGAGCAGCTTTAATGCTGGTGTGGTAACTGTTGTTGTACGAAAATTCCACAAGTGGCAGATGTTTTTCCCAGCCTTTGCCAAAGTCAATTACGCACGCCCGAAGCATGTCTTCTAGAGTTTGAATAGTGCGCTCAGACTGCCCATCTGTCTGAGGATGATAAGCTGTGCTCATGTCCAATCGAGAGCCAAAAGATTTGTGCATTGCTTGCCACAGTTCTGAAGTAAAACGTGCATCACGATCAGAGATAATAGATGTGGGCACCCCGTGCCTCGAGACAACTTCCTTAAGGTATACGTCTGCTAGAGTGGAGAACTTATCCGTTTCCTTGATAGCCAAGAAGTGAGCAGACTTTGTGAGTCGATCCACGATCATCCAAATAGTGTCATTCCCACGTTGAGACCTAGGTAGGCCAGTAACAAAATCCATGGAAATTTGCTCCCATTTCCATTGTGGTATCTCAGGTTGTTGGAGTGGGCCTGATGGTTTCTGATATTCTGCTTTGACTCTCGCACAAGTCAAACACTTGCTAACGTAAGTTGCTATGTGGGCCTTCATGCTAGGCCACCAATATGTAGTTCTGAGGTCGTGGTACATCTTATCTGAACCAGGATGTACTGAGTAGCGAGACTTATGAGCTTCATCCATTACAAGCTCGCGTAGGTTGCCATAGAGTGGGACCCAGATGCGTCCTGTTACGTAGTAGGCGCCGTCTGCCCTTTGTTCTAACCTTTGCCTAGAGCCGCGTAGAGCTTCAGCCCTGACGTTTTCCGGTTTCAATGCTTCTACCTGAGCATCTCGTATCTGTGAAGGAAGACTAGACTGAATAGTGAGTTGCAACGCTCGTACACGCCTAGGTATAGTATCCTTTCGACTGAGGGCGTCGGCCACCACATTGGCCTTGCCTGGATGGTACTTTATAGCACATTCGTAATCGTTCAGTAACTCGACCCATCGACGTTGTCGCATGTTCAGGTCTTTCTGCTTGAAAATATACTCAAGACTTCTGTGATCGGTGTAGATGGTGCACTTAGTGCCATACAGATAATGTCGCCATATCTTGAGCGCAAAAACAACAGCTCCAAGCTCTAAATCGTGTGTAGTGTAATTCCGTTCGTGAATCTTAAGTTGGCGCGAAGCATAAGCAATAACTTTATCCCGTTGCATCAACACACATCCAAAACCTTGGATAGATGCATCACAGTAGACTACAAAATCGTCCGTGCCTTCAGGCAATGAGAGGATAGGTGCGCTACAAAGTCTATCCTTTAAGTGCTGAAACGCTGTATCCTGTGTATCACTCCAACGGTAGGCAATACCTTTCTGTGTCAGTAATGTAAGTGGCTGTGCAATCCTTGAGAAGTCTTTGATAAACCGTCTGTAATAACCCGCCAAACCCAAGAATTGGCGTATTTCTGTTGGTGTGCGAGGTGCAGGCCAGTTCTTGATCGAATCTACCTTGGATGGATCAACATGTATCCCATCCCTGTTTACCACGTGACCTAGAAAGTGGACTTCACGAAGCCAGAAGTCGCATTTTGAAAACTTAGCGTACAGTTGTTCCGTTCGAAGGAGTTCCAGAATAAGTCGTAAATGTTGCTCATGTTCCTCCCGACTCTTCGAGTAAATCAGAATGTCATCAATGAAAACAATAACAAACTTGTCAAGATAAGGTTTGCACACCCTGTTCATAAGATCCATGAAAACCGCAGGCGCGTTCGTTAGCCCGAATGGCATGACCAAAAACTCATAATGACCGTAGCGAGTTCTGAATGCTGTTTTGGAGACGTCCTCATCCCGGACTCTCAGTTGATGGTAACCTGACCTTAGATCAATCTTTGAGTAATAGCTCGACCCTTGTAACTGGTCGAATAAGTCGTCGATGCGTGGAAGTGGATAGCGATTCTTCACGGTCACCTTGTTTAGTTCGCGGTAATCTATGCACATACGAAAGGTACCGTCTTTCTTCTTCACAAATAATACTGGAGCTCCCCATGGCGAAGAGCTAGGACGTATGAAACTCTTTTCCAAAAGTTCTTGCAATTGCTTAGACAGTTCTTCCAGTTCAGTTGGAGCTAAGCGATAAGGTGCTCGAGCTATAGGTGCTGCTCCTGGAGCTAGCTCGATCTGAAATTCGACCTGGCGATGGGGCGGTAACCCAGGTAACTCTTCAGGAAACACTTGAGGAAAGTCGCGTACTACAGGAATATCCCAAATCTTTTTCTCTATCGTCGATGTATCAGTAACGAGTGCTAAAATAGCTACGTGGCCTTTTCGCAGACACTTCTGAGCCTTCAAGAAAGAGATGATGCCACTCACGACACCACTCTTGTCACCTTGAACTTCGAGAGGTTCTTTCCCAGAACAAGGAATACGAACGATCTTCTCCTTGCATAGGATCTCTGCTTGTTGTTGGGATAACCAATCCATACCAATGACGATATCAAAGCTACTCAGAGTTATAGGAATGAGATCGATAGAGAAAGTCTGACCGGCGAGGATAAGATTACAACCCTGAACTATGTGTGTGGCTTCTAAACTTTTACCGTTAGCTAACTCTACGACATGTTTGGTGTTCAACAGGGTTGGTGCACGTTTAAGCATTTGACTAACATTCAGAGACATATAACTGGTATCCGCACCCGAATCAAATAATACGGTAACATAAAAGTCGTCGAGAAGAAACTTACCCGTAACCACATTAGGATCGTTCCTTGCGTCACTCTGGCCAATCACAAACATACGACCTTTTGCACCATTGTTGTTGTTGTTTCCCCCATTGTTGTTCCCACTGCCCTGATTATTGTTATTGTTGCTTTGATTCTGGTTTAATTGGGGACAGTTCCGCTTGAAATGACCTTCAGCCCCACACTGAAAGCATGTCTTATTTCCTTGCTGTTGTTGCTGTGACTGGTTTCGTGGAACGGGTGACTGTTGTTGCTGGTTCTGACTCGCAGGCCTTAAGCTCCTGCAATCTTTAGCCTCATGACCTACTCTTAGACATCTCTGACAGCGGCCTCTACGACACTGACCACTGTGGTGTTTGTTGCACCTGTTACACAGTGGATGAATTCCCCGATATCCACTCTGCCCCTGACCACCAGACGATTGCTGACTCGAACTCTGATAATCACTAGTCTTGCGCTGTTGCTGTGCTTGAGACTGTACAATAGCTGAACCCCTGCTGGAATCCCCTTCCCATTTCCGCTTGTTGTCACTGGGAATAGCAGGAGTAATTGGAGTGGTAGCGGTAGTAGTAGCGTTGATACGTTTAGGCAGCCTGTTCTGTTCCACCGCCTGATCAGTGAGGCGATGAGCTAGCTTAACGATCTGTTGAATAGTGCCCAGATTCGCTGAAGTTACGTGGCTTTGAATCTCCGGCACCAGACCATTGAGATACAGTTCGATACGCTTAATGGGAGGGTCCACCATAGTAGGACACAGAATAGCCAATTCATTCGATCTTCTGGTGTACGCTTCAATTTCTGACCCCGTCATTTTCAAATGGTAAAATTCTACCTCCAGTTTATGAATATCATCACGGCTACAGTATTCCTCCTTAATCAAATCCTTGAAATCATTCCAGGGTGTGGCGTTAGCAACAGCCAACCCTAACATCTGCACTTGCGCATTCCACCAAGTCAGCGCAATGCCTTCTAGTGTACCAGTGGCGTACTTCACCCTGCGAGCCTCAGGGCATTCGCACATTTCAAATACCGACTCGAGCTTTTCAAACCAATGGAGGAGTCCAACCGCTCCTTCCGTGCCACTAAAAGTAGTAGGACGACAGTCCATGAACGTTTTGAAGGTACAAACAGGTGGCTGAGCGTGCTGACCTCCTGCTTGTGCGGCTGCAAGTGCCGCAGCAATTTGCTCGTTAATGAGAGCCGTCAGTTGGGCTTGCGTCATGTTGATACGTCCAGACATGATCTTCATAGTAAATATGACATAAGTGAGAGAGGTTCGCGAGTAGTGCGATAACAAAAGGGAATAATCACACAAGTGTTCTCATGCAATAGTGTCAAGTTAACCTAAGCATACCCGGAGCAAAGTTCTATGCAATTCTAGCAAGTAGGCAATAAGACATGTACCATATTACCTAGAGTGATGAGTCTTGCACGTGGAGCGAGGCGTCGTTGTGGATCGTTGAGCACTGTTTCGGTTATAGTCTGGTTTTAATAAAAAAAATGTTTTCCCCTTATTAAAACCGAGTTCTCTATAACCAATGGCTCTGATACCAATCTGTCACACCCCCAAAATCCACACGCGGAGTACCACCGCTTGGAGGCGTGACATGACCAGGATCAAGCCACCAATCATATTGAACATAATTATATCAAAAGTCATTCATCAATACGATAGGTGTTTACAAAACCAAATATATACAAGTGTATAGCGGAAGCATTAATGTAAAACCCAACATAAGTTTAAGTACAAAATGTTATAATGTTTAACAAAACATCCACGTCCGTGCCCACAACGACTGCGCCTCCCGTGCAAGCTCCAAGAGTACCTATAGTCCTGCAAGGCATGTAACAGAGAGTCAACAACTAGTTGAGCGAGTTCACTGTTAGTTATTTAGTTAAAATGTTCGTTTCGTAAATCGTAATTAATAGCATCGCGGCCCTCTAGGCATGTTTGCGAAGTTTAGAAATTTGTATCGCGTTAGTCCTTGCTGCCAGTCCAGGCATGCGTGCGATGAATAGTGTTGACTAGTCGTATTTGTACGTGCCCTTCTTAATCCAAGGACCGTAGCGAGTGTGATTGTCCTACCCAAGGAGGACGAGCATGCGTTAAGGTTTGTTGTCCTACCCAAGGAGGACGAGCATGCGTTAAGGTTTGTTGTCCTACCGGACGAACGTATGTATTCTACCCAAGGAGAATACACAGGATTTACATTGGCATCCTACCCATGGAGGATGGCGGTACATATCCTACCCAAGGAGAATATGTAGGTTCCATTTTAGTTTCTTAACCCATTCCCAAACCACCGGGAATCCCATGCCTTAGAAAGAGTGTGAACTCACCTTGTTTCGCTCGGTATGCTAAGTATGTGCTCACGGTTAATCAATCACGTCCTAAGGTATGCACGTATACATAATCAGTTTGTATTAAAGTTGTTTGTGCGTAAACATAATCATCATGAACATCGCATCAATCACAATACACGTATTTGCAATCATACAAGTAATACTTTATACATAACAGCAGTTAACTAACCCAGTTAACACTTAACAGAATTAACTCAAGTTACTGCACAGATCAGCTATTCGGCGAAACACGCATGTTGGCGAAACACAGATAGTGGCGAAACACAGATAGTGGCGAAACACATTCTGTTTCGTCGAGGTGTCCCCTGGCGAAACAGAACTTCTGATTCGTCGACTACTCTTGGCGAAACACATCCTGTTTCGCCGAGAGTTCTGTTTCGTCGATCAGTCAGTTTCGCAGACATCAGTTACAGCAGATGCGAAAAACACATAAACCCTAACAGCCGTAAAACAACAATTCCTCAATCCTACAGTAATCATTCAACGCAGAATCATCGTAACATCATCATAACATAAGTATCACAGTTCTTAACGTCTAGCACAAACCCTAGGTTATGTGTACAACATATAGATTAACATACAACATCATATCATCGATTCCTATCAAGATACTAATGTGTATTCAGAATCAGGCCATATAAACAACATTCAGAACCGAGTATCATCAACATACCCTCCTATAATCTAGAAATCAAGCATAAACACAACATGTATAAAGAAATCAAGGGACAAAGAAACCGATTTAGACGAGCACGCACTAACCGAGATATTCGAGATGAACAAGGGAGGATTCGAGAGAGAAAGATGATGGTTGATGATGGGTATCGCCTTCACAGAGTGGAGAGTTCTAGGGTTTCTATTTTATTTTATTTTTTGTTAAAAGTGTGAAACAGGGAGTCGGTTCACGTTAATATGAACGAATTACCGTTCTGGGCCCTTAATGGGCTTGGCGAAACTGGGCTTGGCGAAACAGACTTCTGTTTCGTCGGGATGCTTATGACGAAACAGTATGTTTCGTCGGGTCCTGTCTGTTTCGTCGAGTTGCTTGATGGCGAAACACATCAGTTTCGCCGGGATGTAAATGGCGAAACAGAACTTCTGTTTCGTCGGGTCCTTTCATATTTTAAACAGTTTAAGTTTTCAACAGGTGTTTCATGTTATACAGCCAAACACAAAATCATGCAACCACTATGCGTTCATTATAAAATAACGTATACAGTTACAAGGTAAACAAGTCAAACAACTACACAGTCAAAGTCAACGTGCACTAAGAGCGAAAAAGAAAGTCGGAAACTCGAGTTGTCACATAACATGTAATTCGTTCACAAGATTATATTACATAATTATCCCAAGTTATAAAATGTTTTGTGCCACGTGCATTCAAATCAATTTTCAACCTTTTCAAAATGAGTCAGTTAAATTGTATTTACCAGTGTAAACTGACGTATTTTTCCCAAAAGGTTAAGTGCAGGTACTACTCGTACTAGGCTGGCTGTCTTCTAAGCATCCACAATAAGTCTCGCAAGCTTGGATGTCAAATAAACTGTTGAACAATATCTTATTTTATTTTGATCCGCCTGTGGATCCGTTTCGACTATTGTGATATTTAATATTACACTTTATTAAAGTTGAAATGAATCTATTTTTGCTTCCACTGTGCATTTATATATTGTGTTGTTTGTCTATGATGACACCAACTACGTCACGATACTCCCCACCGGGCCCACCGGTGATACGTGGAAATTCGGGGTGTGACAGGTTGGTATCAGAGCCAACACTGAGGGAATTAAACACTAGCCTTTTGTGTTTAATCTCAGTTACACAGTTGCACATTCTTGAGTCTAGACGAGAACATAGGACAAATTCAAATTCGTTTTATTTTGTCCTTATTTGGTTCCTTTGTTATTTTTCTGATTAGCCCTTGCATGGGCGAGTCATTTTCAGTAGAAGTCTCATTTAGGGCAACCATATACTTGTTTAAATTTTAAAGGAACGATTATATTTGAAATATCATTCCTATATTATAAGATCTACCATTATAATAAATGACAAAATCTAAAAAGGACAAGACCTAGCCATGTATCACATTAAGACAAGGCCAAGACGGTAGTTCCACAATTAGATTCAGATCCTCGTTAACATTTCAATTTAGGGTTGCTCTGCGTTAAATATTAAAAGAATCTTAAGAGTGAAACCTAGCCTGAGTGTCATTATAAAGACCTGGCCAAGATGGTAAGACCTGTTTAAAAGATTCGAATCTCTGTTAACATCTGAAGACGTGTTAACGCTCCTGGCGGACGTGATTCATTAAAATCACACACGTCATTTTTATATAGGATTCTTCAAAAGATTCCTCACCCAATTTAATGATCTCTTAATCATGGGTTTAAATCATCAATTAGGATGATCATATTTTGACCATACATTGGTAATATAGTGAATACGGGCCTTGCTCATTTCCACATGGGCCAAAAGACAGTGGTAGTGATGACTCCCTGTCCGAGAAAGGTAATGAACTATGTTCGAACCTAAATGCTTTGATTCTCTGAAATCATAACTTATAATTTATAATTGTCCTTGTGACTAAGCCATTTGTGCTATTATTAAAAACCTTAATGCCTCGATTCTCTGAAATCATGGCTTATAAATTAAACTTGTCTACGCAACTAGACCATTTGTGCTATTATTAACTTATAAATTAGGATGTATGATAAAAATCCTGAATAAAATAAATACCCTCCCTTCCCTGCCAATATACATAGTAAAAAGAATCTTAAAGGTACGACCTATCCTATATGTCATTCCAGACAGGAACACCTTAAGGCATGTAGCCTAAGGTTTAGGATAAATCATCTAGGGCTAGATGATTTGTAAATCATAAAGTAGTTGTGGCACGAATAAGGATGAGGATTTAGGAAGGAGTTCCTAAGCCTACTTATGTTTGGGTCATAGGAAGGTTATAGACTAGGTTTAAGGCATGCTAATAACCTAATTACCTATAACCAGTGCTCTGATACCAATTTGTAACACCCCAATCGCGTAATACAACAACACACGCCGGAAATATCGGGAAGTCACGTTACAAATTGCTCACAACTACTGGTACTAAATTGTTTCAATATTATTAACATCGTTTTACAAACAAAGAATACATGTAATTGTCTTTTGATTTAGAAGTCTAAGGCCCGTATGCAATCCTATGCGTTGCATGCTTGAATAGTTGAAAACCTGAAACATATGTGAAAAATAATCAGCATAAAAATGCCGGCGAATACATAGGTTTTGTTAACCAAATAAATGGTAAAAGTTTGATATTGCAATACTTTGACAACTACAATAGTTTTCGATTGAAAATGAATCTTGAAGCCAAAGAATGGCAAAAGTTTAGTATTGCAATACATAATCTTGATTGTGAAAACTCGTGACAAAAAGTATTGTATATGGCAATACGATTAATGTATTATTAGAAAACCAATCAAGGATTAATAAAACCATTTGAAATTGTATATTGTAACCTTGTTGAAATCATTAATGTATTATTAGAAAACCAATCAAGGATTAATAATAACAGTTTTGAAATTAATCAAAACTTATGTGAGTATTATATAAATCAAGTCAATGATTTATAATAATACCTTAGACATCCTTCAAAGAATCTAACATATAAAGATGTGGGAGATTCTTCAAGGATTTGGATAAACAAACATTGGATCAATTGTACACAAAATCCTAAAGTGATTCGGATAACGCTACAAGAGAAATAAAATAAGAACAATTATATATAGGAAGTACCAGCGGCGTATCCACCATGTTCTTATTTTATGACACCTGTTTCGTTATCTAAATCATAACTACCACATAATCACATAAATTGTTAATCTATCAATCAACTTGTAAACACGCATTAAAGCACATAATGAATCCAATCAAGGAATCCAATATTGGTACTTTAAACATCCTACAAGAATCAACCTATGAAGATAGATAGATGCTATAAGGATCTGGTTTCTGTTACATTGTCTACTTACATACGCATTAAAGCACCCAATGAATCCAATCAAGGACTCCAATATTGGTACTTTAAACCTCCTACAAGAGTCAATCTATGAAGATAAATAGATGCTATAAGGATTCTGGGTTCTGTTACATTGAATCATTGAATCAAAACAAATCCTAACTCCTAATGGTGATTGTAGGAACGTTGTTGGACCCAAACGAGTCGTTCAGAAGAGCTTGTAATCCGATTCAAAGGCGGAATCAGTGAAACGGACGTGGAAACAGCTTGATACTCTTTAATTTGTCACTGTGATTGATTTAGCAAAGATTACAACCTGGACAAATTTTGGCAGTACCTCGTTACAAGTTCTGAATGCGTGTGCCAAATGAAATGACAAGTACCCTATTTATAGTGTTGGGGTTCCGCTCGAAATGGTTAAGTCTCTTTCGAGCAGAATCAGATAGTTCTGATTTCGCTCGAAATGGTCTTGTGTAGTTTCGAGCGGAATCACTACCTTAAACCTGAAAATCTGTTTCTCGAACCTCGGGCACTGATAATCCTATCCTATTACATGATACAAGACGAAGTCAATAGACGTAATGCGCTAACAGACTCCCCCTCGGATATTGACGAAGTCTTCAGTGTCTAGTCTTCAGCATGATATATCTTCGGTCTTGATCATTCTGCCTTCTCATCCAAACTGTAACATTATAAGTATCCATCAATCCTTATCTTCTTTCATCAGCTTCAGGCTCCCCCTTTCATCAAGCTTCTGTGCTTTGGGATCGACACCTAGCTTTCCGGATACAAGCTCCTTCAGGAGAGTTATCTGGCTCTTTGAATCCACGCTTCCTCTTGCGTTGAGCTCGTCTTCAGACTCCCCCTTAGACTCAACTGTCGGGATCGTAGTCTGGCTTTCACAAGTTCACAAAATCAGGATCAATTCCTGGCTCTATTCTGCATCTGCTCAGGATTTGAAACCTGTCTAACCTGCACATCCTCTACGTCAACATAAGTTTCACAAATTTATAACACTTAGATTTAAGAAACTTACTGGTAGAAATCATTCATTCATTAATCTGTATAGTTACATCAAGTTCAAATGAATGACCTTGATTAACTAACCACATAATCTTTCAAAACATTTGTATATAACATTCAAAGTTTTTAACAAACTCTGCCAATCCAATTCATCATGTTTATCACTTGGAATTTTGAAAATCCGCTTTCCAACATCAGTTGTCGAAAATCTTTTTGTATTTTCAAAAATCAAAACTAAAATACAATATTTTTGGATTTTTGACTTTAAAAGAAATGCAGTAACGAAATATTGACAAACAATATTTTTGTGAGTTTGTGTAAGAGGATCATATCAGTTCATGAGACAAATCACTAGCACCGTTAAGCTTTAATCATATTAAGTTCTAAACGATTCACATAGATTGACGATATAGTTATCCTCTTAAACTCAATCTAAAAACTTTCGAAATGCTTACCGATACGTTAAGGTATATTAATTTTTGCACTAAATTCTTATGGACCCCACGATCTCAGCATATCCCCTCATCATGCAATACACTAACTCAAGTAATGCCTTTAAACTTTCATCAACTGTGATATGTTCAAAAATAAAGCAGAATGTTTAAACATTAACAATCAGGTCGATACTTCCGTATACGCAGAGAAAGTCCAATGTTTAAACAAAATAAGAAAATAAAACAAGTTGAAGTTGTTTAGGCTTTAACCACCGGGTCGATACTCCCGTATACGCAGAGGTGATCCAAAGCTTAAACTAAACACCAAAGAAAATAAAGCAGAACATTTAGGCAATAACATCCAGGTCGATACTCATGTATACGCAGAGGATGTCCAATGCTTAAACAAAATAAAGAAATAAAACAAGTTTAAATCTTTGCAAAATAAAATGCACAGTCACAGCGACTTTTTCAGCAAGTTGTGAAAGTTCACAGACTTAACCGATTTTTATGCTCTTTTAGCATTCAGCGATTACTGAGTAGGTACACAATCATGAAGGACAAAACTAAGTACTATGCTTTCAACCATGTTTTCCACTAGAACTAGGCTTTTTCATTTAAGTTTGTATCGTTATCGCAAATCTACTAGTCTAGCTGAGCCTATCGTCACATCGTTAGTGAGACCGTTTATCACATTTGACATTTCATTTCTTTAGCATGCTATGACAGTCCACTGATTTACTATTATTTCCTCTTTTTCACAACAAAACTCATTTTTGCTTTTTCATTGTTTTTGGCATTTTCAAATTTTCAATTTGTTTTTAAAAAAAACATTATCCCCCTAAAATCAAAATATGTTTCAATTTTGATTTTCAAGGAAAATTTGAAAACAAACTGTACAAAAATGACAACATGATGTCGAATTACTTCAATTCGCCATCCATTTGGCGTAATCAATCAGAACTCCCCCTGACAACAAACTATTTTCCCATTATGATTTCAAAACACTTAAGTTTGTTTTAATCAAAATGGTTTTTCCGGAAAATTAGTTTTGTTGATTTTCACAAACCATTTGTAGGTTAGGGGTTTACTTCATCACTTTGTTCTTCTTTAACCACTTATCGGAAAGAGAAATCAAGTACAACTTAATGTCCTTGATTAGTCTTTTGTAATTCGAAATATCACAGTTACCAACCTGTGAATTTCTCAAGAAAGACGTCGATTCCTGTTCCACACTTACCAACTGGGAACTCCGGCAAGTCAGGTTTTTACTTGAACAGATTCACCCAAGCCTGACCAGCCTTGGGTGATTTTGACAAGTCAGATTCATCACTTTTTACCTCAATTTGTGGCTCTTCTGACTTTGACAAGTCAGATTCATTGCCAACACGTGGCTCTTTTGCTTCCAAAGAAACAAATTCCTTGCCAGAAGATGGCTCTTTTGTTTTCACTGAAACAAATTCATCGCCATTTTCTATTGGAACCTAATGCTTACAATTTTTAAGCTTTTCAAACTAGTCAACCTGTGATGTACAAATTCTTTCACAGTCTTTTTCATACTTAAAAACTTTGATAAAAGCTTTGTCTAAAAATTAACTTTCTTTGATTTTTCATTGTTTTGATTAGTTAATTTTTCTTTCTGTATCTTTTCTTTTGTCCTCAAATTTGTATCTGATGAATTCGTTTTGCTTGACTGATCCTTGTTAGTTGAGCAAATCAATTCATCAGAACTTTTTCTCGGATTATCAGTTGTACCCGAGGACAAAATCTTTTCTAAATACTTTCTTTCTTTCTTTTCTCCGAAGACAAAATCTTTTCTAGATACTTTATCGCTTTCTTTCTCAGTCTATCTTTCTGCCCTTGTGATAATTTCACTTTCTGTTCTTTGGGCTTTTCTTCAATTTCGACTGAGTTCTTCACCTTTTCCTGAGATTCAGCCCTCGATCTTCCCTCTGATCTCATTGGGCAATCTCTGGCAATATGGCCTCTAATTTGGCATTCATAGCACCTTCTCGTTTCAAATCTTTGACTTTGGCTGTTAACAGAAATGTGTCCTCTAACACCACAAGCGTAGCACACCCTGTTATCGTACCATTCACCACCATCATACCAAACGCTCAGATCATAGCATTGATTTGCCTTGTGGTACTCATGTCTCCTCTTGTATCCTTGATTTGGAATTTGAGCACTATGGTCAAACCTGCACCATTGATTACCAACTTTTTGTAAGTTTTGTTTTTTAAATTTTTGTGGTTTTTCACAATGATTGGATGACTGATCTGATGAGCTTTTATTTTCATTTTTAAAATTTTTCAAATTTTTAACTTTTTGTTTCCGTTCTACACTCTTCTTAACAGGTTTTTGCTTTGAGCATTCACCTATTTCTGTAGATTGCAAAACAGTATTTTTAAATATTTCTTTTAATTCCAAAAATATTTTCTGAGTTCTTTTCTAATTCGTTTATCAACTCCTTCTTTTTCTTCTCATTTTCACAATTCTGTGTTCTAAGCTCTCTGATGAAATCATCTGTACTAAATTTTGAGAACCTAGAATCCTTTTTCAATTCTCCTAAAAATTCATCCCACTCTAAAGGTAAAGCATTTGCAAATATAGTTATCTTTCCAGCATCAGATATCTTTATCCCATACCTTTTCAAATTGTCAATTGATTCATCAAACCGTTTTTTCAAGTCATCAAGCTTTTCATTTTTCCTACACAAAAAATATCCACCTCTTACAATCCAAGCATCCTTTTTCTCATCTTCTTTCCAGTGATCCTCATATCCAGTCTTACAGGTGAGTATACCTAGATGATATCTGTAAGGGGAATAAATTATGAAACCATATGAGCTCAGGTCAGAACTTCCGTTCACCAGAGAACTCAGGTTTTTCTTTAGGTGTGTCCCCTTTAGAGGATCTTTTTTTCAACAACAATGACTATCAATTTTATTGTTTCATCATTTTTGCTGAGGGCGGCGCTATATTTCAAGAAAGCAGAAAGTATTCTCCGGGGACTAGGCCATTGCTTTCACAAAATCAGAAGTCCCGGGATAATACCCCAGATATCACTAAGTATAAAGACCTAGTATCTCAGAAAGAGGGACCTTTCAAACAAGATTTCAGGGTGTAGGATCGGTTTTGACACCGTATGATTGCGTAACGAACGTGTAACGTGCGGAATCCGTACACGAACGTGACCGAACACACAAGAACGTACTATTACCGTGATTCTTATTGAATAATATGACGTGTACAAGCACCGAGAATCACGTAGAGAACTTTCTCTCTCTAAGATTAGCTCTCTAATTCCCAAATGAGCAAAAGTCTTCACTCTAACTCCCTATTTATAGGCCAAGGCTTTTAATGAAACTTCTCATTAATTACAAGATTACCACCTTGCCTTTTGACTAGATATAACACTATAAAGACTCGTTATCTTCGGTTTCTCGCTACAGCTTGGATTGACGAAGGCGATAGACATTACTGCACTAACAGTGATTCGGGATAACGCCACCAAGTGCTTATTGTTTTATCTAGTTTCGTTATCTAAATCACCAACAATCTACACATAAACCATAACTGTCGTCCTGTAAAGTATTTCTTAAAAATCTCACTATGAAGATAGAAAGATCTAAGACTGTACTTCAAATATCCAATAAGAATCTAACTATGAAGATAGGTAGATCATTTAAGGATTTAGATAAACATTGTATTTGCATAATCGGAATAATACACATAAAAGCACTTAGTAATCACATATATGCCATACATTTGGAAAACAAATTGGTTACACATATGAATCACCCCAAAGCATTTGAAAATGCTAAAAAGGGGAACTATGTACTCGCCTGGGATTGCGTGTAGGTCTTGTTCAAATGATATAACAAAGCTCGAAGGATCAAAAGTTCAAGTGTCGAAGTGGTTCTTAGTGTAACGGATACTATGTTAGTGAATCGGCACCTAAATCGGAAGATCGGGTAGAATGAGGTCTTGTAAACCAAATGAGTATTGGAACTCATGTGATATTGTTTAACAAAGCCTACATTCTAAATCGGAACCTATCCTAAGTGCTTATGACCCATTATGACCCGTTAAGGTAGTCTACGCTACTTTACCGCTAGTCCCATGATAAGTATTATATGCCTTAACATATCTAATTATGTTATATAATCAGTTTAGATGTCAAAACATGTGTTACATATGCTTAAAATGAAATTATGCGCAAAAGGGCATTTTGGTCATTTTCCTAAGGCATATAAACTACCTATCATACAACTAACTAAACAAAGTGACCATAAGGTATAACCTCAGAAGGTTATTCCCTAAACAACTATGGTCACAAAATATGTTTGGTCAGATCCTAACGATTGACCAAACGGGTCGGGTTCGAAAGTCTAAGCGGTGGTTTAGAACGCTTGACTTACGACCCTAAACAAGCACTAGACTAAAAGTGACGAGTTAAACATGTTAAAACACGTTTAACTAAGTTAGAAAATAGGTTTGATATCAAAACAAAGTGTTTTGATACCTAAAAATAGTTTCGTTGCAAAATACGCATAAACACGTACTTTGACTGAAATTTTGACTCGTCGCTTCGACTAATCAACGTGGTAATCAGTAGGTATAGTCACAAGGGACTATAACCCTCGTGATTACGCTCACGTTGCAAAGTTCAAACGAACTTTGTAGGATCGTGAAACGACCTAACGAGTCGATCAGAAGAGTGCTCAGACTGAATCAGAGGCGGAATTCATTGATTCGGTCTTCGTTTAGCTTGGATTCACTATTAATTGTCTCGTATATTGATCTCTGAACAATTTACAATCACGTAGGCACTTCGACAGCACCTCGGCGTCGGAATCAAGAACGTTACAAATGAAATCGTTTGAAGGGTATTTATAGGGAGAGGCTATTCCGTTTGAAAGTGGCATGGCATGCTTCAAACGGAATGGCATGCTTCAAACGGAATGGCACTCCTCAAACGGAATGGCACTCCTCAAACGGAATGGCATCAAATACCCTTAAATCCTACCCTATTTCTCGTACAATGCGCCCTGATCTAACAATTCTAGTATAAGACTCGATACAAGACGAAGTCGACAGACGTATGCACTAACAAACTTTGTGTTGACCAATTCCTGGTCAAAGTAGAAAGTCAAACACTGTTTGACTTTCATGCTTGAAAAGCATAAAAGCATGAAAGAAGCTTACAAAAGGTCCAAGCAAGGAATATTTGAACTCAAAATACTCAGGTATGAAGCTTCACAAGGGAGAGCTTCAACTTAGAGTAGAATTGAGATCAAATGTGTGAGTTGAAATGAATGAAATTGGTGGGTTTATATAGATTTTCCAAAACTGTTAGGATCGTTTCTTGGGTTTTGAGCTTCAATCTTGGCCATCCAAGTGTTACCCATAGATTTGAATACAATGGGACCTTAAAGACTAGCTCAAGGTATTGAAAATGTTACATAAAAGACCCTAGAAATCAAGCTGGTTGCCAAAAATGGAGATTCTGCCCAGGTGGGGCCGTCGCGTGCCACCACATCTAAGGGGGTTTCCCGTCACGCGACGCCACCATAGCCCAGTTCTAGAAACTTTTGAAAAATGACATAAATTGTCCCTGTAGCTCGTTTAAGCCATTTTCAACGCATTTAAGCCTCGTTAACCCATTTTCAAGGCTCAACAATGAAGTTAAAGCATAGGGGGCATGAAATATGCTTGAAAACATCTCGGATGTCGGTTCGTTTGGTCGTACGGCCTCGTTGTTTGGTTAATTACGACGAAACACGAACGGATGGGAAAAACGATCCAAATTACACGACGAATGGAATTTTTTCATTCCGATCACTAAAATAAAATATTTTAATGATTACAAAAATTTTTGGATGTTCGGCTATGTTCAGAACGTAAGATATGCGCGAAAATGCAAACTTATGCACTTTTTGACGCTTTTAGTCCCTGTTGATCAAATAAGTTTATTTTTGGGCACCAAACACCTCAAAGCCTATTTCTAAGCTATATAAAGGATATTTAGGGCACATTTAACTTATGATCATGTTCCGGAATGTTCGTTATAGTATGAATCAGAAGACTTTCACAGTTTGACTCAAATAGTCCCTGCGATCGAATAAACTTGTTTTTGACACACCAAAGCCTTCGAAACTTATTTGTAAGTTATATAAAAGTTATTTAAGGTATATTAAGCCTATGTCACTTTTTCCGGAGTGTTTTTTGCGTTAAACTTTACGCATCAGTTTGCGTTTAACTTTCTAGAAAGCGATTTAAGGCTTGGAATCGAACTTAAATCAAAACATGAAATTGTTAAACATAAAAAGCAAACATTGAGGCCAAAAATACATTGTTTCTTTGATAAAAGTTATTGTTCGACATCGTGCGGTGTTTAAGGAGCACAAGGGTCACATCTTTCTCCAGGTTGTTAATAACAAGTGCTTGGACAGCGGTGTGGCCCTTCCGTAAACACTTTTGGGCTTTTAAGAAAGAAATGATGCCTGTGACTGCACCATGTTTTTCGTCTTGAACAATAAGGGGTTCACCAAGAGGATGAGGAATACGAACGATTTTCTCTTGGCAAAGTATTTCTGCTCAATGTTCGGATAACCAATCCATACCAATAACGACGTCGAAGCTTCCAAGAATGATGGGAAAGAGATTAACGAGAAAAGTCTGACCAGATAATAGGAGTTTATAATTGTTGATAACGTGTGAGACCTAGACGTTTCTACCACTAGCTAATTCGACAACATGCTTAGAGTTTAAAGGTGTTGGTACAGGCTTAAGCGTCTTACTAATACGTAGGGATACATAACTAGCATCGGCTCCAGAATCAAACAATACCGAAACATAACGATCATCGAGTAGGAATTTACCCGCCACAACATTGGGGTCGTCCCTCGCTTCGCCAGCTCCAATCATAAAAACCCTTCCTCTTGCACCATTCCCGCAATTGTTGTTGTTGTTGTTGTTATTGTTGTTCCCAGCATCTTGGTTAATCCGATTCAGTTGAGGGCAGTTCTTCTTGTTGTGACCTTCAGCTCCACACTGAAAACAACCCTTACGGTTAGCATGATGTTGTTGTTGTTATTGCTGAGGTTGGTTCTACTTTGTTGGGTAGGGACTTCTACAATCCTTGGCCTCGTGCCCCATTCTGTTGCATCGTGTTAGTGTTCTTTGCACACGGTCCACTATGATGTCGGTTACACTTAGGGTGGTTCCCCCGATAACCGCCCTGACCTTGGTTAGCTTGTTGGTGCTGGCCCTTGTTGTTCTCAAACTTCCTCTATTGAGCTGGAGTTTGTGTGGGATTAGCATCCTTGCCCTGGTTGCCATCTCATTTGCGTTTGTTGTCTCTAGAGGTTTCAGCAGTAGTACTGATACGTTTGGGCAGCTTGCCCTGTTCCACAGCTTGATTGGTGAGGCGATGAGCTAGACGAATAACTTGCTGGATCGTGGTGAGGTTAGCTAAAGTCACAAGACTTTGAATCTTGGGGACCAAACCCTTGATATATAGCTCGATTCCTCGATAGGCAGGCTGAGACATGTTGGGACAAAGAGCAGCGTAGTCGTTGGATCGCTTAGTGTACGTCTCGATTTCCGATCCAACCATCTTCGGTTCGTAGTACTCATTCTCAAGCTTGTTAATGTCATCCCTGTAACAGTACTCTTCCTTGTTCATATTTTTGAAGTCGTCCCAAGGAGTAGCGTTAGCAGTTTCCAACCCAAGCATCTGAACTTGCGCCTTCTATAACAACCCGCACATCGGTTGTTCCCACTTTTATCGTACTTCTTCGTAAATGCTTGTACTCTTGGGATTCGATTAACTCTATGGGTTAAACTATATTTTCAACACATTTTAAATGCATATTGCAACGCTTATTTAATCACGATTGTCGCATTTAAACGCTGTTTATAACGCTTGTTACTTAAATGTTATCGCAACTCAAACTCGAAACACATATTTGGTTATGCATTTACATTATTATGTGGGTCATTTATGTGATCAATTGTTTAGAATGTTATGTGATTATCAATGCAACGCTTATACGCTCAAACTCGCAACTCGATTAAATGCAACGCAACACTTAACAAACGAACCAAAGCTGGAAACTAGCAAACGCAAACCCGGTTGTCCGAATGGCCATCCGCCCTGATGAGGCCCATATCCCGGATGGAGCCCATCCGTTCGGATGGAGCCATCCGGACACAAGATGTCGCGCACCGCCTTAAATCCTCGCCCTCCTCTACAAATACCCGTCGTACACCCTCATTTCAACACTTTGACACTACCATCCGCTCCCAAGACTCAGACACGATTCAAGGCCTATTTGTAAGCTTTATCTCTCAAATATTCTTCAATCTTCACTCTATTTCACTTCTACTCCATCTTCTTTATCAAAATCACACACACTTTGACTATTTCTCGAAATCACTGATTTTGGGCCTCTCGAAGGTGGTTTCCACTCGTTTTGCTCAGGAAAACTGTTGTGGAACATCATTTAATCGAGATTGGTTCAAGATCTAAAAGATTTTCACACTTTTCAACTTATTTATGAAACTACTCTCCGATTTTTATAAAATACTGGTGGAATCGGGATTCAATCGGACTCTCAACTCGTTCCATAGTCAAGGGTCGACTCGAGAACTGATTTCCACCAAAGAGATGGATCGATTAACGGGTTAAACATGATTTTCATCAAGAACAGCTCGTTTATCGGAATGGGCAGAGCCCATCCGGTCGAATGGACTGTATCTGGTATTATTTTGTTGTTTGGCATGTCGTCACGCCGTCTCCGTTAACTTAAAACCTTTTGTTTAGAAAATTTTGCAAAAACTTCGAACACAGACCATCCGTCCGAATGGAACATGTCCATCCGTCCGGATAGGCTTGTACTCACTCCAAATATTTTCCCTTCTATTTTTAACATCGGTTTTACTCCAAATTTCATCGCTCTAAGCAAAGCAGCCCACCCAACCGAATGAGGTCCATCCGTCCGGATGGCACCCACCCGTTCAGGTGCACTGTCAAATACTTAACCCGCTCGACATTCTGTTTATGACCGTTCAGCCTTGAGGAAGACTTATACATCTAATTCCGTACGCAGGCTGACCAACGTGCTCCCTTCAATCCAAGCAGATCGTGTTTCTTGATTAAGACACGCATTGTGAGTATACTCGAACCCATTTTTGTTTAACGCACTTTTCGGTGTTACATACGTTCTCTATCAAAATGCAACACATAACGCGAACACTTTATAAATGCTAACCGCTCCCGCATGCGATACGTGATTAGTTGAATGCTTGTTACTATGTTTATACACTGTAACACTAGACCGCCTCTAGAAACGATAGTACTATACTTTGGACTCAGCACCTGTGTGACAGGGGTTGCTAGGGATCACATTACTTTACTTCATGTGTTCACTTTGGTGAACATGTGTCGCGCATACTCTACATCGCAGTCTCATGGTATCATTGTTGATAGTTACATGCTTCGCCCGTTACGTGTTACATGTTGGTTGTGCGTAAATGATTTTCATACTATATCTACGCAAACTTGTATGCTCACCTATACTTTAAGTATTGACTTTTATTTTAACGTGTGTGAGAGGTTGATTGGATTTTGTGCTGCAAACAAGTTAGGAAGTCTAGAAACTCACCAAATAAAATCTGAGTTGTCGGAATGGAATTTGTTTTTGTGACTGAATATCTGTAATGATTGTTTTTTCTATATTTGTTGAATAGTATGGGATATTAAACCTTATAAATATTGTCACTTAATAGTTGTTATGAATTCTCTTGAACAATCTGTTTCGCTCAGTGCCACGCCCCGATGATTTCGCCATCGGTTGGGGTGTGACACCTTCCACCAAGAAAGCGCGCTTCCCTCCAAAGTGTCAGTGGCAAACTTCACCTAGTTAGCAGTGGGACATTCTCACACAGCGAATACAGACTCGACCTTCTCGATCCAGTGTAGAAGGCCTATGGCTCCTTCAGTGCCAATGAAAGGGAAAGGTTTGCAATCCATGAAAGTTTTGGAGGTACAAACACGTGGCTGAACGGGTGCTGGCTGACCTACTATATAAAACAAAGTGAACAGATTAAAGAATGGTGAGACGATACGAGAGTAGGATCTAAACATCCTAGAACGACTAGTTTACCTCCAAGGTGGGCTGCAAAAGCCGCAGCCACAATGTTGATCAGATTTGTAAATTGATCATGAGTCATGTGGACGTTGCCTCTTCCGCGTCCGCTCATTGTCTTCATACACGGTATGAGAATGACGCTGTAGTGTCGTAAGAATAAGCAGAAGGAGGATTGACCATTGCACACAAGTTCACACATACATATACACACACACAGATATATATATATATATATATATATATATATATATATATATAATTAAGTACACTAGTACTCATCACATATGCACTAAACAAGTAACAAGTGTTGGGTCCCTCGTAAAGGATCTGTTCGTTAGGAACTTAGATGAATCGACTTTGATCAATGTGCGGAATCCATTGGATCAAATCACAGATGTACGACAAAGTATTCAATGCTTAAACACCATCTGATCTTTCTATTCAACTGATATGAAAGTACACAAGTGCCAGCAGAAGTCAGACTTGACAGAGTTCTCCTAAAGTGAAAAAGTTCTAAATGACATACCCTGATAGGGTATTTATAGGCAACTCAGGATCTAGTAAGTGCTGGTCGATCGGATGACATGGCTGTTGTCTGATCGGATAACAGTGTTGTCCGATCGGATGGCCCATCCGATCGGGTGACACAATACAACCAAACTTCATCACTTTTACATACAAGACCCATATCCTGAGTTGACTGACTACGTACATACATACATAAACATAATTGTTCACAAAGGACATAAACATACAAAATATAACTAAATGCTGACGGAAGCTACAGACGTATGAACTAACAGACTCCCCCTCGGATGTAGCTGCAGTTCCTTCCAGCATAGTCTTCATTCCTTCCTGTTACGCCTTCGTTCCTTTGCTCTTTGTCTTCTCTTTTCAGCCTTCTCTTCTAACATTCTTCGTCTTATATGCCTTCCCTCTTCGATCCACCATTTTCTATAAACCGGATCACCATCATGCTTCCGATCCCATTTGGGAATCTTGTTTTCCTCTTTCTCGATTGGCGTTTAATCCGTTGGTATCGGTTTTCCCAACTTGCGCTTTCCAAGCTCAGCTGCTCTTTCAGCAATCTCTTTAAACTTCTGGTTGCACTTGTATCTTTTCAGGAATTCATCAATCTCAATATCTCTCCATTTTGTCTTCCATATCTTCCTGAGTTGATGTCTTGGACAAAACACACATCCACGATTGTTTGATACCGCAACGCTTGTTCTTTGTCTCTTTTCTCATATACAATCTTATTGTAGAACAAGCAGTCGATATCTTTCTTCGAAAAATTAACAAGCCACATCGGATCCAGAATACTAATTCTTCATGACTTTCCAGTAGACTTGTCGAACAGTGAGATTATTGCCTCAGCCGTTGTTTCATTGTACAACCATCCTTCGAATAAATCATAAAAATCTTGCTCAATTGCTCTGAGAGGCATATTCTTCAAACGTCTTGGAGGCTTGATATCTAACGTTATATCTTTCTCTCTGTTCTCCAACATTGTGACAATTTGCTTTGGTCGTTGAGGCTTCCAGTCAGGATATCCAACCTTGGCCTGCTGCTTTATGTAATCCCACAAATGTTGATCGTGTACTTTCACTTCCAGACCATAATAGAACTGCTTAATGTTCTTTGTCTTCACCAACTCATCTACATCCCACCACGGGAGGGTTTTGATGTCTGACAAAAACTCATAATACTGTACCCCTTGTTCCCGTCTGATGGCGTAGACCTGTAAATCTTCCAGATAACCCCAAGATAAAATATCACCCCATGAGATGTGTTTGTTGTGAGTGAAGTACTGAAGTGCCCTAATAGTCTTCCTCTCTTTCGGCATCACTTTAAACCACTTTTCCCTCTCCTCGGCCAGATCTTCTCTTGGGATTGTCTTTGGAACACCTTCACTTGAAACCTTTTCTACTATCTTTCTTCTTATTTCATCTTCATTTCAATCCTTGAACATTTCCGCCAAAGAAGGAAATGTTTCATCAATTCCAGAATAATGAAAATCAGTTTCTTCATCGGATGAATCTAAAGCATCTTCAACAATAACATCATTGTAGTGATCAGTTTCCTGAGCATATCTAGGCTCAAATACATTTTCAGATGACTGGGGTATCTCATCTTCAATGTCGAACTTAAATTTTCCATCATTCAAACCCAGTTCCTCCAACATTTCTGCTCTGGACCTCCGAACCTCGAGCTCCCCCTCATGTTGAGCATGTAAGTAAATAACAGTTGGATTTGTGAGGAGTACCTGGTCAACGTACTGTTTTTCAGATGTTGAGGCTTCTTGCTGATCATCATCCTCTTGTTCGTTGATTTCATCATTCAGAAAATCTTCAATTCTTTGCTCAACATTCTCTCAACCAGCAATCCAGGTGAGCCTTGATCATCATCATTATTACCCTTATCATCTTTATCATCCTTATCATCTTTATCATCTTTCTCATCTTTATCATCTTTCTCATCTTTATCATCTTTCTGATCAGACTTATCATCATTGTCATTATCATCTTCATCTTCTTCTTCATCACCAAACAATTCTTTGTCAAAATCATCATCAACAATCTCTCCTTGAGCTATCTTAGCTTTTCTTTTCCTTTCTTTAACTTTGATTTGGCGAACAATCTATTTTATGTTGTAAGGAACTGAAACTGCTTTACCAATAAGAACAAAATTTGGTGTCTCTTCCTCTACTTCTTCCTCTTCTATCCATTTCAACATCAATACTTTTCACCTTCTTCTTCTTTTGCAAAACATGCACTCGACGAATAACTTCATTAAGATCAAAGGACAGAGTAGAAGACTCACCAACCAGCATGAATCCCTTAGGATCTGCTTCTGCTTCAGACATTTCCACATCAATTGGGCTTGAAGACCCACCAGCTTCTTGAGTTTCCTCAATAACACTTTTGTTCTTTTGTGTAGCTTCTTCAGCCAATCGCCTTTCTCTTTCATTTCTCCTTTCCTCATCTCTTTTAACCTCAATCTCATTGAACGCAGCATGAACATCAATTTTTAGATGGCTTTCCATGACAGCATAGAGCATGTTTAGCAGATTATCTTTCATCACTTTATCCGCCTTCATGGCTTCCATTTCTAGCTTCATTGCTTTCATTTCATTCGTTGATGCTTCAGTAAGCTCACTGATCAATTGATTCAATGTCTGATTGATAACGTTCATCTTTGCTAGCTTTTGATTTAAATCAGAAATTTCTTCTTGCATGACATTAAAGAGCTTTGTGTTATCTTCAACATCATCTTCCATCTTATATATCTTATCTTCTTGATCTATCAAAACCATTCTAATTTCATCACTTGTTTTCATCAGCACTTCAACCTGCTTCTTTAGAGCGTCACGCTCTGCTTCAGCTTTAGCTTTCTCTTTTTCGAGTTCAGCAATTTTCTTTTTCAATTCTTTTACAGCTTCATTGTTAAACATGTCGTAATCTTCATCTAGAATATCTTCTCTGTATACTCCAGTTGCATGTGGAAGTTCTCCAAACATAATTTCAAAAGTTTTATTTCTTTGTTAAGAAGGTTCAGGAAAATCTGGAATCGGCTGATCTTGTGGTGGAGGTGGTGGTGGTGTAGCTGCTTTATACCCCGTGATCTCTACATAATCATCACCACCTGTCTTCTTTTGAACTTCAACCTCAGGAACTTCAACACTTTGCACCTCTGGAATCTCAACACTTTGACTCTTTTCTGCTTCAGTAACTTTTGACTTTTCAACATGTTTTTCTTTCTTTCCCTCTTCACTTTCAGGTACAGAAGCACTACCTTTTCTTGCACAAACTCTTCTTGGAACAACCCCAGCTTTCACTGCTTTTCGCTTTGCTCTTTGCTTCTTTTTCTCAGGTGGAACATAAGTAGAATCCTCCTCATCAGATACTTTCTGCTTCTTTGATGGCTTTTTCTTCAACTGAGCCTTACCACGACCAAGTGTAGTCAGGTCAAGCTCTGTTTCAGTTTCTGTTGATTCTTCATCAGCATCTTCACTTGAGTCATCTCGAACCACACCTTCAGCCTCTTTGTCTTTGACATTTTCAGGTTGAACACTTGATTGAGTTCAGCAAATTGTTCAAACGTCACTTTTGCCAGATCAATTCCCTCTTGTGGAATACTTGATGGATCAATCACTTGTTCGTCCACCAATCTCAGTTGAGGTTCTTTCAAAGGACCTGAAAAATAATCATTAACAAAATCATTAGAAACATTTAACAATTTTTTAAGATTCTAACTACCTTATGACTCCCCCTTTCACTATACCCTTTACTACAATCTTCGGAATAGAAACTGCAGGGGACGTCTTTGGCGTTCTCTTTCTCTTTCCATCTCTTACAAACCACCATCTGGTTTTCTTTTCAACCATCTCACTCATTCTTTGATCTTCATTATCCGAATCACTCTTCTCATGTCTCCATTTATCATCATCTGGAGCAACATATGTTGGCCTGCTGATTTTACATATCGTTCCCTTAACTCTTTCATCAGTTCCTTTGGTCAGTCTAGTGATGGTTTCAGATGTCATGTTTCTCAGTCCCAAAATATCACTATTATTCTTTGGAATATCCTTGAACTGATCATTAATCATCATCATGATGAATGGTGGATACATGATATATTTTTCACTTCCAGCTTTGATATTCTCTTTCATGTATTCAAAAATTACTTGTGAAACATTGTAAGGTCTATTCAGTATCAGACATGCGATTGTGTTCATGATGTAATCAGATGCTTCGTCGTATGCTCCTTTCCTATGAGATAGAGCATGTATCACACAGTGAATCATGAACCTGTAAGCACTAGAGAACATCGTTTTTATCATCTTTCCATTGATACTCCCCGTGAATCCCATTCTGCACCATAATCCTTTAGCTAGACGTTCGGGAATGATGGTCGGATCATTGTCACTATCACCTAAGTCTAAGACTCGTCTAAGATCTTCAACATTAAACTTCATCTCCAAATCCACATCCTTTCCATTCTCATCCTTCTTTCTTACATCAGAATAAATTGACTTATCAGATTCTTCGTATCTAGCTGAGTTCCAGAAAGTTCTCACATGAGATTCATACACAATGGTTTTATCAGTTAACGTTTTCCTAATCCTGCTCTCTCTTAAAAACTTAGCTATCTCTTCAACCACAGTATTCTCTGTATTTGTTGTATCTAGCAAGCAATAGACGTTATGACCCTTGTCCCAGTCTTTTCCTTTTCCCTGCCAAAATATTTATTTTAAATCATTATGCACAAGGTTCGGGACATAAAGAGAGATGATGAAAATTTTTGAAAAATTCAAAAATTTTTCTAACACTTGGGATACTATCTATGTGATAGTACTGACGGATCGGATGGTTGTCCGATCGGATGACATTGTTGTCCGATCGGATGGCATATCTTGTGCAATGAAGAAAGTCAACGTGGTCAACAACATTTGAATTAGATGTCCGCTCAATCGGATTGCTGTCCGATCGGGTTGCCACTAGACTTTTTGGCAAACATGAAACAGTTGAAGAGATTTGTCTTTTTGTGACTGTCCGGTCGGTTTGCAAAAGTTGTCCGAACGGATTGCCACTTTGCACAGTTTTCAAGACATGACTATTTGAATAAGAGGGTTGTTCGAACGGATGACATTGCTGTCCAAACGACTTGCAACTTGATGAAGGATTTTGTCAGTTAGTGGTTGTCCGATCGGATTGTATGTGCTGTCCGTTTGGATTGCCAATTTGACATGAGTGCACAAATTTCAACATAGTGTTGTGGATAAGATGGATGTCTGGTCGGATTGCAATGTTGTCCGGTCGGATTGCCATCCTATTCATGGCATGATTGAAAGACAAAGACACATGATTCATAGCATCAAACATTCTAACAGTTTAGGCACAAATTCCTAGACACAAACACTTAGAAATTTATCAAAACAACATGTATAGAATTAGGTGGTCGCCCGATCGAACTGATGTCCGATCGGTCAGCACCTCGTTTCAAGAACATTCAAGAACAAACATGAACATGAAAATTTTCTCAGTCAAATCAACAAATTGAACATAGATCTATGTAGAGAATCTCATCACGATCAAAACCCTATGTTCATTGTGTTCTAAATCTGCCTATTCTAAGTTTAATTTAACATTTAAAGGTCCGAACGCCGACATGTTCTCATCATCAGATCTACTCATTAAAACATGTTATATTGCAAATTGAACCGGTAAAATTGTAGATCTAACCCTCGTGATCAAAACTTCATGCTTGAATCTTATCAAAACTGCCTAAATCTTCCTAGATCTAACAATAAAGGTCCGACAATGACGCCGACATGAAGAACAGTTAAGAATCATCAAATTTTTTAACAGATTTGAGCATGAAAACATACCTTTGCCATTAAGAAGGTTGTGCTAACCAACAATCTAATGATTCGCAAAGAGAAAGTGAAGAAAATCAGATCAGAAATCAAGAGCTTGAGAGAGAATAGGTCGGTCGGTCGGTCGAACGAATGAAAAGTTTGACTGTCATGTTGTGTAACACCCCGTGTTTCGAAAGTCAAGGTCAAAGTCAAGATTGAAGTTAAAGGAAGAAAAGATTGCTAATTGCGATCTGTCTCTCCTTGCTCAATTCCTGTTTTGACTTCTTTGACTCGTAGTTAGTCTAATTTTTATTATCGCTTTAGTTGTATTATGTGGAGTATCTATTAATAATCGCATAGTAGTCGTTGTTTATCGCATGATTAATCGCTCTATCGCTATCATAATCGCACTCGCAACTCGCAACTCGAATTACGCATTTTGGTTATTGTTATACGTGTGTGTGCCTTATGTGTTACTTGTGCATGTTTATTTATGTTATGTGTGGTAATCAATCGAAACGCAATCGAAACTTAATCGCAATCAAATCGCAAATGCAAACGAATATCAAAATAAGGATGCTTGTATGTTGTTATAGTAGTTGGGATTAAAAGTAATTTGACTAGGAAATTCTATCGCATCGCAACGCTCGCAATCGCAATCGAAACGGAAAAACTCGTCGCACCGAACACTCGAACCAAGCGACTGATCGATCAGGTGACCAGCCGATCGACCAGCCGTGCGATCGAGCTGCCGCTCAATCGGACAACTGTTGACCGGGTTGCTAACCGATCGACCAGCCCCTTTCCTCCCCTTTCCTTTTTGGGAAACCCTATAAATACCCCCTGTCACCATCATACTTTCCACTTTTGGAAACTCTCCTCCGACCAGCTCATCTTTCCCACTTCTCTTCAGATTTCTCATGATTCCGGTAAGATCTCATCCTAAATCTTGTACTTCCTTAATCTACAAGCAATCCTACACCTTTCTATCTTTTGAATCTTAACTTTTAACCGTGAAATCATCAAGATTCAAGGTGTTCTAGGATGACGTCATCACGTGTTCTTGAGAACTTCATGTTTTGGTCTCAATCCACCAAGAACAACTTAGATCTAACCGATTTCCACATAAACAAACAAAGATCTTTCATAGATCTAAACATATTCACCATGAAAAGGATTGAAAGATGGTTTTCCAACTTTCTTTCAACTCTTTTAAACTCAATGCATTTAAAACCGATAGAATCGGAGCTTGCGCCGACTTACTACTCATTCTTGTGGTTGTGTTGGTTCAAGATCTGGATTTTATCAACGAGACTACCGATTTCGGGTTAAGCATGGAACACCGTCTTGAACAGTTAACTGGTCAGATTTGGGTGATTCATGTCCGATCAGGGGTACCAAGTATTGACAAGGTTTCTGTTGCTTAATACGTTATCAAAACGTCTCGATAAAATGACAAACAATCAAAACAACCAAGTGTAAGACGAACATGTTGACCAGGACGGAGTGCCGTCCAATCGGACTGCTGTCCGAACGACCGGTCACCCGATCGACTTGCATCCTGGTCCCCACACTTAACTATCATTCAAACTTCAAAGGTTTTGGAACACCGAACGAATTGTCGTCCGATCAAGCTACCACTCGATCGACCGACCATCCGACTATGTGATGTTTTGAAACTTCAACACTTTAACAATTTTCAACATGATTCAATGCACATGGGATGCCACCCGATCAAACACCCGTCCGATCGAGTGACAACCTGCTGAGAATTTGTTCTCGCTGAAGTGCTCAACCTATCGGACTGTCGCCCGATCGAACGGTCGTTCGATCGACCGACCTGAAAGATAGAGGTACTTCAATGTTTTCAAAATGCTACAACGAAAACTTTAAAAGTCAAGCCATCATACACAAACACATCCTTCCCAAAGGAAGTAACAATCCACTCGAACGGTCATCCGACCGGACGGCCGTCTGAACGGACTGTCACTAGAACGACCGGCTGTCCGATCGAACTGCTGTCCTACCCACTTACACTCTGTATCGTTTTACGCGTCGCTTATCATTATGCTATCAATCTGTTCAGGCTAACCCTACTCTCTAGCGCTCCCTTCAATCCATCAATCGCTGTAAGTATACTGGATCCCTTTTTCTTTACGCACTTTTGGGTGTTACATACGTTACTTATACAAAATCACATCGAACACACTACGCAATACTTTTAACGCTAACCGTTAACGCATGTATACGTGACTTAATGAATGCTTGTTTGTTATGTTTACACATGGAATGCTGTCTACCTGCCTTAGCAACGATAGTACTATTAGTTTGGACTCAGCACCTGTTCACTCAGGGGTTGTTAAGGACAATTACTTACATGGCTCACAGTGGTGAGTGTGTATCACGAACTGCCTTGGGCAGTCAACCCACAGTCATTTGTATTGATAGGTTCATGTCGATAACTAACATGCCTCATTTTACACTGTGTACGTGCTGGTTATGCGTAACGATTTCGAACTCTATATGCTATTATCAAACTTGTATGCTCACCTTTACACTATGTGTATTGACTTTTACTCTAACGTATCTGACAGGTGCTTAGGATTCTTATTTGCTTACTTTGTTGTGAAATCGAGGCTAGGAAAGACCTAGGTCAACAATAAACAATTATCTGTAATGAAAATCTAAGTTGTCGGAACAGAACAATTTGACTAGATCTTTTCTGTAATAGTTGTATTATCATTTATGACATGGTATGGGATGTGTTGCTTTAAATATTTGGTAAATACAGTTGTTATGGAAACTTCTGGACAATCTGTTTCACTCAGTGCCATGCCCCGATGTTTCCGCCATCGGTTGGGGTGTGACATGTTAACTCCCTATTTATAGTGACTTTGAATCGGAGTACTGTCCGATCGAACAGCTGTTCGATTGGGTTGTCGCCCGAGCCAAGTTCACCTATCTTTTAATCCTTGACCTTTTGATCTTTTGACCGATTGACTTTTTGTTGTTTTTATCAGTTTTAAGAATCCACTTAAGTATCCAGGTCCAAGTTAATGACCCTGGGTACTTAATTTGCTTACCAAGTCCAACTTAATGACCTTGGTTGACCCGAAAAACGCACACTGGCGTTTTGTTTATTTCAAACATTTTTCTGAAAATTACAAGTTTCAACTTAATGAACTTGCTTTGACTTTTCATTTTCACAGGTTTAACATGATAAGCTCCCAACTCTTCTGTCCAACTCAGAAACTTCCTGCATCTACCTCAAACTGCGAGTCTGAAGATCAGCTTTCCGCTTTGATTTGTCGATAAAAACAAAGAAGAAATATAAAATCTTTTTGGAATTTTAAGAAAGTTTAAGACTAGAAAGCTATGAAATCTTTTTGGGTTTTAAATGTTAAACTGAAATTAAATGCAGTAAATGTAAACTATTTACAAACATATTTTTGGTGAGCGTGTTAGGGAATCATATCAGCTACCGACAAGCTACAAGTACCGTTAAGCTTTGATTTCATACTCAGGATTAAACAATTCACTTAGATTGCCGATATACTAATACACTTAAGTTTTCACACAATTTTCAATCTGTTCAGGATACGAATTTAGTGTTTTAAGATCTTAACTTATACGCGTGTCCCACCTCAGAATATACTCCCGTATCCAAACTCCTATATTCAGTCTTATAGGTGAGTGTACACTAATGATATCTGTAAACGGGTAAATGCGAGACCATGAGAGCTCAGGTTAGAACTTCCGTTCAGACAAAGAGATGATGGCTCGACTTTCGGTGTGTCCCATTTGGGGATCTTTTCTTCAACAGCACATGATTAACATTTTTCAATGTTTCATCATTTTTTATGCTGAGGGTGAGCTTTAAGAATAAAGCAGTGTAGAGTATTATACGAGGACTAGGCTATTGCTCTTGCAAAATCAGAAGTCCTGGTATAATACCCCAGATATCATCACGTACAAAGACCTAGTATGTCAGAAATAGAAAGCCCTTCAAACAAGATTTCAGGGGTTACCTATATATCTGAGCGATGTTCCCCACGTAAAAGCAATTTATGATTTAGGTTTATATCCTGAACAAACTTCCTAAATGTGTAAAAACCTATCGGCATATCATCAGCGAGACTGCTTAATGCTTTAAAACTTTACATTTCTTTAGCATACTGCAACTGTCTAGCTGATATACTATCATTTTCCCTTTTTACACAAGCTCTTTTTCTGTTTTCTATTGTTTTTGGATTTTGAAATATCTCATGTTTTTGGGTTTTTGAATTTTTTATTGTTTTTGTATTTTCTGAAAAAATATAACCTATCTCCCCCTAAATACCAAAACAAGTAAAAAATCGACAAACCATTGCAGATTGCTTTTCAACATCATCTACAGTGGTACCTTCATCTACGCCAAGAATCCCTCCGCAACTGATAGTAACTTCATACCATTAAGTTTCAAAAGATATTGAAAACGAGTTTTGTCAAATGCTTTGGTATGTAAGTCAGCTTTTTGTTCATCGGTGTGGATTTTTTCTATTCATATCAACTTCTTCTCGAAACAGTCTCGGATGAAGTGATGACGAATTTCAATGTGTTTGGTTTTAGCGTGATGAACAGGATTTTTTGTTATGTTAATAGCTGCCTCATTATCAACAAATATATGGTTAAGAAATTGCAAACCGTAATCCCGCATCTGTTGCTGGATCCACAGGATCTGAGAGCAGCAGCTGCTAGCAGATACATATCCGGCTTCACATGTGGATAAAGCGACAGAGGTCTGCTTCTTACATTGCCAGGTGACCAATCGTGGTCTGAAAAACTGGCACCCCGCTGTTGTTGACTTAGCGTTCACTTTGCAGCATCCGAAATCGGAATTAGAATATCCCTCAAGCGTGAAATCGCTTTCTTTTGGATACCACAACCCCAGTGATGGAGTTCCTTTCAGGTAGCGTAATATCCTTTTCACTATTATCATATGCGAGGCTCTAGGGCTTGACTGAAACCGTGCTGCCAGGCAGGTTGGATACATGATATCAGGTCTTGATGCCGTCAAATACATCAGCGATCCGATCATGGAATGGTACAACGTTTCATCCACCTTCTCTCCGGTGAGATCAGGGTTTATCCTATGGTTTGTCGCTAATGGAATGGACATTTGAGACATTCCTGACATCCCGAATTTCTCCAGAACATCATGAACATACTTTGTCTGATGTATGAACGTTCCCTCGGGTAGTTGATCAACCTGAAGCCCCAAGAAGAACTTCATCTCACCCATTGATGACATTTCAAACTTCTGCTTCATCACCTTTTCAAAATCTTTGCAGAGTTCTTCATTTGTAGACCCGAAAATTATGTCATCCACGTAAAGTTGAACTATCAGAAGATGGCCGTCGACTTCTTTTGTGAACAGAGTGGCATCTACCTTTCCTCGGATGAAGTTGTTGGCTAACAGATGTTGAGACAGGGTCTCATACCAGGCTCCCGGGGCCTAATGTAAGCCGTATAACGCCTTATCCAAGAGATAAACTTTATCTTTGTGAATTGGGTCGGTGAAGCCCGGTGGTTGTCCGACATAAACCTCATCTTTCACCTTGCCATAGAGAAATGTCGACTTCACATCTAGCTGAAACACTTTAAATCCTTTCCAAGATGCAAATGCTAGGAAGATTCTGATCGCTTCGAGTCGAGCAACCGGAGCATACACTTCAGTGAAATCTATACCCTCCTGCTGACTGAAACCCTGGACAACGAGTCGAGCTTTGTTGCGAACAATAACCCCTCGATCATCCTTTTTACACTTAAACACCCACTTGGTGTTTATCTTCCTGTGACCATCAGGCAAGTCCACCAATTTCCATACACCCAACTTCTCAAACTGACTTAGTTCCTCCTACATAGTGTTAACCCAGGAATCTTCAGTTAGTGCTTCCTTGTACCTTCACGGCTCAATCTGCGAAATGAAATCACTAAGTGAAAACTCTGTTTGTAAAGGAGCAACTGTAGAATAAAAATAAGTAAGGCCTTAGTCAATTTGTCGTCTGGTGCGGACGCCTGATTGCAACTCTCCAATTATCAGCTCTTCTGGATGATATGAAAGAGTTCTTGGCATCACCTCGCCTGGAACATCTACCTCACTTTCCAAATTCGTAATGTTCTGGTTTGCAACTTGTTCACTGACTGGAAATGTCTGATCTGGAGACTGGATTTGCTCTCCCTCGGAATCTGAATCACCACGATCGAATGTTGGCCTTTCATCAGATTCTGAATTATCGTTAATTGCCGTCTGATTTTTAGGAGCTTGTTCTTGTTCTGAAGATGTCGGAATTTGCATAACATCATCATTCTCTCCAGCATTGCTTGGACCCGCTTCATTATCGTTCGAAGCTTGTCGTTGACGACTATAAGGTTCTGCTGGGAATCTTTCTTGTGATGCTTCATATTCTCTTAGAATATCGAACTCATCAAAGAACTCTGGTTCTTCCTCTATGTCGAATGAATCCCATAGAGTATCGTAATTGAAACGCCATGAGTCGGCATGTTTCTGAGGTGGCATCGTATAACCTTGACACTCAACATTATGTGCTTCGATGATCCGCTTCAAGCTTGGAACAAACACTCTTTTCAATGGGCTTGCATATCCCACAAATATACCTTCAATGCTCTTTGGACCAAATTTACCATAAGGTTCTAGAACTGTGCAGGGAGACCCAAATGGTTTCAAATACTTTAGGTTACGTTTGCGGTTGTTAATCAGCTCGAAACACGTCTTGTTGAACTTCTTCACCATAAGAACCCGGTTGAGTGTATAGCAAGCGGTTGACACTGCTTCTGCCAAGAAATTTACAGGTAACTTTGAATCAGCAAGCATAGTCCTGGCCGTTTCAATCAGTGTCCTATTCTTTCTTTCTGCTACTCCATTTTACTGCAGAGTGTATGGGGCGCTGAATTCTTGCAGTATACCTCTTTCATCATAATATTCTTCCATTTTGTTGTTCTTAAACTTTGTACCGTTGTCACTTCTTATTCTTCTAATTCGAGTTCGGTACAAGTTTTCAATCTTTCTAAACATTGTCATCAAACTCTCAAATGTTTCATCTTTTGTCTTCAGAAACGTTACCCATGAAAATCTCGAATAGTCGTCTGTGACTACTAAGCAGTAGAGATCACCAGTTATACTTTTGACATTCACAGGACCAAAGAGATCCATGTGAAGTCTCTCCAACGGCCTCAAGACTGAGTTCATCTTCTTTCCAGGGTGCGATTTCTTTCGCTGTTTTTGATACAACTAATACACTCCCCCTCAAGATGAAAACCTTTCAAATGAACCCCATTTACTAAGTCATTATGCACCAGGTAGTTCTTTTTTTGCAGATGAATGTGGCCCATCTTTCGATGCCATAATTATGACTCCTTTTCAGTGGCTCTTGACATGAAGCAGTGAGCCTGACCCATGGTAGTAGTTGCTACACTCATGTCCAACATGTACAGATCGTCGACTCCTGGTGCTCTCATGGTGACCCACTCTTCGGGAACAACAAACCCCGGCTTCAAGATCAAACATTCTTTATCTGTGAAGTGCGTCGAATACATTCGATCACAAATTTGAGATATGCTCAGAAGATTGTTTTCTAGCTCGGCGATGTAGTTCACTCTTTCAAACGTGACAATACCATTCGATAAAGTTCCCTCACCAACTATACGACCACCTTGATTGCCTGCAAATCCCACATATCCTCCATTAAACCCTCGAACATCATATAGAAGGGTTTTCTTCCCCGTCATGTGTCGAGAAGCTCCACTATCCATTATCCAACGTGAGATGGATCTTGGAAGCTCCTGCACATTTAAAAAAAATATTTAGTGAGATTTTGAAGCAACCCAAGTCTCTTTTGACTCAGGTAGCTTAACGTTGATGTGTGTTTTTACAGTGTATAGTGGTGGAAAGTTCTTGTCATTCATCTTTAAACTTTCTTCAGATCCAACCTCAACCTCTTTGTATAAGAAAAATTCGTCTTTTCGAGGTTGACCAGATGGTTGGTCTTTCTTCGGAACATACTTATTCCCTGGTGAAGTAGAAATTTGTTTCTCAAGTTTCTCATAGTAATCCAAAGGAACATTCATCTTTACCGGTGTGGTAGAAGATGATTGTTTTGTAGACTCTGAAACCTTTGGTTTTGGAGAACTTGCTTTCTTTTCAACAGATTTTGGCTTCCATGTTTGTTGAGATGACGCAACCGCTTGTAAAATTTGTCATTTTTAGTTACCAACTTCTTTATGGGTTCAGTTTTCTTAACTGACTCTTTTACAAATTCAGTTTTAACTTTGGCATTTTCCTTCTTTAAAACCTTTTTCTCAACAAGCATTGGAGCTTTTCCTTTTACATCATCTTTTCTTTTCGTATTCTCGACAACCACAGACTTAGGCTTCGAGTTGGTGCACTTTCGTGCAATGTGTCCAACTTGATTGCATTTGAAGCATGTTCTAGTGTCAACTATCCGACTTATGCCTTCGGTCTGAGGCTGCGAGGCTTTCTTCTCAAAGAATTCTTCATTGGTTTTCGAAAAAATCTCAGATTCTTGCTCGGAGTGTGAACTCGAGCTTTTCACAAACACCTTTTTCTCAACAAATTTCTTGTTTTGAAAGTTCCTTCTTTGATTATTCTTACCACCCTGATAACCTCCCGACCATTTGTTTTGGTTGTTGTTCGAAAAACATGGCGGTTCAACAGGTTTTTTGTAGTAAGATTTATCTTTTTCAAAGTTCAATTGTCTTTCGGAACGTTTCAAACCTTCGATTTCACAAACATCAATCTCAACCAGTTTACAAACATTTTTCAATTTGTCGACATTCACATTCTCTAATGGAAACTCAAGATCCGAATACAACTTATCCGAACCCGACATCTTGTACATCACAAGAGTAGGTTTTTCACTTAAGTTGTTTTTGGATATTGATTTCGGAATGTAATTATTCAAAAAGCATTCTTCGTTCTCAGTTGAATCACTGTCAGATTTCAAAACGTTTACAACTACATTTTTAACAACTTCAGACTGAACACTGTCTTCATAAAATGATGAAGTGAATGTGATGTCGATTGTTTCTGGAAGTTTAATTTCATTTGTTTCATCATTGTTAACCAACCCAGACTTTTTCTTTGAAAAATTATTCAACACAGGCAGTGGAACTTGATGATACCCAACCCTAGTTCCATCAGAGTATACATCTTCGCCAGCTTTGTTCTTCCCAATGGGTTTGGGAACTATGTGTTGAAGAACAAAACTTGCGGAGTTGTAACTGTTGAGTTTCAGATTGATGCGTTCATTTTCAATCTTAGCTTCCTGAAACTGAAGCTTTAGATTAGCAATCTCATCCAACTGTTGGTTGATTTGCTTTTCTTTTGACTGAAGGACTCCTGACAATTGAAAATTTTCATTTCTTGTTTTACTGTTTCGCTCATCTGAATCTTTTATCGTTCTTTTTAACTTCTCATGATTTTCAGAAAGTTGCCGGTTTTCATGAATTAACTTTTCATTTTCTTTTCTTACTCGGTCTACTTCAATTTTATCGTTTTCAAGTTTCTTAGTTAATTCCTTAATTCATTCATTTGAAGCTTTCACCAAGTTGTCACGACTTAAGATTTGATTTTCAACTTCTCTGACTCTTTCAGTCAGTTCTTCAGTCTTTTTAGCACTGAGATATGCATGTGTACTACAAATCTTGCAGTCTTTCATGCAATTTTTGTAGTCACTATCAATCTTGGCTTTATCAGTCTTACCTGACCCATTTGTTGAATCATTAGAACTGACCTTGCTCTTTGACTCAGTTCCGGACTTAGAATCTACCTCTAATTCCTTTGCTGCGAGCACTTTATCTGCCATTTTCTTTAGGTTCTCTGCATTCATCTCTTTCGTCGTGTCGATAATCCCATCATCGACCTTTTTCAATTTTAACTTCTCTTCCTCCTCTTCTCTTGCCCACATTCTCTGTCTCTCTTCCTCTTGTTATGCTATTTGTTCGATAAGAGTCTCAGCAAGAAGTGTTGATGGTTCAACAAGTATATTTCCCTTAGGATCCAAATAGCACTCTCTGTTAGCATCCCATCTTTTTGCACTTTTTGCCTCTTTCCAGGCACGATAATGTCTATCTTTCATGGTTTGTGCTAACACCTTTTTGTTGACATATTTTTCTTCCTCAGTGCGGGTGTCTTTGAATGGCACAATCTTTGCCATGAAGGCATATCCCACAGCATCTTCTTCAGGTAACAGATCACTCCAGTCAAAACCCTCATCATCGTGAATAACTGCTAAGGATCTTGACTTTTCTTTTGGAGCTTCTTCTAGTTGCTTCATGCTTGGAGGTTCTGCTTTGTTTTGATGGTATATGGCCTTTTTATAATAATCATCACGGAATGGATTGTCCGTTTCATCAGGGGCTGTGTTTCGAAATTCTCGTTTAAAGTGCCCCTTTTGCTTGCACTTAAAACATGTAACCTTCGATTTATCAAATCCCAATTTTGTTGAAGGTCCACCAATGGAGTGTCTACCGGTTATCTCCATAAACCTCTGAGCCCTCCGAACAACACTCGCCATACACCATCTAATGTCAATAAACTCCATTTCTTCGGGGTCGATTTGATCATAGTCTTCTTTGGTAAGGTTAGTGTTCCTGATTTTTTCGGCTACTAAGCTTTCGTAAGATTCCAAGATGGATGCCAGAAATACCATCTGTTGTTTGGCTGCTTCTTCACTGAAGTTTTGTGCGTTGTTGAGATTTACAGCAATGTTGCACTGGAAAATGTTTTTTGGAGCAGATTGTTGCTGTTGACTTAGAGTTGATGAAGACGACCCTCCATGATATCCACTTCTTGGAGCAGGACTGCTGTTTTGATTTTCTTGATTTGGTATGCTTGAGTTCTCTGCTGAGAACGCAGTCTTTGGTGACACAGTCTTTGGAATCATGCTTCCTCGATAGTACAGATCGACATTTTGCTGGTACTGAGTACTATTGACTTTATTTGTTTTCCTAATCTCCAGCTCATGGCTTTCAAATCTCTCAATCAGGAAATCAACTGTCAGATTCTTCTTCTCCACAGTGTTTTTCAACAACAAAGCAAAGTACATCCAATCCTTTTCATCAGGCAGTGAATCCATCAACTTATCAACCAATTCTTCCTCGGTAAATGTAATCCCGCGTCTAGAAAGCTCGTTCTTTAAGTGACAAAACCGTTCTATCATCTTTGAGACCGGTTCATTATTCATGCAACCGAAAAGATCAAATTCCTTTTTCAACAATTTTCTTTTGTTCTTAACAATTTCTTCTCCACCCACACACTTCTTCTCTAATTTTCCCCATAAATCTTTGGAATTTTTGTAATCGATTAAAGATATGATATCATCCCTCACTGATTGATGTAGTAATGCGATACATTTCTGTTCAGCAATGAAATTTTCTTGTTCATTATCGATTAAATTTTCATAGTTACTTCTTCCAATGTCAAACCCATTCTTCAAAAACTTCCAACTTTGGTAGGCGAAAGCCTTCAACCAGTCCTCAAACCTACTCGCCTATCTATTATTATCTTCGATAGCCATGAGCTTGGGCAGTTTGTTATATGTGCCATAAGCATTATCCACGCTTAGTGAGTCAGCAATGGCTTTCTTAGGATTCGGGTTTGGAGCAGTGTTGTTTGTGTTGCTTGATGAGGCGTCTCCCGTGTTGCTGGTGTAAGAAAATATATCACTAAAAGGGTTTAGGAAATCATCCCCCATTTTAGAGTACCTGAAACAGTTTACAAACACTTAGACAAATTTTTGTGATTTTCGAAAGTTTCACACTTGTGCACTTGAATCGGATGGATGTCCGATCGAGTGTCACAATCAGGTATCAAGTGGTATACACAAATCAGAATGCAACTCGAACGAATGGTTGTCCGAAAGAGTGGTTGTCCGAAAGAGTGGTTGTCCGAAAGAGTGGTTGTCCGAACCAGTGGTTGTCCGAACGAGTAGCAGACAGACTATTGACTTTTCAACCCTTCACCGATCGGATGACTGTCCGATCGAGTGGCGGGATGACGTAAGCACCAAGAATAAGAATCAACCAATGTTGTCCGATCGACCTGCTGTTCGATCGGGTAACACTGATGATGTCAGCAACAAGGTTTCTCAGAACAATCTAATCCAAGTCGTTTGTACAACTGTTCGAACGAATTGATGATGTCAGCAAATAATATCTAAGAACAGCTAAGGCAAGTCGTCCGTACAGCTGTTCGAACAGATAGATGACATCAGCAATCAAGAACAGTTCAACATGGTTTTTGATGATTTTGATTCAGTTTTTTATAGAATTTTCTTATGAAATTTTGAAGATTTGTACTATGATTGATTGTGAGTCGATTGATATCAGTTTTATCCAATTTTAACCGTAGATTCACGTTCAATTTTACGTTTTTCTGGTTTTTAAAGTATAAAAGTGAAGAACAATGTAAGAAATGAGTAGAGAGTGAGAGAATTCGTCAAATTTCCGGTGAAATTTGACTCTGATCGGCAAGAATAGCTTGAATTCCGGTGAATTTGCTGTCGTAGATCTCGATTCAGCTCCCTGGACGCTCTGATACCACTTGTTGGGTCCCTCGTAAAGGATCTGTTTGTCAGGAACTTAGATGAATCGACTTTGATCAATGTGCGGAATCCATTGGATCAAATCACAGATGTACGACAAAGTATTCAACGCTTAAACACCGTCTGATCTTTCTATTCAACTGATATGAAAGTACACAAGTGCCAGTAGAAGTCAGACTTGACAGAGTTCTCCTATAGTGACAAAAGTTCTAAATGACATACCCTGATAGGGTATTTATAGGCAACTCAGGATCTAGTAAGTGCTGGTCGATCGGATGACAGTGTTGTCCGATCGGATGGCCCATCCGATCGGGTGACACAATACAACCAAACTTCAGCACTTTTACATACAAGACCCATATCCTGAGTTGACTGACTATGTACACACACACATAAACATAATTGTTCAAATAGGACATAAACATACAAAATATGACTAAATGCTGACGGAAGCTACAGACGTATGAACTAACAACAAGTAAACACGTGCCCGAGCTATGAAGTCTAAAGTGTTGAGCCTTGCGCTTGGAATGTAGTGTCGTTGCGAGTTGTTTGGTACGAAAACGGGTTATAGTTTGGATTATCTCAAAAATATTTTTCTTTTCAAAACTGAGTTCACTATAACCAATGGCTCTGATACCAATCTGTCACACCCTTAAATTCCACATGCGGAGTATTACCACAAGGCGTGTGACAGACCAGGATCCAGACACCAATCATATCGAACATTCATAAATATAAAGCAATTGATCAAAATACGATTAGTGGCAATTAAAGCCCACGTATAAGTCTTAAGTTTTAAAAACATCATAAAAGGAAATAGCGGAAGCATAGTCTCGACTAGTTAAATCAAAGTCTAAAGTTTAAATTTATTTAAAACCCGACAGGGGTTAATGCAACCACTACACTCCTCAAGCCACAAGCTCCTGCTGTCACGGATTACCTGCAAAGCATGCAGTAGGGTGTCAACATAAAGTTGGCGAGTTCACCAGTTAACCAGTTAAATTTTGAAAACATAAGTTGTTTAGATAAAACATTTATAATCACGTTATGGGGAGCTACCCCATCTGTAAGCTCTCTAAACTGTAATACCGAATCTTGAGACATTGTGTTGTTGTGCCCTAACTATATGCCTATAGTCATTGACCAAGATTAAGGACTACTAGTTCACGCCCAATCCCCCCGGTCATGGTGTGAGGTTTGTCAAACCTAATAGCGCTATCAACTGATATCCCGTTCGCCCCCAGCGACTAATCGGTATCGTAAAGTAGGGACTTCATGATAGAGTTTCATTTAGTTTTGCTAGTTGTGATTTATAAATAATAACCAAATGTATTCCCCCCGGGAATAGCAATTTTAAAAGTATCCCTCCCTAGGATAGTAGTTCGTTCGTGTCCCCCCGGGACGCATGCTTTTAGTGCGTGAACTCACCTTGGTTTGCTCGGCAGAGTGTTTCACTTGTTTTAGTTATTTAGATCTACCACGTCCTATGTTAGTACCACATTGCAATGGATAACCTTTAACTTCAATAATTACAGTCACAGTCCTTTATTTGTAAAACCCGTTACACTGTACGTCCTTTAGCACTAACCAGATTAAAATTTTCAGTTAACTTTATTCACTTAGGGGTATTCTGGGCAATTCATGCTTTTATTTAATTGTTTAATAAATAAAACCAAAAAAATTCCATATGCCCTTCATCTTCCCCAATTTCCTAACCCTAAAACCCTAACCACCACATCTTGCCACCACCACCCCATCCCGCCACCACCTCAAATCTCGTCACCACCATCACTCTGGCCACCGTTCATACTTAGTCAACTCCTAAATCCCCAATTTCAAAATAATCAACAGAAACCACAGATTCGAGTTAATAATCAACAAATTTCGAGTTAATAATCAACAAATTTCAAAATCAAATGATTCAAATCAGAAATTGAAAGTGAAAAAGTGAAATTTACTTCCCCGTGCACGTGCAGACCAAACAAACTTTCAAGAATTTCAAATCTATATCCAAAAAATTGCCATGAATATAATTCCTCGTGCAGACCAAAGAAACTTTCAAGAGTTTCAAATCAATAACAGATTTCATGTCAATACAAACTTAAATTTATGAAATAATAACAAATAGAGAGAGAGGGAATGCAAGTATGAGAGAGAGAGGGGGAAAAGAGAACGATGGTGAACTATAGGCTTCCGATGGAGCAAAACTCCGGCGACACAAAACCATATCTAAAAAGCTCGTTGCAGATCTGGGCCACAGTTGAAGGCGACGACGGTGAAGGATTGGATTGGGGATGTTTCACACAAAGGTGCAGCCTTAGCCCTTCATTTCAAAAACCACAACGGTTATACTCTATGATTCCTGTTAAAAATCATACCATAATCTGTCCGGGACCTTGCCGGAAATAGAATCCTTGCTCGGAACGGAATCTTGGTCGAAACCTTACCGGAAACGGTGGTGGCGGCTCTCACAGTAATGGTGGGGATGGTTGGTTGGAGAGAGATTGAGGGGAGAGAGATAGAGATGAAACAGAAAGAAAGATTAGGTTTATTTATTTATTGTGTTTTGTTTATTTGTTTAATTAATTTAAATATATTTGTAAAATTACTAACTTACCCTCATGTGTAAGGCACCTGCTATATTTAACTGAAAATTTTAACCAAGTTAGGTGTAAAGGACGAAAGGTGTAATGAGTTTTACAAATAAAGGACTGTGACTGTAATTATTGAAGTTAAAGGGTATCTATTGCAATCCGATACAAACATAAAGGACGAAAAATGTAATTTTTCCTTAAAGTTATATCGATTGGTCAGACACGTATACAAGTATTTCATGCGTTTTCACAAGTAGCACATACTATCTAAATTCCTCATAAGTGAGCATACAATCATTAGCACATACAAACACTTGCATAGTCACATTTAAAAAACACAATATTTCATGCAGTATAACAAGCCTTGATCAGAAATTAAAATCATGCATCTCATATAAATCACCTAGTTTATTTAGATACCTGAATGAAGTTTAAGTGTCCTTATAAATATAGTGATATCACAACAGCGCATGACCCAATGACCAATCGAGCCCAGCTCGTGAGTATTTTAAACATTTTTCAAGTCCAAATCAAGAGTGCAACATGGACTCTTGGTAAACAACCTGATCAAGATCCAAACCCATTACAAAGCTTACGGCCCAATCATGGGTTGCCCTTGAAGTGTGCGAGATATAAGCAATGTGCAGCCTACATATGTGTGAGTGTATGACAACTAGGAGTGTGCGACCATAATATATATGGTTTCAGGAAAGAAAATGAAAACAATACAAACATTGAATGTGGGCAGCCCCCACTATACGGTCATTTTTCCTATCCAAATTCAGTGTGCGACATAATTATCTTACACATTCAATATTCATATTACAATCACCTCATCTTTCAAATGAATTGTAACCTATGTATGCACAACTGTACATTCCCTAACCAACTTTTCAAATAACAAACATAGACACTTGGATTAAACAGATAAGACAAACTTTCTCTTTCATCATTTCTCAATTACACAAAGCAAAGACCCAGATCTTATCCAATATGAACTTGATGCCCATGTTTTGCATTCATATTAAAATCATTGGAACATTACTGATTTGATTATCACCGGACAACATCATCATCATAAACGGCTAGCAACAATCATCATTATCATTTGACGCGAGGTCTTCATAATCATTACTTCCATATTATATATTCAATTATGCATAGCCAGGTTGTACCCTGAGCATGAACGGTTGTACATTCAGAAAAACCCAGATTCAAGAAAACCCAACATTTTCCTGTTCATCTCATCATGCATCTTCAAGTGACAATATGATTATCATAGATTTTTATTGTCGTTAACACTTAGCTAACCGATTCAATCATCGTTATTATCATAAAACATTTAGCAGACATCATCATCCTCGGCTATTTCAGAACATGCATTAACTCAGTCATCAAACATTAACGATTCAAATAGCTCATATAAAGAGTATCACTGTTATTTAGGGATTATATCCAAAAATTCTCAAATCTTTTAATCATCGAAGGATTGTGTTATCATGTCAGCAGCTTGGAAAGAAAACATTTAACAGCTGATTATCAACATGTAATCTAACCTGGAACCACTGTTGTAATAGAGAGTGTTGAATAAAAGAAGAGATGGAGTTCCGGGTTCCGGGTTCCGAGTAGCGAGAACCTGAGTTGCCGGAGGTTGATCGGAATGAGGTGGGGTTTGCCGGAGGTTTCCGAGTTGACGATATGAGCTACCGGAGCCTGAAAGAGGTGTCACCGGGTTCCCGAGAGTGAGGGATGAGAGTTTTACTGAGTTACAGGTTTTACTTCTGATGAAGATGAATTAGAGAGGGGGGAGTTAGTGAGAGAGAGAGAGCATGAAGAAATTTTATGGGATCAAGTGCCAACAACCTGGGTGTCAGCTGAGGTTTGGTTATATGCCTCTGAGAATAAATCGCACACCCTGATGAAACAATGGTTAACCGGGTAGGGTTAACTCACTGATCTCGTCAAGAGGGTTAATCCCTTCTTTCCGAGGATCGTTAGCTGGATCGTCTGGTGGTGGGTTTCCTGCACAAGGAAACAAACCGTGACTCGTAACAAGGAGGATGGGGTGGGGGGTGCTCCTTGTTACCACTCTCCGGCGTGAGAATCAGTAAGTTGCTTGGGAAGCAAAGTATGATAGTAGTAGTAGTGAGAGAGTTGAGAAGTGATACCTCAAACCTGGTTTGGGGTGAGTATTTATAGCCGAGGAGTGAAGGAGGGTAGTTGAGTAGCTAGTCTGACATCGCACAGCTATTTGCAGGTGTGTCAGACCTGTCGGATGCTGTGGTAATGCCACGTCCGGCTGTGGTGTCAGACTGTTGTTCATACGTGGGCTAGTAGGCGACTGTTCCCAGTGCCACTTGCACTGTGGTGTCAGACCCACTTTCCTTGTAGGCAGGATGCGGTGCCAAGCCGCATCGCTGCTTGCGGTCATAGATGTTCCCGCATTGGTTGTTCCATCCATGATTTGCGAGGGATGCGGTGTTGTGCCGCATCGCTTGTTGAGTGACTGTTACTGTTGTCCAGATCCCTTGTCGTGACGAAAATGTTCATAGGATGCGGTGCGAGGCCGCATCGCTATGCGTAACATTAGTTTCCGTCCTTAAGGTAAGTCTTCTCATCGATGGACAGATTGGACCGCAGTGTTCGCGTGTGTCTACGCGGACACTGGATAGTTAATTGCTGCTGGGGGTTTTTAATGAGGGTAATTGTCATTCGCGGTCGTGCTGACGCGATATTTGGGACCATACCCCTTCAAGTCCCCCCAGTCTAGTGTTCCTTCCGTATGCGAGTCGCATGTGGGAGGGATACTCGACTATGTTGTCTAGAAGGTTAAGATTATGCCATGCAGATGGCATCTTCTTTAAGTAGTAGGCCCTTTCTAGTGGATTGTTTCTTCCTTTGTGAAGGGTGCATGGTGAGCAAGTTCCGTCTGATGCGGAATTCTCAGCCAAGGACTTGACGCTGTCTACCTTTTGCTGATGTCATCAGCCACCTGTTGGTGTTTCGGACCAACCTTTGAGACGGTGACTGAAGGTATTAGCAGGGTTCGAACCAACCTTTGAGATCGTGACTGAAGATGTCTTCTTCAGTATAGTTGGAACCTCTGCGTCAGCTGGTGCAAAGTTGTAAGTACTTTGCTCAAGCTCTATGTTCAGCAACTGGACATGTAACGATGATCCCTGTTTTGTGGGGTGTTCGTGTTCTCCAGCTAAGTTTTCTAGTAACCGCGCGTCTTCTGCGGTTTATCTCTCAAGTAACCGCACGTCCTCAGAGGTGTAGCTCTCTGGTAACCGTTCGTTCTTTGCGGTTACCTCGTTGCCGAACCTCGTTTGCCCTGTTTCTTTGAGGATCGTGGGGTAGTTGCGTCATTGTTGGCCGTGTTTGATCGAACAATGTGAATCTGGACCATGGGCAAATAAACATGATCATAGGCAGGGTTGTGCCCACCATTGTTTATTCTATGCGGTCCATAGGTGGGTAACTAGTCATAGGCAGACTTGTTACCGCTGTTCTAGAGCCACTTTCCTTCACGCTTTGGTGGAAAGTAGTTTCCCTGTAAGTAGCGTTGCCGGAAGAGATCGTTTTAGATACTTGGGAAGTTGGTTGAAACTCTTCCGCATTCGTTTTGTAGCCACTTTCCTTCACGTTTAGTTGGAAAGCAGTTTTTCTTGAAATAGCTTTGCTCTTCCGCGTGGTGGCTTAGTTGTGGCTCTTCCGTAGCTACCGTTCGCATAGTTGCGGTTTGCAGTAACTACGTAAGAATGGTTGCGGTTTGCAGCAAAGAACTCGCTTCTAGAAGTCTTGTAGCCTGGATGTGGCTCTTGAAGGTTCAGGGGACAGGCTTGCTGATGTGCGGTTGCTCAGCATACTTGTCCTGTTCCTTAAGGAGAAGCTGTTTGCGTTCCCTCTGTGGTTGTGAACCGGAAACGAGGGTTTTGAAGCTTGAAGAAGCTTTCATGGGGTGCGGTTTACCGCATCCTGAGAAGCGGTTTTCGCAGTCCAAAGAACCGTGCTGGTTCTGAGTATCTGACACACCTGTGCGGGTTGGTGTGCGTCATCTCCGCATATTCCGCGTGTGCTCGTGGATATGTGCGGTTTATGACTTATACCCCTTTATATAATTTAAAGATATATATTTTTGCCTTTTTTGAGGGGTATGTAAAAAACGACATGCGGTATGGGTTATGGTGCGGTAAACCAGGGAAACCGCATGCCGCTTGTGTTTGGATAAGGTTGTCGCTTTCTGTTGCCTACGTCACGATTGCACGTGTGGGTTGTTGAAGTTGGTAGGATTCTGACATGTGCTGATTTGAAAAGACGTTTACACTGACCGAGGTCATAACTGCACTGTAGCAGGGAGTGAAAAAGTCGTCTTTGTCAGGCGCGTGGGCGGCCATGCGCGCGTGATAACCGTCAGCGGAAAGGTCGCTGACCACGTGTCGCCTTGTAACTCGCCTATTTTTAACGTGTTGAGGCGGTTTACTGTATCGCATTTATTGCGATGAGTATATAAAGGGGGAACCGTTTGGTTTCTCCTTACTGTTCAAAATTTTCGAAAAATTTCTGTTGAGAGAGAGAGCATTCCCTTTGTCTTCTCCGATCAATCCGTCTTTTATTCCGGCAATCTTTTGAGTTTTCTGAGTTTTTCTTGAACTCGAAACTTCTGTTCTACATATTTCTGATGGCTGATCCATCTAACCCACATAATGTGGAGGGTGAAAACCCTGAAGCATCTTCTCCGGTGGCCGGAGAAGAAGAAGATGATGGTGGCAGTGTTCCTGGTGGTGATCTACCACCATTGAAGTGGTCGAAAGCTTCATTCTACCAACTGATGACCAAGATTGAGATGCCTCACGAGTATGGGGCTGAATATCCCCAAACAGGTGATACTGGTGCCAGTGCTCCGGCCGGTTACATCACCATGTGGGCCGAGTGTTTTACTGATGGTAACCTTCGTTTACCATTAACAGTCTTTGTTGCTCAGGTCTTGGAACATTACAAGATCCATATCTCCCAGATGAGTCCTTTTGGGATGATCCGTATTAGACATTTTGAATCAACTTTTCGAGCTCTTGGTCTGCCGGTTACCGTTGAAAACTTCCGGGGGTTTTACCAGTTGACGGTGAACACCGGTTTCTTTTCCTTTAGAGAACGGTATGGAAGCATCAAGTTGATGACCCCTCCGAAGGGTATTACGAAGTGGAAGTGTAAGTTCTTCTACGTTAAAGCTGCCGCAGTTGTTGCGGACATGAATATGCGGAACGTCAATGAGCCTATCCCTGCGGAGGATATTGTTATGCCTGCCGCAGAGACTGCGACGTGGTTCTCAAAGCTGAAACCTATTGAGCATAGGCAACTTACCAACAAAGAGTTGTGGGTGCTGCGGATGATGTTGACCCGGCCTAAGAGGAATTTCACGCCTGTGGTGCGGGAGAAAACTGGTGGTAAGTGGTACCACTCTTTTGCGGTTGCTTTGTTCCCGTGTTTGTTATTAATTTGGATATGTATTATCAGAAATTGTGGAAGTGTGGAAGATATTTGATCCAACTTTCACTGGCAAAGTTGATCTTATTCCGACTGCGGATGGTAAAGGTTTTAACTTGACGATTGTCTCTCTCTTCCGCGTTGCTTCACGCGAGGCGCTGACTGCACCCCTGCCGCAGGGCAAAGGTATTACTCATAACCTTTATTGCTTTACAAGGTTTGTTGCTGATATTCTATACGCATGTACACTTGGGAACCTTGGTAAATTTGAGTCAAAGGGTGCCCCCAAAAAACATGCGGAGAAAAAGCATGTGGATAAAACCGTGCGGGGTCGCGGAAAGAAAAACCCTGAGGCGCATGTTGTTCCGCCTTTGGTGTCGCATGCCGCAGGTATCTCTCGTTCTTATTTCCGCAGATATACCGATTACGTGGTAGTATCTGACACCCTTGAGGGCTTGGGTGTTCCAGGTGCTGGGGCTGCCACAGGTGGAACTACCGCGGGTTCCAAACAAGGTGATGAGAGGAAGAGGAAAACGGAGGAAGCTGGTGATGCTGGTGGGAGAAAAAAGCCGAAAATTCAGACCAGGCGCAAGGCCTTTGTTGGACCAAGGAAGCCTGCGGTTGTATCTGGTATGTGATGCGTGACTTTAACAAGTATTATGTGTTTAAACTTGTTACTTTAAAGTATCTGTGTTGATTTCAGAACCGCAAGATGAAGGGTTCTTCGATTTTGATGCTCCTCCTCCCCCTCCCCCGCACAACACTGCTGCGGGTGCGGGGGTTCATAAGGTTGTTACTCCTGAAGCCTCTGTGCGGGGGGTGGACACTGGGAAGGGTCCCGCGGCTCAAATCCATGACACGGTTGATTCGAGTGATAATGTTATCACCCCAGAGGATACTGTTGATATGGATTTGAAGTTTGGTTACACCGGAAAGCCAAAGTCTCCTGTTGCCGAGAAGGCTTCCGGTTCTGCTGGTGGTGCGGGTTTTGTAGAGACTCCTATTCAGCCCGACGAGACTGAATTGGAGTATTATTATCGCTCCTACACAGAAGGCCGGGCTACGTCCTATCACCGCCCCCCGTGGACTGTATTGCAAGGGGATGAAATTACCGTTGACCCCTCCGCATGTAGGGAGGTTTTGAATGGTTTGGGTACCCCTTTTGAGGTAAACCAGGCCCGTTCTTTACCGACTGAGGTCCAGATGAACCAACTCTCCTCCATGCTTGTGGGGGGCTCCATAATGGCGAATGCCCTTATGGAGAAGTGCAAGGTGCTGGGGCGCGAGGGGGAGGAGAATGCGCGTTTACGGGCCGAGTCCGAGGAGTTGGTGAAGGCTGCACGTGAGGGTGCAGAGCAGCTTGAGAGGGATAGAGAGCAGCTTGAGAGGGACAGAGCTGCGTTTGAGAAGCATAAGCAGACTGAAGAATGGGCTGCAACTGCTGAGCTTAAACAGGTTCGTACTCTTGCAAAATTGCTGTCTGATGAGCGTAAGCGTTGGAAAGAAACCCTTTCTGATGAGCGCAAGACGCTATCTGATGAACGCAAGACTTGGAAAGAATCTTGGGGTAAATAGAATGAAACTCTCTTTTATGTTCGTCAGGAGCTTATCAATGCCAAGGCAGCAATTTCTGCGTTGGCCAAAGAGAAAACTGAGGCTGTTGCGGCTGCCCAAGAGGCCAAGGAAGCAGAGGTTCGTCTTGCCAAGGCTCTGGAAGAGGCCAAGGAGGCGGAGGCTCGTGCTGCAAAAGCTCTTGAAGGGGCAAATGTTGACCGCACCAGCTTAAGCAAAACTATCTTGGACCTTCAGGTATAAGTTTTTCCTAACTTTGAAATTGTGTCTCACAAGTTTGTTGATTCTTTTTGTATATTCCTGATTCCTTGTTTAAAAGGCTGAAGTGCGGACCCGAGGGGTCACTATTGAGGAAATCTCTGCCCGTGCTGCTGAAGCTGAAGTGCGGGCAAGAGAGGCTGAAGAGGCTAGGGATAGCCACGCTTCCTCACTTGGGCTGCTCAAGGCTGATCATGAATGGATGCGTATGCGCGGGATCGGGCATGTAAGTATCCGTTGCCTTGTTATTTTTGTTGTAGGTTTGTCTTTGATAACCATTGTATTCATGTTTCGCAGATTGTTACTGCCATTCTTGACGCACCCGAGACCGTAGCAGGGATTAACGAGATCAGGGAGCGTGCCCGGGATGCTGGTTTCAAAGCTGGCTACAACCGCTGTATTAGTCATTTGAACGTTGCAGCGCGTGGCGGGCTTACTGATGAGCGGTCCGGGTTTCATGGCGTAGATACTGAAGCGCTTCTTACCGCCGCGGTTAAGGAGTTTAATGAAACAACCCTCACAGATCTTGAAGAACTTGAACGATGTCTAGAATCGGAGGATTATGTGGACCGCTTGCGAGTCTTATACGCTGATGAAGATGATGAGGAAAAACCAGATGTTGAGGGCACGGATGGTGCGGGCCCTAGTGGCACGAAGGAAGATTAGATTGGCCTGCGTGCCTCTTTTGTTTCCTTACGTAACCATTACAAAACTTTATGTAAATTCCATGTGCAGGAATTTTTTTGAATATAAAGAATTGTTGTTTCTTTTTACAAGTGTTTTTAGTACTTGCATGTTTGAATTTGTACGCGTTTAGTGTTACTGTGAGTAAAACTAAATCTGTAATTGCCTTTTGCATATCTAGGTGATATGCAAGTATGAAGATTCATCTCTGGTTAGATAAACAGTATTGCCATTGTTGGCCTATTACAATAATTGCGTGTGGTTATCATTCTGTGTGGGTATCACGAATGAAGATTTTGCTAATCTGTTTTTGTGTATACCTCAGAGTGGAACACGCATTTGTAATAGAAATAAATAAACAATATTGTATTGAATCGCCTATTTATTTATTTGCAAATGGCCTGCGGCCCGATAGATTACATGCAGAAAACATGGCTTACATATAACAGCGTCGAAGTTGTTGTGCGTTCCATGTGCGTGCGACAGTTTCGCCTTCTAATGTTTGTAGTTTGTACGCGCCTTTTCCCAGGACCTCTTGGATGAGGTACGGTCCTTCCCACTTGGGGGCAAGTTTCCCTGGGCGTTCTGCATTGGATGCTTCGTTGTCACGAAGGACGTAGTCTCCAGGGTTGAAAGTACAAATGCGAACGCGTGCATTGTAGTATTTTTCCAACTTGGTTTTGTACTTGGCCTCGTTGATGGCAGCGTTTTCGCGCCTTTCTTCCAAGAGGTCCAAGTCAACCCTGCGTTCCTCATTGTTGTCCATCTTGTTGATGGCCAACATTCTAGGTGAGGGGAGGCCTACTTCCGCGGGGATCACCGCTTCAGTACCGTAGACCAGGCTGAAGGGGGTCTCGCCGTTGCTTGCTTTTGGGCTTGTCCTGTGAGCCCATAAAATACTTGGGAGTTCATCAACCCAGCCGCGTCTGGCTGTTCCCAACCGTGCTTTGATGCCTTCGACTAAGCTTTTATTGATACTCTCGACTTGGCCGTTCCCTTGCGGATGCGCCACTGAGGAGAATATGTGTTCAATGTTTAGTTCTTTTAGCCATTTTTGAAAGTCGTCGGCAGCAAAGTTGGTACCGTTGTCGGTGACGATGCACATTGGTAGACCAAAACGGCAGATGATATGTTCCCACACGAATTTCCTTGTTATCATAGCGGTGGTTGATGCAAGTGGCTTTGCTTCTACCCATTTTGTAAAGTAATCAACAGCCACTATGATAAATTTCACTGCTCCTGGTGCGTCCGGAAATGGTCCCACCACATCGATTGCCCATTTTTGGAATGGCCATGCGGTGGTGACGGGGATCAAGTTGTTCTTGGGACGCAAGGTCTTGGGAGCATGTCGCTGACAATTGAAACACTTGCGTAAGACTGTGACTGCATCCAGGTGCATGCCCGGCCAATAGTAGCCGGCGTTCATGATTTTGGCCACCACCATGCGTGGTCCTGCGTGTATGCCACAGATCCCCTCGTGAATCTCTTTGATAAGGTATGTGGCATCTTGGGGGTTGACGCATCGTAGGAGTGGCCCCAGGTATGATTTACGGTATAAGATACCGTCTACCATTTGGTAATGACACGCTTTGTGTTGCAACTTGCGTGCCTCTGCTTTGTTTTCGGGAGTAACCCCGGATTGTAAGTATGCAATGAGCGGTGTCATCCAGGATGTTGTACCGTATTGGATGACATTGACTTGGCGCAGGGGTACCGAAGGATTTTGCAGGATTTCGATGCGTACCTCTTTTGCCAGGTGTTGGAAGCTGGTGGACGCAAGTTTTGATAGTGTGTCCGCGGGTTTATTTTCACTCCTGTTGATGTGGCGAATATTGAAGGAGGTAAACTTTGACTTCAGTTGCAGGGCTTGTTCGAGATAGAGGATCATGGTATCCCCCTTTGCGGTATAGTCACCGCGTATTTGCCCTGCAACTAATAGTGAATCGACGTGTGCTTCCAGATGTTTGACGTCGAGTTTAATTGCTAAACGCAACCCTGCCAGTAGAGCCTCATACTCCGCTTCGTTATTCGTACTTTCGAAATCGAGGCGTATTGCGTAGGTTAGCTCTTGGCCATCGGGGCTGACAAGTCGCAAACCTTCGCCTGAACCATCTTCGTTGGATGCACCATCTGTGAATAGTGCCCAGATTTCTGTGGAGGATGGTTGTGATACAGGGTTTTGTTCTTCTTCGCATTCTTGGATGCGGTTTGCTGGTATTTTAGCGACGAAGTCAGCCAAAACCTAGCCTTTGATTGCGGGGCGCGGCTTATAGTTCAGTGAAAGCGCGCCCAGCTCGATTGCCCATTTTGCTAACCTCCCAGAGATGTCGGGTTTTGATAGGATCGGGCCGATCCTATAGTTGGTTAACACTGTGATGACGTGGTTTGCAAAGTAACGTCGTAAACGTCTCGATGCGTGCACTAGTGCCAGTACCAATTTTTCCATGATGGAGTACCTTGTCTCTGGGTCGTTGAGCATTTTGCTGATGTAGTAGATGGGTGTTTGGACTCCTTCCCGCTCCACTATAAGTACCGCGCCTACCGCGTTGTCCGCGGCAGACAGGTATAAGATAAGAGGCTCATCTTTTCGTGGTGCGGTTAAAGTTGGGAGTTGGATCAAACACTCTTTCATTTCCCGGAAAGCTTTTTCGGCCTCTGCGGTCCATTGGAATTGTTCCTTTTTTAGACAGCTCCGCAGGGTCTTGATGAAAGGGTAAGACTTAGCTGCATGGTTGGCTAGGAATCTATTGAGTGCGGCTAGCCTACCGGCTAGTCGTTGCATTTCCTTCATCGTAGAAGGCGATGGCATGCACTCGATTGCCTGAACTTTTTCCGGGTTCACCTTGAATCCATCTTTGGTTACGATGAATCCAAGGAATTTGCCTTCTTCCATTCCAAACGAGCATTTCCCTGGGTTGAGCTTCATGTTAACGCTTCGCAGAGTTTGGAATGTTCTGTCGATGTCGTCGAGCATGGTGTTTTCCTCCATGCTCATGACGACCAGGTCGTCCATGTAGATTTCGACACTTTTGCTGATTTGACCGCGAAAGGTGTCGTTCATCAACTTTTGATAGGTTGCGCCCGCGTTGCGCAGCCCGAACGGCATTTTGGTGTAGCAGTAATTCCCGGTAGGAGTGCGGAATGCCGTTTTATCTTCATCGTCGATTGCCATTTGTACTTGGTGATAACCTTTATAACAATCGAGGAAGCACTTCCATCGAAATGGTGCGAGGTTATCGACCTTCTCGTCGATCTCTGGAAGCGCGTAACAATCTTTGGGGCAGGCCTTACTGAGATCTTTGTAATCGACACACATGCGCCAGCCCCCGCTTGGTTTTTCTACCATGACTGGGTTGGACAGCCAAGTCTGGTATTTCACTTCCCGCAGGATGCCTGCGGAGAGCAGTTCCTGTACCTGCTCTTCCATCGCCGCGTTTTTTGCTGATCCAAGGTGGCGTTGGCCTTGGATCACGGGCTTGATACCTGGCATGGTATTCAAGAAGTGTTGCGCAATTTCGCGTGGTACCCCTGTCATATCTGCGGGTGTCCACGCGAAAATATCTTGGTTCCTGAAGAGGAGTTGCTTCAGGCGCGCTTTGATGGTAGGTGTCAAGGCATGGCCCAACGTGACTGTTTGTTCTGGGTGTCTTGCGTTAAGAACCCATTTTTCTGGTTGAGTGTTGGGGGTAGGCCTTGCTACCTTTGTCGGACGCAGTTCGTCCGTAGACATGACTTCTCTCTGGGCGTATATTATCGCGATCCCCGTTTCGGTTGGAAAACCGATGGCAGAGTGGGGGACGGATGTTATCATGTTGAAGTCGCCTTGGGACTCCCTCCCGAGAATTACGTCATACTTTGAGGTGTGAGGTAAAACCATGAAGTTCACCTCCTCCGTCCTTGTGTGCCTTCCGTTGGTGAGGCACACAGGGAAGGTAATTTGTCCCAGGGGGAACACGGTTTCCCCTGAAAATCCAGCCAACGGGTAGTCCGCTGGCTGCAGTCGATCTTTATCTTCTTGATCGAACTGGTTGAATCACTGCTCGTATATAATATCGGACGTACTGCCCGGGTCGATGAACAATCGCTCGGTGCAGTAGTGAGCTAGGTGCCCAGTGATAACGACGGCGCATCTATCGCGCGGTCCGCCTCGGACTTTTGGAAAAATGACTTGCTCGTCCTTCCAGTCATTGTCCGGTCTTCTCGCCGCCTTGCGCGGCCTTCCTTTTCCTCCATTGATCATGTGGGTAGAGGCCACGTACATGGCCCTTTTACCCGTGGAGGTGCCCTCGTTGTGGGGAGTGATGCGCTTGGTGGCTTTTTGTGCGCCTGTCAACAGGTGTTGTAGTTTCCCCTATTTTAGGGCTCGCTCAATCTCCAGTCGGAGACTGATGCAGTTGTTCGTGGTGTGGCCCGAGTCCTTGTGATACTCGCAGTAGAGTGCGAGATCTTGATTCTTTTTGGACTTCATCGGTTGGGCCGGTCTCAGGAACTGCGCGTCCGTGAGGAGAACGTCGCTCGGCAACTGGTTGATCTCAGTCCAGCTGCGGTCTCGAGACTCTTTCTTTGACGCCCGGTTTTCTCGTTGGGCGTTGATTGTAGCCCTTGCGTCGGGCTGGTTGTTCCGGGGGACATATGGCTTGGGATCGCTGCCGCGATTCCATGTGTCCCTGTTGCGCTTATTGCTGCGCTTGGATTCTTGTCGGGAAGACTGGCCTTCCGCCAGGGGTTGTGCCTTTGACATGTGCGGTCTGAGAGACCGCTGCGTTTGGGCATAGGTTTTGACCTTAGCCATGACATCTTCCCACTTCTTAGGCAAGCCGTTGCCGCCGGAAATGTTCATAACCATTTGTTCGTCTTTGACTGCAACAATGAAATGGTTACGTGCCATCTGGTTGTCAACGTCGCCTATCTCTAGGATTTCTTTATTGTAACGGACAACGAACGCGTCGAGCGATTCGTTGTCTCTGCGCCAGATGTTCATGACGTCCATTGAATCACGTTCATGGCGTCGTTGCTGGCTGAAGTGTGCGAGGAACTTTTGTTGTAAGTCCTCGAATGAGGTCAGTGATGCTGGTGGGAGAGAATCGAACCATGCCCTGGCCAGACCTGTTAGGGTCTGTGGGAAAAAATGGCACCAGGTAGGTTCGTCCCACTTACCGTTGCACCCAGCGCCGACGAAGATGTTGTTGTGATCATCAGGGTCGGTCGAGCCGTTGTATTTCCCAATGTTCAATGGGAATTTTGTGGTGGTGACATCGGCGTTGGCGATCTCTGGGACAAATTTAGAGTTTTCGGCCGCAGATTTCGGCCTGTAAGGTTTGCCCTGGTTGCGCTTTGCAGCGCGGAGGTATGTGTTGCGGGGTTCACTGGGAGGAACATAGTCGCGTCCGCCCGGTCTACTGTTGGTGGAATGGGACTCTCCGCGGTATGTACTGTCATCTGGATCAGTACGGCCATACCCTTCATGGTGGGACTGTGGTCCCAAACGACTATGAATGTTTGTGTTGTGGCGCATTGTAGACTGCCGCCTTCTTTCTTCTTGAGAGCCTAAACGGCTATGTATGGAGTCCCTGCGGCGGGACCCGTATGAGGAATCGTCCTCATTGATTGTGCGGACATCACAATAGGAGGAGCCGCGGTCCTCCTGTCTGCTTCTGGAGGCTGGATGTGTGGGGGCCCTGTCGTCGTATCGTAAAACACGACCGGCAGGTGTACGCGGTATCGGGGTAGGTCCGATACCTCCTTGCTCGTCTGCACAAGCTCTATTGTACGTTGCGGCCAGAAGGGCCGCTTGTTGGTCATACCAGGTATGAGGGTTCATGCCTGGAGGTATGGCAGCAGCGTATTGTGACAGATCATGTCCAAACGTAAGGGATACGCCCCCTTGCGCTGATGTGCCAATGTGTTCGGCATTTGGGCCTAGGGGAATGGTTCCCGCAGGCCCTTGGTTTGCGGGGTTTAGGTTATCCCCGGTAGTGTTGTTTTGACGATCAGACATCTTTGGAAAGAAAAGGATGATTGGAAAAAAGTGCTAAGAGTAGCGGTGGGCGCCAATGATGAAACAATGGTTAACCAGGTAGGGTTAACTCACTGATCTCGTCAAGAGGGTTAATCCCTTCTTTCTGAGGATCGTTAGCTGGATCGTCTGGTGGTGGGTTTCCTGCACAAGGAAACAAACCGTGACTCGTAACAAGGAGGATGGGGTGGGGGGTGCTCCTTGTTACCACTCTCCGGCGTGAGAATCAGTAAGTTGCTTGGGAAGCAAAGTATGATAGTAGTAGTAGTGAGAGAGTTGAGAAGTGATACCTCAAACCTGGTTTGGGGTGAGTATTTATAGCCGAGGAGTGAAGGAGGGTAGTTGAGTAGCTAGTCTGACATCGCACAGCTATTTGCAGGTGTGTCAGACCTGTCGGATGTTGTGGTAATGCCACGTCCGGCTGTGGTGTCAGACTGTTGTTCATACGTGGGCTAGTAGGCGACTGTTCCCAGTGCCACTTGCACTGTGGTGTCAGACCCACTTGCCTTGTAGGCAGGATGCGGTGCCAAGCCGCATCGCTGCTTGCGGTCATAGATGTTCCCGCATTGGTTGTTCCATCCATGATTTGCGAGGGATGCGGTGTTGTGCCGCATCGCTTGTTGAGTGACTGTTACTGTTGTCCAGATCCCTTGTCGTGACGAAAATGTTCATAGGATGCGGTGCGAGGCCGCATCGCTATGCGTAACATTAGTTTCCGTCCTTAAGGTAAGTCTTCTCATCGATGGACAGATTGGACCGCAGTGTTCGCGTGTGTCTACGCGGACACTGGATAGTTAATTGCTGTTGGGGGTTTTTAATGAGGGTAATTGTCATTCGCGGTCGTGCTGACGCGATATTTGGGACCATACCCCTTCACACCCTTTTTTATATACTGAGGTCTGAGTGTGCGAGCTTTGTAGGGTTGTATGAGGGGTGTGTTGGGCTTGAGTTGGGCCATAGCAGAGAAAAAGATGTACAATCCGAATTCGCAGCCCAAAGGTGGGAGAATAGGGAGTGTAATTTGTATTGTAACTAGTAGGAATACCCGCGCTACGCTGCGGGGTTTCGGTCGATATCTATTTTGGTTCAGTACACCAACCGAAAAAATATGCTCAAAAGAATATCGACACATGTTTTACATCGACCGAAAACCAATAAAATAAATTTAAATTAGACAGCAGGGCGAATTGATTTTTAATTAATTGTAAATGAAAACGTAAATATTATCTTAAATATAGCTCCAATGAAAAGAAACCTAAAACTAAAACACTAAACATAAAGAAAACTAAAAATTAAAAATAATAAAGTCCTGAAAAAAAATCTAGAAAGAAACAAAAAGTTAATAGGATAAAAACACTATCCACAAAACTTACAAATTGTAATTTGCATTAAAACGTAGACCAGCTGAAAACATACATAAAAATAAGCATGAAAACGAATTATATTTGACACATATTTCCGAAGAAAATTTACGTCAAATCGTAAACCAACTTAAAGTTATACCGACGCGTGCATAAAAATAAGCACGCAAGAAAATAGTTACGGCGTGTTGTGTCGGTGTTGAAACCTAAAGTGACTTGAATTTATAGCGTTTAATGAAAACGTATTATATTTTACTCGACGTGTCTCCGAACAAAATTTATGTCAAAACGTAGACCATTTGAACATATACATAAAAATAAGCATGAAAAATATTATATTTTAACAGGCTCTTTTATAGAAAATTTTTTTTGCATCAAAACATAAACCAACAGAAAATATACATAACAATAAGCATAAGGAATATATTATATTTGACCCAACTTATTAACGGGAAAAATTTACGTCAAAACGTAAATCAATTTAAATTTATAGAAACACGTACATAAAATAAACACGTAAAACTTGATTACAAAATTTTTAGAAAGTTAAGAGGTTAAAATTGATAACACTGAAAGTTAAAGGGATAAAAGTTTAAAGAAAAATAATAAAGAAAAAAAGAAAAAGTCAAAAAGCAAAAAAAAAAAAAAAAGAAAGAAATCTACTGTACATGTCCTTAGAAAATGTTAGGATATAGAATTAAACTCAACATATAACATTAAAAAAATAAAAACTCAATTATATACACTATCGTATATTGTATTTATAAAGAAAATTTTCAAACTCACATAACATGTATTTTTTAATTCTAAATGTAGGATCGAATTCGGACCTAAACGAGTTACGTAGAAGAGTTTATCTCAGTTTGAACGGCGGAAACAGACAAACCGAGTACAATTCAGCAAGTATACACACTAAACTGTCGATATTATTGATCTGGACAATGTTTACAACCTGTCGACACTTCGGCAGCACTTCGTGGCTTACCGGAAGACAACACCTAGAACTCTTATGTGATTTCGCTTTAATGACTATATATAGATGATGTGATTTCGCTTATGTGTACATGACACAAAAGCGAAATCACTTATAACCACATAAGCGAAATCATCATTTGCCTTATAAGCGAAATCCCTATAATGACTAAAAAGCGAAATCTGACTTATGACACATGAACGAAAACAGCTATTGACTAAAAAACGAAATCACCTCACATGACATATGAGCGGAATTACGTTTTGACCGAAATCCAATCTTTAACATCCTAAACCTTTTTGTCTCATGTGGGATGATGTCATGATTACTTCACCAATATGATGTCATTATCCAATATGATGACATCATCTTCTTTCGGATCCGCACCGAGACCGAGACTCGATATAAGACACAGTTGACAGATGAATGCACTAACAGACTCTCCCTCAGATGTTGACGAGTCTTAAGTGTCGAGTCTTCTCAGTCTTCAGTCTTTATCAGCTTCAGGCTCCCCCTTTCATCAAGCTTCCGTGCTTTGGGATCGACACCTAGCTTTCCATCTACAGGCTTCTCTTTGCTTCAAGCTTGTCTTCAGACTCCCCCTTAGACTCTTCTCTCGGGATCGTAATCTGGACTATCTGCAATCACTCAAACATTCATAAATACAATGTTTTCATATTATCAATCAAATTCTCTAATTCACTCCCCCTATCAACAAACTTTACAGATTTGGCAGTGTTAAAGAATCCAACTCCCGCACAGTTAATCATCCAAGTTCAAGCTAATGACCTTGGAGATATCACAAACTGTTTTTGAAATTTTTTATTTTAATTCAAGTTTCAATTTAATGAACTTGTTTTATTTTCAGAAACACAATCAGCTTACTTAGATTTTGAAACTCAGCACTCAGACATCGGTTATCGAAAATAAAGCTGAAATCAAAATCTTTTTGTATTTTCTGAAAATATAAAGCAATAAAGAAATATGTACAAACATATTTACAGACAATATTTTTGTTTGAGTATGCGTCAGAGGATCATATCAGTTTTCGACAAGTCACAAGTACCGTTGAGCTTAAAATCACATTATGCATTAAACAATTCACTTAGATTGTCGATATACTGATCCACTTAAATTTTCATACAAACTTCAACTGATTCAGGATACGAATTAGATGTCTTATGAACTTAGCTCATCCATGTGTCCCACCTCTTGAATATACTCCCGTATCCAGAATCCCAATAATCAGTCTTACAGGTGAGTATACTACAATGATATCTGTATATAAATTAGGTATGCGAGGGCCGAGGGATCTCAGGTCGATACTTCCGTATACGCAGAGAGATATCAGCTTCGACTTTTCGGAATGTCCCCTTTAGAGGATCTTTTTGCTTACAACAGCAGCGACTATCAATTTTATTGTTTCATCAGCATGCTGAGGGTTTAATGCTATGTTTCAAGCATTGTAGAAAGTATTATTCGAGGACTAGGTCAGAACTACCGTTCAGCAGAAGTCCTGGAATAATACCCCAGACATCATTGAGTATAAAGACCTAGTATATCAGATTATGAGACCTTTCAAACGAGATTTCAGGGGTTACCTATATATCCAAGTAGTGTTCCCCACAAAATAAGCAAGTATGAAATTTATGTTTATATCCCGAAAAGTTTACTAAATGTATAAAAATCTACCGACACATCCACGGTGAGATCGTTTAACACATTTAAACTTTCCAATTCTTTAGCATACTGTAACTGTCTACTGATGTACTATCATTTCCTCTTTTTACGCAAAAACTCAATTTTTGAATTTTATCATGTTTTTGACTTTTTCAAATTTTCAAATGTTTTTGTATTTTCTAACAACATTATATCTCCCCCTAAAATGCAAAACCATTTAAAGAAAATTTGACAACCAACACGGATAGCTTTGTCTCGCCATCCATTTTCTGCTTCTCATGCTCTGTTTTGCAGAAAATATAATGTACCCCCATGATTTACAACCCATTGATCTTAACAGTTTGAAAACCGTTTTTCATTCTGATGAAAGTAATCATGTTTGTTCAGCCGTGAGGGTTTCGGCGTATTCAATCAACACTCCCCCTTACGACAAACTATTTTCCCATAATGATTTCAAAACACTTAAGTTTGTGTTAATCAGAATGGTTTTTCCGGAAAAATTAGTTTGTTTACCCATCTCTTATGAGTTCGGGGTCATCATATCACCTTGTTTTTTTTAACCGTTTTGAAAATCTAACATTATAAGGATTCTATCAACACAAACACTTGTAGGAAATCAAGTACAACTTAATGTCCCTGATTTACCACATGTAAGATGAAATATCACAGTTACCATCCTGTGAATTTCTCAAGAATGATGCCGATACCTGCTTCACACTTACCAACCTGGAAGCTCCGGCAAGTCAGGAATTCAACCAACAGATTTATGTACCCAAACCTGACCAGTCTTGGGTGTGTTTTGAACATTTCTCTTTTCTTCATAAGATTCTTTTGCCCCTTTTACCTTTCCATCAGCCATCTTGCTAAAAATATATTTAACATTGCTATTAAACATTTTTCCAGCATCAACACCTTTTGATTTTAGGTTTGCGGCTCGTAATGGTGGAAAGTTCTCATCATTCATTAATGGAACTGTCTCTTCCTTTTTTACCTCAACTTGTGGCTCATCTGATTTTGTGGAATCAGATTCATTGCCCGAACTTGGCTTGTCTGACTTTGATGAGCCAGATTCATCGCCAATAACTTCCTTTTTCTTCTTGTTTGTCCTCATATTTGTATCTGAAGAATTTGATTTGCTTGACTTTGCCGTCGAGTGAATCAATTCATCAGAACTCTTATTCGAACCAACTGGTGAACCCGAAGACAAAATCCTTTCCAAATACTCTCGTGCTTTCTTCCTCTTCTTCCTCAATCTGTCTCTCTGCCCCTGTGAAAGCTTTACTTTCTTATCTTCCACTTTCTGTTCTTTGGGCTTGACAGTGACTGGTTTCTTTACCGTTCTCTGAGATTCAACCCTCGATCTTCCCATCGATCTCCTTGAGCAATCTCTGGCAATATGACCTCTGATTTGACAATTATAGCATCTTCTTGTCTCATAACTCCAATTCTGGCAGTTAACAGCAATGTGTCCTTTCACACCACAGGTGTAGCACACTCTGTTACCGTACCATTCACTTCTGTCAATCCAAACCTTCAGATCATAACATTGTTTGGCTTAGTGATAATCATTTCTCCTCTTCAATGCTGGATTTGTCTTTTGAGCACTGTGGTCAAACCTGCACCACTTATTACCAACATTTTGTGAGTTTTCATTTTTAAATTTTTGTGATTTTTTATAATGATTGGATGATTTATCTGATGAGCTTTTATTTTCAATTTTAGAATTTTTCAAATTTTTATCTTTTTGTTTCTGTTCTGCATTCTTCTTAACAAGTTTTTGTTTAGAACATTCACCTGTTTCAGTAGATTGCAAAACAGTATTTTGAAATTTTTCTTGTAAATCTAAAAATATTTTTCTTTTCTTTTCTTTTTCATCATCAGATATTTCATCACAATTTTCAATTTTGACTTTGTCAAAATTTGTGACATTGTCACTTATTGGAACAGAATTGATCGGTTTTGGACAAACATGTGAAGTAGAATTCACAATACCTTTCAATTTATTCTCAAGCTCTTTGATTTTAATCCGAGCTTTTTCAGCTTCTTTTTCAAGCTGAATGATTTTAGCAAGATGAGAATTGATTTCAATTTGTTTTTCAAGATTATCTTTACCAAAAATATCTTTCTCATCTTCTAAAATCTTGATTTGATTTTGAAAAAAAAATTCAATTTTTAATTTTTCATTTTTAATCTCTTTTTCTTTTTCTTTCAAAACTTTGTTTTCCAATGTCAAACTGTCCACATCACTCAATAGTTTGACATTTTCAGTTTTCAGTTTTTCACAGTTTAAGCGCAACTCCAAAATATGTTCATCATCAGCTTTCTTTTCAGCTTTCAAAGTTTGAATATCTTCAATCTGTTTCTTCTCTTTCTGAACAACCTCAAAGACTAGTGTGTCTTCTGCAATCTCTTTCTTAATCACTGGTTCAGATTTCTTAGATACAGACTTTTCATATTCTTCTTTCTTTGAAATTACTTCCTCAAAACTCTGCTGTTTTTCAGTAACATTTTCTTGTACAACTTCTTCAGTCATCACAACTTCACATTTTGTTTGACTTGAAATTTGCTCCTCCTCAGAATCTGAATCACCATGATCAAATATTGGCATGTTCTTAGCTTCTTGATCATCATTCACTGCCAACTGATTACCAGTAGCAATTTCAGACATCTGATCCCCGTCATCTCCAGTGATTTTCCTAGGCTTTAGGCACTGGCAACTGCTGTCCTGTACACTCCCTGCTCCACAGTCGCAAAAAAATCTGCTTGATGTAGAGTAGACAACACGATGTCCTCGATGACATACATCTGCACACACAGAACAACAACCTTTTGAAATGGTCAGATCACATGTATAACAGAAATACCAGTGCTGTTCCATAAAATTTCTCCCACTGATCGTAAATGTACAAACTTTAGAAGCGATGGCTTTTTCACTGTTACTATCATGATCAACCTTACTGTTTGACATCTTCAAACAATCAAACTGATGATTTTCTGTGCGGACTGAACGTTGACCAACTGTGCGAACTGCTAGAACCCGAATTGAATTCAAATGACTTGACCCTTTGAAACCTTTGAACTCCAAATTGTACGAACTTGACTTTATCACGTGATTTATCCACACAAAACGATTTGACTGATCAAATGTACTGATCGAACCGTGCAAACCGACTAAACTCCAAACCTAAACCTAACAACACTTCAAAAGAACTGAGTCTTTGAAAGATCAAACTGAGAATTAGTTTTTAAATTTAGTCGCAATGCAATCAATGACTTGAGCTGGGCTTAGAAAGATTTTCTTGATTGGGCCGATGACTTTCTTGGACTTTACTTAGCTCAACAAAACACTAAACTAACAATAGTCTGATGAAGTATATTGATTGTGTTGACCAACTAATATCACATGTACACCTTGAACAAATTACTCATGTGACCAAACTGACACACTAATTTTTAAACAAATCCAATTGAACCGTCCATTCCACTAAACCGACCAATTTGAATTGACCAAGACACTTTAAGATACCAAAACTGTGATTAGGCCTCAATATCCACTAAGTCGACAAAAACAATTAACTGTAACCGATGTATTCACATGATCACATATTCCAACCAACTGACAACCTTGTTTAAAGTATCATACAAGTCAATTAACTTTTCAAACGGTTCACGCGATTCAATTTACACAAAAATTCTAAGTGTCACAATAAGCGATACCCTTGTTGTCACAAAAGCGGAATCAATCTTGTTCAAATAAGCGGACCCTTAATTGTTCAAATGAGCGAAATCACACTAAAAGATGACCGTAAGAGCAAAATCACAAGTGTACAAATGAGCGGAACCTGCTGATGTCACTTTTTTCACGAGTTCATAAAAGCGAAACCTCAAAAATCCTAAGATCTAAGTCGATTTTAGCTTTGAAATTTTCAAGGATTTACTAATACATGATTACGAGTGCTGTGTGTGAAATTGAACCGATTCTGACCAAAAAAAATTTTATTTTCGAAAAAGAAAGATGTAGAAACAGAATAATCCGGCTGAAATGTATAGAACTCTTCTTCACTAGCTCTGATACCACTTGTGGGATCGAATTCGGACCTAAACGAGTCGCGTAGAAGAGTTTATCTCAGTTTGAACGGCGGAAACAGACAAACCGAGTACAATTCAGCAAGTATACACACTAAACTGTCGATATTATTGATCTGGACAATGTTTACAACCTGTCGACACTTCAGCAGCACTTCGTGGCTTACCGGAAGACAACACCTAGAACTCTTATGTGATTTCGCTTTAATGACTATATATAGATGATGTGATTTCGCTTATGTGTACATGACACAAAAGCGAAATCACTTATAACCACATAAGCGAAATCATCATTTGCCTTATAAGCGAAATCCCTATAATGACTAAAAAGCGAAATCTGACTTATGACACATGAACGAAAACAGCTATTGACTAAAAAACGAAATCACCTCACATGACATATGAGCGGAATTACGTTTTGACCGAAATCCAATCTTTAACATCCTAAACCTTTTTGTCTCATGTGGGATGATGTCATGATTACTTCACCAATATGATGTCATTATCCAATATGATGACATCATCTTCTTTCGGATCCGCACCGAGACCGAGACTCGATATAAGACGAAGTTGACAGATGAATGCACTAACACTAAAAGATTTAATAACACTAAAATCTAAGCTTAGCAAATCGGACGCGATAGGAAAAGACCCAAAGTGTCACAACAGCTTAAAGAACTATAAGTATTTCTAAATTAAACAAAATAATAAGTACTTCGTCCACTGTTCTTTTTGTACCTTTGGCCAATCCGTTAAGTAATTTTGACTTTATGTGTGCTTGTTTGTGTCGCTTGCTTGCTTGCTAATATAGTGCACTTACGTGGACCTGGGGTGATTTTCTTGTTCTGAGTGCTTGTGTGTGAATTTGTATACATATTTTATTAGTTTTGCAGGGATAACATTGTTTATTGTCGGGTGTTGGGGCTTGTTGTGTATTTTATATTGGTATATTGTGATATTGTGTTAATTAGGAACCATAGACAGTGGGAGTTGCAATTATGCCTTAAGACCGTGTCCAAGAAAGAGGGGTGCTAAAAAAGGGGACCAAAGGGGGTATAATTTACGTGTGGCTTCTTGGAATGTAGGATCTCCTAGTAGTAAGTTGCTAGAGTTAGTGGATGTGCTTAAAATGCGTAAGGTTCAAATAGCTTGTCTGCAAGAAACTAGGTGGAAATGGCATAAAGGGGCAGAATGCAATGGGTATAAGTTGTGACAACTGGCACAAAACCGGTAATTTCCGTACAATTTAATTAACACTAAATAACTGCAATTATGTGCTTAAATGTCAACATTGTCTGATTACATGCTATACATGTGAATTCATGCACGTTTTATACTACAAATATTGCTTTATGCATTAATGATAGCGTTGCGTCAGAAATACTAGTAAACTCACCGGTAAGACACATTGTGTCAACAATTCTGCAGAAAGCAGTCAGACAATAGAATTGGGGCCTAGGAGTAGGTCCAACGTCTAAAATACATTAAAACCCAAGAATGGATACAAGGGTTAACATACAGACTTTTCGGAAGCTAGAATATGCACCAAAAAGCACCCGAAACACACGTTAAATGCTGAATTTCATATATTTCAGCAAAATTCAGCATTGTAACAAGTTAGTAACGTGTAAAAATATGACTAAATGGTCCTGAGTGCTTTCCTAAGTGTCGGGAATTAAAAGTGTCACAAAAGGGTATTTAAAGATCACTAAACGGAATAGTTTGACACTTTAACGAACCGGTATCTATCCGAACAACCGGACACTACCCAAAACACCAAAATTATACTAGAAGCATTGTTTTAATGTTTCTGAGCTAGTTATGATACCCGAACACCATAACACCTCTTGTAACATATTAACACATTAAATCCCTAATCAATACACTTGAAACCTAACTTGATTTTGTAATTAGTGATTGAAACTTACACTTTACCCCCCCCCCCTGGTTGGGACGGTCATAAGGTGGCCCCCATCAAAGATCTTTACTTGATCTCAATAGATATTATGTGATCTTATGAAGATTCACTAGAGATCTTGCATGTACTATATGAAACATTATACACATTGGCTAATACATGAATTATGGTTATAAGTAAAGCAACCCATTTCACCTTCCCCATACCAACACATCTTCTTCCTCTCCTCCCATTCTCGGCCGAGATCACCACCCTACACCACCAACATTCTTCAATCAAGTTCATCCATTCCAAGGCCATCCTAAGGTGTAAGAAGGTGATTAAGGAAGCTTGGAGCTTGTGGATCTTGAAGGACCTTCTTCATTTGCTATTATCCAACCCATTTATCATCTACAACATCTTGTGTTCTTCCCTAGCCCTTGTGCTAGTTGTAAGCTTCTTATAATTTGATTTCACTTCACATTTAGTTGGTTAAAGATGTTATGTAAAATGTTAATCACAAGAACAATAAAGAACATGATCATGATACTTAAACATAAGCTTAATAACATAAGAATACATGTGAATGATGATGATTTGCTTCTTGATGATTGATTATTTGTGTTAGTGATATTAGATATCATAAGAAACCTACTAGATTGTGATTAAACACATGATCTAGTAAGTTAAGGTGGTGATCTTCTTGAAAGACCAAGATCATCATACTTTATGTCTTCATGAACTTGAATGATGAAAGTGGTTTTCATATGTAAAGATGATTTAAACAAAATACAAATCTTGTAAATAGATGATTATAAAAATAATTTTCCCAAGAAACCAAGATTTACAAAGTCATGGTTTCTAAGTAAACTAATTATATTTTTAGTGTTTAAACAAGACTAGGAACATGATTGAAACAAGAAAAATACAAAAGAAATATTTTTAGAAAAATCATCTTACAAGTTGTAAATGACTAAATCTTTTAATAAAGTGATTTGAAAACAAATAACCATGTTTTTAAGGGTAACTAAACCTACTAAATAACATGGTAAGTTAGTACAAGTTTTTACAAAAACTTCAAGTTCATGATGTAGTGTAATTTACTTGATTTTGACGCTCGGTAAGTGTTGAATGAGTTGTTGATTGTTTGTGATGATTTTAAAAGAAAATAAACACATGTTTTGAAAACATGGGAAACCTCCATTTTTAGGGGAAACTATGTCAAAATTTCTATAAAATTTTGACACTTAAGAAAAATATAAGTTTTGGTGAAACTTATTTACCTAAAAATATTTACCAAGGTTTCCCTAATCTTTGTGTAAAATTCCAAGTTAAGAAATGATGATTTCTTCAAAATAAAAAGTGATACTAAGTATGTATATTTTTGATAAAAATATATATATTTATTGGTCACCAAATTTTGTGCTAAGTGTATGTAATATGTATGTAATAGTGTATTAGGACTTGAAAATACACTAAATACTCCCAAGGAGTAGAAATACAAAATACACATACAACATGCATAGACAAATACAAGAAGATATATTTATGAAAATATATTTCTTAAAAGATTATGTAACTTGGACAAGTTATGAACTTAAAATGAAGTTTTGGACAAAAATACATAACTCGGGTGAAAAATACAAGATACTTATATTTATTTTTGAGAAAATAATATAAGTAAGATGCATAGTTAAAAATATAAGTTATTTTTAACAACAAAGAACAAATACATAAAAGATGGTGACTTGTACTTGTGCGATACGAGTCTAGTGACTAACGTTAATAAAACACGTATAGGTCACGACGCTATATAAGCAAACCCGGTGAAGTTTACGACGCAAGAAACGCAAAGTTGTGAGTTCATGTCCCCACTTTTAAGCTTTTATATGCTTTTAAACTTGGGGAAAATACATGTGTTATGGTATGTGGAATACAAAAACTAAGGAATGATACTTTAGATCATGTCACGAATAGGGTGTCATAAGCACCATTAATCAACAATATACCTAGACCGCAGAACAAAAGGTTAGATCTAATGCGTTTCAGGCAGCCACACTCTGGGCCACGTGCTACCTGGAGTGCTTTTGTGTCTCTCGTCGTGAATCGACAATTATAAATGCCTATGGTTTGGATGCTTCCTATGTCGTGTCACATGTTAATGACCTTGCAAACCATTAGCGATCTCGATTTCCTTATACTTACAGAAATACTTGATTTATACAAATTACATACCATGTTTTCATACAAGTATACAAACGTTCAATACAAAAACTGCATGAATTCACACCAACATTATGTTGACGATTTTCCAAAAACTCACATGTATTTCAGGTAACTAAGGTGGATGTGCGTGCAGTCATACTCTTGCTCTTGGATGTTGTTTATGTTAATAGTCATGTTGTGTCAAGACTCCGGTGCCCGTTTTGTTGGCTTTGGTTGTTATGTCCCACTCCGTGTGGTGATACAAGGACCAAACCTTTATGTTCGCCTTTTTAAATAAAGTTGTAAACTTTTCAGACAATATGCTGTCTTGTGATGTAAACACTTAACCAATGTTTTCAGTTATGTAATGTTTGGCATTTGGAGTTATTTTTACAAGCATGTAGTATGTTTACTAATCGTATGCAATGAAAACCTTTCAAGATCACACCTCGTGCTTCCGCCTTAGAAAGGGATGTGACATAAGAAGTGGTGGTATTCATGGTCTGATGGCACTAAGAACGGAGTGGGTTTTCTAGTGGCTATTGAACTGCACAAAAATGTAGTGGAAGTGATAAGGTACAACGATATGATTATGATGTTGAGATTGGTACTAGGCGAGGAGATAATGGCTGTGATTTGCGCTTATGCGCCTCACGAGGGATTAGGAGATCAGGAGAAAAGAGAGTTTTGGGATTGCTTAGATGTTGTAGTAAGGGCCATGCCTAGGGAGGAGAGAATTTTTATAGGTGGTGACTTTAATGGCCATATAGGTAAAGATAGTGATGGTTTTCAGTCGGTACACGGGGGTTTTGGTGATAGGAATGAGCCTGGTAAGGACCTTCTAGAGTTCGCAGTGGCCCATGACCTGGGTATTATAAACTTGTTTTTCTGGAAACGAGTTCCTCATTTGATCACTTTTAGTAGCGGGGGGCGTAACACACAAATAGACTATCTCTTGATGAGGAGAGAAGATCGACGATGGTGGAGGGACTGCAAGGTTATACCAGGGGAGACAACGGTTACTCAACACCATTTGCTAGTAGCGGATATAGGTTTGAGAAGAAAGCTGTTGGAGGGGGAGAGGAAAGGTCGACCTAGGATCCGATGGGGAAGCCGGAAGGGAGACAAGATTACAATGTTTAGGGACAAGGTCATCCATAGGACAGCCGATCGGGTGGATGGGGATGCAAACCGGTTTTGGGAGGCTATGGTGACTACCATTACCCAGGTGGTAGAGGAGACGCTAGGGGTTACAACAGGATTGGCAAGTGGGCATAAAGACACCTGGTGGTGGAGTGAAGATGTGCAGATCAAGATAAGGGATAAACAAGAGAGTTTTAGAGATCTTTTGAGGTGCATGGTCGAGGAAGAGCGACTGAGGTTGAAGGAGAGGAACAAAAAGGCCAAAAGGGAGACGAAGAAGGCAGTGGCGGAGGCGGAGGCAATGAACATAGCTTATAAGAGTATATATGACCGTCTGGAAACGAACGAAGGGGAAAATGCCAGGTTCAAGATTGCCAAAGCTAGGGAGCGTATAAAGTAGGATCTAGGTTTCGGGAAATTTATAAAAGGGAGAGGATGGGCATGTCCTAGTAAAAGAACCAGACATTAAGTTGAGATGGCAAACCTACTTTTGTAATCTTTTCAATGGGGGAAGGAAGTCCAACAAGAAAGCGACAACAACAACACCCAAGGATGACAACAAAATAACTATTATTGTCGGAGTTTTACAACGGGAGAAGTAAGGATAGCACTCAAGAAGATGGGAAGGGCTAAGGTAGTTGGTCCTGACAACATATGATAGAGGTGTGTAAGTGTTTGGGAGAGGATAGAGTTCAATGGCTAGCTAGTTTGTTTAATCTTATTTTCAAATCTGGAAAAATCCTGGAGTAGTGGAGGAGCAGTGATGTAGTGCCCTTGTATAAGAATAAAGGAGATGCTCGGTGTTGTAGGAACTACAGAGGGATTAAGCTACTAAGCCACACTATGAAACTATGGGAGCGGGTAATTGAGACTAGGATTAGAAGAGAAACTCAGGTTACGATAAACCAGTTTGGTTTCATGCCTGGGCGCTCAACTACGGAAGCGATTCATATTCTACGGAGATTAATGGAAAAGTACAGGGAGAAAAAGTGAGATCTACATATGGTATTCATTGACCTTGAAAAGACATATGACGGTGTGCCACGTAGACTAATTTGCGAAAGCTTGGAGGTTATGGGAGTTCCTGGGAAGTATATAAACTTAATTAGGGATATGTATGATAGGACTATGACAAGGGTTCGTGCGCCTGTAGGAGATACAGAGTCTTTCCCTGTGGAAGTAGGACTCCACCAGGGGTCCGCGTTGAGTCTGTTTCTTTTTGCGGTTGTCTTGGATGAGTTGTCCAGGTCAATTCAAGAGACAGTTCCGTGGTGCATGCTTTTTGCGGACGATATAGTGCTAGTTGCTGAAACTAGACAAACCCTAAATGCGAGTCTAGAGGAATGGAGAGCAGCGCTAGAAGGCAATGGTTTAAGGATTAGTCGGTCTAAGACTGAATACCTTTACTGTAGTTTCAGCGGTGCAAGTGACAACGAGGAAACTCAGGTTAACATTGAGGGTCAAGTGGTCCTACAAACGACTAAGTTCAAGTACCTATGATCGTTTGTGCAAAGGGACAGGGAGATAGACAGTGATGTATCTCACCGCATCCAGGTTGGATGGTATAGATGGAGAGCAACCACTAGGATTTTATGTGACAGGAGGTTCCCAACCAAATTAAAGGGGAAATTTTATAGGATAGCAGTTAGACTGGCTATGTTATACGGGACAGATTGTTGGGCCATTGTTAGGATCTGAGTTTGGTTTTGATTGTGTTTTACGTTTGAATTAAGATGAAAAATGAACAAGTAATGCAGCGGAATAAATGGAAACAAACTTTGCACACAATCAAACAGGAGAATTGCTTTCAACACACATTTTCAACAATGAACCTAATGATAGAATTTATTTCATCAACGATTTCACTTGCATGCATGTAACAAATTCCCCTCAGCCTGAGCTCACAGTGATTTGTTCGTACAGGAAAAAGATGGTGAAGAGCTAATAGAACAGTACAGGGTACTGTTCTATTTATAGGCACGAACAAACCACTGAGGCATCTTAGCTGACGTCACCATGAAAGTGACATCTAACCTCCTAACAAACTCTAACATCTGATCTATACAAGTACTGTTATGCTAAAAATTGTTATTACAATACATTACATAAAGACAAACTAACTACTGCTGAGTCCTTCCACTGATGTGAACCCAGCAGCACTTGATATATCCAGCAGTGCTTGACCCATAGCAGTAGATTGAACAGAAGGGCTTTAGTCTTCATTAGTCATTGACTTGATCAGCAGTTGTAGGTCAGTAGTTGTACCGATCAGTGGATTGAAGGTCATCAGATGTTAAAATCACTTTCAAGGGGAGAGACTTGATTACATAACATCTGCTTATTCTGGATCCACTGCTCTGATCCAGTTTTGACTTTAATTATCTGTTCCTCTGATAGGGTTCAATCCCAACAATCTCCCCCTGGAACAGATAATGCCAAAACTCTTCATTATTGGTAGATCTTTATTGCCTCATCAACAGTTCCCTTATTTGCCCTTTGAGTTGTAACTCAAAGGCTAAGGCATTTGTGTCATCTTCATCCCTGCACAGTGGAAGATCAAGGAGATCCTGCAAATCTTCAAGACTTAGGCCAAGTGCTTGTTCCCTTGTTATTTTATTCACTTCTCCACTAGACTTGATCACTGTCAGTACATGGGTCTGTTTGTCAGTTTTCCACTTTAGTACTTTTGAGTCTGGTGGGTTTCTTGGGAGATTTTTATTAGATGAGGAGTTTGGTGATGTTGGCCTTGTGATGACTGTCTGAGCAGTGCTTGCAGGTTGATTTAGGCCAAGAGTTTCAGCTATCATTCTCTTAATGCCCTCTTTTACAAGGTCATCTCCTGCCATTAATTATGCCACTGTTTCAGTATCCAACTGTTGTTGTTGTCTTCTTTTATAGATGGCAGCACCAGCTGGAGCAGTGGATCTCCTGATTTGCAGCTTTGGTGGTCTTGTTGAAACCTCTGCTTCAGGGTAGTCAGGTTTTTGTGGAACTTTAGGATCTTTCTTCCTTAATTCCTCCAACCTTTTGTAGGTGGTCCTGACTTTGTCTTCTCTCCATCTCATCACTTGATTTTTGGACCCATAATTAGCAGCAACTAATTCCTCTTTCATTCTCTTTAGCTCCAATGTTTTGTCAGGCATATTCTTTTTGTACTTTGACCAATCAGGAGGAGTATGTTTGACTTTATTTTTTTATCATGTCTTGAATCCTGGCTGCTTCACTTTCCAGCTCAGGAATGGTCCAGTCTTTATACATGTGTTTTTCTCCCTTATATTTCTTGTGAGCCATTATGTTTTCAACATAATCTTTTCTCAGGGATTCATCTGCTCTTTCTGATATCTGCTGGCACAAATTCTTTGCAAATTGTTCCAAAGATCTGACTTGTGTGAGCAGAAATTGATAATGTCTCTGAATTTCTTTGTCGGTCTTTCCTTGAGCATCTCTTTTGGAGATATCCTCTGCTTGTTTAGCTTTGAATTTCAAATATTCTTCAATGTTATTGGGCCTGGGATATCCTTCAACAGATGGTAATCTCCTTTTTGCAGGGTTATCCTCATAATAGAAGGATTTGATTTCTTCTCTGACTGCTATGAGCTCAAGAGGAAATTGAACACCTGTAGGAGCTATTGGATTTAGAATCTGAGCTGATGGGAGAGGAACAGGGTTTGGTATGGTAACAAGTGAAAGCGATTGTGAGGATGTTGGTGGTGGTGATGGAGAATCATCATCAGGTATAAAAATCCTTCTCATTTTTATTGTAAGAGATGCTGATGATGTTTTGGGTGGATCAGTGGTGGTGATTTGAGTGGTAGAAGGTGGCTGACTAACAGTTGTTGAAACAACTGGTGTTTCAACCACTGTTGTCATTACAACAGATGTTGTAACATTTGATGTCTTCTGCTTTTTGGCAGGAGGTGATGGTGGTGAGGTTGTTTTTAGTGGTGATAGTGGTTTTGGTGGTGGTGGTGGTAAGGCAGTGGTTGTGGTGTGTGTTGAAGTGGTGACAAATGTTTGGCTAACAGTTGTTGAAACTACTGAATTATCAGCAGTTGTTGATACAACAAATGTCGCAACAACTGTTTGGGTGGAAGATTGATGTTGGGGGCTTTTGGAAGGTGGTTTGGAAGTATGCTTTGTGAGTCTGGATGGTGTGAATTTGGGTTCCCTCACTTTTCTAGTGGGATTCATTCTTTTTGGCTCAGGATTTTTAACATCCTTTGGCTCAGAACAACCCTGTGCATTCATTCAGCTCCATATAAGCTCTTTTATCCTCATTCCACCTGGACATGTCCTGTGCCTCTCTGTCCCTTTTTACACTTGCTATTGCTTCAGCAAGTGCATTTGTGGTAACATCAATCTTTTTACTACCATCTGGCAAGGGAATGTCTTTAGTCATGGCATCTTTTTCTGGTTCAACATAAAGACCATCTTCTATTCCCTTCTTCTTCCACTGCTTGATTTTCTCCCCCTTTTGGCATTATCTGGAGGGGGGTTATCAAGAAAGAGAACAGTGGGAGGAGCAGTGCCAGTGGAGTTCAGTATGTGGGCCTTTATAGCCTTGATGTCAGCTTGGGTATCTTTGAACCTTGACTCCATCATATTTCTCAGCATTTGAACATGTTTTTCATGCTGCTGATCAGCCATTTGTCGTTGTTGTGGGAGCAGGGGTTGGAATAAATTCCATAACTCATTTGCAGCAGGTGCTTGTGGTGGAGCAGGTGCTTGAGCTAGAACAGTAGTGGGTTACACCTTTTGAACTTTCAACAACTGTTGCAGCATTGCTTTGATTTCTGCAACCGAGGTATCCAGTTTGTCAATTCTATCCGTCAATTCTAGGTACTTTAAACCATCACCCAACTTAATGGGATCATCTGATTTCCCACTAACAGTGGTTTGAACAATGGTTGACTTAGGGAATGTATTCCAATAGTCATCCACTGATGCCCCTTTTTCTTGGTTCTGGGGACTTCTTCCCTCAACACTTGATAACCTTTTGATGGTACCAGTGGTCAAGTGTTATCAGAGGTGCTATAGAAGGAATTGCCTCCAAGGAAGTCTTATTTATGTAACCACTGACCAAATGCAAACCAGTGGGTTCAGCACTTGTAGTGGCTACTTCACTTGGACTACCACCAAGAGTTACTTGTAAGTCAAGGGGTGTAACCTCCTCAGGTCTTGTTGGTGGGTTAGCAATGATTGATACAGCAGACCCAGTCACTTGTTGAAGTATGTTCTCATTGATAGGTGAGTGAGAAGGACTGGTTTGTGCTTGGTTTAGATCAATAGCATCCAACAATAATTTTGTTGGTGGGGGAATTGTGGAGGTGTGGTTGGGCGTAGAAAGAGAATTGGCCCCGGCATTGGGCTGTGGATGATGGAAGCAAGTGATTCCAGAGCATCATATTGTGGTGTCTCTATTTGTACAACCTGTTCTTTTTTTAGAAGAAGCAGGAGGAGTTTCAGGCATAGGTTGAGATATTTCTACCAACTACTGTGAGGAAGTAACAGCAGTGGTTTCTTGTGACTTTTGTGCTGTCACTGGCAGTTGCTCTGGTATCTCATCCTCCAGAGTTACCTTTTTGGTAGGTTTGGGGGGCTTTTGAGATTTCTTTTGTTTTGGCCTTTTGGTGATTTTAGGTGTGGGTTTTAAAGCAGTTGTTTTGCTGCTATAATCACCTTGAGCAGTAGGCTCAGTAGCAGATACCTGAGGAGCAGTGGTAGCTGCTAAAGTCTGCTCAGGCACCTCTGCTTGTGTTTTCCAAGGTGTTGACATTCTTGTAAAAGTTTTAGCAGTTAAGCTGTTTATTTGAAAAGATTCACCTTGTTTTATTGCAGAAGCATCATCCTTACCAATTTCTTTTCAAAATAATAGCTTAGAAATCTTGGAAAAAGTAAGAATGGCTTTGTATCAACATTTTTAACCAAATCATTAAATATTTCCTGGATTTAAATTTTCATCTTGAAGAATAGCATATCCCAGGTTTTGAATCTTTAATGGTATCTCATTAAAAGAAGTGGTTTTGTTTGAAACACACATAAGCAGAGTTTGGAACAAAAATCTTGTTGCAGGTGGAAAATTACCTTTTTGTAAGGTATCCTTTTTTATTTGTTCTGCATAACCACTTTCAAGGAAATTAGTTTTTAACTCATTTTTGGGAAAAGAATATTTACCTTGCTAATCATTGAGTTCAAAGACCTCCGAGATGGATTGTGGTGTGATTTTAACAGCTTTACCCATTAGAGAAGAGTTAATGGCTATGACATTTTCTCCTTGTTTTTCAAGGGTAGTATTTTTCCAAAACTCTCTCTGGGTTTGCAGATAAATTGGAGCATCTGCTGTTAACAAAGTTTTGTACTTTGATGCAGACATGGTATCAAGGATGGAGTCGAATGTATCGGTGGTGCCTGGTTTTGTCAAAAGACCCAGATAATTGTGAGGTGCTTTGTATGGTATTTTAATGGGTTTAGCCTTTTGAGTGGCCTTTTTAGAAGAGGATTTTGAAGTGGGTTTTGCAGATGACTTCGATTTTGTCATTTTGGAGAAGGCGATCGAAGAAGATTGTGAAGAAATTTTAGGAAATGAGATGAAAACTGCTTTGAGAAAGGAATTTTTAAGAATCCAATTCGACAGTAAACCCCTGTTTGGGGTTTTAAAAGGGGGTTTTATAAGAGAAAAAGTGAATGCTGACGTGGCAGCGGTTACAAAAGATCTGACCGCTATGTACTGTCCACGTGCCAATCCCTGATGAGATGAAGGACAATTGTTTTTATGGAGACCACTGATGGAACAAGACCAGTGGTTATTATGGTAAAAATGAAAGCAGTGGGTGATTTTTACAATCAGTGGATAGCATATCAGTGGATAAAACACTGATTTTGAACATCAGTGCTTATCAAGAAAAGGAGAGAACAGGGGTTGACTTTCAGCAGTGGACAGAGTGTTTAGTAGAACAGACTTTTGAACAAAGCAGTGGTCATGGCAGACTTTTAAGGATTTAATGAAAAATTCATTTTTAGCTATTTTTAAGGATGGATTTTTGATTTTCTGAAAACATTTTAATGCCTTTATTCATAGAAAAATAGGATTTTGCCTGTTATTCCATGTTTAGCATGCCAATCCTAGAGATCAAGCTTTCAAAGGTGGATGTGTCTAATGCTTTGGTTAGCACATCTGCCAGCTGATCCTTAGTTGGAACATGGTGCAGAGAAATCAAACATTTTTCATAGCAATCCCTTACAAAGTGATGTCTGATGTCAATGTGCTTGGTGGTTGAGTGGGAAACTTGATTTTTGATGATTTTTTCTGCTTCCTGACTATCCAACATGAGTGGTGTCTTTAAGGTAGTGATACCAAAATCCAGCAACTGATTTTGAAGCCAGAGCAGTTGGGCTGTACAGCTTGCAGCAGCTATATATTCTGCCTCAGCAGTGGATGTGGAAATAGCTGCTTGCTTTTTGCTTTGCCAAGACACTAAGCAATTGCCTAGGAATTGGCACTCTCCTGAAGTGGACTTCCTTTTCTTGTCACATCCAGCAAAGTCACTATCTGAAAAACCTGAAAGCTCAATTTTACCATCAGCTGGATACCAGATACCAAGTGTGGGAGCACCTTTTAGGTATCTGAATATCCTTTTTACAGCAATAAGGTTTGACTTTCTAGGGGCTGATTGGGATCTTGCACAAACACATGTTGCAAACATGATGTCTAGCCTGGATGCAGTTAGGTACAATAAAGACCCAATCATGCTTCTATACAAAGTTTGATCAACCAATTCATCCTTCTCATCAGATATGACTACTTTATTGGTTGCAATGGGTGTACTACATGGCTTACAATCATCCATCTCAAATTTCTTTAAAAGTTCTTTGGCATATTTGCCTTGATGGATAAAAGTGCCATTTTGCAGTTGCCTTACTTGGAGACCAAGAAAGCACTGGAGTTCACCCATTGCACTCATTTCAAACTCAGCTGTCATGAGTTGCCTAAACTCTTTACACATTTTATTACATGTGCTTCCAAAGATGATGTCATCCACATAAATTTGGACAATCATCAAATCCTTTCCTCTCCATTTTAAAAACAGTGTTTTATCTATTCTACCTCTTGTGAAACCAATGGATAGTAGGAAGGTGGAAAGAGTTTCATACCAGGCTCTTGGTGCTTGTAGACATGATTTGGATTAAATGAATCCTCAAATCCTGGAGGTTGACAGACATAAACCTCTTCTTGAATCTTCCCATAGAGGAATGCACATTTAATGTCCATTTGATACACCTTGATTTTGTGCTACTAGCAGGTAGGCAATACAAACATAAACCATATTACCTATAGTGTTGAGTCTTGCACGTGGAGCGAAGCATCATTGTGGATCGTTGAGCACTGTACAGGTTATTGTCTGGTTTTATCAAAAAGCTTTTCCCCCTTTTTAAAAAAAACCAAGTTCACTATAACCAATGGCTCTGATACCAATATGTCACACCCCCAAAATCCACCATGCGGAGTATCACCGCTTGGAGGCGTGACATGACCAGGATCGAGCCACCAATCATATTGAACAACGTAGTTAAGTACATAAAACCAATCACAATACAATTGGTGACCAAAAGTAACCAACTTAAGTTAACAACGGAAGCATAAAATGTAAGTCCAAAACATAAGTTCCATAGTTCATAAGTTTAAAGTTCAAAACGTAAGTTTAATAGGTTTATAAGGATTAAATATTAAGCACAGGACATAACAATCCATATCCCACAACGACCTCCTCCTCGTGCAAGCTCCAAAAGCATCAAGCGACCTGTAAGGCATGTAACAACGAGTCAACAACAAAGTTGAGCGAATTCACAGTAGGTGTTCGTTTTAAAGTAGTTTTTCAAGAACTATGAGTTTGTTTGCAACTGCAGGTTAAATCAACTTTCCTTATGTTCCAAACCATAAACGGTGGGGGCTATCCCATGTTGTAAACCACTAGACTAGATGTATATATATATGTGTCCTTCCCAATCCGAGGACAAAGGTACGTATAAGAATACGTAGGTTTAGCGCTGGTGCCCTTCCCAATCTGAGGACAGTGGTACGTAGTGAGTACGTAGGTTTAGCGCTGGCGTCCTTCCGAATCCGAGGACGGAGGTAAGTAGTCCAGTAGTGGTGAAAGTACAAGTTCCGTCTCAGCTATTAAATCCCATTCCCAACCACCGGGAATCTCATGCCTTAGTAAGGGTGTGAACTCACCTCGGTTTGCTCGGTTAGATTAATTACTCAAATAATCAGGAAATGAAGCACGTCCAAATAAGGTACAAATAACAATCAGTTTCTCATGCATAACACGTATCCCACGTACGGTTTATGTACTCATTACTTCTATTACATACCACACAATTCAAATGTCAAGTTATATCGTTAAGTTACATTACTTTACCCTAAAGTAATATAACTATCTCGCAAAATAAACAAGTATCCACACAAGTGTTCTAGTATAAGATATATATTCTAAATATATATTTACCCATTTTTATTTACAAAAACCAACCTCCGACACTTTGTATTTAGTTACAAAAATTATGGCGAAGTTTATATTCGAAACACAAGTTATAAAATATACTTGTAACGCTTGTTTAGAAAAATATTTTCTAAGTGTTGGAATTTTTAGAAAATTTCGCCAGAGTTTCCTTTGTAAATGGAGGTGTCCATGCTATTAAGCATATCATTTTCTTTTCCAAAAATTATTCAACAATCATCAATCATTCACTAAACAACATTACATTCGCCAAGTGTAAAAACAATGCACTCTACGTAGTAACATGAACTTGAGTTTTCGTAAAAACACGTAGTAACTTGGTGAGGTGTTTAGGGGTCCTAGTTACCTTTCAAAGTGCATTCATTTCTTTAAAAATCGTTTTCTTAAAAGAATTAAGTGTTCACAACTTGTAAACCATTTTTACTAAAATTAATATTTTGAACTCTTCTTGTAAATAAAATATTCCTACGCTTATTTCAGTTCCCAAAAAAAATGGTGTAAGTGTATGTACAAGTCATGATTTTTCCAAAAGTCGATTCTTGAACTTTGTTTGTTTAGAAAAGTATTTTGTAGAACCCGGATCTACATGATCACCAACTTATTTTGTTTACTTCTATTTCAAGAAAAAATATTTTCATCAAGTTCATATTTAACTTGAAGATGATTATTTCATGTAACATAATATCATCTCCTAATCTTGTTAAGTCATGTTTCTAATCATCACTTAACAAGATCCATATGGTGATTAGCATTACATAACCAAGAATCGTCATACAATTAACAATATATTCACTACAACATTCTTTTAACAACATTTCATCTTTATGCAAACTTCATGTAAAGCTTTATGTTCATCTTCTTAGTTCTAGTTCTTTAGTATTTTAAACATAATCATCATACTACAACTTTTAACTACAAAAACAAGATGAACAAGGGTTTAACAAGGACTTACTACTAGCACAAAGGCTAGGGATGAATCTCTAGTAGAAAGATGGAGAAAATGATGGTGAAAAAGCAATGTATGAAGCCCTTAGTGATCTACAACTTCAAGTACCTTTGATTAACCTTCTAACCTTGAATGGAACTTGAAATTTGATGAAGATGGTGGTGATATGGTGGAGGTGGGGGCGGGTATGGTGAGCCGAGAGGGAGGGGGTGGGGTGGGGTGGGGTGAGTGAAGGTGTGGTGTGAAGATGTGAAGTGATGATGAAGATCATGAGGCCATTCTTATAAAGATTGTTCTAATATTTTGCCTACTACATCAAGAAACCAATCCATTATAAAATTAGATTATAATCTAGGAACAAGATTGGGAGTATGGTGTGGTGATTTGTGGGTCCTCTTGGGACCGAATTCGGTTAGGGGGGGTTGGTTGTAATTTTTTTGCAACTAGATGGTAATCATAAGTTAGTTTCCAAGTATATGCTTACCTATGATATTTACTAGAGAAATTAGTGGGTGTTATGGTGAACGGGGATCATGACAAGCCAATAAATAATTAAACAATGTGTTTGGCAAAAATTTGGTGTCCCGGGTAATGTACGGTTGTTCGGTTGGATACCGTTCTGTTAAAGTGTTTAATCATTCCGTAAAGTGTCTTTTATATAACTTTTTATAACACTTTTAATTCCTAACTCTTAGGAAAACATTCAGGACCATTTAGTCAATTTTCTGCACAATACTAGTATGTTAACAAGCACATGTAAGTAGGACGCAGTAATCAGAAAGCAGTTAAGTAATTCAACACAGTCATCAAGCACTTTAATTATCATTAATAAATCGTACGGATACATGAAATTATGAGGGTTGTCACATTCACCCCCTGTTAAGAAAATTTCGTCCCGAAATTTAGCACGTGGTTACTGAGGAAGCTAGTTAAGTTGCGTGGTTTCCTGGTTTTTCCTGGGGTGTCACATCATCCCCCCGTTGATTTGGAATTTCGTCCCGAAATTCTGCAGTAGCTTCAGTCTCAGTAGAGGTTGCACTTTTCCTAAACAACTGGGGATACTTGAGTTTCATTTGGTTTTCTCGTTCCCAAGTGTACTCTGGGCCACGACGGGAATCCCAACGAACTCGAATAAGAGGTATCCTGGTACGCTTGAGAACCTTAACATCTCGATCAGTAATCTCTACTTGTTCCTCAACGAATCGCAGCTGGTCGTCGATAGTGATCTCCTTAAGAGGAACGATGAGGGTTTCATCTGACAGACACTTCTTCAGATTCGACACATGGAAAACATTGTGAACTCCGCTGAGTTCTTCAGGTAGATTCAACTTGTAAGTGACCTTGCCAATTTTCTCAATGATTTCGAACGGTCCGACATAGCGCGGATTGAGTTTGCCTCGTTTGCCAAAACGAACTACACCTTTCCAAGGTGAGACTTTAAGTAGCACTCGATCCCCAACCTGGAACTCGAGTGGTTTCCTTCGCTTATCAGCATAGTTTTTCTGACGGTCACGAGCTGCCGCCATTCGTTGTCGTATCTGAGCAATCCTTTCGGTTGTATCTACTACAAGTTCTGGGCCTGTGATTTGACTGTCGCCAACCTCTGCCCAACAAAGAGGTGATCGGCACTTCCGTCCATATAATGCCTCAAACGGAGCGGCTTGGATACTGGTATGGTAACTGTTGTTATACGAAAACTCCACTAACGGGAGGTGTTTTTCCCAGTCATTACCAAAATCGATTATACATGCCCTAAGCATGTCTTCAAGGGTTTGGATGGTGCGTTCAGATTGCCCATCCGTCTGTGGATGATATGTCGTGCTTATGTCTAATCGAGAACCAAAGGACTTGTGCATAGCTTGCTACAATTCGGATGTAAAACGTGGGTTACGATCAGAGATGATGGAGGTTGGCACTCCGTGCCTTGATACTATTTCCTTCAAGTAGATGTCTACTAGGGTAGAAAACTTATCTGTTTCCTTGATAGCCAGAAAATGTGCTGACTTAGTCAGTCGATCCACGATCACCCAAATGGTATCATTTCCGCGTTGAGATCTAGGCAGGCCAGTAACGAAATCCATGGAAATTTGCTCCCATTTCCATTTCGGGATCTCTGGTTGTTGTAGTAGGCCTGATGGTTTCTGTTATTCAGTCTTGACTCTCGCACAAGTCAAACATTTGCTAACGTAGGTTGCTATGTGGACTTTCATGCTAGGCCACCAGTATGTACTCTTGAGATCATGGTACATTTTATCCGAACCAGGATGTACTGAGTAACGAGACTTGTGCGCTTCATCCATCACAAGTTCGCGTAAGTTTTCGTAAAGTGGAACCCAAATTCCCCATGTCACATAGTAGGCGTCGTCTTCCTTTTGTTCTAGCCGATGTCTCAATCCTCGTAAGGACTCAACCCTGATGTTCTCTGCTTTCAATGCTTCGACCTGAGCATCTCGTATCTGGGCGGGAAGACTAGAGTGAATGGTAAGCTGTAACACACGTACACGCTTAGGTATAGTATCCTTTCGACTGAGGGCGTCATCCACAACATTGGCTTTGCCCGGATGATATTTGATGGCGCATTCATAATAGTTCAAGAGCTCGACCCATCGGCGTTGTCAAATGTTTAACTCCTTTTGCTTGAAGATATGCTCGAGACTCCTGTGATCGGTGTAAATGGTGCACTTGGTACCGTACAGGTAATGTCTCCATATCGTAAGTGCAAAAACAACTGCTCCCAATTCCAAGTCATGTGTAGTGTAGTTCCTTTCGTGAACTTTAAGTTGGCGTGATGCGTAGGCAATGACCTTGTCACGTTGCATCAACACGCAACCAAGTCCTTGGATGGAATCGTCGCAATAAACCACAAAATCATTTGTGCCCTCCGGCAATGAGAGGATAGGCGCGCTACAAAGTCTATCCTTTAAGTGCTGAAAAGCATATTCCTGTGCATCACCCCAACGATAGGTGACACCCTTCTGAGTCAGTGAAATGAGAGGTTGCGCAATCTTTGAGAAATCCTTGATAAACCATCTGTAATATCCTGCCAGACCCAAGAATTGGCGGATTTCTGTTGGTGTACGGGGTGCAGGCCAGTTCTTGATCGAGTCAACCTTGGATGGATCAACATAAATCCCATCCTTGTTTACTATGTGGCCTAGAAAGTGGACTTCGCGAAGCCAGAAGTCACATTTCGAAAATTTAGCATACAATTGCTCTGTTCGAAGAAGTTCCAAAATAAGCCTCATGTGTTGCTCGTGTTCTTCCTGACTCTTAGAATAGATCAGGATGTCGTCGATGAATACAATAACGAACTTATCCAGGTAAGGCTTGCACACTCTGTTCAAGAGATCCATGAAAACCGCAGGTGCATTCGTTAATCCAAAGGGCATAACCAGGAACTCGTAATGCCCATACCGAGTCCTGAATGCTGTCTTAGAGATATCCTCGTCTCGGACTCTCAGTTAATGGTAGCCTGACATTAGGTCAATCTTTGAGTAGAAACTCAACCCTTGTAACTGGTCGAATAAGTCATCAATACGTGGAAGAGGATAACGATTCTTCACGGTCACCTTGTTGAGCTCGCAGTAGTCAATACACATTCTGAATGTACCGTATTTCTTCTTCACAAACAAGACTGGAGCTCCCCAGGGCGAAGAGCTAGGACGAATAAATCCCTTTTCCAAGAGGTCCTGCAATTGAGTGGACAATTCTTCTAGTTCTGATAGAGCTAAGCGGTAAGGTGCTCGAGCTATGGGGGCTGCTCCAGGAGCTAGCTCGATTTGAAACTCAACTTGACGATGAGGCGGAAGACCAGGTAATTCCTCAGGAAAATCACGTACAATAGGTATGTCTTCTATCTTCCTTTCTTCCGAGGATGTATCAGAAACGAGGGCTATGATAGCAGTGTGGCCCTTTCGCAAACACTTATGGGCCTTAAGGAAAGAGATGATGTCCACAACAGCACCACTCTTGTCGCCATGAATCATGAGAGGTTCTTCACCAGAACGAGGAATGCAGACGATTTTCTCCTTGCAAATAATCTCTGCTTGATGGTGAGATAGCCAATCCATCCCAATAACGACGTCGAAACTACCAAGTACGATAGGAATAAGATCGATAGAGAAGGTCTGACCAGCAAAGACGAGGTTACAGCCCTTAACTATGTGTGTGGCTTCCAGACTTTTACCGTTTGCTAGCTCTACCGTGTGTTTGGTATTCAAAAGTGTTGGAGTGTGCTTAAGCATTTGAGTAACTTTTAAGGACACATAACTAGTATCAGCACCCGAATCGAATAAAATAGTAACAAAGAAATCATCCAGAAGAAACTTACCTATCACCACGTTGGGATCGTTCCTCGCATCACCCTGACCTAGCACGTAAACACGTCCCCTGGCACCATTGCCATTATTGTTACCCCATTGTTGTTCCCATTTCCTTGGTTGTGGTCCTGATTCTAATTCTGATTCTGATTCAGCTGTGGACAGTGCCTCTTGAAGTGACCCTCAACATCGCACTGGAAGCATCCCTTATTACCCTGCTGGTGTTGATGTTGGTTCTGGGGAGCTTGTGGCTGCTGTTGTTGATTCTGATTCGCATGACGTGAGCTCCTGAAATCTTTGGCTTCATGTCCAGGCTTGTTACATCTTTGACAACGACCCTTGTTGCACGCCCCGCTATGGTGCAAATTACATCGATTGCACTTAGGGTGATTTCCCCTGTATCCACCCTGACCTTCATTCCCAGAAGAATGCTGACTGGGGCTCCTATACTCATCTGTCTTTCGCTGCTGGGACTGAGACTGAACAAAAGTAGAACCCTTGCCCGAATTTCCATCCCACTTGCGCTTGTTATCACTGGGAGCATCAGTAGTAGTAGCACTAATACGCTTGGGCAGCTTGTTCTGCTCCACTGCCTGATCAGTCAGACGATGAGCCAATTTGATGATTTGCTGAATGGTGCCAAGATTAGCTGAGGTCACATGGCTTTGAATTTATGGCACCAAACCCTTAAGGTACAGCTCGATACGCTTGATAGGAGGGTCCACCATAGTGGGACACAAGATAGCTAATTCGTTCGATCTCTTTGTGTATGCCTCGATTTCAGACCCCGTCATCTTCAAATTGAAAAATTCCACCTCTAGCTTGTGGATGTCGTCACGACTACAATACTCTTCTTTGATCAAATCTTTGAAGTCATTCCATGGGGTGGCATTAGCAACCGCTAGCCCTAGCAGTTGAACCTGTGCTTTCCACCAGGTTAGTGCAGCACCTTCGAGTGTTCCAGTAGCAAATTTCACCCTACGATCTTCAGGGCATTCACACATTTCGAAGACGGATTCGAGCTTCTCGAACCAGTGAAGGAGACCTACAGCTCCTTCAGTGCCGCTGAAGGTACTTGGTCGGCAATCCATGAATGTTTTGAACGTACATACGGGAGGCTGAACATGTTGACATGTTGCGCGAGAATAAAAGACAAAGCTAAGCACAAGACTTGGTTCGCGAGAGTAGGATCTAATCATCCTAGGATAGGTCGAAATGGCAGGTTATACCTCCTGCTGGAACAGCTGCGAGTGCCTCAGCAACTCGTTCGTTGATTAGAGCCGTCAGCTGGGCTTGAGTCAAGTTCAGGCGTCCACTCATGATCTTCACATCGAAGGAAACACAAGTAAGAAGTGGTGTCGCGAAAGTGCGTAAGTGTGGAGTGACAGAAGAGAGCAAACACACAGGGTTTCAAGCAATAGTTGTTACACTAACTAAGCATACCATGATCAAATGTGCTACTAGCAGGTAGGCAATACAAACATAAACCATACTACCTATAGTGTTGAGTCTTGCACGTGGGGCGAAGCATCGTTGTGGATCGTTGAGCACTGTACAGGTTATAGTCTGGTTTTATCAAAAAGCTTTTCCCCCTTTTTAAAAAAAAACCAAGTTCACTATAACCAATGCCTCTGATACCAATCTGTCACACCCCCAAAATCCACCATGCGGAGTATCACCGCTTGGAGGCGTGACATGACCAGGATCGAGCCACCAATCATATTGAACAACGTAGTTAAGTACATAAAACCAATCACAATACAATTGGTGACCAAAGTAACCAACTTAAGTTAACAACGGAAGCATAAAACGTAAGTCCAAAACATAATTTCCATAGTTCATAAGTTTAAAGTTCAAAACATAAGTTCAATAGGTTTATAAGGATTAAATATTAAGCACGGGACATAACAATACATATCCCACAACGACCTCCTCCTCGTGCAAGCTCCATAAGCATCTAGCGACCTGTAAGGCATGTAACAACGAGTCAACAACAAAGTTGAGCGAGTTCACAGTAGGTGTTCGTTTTAAAGTAGTTTTTCAAGAACTATGAGTTTGTTTGCACTGCAGGTTAAATCAACTTTCCTTATTTTCCAAACAATAAACGGTGGGGGCTATCCAATGTTGTAAACCACTAGACTAGATGTATATATATGTGTCCTTCCCAATCCGAGGACATAGGTACTTATAAGAATACGTAGGTTTAGCGCTGGTGCCCTTCCCAATCCGAGGACAGTGGTACGTAGTGAGTACGTAGGTTTAGCGCTGGCGTCCTTCCCAATCCGAGGACGGAGGTAAGTAGTCCAGTAGTGGTGAAAGTACAAGTTCCGTCTCAGCTATTTAATCCCATTCCCAACCACCGGGAATCCCATGCCATAGTAAGGGTGTGAACTCACCTCGGTTTACTCGGTTAGATTAATTACTCAAATAATCAGGAAATCAAGCACGTCCTAATAAGGTACAGATAACAATCAGTTTCTCATGCATTACACGTATCCCACGTACGGTTTATCTACTCATTACTTCTATTACATGCCACACAATTCAAATGTCAAGTTATATCGTTAAGTTACATTACTTTACCCTAAAGTAATATAACTATCTCACAAAATAAACAAGTATCCACACAAGTGTTCTAGTATAAGATATATATTCTAAATATATATTTACCCATTTTTATTTACAAAAACCAACCTCCGACACTTTGTATTTAGTTACAAAAATTATGGCGAAGTTTATATTCGAAACACAAGTTATAAAATATACTTGTAACGCTTGTTTAGAAAAATATTTTCTAAGTGTTGGAATTTTTAGAAAATTTCGCCAGAGTTTCCTTTGTAAATGGAGGTGTCCATGCTATTAAGCATATCATTTTCTTTTCCAAAAATTATTCAACAATCATCAATCATTCACTAAACAACATTACATTCGCCAAGTCTAAAAACAATGCACTCTACGTAGTAACATGAACTTGAGTTTTCGTAAAAACACGTAGTAACTTGGTGAGGTGTTTAGTGGTCCTAGTTACCTTTCAAAGTGCATTTGTTTCTTTAAAAATCGTTTTCTTAAAAGAATTAAGTGTTCACCACTTGTAAACCATTTTTACAAAAATTAATCTTTTGAACTCTTCTTGTAAATAAAATATTCCTACACTTATTTCATTTCCCAAAAAAAATGGTGTAAGTGTATGTACAAGTCATGATTTTTCCAAAAGTCGATTCTTGAACTTTGTTTATTTAGAAAAGTCTTTTATAGAACCCGGATCTACATGATCACCAACTTATTTTGTTTACTTCTATTTCAAGAAAATTTATTTTCATCAAGTTCATATTTAACTAGAAGATGATTATTTCATGTAATATAATATCATCTCATAATCTTGTTAAGTCATGCTTCTAATCATCACTTAACAAGATCCATATGGTGATTAGCATTACATAACCAAGAATCGTCATACAATCAACAATATATTCACTACAACATTCTTTTAACAACATTTCATCTTTATGCAAGCTTCATGTAAAGCTTTATGTTCATCTTCTTAGTTCTTGTTCTTTAGTGTTTTAAACATAATCATCATACTACAACTTTTAACTACAAAAACAAGATGAACAAGGGTTTAACAAGGACTTACTACTAGCACAAAGGCTAGGGATGAATCTCTAGTAGAAAGATGAAGAAAATGATGGTGAAAAAGCAATGTATGAAGCCCTTAGTGATCTACAACTTCAAGCACCTTTGATTAACCTTCTAACCTTGAATGGAACTTGAAATTTGATGAAGATGGTGGTGATATGGTGGAGGTGGGGGCGGGTATGGTGAGCCGAGAGGGAGGGGGTGGGGTAAATGAAGGTGTGGTGTGAAGATGTGAAGTGATGATGAAGATCATGAGGCCATTCTTATAAAGATTGTTCTAATATTTTGCCTACTACATCAAGAAACCAATCCATTACAAAATTAGATTATAATCTAGGAACAAGATTGGGAGTATGGTGTGGTGATTTGTGGGTCCTCTTGGGACCGAATTCGGTTAGGGGGAGGGGGTTGGTTGTAATTTTTTTGCAACTAGATGGTAATCATAAGTTAGTTTCCAAGTATATGCTTACCTATGATATTTACTAGAGAAATTAGTGGGTGTTATGGTGAACGGGGATCATGACAAGCCAAGAAATAATTAAACAATGTGTTTGGCAAAAATTTGGTGTCCCGGGTAATGTCCGGTTGTTCGGTTGGATACCGTTCCGTTAAAGTGTTTAATCATTCCATAAAGTGTCTTTTATATAACTTTTTATGACACTTTTAATTCCTAACACTTAGGAAAACATTCAGGACCATTTAGTCAATTTTCTGCACAATACTAGTATGTTAACAAGCACATGTAAGTAGGACATAGTAATCAGAAAGCAGTTAAGTAATTCAACACAGTCATCAAGCACTTTAATTATCATTAATAAATCGTACGGATACATGAAATTATGAGGGTTGTCACATTCTCCCCCTGTTAAGAAAATTTCGTCCTGAAATTTAGCACGTGGTTACTGAGGAAGCTAGTTAAGTTGCGTGGTTTCCTGGTTTTTCCTGGGGTGTCACATCCTTGGTATGGAACAATGGCATTAAGTGGGGAGGGCTGCAGATGTGAATCATCTGAGCTAACCACTGCTGGTGACTTTGATGATCCAGCAGTGGCTTCAAAAGGTGGTGGAATAGGAGGTAAAGGTGTGGACACATGCTGACTTTGATCCACTGTTTAAGGACTTTTATCAACAGTGCTTGATGATGTGGAAGCAGGGGCTACTTTGGTCAACAACTGTTGAGGTAGCAGTGGTTGAGCTTTGACAGCTGTTTTGAACATCTGCTACTCTTCCCATTGTGACAGACTTTTGTTGAGGAATGATGATCTCATACCCATAGTCTGGTGATGAATCCTCTGATGGACCTGCACTGTTAGTCTTGACAGCAGTATTTTCTAAAGTGAATTTATCAAGATCAAACAAATCTGCAGGGTTTGCTGGGATTTTCATTGATGAAAGTTCATTGAACTTTACATTTAAAGTCTCTTCCACTGTTCTGGTCCTTGTGTTAAACACTTTGTAGGCCTTAGCAGTGGTTGAGTATCCCAGATGATAACCACAATCAATTTTGGCTGTAAACTTTGAGATGGAATCTTTTAAGTTTAAAATGAAGCACGGGCAGCCAAAAATCTTGAAATATGAATCTAATGGCTTTATTTTATACAGCAGTTCATAGGCAGTCTTTTGATGCCTGAGGTTAATTAAAACTCTGTTTTGGACATAGCAAGCAGTGTTTACTGCCTCTACACAAAAAGTTAATGGCAAACCTGAATCAGCAAGCATGGTTCTGGCAGCCTCAATCAAAGTTATGGTCTTTCTTTCAACAACCCCATTTTGTTCTGGTGTTCTTGGAATGCTGTATTGCCTCATAATTCCTTTTGACACACAGAAATCATCTAACTCCTTGTTCCTGAACTCTGTGCTATTGTCACTTCTGAAGATTTTTACTGGAAGGTCAAACTGCTTTTCATCCTGTTTCACAAAGTCTTGCAGAATGCCTGCAGTCTCATCTTTTGAGTGTAAAAAGTAAGTCCATGTAAACCTAGAAAAGTCATCAACAATAACCAAACAATACCTCTTTTTCTTAAGACTCATGACTTTAACTGAAACAAATCCATATGAAGCATTTGCAAACATTTGGTTGTTTTGGACTCATCAATGGATTTGCAGGAGCTTTTATGTTGTTTTCCTTTTAGGCAGGAAACACAATGCTCAGGACAGGTGAACAGTTTTTGAGGTAAACCTCTTACTAACCCCTGTTTTGAAATGGCAGTGATTGTCTTGAGATTTGTGTGCCCCAATCTTTTGTGCCATAATTCTGTCTCTTTGTTTGATGCAGCTGAGAACAGACAGGCATCAGTTCTGGGGCTCTCTTTTGACATATCTACTACATAAACATTGCCACTTCTTTGAGCAACAAGTTTGGTTTTTCCATTTTTATTATTGCTTCAATCTTTTCAACCATTTCTGGTCCAACAATCCTACAACACTCCTTTGTGAAGAATGATCCATACCCCTTATCACTCATTTGTGAGACACTCAGGAGGTTGAATTTTAGATTGTCTATCAGATTGACATTTTCAAATTTTACATTACCAGACTGAACTGTACCAGGCCCCAGAACTTTCCCTTTACTATTATTACCAAAGGATATATCACCCCCTCCATGGATTTTGAAATCTTTGAGAAGGGCTTTACATCCTGTTATGTTCCTGGAGCCTCCACTATCTACATACCTGTAACACCTCGAAAATTCACGTCCTATAAGGTATTAACACGTGTCATAAGCTTGAACGTGTGAAAGAATACTCTAGAGGGACTAAAGTTAACAAACATGGAAAGCATGTGAATATAGGGGTTCAAAATGTCAACAATGGATAAATATATTTTTAAATAACCTTACATGATGTTTATACCTTCAAACGAATAAATCATGGATCATACGAAGCTAAATATGAAAGAAAGTGAGAGATTACAAACTACAGGGGTTAAATGTGTCAACATGTTTACAGTATACCTCTGAGTGACCTTTTAGCAAACCTGAAGCTTTGTAACGATTAATTATGCTCACTAGAATGCACGATAAAAATTTCATAGAGTTTCGTTATCATATGAGAAAGTTATGATCAAATTCGTATACGAGGGGTTAAAGCGTCAACGTTGAAAATTATGACTTTTTGGGTAAACATGAAGTGACCAAGGACTTAACAAAGTGGGTATAAGTCTTGAAGCCCTTATAAGTAAAGTTGAAGGGCTCATAATGCAAGAAATAAAGGTTGGGTGACCTTTCGAAGGACCAAGAGCCAAAGTGCAAAAGCTAAAAAGTTTTAAACCTGACAACAAGAACCAGGCGGGCCGCGTAAGCCTTGCCAAGATCTTACGCGGGCCGCGTGCGACGCCCAGATATAGAAATTACAGGCAGCAGCCTGTTATGCCTTGTAACCGACTTAAAAATGATTTTCCTCTTCCATGGGCGACCCCTACATTCCTTTAGTCCTTAGGGACACTTGTTGGTGATCAGGGAACAATAGTAGAGTTGCTTGGCATGATCTAATGAGATCAAAATCACTATAAATGGCCCCTTATGTTGCAACAATTTGATCACACCTTCCATCTGCATTCTTGAAGACTTCTGGAGCTCCAAAGCAGACCCAAGTCATCCCTAGTCATGCATAGGACTTTGGTAAGTACCCTTAACCTTCCTTAATCGAGTTTTGCTTAGTTATTAGCTTAAAAGTCAAACCGTCGTAATTAACGTTTGACTTAGCGATTAATCATTAATGGTCCAGTGATTAGTCGAATTGAAGGTAGTTATAAGTTGGTAATTATGTGGGCAATAAACCCTTAAAAGGGCACCCTCTGATTCCCACTCTAACTAGACCATTTGTCGGGTCAAAGTTGATTAGAAAAAGTCAACAAAATGCTAATCTTCGAATTTACGCATAATTAACAATGTGGAAGGCATGTAACCTATTTTATCACTCATATAACTTGGTAATAAGTATAATAACTGGTCTAAGCTTGTTTGATCCGACAATTTTCTGTTTAGACCCGGTTCGGAACCGAAAGTCGCAAAACTTTGACTTTTTCTTTGACTTCAGTTCTGACCCGTTTTAGTAGAGTTTGGAAATGTATTAGAGCTTCCTTAGGACCAGGTTACATGCTAGTATAACCCTCTGTGATTATACACCTTGGTTCATTAGTTATCCAATTAATATGCATGTTTCCGTTAAATGCCTAATGTTGACCAATATGCCCTTATGACCATAAAACGAGAATTTTGGATATGTGAAAGGACAATAATTTTTGTTACTGATTTATAAACATGTCCCTAAAATTTCACATCAGTTGGAGGTCTAGATTAGGAGTTATGCTCATTAGCGTAATTAGAACGCCTTTTTTGTAATTAAACGGCGTCATTAGCATAAAGCCTATCTAAACCCAATTTTTGACACCAAACCTTTTACCCACTAATGTAATATACTATTTTAGGATTTTTAACCTGCTCATAACCTAAGGTTATGGCATTAATTCGGTAAATACCGAATATACCTTTTTTGGTTATAAAATGAGTTCTACAAAGTATTTTGATGCCAATCCAGTTGCTACTGATTTTATTTAATAAATGAAGTATTTTGAACTTTATAACCTGTCCAGAAAACTCAGATTTCCCGTATAACCCGGAAATCGCTTAAAATGGCTTTTTAAGCGTATTAAACACATAGTTTATGTTTAAAACCATTTTTGTCATACAAGACTTATCACAACTGATATGACCTATTAAATTAAGTTATTTTACTGATGTATTCAGGCCCAAATCTCATAATTTTAAAATAACCTCTTTTATAATCTTTAAAATGACCAAAATACCCCTACGGGGCTTAAATTGAGATTAAACTCGTTTGGGCATAATGGAAGATATCCTACTGATATCACAACATATTTAAGGCATATTAACTTAGGAAACCTGTATATGACTCTCATGGTTACCCGTTATGCTTATGGCGCGTTCGGTTCGGTTTATGTAACTAGTTTGCATAAATTAGCCGAGACGGGTCAAACCTTATCGTTTTTACCTCAAAATCCAGAATGTGTTTAGATTACGCATATTATACAAGTATTCAAGCTTGTCGGGTCTAAATCACATTCTATTCCGGTCTTCGCTTAATCACGCGTTCGAACCGTATCATTCCTTAAAACTAACCGGTCTAAGTTTAGGCTTAATTAAAGACCCGTTAGGATTCTAATAGGTTATTATAAACCTTCATTCCAGAATAGGAGACCCGGTAAAATCTACACGCACTTGCTTATTGTGATTATTACTTTGCAAAGGTAAATACTTTTAACTTATTTTCCCTATACGGGCTTGAGGTACGGTATATAAAATACCGCTTGGTCCGGCATTGAATATTTAATCGAATAGAGGTTAAATCATTGATATGCCCGTTTTGAAATGTTTTGTTTGCTTAAAGCCTTTGGGGGGTTAATGACCATGTCCCGGATATCCTTGGCATCATCTTACGAGATGGCCACGACCTGAGCGTGGGGTGTAGGCGTACACCCGTCAGTGCATAAATAAATAATGTGGTGTGTCTATTGATCTTTAACCCGGTCTACGGATCGGGCTACTGAAAGCATAAGGAACATGTAATTCTTTTACAAGTATTATATTCAAATAATTATCCCAAGTTATAAAAGTTTGTGCCACGAGCATTCAAATCAATTTTATTAACTTTTCAAAATGAGTCGGTTGAATGTATTTACCAGTGTAAACTGACGTATTTTCCCAAAAAGGTTAAGTGCAGGTACTACGCGAACTAGGCTGGCTTTCTCCTAGCGTTCACAATAAGTCTCGCAAGCTTGGATGTCAAAACTGTTGAACAATGTTTCCCATTTATTTTTGATCCACCTGTGGATTATTTTCAACTTTTGTGATACTTGATATTACAATTATATTCGGTTGAAATGTATCTATCTTTTGCTTCTGCTGTGCATTTAAATATTATGTTGTTTGACTGTAATGTTACCAACCACGTCACGATACTCCCCCACCGGGCCCACCGGTCAAACGTGGAAATATCGGGGTGTGACAATACCAAAGGCTATCTAAGCATGCAGAAGCTCCCTGCACATGAAGTAAAAGGATTAGTTCATTAGGGTCTCCAAAGCCAATAAGGCTTTGGATGGGGTCTCAACAGTGTCTGGGATGAGTTCAGATGGATGGGCAGTGGTTAGGTCAGGGGTTTGGACATTTTTAGGACTGTATTTCTCTAATCACTGTTGGGGTTCTTGACCAATCACCTGCTGATAACCAAAAGGATGCCTGTTCACTCTTGGTTTAGAGGGCCTTTTGTAGGTCTCATAAACATGTGGAATCCTTTGGTAAGATGATTGTCCCTTACCTCTTCTGAATTGATTGGCAGGGGGTGCATCAGTCACCTGAACATCTCTTTTGACAGATGTTTGGTTCAGCTGTTTTGTAACAGCTGTTTGGACTGGCACAAACAGTGGTTGGTTCTTGGTGAACTTGACAGATGATGTTGATGAACTTAAGGATGTTTTTGCAGTGTACTCATTCTTTTTTACATCAAAGTTTTTGAGATACACACATTCTTGACTTTTGTGGTTTGTTTTACCACAGATGGTGCAGCTTTCAGCAGGTACAATGATACTTGTTTTGTTTAAATCATATGCTTTTAGATGAAAACAGTCTTTTGTTAGATGATTCCTCTTTTCACAAAAATCACAAAACAGATTTTTGATCTTTTCTCTTTTCTTCCTTTTCTCAGACTCCTTAGCAACAGAGTTTTGAACCACTGTTGGGATGTCTTTGATAGGAATGACCTTTGCTTTTGGAGCTGTGACACCATCAGTGGTTGTGAAATCCATAGGTTTGAAATTTTCAAGAATGTCACACTCATCAGACCATGTGGGTTTAAATTGGTATTTCTCAATTTCCTCAAAAGTTGAGGACCCCACAGATGATCTTTCCAGAGTGATTTTGTTACCATGTTTGTAAGTAATTTTTACTTCTTGGCCATTCTTGTTGGTTGGTATTATTTCAGTTGAATCAGCTTGTTTGACAGCAGTGTTTTCAAGATCATCATATTTTCTATATCCTATTCCAAACTTAACATTGCTTTCAAGCTGTTTCTCAAGCATGACCTCATAACCTTTGCAAGACTCCACCCATCTTTCACAAGTGATTTGGGTGGACTCCAACTCCTTTTTACAAACTTGGTATTTTTCTACCATAGTTTGGAGTTGAGTCTTGGTTATGCTTTGCTCTTCTTTGAGACTATTGATTTCTTTGTCCTTTTCAGCCAATTTGTTTTTAAGTTCTTTTAAAGATTTTTCAAATTTGACTTCATCAGTTAAGACTTTATCCCTAAGGTTTTCATTTACCTCTTTAATGCTAGCAAATGCAATAATGCATTTGTCTGAACACAGTTTTTCAAGAACTTGAGGTGATACCTTAGCAGCAGCCATCATGGCACAATCACATTGATGATCACCTTCTTCATCGGCTCTAACTTATTTCTCACCTGCTTTCTTCTCTTCCTTTTCTTCTTTGTCTTCTTTGGACCATGGGTCAGACAGTGGTTCAATCAGGGTTTCTGAATTTTCTCCCAGCAGTAGTTCACCAGCAACTGCAGTAACCACTGCTTCAGCCACTTCATCCACTGTTTCAGCACTTAGTTGTTCACCTTCAGTTTCTACCCCTTCTGGTATTGACTCTAGTGCCATCAAACAAAATTCATCATTAAAAGTATCATTAGAAGCATAGAGTGCAAAATTTTCATCACCAAGCTCATCAGGCATGCTGCTCCAGTCAACAAAGCCTTGGGTGAAAAAGCTTCGCTGATCTGGTTGTACCACTGTTGGAGCAACTTGTTGAGGTGCAATAGGTTGCACTTGTGCCTGAGGGACAGGGGTTTGAACATACTGAATTTGTGGAATAGTGGTTTGAACATAATGCACAGGCACAAGGGTTGCAGCATAGTGAGCAGTCTTAACATGAGCGGCAGGGGTATATTGGGTATAGCGCACAGTGCTTTGATGTTGTGGTCTAGGGTATGAGCTGGGATGAGTTATTATTGGACCAGTGGTTTGACTCCTGCATTCCCTAGCAAAATGACCTAGCTTATTGCACTTATAACACTTAATTTTTGACTTATCCAACCCCACCTTTAAGTTCCCATGTAACCCTGGGAATTTTCTCCCTGTTCTTTTGTAGAATTTGCTTGTTCTTACACTAAGCAAATCCAATTGATGCAAAATGTCCATCTCTTCTAAGTCAGTGGGATCAAAGTGTTGCAAATCATTGAGTTCAAAACACAAGTTATCTAACATCTGGTTTTCACAATTTGCAGTGAAGGCATAATTTGCAGAGTGAGAATCAGAGTTGTTAAAATTTCCACCAGCAGTTATATCAATAAAATGATCATAACTCTGATCCTTACTACTGCTACCAGATTCTTCCTGACCAAAAAGAGCTGTGCTGCCAAATGAATAATCATCAGCAACTTTGCCAGACTCTTGCAACTTCTTTTTCTGGTTTAACTCCCTTTCATAGGTCAAGAGTCTACCATGAAGTAGGGTCAGGGTCAGATCTTTGAACTCAGCAGAATTTCTAGTAACAAATGCAATGGTATCCCATTTTTCTGGTAGTGGTCTAAGAAACCTGCTATTTTGTGTAGAATTTGGAAATGTAACTTTAACAAGTCTTAGCTCACTAATAAGACAACTGAATCGCTCAAACTGCTAAGTCAATGATTCACCCTTGATGTGACAGAAGGTTTCATACTGCTGATTCAGAATTTCCCTATTGTTTTCAATAACTTCTTCCGTTCCCCCAAACTGTTCCTTCAGTGCACCCCATAGCTCTTTGGCACTGTTACAATGTAACAGTCCAGCATAGATTTCATTGGGTAATGCAGATGCTATGATGCTAAATGCTTTGGCATCGGGTTCGAACTTCTTTGTATCCTCAGCACTTGGCACCATAGGAACATGGGGCCCAAAAACAACAGATCTCCAACATCCAGTATTCTGTTGAGCAAGGATGTGACCCATCCTTCTCTCCCAGATGTTGTATTCATTACGTTTAAGCATGGGTGGTTTGAAAAGTGAACCGATGTTATTCTTATCATCTTGTGATTGTGACGTCATCCTGGTTGTTTTACAGGCACTGATTAATCAACTTTGATGGTGATTAAACCTTGCTCTGTTTTTCAACAAAACGAACAAACTATCAGTATCAACGATTGTGAGCTGAACTATTTATGTCAAAATGATTGTTAAATCAAATTTGACTGTCCGAGCTCTGATACCAATTGTTAGGATCTAAGTTTGGTTTTGATTGTGTTTTACGTTTGAATTAAGATGAAAAATGAACAAGTAATGCAGCGGAATAAATGGAAACAAACTTTGCACAGAATCAAACAGGAGAATTGCTTTCAACACACATTTTCAACAATGAACCGAATGATTGAATTTATTTCATCAACGATTACACTTGCATGCATGTAACAAACTCCCCCTCAGCCTGAGCTCACAGTGATTTGTTCGTACAGGAAGAAGATGGTGAAGAGCTAATAGAACAGTACAGGGTACTGTTCTATTTATAGGCACGGACAAACCACTGAGGCATCTTAGCTGACGTCACCATGAAAGTGACATCTAACCTCCTAACAAACTCTAACATCTGATCTATACAAGTACTGCTATGCTAACAACTGTTATTACAATACATTACATAAAGACAAACTAACTATTGCTGAGTCCTTCCACTGATGTGAACCCAGCAGCACTTGATATATCCAGCAGTGCTTGACCCATAGCAGTAGATTGAACAGCAGGGATTTAGTCTTCATTAGTCATTAACTTGATCAGCAGTTGTAGGTCAGCAGTTGTACCAATCAGTGGATTGGAGGTCACCAGATGTTGAAATCACTTTCAAGGGGAGAGACTTGATTACATAACATCTGCTTATTCTGGATCCACTGCTCTGATCCAGTTTTGGCTTTAATTATCTGTTCCTTTGGTAGGGTTCAATCCCAACAGCCATCAAGAAAACACAAGCGCGCAAGATGGAGGTAGCGGAGATGAGGATGTTGAGGTGGATGTGTGGCCACACGAGGTTAGACCGAATAAGAAGTGAGGTTTTTAGGGATTGGTTAGGAGTAGCTCGTATATCAAATAAGTTAAAAGAGGGGAGATTGAGATGGTTAGGGCATGTGAAGAGGAGGCAGTTGACAGATCCAGTTAGAGCAGTGGAAATCATAACAGTGGAAGGAAGGAGGAGTAGAGGTAGGCCCAAGTTGACTTGGAATGAAAGACTTAGGGAAGATTTGGTAGAGTTGCATCTCTCTGAGGACATGGTTCAGGATAGGAGTTCGTGGAGATGTGAGATTAAGGTTAAGGACTTGTAGGTGAGGGTATAGATGTGTCAAAGCTTTGCCTTGGGAAGGGGGGGGGGGGCTAGATTTCTTTTACACTTTAGGTAGGCTAACATATGATGATTTTCTTGTATCTATGCCTATATGTTGCTTGCTAATGATCTAGCTGACTACTGCTACACTATTTACTTATCCATCATTCGTCTGCCTATTGGTTGTTTTGGAGTCAGGGGTCTCTCAGGAAGTAGCCTTTCTATTCTTAGGATATGGGAAAGGTTTGTCTATATTCTATCTCTCTCAGACCCTACCAATAGTTTTCCTATTTGTAAGATTTACCAAAATGAAATGAAACAAAACATACCTATCGAGTTCAAACTTTTAACCGAGTGAAAGTTTGTATTCTTTCAAGTTGGAAATGGAAATTATCAATAAAATGTATTTATTATATTATAGAGTAGGGTTCGCACGGAAAGTGTGTTTTTCCTAGAAAGTCTAGGAAGCGATCTGGTCCATCCGATTGGTGTGTTTAAGGGTTGAGATTAAATCAATGGCAATCTTGTAATATTTGAGTTTAATTAATTGATTGTTTTAAATGATTAGGGGCAATTTTGTCAATGGACGTGTTTTAAATCAATTAGATAACCGCCCAGTTCCTAAATTCAAGCGATTTTCCCTCTCTCTCCAAACCCATCTTGGAAACCCCAATCCCCACAAAAAATAACTACAATCATGGAAGAAGATAACTTTAGAAACGATGGAGAGCACCGGATCAAATTAAAACACTTCTCCATCTCCACCATCCCCGAGTTCATCATCACCATCTCCGAGTTATCATATCCGTTTTCTTGACGATGTGTTTTAACAGCAAGCAGATTCATACAGTTGTGTTTTAGCATTCAGATTCATATAGATGTGTTTTAACAGCAAACAGATTCATACAGTTGTGTTTTAACAGCAAGCAGATTCATACAGTTGTGTTTTAGCATTCAGATTCATACAGATGTGTTTTAACAGCAAACAGATTCATATAGTTGTGTTTTAGCATTCAGATTCATACAGATGTGTTTTAACAGCAAACAGATTCATACAGATGTGTTTTAACAGCAAGCAGATTCATACAGTTGTGTTTTAGCAAGCAAATTCATACATATGTGTTTTAACAGCAAACAGATTCATACAGTTGTGTTTTAACAGCAAGCAGATTCATACAGATGTGTTTTAACAGCAAGCAGATTCATACAGTTGTGTTTTAGCATTCAGATTCATATAGTTGTGTTTTAGCATCCAGATTCATACAGATGTGTTTTAACAGCAAGCAGATTCATACAGTTGTGTTTTAGCATTCAGATTCATACAGTTGTGTTTTAACAGCAAACAGATTCATACAGTTGTGTTTTAACAGCAAGCAGATTCATACACTTGTGTTTTAGCATTCAGATTCATACAGTTATGTTTTAACAGCAATCAGATTCATACAGTTGTGTTTTAGCATTCAGATTCATACAGTTGTGTTTTAACAGCAATCAGATTCATACACTGTGTTTTACCATCTTTATATTGTGGGATCTATAAAAAAAAATTGACTTTAGCCCTGTAAACTGTTAAAACACGGCACCAAGAACATGCCAATAAATTCCAGTAATCTTCTGAACAATGGAATATGCGATGTAATGTGACATGGAATTTTAGTTAATGAACACATTGACTTCCAGATTTGAATTCGAAAGTAATAAAAATTCCGAAAATCATGGAATTTTAGTTAATGAAAATACATTCCAAAAATAAAATTAAAATGTGAAATTACATGATAGCCCTTCTACTTAAAATCCCTCAATGACACATGTCCAATTCTTATTCCTTCCTAGACTTTCCACCCAACTTCTACTCTATATTATAATATAATTCCATCATATGCTAAAAAAAGATGTCGACGATGATTAGATATTTGTAGCGATTCAAAAAGCTAATGGCCCACGAGGATCACTTGTTCTTGGGGACACTGTTCCCTCTCCTATCTTCCTTTCTTCAAATTCAAGCGATGCTGCTTGAAGAAGAACAAATCTCTATGTTCCCTTCATTCAATCTCCATGATCTCTGCTTCCTAATCCACCACCATCACCATGGCCTCCCGCTTCTACCTCACCTTCACCCCAACCATCCACCGATTCCCACTACCACCCAACCGCTTCTTCTTGCTAACTCACTCCAATCGTAACAACAAGCAAATTATTAGGGTTTCCGATGGCGGAGGTGACTCGTCGTATCTCGGGATGTGGAAGAAGGCAATGGATAGGGAGAGGAAGGAGATCGAGTTTAATAAGATTGTGGAGAATGTTGCTGGAGAAGAGGAGGAGGATTTGGAGGCCAAGAGTAGTGAGTTTTTGAAGATTTTGGAAGTTCCGACGGAGGAGAGGGATAGAGTGCAAAGGATTCAGGTCATTGATCGGGCGGCTGCTGCTATTGCTGTTGCTAGTACGCTTTTGAATGACGAGAAGAACACTGTTGAGAATGAATCATTTGTGCTGGGAGATCTGGATCATGATGGTTTCACTGTTGGGGATTCACAACAAGGTAATTCATCTTTTAATGTTTTATCTTTTTTTAGATGATATTTGGTTAGGGGTTAGCATAAAACCTATTAACCGAATCCAAACGGAAATAACTGACCTAAACTAATAATCAACGCTTCGGTTTTTATGGTCCTCCCTTGGAGGATGATCTGCCATGTAGGATGTGTGTGAGGATGGGGCAAAGAGTATGGAGGTATGGAAATGGGGGATGGACCTAAAATGTATATGTATAGGTGTGTGAGAGAGGGGAAGGTGTGGTTTTTGTCTTCATGTGGATCGGCTCCAGCGTCCCATACTCGACGCCGAGGACGAAGACGGTAGGGGGGAAATGGTGTTGGAGCGGCGCCGGACCGAGGACGGAGGGGGACGACACCCCATACCGTGTAGTCTAACTTGTTTGAATGTTTGTTATTGGATCTATGTACAACTTAGTTATTTTGGCATAAAGTTTCATGCCCAAATTCATCATAAGTGCTGTTAAAAAAATCTAGTCCAAAAGTTTTAGGCTTCGGGTCAACTTTTTCGAAGCCCAAACATTTCATCTTAATAGCAATATTGAAAATTGACCCATAACCCAACCGAAACCGAGAGGTTTTTTAAAACGAAAAAGCTGAAAGTTCCGTTTTGGTTTGGTTTGAGCCCAAAACAGACACATCCACACCTCTACATTTGAGTGTGCATTTTGATATTGTTAACAACGAGACATGCAACTGTGATGATGGATTGTTGTAACATAACTGTATAACATTCTTGCTTTTTCAGGATTAGCCAGTATTGGAGCACCAGGTCCGGATTTCTGGTCATGGATACCACCTTCTGATTCAAATGTAAATGATGGAGGTGATTCAGCAGCATCAAGTAGAAAAGCATCACCATATCCCAGTCAACCAAACCCTGTGATAGAGTTAGAACCGTCCGTAACTCATCTGTCTCTGCCTTTTGAAAGCAAAAGCCACAATCCTTCTCTTCCATCTTTCCAGTCACTAATGGAGGTTGAAAAACAGGATGTGTCTAGCTCCAGTCCTGAACTGAGCGCAGAACGTGAAGTTGATAAATTGTTTTCAACGAACGCAGAAGACGCAGCTCATGCTCTTTCTGAAGTTGATCCAGTGCCATCTCATGGGACGAGTCCAGAAGGGTCAATGTGGTGGAAAGAAACGGGGACGGAAGTTAGAGCGGATGGAGTGGTTTGCAGGTGGACGTTGACTAGGGGTGTTAGTGCTGATAAATCTGTCGAATGGGAAGATAAATACTGGGAAGCTGCTGATGAATTTGGTTATAAGGAACTCGGGTCTGAAAAATCAGGCCGCGATGCTTATGGGAATGTTTGGCGTGAATTCTGGAAAGAATCAATGTCAGAGGTATATATGTGGTTTGATTTTGTTCAACATGGCTAACAACCAAACCGATGGATTTCATGTTCTAAATTTCACTTTTATGAATGCGGAGATACACATATACACGTATGCTGCTTTAATGTCTAATGTACTTATAGTTAAATGTGATATTTATGGTGTATGTGCAGATTGAAGGGTGTCTGCATATTGAAAAGACTGCAGATAAATGGGGGGAAAATGGAAAGGGTGATGAGTGGCAGGAAAAATGGTTTGAACATTATGGTGCTGGTCAAGCTGAGAAGTGGGCTCACAAGTGGTGCAGCATTGACCCGAGCACACAGCTAGAGGCTGGTCATGCTCATGTTTGGCATGAAAGGTATCACATTATAAGTCTCTTAGTTCCTTATTTTTTTAACAAACTTTGAAAATCTCATCTGTGCATGAATTTGTTCATTATATTAGTTATGTCTCTCAACATGTCTTATATATAAAGGGGTAAAATAGTAAATTCTATAATAAGTTGTCATAATTAGTTCTTCCCTAGTCCTTCTGTTGAGACTATCATCTTTACTTACAACAAAGGTTTAACACATGTTTTGAGTTTTATATGTCGATGTGTCTGAAGACACTAGGTTTTGTTAATTAACTGTATTTAAGTTGTGATTTTTTATGCTATAATACTTTTAATTTAGCTATGACCTTGGTTTTAAATTGCGTGATGCGCTCCGATGCGTTTGGTCCAAAAATCTGATGGACGATGCGTGATGCGCGATACGAGCGCATCACGTATGCGATGTGCTCTTTATTAAAAATATACGAAAAGTTTATTTATAAATAACATATAAAAACATACTTAAACTAAAAAAACTAACATAATAAGAAGATAAGGATTGTGCTTTTTGGCATAGTTTCAATAGATAGTTATCAAATGCGCTAGGCGCAAGAAAAGCACGGGCCTGAGAAAAAAAGCGCAAGTAAATAAAAACTTAAAAAATAATATTATGTATTGAAAAAAACACAATCAATACATAAATAGTTGAGTAAACTGCCGAAATGGTCCCTGGGGTTTGGTCACTTTTGCCACTTTAGTCCAGAACTCAAACCTTTTGAATCTGGGTCCTGTGGTTTCAATTTTGTTGCCATTTTCATCCGAAATCAAAATTTGGTCAGATTTTTCAGTTAACATCCAACCTTTTTGTCTTTTTCCTCCCTTTTAATGGCCTTTTTAATGTTTTATTATAACAAATTTAAAAAATCTGACCATTTTGCCCTTCATTCAAAGGGAGGAAAAAGACAAAATCTGGATTTTAACTGAAAAATCTGACCAGATTTTGCTTTTGGATGAAAATTGAAACCAGAGGGACCCATATTCAAAAGGTTTGAGTTTTGGACTAAAGTGACCAAACCTCAGGGACCATTTTGACAGTTTACTCTAAATAGTTTATATGAAGAAAACCAACACTTCTATAAACTTAAAAAAATAATATTATGTACTTAAAAAAACACTTCCAAACATATCTTACTAAATACATATGAATTAATTATATGAAGCAATTGATACACTGCAGAATCCTTTATAGTATAGTATGTTTTGCTGGGAAAAAAGAAAAACAATCAGAAGAGTATGAAAAATTGTTTATCAGGATATATACAACAGAAATATTGAATAAAAAGATAAGTATATCTCTTAACTTTTTTAAAATTCAAATATATTTTTTAAAAAGATATAAGACTTGATTGAGATATGATTTTAAAAAAGATACAGATAACTGTAAATAAATATCTGGTGTATGTATAAAAGATAAGATCTCAACAGAAAAAAGTGCGGGCTTTTTTTACCTAGGAAGGAGAAGCGCAAAAAGGTCGACTCGCCTAGGCGAGCGCTTTTAATAACTGTGCTTTTTGGTTCAAATCAAGCATGCTAAAATGTTTTTAGAACCACAAAAAAGTGTTTAGGAACCATAATGGTCCAAATCAAACATACTAAGATATTAATTATTGAAAAAACCCAACCCATTTCATAGAATCTGAAAAAAAACATAACAGACAATGTGGCGTGCATTGGAGCGCAACATGCAACGAGTGCATTATGTGAAATCGGCGCAATATTCTCGCATCACGTAAACGCAACGCATCAGCTGTGGCTATGCGCTCTCATCAGCGCATCGGGCGCATCACGCATTATGCGCGCATTTTAAAACCAAGGTTATGACGAGTATTAGTAATGTCATTCATTAGCATACCTGTGTTATTGCTGATGGATGAAAATGTCAAGTAATTTGTGCATGTTAAAACATGAGAGGGATATAAAATTGTATAGTAACATGTAGCTGGGTAATTGTTTAGTTTGCAATACTATATCACCCGGATTATTAATATTTAGTTGTTATTATTCAACCAGTTGACCAGTACTAATAGAACTCTATAATTAGTATTTTATAAATTAGCCAAGCCTGTTTTGTATTTTATTATTTCATTAGGAAGAAGCTTGAGGAGCAGGTTGAAATTGATGAACCCGATCACAACCATATGTTTATTCGTGTCAAACATATCAACCATAACCTGGACACACTTAAAACCTTGTACCCTGATACGGCATGCGCACTTGTTTGTCTAAACGGGTCAAACAGATAAACAAGTCAGTGGGGTAAAAACAGAGTTGTACCTGTGCTCAAGGGTTTTTGGCTTTTTTCCATGGTGGAAAGTTGAGATCAGAATAAAATAGCTTGACCCTAATTCATACTAACATTAAACGGATCTTCAAGCAATGTGATTACAGATGCTACGGCCTGTTCCTTTTTTAGTTTAAAAAAGGTGGACTTCCATTTCCAGTTTTGAAAAGTAAAAGCTAATTAATTAACCATACATTTTAAACTATCCCTCTAGAAATTATATTTTTCAAAGTATTGTAACTTAAATGGGGGTTAACAGGTCAACCCGTTTAATGTTAATAGAACCCAAACATGGCCTGCTTAGTACAGGGGTTAAAAGTTTCACCTTTTGTTTCACTTCAGTACCCACATATATGAGTAACATACATGTTTGATGATTTGGCAGGTGGGGTGAGAAGTATGATGGACAAGGTGGCAGCGTGAAGTACACTGACAAATGGGCAGAACGTTGTGAGGGTGATAGGTGGACAAAATGGGGCGATAAATGGGATGAGCACTTTGACCCGAATGGGCATGGTGTGAAACAAGGAGAAACATGGTGGGAAGGCGCGTATGGAGAACGGTGGAATAAGACCTGGGGCGAAGGTCACAACGGCTCAGGTTGGGTCCACAAATATGGCAAAAGCAGCTGCGGTCAACACTGGGACACCCATGTCCAGCAAGACACCTGGTATGAGAGATTTCCTCATTATGGTTTCTACCATTGTTATGAAAACTCGGTCCCCTTGCGTCAGGTCAAGAAACCTTCTGAGAGGTAACGTGTTTGTAGATCATCATATACCGCTGAAGCTGTCTTTAATTTTAACTCCCATCAAATATGTAATCTCGAGGTTTATTATTACCGAAGATAATACGTGATTGTGGCCATATCATCATAAGTGTTGGAAATATTATTTATGTAGTTTGTATGATGACATGTCAAAATTCAAACATTCATAACGATTTTTTAATCATCAAAGTTGGTTCGTGTTTGAGAAATGCCTTAAACAACAATGATTACATATCCACGGCCACACGTTTATACAACACAGGAGGTAACCTGGGTGTAGGGATGGCTTGCAAAGGAGTATGCATGTATGTCACCAACCCCGGGTTTTCTGACATGTCAATTTCTTCTGGTCTCACATTAGCCGAAGACCAGGAGAAATGGTGAAGAAGGTGACCCAGCATTGAGGTCACCAAACTGATACCTAATTGTGCACCTGGGCACATCCTCCTTCCTGCCCCAAATGGCAATAGTTGATAGTTGTGTCCTTTCATGTCCTCGTCCTCTTCTAGAAACCGCTCGGGACGAAATTCTATTGGATCTTTCCATGTGGTGGAGTCTCGAGCCACTGCCCAAACGTTTACAATCACGTTGGAGCCCTTAGGTATGTCGTAACCACCAAGTTTGACATTTGCATTTGCTTTGTGAGGGAGCATGAGTGGAGTGGGAGGGTGCAACCGCAACGCTTCTTTTGCTACACATTGAAGGTATGGGAGGTTAGTTAAATCGGGCTCGGTGAGCAGTCGTTCACATCCAATCACACTATCTAACTCCTCTTGAACTTTTTGTTGCACCCTTGGGTTCTTAATAAGCTCCGCCATCGCCCACTCAACAGAGACCGCGGTCGTATCTATTCCAGCTGTGATCATGTCCTGTTTATGCATCAAACAAAAATTAGGTTATTTTGATTTTAGAGTGTGAGCAATGCACACAAACACCCATCTTTAAAGGAATGATTAGTGACACATACCCAAAGTAGGCCACAAACAGTGTCGTCACTCAGGTCATATTGCTTTTGAAGTATCATCAATGCATCTGCAAAATGTTGCCTCGTTCCCCCGGTTTTCAAACAAGTAGCAGTATGCTCCTCGATGATGGCTCGTGTGAGACGGTCACGACGTTCACCGTGCTTTGCAAAGGCCTTTTCCTCGAGAGGGAATAACCAACGCAGCCATGGAATGTGCTCGACCATGGCCAAAGATGCACCTAGCTTCAACCCGTTGGCTACTATCGCCTTGAACTCTTTTCCTTGCTCGTCTATCACACCCTCATTATTCATAAACCGTTTCCCGAAGGTTAGTCTTGTAATGTTGTTAAATGTTACTTCTCCCAGGAAATCTTTTATCACCAAACTCTTGCCAGCTTTATCTGTTCATATAATGATTGGTTGACAGTGTCAATAACTATAACCTAACCCATATTGGAAAATTCTAAGAAATAATGGTTTTCACTGACTTTTAACACAAATAATTATTCCTGGGTTTGTGTTCAAACTTAAGTTAGACTCCCGATGAACCAATCTGTGTGCAAAAGGAGCTAAGATAAAAAAGATATCAATACTCAGAGTTTGGTGATTGGAATAACCAAAGCTGTGAAACTGAAAAGAAAATGAATGAAACTTTTAGGAAGGGCCTAGGTTGATTAATCGGGTATGCGATTTTGTTTCCTTTTTTCATTTGTATGTAACATGTATGCGATTTGGTGATATATCAGTTTACCCGACCTGATAACATATACCCGTTTACCTAATTATATACCTGAAATTTTTATTTTGTATTTATTTTAACTATAAATATATGATCTATCCTTAAATTATGTAGTCTTTTTTTTAATGCCGACGAATCGATATTTAGTACGACAATAATACATTTCAAAATTCTTACACTTGGGTATTCTTAGCCTACTTCTCCTACAAAGTGTAGGAAGAAATCTCATTGTGACATGTGGCATCTAGTATTATTTTTTTTACTAAAAGGCGTTAAGGTAATTGAATAATTATATTATTTATAGAAGATTTTATATCATTACAATAAAAAGGGGCGGTCGTGGAGGTGGGCTGGGAGGACCACCGGCCAGGGCTCTAGATTTCGAAGGGCACGTTATTTTTAAAAATAACCTGATATGTATATGTAAAAAAAATTAACAGGGTATACCCATACAAACACAAATATAGGTCCATTTACAAAAATATTCTTATGGTTTAGATTAGTTATTAGGCCATTGGCATTAGGTTTAGATCTTTAGTGAGCCCAATACCCAATTTCGTTAAGGCCTAAGGGCACGTTTTTCGAGCTCGAAAAGGGTACACGAATTCTCAGGGCGGCATTGGTAATAAAAGGCTCTTTTTTATGGAAACTATATGTCTATTAACTATTCAAAACCGGAAGTTACATCCTTCGTATCCACGATTAATTCATCCGAAGTTCGAAACATAAAACAAATTCATCATTTATTGGCATTGTGTTTTATCAGTTTATGGTTTCTTCACACCGTGTTATATCAATTTTTACAATTAAACACACCCTCACATATTTCGAAAACGAAACATAAAGCACATTCATTATTAACATTGTGTTTTATCAGTTTCTGATTTCTTCACATTGTGTTATATCAATTTTCACAATTAAACACATCACCCACACATAAAACACAATAGTGTTTGAAATGCATAATATAAAACACAATAGTGTCTCAAATACACAATATAAAACACACCAGTGTCTGATTCAATGTAGACACACCAGTATAAAACACGCATACACTATATTAACGTACGGTGCGTATGTCACACCCCAACCGATGGCGGAAACATCGGAGTGAGACGAAAACGAGATTGCAAGAGACTTCATAACACTATTTGTGACAATATTTAAATCAACCTTTTTCATTTCATAAATTAAATTGTCAAACATTACAAGGAAATTCAAATAACAACTAGTTCAATGAAAATACATAACAACATGAACAAAATTGATACAACATATTGTGTATCTAAGCATCAACGCTACTTCATTTCATAACATCGTCATCCTCAACCTGTAACATGTTTAAAATAAAGTTCAATGCAAAATCAAAGGCGAGTATACAAGTTTGATACATACATAGCATAAAAAGATAAGTTTAAACGATTCCTCATGGCAAGCTAATGATACAAGATAAACATTAAAATCGGCATGTGTTTAACAAATCAAACCAATGTTGAAACGCAATAAGCTCATGACATAACCTCAAGTCTACGGGTGGTGCATTAATCCTATAGCTCTATATATGTCAAGGATAGGCTCGATCGAAACTAATGATAAGTCTAACACAAAACGAATAACCCCAAGTTCAATGTATCAGGTAATCAGCAGGCAAGCATGTAATAGGAATGTTTGTGTATTTACGAATAAAGTTTAAGTGTAAGTTTCATAAGTAACATGTTACACCCCAAAAAGTGGTAAACGTAAATAGGGGGTTCGAGAATACTCACGGTTTTGCAAGCTTTCCGCTTGATATTCCGCGAGTGTTTGGTTGATTAGTTTGGAGCACCTTGTCCTTCTACACGAAGAAACATAGGTGGGTGAGTAAGGAGAGTTCATCGGAAGTTTAAGATTCGGATTTTTAAAATACATGAAAGTAAACATATGAAGAAAATAACCACCTATCACACATAATACTTGTTCTTGACACTATGTAACTCAAAAGAGTTAAGATGTTTTCATGGGTCAAATGCCCATTAGAATCGTGTCCTTAGATGATATAATCTACTATCTTGACAAATGACCACTAGTTCATCATCAAAAGTTCGATTATTGGGATAATATATAAGTAGTATATTGTTGTACATTATGTCATATAGGTCAAGCATGAGGTAGGATGATGAATCCCCCATTTAGAAAACTCTTTGTTTATCATATAAGTCATGTAGGAGGTAGGAAGAACAAGTCTTCCATTTAGGTACCTCTTTGGTTCACCACTACACTTGTTGTTATAAACAATCAAGGAGGGTCATGAACATACAATAAAGAATAAGTTAACTACAACTAATCTAAGAAATCATCAAGTAATGTGTGGAATTTTCAAGTAGGATAGCCCAAGCTAGTCCTATAATCACACAAACATCAAGCTTTATGCTTGTTCATTACTTGTGGGTCAAACCCTAACCAAAACAGAAAGTTCATGAGGTTTTAACCTCTGATTTTAAGTGTCACAACCTTGTTTTTAAGCCCAACTAACCATAGATTTGATTATGAGCATAAGGACAAAGGAATGTGTATGAGATAACTCAAGTTCAAGCAAGTTTATCAAAGTTTAAATCAAAACAGAAAGTTCAGTCCAATTTGGATCTTTTTTGGTGATGTTCCAGGCCTTGGTTTTCCATGGAAAACCCGTGGAATCATCTGTCACACCCCAACCGATGGCGGAAACATCGGAGTGAGACGAAAAAAGATTGCTCATCACACATAACGCTAATTGTGACAATAGAATTAAAGATAAATTGATTTCCTTCATAAATAAATGTTACAATACATGAAATTTGAAATACAACATGTTAAATACAAGAAACACAATACGACAACAAATATGACATTTATACAATGTATTTGACCTAAGCGTCTATATGTGTATCTAGGCACCAATGCTACTTCATTTCATAGCATCATCATCCTCAACCTGTAACATGTTTAAAATAAAGTTCAATGCAAAAGCAAAGGCGAGTATACAAGTTTGGTACATACATAGCAAAATAAGTTTCGAACAATTCCTCATAGCAAGCATGTGATTCAAGATAAACAATAAATTTGGCATGTGTCTAACGAATCAACCCAAAAGAGACGCGAGATGCTGCATGACATAACCACAAGTTTACGGGGGCGGGGCGTCAATCCTATAGCGCTACATATGTCACGGTTAGGCTCGTACAAGTTAATGATAAGTTCAGCACATAAAGTTTCACCCAAGTTTAAAGTATCAAGCAATCACGTATACAAGCATGTTAATAGGAATGTTCATGTGTTTAAGAAAGATGTTCATGTGAAAGTTTGTTGATAGGTAAACATGTTACACCCCAAAAGTGGTAAAAGTAAAAAGGGGAAATACGAGTATACTCACAAATTTTGCATATGCTTTCCAATTATCCAATAATTGACGAGTTGATGAGGTTAAAAGATTGAATGTGTAAGGGTTAGGGTTCAAGTATGTTTAGAGTCGAGATTCGGTATTTAAAACAACATAAAAATAAGATATGAGAATAACATGTGAAAATAATTATCTTCAACACTTAACACTTGTATGACACTTGGTAACCACAAGGGTTATGATAATGTTTTCATGAGTTGAACACCCATAAGAATCACAACAAGGTTTTGGTTTTAGATGATGTTCTACTACTTTAACATATAAACACAAGTTCAACATCAAAGGTTCGAATGAGTATATATATATATTTAGGTTAAGTATTACATATTCTTTAGTCCAATAATTCAAGTAGGAGGTAAGAGATTAAATCTCCATTTAGGCACCTCTAGTTATCATGGAAGTCATGTATGGGGTAGGAAGAACAAGCTTCCATTTAGGAACCCCTTGTATGTTCACCACTACACTTGGTGTAAAAACAACCAAGGAGGGTCAAGAACTAAGGTAGGTACAATAATATAACAAGCTATACTAAGAGAAATCATCAAATCATGTGAGGATTTTATGTTGGAACAACCCAAGTTGATCCATAATCACTCATGCATCAAGATCTAAGCTTGACATGATTTGTGGGTTAAATACCCTAATAAAATAGAAAGTATTTGAGGTTTAATCCTCTGATTTCTAGTGTCTCAACCTTTTTTTTAAGCCTAATCAACCATAAGAGAGGTTGTAAGCATTGGGACATAGGTATGAGATGTGTTAGACACAAGTTGGACAAGTTTAAACAAGTTTTTGAATAACATTAAACAAAACAGAAAGTTTAGGTCCTTTTTAGGGCAATTCCAAGCATGATTTCTCCAAGGAAAAACCAAGGAATCAAACCCAAGGATGTACTAAAGAAGTAGAAGAAAGAATCAAGTGATTTGGACTCAAAACAAGCAAGTTACACTCACTTTTGTAGGTGAGTATAAATCTGTCCAAAATGCAGATTTGCAGCTGAATGAGAGTGTACTTGTGGAGTGTAAAGAGTTGTGAAAGTGTAAAAAGGGTTAAGGAAGGTGTGTATTTATAATGGAAGAGTTTGGAGGTGATTGGAGGTGTTTAGAGGTGGATAGATGGTGATTGGGGATGGTTAGGAGATGGGATTTCGTGCATAAATCGCGAGCTGCTGTGTTTTCTACGATTATGAGGGCCATGTGGCCCGCATTAGTTATCCAGTAAGTCAAAGCGGGCCGCCCGGGGGTGGCTTATCAGACACAAAGTTTCAAAAGTTTACAATTTAGCCCCCGGACTTTCTATTTGGATGATTTCAGGACTTTTAGGGACTATTCTTGCCACAAAAGCATACTTTAAGATAAATTCGAGTACGAGAAGTATAAACCAAGTATAATTGAGTGTAAAGTATCATAATCAAGTGTCGTTTACGTTCAAAACACGTTTTATGCGTAAGTTTCATGCATTTACAAGTTTAGCACATTGTTTCCAAAAATAACGAATAAGTATCAATCGATTCACCGTTTCGAACATACGAGCATATATAAAGTATGTATATTATGTAATTAACAAAATGCGAGTTTTATTCATGATCCAAGTCTCGGATTTTACGTCACTTTTAAATGAAAGAACGATTACAAGACTACGAAGTTTCCAAAAATAGTTTTACAAACGATGGTTTCTAAATATAGAAAGTATGAAAACGCGGGGCGTTACAGTCTCCCCTCCTTTAGGAAATTTCGTCCCGAAATTTATTCGAGAGGTAGACTTCAAGAGTTTTAGTAAAAATTTGAGACTTGAAAATTTTGAAACATTTCGAAAGGCACAAAAATTTGGAGAGTGACAAGGTAAAGTTGGGAGTGAGTTCGTTGTCTAAAATAATTTGAGGTATCTGACATAGTTGAAAACATGTAGGTGCGTATACAGGTGAAGTGAGTCTAAACAAGTTTGAGTAACTTAAGTTGGCGACGTATAAAAAAAAGTGACGTATAATAAAAAGTGACGCATTAAGAAAGAAGGTGTTGGCAAATGGTTTGTATTTTGATGGGACGTGGTAACTAAATCACCTTTGTAGAAGATTGTTTATTAAGTGAAACGAGAAGGTTTGGTACTTTAAATAAAGCATTAAAGGTATACTAAGTATAGTTACACAAGAATTCAGAATAGGAAGACTATTTTATAGGTAACGAGGTAAGTTAGGACTCGAATGTTTAAACAAGCTTAATTGCGAACGAGGTTTGTATGAACTAAAAGGATAAGGAGAATAATACGAGTATAGAATGAACGAATGACTCTTAAAGAGTACAAGTATAAGAATAGCATAAGTGTTGGACAGATGAACGTAGTGTGTTAAGGATGAAGTCTCGTCATGGATAATCGGATATAATGCGTTTGTGAGTTGTGTGAAGTTGTATTAGGTCCAAAAGGTCTGCAAAGCACTGAATTTCTCATGGCACGTTTTACGAAATTTGGTAATATGGTGAAAACACTTATATATAGGAAGTACCAGCGGCGGTTCCACCATGTTTTAACCACGTTACGTCCGTTCCGTATTCGGTGCTATGTTACGTTCCGTGTCTTACCATACACAGTAGTACACTCTATGGTTCTCATACGCCTATCACTATAATCCCGTGTGCACCCGCGATTATATTGATTGTCGCATGATCCGCATAGCTTGTACTAGTTGAGTATGAATCAGGGTAAACATAATGTAAAAAAAAAATAAAAAAAAATGTGTATGTATAAGAATAAAGTATGTAAGCAAATGCATGCTTAAGTATGTAGTACGGTATGAATGTATGAACCGTGTGTATGATTGAAAGTATGAGCATAAGTATAAGTTCAAGTACGAATAAGCACGCAAGTATGTGTATCGACATAACACGTACGAGTAGTATGTGTATATGTATAAGCACGCAACGTATGAGTATAAGTGAAAACATGAAATATATGAGTATAGGTAAACTCATGAAATGTATGAGTATAAGTAAAACATGAAACGTATGAGTATAAGTATGAATACGATTATAAGTATAGGCATAAAACGTATGAATGGAAGTGTAGGTATGAATATTTAAATTTACGTATATAGGGTACGTTGGAACATCACGGATTTAGGTGTATAAAATCGTCCAAAAGGTTAAGTATGTAAATACGAATGATTATGAGTGAATTGTTGCGTTAAAATGACTAAAACGTGTAGGACGATACGTGGGTATAGTTGTTTAAACGAAACGTTGAGTTTATCGTATCAAAATTGGATTGAGCTTGGTTTGAAACGTAGAATATAGTTGCATATGTAAAAGGATATAAGGTACTCATTGGTTAAGCATAATGCATTTGGTAATGAATAGAAATGCTACTTTTGTTTTTTTTTTTTAATTTACGAACTCCGAAGACGGTCGGTCTCCAAGAAGTCTTCTTGCCCACGTGTTTAGTAAATTGGTGTAAAAAGGTTTTCAATCAAAAGTAATTTCATTTCATTAAACAAGAAGTTATGAATTTAGGAGGTTCTTGTGAAAACGAGGATCCTTAGAAAAGAATTTTTAGCAAAAGGACCTTGTGATTTAAAAGTTCTAACAAATGATTTGTTGATGTGAAAGGGATCTTTGGTAAAACGATCATATAACATCCATAAGATCTTATAGGTGTAAAAGGAAGGTTGGTTTGATCCTCCGATTGAGAATGAAAGTCTTTAGTTTGGTGATATATATCATGAGTGCGTTTTAGTGATTAAGTCGAATATGAAGTTCATGGGCAAGAGATTTGTTTGACCGATTAAAGTGATAGGTTGCATTTCGTAAGGTTTGGAAATTTGTGTAGTAAAACGTTTAAGATAAATTAAGAATCCGTGCATGTGAGTTAGGTAAAAATAGGTTGTAGGATAGAAAGTATGCTTGATAAAACAATGTATTTCGAAATCGTATACGTATGTATTTTGAATAATGATAAATAATTTAGGTATAAAACATGATCGAGTTTGCACAATAAGATATTTTGAAGAGACGTTTTGGTAACGATCACCTAGGTAAGGGATTCACCCCTAACTCGTTGGTGAGGTCGTTTTAAGAAAAGGGGAGTGGAGTTAATCGTCAAGGTAAGGAAATCACTCCTATCTCGAGGATATGTCTCCACTTGTCGTTACAAGGAATATGAATTTAAATTACATGAAATCATGCATATGTATAAATGTATGGAAAAGATTCAATATGTTGTGTGTGTGAGAAGAAAATATCGAAAGTAAATTCGAATTTGAAAGATTGCATCATATAAAATAAATAATAGAAACACACGTTTGATTAAAATTCGGATGGTTCCAAAACGGAACTTTTGACTAACCAAAGTAGTCGAAAAGTCTTTCGAACTTGAGGAGCATGCTTTGGCCTAATAGGTGAAATACTCTTTCCGACAAGTCGGTTAACGGTATTTACCCTTCCGGTTACTACACGTCCTCAATTCAATTGAAATTTCGAGACTTGGCAGGATTAATGAAAATCAAAGAGTGGAACTAGTCGACAAGGTGCGGGTTTCACCCCTAACTTGGCGATTTAGTATCCTAAGTGTGGTTGGTACTCGTCGGGTCAAAAGTTAATTTTTGACACTTTGACGAGGGTCCACTAGAATTCGAAATTCGAATTTCTCCATCAAGGTGAGGATTTCACTCCTAACTTGGTGGTGAATTTCGTGTAAAAAGAAAAGTAGAAGGATTGAGAGTCATTCACCAAATTGTGGGTTTCACGCCTATTTTGGTGAAGTCGTCTCGTTTGTGTATTATGAGTATTTTCGGATTTAGAAATACCGAGAAAATGCATGAAGGAAGTGTATGTCAAAGGAAATACATTAACAAGTATAAACACATAAGAAAACATATCAAGAATGGTGCTTGGATAACGAAATGATAAAACATGTATTAGCACATAGAGAAATATGTTTAGGGTAACACATAAAGGATCGAACAATGGAACAAGTATTAACACATAATAAGACAAGCATTATTGCATGAGAATATCATGTCGAATATTACTCACGAGTGAGGTACATGTCTAAAATAGCATAACTAAGAAACAAATAAAGTATCATATAGTAGTTCGAGCAAAATATACGAATAAGACTCTAAAACTATAGACTAGGTAAAAGCATTCCTACTTTTCCTAATTCCCTATAGTTATGGCTCTGATACCAATATGTCACACCCCAACCGATGGTGAAAACATCGGAGTGAGACGAAAAAAGATTGCTCATCACACATAACGCTAATTGTGACAATAGAATTAAAGATAAATTGATTTCCTTCATAAATAAATGTTACAATACATGAAATTTGAAATACAACATGTTAAATACAAGAAACACAATACGAAAACAAATATGACATTTATACAATGTATTTGACCTAAGCGTCTATATGTGTATCTAGGCACCAACGCTACTTCATTTCATGGTATCATCATCCTCAACCTGTAACATGTTTAAAATAAAGTTCAATGCAAAAGCAAAGGCGAGTATACAAGTTTGGTACATACATAGCAAAATAAGTTTCGAACAATTCCTCATAGCAAGCATGTGATTCAAGATAAACAATAAATTTGGCATGTGTCTAACGAATCAACCCAAAAGAGACGCGAGATGCTGCATGACATAACCACAAGTTTACGGGGGCGGGGCGTCAATCCTATAGCGCTACATATGTCACGGTTAGGCTCGTACAAGTTAATGATAAGTTCAACACATAAAGTTTCACCCAAGTTTAAAGTATCAAGCAATCACGTATACAAGCATGTTAATAGGAATGTTCATGTGTTTAAGCAAGATGTTCATGTGAAAGTTTGTTGATAGGTAAACATGTTACACCCCAAAAGTGGTAAAAGTAAAAAGGGGAAATACGAGTATACTCACAAATTTTGCATATGCTTTCCAATTATCCAATAATTGACGAGTTGATGAGGTTAAAAGATTGAATGTGTAAGGGTTAGGGTTCAAGTATGTTTAGAGTCGAGATTCGGTATTTAAAACAACATAAAAATAAGATATGAGAATAACATGTGAAAATAATTATCTTCAACACTTGTATGACACTTGGTAACCACAAGGGTTATGATAATGTTTTCATGAGTTGAACACCTATAAGAATCACAACAAGGTTTTGGTTTTAGATGATGTTCTACTACTTTAACATATAAACACAAGTTCAACATCAAAGGTTCGAATGAGTATATATATATATTTAGGTTAAGTATTACATATTCTTTAGTCCAATAATTCAAGTAGGAGGTAGGAGATTAAATCTCCATTTAGGCACTTCTAGTTATCATGGAAGTCATGTATGGGGTAGGAAGAACAAGCTTCCATTTAGGAACCCCTTGTATGTTCACCACTACACTTGGTGTAAAAACAACCAAGGAGGGTCAAGAACTAAGGTAGGTACAATAATATAACAAGCTATACTAAGAGAAATCATCAAATCATGTGAGGATTTTATGTTGGAACAACCCAAGTTGATCCATAATCACTCATGCATCAAGATCTAAGCTTGACATGATTTGTGGGTTAAATACCCTAATAAAACAGAAAGTATTTGAGGTTTAATCCTCTGATTTCTAGTGTCTCAACCTTTTTTTTAAGCCTAATCAACCATAAGAGAGGTTGTAAGCATTGGGACATAGGTATGAGATGTGTTAGACACAAGTTGGACAAGTTTAAACAAGTTTTTGAATAACATTAAACAAAACAGAAAGTTTAGGTCCTTTTTAGGGCAATTCCAAGCATGATTTCTCCAAGGAAAAACCAAGGAATCAAACCCAAGGATGTACTAAAGAAGTAGAAAAAAGAATCAAGTGATTTGGACTCAAAACAAGCAAGTTACACTCACTTTTGTAGGTGAGTATAAATCTGTCCAAAATGCAGATTTGCAGCTGAATGAGAGTGTACTTGTGGAGTGTAAAGAGTTGTGAAAGTGTAAAAAGGGTTAAGGAAGGTGTGTATTTATAATGGAATAGTTTGGAGGTGATTGGAGGTGTTTAGAGGTGGATAGATGGTGATTGGGGATGGTTAGGAGATGGGATTTCGTGCATAAATCGCGAGCTGCTGTGTTTTCTACGATTATGAGGGCCATGCGGCCCGCATTAGTTATCCAGTAAGTCAAAGCGGGCCGCCCGGGGGTGGCTTATCAGACACAAAGTTTCAAAAGTTTACAATTTAGCCCCCGAACTTTCTATTTGGATGATTTCAGGACTTTTAGGGACTATTCTTGCCACAAAAGCATACTTTAAGATAAATTCGAGTACGAGAAGTATAAACCAAGTATAATTGAGTGTAAAGTATCATAATCAAGTGTCGTTTACGTTCAAAACACGTTTTATGCGTAAGTTTCATGCATTTACAAGTTTAGCACATTGTTTCCAAAAATAACGAATAAGTATCAATCGATTCACCGTTTCGAACATACGAGCATATATAAAGTATGTATATTATGTAATTAACAAAATGCGAGTTTTATTCACGATCCAAGTCTCGGATTTTACGTCACTTTTAAATGAAAGAACGATTACAAGACTACGAAGTTTCCAAAAATAGTTTTACAAACGATGGTTTCTAAATATAGAAAGTATGAAAACGCGGGGCGTTACATCATCCCTAAGGTTGTTCCAAGTGATTAGGAAGAAGAATCAAAGAAAAAGATTAAGAAATGAGGAAGTTATGTTCACTTTTGCGAGTTGATATGAATCTGTCTTAGCTCCTGAAGTCAGCTGAGTTTGAGAGAGTTTTGGTGTGATTTGAGTCTAGTAAAAGTGGGAAAGCGGCTGGGATTAAGTGGTATTTATAAGGGCTTAATTAGGGTTTAAGTTGGTTGGCAATTAATATGGTTAGGTGGTTGTTTAACAAATAAATAAAAATAATAATGAATCTGCCAGCTGTGATTCGAGGCTGTTTGCAGCCCTTAAATGCCTTTTTTTGTGTGACATAATATATTAAGTATAGATTTTATTATATGATGTTAGAAAAAAAAACATATAGCTAATTTATTCAACATCACATGGCTAGGGTAATTAAAAAAGAAAGTTGTTGTTTTTTATTCCTACGGACGGAAGGCTGTTAGCCATAATATATATATATATATATAGGGGAAGATTCATTTGAGAAGAAATTTAATGTGAGAAGAAAAAGAAGAAATGGCATATTAGTAAAATACTATTTCATTTATAACTCATCATTAATTTTTCTCTGTTTAATTAATTAGTCAACTGATCATTAATTATCCTACATATAATCTACAAAACCAACACATATCAAAATTTTCCTACATATACCATACACATTATAGAATTTTATCCTACACAGTCGAAATTTATCCTACACACCTCGAAATATATCCTACACAACTCATAATTTATCCTACACAACTAGTAATTTATTCTATACTTTAAATTAAGTTGTTTTTTTAATTTGGAAAAAGTATATATTTTGAAAAGGAGTTACAAATTTGATTTAGTTAGTTATTAAAGGTGAAGAATACAAATTAATGATTTTTGTAAGTTTACCAATATACCCTTATATTAAAATTAAATGCAAATATTAAATGAAGTAAAATGAAGCATTCTTATTGGTTGAAACTTCTTCTTTTTTCTTCTTACAAAAAAAATCTTCTCATTTGAACCCTCCACTATATATATATATATATATATAGGATAAGGATCATTACAGAACACTAATTATTGCGAGAACAAAAAGAACAACTCGAAATCACTAAATTTTTGGATTTAAGGTTCATATTTCTTAAATTTTATGTTTCTTACATTCATATGTGTATTATATATACATAAAAAATCATATATTTTTTCCTACACATAGTCCACATACATGTAGTCAATTTACCCTACACATAACCTACATGTGTGTAGGTTATTTAAAAACTGAAGTTTTTTCATATTTTCTTTTAAATTCTAGTGTGAGAAACAATAAATCTTACATTTATAACATTTTCATTTACTTTTTAGGTTTTTAGGATTGGAAAAATGAGTAATTCATTTTGTTCTGCGTGTTCTCGCAATATTTAGTGTTCTGCATAGAACCTTCCCCTATATATATATATATATATATATGTTCAACTAAGTAGTATTTAGTAGGTTTTGTTATTATAATTCATCACATAATTAACCACTAATTCAACTGTAACATTATGTGGTTTAGGTGGTTACTAGAACTCAACAATTTACATACAACATTAGTTCCGATCGCAAGCTGGTGTCTTTCATCTTTTTATTATATTTTTTTAATAATATAAATTGGTTGTAGATTAATTGTGATACAAAGAGGTGTTAACTAATTAAAACAACAAAATATTTTACCCACACTACATGCAGTTGTTTATGTATTCTTCTTTTTTTCTTTTTTAAACATTTAATTGATGTATAATAGTGAAGTATATAAATGTAATGAAACATGTTTTAACTAAACTAACATGTGATATATTAAGTGTGCCATATGTAACAAGTGTGAATGATTTTCGTTTAGGTATAAACCAAGCGAAAATCATATTCCTTAATCTTATAATCGAATAACCAAGTGTTTGAACGTACAAAAGATTTAAGAATTACGAATACACAATCATTGTTTATGAATTAAACTTACGTTTATGCGAATTACGAATCATGTCTCAAACGAATGCACGTATAAATGTGTAAACATGTATAAATAATGAATATTTCACGCAAAAGATCAATTCCCTTATAATCAAAGTCTCGGATTTTACAATGGCTTGAAACGAAATACGATTACAAGGGAAACGAGTTTCCAAAAATAGAAATACAAGACAAATTTTCTAATTAAGGAAAGTACGAAAAATCAGGGTGTTACAGTCTCCCCTCCTATAGGAAATTTCGTCCCAAAATTTAGGAAGAAGTAACGAAAAGTTGCGGATACTTAGTCTTCATATCACTTTCGAGTTCCCAAGTAAACTCAGCGCCACGTTTTCCTTCCCATCGAACCTTGACGATAGGAATTCGATTATGCCTCAATTGCTTGACATATCGGTCCATGATCTCGACCGGTTTCTCCATAGAGTGTAGAGTTCGTTGATTTGAAGATCTTCTAGTGGAACTTGAAGTCCTTCATCAGCTGGACACTTCTTCAAGTTTGAAACGTGGAAGACCGGATGAATGTTACTGAGTTCTTCAAGTAGGTCCAGTCGATACACAACCTTGCCAATCCTTTCGAGAATCTTGAAAGGACCTACGTAGCGAGGTGCGAGTTTCCCTTTCTTACCAAATCGAACCACACCCTTCCAATGGGATACCTTGGGAAGTACAAAGTCACCTATCTCGAATTCCAAAGGCTTGCGACGCTTGTCGGCGTAACTCTTTTGTCGTCTCCTGGCTTTCAGTAAGTTGTCTCGAAGCTATAAAATCTTGTCTGTTGTCTCTTGTATAAGCTCGGGACCAGTGATTTGAGCTTCACCAATCTCGTGCCAATAAATAGGCGAACGACATTTGCGACCATACAATGCTTCGAAGGGTACCATTTGAATACTCGCGTGATAACTATTGTTGTATGAGAATTTGATCAAAGGCAAGTGTGAATCCTAGTTGCCACCAAAATCGATTACGCACGAACGAAGCATATCCTCTAAGGTTTGGATAGTACGCTCGGTTTGACCATCTGACCGAGGATGGAAAGCGGTGCTAAGGTTTAGAATAGTACCCATAGCAGATTGGAAAGTTTGCCAAAGATGGGACGTAAAGCGAACATCATGATCAGAAATGATGTCAATGGGGATACCATGACGACAAATGATCTCATCAGTGTAGATTCTAGCCAATTTCTCGACTGTGAAATCTTCACGAATGGGGAGAAAATGAGTTGATTTGGTCAATCGATCAACGATCACCCAAATGCTGTCATGACCAGAAGAAGTACGAGGGAGCTTGGTGATAAAATCCATAGCGATGGTGTCCCATTTCCAGACAGGAATTTCTGGCTGTTCGAGCAAGCCAGAGGGACGTTGATGTTCAGCTTTAACCTTCGAACAGGTAAGACATTTTGCAACAAAGATGGCGATATCCTTCTTCATTCCAGGCCACCAATAGGACATACACATATCTTGGTACATCTTATCAGAACCAGGATGAATGGAATATCTCAATTTGTGTGCCTCCTCCATCAGAAAGTCTCGAAGGTTATCACGATTAGGAATCCAGATACGATTGAGATAGTATAGAATACCATCGGATTTAGACACAAGATCTTTTTCAACACCACCTCCTATCTCAACGCAGAGACTATCTTCGTTAATAGAGGCGTATTGAGCTTCACGAATACGGTTTTGAAGATCATTAACGAGTTGGAGACAACGAATACCCTTTACATGAGTTTTACGACTAAGTGCGTTGGCTACTACATTCGCTTTACCTGGATGGTAGCGAATTTCGCAGTCGTAGTCGTTTAACAATTCCACCCAATGACGTTGACGCATGTTCAGTTCTTTTTGGTTGAAGATATGTTGAAGACTCTTATGGTCGATGAAGACCACACACTTGGTACCATAAAGGTAGTGTCGCCAAATCTTCAAGGCAAAAAAAAAACTGCGCCAAGTTCAAGGTCATGAGTAGTATAGTTCTTCTCATGTATTTTGAGTCGCCTCGACACGTAAGTAATAACATTGTCTCGTTGTATGAGGAAACAACCAAGTCCAAGGTTTGAAGCATCACAATATATGACGAAGTCATCGTTACCATCGGGAAGAGCTAGGATAGGAGCATTACAAAGCATGTCCTTGAGAGTTTGAAAAGATTCCTCTTGTTCGGGACCCCAAACAAAAGGTTTCTCTTTTTGAGTCAAAGAGGTGAGAGGAACGATGATCTTAGAGAAGTTGGAGATAAAACGACGATAATAACCAGCAAGACCAAGAAACAAACGAATTTCCGACGGAGACTTAGGTGCGATCCAATTCTTCACAACTTTGATTTTAGCAGGATCTACGTGAATACCATGTTCGTTGACAGTATGACCAAGGAATTGAACTTCTTTTAACCAAAATTCATACTTGGAGAATTTGGCATAAAGACGTTCAGTACATAGATGCTGAAGGACAAGACATAAGTTTTGCTTGTGCTCTCCTTGAGTCTTAGGTGTTGTTTGTTTTTTTAGAGGTAAAAGGTCTGCAGTCTGCAGACCACATCTGCAGGCATCTGCAGGAGAAGAGGTGGACCAAATGTCTGCAGTCTGCAAGGAGAAGAGGGTTTGTTTTTTTCTACAAAAACCACTTCACACACACAACACACACAACAGTTCTCTCTCTGTCTTGAACTCTCTCTCTCTGCCTTGAACTCTCTCTCTCTCTACAATTTGTCACCACCACCATTGCACCACCTCCGCCATCACACCACCGCCTCTCTCTCTCTACGGTCTCTCTCTCTCACTGATCTCTCTTTGTACGGTCTCTCTCTCTCTACGGCCTCTCTCTCATCGATCTGGGTTTTGTTTTAATTCATGGGTTTGGTGGTGGTGGGCTTTGACTATGGTGGTGGTGGAGGTGGTGGCTGAGATGTGGTGGCAGGTGGAGGTGGTGGCGGAGGTGGTGTTGGAGGTGGAGGTGGTGTCGGCAGATGGAGGTGGAGGGGGTGGTGGTGTCGGAGGTGGTGTCGGCAGGTGGAGGTGGAGGTGGTGGTGGAGGTGGAGGTGGTGTCGGAGGTGGAGGTGGAGCTAGGGTTTTGGAGCAGATGGATGTTTTGAAGAGGGAGAGAAGGAGAAGAGTTTGGCAGAGGTTTGAAGACATGGGGAAGGATCTGCTTGGGGAAGAGGTGAGGCAGAGGTAAAAGCTCTGCAGATCTTCAAGAAAACAAACAAGCTGCAGGACCCTAATGTCTGCGTGCGTCTGCGCGACGCAGACATAAGTGCTCAGAAGAGCTTTTGGCCAAAAAACAAACACCACCTTAGAGTAGATAAAAATATCGTCGATGGAGACGATCATGAAACGGTCCAAGTATGCTTTGCACACGCGGTTCATCAAATCCATGAAAACAGCAGGTGTGTTGGTCAAACCAAAGGGCATGACCACGAGCTCATAGTGACCATATCGCGTACGAAAGGCGGTTTTAGGTATATCTTCTTCGAGGACTCGAAGTTGATGATACCCAGAACGAAGATCGATATTTGAAAAGCAGGTTGTGCCTTGCAATTGATCGAAGTGATCGTCAATGTCAGGAAGAGGGTATCGATTTTTAGCAGTAAGCTTGTTGAGCTCACGATAGTCAATACACATACGGAATGACCCATCTTTCTTTTAGACGAATAGAAAGGGAGCGCCCCAAGGAGATGTGCTAGGGCGTATAAAGCCTTTATCAAAAAGTTCTTGAAGATGGCTCAAGAGCTCTTGCATCTCAGAGGGTGCTAAGCAGTATGGAGACTTAGCGACAGGCTTAGCGCCAGGCATTAAATCGATGCTGAAGTCAATAGAACGAGCAGGAGGCGGACCAGGAAGGTCGTCGGGAAACACATCAGGAAAGTCACGTATGACAGGAACGTCACTTATGCTTGGGCCTTTGTCCTTCTTTTCTACAATGTGGGCGAGAAAGGCTAAAGTACCCTTACGCAAGTATTTGTTCGCTTGAATGCACGACATAAGCTTAAGACCTTGAGAAGGTTTCTCGCCATAGACGTGTAAGGAATCACCGTTTGGTAAAGGAAGGCGAATGAACTTTTCAGAACAAACAACTTCAGCACGAACCCGCCTAAGCCAGTCCATGCCTACTATGATGTCAAAACTACCCATTTGCATGGGTATGAGGTCTATGCGAAACATATAATCGTTAAGAATCAAGGAACACTTGGAGAGGACAGAATCGACAGCAATGGATTTACCATCAGCGACTTCAATAGCGAAGGATCTTGGTAACTTAGAGCGTTTACACTCAAGCAAAGGTTCGAATTCTAATGACAAAAAACTTTTATTGGCGCCAGTATCAAATAAACACGAAGCATAGACATGGTTTACAAGGAACATACCAGTAATGACGTCATTGGCATTTTACGCCTGAGCGGTGGTAAGAAGAATGGCTCGGCCTCTAGCTGGTTGTTGAGCCTGTTGCTGTTGTTGCTGTTGTGGTTGTTGCTGCTGAGGCTGGTTTCGTTGAGGACAAGCGTTTGCCAGATGGTTAAGATCACCACACTTGAAACACGCTCGCATAGGAGCGACTTGGTTTTGAGCTTGATTGGGAACAGGGTTTTGAGCTACTAGGACCTGGTTTTTATTGGCCATAGGTGGTTTGTGGCAGTGTTGGGAAAAGTGCCTATATCGGTTACAGTTGGCGTACTTGCGACACGGAATGGAACGTTGGGAGGGTGATGGTATTGGCATTGGCCACACTTGGGTTGAGTCCCAGTGTAACCTTTGTGTGGAGGCTCAATGTTGGATACAGCAGGCATGGTTTGCAAGGGTTGTGGGTTTGGCGGAGTGATGACCACGCATTTCTGGCTTGAAGCCTTCCACTTCTTGCCTCGGTTTTTCTTGGTGGAGGATGAGGGTTCAACTGTGGGTTCAACGGTGGCTTGGTGCGCGTTTTTCAGTGACGCTTTTGCGGTATTTCTGCGCATCACATGGTTACTGTTTAAGCGAGCGGCCAAACGAAAGGTTTCCTCGATAGTAGCTGGGCAAGCAGCCTCTACGAGGTTCATGAAAGAATTGTCACACCCCTTTCTGCGGCGGAAGCACGAGGTGTGATCATGAAAGGTTCTCATTGCATACGAAGAGTAAACATGCTACATGCTCGTAAAATAACATTCAAATACCATAATTTGAAAACATACGTTAGCGTTTACATCGCTAAGTCGCATAAAACATTGTCTTAAAAGTTTACAACTTTATTCAAAGTTAAACACAAGTGACATCCACGAGCATAAGCAAGACCACGCGCACATCCATCCTAGTTACCTGAAATACATGTGAGTTTTTGGAAAAACGTCAACATAATGTTGGTGTGAATTCATGCAGCTTTGTATTTCATGTTTGTATACTTTGTATGAAAACATAGTTTGTGAGTAAATCAAGTTTTCATATATAAATCCAGTTTCATGTGTACCCCACGTACACTTGTATAATTCAACCTTTTCTTGAGTACCCCACGTACTTCAAGTTATATATCAATCCTCTTGAGTACCCCACGTACTTCAAGTTATTTATCAATCCTCTTGAGTACCTCACGTACTTCAAGTTATTTATCAATCCTCTTGAGTACCCCACGTACTTCAAGTTATTTATCAATTTTTGTATGGTATGAATTTTATGTAAATACAGTATTTCTGTAATTATCAGATTGTTAATGGGTTGCAAAGCCATTAACCTGTGGCACGTCATAGGAAGTCACCAAACCTAAGGCATTTAATTGGTATATTCTGAGACACAAAAGCACTTCCTCGGTTCTCGCCCCGACCGGGAGTGTGGCTGCCAGGCACCCGTTAGATCTAACCTTTTGTTCTGCGGTCTGAATGTATACGTTGATTAATGGTGCTTCTGTACCCTATTCGTGACACTATTTCTCATAACGCCTCCTACTTGGTTCTCGTTCTCACCAAGCGCGTTTCTTGTTATCATTTCTCATAGCGCCTTATACTTGGTTCTCGTCTCACCAAATGCGCTTCTCATATTCATATATTTCGTCACACTTGGTTCTCGTTCTCACCAAGTGTACTTCTTGTATTTATATCATACCATTTATAAATATTGTACTTTTGTACATGTATTTCACCCCCGAAGTTATAAAAACTGAAAACAGTTAAAGAGAAAAGGGGGAGCATGAACTCACAACTTTGCGTTCCTAGCGTCGTAAACTCCACCGGATTTGCTTAATTAACGTCGTAACCTATACGCGTTTTCTTAACGTTAGTCACTAGACTTGCGTCGCACAAGTACAGTCACTCTCTTTTGTATATATTCTTGTGTTAAAAATATTCTATATTTTTAACTACGTATCTTACTTATATTATTTTCTCCAAAAATAAATATAAGTCTTTTGTGTTTTGCACTTTGCACCCGAATTATGTTTCTTGTATGTTGTATGTGTATTTTTATATTTCTACTCCTCATGAGTATTTAGTGTATTTTTAAGTCTTAATACACTAGCACGTATAACACATACTATATACACTTAACACACAAGTTGGTGATCAAATAATATATATTTTTCTCTCAAAAATATATACTTATTATCCATTTTTATTCTTGAAGAAATCCTCATTTCTTATCACCAAAAATCAGGGAAACCTTAGTAATACTCTTAAACACATTTTTAGGGAATAAGTTTATCAAAAACTTATATTCTTTTCTAAGTGTCAAAATTTATAAAAATTTTGACAGAGTTTCCCCTAAAAATGGAGGTTTCCCACGTTTTCAAAACGTGTGTTTATTTTCTTTTAATCATCGTCAATCATCAATAATCATCAACAACAATTATCAACCATACTTATCAACAATAATCACTAACTTCTCCATTTCATGAACTTGAATATTTACAAAATGTGTAGTAACTTACTAGCACATTTAGTAAGTCTTGATATCTTTAAAAATAAGTTTAATTTCTTAAAAACCTTATTTTTAAAGAATATGAAGTTTCACAACTTCTAGTCGGTTTTTACGAAAATTATTTCTTTGTTAAAACCTTTGTTACACAAGTATCCATACACTTGTTTGTTCACAAAAACCACTTTTGTTTGTGTAAGACCCGGTTTAGAACATGTGATTTCTTGGACACTTGGTCCTTTGAAAATACCGCTTGTAGATACGTAGATCTACTAGTTTTAAACACTATTTCACAAGTTAAATTGCTTTTACACAAGTCCATGTCTCATGTGTGGTAGAGTTTCACCCTTTAACCCTTGTGTTAACTAAAAACGAGCTTATGTTAAGATCCATGATCTTACAAAGTCGGGTTAAACGATGATCCGGGCTACCACATCATAGATCGGGTCTAGATGACCATAAATTTCAAATACTACAACATTTACACAACATATGTGCTATTAACCACCACTTTAAGTGTTTTTAGTAGACTTTTGTTCATCATTTTGTATTTTAACGAGATTTAACCGATACAAATCCTTTTAACCACTCTAAAATAGTTCAAATACGAGTTTTAAACATTATACCTCTAGCTCGAGGCTAGGGAAGAATCTATGCGCAAAAGAGGTGGATAAAAGCTAGAGAAGGAGGTCCTTCGCGTTCCGTTTGCTCCAAGCTTCCTAATACGAGACCCTTAACACTTGTATAGACTTGAAATGGCAAGATCAAAGCTTGACAATGGTTGTGTGTTCAAGGGATGTTTGGCCGTAGCCTCTTAGAGAGAGAGAGGGGAGTTTGGTGTTGTGATTTGTGTAATGAAATGAATGGTGGGTTTAGTTGTGAACTTATAGATAATTTAGGAGGTAGTTATCCATTGGTCAATATGTCATCTAGATACTACACATTAGGGATTAAAATAATGAACCAAGGACCAAGTATGTCTCCCCATGGTTTGGGGCCGGTTAGAGAAGGGGGGGGGGGGTCTAGTTCGGTTCCAAGTATTAGTTAGGTTAAACTAAGTTAAGTTAAGTGTTTAACCCCGTTACTAATGTGTAGCGTGTTATGACGGGTGTTAGGGTATACGGGGACCCTAACTGGCTCAGAAAAAGATAAATAATGAAAATAACAATATTTTCATGTTCCGGGTATAGTCCGGTCGTTCGGTTACATACTGATTCGTTAAAGTGCTAAATTACACCTTTTAGTGTCGTTTAAGTACCTTTCTTGTACCCTTTCAATTCCCAACACTTAGGGAAATATTCTGGATAAAAAAATGACATTTCTGCATAATATTTATATGCTTAAATGCTGAATTATTGCTGAATTTTTATAAATTCTGCACTTAAAGTGCGTTTCGGGTGCTTTTTAGTGCTTATATTTGCTTTCGTATTGCATATATATTAACCCTTGTATGCACTCTTGGGTTTTAATGCTCTTTTGTCGTCGGACCTACACCTAGGCCTCAATTTTATTGTCTGGCTGCTTTCTGCAGTTCCGTTGACACATAGTGTCTTACCGGTGAGTTTACTATTATTCTGACGCAACGCTCTCGTTTATGCATAAAGCAATATTTTGTAGTATACAACATGCATGAATTCACTTGTTTAATCATGTGTTCAGACATTGCTGACAATTAAGGACATAATTGCAGTCATTAAGCAATAATTATAGTGTACGGAAATTACCGGTTTGTGCCAGTTGTCACAGTCTCCCCCCGTTAAAAGAATTTCGTCCCGAAATTCAGACTGAACTAACTCTCGCTGGAGTCTTCTTGAATAGGTGGGGATACTTTTTCTTGAACTGGTCTTCACGTTCCCATGTGTACTCGGGTCCGTGCTTAGAGCTCCAACGTACTTTGACAAGTTTCACACTGCTCCTCCTGGTCTTGTTGACTTTCCAGTCAGTAACCTCAACGGGTTTTTCTGTAAATCGGATGGCTTCATCAATATGCACTTCATCCATCGGGATGGTCACGTTTTCTTGCGTTGGACTCTTCTTCAGGTTGGATACATGAAACGTATCATGTACTCCATTAAGTTCTTCCGGTAACTCCAACTTGTATGCCACGGTACCAATTCTCTTCAGTATTCTGAATGGTCCGATATATCATGGATTCAGCTTTCCACGCTTTCCAAATCTGACTACGCCCTTCCATGGTGAGACTTTTAACAACACTTTGTCTCCCACCTTGAAATCTACCGATTTTCTATTTGGATCCGCGTAGCTCTTTTGTCGCTCTCGAGCCGCCCTAATGCGCTCTCGGATCTGCGCAATTTTATCGGTTGTCTCTTGTACAAGTTCAGGACCAACCATACGTTTATCTCCGGCATCTGCCCAACATAAGGGCGATCGACATTTGCGGCCATACAGAGCTTCGAACGGCGCGGCTTTTATGCTCGTGTGATAGCTGTTATTGTAGGAAAACTCAACTAAAGGTAGATGAGTATCCCAGCTGCCGCCTAGATCCATGACACATGCGCGAAGCATATCTTCTAACGTTTGTATAGTCCGTTCGCTCTGGCCGTCTGTTTGTGGATGGAATGCCGTGCTTAGATCTAACTGAGATCCAAAGGCTTCCTGAAATGATTGCCAGATTCTTGAGACAAAGCGTCCATCTCTGTCTGAAATGATTGAGATTGGCACTCCATGACGTGCCACAATTTCTCTTAAGTATATCTCAGCAAGCTTTCCAGTGCTGTCTTTTTCTCGGATCGGTAGGAAGTGCGCAGACTTCGTCAATCGATCAACTATTACCCATATCATATCGTGCCCTCTCGGGGTCCTGGGTAATTTCGTTATGAAGTCCATCGAGATTTGTTCCCACTTCCACACGGGAATCTCTGGTTGTTGTAGTAGGCCGGACGGTTTCTGATATTCGGCCTTAACCTTCGCACAGGTTAGGCATTTTCCAACATAGACAGCAACGTCGCTTTTGAGTCTCGGCCACCAATAGTACTCTTTCAAGTCTTGGTACATCTTGTCCGATCCTGGATGGATCGAATATCTCGATTTGTGGGCTTCATTAAGGATAACCTCACGTATGCCACCGCAGAGTGGAACCCAGATACGCTTCTTGAAGTATAAGGCTCCCTCTTCATTTGGCACCATGTATTTCAATGCACCCCGGAGGTATTCAGCTTTACGGTTCTCTTCTTTAAGAGCTTCTTGTTGTGCATCCCGAATGCGTGCAGTGAGGTTCGTTCGAATCGTCATTTCCAATGCTCGAACCCTTAGGGTCTTAACCCTTTCCTTTCGGCTCAACGCGTCTGCTACAACGTTTGCCTTTCCAGGATGGTACTTAATCTCACAGTCATAATCATTCAGCAGCTCGACCCAACGTCGCTGGCGCATATTTAATTCCTTCTGATCAAATATGTGTTGTAAGCTTTTGTGATCTGTGAAGATTGTACATTGAGTACCATATAAATAATGTCGCCAAATCTTCAAGGCGAATACCACTGCACCCAGCTCCAGGTCGTGAGTGGTATAATTTCTCTCGTGAACCTTCAGTTGTCTTGAAGCATAAGCGATGACTTTTTGGCGTTGCATGAGCACGCAACCCAAGCCTTGTCGTGAGGCGTCGCAGTACACCACGAAGTCTTCAGTGCCTTCGGGCAACGATAGTATCGGTGCATCGCAGAGCTTGTTCTTAAGTAGCTGAAAGGCTTCTTCTTGTTTGTGACCCCAGTCGTACTTCTTGTCTTTCTGTGTGAGGGTCGTTAGCGGTTGAGCTATTTTTGAGAAATTCTCGATGAATCGTCGGTAATAGCCCGCTAAACCCAAAAATTGACGTACTTCGGTCGGGGTCTTGGGAGCTTCCCAATTCTTTATTGCTTCTATCTTGGACGGGTCTACATGAATGCCTTTCTCATTCACCACGTGACCAAGAAATTGTACTTCGCGAATCCAGAATTCGCATTTCGAGAACTTTGCATAAAGCTTCTCTTTCTTCAGTAGTTCCAAGATGGTTCTGAGATGTTGCTCATGTTCTTCTTTCGTTCGCGAGTAAATCAGGATATCGTCGATAAATACAATCACGAATTTATCGAGATATGGTTTGCATACGCGGTTCATTAGGTCCATAAAGACCGCTGGCGCATTCGTCAATCCAAACGGCATCACAAGAAATTCGTAGTGCCCATATCGCGTTCTGAATGCAGTCTTTGGCACGCTTTCATCTTGGATTCTCAGCTGATGGTATCCAGATCGAAGGTCGATCTTGGAATAGTAGCTTGATCCTTGCAATTGATCAAATAAGTCATCAATCCTTGGTAGCGGATACCGATTCTTGATTGTGAGCTTGTTCAGTTCCCTGTAATCGATACACATCCGCAGTGTTCCATCCTTCTTCTTCACGAATAATACTGGAGCTCCCCAGGGTGAGAAGCTTGGCCTTATGAATCCTTTATCCAACAACTCCTGGAGCTGTGTAGATAATTCTTGCATTTCGGATGGCGCAAGTCGATAGGGCGCCTTGGCTACAGGAGCAGCTCCTGGAACCAAGTCTATACGGAATTCGACTTGTCGTTGCGGAGGTAGTCCTGGCAGATCTTCAGGGAACACATCAGGAAATTCCTTCACCACAGGAATGTCTTCAAGTTTTGGCTCCACAGCCTTCTTGTCTATAACGTGTGCTAGGAAAGCGACACATCCTTTCCTCAAGCACTTCTGTGCCTTCATGCAACTGATGATTCGAAGAGGCGCGTCTCGTTTTTCTCCATGCACGATGAGAGTTTCACCATTCGCTAAAGGGATGCGAATGATTTTCTCATGACAAATAACTTCAGCTTTGTTCTTGGACAACCAGTCCATTCCGACTACTACATCGAAGCTACCCAATTGAATAGGTAAGAGATCGATGCTAAAATTCCGTTCGCCAAGTTCTAGTGTGCAGCCTCTAACAACTTTGCTTGATTCAACGAGTTTACCATTGGCTAGTTCTATGGAATAAGGAATTTCTAATCTACTAGATTCTATTCCGAGTATGCGTTTAAATTCCACAGACATGAAGCTATAATCGGCGCCAGTGTCGAATAATATGGATGCAAAGTGATTGTTAATGAGGAACGTACCGGTGACCACGTTAGGGTCCTCGCGTGCGTCTCTTGCTCCAATCACAAATGCTCGAGCTGGAGCGTTGTTTCTCTCTGGGCAGTTCCTCATGAAATGATCATTGCTTCCACACTTGAAGCATCCTTGGTTCTGCCCTTTCCCGTTACCATTCTTGTTAACAGCACCGTTTCCATTTCGATTCTTTCCTTTTCCCCAACAGTCTTCTGTTTGATGACCCAATTTACCACATTTGTCGCACCTTGGAATGCGACAAGCTCCATCATGATGATACTTACATTTTTGGCATCTAGGCATGGAGCCTTGGTATGCTTTGGTTGTATGGGTTTTCGTCTCCTGAGGCAGATTAGTGTCGCGCTTCTTGCTGAAACTCTTGTTGTTGCGAGTTGCTTGGTTCAAACTCGTATGCTTTCTCTTTTTGTCACCGGACGACTCAGCATGAGTCTCGGTCTTCTCTGTTGGGTTTAATGACAACTTCTTCATACGAACACAATCCTCAGTAAGGCTGACAGCCAGAGTTACAGCCTCGGTGATTGTTTGTGGTTTGGCCGACGTCACCATGCCACGAAACTCTGAGGCCAGTCCCCAAATGTAACGTTCAACACGCTTGAATTCGGGAGTCACCATGTAGGGAAGTACTCTAGACAGACCGTGGAACCTTCGAGTGTAACCATTTATGTCAGCACCTTCCATGGTCAGGTGCCAGAACTCCGTCTCCAGCCTTTGGAGTTCAGCACGAGAGCAGTACTTCTCTCTCATCCTTTCCTTCAGTTCCTCCCAAGTGAGGCCATAAGCGGCGTCATCACCCAAAGTTTGGGCTTGCAGGTTCCACCAAGTCAGAGCTTCATCGACGAATAACCCAGTAGCAAAAGTGACTTGTTGATCCGCGATACACTTGCTCATGCGGAAAGTAGCTTCAGTCTTCTCCGTCCAGCGCACAAATGCTACTGCACCTCCTGTGCCGTCATAGTTTATCGGCTTGCAGTCGAGGAACTGCTTGAAAGTGCAGCCTGGAATTGATTCAACCAATTCACATGTGAGCAATCGAAGAAATAATGAGACAAGGACCGTTCATAAATTTCCTCATGCTTAGTACAGTGTCTCAAGGTTACCTTGAGCTGCATTGCCTCCAGACGAATCTCCATTCCCATTACGCCTAGCGTTGCTTGGTCCTCCACTGTCTTGAGTTCGGTTCGCCTCGTACTGGGCGATAGCAGCGGAGATCCTTTCCTCTAGCAAAGCGTTCAGCTCTTCAGCAGTTCTTGGCAGTGGGGGAGGAGGAGGTTGATCGTCATTGCGAGCATTCACAGCTTTCCTGGGTGCCATGTTCTGACAGAACATAACACAGCAGGGTTAGGCATTTGTTTGATATCGTCACACTAGACAGTAGTATCATATATATTCGCAGGTATATATACCACATAAGTGACATCAAACAATCATTACTCTAGCAGAGTACTTAGTAGGCTTGCACTGAGGGAATCTATACGTGACAAGACTTGCTGTGATTTTTGTGCACTGAATTCCATAATTATGTATGCATCCATAATTACGTAACTCCTTGCACAGTCCGCACAGTTCGTTTCATCCTCGTATTTCTTCCTTCAGGTAGGCCATTGTTTTCAGGTAAAGTCACATATACTTGTGACATTCTACTTCTAGTACATGCTAATTATCACAAATAATTGCAAGTAATTTCTAGTCAACGACAAGTGCTACTCAAGTGCACTCTAAGTCTCGTAGTGTCTTTTCTAGACTCATGTAGACAGTTTCAGGCAGTGGATGTCGCGGGACGTTTTATGCAATGAAAACTCTTTGAAAATTGTTTTCGTGAATGGATCCTAGAGATTGTAGACTAGACTCGAGAAGGAATCCTGGTTCACTACAATCGCAGCTCTGATACCAATCTGTCACACCCCTTTCTGCGGCGGAAGCACGAGGTGTGATCATGAAAGGTTCTCATTGCATACGAAGAGTAAACATGCTACATGCTCGTAAAATAACATTCAAATACCATAATTTGAAAACATACGTTAGCGTTTACATCGCTAAGTCGCATAAAACATTGTCTTAAAAGTTTACAACTTTATTCAAAGTTAAACACAAGTGACATCCACGAGCATAAGCAAGACCACGCGCACATCCATCCTAGTTACCTGAAATACATGTGAGTTTTTGGAAAAACGTCAACATAATGTTGGTGTGAATTCATGCAGCTTTGTATTTCATGTTTGTATACTTTGTATGAAAACATAGTTTGTGAGTAAATCAAGTTTTCATATATAAATCCAGTTTCATGTGTACCCCACGTACACTTGTATAATTCAACCTTTTCTTGAGTACCCCACGTACTTCAAGTTATATATCAATCCTCTTGAGTACCCCACGTACTTCAAGTTATTTATCAATCCTCTTGAGTACCTCACGTACTTCAAGTTATTTATCAATCCTCTTGAGTACCCCACGTACTTCAAGTTATTTATCAATTTTTGTATGGTATGAATTTTATGTAAATACAGTATTTCTGTAATTATCATATTGTTAATGGGTTGCAAAGCCATTAACCTGTGGCACGTCATAGGAAGTCACCAAACCTAAGGCATTTAATTGGTATATTCTGAGACACAAAAGCACTTCCTCGGTTCTCGCCTCGACCGGGAGTGTGGCTGCCAGGCACCCGTTAGATCTAACCTTTTGTTCTGCGGTCTGAATGTATACGTTGATTAATGGTGCTTCTGTACCCTATTCGTGACACTATTTCTCATAACGCCTCCTACTTGGTTCTCGTTCTCACCAAGCGCGTTTCTTGTTATCATTTCTCATAGCGCCTTATACTTGGTTCTCGTCTCACCAAATGCGCTTCTCATATTCATATATTTCGTCACACTTGGTTCTCGTTCTCACCAAGTGTACTTCTTGTATTTATATCATACCATTTATAAATATTGTACTTTTGTACATGTATTTCACCCCCGAAGTTATAAAAACTGAAAACAGTTAAAGAGAAAAGGGGGAGCGTGAACTCACAACTTTGCGTTCCTAGCGTCGTAAACTCCACCGGATTTGCTTAATTAACGTCGTAACCTATACGCGTTTTCTTAACGTTAGTCACTAGACTTGCGTCGCACAAGTACAGTCACTCTCTTTTGTATATATTCTTGTGTTAAAAATATTCTATATTTTTAACTACGTATCTTACTTATATTATTTTCTCCAAAAATAAATATAAGTCTTTTGTGTTTTGCACTTTGCACCCGAATTATGTTTCTTGTATGTTGTATGTGTATTTTTATATTTCTACTCCTCATGAGTATTTAGTGTATTTTTAAGTCTTAATACACTAGCACGTATAACACATACTATATACACTTAACACACAAGTTGGTGATCAAATAATATATATTTTTCTCTCAAAAATATATACTTATTATCCATTTTTATTCTTGAAGAAATCCTCATTTCTTATCACCAAAAATCAGGGAAACCTTAGTAATACTCTTAGACACATTTTTAGGGAATAAGTTTATCAAAAACTTATATTCTTTTCTAAGTGTCAAAATTTATAAAAATTTTGACAGAGTTTCCCCTAAAAATGGAGGTTTCCCACGTTTTCAAAACGTGTGTTTATTTTCTTTTAATCATCGTCAATCATCAATAATCATCAACAACAATTATCAACCATACTTATCAACAATAATCACTAACTTCTCCATTTCATGAACTTGAATATTTACAAAATGTGTAGTAACTTACTAGCACATTTAGTAAGTCTTGATATCTTTAAAAATAAGTTTAATTTCTTAAAAACCTTATTTTTAAAGAATATGAAGTTTCACAACTTCTAGTCGGTTTTTACGAAAATTATTTCTTTGTTAAAACCTTTGTTACACAAGTATCCATACACTTGTTTGTTCACAAAAACCACTTTTGTTTGTGTAAGACCCGGTTTAGAACATGTGATTTCTTGGACACTTGGTCCTTTGAAAATACCGCTTGTAGATACGTAGATCTACTAGTTTTAAACACTATTTCACAAGTTAAATTGCTTTTACACAAGTCCATGTCTCATGTGTGGTAGAGTTTCACCCTTTAACCCTTGTGTTAACTAAAAACGAGCTTATGTTAAGATCCATGATCTTACAAAGTCGGGTTAAACGATGATCCGGGCTACCACATCATAGATCGGGTCTAGATGACCATAAATTTCAAATACTACAACATTTACACAACATATGTGCTATTAACCACCACTTTAAGTGTTTTTAGTAGACTTTTGTTCATCATTTTGTATTTTAACGAGATTTAACCGATACAAATCCTTTTAACCACTCTAAAATAGTTCAAATACGAGTTTTAAACATTATACCTCTAGCTCGAGGCTAGGGAAGAATCTATGCGCAAAAGAGGTGGATAAAAGCTAGAGAAGGAGGTCCTTCGCGTTCCGTTTGCTCCAAGCTTCCTAATACGAGACCCTTAACACTTGTATAGACTTGAAATGGCAAGATCAAAGCTTGACAATGGTTGTGTGTTCAAGGGATGTTTGGCCGTAGCCTCTTAGAGAGAGAGAGGGGAGTTTGGTGTTGTGATTTGTGTAATGAAATGAATGGTGGGTTTAGTTGTGAACTTATAGATAATTTAGGAGGTAGTTATCCATTGGTCAATATGTCATCTAGATACTACACATTAGGGATTAAAATAATGAACCAAGGACCAAGTATGTCTCCCCATGGTTTGGGGCCGGTTAGAGAAGGGGGGGGGGGGTCTAGTTCGGTTCCAAGTATTAGTTAGGTTAAACTAAGTTAAGTTAAGTGTTTAACCCCGTTACTAATGTGTAGCGTGTTATGACGGGTGTTAGGGTATACGGGGACCCTAACTGGCTCAGAAAAAGATAAATAATGAAAATAACAATATTTTCATGTTCCGGGTATAGTCCGGTCGTTCGGTTACATACTGATTCGTTAAAGTGCTAAATTACACCTTTTAGTGTCGTTTAAGTACCTTTCTTGTACCCTTTCAATTCCCAACACTTAGGGAAATATTCTGGATAAAAAAATGACATTTCTGCATAATATTTATATGCTTAAATGCTGAATTATTGCTGAATTTTTATAAATTCTGCACTTAAAGTGCGTTTCGGGTGCTTTTTAGTGCTTATATTTGCTTTCGTATTGCATATATATTAACCCTTGTATGCACTCTTGGGTTTTAATGCTCTTTTGTCGTCGGACCTACACCTAGGCCTCAATTTTATTGTCTGGCTGCTTTCTGCAGTTCCGTTGACACATAGTGTCTTACCGGTGAGTTTACTATTATTCTGACGCAACGCTCTCGTTTATGCATAAAGCAATATTTTGTAGTATACAACATGCATGAATTCACTTGTTTAATCATGTGTTCAGACATTGCTGACAATTAAGGACATAATTGCAGTCATTAAGCAATAATTATAGTGTATGGAAATTACCGGTTTGTGCCAGTTGTCACAAGAATAGGGTAAACAATGGATGTATTTGTTGATGGATTTCTCAGGGTTATCAACCTGGCTAGGACAAAGAATGCTATGTTGTTTGAAGCAGAGGGTTAAACCAGCGTTGTCGTCATCCACTTGCTTAAGGTGCCAAAATTCATGTTCTAACTTCCTAAGCTCGTGCGGCGGACATATTTCTTCTCTCATAATCTTTTTCAATTCAGCCCATGGTAATGCGTGGGCGGCGTCCTCACCTCTTGTGCTTCGTTCAGAGGTCCACCAATCAAGAGCTCTTGATCAGAACACCCTGTGGCATTTTGGGTGCGCAAGTCGTCAGGACAACCACTCTGACAGAAAGTGATCTCCATGGCATCAAACCAAGTGAGTAGTGCGGTGGCACCATCCTTTCCTACAGAGGTTTACAAGCCATGAATTGTTTGAAAAGGAGTGGTGTCTTTGGTTTCTCCACCTTGGAGTCCACAGAACCATGGGCGAATCTGAGTTGGTTTGAATGCGGCTCACGATGTCGGGTATTACTTGGGCCATTTGGCCAGCCATTTGTTCAGCAATGAGCCCAACTAGCTCTTGTTTGGAGATGGAGTCATTGTTGGAACCTTTCTTTGACTTAGTCTTCTTTGATGAGTTTGGAGATGCCATCTAGAAGTTCGAAAGAAAAGGAAAGGATGAAACTTGATCATAAATTTTAAAACAAGGTTTTTGCATGTATAAGCATGTAAGTATTCACGTATCACGTATAATTCACATAATTTTCATGTATTCGATAAGTATTCAACAAGCATAAACACGCATGAATGCGTAAAAGAGTATAAATTTAGTTTGTTCTCAAGAGTTATTATTGTTTTTTATTGTTCGAGACGTGCGAATTATGTAACGGTTTTGAAATGAACGAGGTATCAAGTATAAAATCACATATAAAATGAATCTCATAAAAGAGAGACTCATAAAACATGGGATTGTTTCGGGTAGAGAAGCGTCGACTATTCCAAAGTGAACCGAAAGTCCTTTCAAATTAGAGAAACATGCTTTGGACTATAGATAAGATACTCTCGTCGAGAAGCGATTAACGGTATCTTACCCTTCCAATTACTACACGTCTCTAATCGATAGAAACAATCGGGATTTTGGCGAGATTGAAAATCGAGGAATGGGACTTATTCGAAAAGGTGCGGGTTTCACCCCTAACTTGACGATTCCGTACCCTAATGTGGTTGGTACTCGTCGGGTCAAAATATAATTTCGACACTTTGACGAGGGTCCACTAGAGTTTGAATTGGAAATTTACCATGAAGATATGGATTTCACTCCTAACTTAAGGGCGTAATTTCGTGCAAAAATAAAGTATAAGCGGAATGAGAGTCGTTCACCAAATTGTGGGTTTCACGCCTATTTTGGTAAAGTCGTCTCTTTTGTATAAAGATTGTCTTCAAGTCTTCAAGTGTATTGTTTAAAATGTCTTAGGAAAGACATAATGTAAGTATTTAGACAAAAAAGAAGAGAAAGAAGCAAAGTAGGAAGCATAACATTTTAAGTATGAAACAAGAAGGGTAAAAAATGAGGTACGTACTATATACTAGGTCGAACATGGCAATTCTACCTAATTCCCTATAGTTATGGCTCTAATACCAATCTGTCACACCCCAACCGATGGCGGAAACATCGGAGTGAGACGAAAACGAGATTGCAAGAGACTTCATAACACTATTTGTGACAACATTTAAATCAACCGATTTCATTTCATAAATTAAATTGTCAAACATTACAAGGAAATTCAAATAACAACAAGTTCAATGAAATTACATAACAACATGAACAAAATTGATACAACATATTAAACCTAAAGCGTCTATGTGTATATCTATGCATCAACGCTACTTCATTTCATAGCATCGTCATTCTCAACCTGTAACATGTTTAAAATAAAGTTCAATGCAAAATCAAAGGCAAGTATACAAGTTTGATACATACATAGCATATAAAGATAAGTTTAAACGATTCCTCATGGCAAGCTAATGATATAAGATAAACATTAAAATCAGCATGTGTTTAACAAATCAAACCAATGATGAAACGCAATAAGCTCATGACATAACCTCAAGTCTACGGGTGGTGCGTTAATCCTATAGTTCTATATATGTCAAGGATAGGCTCGATCGAAGCTAATGATAAGTCTAACACAAAATGCATAACCCCAAGTTCAATGTATTAAGTAATCAAGTAGGCAAGCATGTAATAGGAATGTTTGTGTATTTACGAATAAAGTTTAAGTGTAAGTTTCATAAGTAACATGTTACACCCCAAAAAGTGGTAAACGTAAAGAGGGGGTTCGAGTATACTCAAGGTTTTGTAAGCTTTCCAATTGATATTCCGCGAGTGTTTGGTTGATTAGTTTGGAGCACCTTGTCCTTCTACACGAAGAAACATAGGTGGGTGAGTAAGGAGAGTTCATCGGAAGATTAGATTCAGATTTTTAAAATACATGAAAGTAAACATATGAAGAAAATAACCACCTAGCACACATAATACTTGTTCGTGACACTATGTAACTCAAAAGAGTTTAGATGTTTTCATGGGTCAAATGCCCATTAGAATCGTGACAAGCATTATGGTCCTTAGATGATATAACCTACTATCTTGACAAATGACCACTAGATCATCATCAAAAGTTCGATTATTGGGATAATATATAAGTATTATATAGTTGTACATTATGTTATATAGGTCAAGCATGAGGTAGGAGGATGAATCCACCATTTAAGAACCTCTTTGTTTATCATATAAGTCATGTAGGAGGTAGGAAGAACAAGTCTTCCATTTAGGTACCTCTTTGGTTCACCACTACACTTGTTGTTATAAACAATCAAGGAGGGTCATGAACATACAATAAAGAATAAGTTAACTACAACTAATCTAAGAAATCATCAAGTAATGCGTGGATTTTTCAAGTAGGATAGCCAAAGCTAGTCCTATAATCACACAAACATCAAGCTTTATACTTGTTCCTTACTTGTGGGTAAAACCCTAACAAAAAAAAAAAAAAAACGTTTATGAGGTTTTAACCTCTGATTTTAGGTGTCACAACCTTGTTTTTAAGCCCAACTAACCATAGATTTGATTATGAGCATAAGGACATAGGAATGCGTGTGAGTAACTCAAGTTCAAGCAAGTTTATCAAAGTTTAAATCAAAACAGAAAGTTCAGTCCAATTTGGATCTTTTTTGGTGATGTTCCAGGCCTTGGTTTTCCATGGAAAACCCGTGGAATCATCCCTAAGGTTGTTTCAAGTGATTAGGAAGAAGAATCAAAGAAAAAGATTAAGAAATGAGGAAGTTATGCTCACTTTTGTGAGTTGATATGAATCTGTCTTAGCTCCTGAAGTCAGCTGAGTTTGAGAGAGTTTTGGTGTGATTTGAGTCTGGTATAAGTAGGAAAGTGGCTGGGATTAAGTGGTATTTATAAGGGCTTAATTAGGGTTTAAGTTGGTTGGCAATTAATATGGTTAGGTGGTTGTTTAACAAATAAATAAAAATAATAATGAATCTGCCAGCTGCGATTGGAGGCTGTTTGCAGCCCTTAAATGCGTTTTTTTTTTGTGTGACATAATATGTTAAGTATAGATTTTATTATATGATGTTAGAAAAAAAAAACATATAGCTAATTTATTCACCATCACATGGCTAGGGTAATTAAAAAAGAAAGTTGTTGTTTTTTATTCCTACGGCCGGAAGGCTGTTAGCCATAATACATACATATATATATATATATATGTATGTATTTGTTCAACTAAGTAGTATTTAGTAGGTTTTGTTATTATAATTCATCACATAATTAACCACTAATTCAAATGTAACATTATGTGGTTTAGGTGGTTATTAAAACTCAACAATTTACATACAACATTAGTTCCGATCGTGAGCTGGTGTCTTTCATCTTTTTATTATATTTTTTTTGTTTTAATAATATAAATTGGTTGTAGATTAATTGTGATACAAAGAGGTGTTAACTAATTAAAACAACAAAATTTTTTAACCGCACTACATGCGGCTGTTTATGTATTCTTTTTTTTCTTTTTTCTTTTTAAACATTTAATTGATGTATAATAGTGAAGTATATAAATGTAATGAAACATGTTTTAACTAAACTAACATGTGATATATTAAGTTTGTCATATGTAACAAGTGTGAATGATTTTCATTTAGGTATAAACAAGGCAAAAATCATATTCCTTAATCTTATAATCGAATAACCAAGTGTTTGAACGTACGAAAGATTTAAGAATTACGAATACACGATCATTGTTTATGAATTAAACTTACGTTTATGAAAATTACGAATCATGTCTCAAACGAATGCACGTATAAATGTGTAAACATGTATAAATAATGAATTTTTCACGCAAAAGATCAATTTCGTTATAATCAAAGTCTCGGATTTACAATGGCTTGAAACGAAATACGATTACAAGGGAAACGAGTTTCCAAAAATAGAAATATAGGACAAGCTTTCTAATTAAGGAAAGTACAAAAAAGCAGGGCGTTACAGCATACGAGATGTAGTTTCAACATGTGGATAATGGTTATGCGTTTTTTTAACAACATGCGACTTTTTTGTCAACATGCTATCTTCTTTTTTTTCAACATGCTATTGGTTTCAACATGTTGCCTTTTGTTTTTACAACCTGCGACCTTCGGTTTATACAACACACTTTCACATATAAAACACACTAGTGTTTGAATTACATGCATTATAATTTTTTAGATATGTAGCAATATGATACTCAAATTAAAGATAAACCATCCGTGAGATATATTCAAAGAATAAGTCTTGTAAAAATGTTAAAGAGATGGAACAAAATGTAAGAAAATGCAATGGAAAATGAGAGGAAATGATAGAAATATTACTGAAGTGCGTCTGATCGCCAAGAGAGTTTCAGAGGGTTTGAGAGTAAGTTTGAGCGTCTGGGAGGGGGAAATGAGTGAAGTAGCGAGCTTATTTATAGGTTTAGGGTGAGTTTGGGACGAGAGGGAGTTTCGGGAGAAAATGGAGTTTGGGGCGATAGGCCTATTCGCACGAAAGGGGGTCCTTTCGTGTGAAGGGTCATTTCCCTTCGTCTTAAAAGTCCGAGTTTGATTAATTTGCGTGTTTTAGCCGGTTTTACATGTAACGAGCATAAATGTGTATTGTACAAGTATATATCATGCATAATGGTGTTTACAACATTGATTTTGAGTATAAACATGCAAATAAGTCTAACATGAACAAAATAAATGTGAATAAAATACTTGAATTTTCATTATGATCACCAGTCTCGAATTACAAAGTTGAAATGAAATTGAGTACAACACAAATACAAGTTTCCAAAAATAGATTTACAACAATACTTTCTAATTAAGGAAAGTATGGAAATGTGAAGCGTTACAGTCTCCCGTACTTTAGGAGATTTCATCCTCGATATCTGTTATAACAACCCTCCTGAAATTTTTTTCTGACACACTAATATATTTTTAAATACCCCTAAATGTCTTAAAATACACCCCGTATGTGAAAACCGAGCCCAAAATATGAAATGTCATTAAAAATAATAAAAAAAATAAAATTTTTTAAGCGCTCGCGGGCGGGGCGCGACAGCTACAAGATCAGGCGACCCCCGGTACTGCCACGTGTCATCATCATGGCGGAGCTAGTGCGCTGACTGGCCAACCCTAGGGCCTACTTACCCTACTACGCGGGCCGCGTAAACCCTGGCCTCACCTTACGCGGGCCGCAAGGAAACCAATTTCAGGCCCTATAAAGTGGAGCTCGGGCTTTCAGTTTTCGTCGCTCACATTTCTTTTCTTTCTCTCAAATTCTGAATAGTAGGCATAATCTCGAGTATAATACCCCCCTAAATAACGAAGTTCTGCTCCGTTGTAAGTATTATAACCCCGGTTACGTATTAGATATGTTGCCCGATTGATCCAGGGTTCCGTAACGGCTGTCGTGGTTCTGCCCGACGTAGTTGTTGGAATGTCGTATCGGGGAGGGTATCGTTAATAAAAATAAAGGGTTATTATACTAACATATGTACATTTGTGTAAATTATAGATAAATCATTAGGGGAAGAAATCTAAGACAACAATGTGAGTTTATCCTCTTTTTGTAAACCTTTTTGTAAATTGTTTTACAAAACCTTAAATGTTTTACAATGTGATTAAGCAGTGATTGAGTCTTTGTAGTTCTTCAATTACTATCGGTATGTTGGGGTTTTGTATACAAAATGTGGAACACGTTACCATTGGACAACGAGTTAGCCAATGGGTAATATTACCCACCAGTCAGGATTGACAATACTGAATGAGTAATTGTGTAGAAATAAACATTGTGATCGCTCTCAATACTGTGTTAATTGATAAAATTCTTCTTGATTAAACTGGGATTCACTCACCAGTATTTCCCACTGACAAATGTTTTCAAAACGGGTTTCAGATAACAAAATGTAAAAGCCAATTAGAAGAAAGCTAGCTGGAGAGCACTGACGGCTTGGAAAAATATGGCTATAAAAGTTACCTAAAAGACGATGTTTTAAATTCAATAAAATAGGGTTTATCCCTATAAACATGTTGTAATAAGAAACTTGGGTTTTACTCATCTGAGTATTAATATAAAATATGGTGGTTTTACTCTGATAAACATTTCCTAACTACGGTCCCAATGAAATTTCCGCTGCCAAAATGATAAACAAATGATACCACCGACACTGGTGTTCGCGGCTGCCCGTTCCCGGGACAGATAAGGGGGCGGAGGTTGCGACAGAAGGTGGTATCAGAGCTAAGCCACTGATTCAGCCACAGAAGTGTTCTTCTGACATCAATATATTATCCAAATTGTTAGTAAATAAATTATGAAAATATGTGCATATCTGTATTTTATTGTTATGTGTTATGTGACTATTTGTTAGTTTACAGTATGAGTGATCAAGGACCCTCAGACGTGTATCATCAGTTGTACGATTCACCTAGGAGTGAAGGTATTTCTTCCCAGCCTACCCTCTCTGGGTATTCAGCTGATCAGGAAGAAGGGATGTTTGTCTTTAAGGCTCAGTCTGAAGAGCCATTCCCTCAGAAAAAGAGAGGATGGTTCAGTAAGGGAGCATTTGAGCGTAGGAAAAGAATGCGAAAGTTGCAACAGCAAAGAGTCCTAGCAGCCGCTAAGCGAGAGTCAGATGCCCATACACAGGATATGCTTAATAGGAGCTTAGCCAATTTTCATATCCTAGCCACAACTGCTGCCGACCCAAATCTGGAACAACTAGTAGCCCCACAACCCTTACCTTTGTTCCCCACTCAGCCGATGGAGATAGAAACGCATGATTTCAACCCTGAGGAGATACCTAGGATACCAGCCCCTAATCCCTTAGATCCAGATTATGATCCATGGTTCGATGATCATAGGGATTATGTGCCACACTATCACCTAAACGACGAAACCATGCCGAACTTAGCCGCCTATCCAGGTCTGGACCCTCTAGATCCCTACTATGACAACGATGTATATATTAGGGAGATCTTAGAGAATCAGTACCCTCAGGAGAATCCCATACCCCAGTACCCAGACCCAGTACCAGCACCTGCACCCCCAATGAGTGTAGAAAATGTGCATGAGCTCCGAACTTTCGGAGAAGAAATCTTAGAAAATAGTGAGAGGATGAGGCAGGTAGGAGAGCTACTCGTCTGGAAATATGACGAGCGCAATATGGATTACTGGATGAATCCAGACCAGTGAAGGTGATGGTGGAGTTGGTAATATAATGATATATAATATGTTTGTATGAATATATATATATATATATATGTATATATATAATATATTGTAGTATAGACCACTTTGTGGTTAGCGATGCATAGTAGTATTGTAATTTCCAAAATTTCAGTATTAGTTTGTTGTAGATGTATAATAGATAAGAAACAGTAAAGTCGCAATGCTTGACGTTTTTGATCAAAATGCGTGTCATGTGATTGATCGTATTAAGATATTATCTTGTGATATTAATATGTGGTAAATGTTTAAAATTCAGATGGCCGACGAAGTGAATCAGGAAAATCTGAATAACGATAACCAGAGTAACAATAACCCAGATAACGGAAACCCAAACAACAACAATAATGGAAACCAAGTGGACAACAGTGCCATCCAACACGTAGTGGTACAAGGAATAATCGATGCAATGCCATATATTATTCAAACGGTTAGCGAAGCAGAAAATAAAAGTAAACATGATAGCAAGCGACCCTCTGAACCTGCATACAGCGTAAACAATGGACCCGTACTTCAAGTATCATTCCCAAAAGAAGAAGAACCATGCCTTATGGTTGTTCTTATAAAGAATTCTGGTCTTGTAAACCAATGGAATTCTCGGGCAATGAAGGGGCCGTTGCATCTCTACGCTGGATAGAAAAGACTGAGACAGTCTTAAGAATAAGTAAATGTGCGGAAGAGGATAAGATAATGTTTGTTTCCAATCTGTTTAAGAATTCAGCCTTAGAATGGTGGAACACTATCCTTTAGTCTAGAGGAAGTGATAGAACTTACAATATGGAATGGGAGGAATTTAAAAACATGGTAGAAAGGAAATTATGCCCTCCTAATGAAAAAGAACAGATAGCAAACAAGTTCCTAAATCTTAGAATGACTGGTGTGGATAGTAAGGGGTACACTAAGTTATTCTTTGAATATGCCCGAATAGTACCAACCCTTGCTTCGCCTGAACCAGTATTAATCTCCTGTTACATCTGGGGATTAATTGGAGAGATAAGACATGTAGTCAAGGCAACTAGACCCTAAACCATAGAAGAAGCTGTAGAACGAGCAAATACATTGACAGATGAATTAGTCCGTACACGAGAAGAGGATCAAAGGAGGAACCTAACCCAGAAGCTTACACAAGAATTTCGTTCTGGGAATTCTAACCGTGGGAAAAATTTAGGCTCTATCTCTGCACCCTACTGTAAGTATTGCAAAAGGAAGCATTCAGGAAAATGCTCCATATATTGTAACTTTTGCAAAATATCGGGACACAAGGAGGAAGATTGCAGGAAAAAGATTAGCAACAGGATATGCTACAACTGCGGAGAACAAGGTCATATTAAGCCTAACTGTCCAAAGCTAGCTCCAGCTACGAACAACAAGAACACCAAAAATGCTAGAGCATTTGTTCTTATTGCAGAAGAAGCAAAGATGATCCTGGATGTGATCGCCAGTACATTTTTAGTTAATGATGTTTTTGCTAAAGTATTATTTGACTCTGGTGCAAACGAAAGTTTTATTAATACTTCATTTTGCAAATTACTCAATCAACCATTAACTAAACTCTTACAAGAATGTCTAGTAGAGACAGCAAATGGGGAAACCATTAAAATTTCTGAAATCTTGTAGGGAGCAAGAATAGAAATTTTAAATCAGAAATTTATTGCAAACCTCTACCCAAGGAATCTGGCAGGATTTGATATTGTATTAGGAATTGATTGGTTAATAGATAATAAAGCCAGTATTTTGTGTGATCAAAAGTCAATCCAAGTAAATTCACCAAGGGGTGAAAAGATCACAATTAAAGGAAATAAAACCTCTAGATCCACAAAGTTCATCTCTGTGATAAAAACAACAAGTTACATAAGAAAAGGATCATTAGTGTATTTGATTCCCATAATCACTAACACTAAAGGAAAAGAATTAAAGGATATTCCAGTAGTATCCTAGTTTTCAGATGTATTTCCAGAAGAGCTGCCAGGGCAACCTCCAGATAGAGAAGTTGAATTCAGAATTCATTTAATACCAGGGACAACACCAATTGCCAAGGCACCTTACCGTTTAGCACCCGCAGAAATGCAGGAACTAAAGAAACAATTAGATGAATTGTTAGAGAAAGGATTCATACAGCCAAGTTGTCACACCCCGACTTTCCACGTATGACCGGTGGGCCCGGTGGGGAGTATCGTGACGTGGTTGGCAACATAATAGTCAAACAACACAATATTTGAAATGCACAGCGGAAGCAAATGAAAGATATATTTCAACCGAATAAATATTGTAATATCGTGTATCACAAACAGTTGAAATTTTATCCACAGAAGGATCAAAATTTAAATAGGAAACAGTAGTTCAACAGACGTTAGGCATCTTAAGCTTGCGAGACTCTTTATTGATGCTAAGGAGAAATCCAGCCTATTACGAATAGTACCTGCATTTAATCTTTTTGGGAAAATACGTCAGTTTACACTGGTAAATACAATCATCTGACTCATTTTAAAAATGATTAAAAATTGATTTGGATGCACGTGGCATAAACATTTTATAACTTGGGATAATTATTTAAATATATAAACTTGTAAAAGGATTACATGTTCCTTATGCGTTCAGTAGCCCGGATCGTGCCGGGTTAAAGATCAATAGACACACCACATTATTTATTTATGCACTGACGGGTGTACGCCTACACCCCGCGCTTAGGTCGTGGCCATTTCATAAAATGATGCCGAGGATATCCGGGACATGGTCATTAACCCCCCAAAGGCTTTAAGCAAACAAAACAATTTAAACGGGTCATCTCGATAATACTTAACCACCAATCGATTAAGGTCGAATGCCCAACCAAGCGGTATTTTATATACCGTACCCCAAGCCCGTATAAGGGAAAATAAGTTAAAAGTATTTACCTGAGCAAAGTAATAATCACAATAAGCAAATGCAAGTAGCTTTTACTGGTCCTCCTATTCTGGAACGAAGGTTTATAATAACCTATTAGAATCCTAACGGTCTTTAGTTAAGCTTAAGCTTAGACCGGTTAGTTTTAGGGAATGATACGGTTCGAACGTGTGATTAAGCGAAGACCGGAATAGAATGTGATTTAGACCTGACAAGTTTGAAGATTTGTCTTATATGGGTAATCTAAACACATTCTGGATTTTGAGATAAAACCGATAAGGTTTGACCCGTTTCGGCTAATTTTATGCAAACTAGTTACATAAACCGAACCGAACGTGCAAGAGGCGTAACGGGTAATCATTAGAGCCATATACAGGTTTCATAAGTTAATATGCCTTATATATGTTGTGACATCAGTAAGATATCTTTTATTATACCCGAAACGAATTTAAACACAAACTATGCCCCGTAGGGGTAGTTTGGTCATTTACAAGGTTATAAAAGAGTTTAAGTATTAACCTGAGTTACAGGTCTGATGTAAACAGCAAAAATACTTAATTTGATAAGTTATAACAGTAGGGCATTGCATATATGTGAAATTTATCAATTATAACCAAACTATGCACCGTATGGGCATTTTGGTAATTTCACATAAGCCGAAAAGCTCTAAACTGAAGTCTGAGTTAAACAACTTTTGCTTACTGTTATAGTATTATAATTTACTTAAAATATCAGTAGGTATCAACCCTTGTATGTTCAAAATAGTTTTAGTACATACTACGCGTTAAAAACGCTTAATAAGGCGATTAAAAGCCGTTTCCGGGTTCTATATGGAAAACTGATATTTTTATTATTCCAGAAGATCTAAAATAATTTATTTATCATATAAAATTAGTAGAAAAAGGTTTGGGGTCAATTAGATATGTATAACTCATTTTATAGCCCGAAAGGGCAAAATCGACAATTACCGGATTAAGCCTATGACTCTAAGTTATGCTCAGCCTAAAATTAATTAAAAATCTTCAAAAATCCCAAAATAATATATTACATCAGTGGGTAAAGAGTTTGATATCAAAAAGTATGTTTAAATAGGCTATACGCTAATTATGTCGTTTAATCGCTAAAGAAGCTTTCTAATTACGCTAATGGGCATAACTCTCATTCTACACCTCAAACTGATGTCAAATTTTGGGTGCAAGTTTATAAATCAGTAACTAAGGTTTCTACTCTTTTATATTTTCAAAAATCACGTTTTTTGGTGAAAAGGGCATAATGGTCAACATATGAGCAATTAACGGAAACATGTATATTAATTGGTTAACTAATGAACCAAGGTGTATAATCACAGAGAGTTATACTAGCATGTAACCTGGTCCTAAGGAAGCTCTAAGGCATTTCTAAAACATGCTTAAACGGGTCAGAACTGAAAGTCAAAGCATAAGTCAAACTATGCGACTTTCGGTTCCGAACCGGGTCTTTACTGAAAATTGTCGGGTTGAACATGTTCTTACACTAATTACCAAGTTATATTAATGATCAAACAGGTTGTATGGGTTCTACATTGCTAATTATGCATAAATTGGAAATTAAGCATTCTGTTGACTTTTTAATAACAAGTTTGACCCGACATTTGACCTAGTTAGAGTGGGAATCAGAGGGTGCCCTTTTAATGGTTTATTGCCCACATAATTACCAACTTATAACTACTTTCAATTCGACTAATCACTGGACCATTAGTGATTAACCGTGAAGTCAACTGTTAATTACGACGGTTTGACTTTTAAGCTAAAACTAAGCAAAAACTCAACTAAGAAAGGTTAAGCATACTTACTGAAGTCCTATGCACGATTAGGAAGAACTTGGGTCTGCTCTTAAGCTCCGGGAAGCTCCAGAAATGCAGAAATGAGGTGTGAAGAAATGGTTACAACCTTGTGGCCTTTTATAGTGCTCAAAACCTCATGGATCATTGACACACAAGCCTAGCAATGGCCATGGATCATTTCCAGATGTCCCTAAGGGCCTAGGGGTTGTTTAGGGGTCGTCCAAGATGTGGAAAATTGGATTAAAGTCGGTTAGAATGGAGTTGGAAGACAAGAACCCAAAAATTTCAGAGCAGAAGGCCCCTCGCGGCACGCGTAGACCCCCCAGGGTCCTCGCGTGGCGCGACGCCCCATCTGATCAAATCTGATTTTTTCAATTTTTATGTTTTGGTCCTTGGCTCTTGGAAACTTTGCTTCGACTTTATTTCTTGCACTTTGAACCCTCCAAATTGACTTATAAGGGCTTCAAGACATATACCCACTTTGTTAAGTCCTCGGTTAACTTTATTGTCTCCTGAAAAGTCATAAACTTCATCGTAGACGCTTTTAACCCTTCACATTCGAATTTGATCATAACTTTCTCATACGATAACGAAACTTTGTGAAATTTATGTCGTGCATTCTAGTAAGCATAATTAACCGTTACAAAGCTTCGGGTTTGCTAAAAGGTCACTCAGAGGTATAACTTAAACATGTTGACACATTTAACCCCCGTAGTTTGTAATCTCTCACTTTCACTCACAATTAGCTTCGTATGATCCATGATTTATTCGTTTGAAGGTATGAGCATCATGTAGGGTTAATGCAAAGTATATTTATTCACTGTTGACATTTAGAACCCGTATATTCACATACTTTCCATGATTGTCAACTTTAATCCTTTTATAACATTCTTTCACACGTTCAAACCTATGACACGTGTCAACACATTATAGGACGTGAATTTTCAAGGTGTTACATCCTCACCCCCTTAAAAGAAATCTCGACCTCGAGATTTACTGAAATAAATAAGGATACTTTTCTTTCATTGTGGACTCAACCTCCCACGTATACTCGGGACCTCTACGGGCATCCCATTTTACCTTTACAATAGGCACATGCTTCCTTCGAAGCTTCTTAACCTGTCGATCTTCAATCGACAATGGTTTTTCCACAAATTTCAAGCTCTTATCTATATGCACATCTGTATGTGGTATGACTAGCGATTCGTCAGCTAGGCATTTCTTCAGATTGCAGACGTGGAATACGTTATGAATACCACTGAGCTCTTCAGGTAAGTTTAACTTGTAAGCCACTGATCCAACACATTTGATAATCTTGAACGGTCCTATATACCTTGGGCTTAACTTACCTTTCTTACCAAATCGCATCACCCCCTTCCAGGGTGATACTTTAGCAACACTTTGTCACCTACTTCGAATTTCATAGGTTTACGCTTTGGACCTGCGTAACTCTTCTGCCTATCTCGGGCAGTTTTGAGACGGTCACAAATCTGGACAATCTTGTCCGTCGTTTCAAAGACTATCTCCGGTCTTGATAATTTGACATCTCCAACTTCCGCCCAACAAACGGGAGTTCTGCACTTTCTACCGTATAAGGCCTCGAAAGGCGCAACCTTGATGCTGGTATGGTAGCTATTGTTGTAGGAGAATTCTATCAATGGCAGGTGGTTATCCCAACTACCACCTAAATCGATCACACATGCACGTAGCATGTCTTCCAACGTTTGGATGGTACGCTCACTCTGTCCGTCCGTCTGAGGATGGTAAGCCGTACTAAAATTCAAACGCGTGCCCAGAGATTGTTGGAAACTTTTCCAAAAATGGGACGTGTATCTAGTATCTCTGTCGGAGATAATAGACACAGGTATGCCATGTAAAGCTACAATCTTATCCACGTACAATTGGGCTAACATGTCGGAGCTATAAGTCTCCTTAATGGGTAGGAAATGTGCTGACTTAGTCAGTCTGTCTACGATCACCCAAATGGTATCATTTCCTTTCCTTGTCTTAGGCAACTTGGTGATAAAATCCATAGTTACCATTTCCCACTTCCAAGTGGGAAGTTCAGGCTGTTGTAGCAAACCTGACGGTTTCTGATGTTCTGCTTTGACTTGCGCACACGTCAAACATTTAGCTACATAGGTAGCTACAGACTTCTTCAAGCCTATCCACCAATAGTTTGCCCTTAGATCCTGGTACATCTTATCAGCTCCAGGATGAACGGAATATTTAGAACTATGGGCTTCCTGGAGGATAACATCCCGAAGTCCTCCATAGATTGGAACCCATATTCGTCCATTCAATCTCAGAATTCCGTCATTGCCAAGAGATAACTGCTCCTCAGTTACCCCTAGCTTTTTCATTAGGATAGTTAGCTTCCAACACAGCTTCGTTCTGTGCAGCTAACAACCTTTCATTCAAACTGTTCTTTATTTCAATGTTCTTGGCATTGATTCGGATGGGTTTCACCCTTTCCTTTCTGCTCAAGGCATCGGCAACCACATTTGCCTTGCCTAGATGGTATCGGATTTCACAATCATAATCATTCAACGTCTCCATCCATCGGCGCTGCCTCATGTTCAAATCCTTCTGGTTAAACAGATGTTGAAGGCTCTTGTGATCAGAATAGATCACACACTTGATACCATACAAATAATGCCTCCACAGTTTTAGTGCAAATACAACGACACCCAACTCCAAGTCGTGGGTGGTGTAATTCTTTTCATGCACCTTTAACTGTCTTGAAGCATAGGCAATAACCTTGCCTTTCTGCGTAAGCACACACCCCATGCCAGTGTGTGATGCATCGCAGTAAACTACGAATTCTTCGGTACCTTCAGGCAATGTTAGTACAGGCGCGTTGCTCAGCTTCTGTTTAAGGATATCAAAGGATTCTTGTTGTTTGAGACCCCATTCGAACTTTACCTTCTTACGAGTCAATGAAGTTAGGGGTGCAGCAATCCTTGAAAAATTTTCAATGAAGCGCCTATAGTATCCTGCCAATCCCAAGAAACTGCGAATTTCTGTGGGCGTCTTCGGCTCTTGCCAGTTCATAACAACTTCCACCTTGGCGGGATCCACTTGGATACCACGCTCACTAACCACATGTCCAAGGAATTGGACTTCTCGAAGCCAAAATTCACACTTTGAAAATTTGGCGTAGAGTTTCTCATGGTGCAGAAGTTTAAGAATACAACGAAGGTGTTTCTCATGGTTAGTTTGGTTCTTCGAGTAAATGAGAATGTCGTCGATGAAAACGATGACGAATTTATCTAAGTATGGCTTGCAAACGCGATTCATGAGATCCATGAACGCGGCAGGTGCATCAGTGAGCCCAAAAGGCATCACTAGGAACTCGTAGTGACCATAACGAGTCCTAAATGCAGTTTTGTGTACGTCTTCATCTCTAACCTTCAGTTGGTGGTAGCCTGACCTTAAGTCAATCTTCGAGAAATAACTTGCCCCTTGCAATTGATTGAACAAATCGTCGATTCTGGGCAAAGGATATCTGTTCTTTATTGTGACCTTATTAAGCTCATGATAATCGATGCACAGACGCATCGATCCATCCTTCTTTTTGACAAACAAGACTGGTGCTCCCCAAGGAGAAGAACTAGGTTTAATGAAACCTTTGGCTAGCAATTCATCTAGTTGTGCTCTCAACTCCTTCATCTCTGTTGGTGCCAACATGTAAGGTGCTCTAGCAACAGGTGCTGCTCCAGGGATGATGTCAATTCTGAATTCCACTTGCCTATCTGGTGGTAAACCAGGTAGTTCTTCAGGAAAAATTTCTGGGTATTCAGAAATGACGGGGATGTCTTCCATCTTATGTTTCGGCTCATCGATAGTTACCTGTGCCATGTAGATGACACAACCCTTCTTCAAACACTTAGAGGCCTTGAGCATAGTCACTTGCTCAGGCAGTCCATACCGGGTATCTCCCTGAATGGTAAGTGATTCGCCAGACGGAGTTTTGATCACCACCTGCTTCTTATTGCAGACAATCTGGGCCTGGTTATGAGATAACCAGTCCATGCCTAACACGATGTCAAAACCAGCTAACTTCAAAGGAAGTAGGGACAAAGGAAAAGAGTGGTTCTTAATGGATATGAAACATCCATCTAATATGGTTGAGGCGGTTTCTAAGGTGCCATCTGCTAACTCCACCTCATATTTCACTCTTAGGGTTTTAACAGGTAAATTCAGCAATTTGCAAAACTTATTATCTACAAATGATTTATCAGCTCCTGAATCAAAAAGCACTCATGCATAGACATCATTTATAAGGAATGTACCTGTTATCACATTGTCATCCAGTACTGCTTCCTTTGCATCCATTCTGAAGACCCTAGCATTGGTCTTCTTTCCTTCATCAGCTTTCTTGGCGTATTTGGGGCAGTTGGTTTTAATGTGCCCTTTCTCATTGCAACTGTAGCACGTTGCATCCTTCAGCTTTTTGCAATCCAAGGTCTTGTGTTCCTTGGACTTGCATATACCACAAGCAAAAGTTCTTGACTGAGTCTGCGAGTTCGATTCAAATTTGCACTTCCCGAGGTGTTGTTTCTTGCAAATCTTGCACTTGGGCTTATCACTAGACTGATGCCCATCCTTCTTTGACTCAGACCCCTTCTTGTTGTCACCGTTTCCACAGTGCTTCTTGTTTGACCTCCGTGAATTGTCATCTTCACGTTTCCTTTTCTCAGCATCCTTGTTCCTCAGCGATCTTTGTCTGACCGCGTCCAGTGTGAGGGACAAAGATATATCAGCTACGGATCGGAAGGTAGCTGGCCGAGAGGCCTTCACGCTTGCCTTTATCTCTGGGGATAAACCCCCAATGAAGCGAGCTATTCGTTTGGGTTCCGGGGTTACCAGATACGGAACCAATCTGGACATTGTGTTGAAGCTCGTGAGGTAAGCTTGACAGTCAAGGTTCTGCATAACCAATGATAGAAAATCAGACTCTATCTTCTCAACCTCATGTTGAGGGCAGTAGTTTTCCCTGATGAGGGCAAAAAATTGTTCCCATGTCATATTGTACAATGGAATCTTCCCAGTGGCTTGAATCAACGATCTCCACCAGGCTAAGGCCTCACCCTTGAAATATTGAGACACAAACTTGACTATATCCCTCTCAGCACATCCGCTGATATCCACTACTGTGTCCATCTCATCTAACCAGGTCATGCAGTCTATGGCTCCTTTTTCCCCAGTGAAATCCCTGGGTTTGCATGAAACAAAGTATTTGTAGGAGCAACCCTTATTACGGGGTTCTTGATTTAGTACAATCTGTTGAGACGGAGCACTGTGGTGGTTTGTGGAGAGTCGATCATCATCTTTCTTTGGTTCTTCCTTCTTGGAAGGTGGCTTCGAATGCGGTGTAGATAGGGTCCTACTTCGAGTCCCACTATATTCTTCGTACTGCCGCTCTAAGGCCTTTGTAACAGCGTCGTCTATTAACGCTTTCAGTTCAGCACCCGTTATATTAATTCGGCCGTTATCATTATTCTCCACTAGGTGACTATTAATTTCATCCGAGTCATCCATTTTAATTGAACTGTTACATAAAACAAGGACAATAGTTTACTTGGGAGTTTATTATGGAATTGTCTTTTATGGCAATTCATTAACCATGGTAAACATAGACCATATTTGGTTAATTTATTAATCATATTTATTTAGGATTTCTATTATAATTTATCCTAATTATAAAACAATAACAGTTTTATTAGTAGCACAAAAGGCCTAGTCACAAGTACATTTTAAATTATAAGCCATGATTTCAGAGAATCAAGGCATGAAGGTTTGAACCTAGTTCTTTACCTTTTTCTGACAGGGAGTCATAGACCACCACTGTCTTTTGTCTCATATAAAAATGAGAAGGGCCCGTAGGCATTGTATTACCAATATATGGTCAAAATATGATCATCTTAATTGATGATTTAAACCCATGATTCAGAGATCATTAAGTTGGGTTAGGAATCTTTTGAAGAATCCTATTAAAATGACGTGGGTGATTTTAACTAATCACGTCTGCCAGGAGCGTTAACATGTTTTCAGATGTTAACAGGGATCCGAATCTTTTAAACAGGTCTTACCATATTGGCCAGGTCTAAAACGACACACTGGCTAGGTTATACCTTTAAGATTCTTAATTAATATTTAAATAGGCAGATTATCTTTTAAAAAGGAATGATTTTGATTCATTTATTTCATATATAATTTATTAATGCATATAATGGCAGCAATGAAATTTATAAACTAAACATTCCATAAATTATTAAAAGATTACATATCGCCCTAAACGGGACTTTTTTATAGAACAACATACCCACGCAGGGGTTAAATTGAAATACTAGTCCACGCAGGGACTTAAACAAACATACCCTCGTAGGGGTTAACAGAAAGATAGACCCACGCAGGGGCTCAACTGGTACAAGGAATTTACAACAAATAATGGAAGGATTCAATGGCCCTTCTTGCTCTTCCCTTTTATTAAACTTGTCAATCCCTGGAAGAAACTTTGTCGCTCCCTGCGATCTCTGTGAAAGTCTCGCTCGACTTGGTCCAACCTTTGCAGAATTTCTTCATGCTCTGGTGGGGAGAACCTTGGCGGTTGCGATTGTTGCCGAATTATAGGTCTAGCAGGTATTTGGTACCCGTGAGTTGGGTATCCTACTCCCCAAGGAGCTCCATACGGTCCTTCAGGATGAAGGGCGTTATAGTTGGCCGCTACCAAGTATGGGTCGGCTTCAGCGTAATTATAGTTGGTGTGAGTCGGCTGCTCAAACGGGTTGTACGCCATCGAACCAGTGTAGGCAGGAATCGGGTTATCAAAACCCATCGGTGGTGGCTGCGGTGCAACTGGGTTTGAAGGCCCACCCATTTGTGGGTCTTCCTGAAGTGGCAGGTAATGACTGCCACTTGATTGACGAGGAGAGCTAAAATGAAAATCTCCTCCATGCGCGGACATTCGCGCGCCTGTCCTCCTACGCCTCGGTGGTTCTGGAGGTGCTTGATGAACTAGTGGCAGTGGAGGCGGTGGTGTGACAGCCACGAAACGTGAATCCCCAGAGGGATCCTGCTGCTGCTGGTGAGGCGATGAATGATGCGAGGGTGTAAAATACCACTCGTACTGGTTAAATCGTGCCTGGTAACTGTCCGGACCATGGTAGGGTGATCCATGAAAAGACGAACCATTGGAGACCTTGATAGGATGGTTTGGGGTTCCGGTTGCGGGCTCGACGGGATCTGTGTCCTCATCCATGTCCTCTGCATGATCGCCGGAGAAATGATCCTCTGGCCCCAATGGGTTAAAACCCACTGGTTCTTGTATGTAGTTTGCCGGGTTTAACCGGCCCCGGAAGACAGGTGTGGGGTCTCCAAAGGAATGGTGCGATAGGGATCGCTGTAGAGGTATGTAAGAAGGTTGAGGGTTATCGGGCTCATTTTCCGACAGCGGTCCATAAGAGTTATGAAAAGGAGGTTTCGAACTGTGCGAGACAGATCGTCTAGCAGGCTCAAAAAGGTTCCTCCTGTTATCTCACGGGTCAGCACTCGCAGTGGTGGAAGGAGCTCGCATGTGCGAAGGCCCGGCCTCGTGGTCATTGGGGGCGGTGATTGGCCCCTTGCCTCGTCCTCTTCGTCGAAAGAATCTTGGCGGCATATTTAGTCCTGTCGATATAACATAAGATAACAACAAGAATATATAAAATAAGGACAAAACAAAACAAGGTAGAATTTGTCCTATGTTATTTGTCTAGACTCGAAAGTTTTTAGGAATGTGCAATTGTGTTATTGAGATTAAACACAAAAGGCTAGTGTTTAATTCACTCAATGTTGGCTCTGATACCAACCTGTCACACCCCGACTTTCCACGTATGACCGGTGGGCCCGGTGGGGAGTATCGTGACGTGGTTGGCAACATAATAGTCAAACAACACAATATTTGAAATGCACAGCGGAAGCAAATGAAAGATATATTTCAACCGAATAAATATTGTAATATCGTGTATCACAAACAGTTGAAAGTCTATCCACAGAAGGATCAAAATTTAAATAGGAAACAGTAGTTCAACAGACGTTAGGCAACTTAAGCTTGCGAGACTCTTTATTGATGCTAAGGAGAAATCCAGCCTATTACGAGTAGTACCTGCATTTAATCTTTTTGGGAAAATACGTCAGTTTACACTAGTAAATACAATCAACTGACTCATTTCAAAAATGATTAAAAATTGATTTGGATGCACGTGGCATAAACATTTTATAACTTGGGATAATTATTTAAATATGTAAACTTGTAAAAGGATTACATGTTCCATATGCGTTCAGTAGCCCGGATCTTGCCGGGTTAAAGATCAATAGACACACCACATTATTTATTTATGCACTGACGGGTGTACGCCTACACCCCGCGCTTAGGTCGTGGCCATTTCGTAAAATGATGCCGAGGATATCCGGGACATGGTCATTAACCCCCCAAAGGCTTTAAGCAAACAAAAAAATTTAAACGGGTCATCTCGATAATACTTAACCACCAATCGATTAAGGTCAAATGCCCGACCAAGCGGTATTTTATATGCATGTTAAGGCATATTTTACTTATCATAGGGCTAGTTAGGCATTCCGAACGTGTTTTACGCGAACGACGCGTTAAAGTATCATAAGCTACCTAAACAGGTCGTAATGGGTCGTAAGCACTTAGGTTAGGTTTCATTTTAGGATGTGGGCTTTGTTAAACCATATTACACGAGTCTCCATACTCGTTTGGTTTACGAACCCTCATTCTATCAAATCCTCCGATTTAGGTCCGGTATATTAACATAGTTACCTATATTAGGTGTCGTTTGATATCCGTGATCTCTAGCATTGTTTGGTTGTTACTGAAGGACTACTAAGCAATCTCAAGTGAGTACATAGACCCCTCTTTTACTGTTTTCCAAACGTTTTGGGGTGAAACACATGTGCCTACTTGTTACTTTCATGCTTTCATATCATATGCTTGTTATGTTCAATAGTACACTTATAGTACATGATTTCATTGTTTTTATGCTATGTATGCCCATTGTGTGCATATTTAGTACATCATTTTACATTACATTTTATATTATGTATGCCCATTGTGTGCATACTTAGTACATCATTTTACATTTCATTTTATGCTATGTATGTCCATTGTGCGCATACTTAGTACATTGTTTTACATTACATTCTATGCTATGTATGCCCATTGTGTGCATACTTAGTACATTATTTTACATTACATTCTATGCTATGTATGCCCATTGTGTGCATACTTAGTACATTATTTTACATTACATTACATTACATTTTATGCTATGTATGCCCATTGTGTGCATACTTAGTACATCGTTTTACATTACATTTCATGCTATGTATGCCCATTGTGTGCATACTTAGTACATCGTTTTACATTACATTTCATGCTATGTATGCCCATTGTGTGCATACTTAGTACATTATTTTACATTACATTTTATGCTATGTATGCCCATTGTGTGCATACTTAGTACATTTATTATTCATCACATGCTTACATTTTGGTATGACATTTGGTTTGTTTAAATGGGACAATGTACATTCATTAACACCGATCATGCCGCTCGGTAGTAGGTAGTGGTACTATAGGACTTGACAACTCCCATTCCTGAAATCCCGGGTTTGTTTGGATTGGAAGGAATGACCGAATCCGAATACATTTCTAGGTGGACCTTAGACTTTGTGCTAGGGTTTATTCTACAGTCGCAAGGCTTGGATGTATGAATTTTTACAATACCGCATAGATGTTTATATCAGTATAGCATGCATTTGTTCCACAAAACATAACTTTGATTTAAACCATGTTTTACTTCAATACCTTGTTTTTGTACATTTTACATATGGTTGAGTTGATATATTTTACTTACCATACATGACATTTTGACATTGATATACACAATTCGTGATTTACATTAGACATAGACATTAGACATGGTTTTCACATAAACAATTTGACATTTGATTATACATAAACATTTTACTTTGGTGGTTTGGTTTGAGTAAGTGATATAAGTAACGAGGCGTGTGTAATATGATACAAGCATGGTGGATACGCCGCTGGTACTTCCTATATATAAGTGCTTGTATGGTATTACATATCGTATTTGAATCATTTCAACATAAGACATATAACATTTTATACAAATAACATACTTTTCACAAGACATTGTTTTACAAAAAACTTATCTTATACAAACTCATTTTACTTGGTTATTCATTTAACCATACATTATTCTCATATTTATACATATCATCTGATCTTATTGCTTTTCAAATGATTTACAAAACAAAGCAAATTACAAGGTTCATGACTAAACATTTTCTTAAACATAAGTCATGAATTATATTTTCACAAAACCTATGTATCTCACAGGCATTTTTATGCTGACGTACCTATTTTCACATGTGTTTCAGGATATGATGCATAGGATTTATCAAGATACACTTAGGCGGACTTGGGCCTTAGTGACAATAAAAGATGCAAGACTAGTTATTTATGTTATATTTCTTTGATTGTCAAGACATTGTAACTCTTTTAATCAATAAAACAATATTTCAATTTCCATGTGTTATGAAACAATGATTCTGTTACAACACTCCCCGACGTTTCCGCCAGGTCTTGTTGTTTTACGTGGTCGGGGTGTGACAAAAAAGTTGGTATCAGAGCTCATGGTTATAGGGAATTAGGTTATTAGTAATGCTTTGACCTAGTCTATAACCTTCCTAGGACCTTAACGCGAGTTTACTTGCGTTTAGTCAGAAAACAATACCGTCACCTATCCTTAGGCGACGACCTCAACAAGAACACAAATTACAAAACCGCTTTGAAAACCAATCATCTGTTCTAGGATGATTGATTACTAGGTTTTGAACCCTCTGTTATAAGGTTTGAACCCCTTTGAATTTTCAAAACCTCGTCAAAGTTTGGGTCTTATAGTGTGAACACGTGCAATCTGGAAGAGTGGATGCCTGTACTCTGAGTTTTCTGTCTAAGGCTAGAGTGTTCGTACAAATCCACATAATCGGACCAGTCACTCTTACCTGGGAACTCTTGGGGTGAGTGTCCACTTATAGGCTAAAGCACGTCTTCGCGATACATTAATATGACCCGCTTACTTTGATTAGTTACCGTCTCATTTGTTTGCCTTAGGTAACAAACAAATAATTGCAATTTCCATGCGTTGTCATTCTGTTTTGATTATCCGATAACCTTTCACCTGTTTCTTCCTATGTCTTTCATTTCCTTCTAGAATGTCTCTTCCTTTCAGCAACGGTCAAATGTCCGAGCGAACAGCCAAATTTGCCCAGCGAATAGGCGAAGTAATCCTGAAGACTGTTGAATTAGGCATTGCCATGTCTCGTCTCAACAATTAAGCCACTCAAGAGCCACCAAAGGAAGCAGAAGTCAAGCCAGCACCACCAGCCAAGAAACCAATCGAGGAATCAAAGACCATGGATGAACGATCCCCTAAGAAGTCAAAGAAGCGAAAGGCTTCTCAGAACTTCGCCATGGTCGCTCACAATGGTCAAGCCGTCCCCAACCAACCAGCTCAACCCCCTGCTAGGAAGCCATACAAAGGAACTGTTCCTCTGTGCAAACGATGCAACCGTCATCATTCAAACCTCATACCCTGCTCCAAATGTACCTACTGTGGTCGGCGGGGACATTTGGTTAACATATGCCGCTTTGCTATCCAAAACAAAGCTGTTATAAACCTTGCTACTGCTCAACCTCCTGCTAGGAAACCTTATACCGGTACTGCACCAAAATGCGACAAATGTAATGGGCATCACCAACCTCACTTACAATGTCGTCTGTGTGTATCATGTGGGCGAATTGGTCACCTGGCAAGTGCTTGTCGATGTAACCCGAACCAAGGTGGTCCAAATCAACCACAAGCCAATCCTGCTCAAGCTCGCTTCCCGCCTGGATCGTGCTACAACTGTGGCAACATGGGTCATTTCGTGATTAAATGCCCGAAGCTTGCTAAGGCAAATCCAACCTACGGATGAGCAGTTGGCTGATTAGAAGATGTTGTTGTCTTATGCTTTTGTTTCTTCTATTTTCTTGTAATGTGAAACAATCTGTTTTGTTTATAAATAAATCGTTGATCACAAATTCTGATATACAAGTGTAGTTACATGTGTGTATGGCATTTCCCTATAATACCTACATTAAGGAACTATGTTCCTTACAAACTACTCTTGTGAATATTTCCCATTCTTGTGTTTACTCATGATTCCCATAGAAAATTTTAAGTACTCGTTTCATTCTAAGATACGAAGTACAGAAAATAAAGTGACATTATGAGTAATCATGCTTCTGCACATCTGTGCCTTTGAATCCTTGGTTAGATAACTAAGGGTATTTTCAAATCTCATACCCATTACGTTTCGATTTTTCAACATACATAGTAAGAGTATTTCAAAAACAATCTTCATGATCTCAAAACATTTCATATAGTTTGAAAACATTTTTTTTTTCAAATGCATTGTCTATGTTATTTCAAAAACATTGGCTATGTTTTCAAAAACAACCTTCATAATTTCAAAATGTTTCATATAGTCTGAAAACAATATTAACACGGTACATTTTCTTATCAAGTGCATGATTTCGAAAAGCATCATTCATGTTTTTTTTTCAAAAACCTTATACATAATTTCAAAATTTATCTCGCATGATTTTAAAGCAATTTTTTTAAATATATACCTACCTAATACACCTACTTTATGATTTCAAAGGTATTATATATATATAAGGTTTCAAAAACATTGAACACATTTTTAGAACCCCATGCATAGTTTTCCAAAAATATTCTTCTCATACATTGACTTAACCTTCAAATTCTGCTTCATATGTCACCTTGGCATATCTAGCGTCTCAACTTCATAAGCATTTTTACTTCATGTTTTGACATAAACACATCCAGTGCAAGGTTTCAAAACATCTTCAACTTCTAAAAATCCATATGGGATCTTTTTATCTTCACATTTAGACCCTTGTGGATGATTATTGATGTATTGCAAAATACATCTTTATTCGCGTCTAGGTTTGTTCGGTTTTAGTTAGATTTAGTGTCGTTTTAGATTAGAATGTATATGCTTTTGATTTATTTGTGTTTTCAGGTATGTTGAGTTGAAACGTGAAAGAAACGAGTAAAATCTAGACAAGAGAAAGTGTCGGGTCAAGAACCGGAAGCTCGGGAGCGAAACGAAGTGAAAAATGCGCATCTGAAGGTTCCAGGCGGCCCGCGACAACTTACAACACATATGAAGGCGGGCCGCTTGAACTTAAATTATGTTTCCGGATCAATACTCGCGCGCGGCCCGCGTATATGTTCACATAAGTTTAGGCGGGCCGCGAGGAAGGTGTTTATGTGAAATCAGTTTGTTTCAGCAATCAGATGTTAGGGTTTGGTGAGATAAAACATCATTAACGGAAGACAAGAACCCTAATTAAGAACTAGAGGACATTGGAGGCGATTTTGGAGCCATCTTGGAGCTGAATCGGAGATCGTGAAGCATTCGAATCACTGGATCAAGTTCAGGACGAAGAATCGAAGATTTCTCGGGTTTTCCATTCCCTTGTTTTGTCGATTTCTTTCTTGAAACTTGTTACCATGAATTCTAGTTTGATTATTTTTTATTTGTGTTCGTTTATAAACATGCTTGGCTAATTTCATAAACCACCTAGGCTATGATGAATGGATTAATATAAAGATTTTACCCTTTTCGTTATTTGCATGATGTTTATGGATTGATTGTGTTTAGTAAGAGGTTTGATGTGTATGCATGCTTTGATTTGGTTTATTATTGTTACTTGCTTCATATGATTCTTAGTGACGGTCTATATCACAACGTAGAGACATATTAGGGTTTAGGGTTTCGGTGAGTGTCTATATCACGTTAGAAAACCTTCACTCTTTAGGGAGAATTACGCAATAACCCCTAGAAGTAACTAGTAATAATTTGCTAAGTCTTAGTGTTCTACTAGTCCTAATAACTGGGAAGTGAGGGGCTATTGGTAGGTCTTACCCGGCGAATTGTTTTAGATAGGCCTTGGGAAAGGTTATGTCTTGGTTTACCTGTCGGTCTTATTAGTCTATCAAGTCAAATTCATTACTTCAAACTACCCTAGATCTAGGATTGGGAAAGAATAGGTCAACATTAGGGTACTTACACAATAATTAGACAACTGGGAAGAAGTCTAATAACCGGTAGGATTAACGGCCTAGGTAGTGTCACAGGTTTCTCCTTGAGAAGGGTCGAGGGGCCTCGATGGTTCTTAATAGGTTTAGTATTATAAGATCCCGGTTCCATAGCTCTTGCATTTAACTTAATCGGTAATCTCTTAAAAACAATCCAGGATTCTTGTCTAGGTGGTCCCGTTCTCACATAAGAAAAGTTCTCAGTCTTTATTCGTTTTAGTCTAGTTTTAGTTATTTTAGTAGTCTAATATAGATTTCCTTAGTTTTTAGTAACCCCCCCAAACAAATAAACAGTTTAGGTCGCGTCTGTCAGTGTCTATTAGAGTCTAGCTTACGTAATACATACAGTCTCAGGGTTCGATACTCGGACTTGCTTAGGCTATACTACATTGACCGGTACACTTGCCGGTTGTATGGTTTAGGTTTTAGAGAGTCCTAGTCTATAAATTTAAAACTTATAGTGTCTAGATTAGAGAGTCTAATTTAGTTTGTTTTTATAGTCTGTTTAGCACACATCAAGTTTTTGGCGCCGTTGCCGGGGACTCTTGGTAATTGCGTTCATTAGCTTTGATAGATTTACTTGACAAATACGTGCTACGTGTTTACTTTGTTTTGTGTCTTTTATTTTCGTCTTGAGTCGTAGTAACTATTATTTGTTTTTCTTGTGTTCAGGTTTTTGCTTGTAGTGGATGCCACATCTGCGCTCGCACGGACCGCCACCACCAGTCAAGCTGTCATCATCTCAATCGGGCGAAGGCCCACAGGTTACTTCTACATCCTCTTCTCGTTTCCCTAATTTCGATTCCACCCCGTTACCCACCCCACCTCCTACACCACCACCTTCGCCTAACCATTCACCTAAAACCTCACCTAAGGTTTCCCCACCCAATAGCCCTACTTCTAGTACCTCTAGTAATCTAGAAAACTTAGAACACATGGCTAACCCTAGGCAAACCGTCCATCAGCAAGCCACTCAGGATTTCACCGGCCTAGCTTCACCCATCACCGTCCCACCCATAGTTAATGACAATTCATGGCAGATTCCATCGTATGCCATGCAGGCTATCACCAATACCATCCAATTCCATGGCCGAGACGATGAGGACGCCCCGGCCCACATCAACCGTTTCTCCCGCATGCTAGCTACCTTTAACCTTCACGGTGCACCCAACGATGCCACCTACCTACAGCTTTTCCCATTCTCCATAGCCGGCCGTGCGGCTACTTGGTTGGACTCTCAACCAACCGGTACTTTTACCACTTGGGCGGGGCTTCGTCAAGCCTTTTTGAATAAGTACTTCCCGCCCGCAAAAGCTTCACGGCTTAGAGACCAAATCCACTCCTTTCGCATGGAGCCCGACGAGCCTTACTACCTTGCTTGGGAGCGTTTCCAAAACCTTTGTGCTCGTTGCTCCCAGCATGGTCTTTCTGATTGGGCTTTGTGTGAGAAATTCTATAACGGTCTTACCCAAGAGACTAGAGATAGGTTCGATACTAATGCGGGGGGGCATATGATGGGTATTCTTACAGTTACAGAGTGTCTAGAGCGTTTTGAGGCATTTGCTCAGTCTCAGTCCCAATCACGATCCGATCAGAGGTCTCAAAGTGGTAATTCAAATACCACTACTAGTGCACCCACCCGAGGGGTGAACCATGTCACCATGGACCCTAGTTTAGCCTCTGTTTTGGAAAACATAAATCGAGAGCTTAAGGAGATTAGAGCTAAGGTTGATAAGTGTGAGTTTTGTCGAGGGGGTCATGATACGAGTGCATGTCCTTTACTAGCTGGTGAGGAGCAATGTGATTATTTAGGAGGAGGGTTTGGTAGAGGTCAGTCTAGCGGTTTTGGGGGTAATAATCTTGGCTCGAGTTAGCGAAATAATAATAATAACTTTAATAATAATAGCAATTTTCGCTCAAATGGACCTCCTGGTTTTCAAATAGCTCAAAATCCAAATAGAGGTCTAGGTTCGCTCTTCGGTGGGGGTTTAAATGGGCAGGTCAAGGATGGGGGTTCAAATAATCAGGTTCAAACAGGTCAAGGTTCAAGTTTCGATTTAGGGGGTAGCATGGAAAGAATGGAGTCCATGATGAGTCAACTCATTGTTAGGGATCAAAACACCCAAAAGAAACTTAGTGAACATGATCCCATGCTTAAGAATCACCAAGCTGCGGTCCAAGACCTTTCTAGGGTTGTAAGTGATATATCTAGGAAGTTAGATGAAAGATTACCCGGTCAGTTTGCAGCTAACACCCAACCTAACCCGAATGCTCATGTAAAAGCCATTACCACTCGTAGTGGCAGAACCGTAGGGAACCCGAGCGTAGAAGAGAGAGAGGTTGATGAGGATGGAGATATTATAGATGAAGTGATAGAGATGGAGGCTCCCGGCAAAGTGCAAAAGAGGCTAGTCCCAGCAAGTACCGCACAGCCCGGTGAGTCTCAGGGTGAGAAGAAAGTTGAGAAAAAGCCCATAGATGTTAGACCCTCACCCTATGTGAATCATGCGTATGTTCCGTTTCCCTCGCGTCTTAAGAATCAAAAATACTCATGAGAATACGGGCAATTCTTAGATATCTTCAAGCAATTGAAGATTAACCTTCCTTTCATTGAGGCACTCCAGTCCATGCCAAAATATGCAAAATTCTTGAAGGACCTTCTTAGGAATAAGGAGAAATTAGGTGAGTTGTCCAATGTCCCGTTGCATGGAGGGTGTTCAGCCATTGTCTCAAATAAGCTTCCTGAAAAGCTTACCGATCCCGGTGTGTTCACTATTCCTTGTCTATTCGGTAGTAATACAAACACTAGAGCCTTAGCCGACCTAGGTGCTAGCATCAATTTGATGCCCTTTTCGCTTTACGAGAAGCTAGACTTAGGCGAGCTTTCACCTACTCGAATGACATTGTCCTTAGCTGATAGGTCTGTGAAACACCCGGGGGGCATAGTTGAGAATTTGCTTGTTAAGGTGGATAAGTTTGTTTTTCCGGCCGATTTCGTTATTCTAGACATGGAAGCCGATGAAAACATACCGCTAATTTTAGGACGCCCATTCTTAAACACCGCTAAAGCTCTAATAGATGTCTCTTTAGGCACCATCACACTTAGAGCGGGTGAGGAATCAGTAGTTTTTAACGTTATGAATTCGAGAGGGTCAAGTGATAAAGTGGAGGCGGTTTCGTTAGTGGGGGTTGTGAGAATGACGAGAGAGATGAGGAGAAGGATGTGAGTGATGCGAGTTTAGAGAAGGTGCTAGGATTTAAGTGTGGGGACCCACCGGATAGGAAATTAGAGGAGTTAGAGGAGAGATTGGTGCGTTTAGAATCTAGGATAGAGACACTGAGCAAACCTCAGTGTGGGGATAAAGTGAGATATGGAGAATTTAGATTCAAAACGCTAGATGAGGAGTTGAGAGGTTTTGAGAGAGATAAGGGTGTTCGGTTTGATTCGGGCGATACATATAGTGGTGCTACAGCCCGTGAGAGTATGTTTGGAGGTGAGCTGCATCTCCATGATCCTCCATAAGTATGTGAGAAGTTGCGACTCGTTTGTAGAGTTTGTATAGTTTGTATCTTCGTTTATTTTTCGTAATTTAGAGTAGTTAACGGTCGTTCTTGTTAGTTTTTCGGGTCTTTGGTTGTGGTTTGAGTCGTTTGCAGGAGTGCTTTGCCGAAGATTTGCAGGGAATTGCGAGAAAAACACGGTTCCAGGTAAGTTTCATACATAGAAAATCTTTGGTTGGTTCTTGGATGTTTTGGAGAAGTATTGAAAAAATTCTAAGGCATGAAAAACGATTTTCCACGCAACCGTCTGTGAAAAACGACCCCTGGCGTGACGCCAAGGGCCGTCGCGTCGCGCTAGGGGTCAAGGGCCAAAAACAATTAAATTTGATATACAAGTGTAGTTACATGTGTGTATGGCATTTCCCTATAATACCTACATTAAGGAACTATGTTCCTTACAAACTACTCTTGTGAATATTTCCCATTCTTGTGTTTACTCATGATTCTCATAGAAAATTTTAAGTACTCGTTTCATTCTAAGATACGAAGTACAGAAAATAAAGTGACATTATGAGTAATCATGCTTTTGCACATCTGTGCCTTTGAATCCTTGGTTAGATAACTAAGGGTATTTTCAAATCTCATACCCATTACGTTTCGATTTTTCAACATACATAGTAAGAGTATTTCAAAAACAATCTTCATGATCTCAAAACATTTCATATAGTTTGAAAACATTTTTTTTTCAAATGCATTGTCTATGTTATTTCAAAAACATTGGCTATGTTTTCAAAAACAACCTTCATAATTTCAAAATGTTTCATATAGTCTGAAAACAATATTAACACAGTACATTTTCTTATCAAGTGCATGATTTCGAAAAGCATCATTCATGTTTTTTTCAAAAACCTTATACATAATTTCAAAATTTATCTCGCATGATTTTAAAGCAATTTTTTTAAATATATACCTACCTAATACACCTACTTTATGATTTCAAAGGTATTATATATATAAGGTTTCAAAAACATTGAACACATTTTTAGAACCCCATGCATAGTTTTCCAAAAATATTCTTCTCATACATTGACTTAACCTTCAAATTCTGCTTCATATGTCACCTTGGCATATCTAGCGTCTCAACTTCATAAGCATTTTTACTTCATGTTTTGACATAAACACATCCAGTGCAAGGTTTCAAAACATCTTCAACTTCAAAAAATCCATATGGGATCTTTTTATCTTCACATTTAGACCCTTATGGATGATTATTGATGTATTGCAAAATACATCTTTATTCGCGTCTAGGTTTGTTCGGTTTTAGTTAGATTTAGTGTCGTTTTAGATTAGAATGTATATGCTTTTGATTTATTTGTGTTTTCAGGTATGTTGAGCTGAAACGTGAAAGAAACGAGTAAAATCTAGACAAGAGAAAGTGTCGGGTCAAGAACCGGAAGCTCGGGAGCGAAACGAAGTGAAAAATGCGCATCTGAAGGTTCCAGGCGGCCCGCGACAACTTACAACACATATGAAGGCGGGCCGCTTAAACTTAAATTATGTTTCCGGATCAATACTCGTGCGCGGCCCGCGTATATGTTCACATAAGTTTAGGCGGGCCGCGAGGAAGGTGTTTACGTGAAATCAGTTTGTTTCAGCAATCAGATGTTAGGGTTTGGTGAGATAAAACATCATTAACGGAAGACAAGAACCCTAATTACAAACTAGAGGACATTGGAGGCGATTTTGGAGCCATCTTGGAGCTGAATCGGAGATCGTGAAGCATTCGAATCACTGGATCAAGTTCAGGACGAAGAATCGAAGATTTCTTGGGTTTTCCATTCCCTTGTTTTGTCGATTTCTTTCTTGAAACTTGTTACCATGAATTCTAGTTTGATTATTTTTTATTTGTGTTCGTTTATAAACATGCTTGGCTAATTTCATAAACCACCTAGGCTATGATGAATGGATTAATATAAAGATTTTACCTTTTTCGTTATTTGCATGATGTTTATGGATTGATTGTGTTTAGTAAGAGGTTTGATGTAATGGTTTGATGTGTATGCATGCTTTGATTTGGTTTATTATTGTTACTTGCTTCATATGATTCTTAGTGACGGTCTATATCACAACGTAGAGACATATTAGGGTTTAGGGTTTCGGTGAGTGTCTATATCACGTTAGAAAACCTTCACTCTTTAGGGAGAATTGCGCAATAACCCCTAGAAGTAACTAGTAATAATTTGCTAAGTCTTAGTGTTCTACTAGTCCTAATAACTGGGAAGTGAGGGGCTATTGGTAGGTCTTACCCGGCGAATTGTTTTAGATAGGCCTTGGGAAAGGTTATGTCTTGGTTTACCTGTCGGTCTTATTAGTCTATCAAGTCAAATTCATTACTTCAAACTACCCTAGATCTAGGATTGGGAAAGAATAGGTCAACATTAGGGTACTTACACAATAATTAGACAACTGGGAAGAAGTCTAATAACCGGTAGGATTAACGGCCTAGGTAGTGTCACAGGTTTCTCCTTGAGAAGGGTCGAGGGGCCTCGATGGTTCTTAATAGGTTTAGTATTATAAGATCCCGGTTCCATAACTCGTGCATTTAACTTAATCGGTAATCTCTTAAAAACAATCCAGGATTCTTGTCTAGGTGGTCCCGTTCTCACATAAGAAAAGTTCTCAGTCTTTATTCGTTTTAGTCTAGTTTTAGTTATTTTAGTAGTCTAATATAGATTTCCTTAGTTTTCAGTAACCCCCCCCCCCCCCCAAACAAATAAACAGTTTAAGTCACGTCTGTCAGTGTCTATTAGAGTCTAGCTTACGTAATACATAGAGTCTCAGGGTTCGATACTCGGACTTGCTTAGGCTATACTACATTGACCGGTACACTTGCCGGTTGTGTGGTTTAGGTTTTAGAGAGTCCTAGTCTATAAATTTAAAACTTATAGTGTCTAGATTAGAGAGTCTAATTTAGTTTGTTTTTATAGTCTGTTTAGCACACATCAATTATCATTCAAATCAGAGTCCTTAATTGGATTCCTTATGTACCTAAATTCGAACATTTCGGTTCCTTATAATCGAAATCGAATTTTTCTTTTAAAAATCTTTATATCTTTATAGTTAGATTATTGATAATGTTTAAAGTACCAAATGAAATCCACGAGATGGATTCCGAGTGTGATTTAAATACATGTGCTCTGTTAGCAAAACAAATTAACAAATTAAAGATCTAGATAATCAATCTTTGTGGTTATATGACTATGTGTTTATGCATCTTGTGTTTTCTTTTATGCATTTTGTGTTTTTGTATACTCTGGGTATTCGTTATCCAAATCCTCGTAGAATCATTCATATCTTCATATGAGGGATTCATAGTAGGATATTCAAAATGGTACTACCTTAAATCCTTATTGGGCTTCTATGTAATAGTTAAGACCCTTGGGTTATATAGTACCATTCCATGTTTCATAAGAGACCCTTTTAGGGGTCTAGTCAAAAAGATTGATTCAAAAATCTGGTTAAGAATGACATGTGATGAGAAAAGCTGAAAAGACTCCTTGGTTGTCTATTAAAATCATTTATTGATTTAATAAAAGGGACCCTATGGTGGTCTAGTCACACTCATCACAGGTTTGTTCATTTGGTTTTCCCCTACACATTATAAAATAGACTGTGTGAACTATGCAAGGAATTGTGTAATTATGGACGCGTACATAATTATGAAATTTAGTGCACAGAAACCCAGTAAGATTTATTATGTGTAAGAATCGATAGTAACAACAATAACAAAATGAGAACGATGTAATGGAGGTACGGTGGACGCACCAATGACACTTCATATACTTGTATATAAGTATCCCTCTTACATTGCAAGCATGATGTTATTAAAGTTACTAGAAGTTCAGAACCCTAACCAATGTTGTTCGATCTTTTCAACTTCATGTTTTAAACTCTCACAAGTTTCCTCTGAATAAATTTCGGGACGAAATTTCCTAAAGTAGGGGAGACTGTGACACCTGGGTCACTGCGACCATCAAACAAATACCAAACCAATGAAATATTGTATTTCATACTTGGGATTTGTACAAATATGTGTATCATTTGCACATATTAATTCTTGTTCGATTTCGGGCTCTAAATCGCTTTCTGGAAGGTTATACGCGCACTGATGCGTAAATATAAGCAGTTTAATGCAACGAATACTCCGGGATAGTGAAATAGGCTTCAAATACCTTAAATAACCTTTACATAACTTAGAAATAAGTTTTGAAGGCTTTGGTATGGCAAAATCAAGTTAAATCGCTTATAGGGACTAAATTCGACAAACTACGAAAGTATGCCGATTTGAACTGTAACAGACATTCCGGAACATGACCATGAGTTAAACATACCATAAATATCCTTTACATAGCTTAGAAATAGGCTTTGAGAGGTTCGGTGTGCTAAAATAAACTTTTGGGTCATTCAGGGACTAAAAGCGTTAAAAAGTGCATAAGTTTGCACTTTCGCGCATAACTTACGTTCTGAATACATCCGGACATCCAAAAAATTTATGTAAGAACTAAAATAACTTATTTTAGTGTTTGGCATAAGAAAAATCCATTCGTCACGCAATTTGGATCGTTTTTCACGCTTATGCGCATTCCGTCGCAATTAACCGAACATCGCGGTCGTACGACTAAACGAACCAACATCCGGCATATTTTTGAGCATGTTTCATGTCCACAATGTTTAGGCATCATTTTAGGGCCTTAACATTGGCTTAACGAGCCTTAAACATGTCGGAAATGGCCTTAATACACAACGGGGACTAAAATGGAAACTTTGGAAACTGTTGCTGATCAGAAGGACCTTAGTGTGACACCTAGCCCCCTTGGCGTCACGCGAGGCCCCTTCAGAACAACAAAAGTTTTTTAATCAATTGTTAACATCCTTTAAACCCCCCAAAGGCCAATGCCACATGTCAATCTCTTGTGGTGGGGGCAAAATGAGTTACCATAACATTCCAACACATGTGCGGATGAGATTCGATCACGTTATTCAAGAAAAGATCTTAACGGTTCGAAAAACTCTATAAATACCCATCCATCCCAACCTCAAAAACCCACAAATCTGATTTCAAAGCTCTAAGTTGAAGCCATCACTTCATACCTGAGCTATTCGATCAAGATTTACTAGCGGGGACCCTTTGTAAGTGTTCCTTCGTTCTTTTATCGCTTTTCTAGTCCGAAAGTCGAACTATGTTTGACTTTCTGCGTTGACCAGTTTATGGTCAACACGAATTTCGTTTGAACTTCATAACGTGAGCATAATCATGATGGTTATAGTCCCTAGTGACTATAGCGACTGATTTTCACGTTATCAAGGCTCAGTGACGAGTCGTAGTTTCGGCCAGAATGCGTATTCTTGCGTATTTTGTAACCAAACTACTCCTGGGTATCAAAACCGTTTGTTTTGATACCAAACCTGTTTTCTAAACTTAGTTAAGCATGTTTTAACATGCTTAGCTCGTCACTTTTAGTTTAGTGCTTATATAGGGTCGTAAGGTAAGCGATCTAAACAATCGCTTATACTTTCGAACCCGACCCGTTTGGTCGATCATTAGGATCCGACCAAACACATTAGGTGACCATAGTATATAGGGAATAACCTTCCTAGGTTATACCTTATGGTCGCTTCGTTTAAGTAGTTGTATGATAGGTAGTTTATATGCCTTAGGTAAATTACCAAAATGCCCTTTTTACGCCAAAATTCATTTTAAGCATATGTAACATAACTTTTAACATCTAAACTGATTTGGCAACAATATTAGACATGTTAAGGTATATTTTACTTATCATAGGGCTAGTTAGGCATTCCGAACGCGTTTTACGCGAACGACGCGTTAAAGTAGCATAAGCTACCTAAACAGGTCGTAATGGGTCGTAAGCACTTAGGTTAGGTTTCATTTTAGTATGTGGGCTTTGTTAAACCATATTACACGAGTCTCCATACTCGTTTGGTTTACGAACCCTCATTCTATCAAATCCTCCGATTTAGGTCCGGTATTGTTGGATCTGAGTTTGGTTTTGATTGTATTTTCTGTTTGAATTGAAATGGAAATGGATGAGTTATGCAGCGGAATTAATATGGAAACAAACTTTGCATACAATCAAACGAGAGTATTGCTTTGATCAAGACATTTTCAACAAAGAACCGAATGATTGAATTTAATTTCAACAACGATTACAAAGTAATGCTTGAATACAAACTCCCCCTCAGCTAGAGCTCAGTGTTTGTTCGTGCAAAGAAGACGGTGTTGCAAAGAGCTAATGGAATAGTACAGAGCACTGTTCTATTTATAGGCACTAGCAAACCACTGAGCATCTAATGCTGACGTCACCATGAAAGTGACATCTAACCTCCTAACAAACTCTAACCTCTGATCAATACAAACACTGCTGTGTTAACTACTGCTTAATACAATCTATTACATAAAGATAGAATAAACAACTGCTGCATCCCTCCACTGCTGTGAACCCAGCAGTACTTGTCCGGATCAGCAGTGCTTGAAACAAAGTAGTAGATTGAGTAGCAGGGCTTTAGTCTTCTATCAGACCTTTACTTGAACAGCAGTTGTAGGTCAGCAGTTTGCACGATCAGTAGATAGGAGGTCAGCAGATGTTGAAATCACTTTCAAGGGGAGAGACTTGTATGTGAACATCTGCTTATTCTGGATCCACTGATCTGATCCAGTTTTGGCTTTAATTATCTGTTCCTCTGGTAGGGTTATCTCCCCTGGAACAGATAATGCCAAAACTCTTCATTATTATGGAGTGTTTATTGCCTCATCAGCAGTTCCCTTATCTGACCTTTAAATTGTAGTTCAAAGTCTAGGGCATCTGTGTCTTCATCATCCCTGCTAAGTGGAAGATCAAGGAGATCCTGCAAATCTTCAAGACTCAGGCCAAGAGCTTGTTCCCTTGATATTTTCTTTACTTCTCCACCAGACCTGAGCAAAGTCAATACGTAGGTCTGTTTGTCAGTTTCCCACTTTTGTATTTTTGAGCCTGGTGGGTTTCTTGGGAGATGTTTATTTGCAGAGGTGTTTGGTGAGGCTGGCCTATTCATGACTTGCTGAGCAGTACTTGCAGATTGTTCCAATTCAAGATCTTCTTTTATCATCAATTTAATGCCCGCTTTAACAATGGCATCTCCAGCTTTTAGATCTTGAACTGTTTCGACATCTGACTGGTTTTGGCTCCTTCTTTTGTAGATGGCAGCACCAGCCGGAGCAGTGGTTCTTTTAACTTGCAGCTTTGGTGGTATTTTTGAGACCTCTGCTTTGGAGTAATCAGGCTTTTGTGGGACTTTTGGATCTTTCTTTCTAAGTTCCTCTAATCTTTTGTAGGTAGCCCTGACCCTATCTTCTCCCCACTTTATCACTGAATTCTTTGACCCATAATCAGCAGCTATCAGCTCTTCTTTCATTCTCTTCAACTCTAATGCCTTATCAGCTTCAAACTATTTAAACTTTTCAGGAGGAGTCTGCTTGACCTTATTTTTAATCATTTCTTGAATCCTGGCTGCCTCTTTTTCAAGCTCAGGAATGGTCCAGTTGTTGTACATGTGTTTCTCCCCCTTGTATTTCTTGTAGGTCATGATGTTCTCAATGTAGTCTTTTCTCAAGGACTCATCTGCCCTTTCTGAAATTTGCTGACATACATTTTTAGCAAATCGCTCCATAGCACTGACCTGTGAGAGTAAAAACTGATAGTTTTGCTGAAATTCTCTATCAGATTTCCCTTGTCTGTTTCTGATTGCGATATCCTTTGCTTGCTTGGCCTTGAGTTTCAAATATTCTTCGATATTGTTTGGCCTGGGATATCCTTTAACCAATGGTAAACTCCTTTTAGCTGGGTCATCCTCATAGTAAAAGGATTTGATTTCTTCCCTAACTGCAATGAGTTCCAGAGGAAATGAGACACCAGCAGGAGGTAATGGCTTTAGAATTTGAGCTGAAGAGAGAGGTATGGGTTTTGGAATTGTGACAAGTGATAAGGATTTTGAAGATGTTGGTGGTGGTGAATTGTCATCATCTTTAAGAATTAGCCTTCTCCTTTTTGTTTGAGGAGGGATTGATGATGTTTTGGATGGAACAGTGGTGGTAGATTGGGTGGCAGTGGTTTGTGATTGACTAACAGCTGTTGAAACAACTGGTGTTTCAACCACTGTTGTCATTACAACAGATGTTATAACATCTGTTGTCTTCTGCTCTTTGTCAGCAGGTGATGTTGTTTTTGGTGGTGAAGCAGTAGATGTGGTGTGTGTCGAAGTGGTGTGTGTTAAAGTGAGAACAGATGTTGAAACCTCTGAAGTACCAACAGTAGTTGATACAGCATGAGTTACAACAGCTGCTTGGGTGGAGGTTTGATGTTGTTGGCTTTTGGATGGTGGTTTTGGAATATGCTTTGGAATTCTGGATGGGGTGGACTTAGGTTTCCTTTTTGTCTTAGGATTTTTAGTATCCTTTGACCAAGAACAACCCTGCGCATACAGCTCCATGAAAGCCCTTTTCTCCTCATTCCACCTTGAAATATCCTTTGCCAATCTATCCTTCTTTACACTTGCTACTCCTTCATCAAGTGCTTCTTGAGTAGCATCAACCTTTTTACTACCATCTGGCACAGGAATTTTTCTGGTCATAGCATCCCTTTCAGGTTCAATGTAAAGACCATCATCTATTCCCTTCTTCTTCCACTCCTGAATTTTCTCCCCCTTTTTGGCATTATCTTCTGGAAGTTGATCAATGAAAAGTACTGTTGGAGGAGCAGTGCCAGTGGTTTCCAATAAATGGGCCTTGATTGCCTTAATATCTGCTTGAGTGTTCTTGTACCTGGACTCCATAATGTTTCTCAGCTTTTGGACATGAAGTTCATGTTGTTGATCAGCCATTTCTTTTTGGTGTTGGAGAAAAGGTTGGAAAAGGTTCCAGAGCTCATTTGTAGCAAAAGCTTGTGGTGGAGCAGGTGCTTGAGGTGGAACAACAGTGGATTGCATCTTTTGTATTTTCAACACCTGCTGTAGCATGTTTTTAATATCTGCAACAGATGTATCCAATTTGTCAACTCGATCCGTCAAATCCTGATATTTTAAATCATCACCCAATTTAATGGGATCATCTGATTTCCCACTAACAGTGGTTTTATCAGTGGTTGAGGTAGGGAGTGTACTCCAAACACTAACCACTGATGCCCCTTTGTCTTGGTACTGGGGTCTTCTTCCTTCAACACTTGACAACCTTTTGATGTTGCCAGTAGGATAAATAAATCCACTGGTGGTTGGCAGAGGTGCTATGTAAGGAATTGCCTCCAAGGAAGTCTTATTAATGTAACCACTGTCCAACTGTAAACCAGTGGGTTCAACAGTTGTAGTGGCTGCTTCACTTGGACTACCACCAAGAGTTATGTGTAACTCAAGGGGTGTAACCTCCTCAGGTTGTGTTGGTGGGTTAGCAAAGATTGATACACCAGACCCAGTCATTTGTTGAGGTATGTTCTCATTGATAGGTGATTGAGAAGGACTGGTTAGTGCCTGGTTCAAATCAATTGCATCCAACAGCAGTTTAGTTGGTGAGGGAATTGTGGATGTGAGGTTTGGTGTATAAACAGGATTTGCTCCGGGCATTGAGCTGTGGATGATGAAACCAAGTGATTTCAGAGCATCATGATGTGGAGGCCCTAAGTGTACAACCTGTTCTTTTTGTGAAGAAGCAGGAGGAGTTTCGGTTATGGGTTGAGATATTTGTACCAACTGCTGTGAGGAAGTAGCAGCAGTGGTTTGTTGTGACATTTGTGCTGTCACAGGCAGTAGCTCTGGTATCTCATCCTCCAGAGTTGCCTTTTTGATGGGTTTGGGGGGGGGGGGTTTGAGTTTTTCTTTTTGGCTTTTTGGTGATTTTAGGTGTGGGTTTCAAAGCAGTTGTTCTGCTGCTTTGATCACCTTGAGCAGTGGGCTCAGCAGCAGATACCTGAGGAGCAGTGGTAGCTGCTAAATTCTGCTCAGGCACCTCTGCTTGTGTTTTGCAAGGTGTTAACATTCTTGTAAAAGTTTCAGCAGTTAAACTGTTCATTTGAAGATAATCACCTTGTTTTATTGCAGCAATATCATTCTTACTGAATTTCTTTTCAAAATTATAACTTAAAAACCTTGGAAACAGTAAGAATGATTTTGTTTCAACATTATTAACCAAATCATTAAAGATTTCCCGAGAATAGTTAAAATTTTCTTTTTGAAGAATAGCGTATCCCAGATTTTGAATCTTTAATGGTATTTCATTAAAGGAAGTGGTTTTGTTTGAAACACACAAGAGGAGAGTATGGAACAAAAATCTTGTTGCAGAAGGAAAGAAACCTTTTTGTAAGGTAGCTTTCTTCATCATTGTGTCTGCATACCCTCTCTCAATGAAGTCAATTTTTAACTCGTTTTTGGGGAAATAAATTGTACCTTCCTGATCATTGAGTTGAAAGACCTCTGAATTTGATGGTGGTGTAATCTTGACAGCTTTTCCCTTTAGAGAAGAGTTGATGGCTATTACAGTGTCTCCTTATTTTTCAAGGTTTCCATTCTTCCAAAACTCTCTTTGGGTTGTCAAGTAAATTGGTGCATCCGCTGTTAACAAAGTTTTGTACTTTGATGCGGAGATGGTAGCAAGGATGGAATCGAAAGCATCTGTGGTGTCGGGTTTTGTGAGAAGACCCAGAAGATTGTGAGATGGTTTGAATGGAAGTTCGGTGGGATTGGCCTTTTGAGAGGCCGCTTTCGATGATAATTTGGAGGAGGGTTTTGCAGATGGCTTCGATTTTGTCATTTTGAGGATGATGATCGAAGAAATTTGTGAAGAAATGAGATGAAAAACTGTTTTGAGAAGAGAATTTTTGAGAATTCAATTCGACAATAAAACCCTGTTTTTGAAGTGAAGTGGGGGTTTTATAGAGGAAAAAGTGAGGGCTGACGTAGCAGCGGTTACAAAAGGTCTGACTCCAATGTACTGCCCACGTGACAAACCCTGATGAAATGAAGGACAGTACTTTTATGAAAGTTACTGGTGAAGACAGTGGTTATGGAAGCAGTGGATGATTTTCACTATCAGTGGATAGCATATCAGTGGATAAGACACTGCTTTTGAACAACAGTGTATATCAAAGAAATGAGAGAACAGGGGTTGACTTTCAGCAGTGGGCAGACTTTGAAGCAGAGCAGACTTTTGAACAAGCAGTGGTTAATGGCAGACTTTTAAGGATTTTAATGAAAATTTCATTTTTAGCTATTTTTAAGGATGGATTTTTGATTTTCGGAAAACATTTTAGTGCTTTTATACATAGAAAAACAAGATGTTGCTTGTTATTCCATGTTTAGCATCCCAATTCTAGAGACCAAGTTTTCAAAGGTGGTTGTATCAAGTGCTTTTGTGAGCACATCTGCCAACTGGTCTTTAGTTGGGACATGATGCAGAGAAATCAAACCTTTTTCATAGCAATCCCTCACAAAGTGATGTCTGATGTCGATGTGTTTGGTGGTTGAATGGGAAACAAGATTTTTGATGATATTTTCTGCTGCCTGGCTATCCAACATGAGTGGTGTCTTTAAGGCAGTGATACCAAAATCCAGCAACTGATTTTGAAGCCACAGGAGTTGGGCTGTACAGCTTGCAGCAGCAATGTATTCAGCTTCAGCAGTGGATGTTGAAACATCTGCTTGCTTTTTGCTTTGCCATGAAACTAAGCAATCACCTAGAAACTGGCACCCTCCTGATGTGGACTTCCTTGTGGTGTTACATCCAGCAAAGTCATTGTCTGAAAATCCTGAAAGCTTGATATTTCCATTAGCTGGATACCAGATACCAAGTGTGGGAGCACTTTTTATGTATCTGAATATCCTTTTTACAGCAATAAGATTGGATTTTCTAGGGGCTGATTGACTTCTTGCACAAACACATGTTGCAAACATGATGTCTGGCCTAGATGCAGTTAGGTACAATAAAGACCCAATCATGCTTCTATATAGAGTTTGGTCAATCAGCTCATCCTTTTCATCAGACATGACAAGCTTATTTGTTGCCATGGGTGTGCTGCATGGTTTACAATCATTCATATCAAATTTACTCAAGAGTTCTTTAGCATATTTGCTTTGATGAATGAAAGTTCCATTTTGCATTTGCTGAACTTGGAGACCAAGAAAGCATTGCAGCTCACCCATTGCACTCATTTCAAACTCAGCTGTCATGAGTTCTCTAAACTCTTCACACATTTTGTTACATGTGCTTCCAAAAATAATGTCATCCACATAAATTTGGACAATCGTTAAATCCTTCCCTCTTCATTTTAGAAACAGTGTTTTATCAATGGTACCTCTTTTGAAACCATTTGAGAGTAGGAAGTTGGAAAGAGTTTCATACCAGGCCCTTAGTGCTTGTTTCAGGCCATACAAGGCTTTGTTTAGCCTGTAGACATGATCTGGATAAAATGGATCCTCAAAACCTGGAGGTTGAAAAACATATACCTCTTCTTGAATTGTACCATAGAGGAAAGCACTTTTGATATCCATTTGAAACACCTTCATGTTGTGGTTGACAGCAAAGGCCAGGGACAGTCTAATGGCTTCCAATCTTGCAACAGGGGCGAATGTTTCATCATAATCAATCCCCTCTTCCTGTCTGTAACCTTGAACCACAAGCCTGGCTTTATTCTTGACAACAATACCCCTTTCATCAGTTTTGTTCTTGAAGACCCACTTTGTGCCAATGGGACTAACCTCTTCTGGCAGTGGTACAAGCTCCCATACTTGTTGTCTTTTAAACTGTTGGAGCTCCTCTTACATGGCTTCTACCCAGCTGTTGTCTTTCAGTGCCTCTTGGTACTTGACTGGCTGATGGAGTGATAGAAAACCAGCAAAAAGACAAATGTTTTGGGTTTGGCTTCTTGTGAGCACCCCTTCATTTATGTTGCCAATGATTTGATCAGGTGGATGAGATCTTAAGAAGATTAAATCTCCTTGGTATGGTATGATGGCATTTGTTGGTGAGGGCTGCAAATGTGTATCATCTGAGCTATCCACTGCTGGGGACTTTGATGATCCAGCAGTGGCTTCAAAAGGTGGTGGAATCGGTGGTAATGAGGTGGACACATCCTGACTTTTACCCACTGTTTGTGGACTTTTGTCAGCAGTGTTTAAGGATGTGGAGGCAGTGGTTGATGATTCAGGTTTGCCTTTAACTTTCTGGGCAGAGGCAGTAAACTCTGCTTGCTATGTCCAGAACAGAGTTTTAATAAACCCCAGACACAAAAAGACTGCCTATGAAATTCTGTACAAAATCAAACCACTGATCTCATATTTCAAAGTCTTTGGCTGCCCATGTTTCATTTTGAACTTAAAAGATTCTATCTCAAAATTTGCAGCCAAAGTTGATTGTGGTTATCATCTCGGATACTCAACCACTGCCAAGGCCTACAAAGTGTTTAATACACGGACCAAGGCAGTGGAGGAGACTTTGAATGTAAAGTTCAATGAACTTTCATCAATGAAAATTCCAGCAAATTTCATTGATTGTCTTAAGATTTGTATGCCCTAGCCTTAAGATTTGTATGCCCTAGCCTTCTGTGCCAAAGTTCTGTCTCTTTGTTAGAGGTAGCTGAGAACAGACAGGCATCAGCTCTGGGACATTCTTTAGACATATCAACAACATAAACATTGCCACTTCTTTGAGCAACAAGTTTAGTTTGACCAGTTTTGATTATTGCTTCAATCTTTTTGACCATTTCTGGTCCAACAATCCTACAACAATATTTTGTGAAGAATGACCCAAACCCTTTGTCACTCATTTGAGACACACTCAGAAGGTTGAATTTTAGATTGTCTATCAGATTGACATTTTCAAAATTTACATTTCCAGACTGCACTGTACCAGACCCCAGAACTTTCCCTTTACTGTTATTCCCAAAGGATATATCACCCCTTCCATGAATTTTGAAATCCTTGAGTAGGGCTTTACATCCAGTCATGTGCCTAGAGCCTCCACTATCAACATACCACATACTATCTAAGCAGGCAAAAGCTCCCTTGGCAGCAGCCATCATTGCACAATCACATTGATGATTTTCTTCATCATCAGCTCTTTCTTCTTTCTCACCTGCTTTCTCATCTTTCTTTTCTTCTTTGTCCTCTTCGGACCATGGATCTGTCAGTGGTTCAATCAGGGTTCCTGAACTTTCTCCCAGCAATAGTTCACCAGCCACAGCAGTATCCACTGCTTCAGTCACCTCATCCACTGTTTCATCACTTAGCTGTTCACCTTCATTTTCAACCCCCTCTGGTATTGACTCTAATGCCATCAAACAAAATTTATCATTAGAAGGTTCATTAAAAGCATAGAGTGCAAAATTTTCATCACCAAGCTCATCAGGCATGCTGCTCCAGTCAACAAAGCCTTGAGTGAAGAAGCTTTGCTGATCTGGTTGTACCACTGCTGGAGCAGCTGTTTGAGGTGCAGCAGGTTGCACTTGTGCCTGGGGGACAGGGGTTTGAACATACTGAATTTGTGGGACAGTAGTTTGGACATAATGCACAGGCACAGGGGCAGCAGCATAATGAGCAGTGTTAACATGTGCTGCAGGGGTATATTGGGTATAATGCACAGTGCTTTGATTTTGAGGTCTAGGGTTTGAGCTAGGATGAGTGATTATAGGACCAGTTGTTTGACTCCTGCATTCCCTAGCGAAATGACCTAGCCTATTGCACTTGTAACACTTGATTTTCGATTTATCCAACCCAACCCTTAGATTTCCATGTAAACCTGGGAATTTTCGCCCTGTTCTTTTGTAGAATTTGCTAGTTCTAACACTGAGCAAAGCCAATTGGTGCAGGATGTCCATCTCTTCTAAGTCAGTGGGATCAAAATGTTGTAAATCATTGAGTTCAAAACATAAATTATCTGACATCTGGTTTTCAGTGTTTGCAGTAAAAGCATAATTTGCAGAGTGAGGATCAGGGTTGGTAAAGTTACCACCAGCTGTTATATCAATGAAATGATCATAACCCTGTTCCTTACTACTGCTACCAGATTCTTCCTGACCAAGAAGAGCTGTGCTACCGAATGAGTAATCATCAGTGGCTTTTCCAGACTCTTGCAACTTATTTTTCTGGTTCAACTCCCTTTCATAAGTCAGGAGTCTACCATGAAGTTGGGTCAGGGTCAGATCTTTGAACTCAACAGAGTTTCAAGGCACAAATGCAATTGTGTCCCATTTATCAGGTAGTGATCTAAGAAACCTGCTATTTTGGGTTGATTTTGGAAATTCAACCTTAACAAGTCTTAGCTCACTGATGAGACAACTGAAACGTTCAAATTGTTGGGTCAATGTTTCACCCTTAATGTGACAAAAGGTTTCATACTGCTGATTCAGAATTTCCCTATTGTTTTCAATAACTTCTTCAGTACCCCCAAACTGTTCCTTCAATGCATCCCATAGCTCTTTGGCACTGTTACAATGTAACAGTCCAGCATAGATCTCATTTGGTAATGCAGATGCTATGATGCTAAATGCTTTGGCATCCAGTTCGAACTTTTGAAAATCAGTTTCAGTATAGTTTTCATAAGGTTTTGGTACGTTCTTCTTTGGATCCTCAGCACTTGGCACCATAGGAACATGGGGACCAAAAACAACAGACCTCCAACATCCAGTGTTCTGTTGAGCAAGGATGTGACCTATCCTTCTCTCCCAGATGTTGTATTCATTACGTTTACGCATTGGTGGTTTAAAAAGCGAGCCAACATTATTCTTATCATCTTGTGATTGTGACGTCATCCTGGTTGTTTTACAGGCACTAATTAATCAACTTTAATGGTGATTAAACCTTACTCTGTTTTTCAACAAACCGAACAAACTATCGATATCAATGATTTTGAGCTGAACTATTTATGTCAAAATGATTGTTAAATCAAATTTGACTGTCCAAGCTCTGATACCAATTGTTGGATCTGAGTTTGGTTTTGATTGTATTTTTTGTTTGAATTGAAATGGAAATGGATGAGTTGTGCAGCGGAATTAATATGGAAACAAACTTTGCATACAATCAAACGAGAGTATTGCTTTGATCAAGACATTTTCAACAAAGAACCGAATGATTGAATTTAATTTCAACAACGATTACAAAGTAATGCTTGAATACAAACTCCCCCTCAGCCAGAGCTCAGTGTTTGTTCGTACAAAGAAGACGGTGTTGCAAAGAGCTAATGGAACAGTACAGAGCACTGTTCTATTTATAGGCACTAGCAAACCATTGAGCATCTAATGCTGACGTCACCATGAAAGTGACATCTAACCTCCTAACAAACTCTAACCTCTGATCAATACAAACACTGCTTTGTTAACTACTGCTTAATACAATCTATTACATAAAGATAGAATAAACAACTGCTGCATCCCTCCACAGCTGTGAACCCAGCAGTACTTGCCCGGATTAGCAGTGCTTGAAACAAAGCAGTAGATTGAGTAGCAGGGCTTTAGTCTTCTATCAGACCTTTACTTGAACAGCATTTGTAGGTCAGCAGTTTGCACGATCAGTAGATAGGAGGTCAGCAGATGTTGAAATCACTTTCAAGGGGAGAGACTTGTATGTAAACATCTGCTTATTCTGGATCCACTGCTCTGATCTAGTTTTGGCTTTAATTATCTGTTCCTCTGGTAGGGTTCCATCCCAACAGGTATATTAACATAGTTACCTATATTAGGTGCCGTTTGATATCCGTGATCTCTAGCATTGTTTGGTTGTTACTGAAGGACTACTAAGCAATCTCAAGTGAGTACATAGACCCCTCTTTTACTGTTTTCCAAACGTTTTGGGGTGAAAGACATGTGCCTACTTGTTACTTTCATGCTTTCATATCATATGCTTGTTATGTTCAATAGTACACTTATAGTACATGATTTCATTGTTTTTATGCTATGTATGCCCATTGTGTGCATATTTAGTACATCATTTTACATTACATTTTATGCTATGTATGCCCATTGTGTGCATACTTAGTACATCATTTTACATTTCATTTTATGCTATGTATGTCCATTGTGCGCATACTTAGTACATTGTTTTACATTACATTCTATGCTATGTATGCCCATTGTGTGCATACTTAGTACATTATTTTACATTACATTCTATGCTATGTATGCCCATTGTGTGCATACTTAGTACATTATTTTACATTACATTACATTTTATGCTATGTATGCCCATTGTGTGCATACTTAGTACATCGTTTTACATTACATTTCATGCTATGTATGCCCATTGTGTGCATACTTAGTACACCGTTTTACATTACATTTCATGCTATGTATGCCCATTGTGTGCATACTTAGTACATTATTTTACATTACATTTTATGCTATGTATGCCCATTGTGTGCATACTTAGTACATTTATTATTCATCACATGCTTACATTTTGGTATGACATTTGGTTTGTTTAAATGGGACAATGTACATTCATTAACACCGATCATGCCGCTCGGTAGTAGGTAGTGGTACCATAGGACTTGACAACTCCCATTCCTGAAATCCCGGGTTTGTTTGGATTGGAAGGAATGACCGAATCCGAATACATTTCTAGGTGGACCTTAGACTTTGTGCTAGGGTTTATTCTACAGTCGCAAGGCTTGGATGTATGAATTTTTACAATACCGCATAGATGTTTATATCAGTATAGCATGCATTTGTTCCACAAAACATAACTTTGATTTAAACCATGTTTTACTTCAATACCTTGTTTTTGTACATTTTACATATGGTTGAGTTGATATATTTCACTTACCATACATGACATTTTGACATTGATATACACAATTCGTGATTTACATTAGACATAGACATTAGACATGGTTTTCACATAAACAATTTGACATTTGATTATACATAAACATTTTACTTTGGTGGTTTGGTTTGAGTAAGTGATATAAGTAACGAGGCGTGTGTAATATGATACAAGCATGGTGGATACGCCGCTGGTACTTCCTATATATAAGTGCTTGTATGGTATTACATATCGTATCGTTATTTGAATCATTTCAACATAAGACATATAACATTTTATACAAATAACATACTTTTCACAAGACATTGTTTTACAAAACAACTTATCTTATACAAACTCATTTTACTTGGTTATTCATTTAACCATACATTATTCTCATATTTATACATATCATCTGATCTTATTGCTTTTCAAATGATTTACAAAACAAAGCAAATTACAAGGTTCATGACTAAACATTTTCTTAAACATAAGTCATGAATTCTATTTTCACAAAACCTATGTATCTCACAGGAATTTTTATGCTGACGTACCTATTTCACATGTGTTTCAGGATATGATGCATAGGATTTATCAAGATACACTTAGGCGGACTTGGGCCTTAGTGACAATAAAAGATGCAAGACTAGTTATTTATGTTATATTTCTTTGATTGTCAAGACATTGTAACTCTTTTAATCAATAAAACAATATTTCAATTTCCATGTGTTATGAAACAATGATTCTGTTACAACACTCCCCGACGTTTCCGCCACGTCTTGTTGTTTTACGTGGTCGGGGTGTGACAAATGGGCATAACTCTCATTCTACACCTCAAACTGATGTCAAATTTTGGGTGCAAGTTTATAAATCAGTAACTAAGGTTTCTACTCTTTTATATTTTCAAAAATCACGTTTTATGGTGAAAAGGGCATAATGGTCAACATATGAGCAATTAACGGAAACATGCATATTAATTGGTTAACTAATGAACCAAGGTGTATAATCACAGAGGGTTATACTAGCATGTAACCTGGTCCTAAGGAAGCTCTAAGGCATTTCTAAAACATGCTTAAACGGGTCAGAACTGAAAGTCAAAGCATAAGTCAAACTATGCGACTTTCGGTTCCGAACCGGGTCTTTACTGAAAATTGTCGGGTTGAACATGTTTAGACATGTTCTTACACTAATTACCAAGTTATATTAATGATCAAACAGGTTGTATGGGTTCTACATTGCTAATTATGCATAAATTGGAAATTAAGCATTCTGTTGACTTTTTAATAACAAGTTTGACCCGACATTTGACCTAGTTAGAGTGGGAACCAGAGGGTGCCCTTTTAAGGGTTTATTGCCCACATAATTACCAACTTATAACTACTTTCAATTCAACTAATCACTGGACCATTAGTGATTAACCGTGAAGTCAATTGTTAATTATGACGGTTTGACTTTTAAGCTAAAACTAAGCAAAAACTCAACTAAGAAAGGTTAAGCATACTTACTGAAGTCCTATGCACGATTAGGAAGAACTTAGGTCTGCTCTTAAGCTCCAGGAAGCTCCAGAAATGTAGAAATGAGGTGTGAAGAAATGGTTGCAACCTTGTGGCCTTTTATAGTGCTCAAAACCTCATGGATCATTGACATACAAGCCTAGCAATGGCCATGGATCATTTCCAGATGTCCCTAAGGGCCTAGGGGTTGTTTAGGGGTCGTCCAAGATGTGGAAAATTGGATTAAAGTCGGTTAGAATGGAGTTGGAAGACAAGAACCCAAAAATTTCGGAGCAGAAGGCCCCTCGCGGCACGCGTAGACCCCCCCCCCCCCCCCAGGGTCCTCGCGTGGCGCGATGCCCTATCTGATCAAATCTGGATTTTTTGATTTTTATGTTTTGGTCCTTGGCTCTTGGAAACTTTGCTTTGACTTTATTTCTTGCACTTTGAACCCTCTAAATTGACTTATAAGGGCTTCAAGACATATACCCACTTTGTTAAGTCCTCGGTTAACTTTATTATCTCCCGAAAAGTCATAAACTTCATCGTAGACGCTTTTAACCCTTCGCATACAAATTTGATCATAACTTTCTCATACGATAACGAAACTTCGTGAAATTTATGTCGTGCATTCTAGTGAGCATAATTAACCGTTACAAAGCTTCGGGTTTGCTAAAAGGTCACTCAGAGGTATAACTTAAACATGTTGACACATTTAACCCCCGTAGTTTGTAATCTCTCACTTTCACTCACAATTAGCTTCGTATGATCCATGATTTATTCGTTTGAAGGTATGAGCATCATGTAGGGTTAATGCAAAGTATATTTATTCACTGTTGACATTTAGAACCTGTATATTCACATACTTTCCATGATTGTCAACTTTAATCCTTTTATAACATTATTTCACACGTTCAAACCTATGACACGTGTCAACACATTATAGGACGTGAATTTTCGAGGTGTTACACAAGTTCATCCCCATAGGGAGCGCCGATTTTATTCGTCAAAAAGAAGGACGGATCAATGCGTATGTGCATTGACTACCGTGAATTGAACAAAGTCACGATTAAGAATCGGTCTCCATTACCCAGAATAGATGATCTATTTGATCAGTTGCTTTCTCTAAAATCGATTTAAGGTCAGGATATCATCAATTAAAGGTACAAGAAGAGGACATTCCTAATATCGCTTTCAGAACAAGGTATGGCCATTATGAATTTACTGTCATGCCATTTGGTTTAACCAATGCCCCAGCTGTATTCATGGACATGATGAACCGAATATGTAAGCCATATTTGGATAAATTCATAATTGTCTTTATAGATGATATTCTCATTTACTCTAAGAATAAAGAGGAATATGCAGAGCATTTGCACGCACTTCTAAGTTTATTAAGAAAAGAAAAGCTTTATGCTAAATTTTTGAAGTGTGAGTTTTGGTTAGAACAGGTACAATTTCTTGGACATCTAGCTGATCATGAAGGAATTCATGTAGATCCCACCAAGATCGAGGCAATAACCAAGTGGAAAACCCCTGAGTCACCAACCGAGGTTAGAAGTTTCTTAGGATTAGCCGGTTATTATAGAAGGTTTATTCGAGATTTTTCTAGAATAGCCATTCCCTTAACTAAGTTAACCTGTAAATCCGTTAAGTTTGAATGGGGACCAAAACAAGAAGAAGCCTTTAGAATCCTTAAGCAAAGATTAATCCATGCACCCATACTAGCGTTACTAGATGGAACTAAAGATTTTGTAATCTATTGTGACGCTTCTAAATTAGGTTATGGATGCGTGTTAATGCAACGTCAAAAAGTTATAGCTTACGCTTCTAGACAGCTTAAGAATCATGAAGAGAATTACTCAACTCATGATTTAGAATTAGGAGCTATAATTTTCGCCCTTAAGATTTGGAGACATTACCTATACGGTAGTAAGTTTACCATTTTTACAGACCATAAGAGTTTAAGGTATGTCTTCAGGCAAAAGGAATTAAATATGAGACAAAGACGCTGGATGGAAATGCTTAGTGATTATGATTGTGATATCCAGTATCATGCAGGAAAGGCAAATGTAGTTGCTGATGCTTTAAGTCGAAAGTATCATGAAAATCCAAAAAGAGTACGTTCTCTTAAATTAAATCTGCAAGTGGATTTAAATGAACAGATTAAAAAGGCACAAGAATCAGTAATCAAGGATGATACTGAAAAGTTAAAAGGAATGATTAAGGAATTAGAACAAGGAATAGATGGAATTTGGAGATTCCATAAGAAAAGGATGTGGATATCTAAATTAGGAAACCTACGTCACCGTATATTAGAAGAAGCCCATAAGTCTAAGTATACGATGCATCCTGTAAGTGATAAGTGTTTTGGTCAAAAATTACCGAAGCAATTTAGTGATCAAATTAGTAAAGTGAGGTAGTGTGCTAGAAAGTGTACTTGAAAATGTGCTTGTTGAGTTAATTAGGAAATCAGTATTTAGGATACGGCTCAGGATATCGAGCTGTATCTATGATCAAACAATGAGCAAAAGTAAAGTAAACGACACGAGATGTACGAGGAAAGCCCTTGATCAATCTAGATCGCCGGCATAAAACCTCGGGAGCTGACAATCGCAGCTGCCTTGTTCTTCTATTGCTTCAAAAATCAGGATACAGTGCAGGATGTGGTACGGATCGACTAAGTGTTACAACGAAACTTGAATACAAGTGTGGTGTTTGCAATGAGCTAGAGAGTGATAGTGTATGAGAGTGGTAGTGAAAAGTTGTGTGTTCTAAGCTGATCCGCCCCCATCTATTTATAGTAAAGATAAAATAACAAACTACCCTAAACTTGCGGGATCCACCGAATATTCCTTCTTCGAACGTTGTAGACCTGGTCTTTCGGGCTCAACGTCTCTCCCTCAACAAATTCGTCCGAGTCTTGAGGAGAAGAAGTCCTCTTGACCGTTAGCAAGTCTCAACCTTTAACCTGCACGTGGTTAATTCAATAAGCCTCAGGATATCGCCCAAGATGTTAGCAATATCCTCTTCCAGCATCCTGATCACAAATAAACAAACAATTGTCCCCAAATATATCAGTTGGTATACCAATCCAACGGATATATTTCAAAAACCTTATCCCATAACTCAAGGCATTTAAAACGAAGCGACGGTCAAGATCACATCGCAACTTCCAACGCATTTTTTACTCAATGGAGATCCACGATGCCCCTATATCTTCTCTTTTCTTGTTTGAAAAGCAGATATCTTCAACAGAACCTTCAGGTAATTCTCCATTTCTGATTTTCTTCCTGTCAATTTACTTCATCTTTCTTGCAATGGACGCCGAGACCTTCACCCAGCAGAATCTTCTTAAAAATCCCGAAAAGGAGATCTGCGCTTTTGACAACGCAGACATTGCAGCTTTAAGAGCCTCCGGCGCTTTCCCCGACAGTACGGTCTTTAGGCCATTCGATCGGTCAATCCGATCGGATGTTTCTTCTACCGAATGGATCTGTTTTCCAGCATATCCTTTTTCATTAGGTCTTCGATACCCTTTTCCTAAATTCATGATGCAATATTTTCGTATTACTGGCATCTCTTTTGCTCAAACCATGCCCATGGTTTGGAGAGTACTAATTGTACTCAACCAAATCAAAAACCTCCATTGCTCTAACCTCTGCATCGAGGATTTACCTATTGCTTACCGCCTCCGATCCCATGGCTCTAGCCGGTTCTTGCTCTTCTCGACCTCCAGCAAACCCTTGATTCTCAAAGCCACCAAAAACGAAGACGGATGGCAACGCAAATTCTTCTTTGTCAAACGAGATTCCATTGCTGAGGGTGCCAACCTTCCGGTGGAGTGGTTAACCACCGGTAGGATCATAAATATCCTCATAGACGATTTGATTGTTATCCTTTATTAATATTCTTGTTTTTTGATCTTTATGCAGTGAACTTCAAGGAAGTTGCTCCCCCTACCGCTGAGTCAGAAGAGAGAATCAATACCGTCTACCGGTTACCTGCAATAGACAGGACTTTCACCACACACGTCCCGAGTTCAAGTCAATACTCATCATCCGAGATGTCTGGTAAGAATTTCTTTCAAAATAATTAGACAAAACAATATAATGATAAAATAAAGAGTAAAACTTTTCCCTTCTCCAGGCTAGGTTGAAGATGGCTCATGAAGCCAAAACATTAGGCTTCGAATGCCCTTCTTGGGACGTTGGTGCTTGGGAGACCAAACTGAAGAATCTTGGCGGTACCTCTTCCAAATCAACTGTCGATGAACCTTCTAAAGCAGCCGAAAAGGCAACCGATGCTGAGAAGGATGCTGAGGCGGATCCCAAGATGGATGTTGCTGAAACCGCTATGGACCAAGAAGGCACTACCCCCTAGAGCTTATTTTCTTTAAGTCATTCGAACAATTTTATGTTTTTATGAACAATTTTTATTTCTGTATCTAAACAATTTGAGAGCCGAAGGCGGATGGGTCCTGGGTTTCAGGATGAAACCTTCGGTTATCAACCAGTATTGATTGCATCAAGAATAACTTCATCTTTTTTAAGTATAAATCTTAGCTTTGCAAAGAATTTCATATTGTTATCTTATAAAATATCCTGATCAGTATGCTCAGCGGTATACTGTAAAAGCCTCTTATTAGATAGAACTTCCAAACGTTCCTTCAACTTTGTAAAAATTTCTTTAGAAAGTGAAAAATAGTCTATCTTTTCAAAACCAAGTTTTGATAATATTTAAATGATCAGAGTTCCAAACTAATACTGGTTTCAAACATCCTAATCAGATATCCTGAAAAGGACTTTGAGAATATATCAGGATACTTAAAATAATGTTACAAAAAATTTAGACGACGTTTAAAAAGGAAAGATCATACCAGAAATAGGGTATAAACCTATCACCAAACTTTAGTCCCTTTGCAACTCATCCAATGAAGATGTCCCCTGTGCAAGATACTTAGTGCATAAGTTCTGAGCCTCATCCTTTTAATTTTACATCACCATCTTGTCAGGAATGTCCCCTGTGTACAATGCCTTCTAACACTTTAGAAATCTATTGAACGTCAGTTTCCATTGCACAGGCAATTTTTAAGTCCCAAGGGTAAAACCCAAGGATGTACTGGAGATAAATCCCTTGTATCCTGGGGAAAATCCCAAATTTTCATGCGCTACAGGCGGGAGTGTATAAACTCCAAGACTTAGAAAGGTGAAAACCGTTAAACCTTAGAGAGTATGAAAATACCCTTTCATGAGAGAGGATGATCAATCCTCATATACCGTTAGGATTCAGGATATAGCCAACAGTAACGAAATTGTCAGCCACTTTTACATGGACTGGTCCCGCCACCTTGAACTATCCCTGAATAACTTGCGCTCCAGGTGGGGTGTTTAAACCCAATTCGGAAGAAAGGTGAATACCTTTAAACCTGTGAAGGGATCAGTATCCCTTAAACGTGAGAGAGGGGGCCAATCCTCTAATCTTTCGAGTTATCCTGAATACATATCCTGGAGCTATATCCTGAAACATATCTTGCAAAACAATTGTAAACTAAGGTGGGTGTTAGCTTAGCTAACACCCCTCCGATGCTTAAGTCAGTATTGGGTTACAAAGAACAAATTAAGCCAAACATATTTAAAAAAGGTAGAATTCATACCATCCTGAGTTAGAAATTAAATTCTAAACTCACTTGAAATATAGCTTAAGGTGTATAGCATTCCAAGATCTCGGTAGCATATCCCCCTCCATATTCTTGAGTCTGTATGCTCCTTTCCCTGCTTCTGATTCAACTTCATATGGTCCTTCCCATTTTGGAGCTAACTTGCCATCGGCAGGATTAGTAGTATTCTGAAAAGCCTTTCTTAACACCCAATCTCCAATCTTGAATCTTCTGGTTCTAATATTCTTGTTATATGCCCTAGATATTCTCTGTTGATATGCTGCCATCCTTAGCCTTGCCGCATCTCTCTTCTCATCTATAGTGTCTAAATCCTGAGTCAAGGCTTCAGGATTCTGCTCAGGATCACTTAGGGTAGATCTTGCAGTAGGTATTGTCATTTCCGTTGGAATCATTGCTTCTGCTCCAAATACCAACGAAAATGGGGTTTGGCCTATTGCATTCTTTACCGTTGTCCTATCAGCCCATAAAACAAAGGGTAATTCTTCTGCCCATCTTCCTTTTTTGGCTCCTAGTCTCCTCTTTAAGTTATTGACGATTATCTTGTTTGAGGATTCTGCTTGTCCATTTGCTTGAGGATGTACCGGAGTAGACGTAATCATTTTGATTCCCCAACTTTTGCAAAAGTCAGTAGTCCTCTTACTTATGAACTGAGAACCATTGTCACAGATTATCTCGGCTGGTACTCCAAACCTGGTCAGGATATTCCTCTTTATGAAGGATACTACTTCTTGATCCCTAACTTGAACAAATGCTTCAGCTTCAACCCACTTAGAGAAATAATCCGTCATTGCTAGCATAAAGACTTTTCCTCCCGGAGCTTTTGGTAGCTTTCCCACTATATCCATGCCCCACTTCATAAATGGCCAAGGGGAAACAATAGGATATAATGGTTCAGCAGGTTGATGCAGTATGTTACTATGTCTTTGGCATGCGTCACATCTTCGAGCATATTCTGCTGCATCCTTTCTCATTGTTGGCCAATAATATCCTGTTCTTAATACTTTTGAGAATAACGACCTGCCCCCAGCATGGTTACCATAATCCCCTTCATGTATATCCTGAAGTACTTCTTTGGCTTCGGGATCCTCCAAGCATCTCAAATACGGTCCTGCAAGAGATTTCTTGTATAAAATATTATTTATAATAGTGAATCGTGATACCTTCATCCTAAATGCCTTAGGATTTTCATTTCCAGGGATGTGTCCTTCTTTGAGATATCTCATGATCGGAGCCGTCCAGGATTTAGGATCCTTCTCAGGATGTTCTGCTCCCGGATCCTGAATACCCGCTACTTCTTTATCCTGAGGATTCGTTGCAGGATATAAGACATGTAATATTGGTATTTGGGTCCCTTCAGGTATCCTGATCGATGATCCTAAATTTGCTAAGGCATCCGCTTCAGCATTATCCTCCCTCGGTACCTGTTCAAGTATAAAAACATCGAAATATCCTGCTAATTTTTTGAGAATATCGAGATATTCGATTAACTTCTCACCCTTAACTGCATAGGATCCATTAAAATGGTTAGTAATTAACAAAGAGTCAACATATACTTGCAATTTTTTGACACTCATGCTCTTAGCCAATTCTAATCCTGCAATTAAAGCCTCATACTCTGCTTCATTGTTAGTAGCAGGAAATTCACACCTAATAGCCTGGGGTAATATGTCCCCCTGTGGCGATTTTAGTAGTATTCCTAATCATGCTCCTCTTACATTAGATGCACCATCAGTATATAATGTCCAGGATCCTGAAGATTCTCCTAACTGTTGAACTTCTAGGTCTACCTCGTCCTGACTGTCACTACTAAAGTCAGCCACAAAGTCAGCTAAAGCCTGAGATTTTATGGCATTTCTTGGTTCATATACTAAATCATAAGCACTTAACTTTACTGACCATTTGGCCATCCTGCCTGACATCTCTGGTTTCCTAAGCACATTTTTAACAGGATAATTTGTCTTAACATGTATCCTATGTGTCTCGAAATAATGTCTAAGCTTTGTTGATGCCATGACTAATGCTAGTATTAATTTTTCTAAGTGAGAATACCTAGTTTCGGCATCTAACAAACTTTTACTAACATAATAAACAGGATATTGCTGACCTTCATGGTCTTTTATAAGAACGACACTTACAGCATTCCCTGATACAGCGAGGTACAGGGATAGTGGTTCACCATTTTCTGGCTTCATCAATAGAGGTGCGGTTGAGAGATATCGTTTCAAATCCTGCAGGGCTGCTTCATGCTTTTCCCCCCATTAGAATCTTTTGTTCTTCTTCAGGATATCATAGAAGTCTTTGCATTTCTCTGAGGATCTTGAGATAAACCTATTTAGAGCTGCTACTTGTTTTGGTCAAAAATCAGACGAGGATAATGCAACCAAACTCTTTGTTACGGGGAATGATGCTTAAAATGTGTAACAGCGATGAGGATCACTTCGATGTAAATTGCACAAACAACACAAGGATTTATACGGGGAAAAAGCCCTTGATCAAGAGTTGATCTCCGGCACAAAAAACCCCGGGTGATGGAAACTACCGATCACCAAGCTCAAATAAATGATTAAATGTTTATAACTTCGGATAGTAACGAGCTAGGTACAAGGATCACTATTGTGAAATGTGTAAATGTGAGTGAAAACGAATGTATGTTCGTCGAGAGCTTCAAGTGTGCGAGTATATGAGTGTGTGTAGCTCAGAAATGACTAAGTGTTTTTTCTTACTAGCTCGTTACCCCTTTAAAATAGAAATAACTACCTAAACTAACTATCCGACTTTCGTGCCAAGCTCCCACGTTCTCCACAACGTTCATATTTGGCCAAACACGTGCGGGATAGTTTGGGAATATTCTCCAGGAATGTCGCCAAGACTTGGTCCGACTTGTTACTTCTGCAAAACAATTCAAAACACAAGTGAACAATTGTTAGTATGAGGATCCTTAAGATGATCCATAATCCTGATCCTGAAGCTCTTCTGAGGATCACTATCTGTCACAGAAGCAAGGATCACTAAAGAGGATAATAATTAAGGATCACGGGTCAGTTAGAAATCCACCCCTCACAATTGCCCCCAAAATATAAGGAGTTAAATTGTAAATATGTGAGTTATATTTTCTTGATCTCATCCGTAACTAACTAACGGATATATAGCCGTTAATTTAGAACTAGCCGTTGCGATCATGATGTCACAGAAGTGACAATCCTGCAGAATCATAATTATAAATAGAGATATAGATAGGATCATTATGCATTCAAATTCGAAAGAAACTCCCTTTAAATTCTCAGTCGAAGATCAATCAGGTATCTCTTTCTCCTCTTTCTTCCTCTCTTACTCTGTTTTTCTTTCTTTAACACCATCGCTTTGAGAATGATGCTCCGAAGCTCACCAGGCAAGGATCACAAGAAGGATAGTCCTTTAAAGAGTCAAAAAATCATCAAGGACTCAGCGAATGAAAGGTGTTGTTTTAACGATGCACAAGTAGATAAAATCCGTCACTGTTTTCCGGCGAGTGCCTTCTTCAAACCCTTTGATCCCACTGTTCTTAGCGACTATGTTTCTGAAACATGGGTTGCCTTTCCAGCTACTCCATTTACTATAGGGTATACCTATCCTTTCCCAGAATTCACACAATCCTTCTTTTCCCTGACCGGCATATCTTACATCCAAGCCATGCCGATGATTTGGAGGGTTTTATATACCCTAGAGAGGATCATCGAGCAGGAAGGCGTTGATTTAGGAATGTCGGAATTGGCAGAACTGTATGATCTTACTACCTTTGGTTCCCACCGTTACTTGTTCAAGCGAAAACCCGGTGCAGAACATCCCCTTCTCAAAGTCACTAAGAACGACAAAGATTGGAAACGTCGCTTCTTCTTTGTCAGAAGGAATTCCATTCTAAACGGAGAGGATCTACCAAAAACATGGTCCACCAATGGTAGGCCGGAGGATCATGAGAAGGATCACCAGGTAGTCTCCTTCATGTGATAGGATTACTAACCCCTTTTGTCTTGTGTCATGCAGCTATCTCTGTTTCGCATCTCATCACAACATCCGCAACCAGGGAAAGGCTTGCTGCTTTCTGGAACCTTGATCCTGAAACTAGAACTTTTAAGACAATAACCCAAGACTCTCAGGAGGTATCCTCAGGCTCTGTCACCATGTCAAGTAAGTATCCTTGTTTAAAATTTAAATAAATATTGAAATATGAATTAAGAAAAGATACTTATCTTGTTTTGGTTGTGTAGGTGCTGGAAAATCTGCCAAAACTGCTTCAAGGTTCAGTGTCACCGATCTCACCACTGTCAAATCCTCCAAAAGAAAGGTTCCTGCCAGCCCGACAGCCTCAATCCCCAAGGCACCCCTCAAAGGAAAGGGAATCAAGAGGAGAAAGGCCTCCGATGCTGAGGATTTGCAGGGTCTGCCTCTAATCCGTCATCAATTCCTTGAGTACTTTAATGAGGTGAGGATCACTGTCTTTGCTCATATATTCTGTTGACATATCCTGCTGATATATCCTGCTGATCTGAGGATCACTTAATTCTGACCTTATCCTTTATCCTCTTTACAGAAATTCGCTGAGATCGAGGATTATGTCGGCCACGTTGAGGATCAGGATAAGAAGATTGCCGACCTCCAGCAGGTTGCGGTGCTCAAGGATCTTGCACTTGCTGATCTTCAGAAGGAACTCCAGGATACCAAACAGAAGATGGCTAAGGTGCTGGTTAATTTTGACTATGAAAGGCAGGAGATCACAGTTGATGCTAAAGTTTCTGCCACCATAGCAATGTACAAAACCAAGCTGCAAATGGCCTTGGAAGCTCAGGATCCTGCCTTCGACAAAAGTGGCTGTGAAATTGAAGAATGGAAAGTGAGGCTGGCTGAATTGGGTGATGAAGAGGAGGCTGAAGAGATCCTGACAATTGAGGCTGGAGGCAAGGATGAAGCTGGTGAAGCAAGCGGAGCCGGAGGTGGTGATGCAGCAAAGGTTTAGGCTGCTTAATTGGGCAATGATGGACATTTCTAGACGTAGCTGGAGCCCAATTTTTTAAATTTGGTATTAGCTTTTTGTGGTTGTGGTGTTGAACAATTTAATGGTTTGTACTTTGAACAATAGGTTTTAGGATTAAGGATCTTGTATGATCCTTAGGACAATAGGCAGGATTGCATATGGTGGAGGGATCCTCTGTTTGGGGGATGAAGCCATTGTGATCCTGCCGCCTTTATATTCCTGCACTACTCTTGAACTTATTATTATGGACACCCTAAACCTACCCCAGCGGACGGGCCACGTTTTGCTGGTAGAAGCTCGGGTAGGTAATTTTGACAACCTTTTAAGGGTTAGTCTTTTGTTTATAAATAAAAACTTAACCTTTTGTCGCTTATCTTGTGTTGTTATACTTTTTAATATCTTACTTTCCAACTGTTGTGATGTTCATTCTGTTTATACTTATCAAGCCTTGAAAAATTAGAAAAGATATCCAGAAAGTTTAGGATATGATCAAGGATCACATATCCCATAATCGATAAGTTCTAAAAAAATGACATGGTTTAAGAATCATAAGTTCAGTTGTCAAGTATAAGGGTTATTCAAATAAATAATGAATAGAATTAAAAATAGTTAAGGATCATACCTGAGGATCCAAGTTAGGATCCTAACCTTAATAAGGATAACTATAAGATAAACCTTAGAATAAAGTAAGGATCAAGGATCCCTAGTTGCCTATCTTCAAGAACCTGAAATAGAGCATCACTTGGGACTAAGCCAATATAAGATAAGAATTAGCAACTGGGGACAAGCCCAAGGATAACTGGGGACAAGCCCAAGGATAACTGGGGACAAGCCCAAGGATCGTATGTAAACTGGAGTATGGCCCTAACTGGCGACTATCCAAACTTAGTGGCATGAAAATGCCAAAACCTTAGCTAACGTGAAAACGTTAGAAACCTTAGCTAACGTGAAAACGTTAGAAACCTTAGGAACGGATGTATGGTACGTCTACCATTATACGTAGGATCCTAAGTATAGCCAGTACAATGGAATTCTCAGCCCCTAAAACGAGTACTGGTCCCAATGCCTTGAACTATACCAGGATCATCGTGCGCTACAGGCAGAACTGGGGACAAGCCCGAATAACTGGGGTTAAACCCAAAGGACGGATTGCTTCTGTGGATAACCAACATTATGCTAAGGATACCTGAACTTTCAAAACTTGAACTCACGTGAGAGATGGATAAAGGATACATGATCCTTATCCCTATATGAGAAAATAATGAAATGAAATAGTTCAAGTTTAGGATATTACCTAAGTAAGGATCACAGATACTTTGAGGATCCTTTAAGGATATCCCTATCGTGAGGATCATTTATGCCAAGAGAATCCTGCTCACATGAAATATTTCTTTAAGTGGACAGCATTCCAAGCTCTTGGTAGCAAATCACCTTCCATGGTTAGCAATCTATATGCCCCCTTTCCTGCTTCAGCTTCAATCAAATAAGGGCCTTCCCATTTTGGAGCCAATTTTCCATCAGCAGGATTGGTGGTATTCTGAAATGCTTTCCTTAATACCATATCTCCAACTTGAAACCTTCTGATCCTGACATTTTTGTTGTAAGCACCAGCCATTCTTTGCTGATAACTGGCCATCCTTATCCTAGCCATATCCCTGATTTCTTCAATAGTATCCAGGTCTTGAGCCAAGTTCTCATCATTCTCCTCAGGATCACGGGTACTTGTTCTTGCAGTTGGAACCACCATTTCTGTTGGGATCACTGATTCTGCCCCAAACACCAAAGAGAATGGTGTTTGACCAGTAGCATTCTTGGGGGTTGTCCTATCAGCCCAAAGCACATAGGGTAGTTCTTCTGCCCATTTCCCTTTCTTGGATCCAAGCTTCTTCTTCAAATTGTTGATGATGATCTTGTTGGATGATTCTGCCTGACCATTAGCTTGTGGGTGGACTGGTGTTGATGTTATCATCTTAATCCCCCAGCTGTCACAAAAGTTAGTGGTTCTGCCCCCAATAAATTGGGAACCATTATCACATATAATCTCAGAAGGAATTCCAAATCTAGTGATAATATTTCTTTTAATGAAGGATATAACTTCCTTTTCTCTGACTTGGGCAAAAGCTTCAGCTTCTATCCACTTGGAGAAGTAATCAGTCATAGCTAGCATGAATACTTTTCCACCAGGTGCCTTAGGGAGCTTTCCAACTATATCCATACCCCATCTCATAAATGTCCAAGAGGAGGATATAGGGTGCAATAATTCAGCTGGTTGATGAAGGATATTGCTGTGTCTCTGACAAGGATCACATCTCTTAGCATACTCCACAGCATCTCTCTTCATAGTTGGCCAGTAGTATCCTGTCCTCAGGATCCTTGAGAATAATGCCCTGCCCCCAGTGTGGTTTCCACAATCTCCTTCATGGAAGTCTTTTAAAACTTCTTGGATTTCAGGATCCTCAATGCATCTCAAGTATGGTCCTGCAAGAGATCGTCTATACAACATATTATTTAAAATTGTGAATTGAGATACCTTAATTTTGAAAGCCCTAGGGTTTTCTCCTGTAGGAATCTCTCCATGTTGTAAGTATCTCATAATTGGTGAGATCCATGATCCTGATCCTGAATGGGATTGAGTATCCTCACTAGGGATAATTGCAGAATCCTTCCCTATCTCCATAGCCACATGATCCTTGATAGCCGGGGTCAGGATATGGATAATAGGAATCTTGATATCCTCTGGGACCTTCAAGGATGATCCTAAATTGGCCAATGCATCAGCTTCTGTATTTTCTTCCCTTGGTACCTGTGACAAACTAAAGGAAACAAAAGAGAGTGCCAAATTCTTGACTATCTCCAAATATTTGGTTAGCTTTTCACCTTTAACAGCATAGGATCCATTAAAGTGGTTTGTAATTAACAAAGAATCTACGTGTACCTCAAGATACCTGATCCCCATATGCTTAGCAATTTGCAAACCAGCAATTAAGGCTTCATATTCAGCCTCATTGTTAGTGGTTTGGAACTCACAAGCTATAGAGTGGGGTATTATATCCCCCTATGGCGATTTTAGTAGTATTCCCAGCCCTGTGCCTTTGACATTTGAGGATCCATCAGTATAAAGTATCCAAGGATCCTTGGTCTCTTCTAGTTGTTGGACTTCCAACTCAGCTTCTTCTTGTAAATCACTACTGAAATCAGCCACAAAGTCAGCTAATGCTTGGGACTTGATGGCTGTCCTAGGCTCATATCTTATATCATACGCACTTAGTTTTACTGCCCACTTAGCCATCCTTCCTGACATCTCTGGTTTCCTGAGGACATTCTTAATTGGAAAATTAGTTTTAACAATGATAACATGAGTTTCAAAATAATGTCTTAACTTAGTGGATGCCATAATTAATGCAAGAATAAGCTTTTCAAGGTGTAAATACCTGGATTCGGCATCAAGTAAACTTTTACTTACATAATAGACAGGATGTTGTGTACCTTGATGATCCTTAACAAGGACCGCACTTACTGCTTTTGAGGATACTGCAAGATACAAGGATAGCACATCACCTTTTTCTGGTTTCATCAAAGCTGGGGCTGAGGATAGGTAATCTTTGAGGGCTCTTAAAGCATTTTCATGCTTCTCAGTCCACTCAAATTTCTTGTTGTTCCTTAGGATATCATAGAATTCTTTACACTTCTCGGAGGATTTGGATATAAATCTATTCAAGGCTGCTATCCTGCCTGTTAGCCTTTGAACATCCTTAGCATTGACCGGAGATTTGATGTTCACTATTGCTTTGATTTGTTCCGGGCTAGCTTCAATGCCTCTCTTTGTGACCATATACCCTAAGAATTTACCTGCTTTAACACCAAAGTGACATTTTGAAGGATTAAGTTTCATGTTATATTTGTCAAGGATATCGAATGCTTCCTCCAAGTCTCTTAGGTGATCCTCAGCTTTTAAGGATTTTACCACCATATCATCTATATAAACCTCCATAGTTTGTCCAATCTGATCCTTGAACATCATATTCACCAGCCTTTGGTATGTTGCACCTGCATTTCTTAATCCGAACGGCATAGCAATATAGCAGTATATACCAGTTGGAGTCATGAAGGCTGTATCCTCTTGGTCGGATGGTTCCATTTGGATTTGTTGAAATCCAGACGAAGCATCCATAAAAGTTAACAGTTCATGACCCGCGGTTGCATCCACCATGGAGTCAATGTGGGGTAAAGGGAAAGGATCCTTGGGACATGCCTTATTTAAATCGGTAAAATCGACACATACCCTCCACTTTCCGTTTTTCTTTTGAACAACAACCACATTGGCCAACCATCTTGGATACTTGACCTCTCTAATCATACCTGCCCGGAGCAATTTTTCTACCTCTTCCTGGATAATGGCATTCCTTTCCGGTGCAAACTTCCTTCTCCTTTGATGGATTGGTTTGAAGGATCTGTCGATGCCGAGTTTGTGAGTGATAATATCTTTGGATATACCAGTCATATCTTCGTGTTTCCATGCAAAGGTAGTCTTTCTCCTTTTGAGGAAGGATACGAGGTCTTCTTTCATTTTGCCAAGGATCCCTGATCCGATATAGATTTTGGATTCAGGATCATCAGGGTCCATGAGGATTTCTACCACATCCTGTTCACTCGCCTCCAAGACATCCCTTGGAGGATACTTTGATTGCTATTGCTCCCTGGATTTCGAAGCTGGTTTCATCGATGAAGTATAGCAATTCTTAGCCTCCTGCTGATCACTATCAATCTTCACTATTCCCCAAGGACTAGGGAGCTTCACACATTGATGGTAAGTGGATGGGACTGCTTTCATATCGTGTATCCAGGGCCTGCCAAGGATAACATTACAACAAGATAAACAGTCAATAACACAAAATTTTTGATAAGAGTGTAGGCCTTCAATGTATATTGGGAGTTTAATGTCCCCCAGGGTATTCTTAGTTTCACCACTAAATCCCACGAGCACAGAGGATCTTGGTATGATCTCTGATTCAGGAATACCCATCTTCTTTAGGACATCAAGCTGGATAATGTTCACTGAACTTCCTCCGTCTATAAGGATCCTGCGGACAAAATGGTTAGATATGAAAAGAGTAATAACTAAACCATCGTGATGAGGATCCTGGATATCAACACGATCCTCTTCATCAAAGGTTATGACTTTCCCTTCCGAGACACTTGATGTTCGACCAGGTCTTTCTCCGTTATCCATTTTAGTTTCCTTTGCATGCCTTTTAGCTGCTGAGAAGGATGTGCCGCAAATGTCTGATCCTCCAGAAATGAAGTTTATCACTTGTGCATCCGCTGGAGGGGCTGGAGCCTTCTCAGGGATCCTTTCAGGATCCTGAGTCCTTGACTTCTTTCTTCCCAACAATTCTTTTAGATGCCCCTTGCTCAACAAGTATCCAATTTCCTTTCTCAGTGCAATGCATTCTTCTGTCAGGTGCCCAAAATCTTCATGGTATGCACACCACTTTGATTTATCCTTAGTTGCAGTTGGCCTATCATTTTTTCTGGGCCATCTAGCTTTATCACCTAGACTCTGCATCGCAAGGATTAGCTCATTGTTATCAACACTAAAACAATATTCAGAAATTGGAGGATAATCTTCATCATCCTCTTCTTGATCAATAGAGTGCACGTTCTGGTTATCAGATCTGTTGTAGGATCTGAACTTGTTGTTCCTGAGTGAGGATCCTTGCTTATCCTGCTTTGAGGATCCTGCTAACCTCTCCTGGATCCTCTTGTCATCTTCTAGTCGAATGAACCTAAGTGCTCTGGTTCTTACCTCATCTAAGTTCCTGCACGGTGTCATAACAAGATCATCATAGAAAGACGAATCCCTAAGCAATCCCATTTTAAAGGCCTCAACAGCCGTGGCTATATCTAAGTTGGGAATGTCTAAGGATTCTTTACTGAATTTGGTAATGTAATCCCTTAATGATTCATTATGACCCTGGGTTATCCTATACAAATCACTAGTTAATCATTCAAATTTCCTACTACAAGAAAACTGATTATTAAACAAGTTAACTAGGTTAGCAAATGAGGTAATAGAATAGGGAGTAAGACTTAGCAGCCATTTGAGAGCTGATCCAGTAAGAGTGGATCCGAATCCTTTGCACAGGCATGCTTCCTTTAACCTTTCTGGGATTGGATTGATCTACATCCTCTCCCTGTATTGTGATATGTGTTCTTCAGGATCCGTTGAACCATCATACAGTTTCATTGTAGGCACATGGAACCTCTTGGGTATCTCAGCATCACAGATTGGTGGTGCAAAACGAGATATCTTATGGCTCCCATCTGCAATCTCTGGGATAGGTTTGACTACTCCCGAGACACTTGATATCATATCCTTTAGCTTTTGCAATTCTCTGGCCATGGCATGATTGATACCTGGATCCTGCATAAGACCATGGTTAGTAGTATAAGAATTGTTAAAAGTGTTACCTCCCATTGGATTCAAGTTAGGAAGAATGGATGTTAATCCATATTGTTGGGGCTCTGGAATGATCGAGGGACCAGTAGAAGCATTGGTCTGCATTGGAATAAAATCTCCCTGATGGACATCTGAACTTCCTGTTTGCAAACTCCTCAAGGATCCTGGCATCTGGAAGGATCCCTGAAACTGGGACGATCCTGGAACAAAGGAGGATCCTTGAACCTGGGATGATCCTGGAACGAAGGAGGATCCTTGAACCTGGGATGATCCTGGAACGAAGGAGGATCCTTGAACCTGGGATGATCCTGGAACGAAGGAGGATCCTTGAACCTGGGATGATCCTGGGATGAAGGAGGATCCTTGAAACTGTTGCATTCCTGAATATCCTCCTGAACTTGTGAGGGATCCCATATGCTGAGGATAGGATCCCGCTGGCTGGAAATATGAACCTGATGCCTGGGTCATTGTTGTTGTTCCGTAGTGCACTCCTTTTGGTCCACCCACATATTGAATGTCTGGAACCACTGATGGCTGAGAAGTAATCACCGGAGTGTAAAAATTCAAAGATCTGGGCATCAGTGGGGAGCGATCCTCTGCCGTTTTCTTCTGTTTCTTAATTTCGTCAATCTCCCGGAGGATCCTTTCGTTGGTCTTATCCTGCTCTTGTGCATGATTCCTCATCTGCAAAATCAAGGCATAGAGATCATTAGTAGTAGGATTAGTTGAAACAGAAGAAGTAGGTGGTTTTGAGAAAATGGGAGTTGGTTTCTTCGCGGCATTCTCAGTATTCTTCTGGGATCCAGAAGGTGGCGGAGGTAAAGGAGGGACGCCTTGTGAAGAAGTGAATGAGGGCATCAAGTTTGAAGCATTCTTCGCAGAGGAAGCCATTTGCTTGGTTGTAGTGAACCGAAATAAGCACAGAAATGCGTATTTTTCTAAGGACGAAGCACCAATTGCCCCACGGTGGGCGCCAAACTGTTTTGGTCAAAAATCAGACGAGGATAATGCAACCAAACTCTTTGTTACGGGGAATGATGCTTAAAATGTGTAACAGCGATGAGGATCACTTCGATGTAAATTGCACAAACAACACAAGGATTTATACGGGGAAAAAGCCCTTGATCAAGAGTTGATCTCCGGCACAAAAAACCCCGGGTGATGGAAACTACCGATCACCAAGCTCAAATAAATGATTAAATGTTTATAACTTCGGATAGTAACGAGCTAGGTACAAGGATCACTATTGTGAAATGTGTAAATGTGAGTGAAAACGAATGTATGTTCGTCGAGAGCTTCAAGTGTGCGAGTATATGAGTGTGTGTAGCTCAGAAATGACTAAGTGTTTTTTCTTACTAGCTCGTTACCCCTTTAAAATAGAAATAACTACCTAAACTAACTATCCGACTTTCGTACCAAGCTCCCACGTTCTCCACAACGTTCATATTTGGCTAAACACGTGCGGGATAGTTTGGGAATATTCTCCAGGAATGTCGCCAAGACTTGGTCCGACTTGTTACTTCTGCAAAACAATTCAAAACACAAGTGAACAATTGTTAGTATGAGGATCCTTAAGATGATCCATAATCCTGATCCTGAAGCTCTTCTGAGGATCACTATCTGTCACAGAAGCAAGGATCACTAAAGAGGATAATAATTAAGGATCACGGGTCAGTTAGAAATCCACCCCTAACACTACTCGGCCTGTCAATCTTTGTATGTCCTTCATATTTGAGGGTGATTTTATGTCTAGGATAGCTTTGATCTGCTCTGGGCTTGCTTCTATCCCCCTTTTTGTCACCATATATCCAAGAAACTTTCCTGCCCCCACTCCGAAATGGCATTTAGCAGGATTCAGCTTCATGTTGTATTGATCCAGGATATCAAATGCTCCCTTGATATCCTGGAGATGATCCTCAGCCTTTTTAGATTTCACCACCATGTCATCGATATATACCTCCATGGTGTCCCCCAGTTTGTCTTTGAACATCATGTTCACCAATCTTTGGTATGTTGCACCTGCATTTTTCAAACCAAAAGGCATAGCTGTATAACAATAAATACCTGTTGGTGTCATGAAGGCGGTATCCTCCTGGTCAGAAGGCTCCATTTGGATCTGTTGAAATCCTGAAGATGCGTCCATGAAGGTCAGCATTTCATGCCTGGCAGTGGCATCTACCATTGCATCAATGTGGGGAAAAGGAAATGGGTCTTTAGGACAAGCTTTGTTCAAGTCTGTGTAGTCTACACAAACTCTCCATTTCCCATTCTTCTTCTGTACTACAACCACGTTTGCTAGCCACCTTGGGAACTTAACCTCTCTGATCATTCTGGACTTTAATAATCTTTCAACTTCCTCCTGGATAATCGTGTTCCGCTCAGGAGCAAACTTCCTTCTTTTTTGTTGCACAGGCTTGAATGACTTATCAATTCCAAGCTTGTGAGTGATAATATCTTTGGATATGCCTGTCATATCCTCATGCTTCCATGCAAACGTCGACATCCTGCATTTTAAAAGGTTAATTAATTGCTCTTCAATATCCTGAGGGATATTGGTTCCTACGAGCACCGAAATATCGGGATTATCCTTGTCTGGGATAATTTTCTTCACATCCTGCTCCGGATCCTCCACGATATCCTGGGCCCTCGTCTTTAATTGCTATGCTGCACTAGGTTTAGTCGAGGATTTCATCGAGGATGAGTAGCATTCCTTCGCCTCCTGCTGATCACTATCAACCTTGACAACTCCCCAAGGGGTAGGTATCTTGATGCATTGGTGATATGTTGATGGCACGGCCTTCATATCGTGAATCCACGGTCTTCCCAGTATGATGTTATAGCAGGATAGAGAATCCATCACACAGAAACGTTGTATCGAGTTGACTCCTTCAACGTATACTGGCAACTTTATCTCTCCCACTGTATTTCTAGCCTCTCCACTGAATCCAACAAGCACGGTAGACTTTGAAGTGATATCCATTGGAGACACATTCATTATCTTCAGAGTTTCTAGTTGCATTATGTTGACGGAGCTGCCATTATCAACCAGTATCCTGCGTACAAAATGGTTAGCCACATATAACGTTATTACCAGAGCATCATGGTGAGGATCCTGGACAGTATCCCTGTCATCTGCGTCAAAAGTGATCACTTTGTCAGTTGTGAGGGTAGTCATCCTGACAGGTTTCTCTCCCCTTTCGCCCTTAGCTTCCTTTGCATGTCTCTTTGCTGCCGAATACGAGGTCCCACAAATGTCGGATCCTCCTGAAATGAAGTTGATTATCTTGGCATCCGCAGGAGGTGATGCTGCTCGTTCAGGATCCTTCTCAGTATCCTGACCCTTATTCTTCTTTCTTCCTAAGAGATCTTTCAGATATCCCTTGCTTAGAAGATAGCTTATTTCTTTCCTTAGAGCAATACAACCCTCAGTTACATGTCCGAAATCTTCGTGGAAAGCGCACCATTTTAACTTATCTTTCCAGTCAGCCTTTTGTTGATTCTTTCGAGGCCACCTAGCCTTGTCTCCTAGACCCTGCATGGCATACATCAATTCAGGAATGTTAACAGAAAAGCAATATTCAGACAACTCAGGATACTCTTCAGGATCCTCATCTTCGACAGCATTCACTCTCTTGTTTTCATTTCTACCATATGGCTTAGGCCGATATGACTTAAATGAGGATTCTGACTTCCTGTTAGTTGACTCATAAGTGTTATATGAGTTCATCCTTTCTTGCATCTTCCTGTCATCTTCCAGACGGATATATCTCAAAGCCCTGTTACGAGCTTCGTCGAGATTCCTGCAGGGATTCATTACAAGATCCTGATAAAACTGGGAATCCTTTTGTAATCCCATCTTAAAAAGCTTGCACAGCTGTTGCAACATCAAGATGTGGGATATCCAAGGATTCCCGACTGAATTTGTTTACATAATCCCTCAAGGATTCCTGAGGCCCTTGGGTTATCCTGTAAAGATCACTGGTTAGTTTCTCAAACCTCCGACTACAAGAAAATTGACTGTTGAATAAATTAACCAAATGAGCAAACGAAGTAATTGAGTGTGGAGGAACATTTAACAGCCATTTTAAGGCTGATCCTGTTAAGGTAGAACCAAATCCCTTGCACAAGCACGCTTCCTTGAGCTCCGAAGGGATAGGATTAATCTCCATTCTTTCCCTATACTGAGCAATATGCTCCTCAGGATCCGTAGTTCCTTCGTAAAGCTTCATGTTGGGGGTTTGAAATCTCTTTGGGATCTCAGCATCACAGATAGGATATGCAAAACGAGATATCTTGTGGCTGTCCTGGGACACTTCCGGGATCGGCTGGACCACCCCAGGTACACTAGATATCATGTCTTTCAACTTCTGAAGTTCCCTAGTAAGTGCTGATGTTACACCTGTATCCTGCAAAGATCCACCGTTGTTAGCAGCATGAGTATTATTATTATTTGACATGTTACCCGTTGGAGGATTTTGCCCATATCCTGAAGCATATCCTGAGCTCCTTATGGTCGACATCCTGACCGAGGAGGGTATTTCAGGAGTATGATTCTGAGGAAGGCTGGGCACAATATTCCCCCTGTTATCCTCAGTATACACAGCTGAACTGAAGTTCAACGTTCTGGGATGTAATGGAGTGACAATATCCTCAGCAGATCTGCTCGAGCCAGACTTCAGGAGTTGTATTTCCCTCAAAAGCATTTGGTTTGTTTCCTGTTGCTGCCTCATTTGTTCCTGCACACTTCCAAATAAAGTTAAAATTTCATCATTAGAAGCTAAAACAGGAGCAGATCCCTGGACACTCCAAGTAGGGATAACATCTTGAGGTTGTGTAGAGGCTGGCATCCTTGGAGGAGGTGGTGGAAGCACCGAACCGGTAGTAGCAGAAGTCATAGCAGACACAGTGGAGGAACTCACGTTTGATCTTGAGGCCATTATGGACAATGTGGCAAAAAGTTTTGAAAATAGAAAACCAATTAGCGGTTTGACAAAAAGTTTTAGTAAAGAGAGCACCACTTGCCCCACGGTGGGCGCCACATTGTTTTGGTCAAAAATTACCGAAGTAATTTAGTGATCAAATTAGTAAAGTGAGGTAGTGTGCTAGAAAGTGTACTTGAAAATGTGCTAGTTGAGTTAATTAGGAAATCAGTATTCAGGATACGGCTCAGGATATCGAGCTGTATCTATGATCAAACAATGAGCAAAAGTAAAGTAAACGACACGAGATGTACGAGGAAAGCCCTTGATCAATCTAGATCGCCGGCATAAAACCTCGGGAGCTGACAATCGCAGCTGCCTTGTTCTTCTATTGCTTCAAAAATCAGGATACAGTGCAGGATGTGGTACGGATCAACTAAGTGTTACAACGAAACTTGAATACAAGTGTGGTGTTTGCAATGAGCTAGAGAGTGATAGTGTATGAGAGTGTTAGTGAAAAGTTGTGTGTTCTAAGCTGATCTGCCCCCATCTATTTATAGTAAAGATAAAATAACAAACTACCCTAAACTTGTGGGATCCACCGAATATTCCTTCTTCGAACGTGTAGACCTGGTCTTTCGGGCTCAACGTCTCTCCCTCAACAAATTCGTCTGAGTCTTGAGGAGAAGAAGTCCTCTTGACCGTTAGCAAGTCTCAACCTTTAACCTGCACGTGGTTAATTCAATAAGCCTCAGGATATCGCCCAAGATGTTAGCAATATCCTCTTCCAGCATCCTGATCACAAATAAACAAACAAAGGCAGGATATTGGTCAGGATACGTATGTTAAGAAAATGACCCCTAACAATAAGATGTATCAAGACTTAAGAAAAAATTTCTGGTGGATAGGAATGAAAAAGGATATAGCAGCATATGTTGCAAAGTGTTTGACCTATTCACAAGTCAAAGCTGAACATTAGAAACCTTCAGGTTTTTTGCAACAGTTAGAAATGCCAGTTTGGAAATGGGAATTAATAACAATGGATGTTGTTACTAAATTACCCAAAACCAGGAAAGGTAATGATATAATCTGGGTGATTGTAGACAGGCTAACTAAGTCAGCTCATTTCCTACCGATAAAGGAAACTTTCAGTATGGAACAGTTAGCTAAATTGTATGTAAATGAAGTAGTTTCTTTACATGGAATTCCTCAATCAATTGTTTCTGATAGAGATAGTCGTTTTACCTCTCATTTTTGGACAAGTTTCCAAAAAGCGATGGGAACCAAGTTAAATCTAAGCACCGCTTATCATCCTCAAACAGACGGACAAAGCGAAAGGACAATTCAGACAATGGAGGACATGCTTAGAGCTTGTGTAATTGATTTTGGAGGTAATTGGGACGATCACTTACCATTGATAGAATTTTCTAATAATAATAGTTATCACACAAGTATCAATGCTGCACCATTTGAAGCACTTTATGGACGAAAGTGCCGAACTCCAGTCTGTTGGGCAGAAACTGGAGAAAAGCAACTATCTGGACCTGAAATAGTACAAGAAACAATAGACAAAATCATTTAAGTCAAGGAACGACTGAAAGCAGCACGTGATCGACAAAAGAGTTATGCTGATAACAGACGAAAGCCGTTGGAATTTCAAGTAGGAGATAAAGTGTTATTAAAAGTCTCTCCTTGGAAAGGAGTGGTAAGATTCATAAAAAGGGGAAAGCTAAGCCCCAGGTATGTTGGACCTTTTGAGATTATTAGAAGAATAGGACCTGTAGCTTATCAGCTACAACTGCTAGAGGAAATGGTAGGAATACATGATGTATTTCATGTATCTAATCTCAAGAAGTGTTTAGCTGATGAATCGCTGATAGTACCTCTTAAGGATATAGAGGTAAATGAGCAGTTAAAATTTGTAAAGAGGCCTCTACAAATTAAAGATAGGAAAGTCAAGAATCTCAAGCATAAGAGATCATTTCTGATCAAAGTGAAGTGGGACTCCAAAAGAGGACCAGAATACACATGGGAGCTTGAATCAGAAATGCAAAGGAAATATCCACACTTGTTCCAGTAGATCTCGATGGTGAGCTCTAAAACAAGGTGGGGAGGATATAACAACCCTCCTGAAATTTTTTTCTGACACCCTAATATATTTTTAAATACCCCTATATGTCTTAAAATACACCCTGTATGTGAAAACCGAGCCCAAAATATGAAATGTCATTAAAAATAATTAAAAAACAAAATTTTTTAAGCGCTCGCGGCCGCGTAGCCTTTGGCTACTGCTTACGCGGGGCACGAAAGCTACAAGATCAGGCGACCCCCGGTGCTGCCACGTGTCATCATCGTGGCGGAGCTAGTGCGCTGATTGGCCAACCCTAGGGCCTACTTACCCTACTACGCGGGCCGCGTAAACCCTGGCCTCACCTTACGCGGGCCGCGAGGAAACCAATTTCAGGCCCTATAAAGTGGGAGCTCGGGCTTTCAGTTTCCGTCGCTCACATTTCTTTTCTTTCTCTCAAATTCTGAATAGTAGGCATAATCTCGAGTATAATACCCCCCTAAATAAGGAATTTCTGCTCTGTTGTAAGTATTATAACCCCGATTACATATTAGATACGCTGCCCGATTGATCCAGGGTTCCGTAACGGCTGTCGTGGTTCTGCCCGACGTAGTTGTTGGAATGTCGTCTCGGGGAGGGTATTGTTAATATAAATAAAGGGTTATTATACTAACATATGTACATTTGTGTAAATTATAAATAAATCACCAAGGGAAGAAATCTAAGACAACAATGTGAGTTTATCCTCTTTTTGTAAACCTTTTTGTAAATTGTTTTACAAAACCTTAAATGTTTTACAATGTGATTTAGCAGTGATTGAGTCTTTGTAGTTCTTCAATTACTGCCGGTATGTTGGGGTTTTGTATACATAATGTGGTACACGTTACCATTGGACAACGAGTTAGCCAATGGGTAATATGACCCACCAGTCAGGGTTGACAATACTGAATGAGTAATTGTGTAGAAAATAAACATTGTGATCGCTCTCAATACTGTGTTAATTGATAAAATTCTTCTTGATTAAACTGGGATTCACTCACCAGTATTTCCCACTGACAAATGTTTTTAAAAAACGTTTCAGGTAACAAAATGTAAAAGCCAATTAGAAGAAAGCCAGCTGGAGAGCACTAACGGCTTGGAAAAATGTGGCAATAAAAGTTACCTAAAAGACGATGTTTTAAATTCAATAAAATAGGGTTTATCCCTATAAACATGTTGTAATAAGAAACTTGGGTTATACCCATGTGATTATTAATATAAAATATGGTGGTTTTACTCTGATAAGCATTTCCTAACTACGATCCTGATGAAATTTCCGCTGCCAAAATGATAAACAAATGATACCACCGACACTGGTGTTCGCGGCCGCACGTTCCCGGGACAAATAAGGGGGCGGGGGTTGCGACATCTGTTCAAGGGGAAGGCTGAACGAAAAGGTGTGGATACTTGGTCTCATATCACTCTCAATATCCCAAGTGAATTCAGCGCCATGTTTTCCTTCCTATCGAACCTTGACTATGGGAATTCGACTGCGCCTAAGTTGTTTGGTTCCTCGGTCCATGATTTCGACAGGTTTTTCCACGAAATGGAGAGTGTCGTTGATTTGCAAATCGTCAATTGGAACTTGAAGTCCTTCATCAGCTAAGCACTTCTCGAGGTTCGAGACGTGGAACATGCAAATAAGTCTAACATGAACAACATAAATGTGAATAAAATACTTGAATTTTCATTGTGATCACTAGACTCGGATTCAATCAATCATACCCAGTAAATAGGTGTAAGGACCTTCAAAAATGTCCCAAAACGACCCATAAGTGAAAACTCGGACCCCTGAAACCCTAACCCATAACAAAAATCAAGAAAAAACAAATTTTATGGTTTCACGCGGGTCTCGTAAACCTTAAGGAAAGGTTACGTGGGCCGCGGCAACTCATCAAGTCTCCGGATCAGCTAGCAGGCCACGTGTCACACACGTGGCAGCCCTAGGTATGACACGCTAGCCCTAGTCTACGATTAGGAGGCCCTCACGGGCCGCGTAAGTGTTTAGTGTGGGTTTACGCGGTTTTCAGCTATAAATTGGTTTGATCATGAGCAGTTCACTGGTGTCGAAAAAAATTCTCAAAAACGAAGATACACTGCTCAAATTCGAAATTTAAGGTATTAAGGCGCTGCTACGATACAGGGTATTAACTCGATCGATACTATGATTCAATGTCCGATCGATTGAAACTATCGGATGGATGTTTAGGTGATGCCCACATTAGGTCCATACTTTGTCATCCGTTGTGAATTCGATGGATGTTTAAGTATTGCACTTTGTTATTCGTTGTGAGAGTTTTAGTCTTGTGAGTTATCATAAATGATGTATTAGTTACTGACCTAGTTCGTGTGCATTGTTATTTAAATTAGGGTACAAGGCTAATCAGTAGGCTAAACTCTGCCCGTTTAAATCTGCAATGTGAGTCATTCTCTTTTATCAACAATGTTTTACAATACTCCAATCATTTTCAAAAGTTATAATTACAGGGATTAAATCATGGTTATCTTGAATCACTGGCTAGTGGGGTATTGTGCACATTACTAATTTCTCACGGTTAGGCTAATAAATCCTAACAGTGATAATCATCACTACTTGGGTGAAAGGACCCAATAGTGGTATGACCATCGTTACCAGGAGGTGACACGACGCCAGATAAAAATAAGATAGAAGCCATTGTAATCGCTCTTATGCTGTAATTTATAACTGTGTGTCGTTTTATTAAATTTGAGTGACTCGCCAGTATTTCCCCGCTGATAAAATATTTTCAAAACATGTTTCAGGTGACTACTATGAACCAAGGAAAAGTGCTACGGAGCACTAACAAAGCTTGAAGTAGTGGCTCAGTTAAACAAATAAACATGTTTTGTAAATCAGGGAATTTCCTTGTGAAATTCCTCTATTGTAAATTACGGGGTTTATCCCGAATTATGAAATAAAATAATCGGGCATTTCAAGTTTTAAAAGATCCTGTTAAATCTTCCGCTGTCAACTCAAATAATAAATACCACGGGTTTCTGTCCCGCGGCTCCTGGACCGGGTAAAACCGGGACGGGGGCCGTGACAGAAAAAGGTGGTATTAGAGCCACTGATTTAAGCCAATTAAGTATTTAGAAATACTTAATTTTCCTGATTTCCATCCTGTGATTATGTGTTTTTTTAACTGACTACTTGTTAGTTACAGTATGGGTAAGCAAAGAATTTCGGACATCTATCGTCAATTAGATAGTTCACCAAAAGATAAAGGAACTTCATTTCAATCAAATTCCTCAAGATACTCAGCAGACACTGAGGAAGGAATATTTGTTCATAAAAGCACAGTTTAAGAAACCTCTTACCATTAAGAAAAGAAATTGGATTATTAGAAAAAGTCAAGAGAAAATAAAGAAGTCACAAACAAAAGAAGTGATAATTAATAAAGAGACTCAGGAAAGAGGTGATAATCCACCATGGGAAGATGAATTAGACGAACAATGGCCAAATCTCTATATGTTAGCCACTACCGCAGTAAATGTTAACTTTTAATTAAGTTAAACTGCCAACACCCATATCATCCATAAGCCAGAAACTTTGAAGAAACTTGCCCATTAGATAAACAACTTAGTAAGAAAAGATAGACTAAAAATTATCCCTAGTATATTTTAAATTTCAGTTGTAATTTGTAATAAATATATATATATATATATATATATATATATATATATATATATATATATATATATATATATAAATCGCAATATTTTGTTTTAATCAATCTGTTTGTATAAATGTATTAGATATTTGTAATTAATACTTCAATTTTTGATTGCCTTTCTGTGATGATTCAATTTACAAAATTTTAACCTAGAATTTTTGTGTTTCTTCATATATGGAAGTTTCTAGAGACTTTACCGGTTATTGTGCCGACGTGGAGGAGCCTATGGAATTTCAAGTCCAGCCTCCGGAGAAACCCAAGCCAAAGAAGGGAAGAAGAGTTGTGGGCTGGAGGCGTGTGCGCAAGAGGAAACCAGCAACACGGAAATTATAAAGACGGAGGATCCAATGGATAAAGGCAAGGGAATAGAGATAGGAGAAAGTTCCAGGCAAGCCGAGGAAATGCAATTATGGGAGGAGTTGGACCGTAAACTGGCGGACTGTGATATCCTTAAGCCTGTCAATGAAAACATTTTTACTTATCCTGCTGAAACCCAACTCCCAGTAAATGTGACACCCTAGGGAAACCAAGAAAACCACGCAACCTAACTAGCTTCCTCAGTAACTACGTGCTAAATTTCGGGACGAAATTTCTTTCAAGTTGGGGATGATGTGACAACTCGAGTTTTCAAGGTCTTTCCTTGACACGTTACTTGTTTCGCACTATCTTCTCAAAATTTTCTTTTATTATAGCTGATGCATATTTGATTAACTGTTGAAGCATATTTGATTTAACTATTGACGAATACTTGATGAACTGTTGAACTATATTTTCATGACTCAGTATGTGGTAAAATGTGCACCCTTGTGTCATGATAAATGAATCGTCTTAACGATTGGTGAGTGAATGAAGGATTATGAATTGTGTAGTGCTTGGTATAATTCGATTAAAAATTACTTATCACGCATTCCCATACTAAACTTATGTGTGTTATATCTGATTATTTCCATACTCGTCGAACGTTAAAGTCTTTCGTCAAGTCTAGTGCGACAAAAGGTTTGGTCTTTCGTCGAGAGATAGTTTCGTCTTAAGGGCTTCGGCCCAGTTCTCCTCCTCGGCCCAACCTCCCATCGTAATTAAACTTGAACCCAAACCAGCCCAAAATATTTGTCGCTGGTATATGTATAAAGGATACGTACTATCTTTTGCATCACACCCTAAACAACCTCACCTCTCTCTAAACCACGACGGCAGTGGACTCCTGCGAGGCTTCTCTTTTCATCAACCTAAGCACCTCCTGTTAGTAATATCATTGTACCCTTAATTATTCTGTTGACCCAATTCCCCTTATCATTGCATGTGAGATGTTTAGAAAATGCAGCCATTTGGATAACCCTTACTTCATATTGTCGGCCACTATAATCATAATTGCATGTGAAGTGTCAGGGAATATATGATTGTTTATATGTATGCAATTTGTTAATTGTTAATATTTCGCATGTGTAAATAGATTGAATATAGCCTGCTCAGTATCGATGATTTAATGACTTTGTCTGATGATTGAGTTCATGATATGTATTGTGCTATTATTTGGTGATTAGGGTTTGACAAATGAATGGGGTCGACGAAACCTGAGTTTTGCCATGTTTGGGGTACGACGAAAACAAGGGTTTTCGTCATGATTAAGGGGCGACGAAAACAAGGGTTTTCGCCATGAATGAGGGGCGATGAAAGTTGGGCTTTTTGTCGTCTGGGTAACAACTTGAACTGTGTGTGATATGGTGCATGTTAATTTACAAATTATGTTTGCTGTGAATAAGAACAGGGATGTAGAAAATATGATGGCTCTATGAACTCTTGGTTTCGAACTAATAACGGGTACCTATTGGTAAAACATAGGGTTTGAAGAGGTGGATGTTATGTTGATGAAACAATATTAGAATTATTCAAGATATTTGTGTATGAACTGGTTCATTTAGATTTTTGGACTGTTAATTATTTGGGCCACACAGTTTTGTGGGATGGCTTTATTATTGGGCCACACATAGTTGAATGTTATGTAAATGGACTACGTGCTACTGTTACTAGTACAATACAATTATGCAAAGCGTATGTACTATATGAAATGTGGATTATTCATGCTACGTGTTAGATACGTGCAATTTAAACATGACGTCGCTTGCATACGAACCTAATAAATATTATGACCATAATAGGGTATGGTTGACCAATCTAACACAAGAAAATGGTTTACCGAGCAAAGAAAAGGTGAGTTCACACACTTTCTAAGGCATGGGATTCCCGGTGGTTGGGAATTGGTTAAGGAATTAAAACGGAACCTACATATTCTCCTTGGGTAGGATATGTACGGCCATCCTCCTTGGGTAGGATGCCAATATTAATCCTGCGTATTCTCCTTGGGTAGAATACGTACGTTCGTCCTCCTTGGGTAGGACAACAACCTTAAACTTACTAGACAAAACTCTATCATTAAGTCCCTCATTTTATATCGACTTAATTGCCGAGGCCGGTGGAGAGCGGGTCATTAGTTAATAGCGCTATTAGGTTTGACAAACCTCACACCGTGCCGTTCGGACGGGCGTGTACTAATGGATCATGGCAAACTATCAATGATGATAGACATTGACGTAGGGCACAACTATTGTTCGTCAGTGGTCGATATGGTAATGGTCTAGTGGTTCACATGGGGAAGCCCCCACTGGTTTTGGATATGGTTTGGGAAACAAGGAAACTGGTTAACTTAAGGTTTACAAATGAACTCATGGTTTTTAGAACAACTTTAAAACGAACACTTAACTGTGAACTCGCTCAACTTTGTTGTTGACTCGTTGTTACATGCCTTGCAGGTCTATATGCTTATATTATTTGGAACTTGCTGTCTGGGAGGCTGGAGTGGTCATGGGTCGAGATACATGGAATCTCAATACAAGCTCAATGGTTTATCTACTCTTGGTTTACTAAACACTTAACAAATGATTTATGCTTCCGCTGTATACAATGAATGATATGTAACGTTTGTAACGCTTTATGTTAATAAATGAACGTTTTATTTAATTATAATTATGAGTTCAATGTGATTGGTGGCTAGATCCTGGTCAGTCACGCCTCCTGCGGTGATATTCCACTTGTGGATTTTGGGGGTGTGGCAGATTGGTATCAGAGCCATTGGTTATAGTGAACTTGGTTTTAAAAGGGGAAAACGATTTTATAAAACCAGACTATAATCGAACAGTTCTGAAAACGTGAATACGACCATGACACTCAGCTCCAGATTGCAAGGTTCGTCTCTCGTATACTCATTGTACTGCATAACTAGTGAACACTTATGATATTGCATGTGATTGGACGTTTAGCACAACAGTATGAATTCATGTATTACTTGCATGTGTTATGTGACGGATAGGGTGGTATTTCCCTAAACATTCATGACTTACGCTTCGTGATGCTCTTTGTTTGGTACTCGAGTTTGAGGAACCATTTGACATGAGTTAAGAGGAGCTGAGATGAGCATGCAAATCACAATATTATTGTGGGTGCACACATAATAATAATGTGGGGTGCATGCGAGTCCCAGTGAGGCTTAATAAGTGAAAAAGGGGTTCCGTTCCGTTATTTGATCGATGTGAAACATAACAAACCTATAGGGGTCATAGCGGTGATTGTCCCATACTCGAACGTGAACCTTTCATTCATCTATGGATCCTTTCGAATCTCGATGCTATCGAGTATTACCTGAACACCCATCTGAACACGTAGCGAACCGTGTAGAATGTTAGGTGCTTATATGAACGTCCCTGAGTTAGATGTCCCAGCGTCGAATGATTGATCGATACCTTTCTTACTCCTCTTCGTTTGCTGAACAACGACAGTACCTGGAACAACGATCGAAGGAACAACGACAGTACCTGGAATCCTAGTAATGAAAACAGCAACACAAGAAGTGAGGCTCTTGGAAGGGCATTTAGAATTGGCGTGGGCGACGTCGGGACTTTAACGACATGGTAGCTAGTATGAGTAGCAATCCGCTTCGTCTCTGTTCCGTTTGACCCTGATGCTCCTAAGAGTTTGAACCGTTATGGAATCGGCTAATGGCTAGACAATGGAAACCTCATATGATCGTTGGGATGCAAACACGACCTTGTGGGACAAGTGTTCGACATCAACCTTTCTTCTGTTATTCTTGATAGATGTACCCTGTGAGGAGACAATTCTACGTATCCCTCTCCTACATGGAGGATTGTTATCTGTTCTAACGGGTCAGGGTGGCGCAATGCTTAGTGGTATGTCAGCAATGAGAGCCAGGAGTGTCTACGGAGGGATTACCCCGCTGTGTGGCAACTGTTATAGACGTAAGGTTAGGAAAAAAGAGGGATGAGGATCCACCAGCTGTTCGTGATTACCCTCCATGTGCTGCCCGAGGAACTCCCAGGATCATCTCTACAACTGTTAGGTAGGAACTCAGTTTGACCTCGCACCGGAGGCAGTCCTAACTACTCGTACTCTTTACCGTTTTGCACCAGGAAGGTTGCGGGAGCTGTTTAACCAACTATAGGAACTGTCGGACAGGAGTTTTCGCATTAAGGAGCCCTCGCTATACCCATGAAGAGAAGCCTTTTCGTATGTGTACAGACTAGCGAGAACTCAACAAGGTGACAGTCAAGAACCATTTGCCTCGATCACGTATTGACAACCTGTCGACCAGTTGCGAGGAACAAGCTTCCATTCGAGGATTGGCTAGTGAACGAACTATCGTCAGATGGTAGTCCAAGGGGAGAATGCTCTTAGAACAGCATGTCGAATGTAATGCAGCCATTTCAACGTTATACACCATGATCATTGAGTTGACCAACACACCAGCAGCTTCAGGGGTCACATGAATCGGCCGCATGTGTTGACAACGTTCTGAATCCTGACCAGGAGAATGGAACGCCATGGGTGGCATTTGTATCTTGTTTTAGAACTCCTGAGGGAGGAGCCACTCCGCTCAAAGGCTTGTTAAATGTAATTTCTGAGTTCGAGAGGTACCTTTTGGATATATAATCAGCGAAGTGGGAATGCACGTGGATCTTGCTAAGATCTGTCTTGGTTGGAAACTGATCGACACCAAAGAGTCCTTCGTGGACACAGCAAATTTCTTGGTCTCACTTGATGCTATCGCCGATAAATCACAGGATTTTCGAAGGTCGCGCAGCTTAAATCTCTCTAGCACAGCACGGTGCTGTGTTCGTGAAAGACAGCACAGGAGCACGTCTTTTCAGCTTTCGAATCCTGACTCTGCAATGCACTGAGCATCGTTTTTACCCGAGGGTGCGGGTGATTCAGTGGTATACCCTTATGGTCTGAATCAGAGTCCCAGCTGCACATCGATGCAACACGAGAGAGTGATGTCATACGTGATGGAGTTACAAAGAGGAACTGCGCGACACACACGACTGGCGGTGAAAACCGTGGCTTTGGGATTTTGGATGGAGGCATTACTTGGACGGTACCAAATGCGTTATTTAGACCGATCACAAGGGCCTCCCATGTACCTTGTCTTCGACAAAGCTAAATCAGTTAATGGCGTCGCTGGAGGAAACTTTAGGATGATTACAACTATGAAACTTGAACGTACAGGAGCTTTGCAGCTCACTACCACCTCTACTTACCTGATCAGACTCGCTCTGTTCAAACTGGAGAACTGGCGGAAGAGGATATATAAGTTGAATCCATGCGTGGCATGGAGAAGCAACCTTTGACAGGTCGGACGATACTCGTTAAACGAATGTGGGACTCAATATACGGCAACAGTAGGGAACTCGCGTTGAGCAAGCACACCAGTTTCGACATTCTAGCCGTCTGGGTTTTGATGAGAGGCATTAGGATTTATAAACCTTGTACCGGTAATAGGACATGAAGGCTCACCTAGTTAGGTATGTGAATGATGGATCGACTTGTGGAAAGTTAAGGTGTAGTATTGGCAACCAGCAACACTCACATGGAAATAAAAACAGACTGCCATTGATTGGTCGATAGTCTACTTACAACTCGAAACAGAAACAATATCATCTGGATGCTCATTGATTGTCTTGCGCAACCAGCACACTTTCTAGCCATCAAAGAAACGGATAAGTTTTCTACACTTGCAGTCATCTACCTGAAAAAAGCGGTTGTTAGGCACGAGGTGCCAACCTCCATTACCTCTAATCGCGACCCACGATTTGCACCTGATTTGTGGCAAGCGGTGCACAAATCCTTTTGCTCGCGTTTAGACGTGAGCACAACATATCATCCACAAACGGATGGGCAGACTGAACGCACCATCCAAACTTTTGAAGACATGCTTCGAGCACGTGAAATCGACTTTGTCAACGGTCGGGGAAGACACCTCCCTTTAGTGGAGCTTTCGTATAACAACAGTTACCACACCAGCATTCAGGCTGCTCCGTTCGAGGCATTGTACGGACGGAAGTGCCAATCATCTCTTTGTTGGGCAGAAATCGGAAACGGCCAAATCACTGGCCCAGAACTCGTCGTAGACACAGTAGAGGAGATTGTTCAGATGCGACAACGAATGGCGGCAGTTCGTGACCGCCAGAAAAGCTACGCTGATAAGCGCAAGAAACCACTCGAGTTCCAAGTTGGGGATCGAGTACTACCTAAAGTCTCACCTTGGGAAGGTGTACTTCATTTGGTATACGAGACAAAACTCAAACCGCGATATGTTGAACCTTTCGAAATCACGGAGAGAATTGGCAAGGTGGCCTACAGATTGAATCTACCCGAAGAACTCAGTGGAGTTCACAACGTATTCCGTGGGTCGAATCTGAAGAAGTGTCTGTCAGATGAAACCCTCACAGTTTCTTTCAAGGAGCTCACCATCGACGGTCAGTTGCGATTTATCGAGAAACCAGTGGAAATCTTGGACCGGGAGGTCAAGATTTTCAAACGCACCAGGATACCTATTGTTCGAGTTCGTTGGAACTCCCGTCGTGTCCCAGAGTTTGCAAGGGAACGAAAAGACCAAATGGAACACAGATATCCCCAGTTCTTTGAGAAAAGCGAAACCACTACTGAGGCTGAAGCTACTGCGGAATTTCGGGACGAAATTCCAAACCAACGGGGGAAGGATGTGACACCCCAGGGAAACCAAGAAAACCACGTAACCTAACTAGCTTCCTCAGTAACTACGTGCTAAATTTCGGGACGAAATTTCTTTCAAGTTGGGGATGATGTGACAACTCGAGTTTTCAAGGTCTTTCCTTGACACGTTACTTGTTTCGCACTATCTTCTCAAAATTTTCTTTTATTACAGCTGATGCGTATTTGATTAACTTTTGAAGCATATTTGATTTAACTATTGACGCATATTTGATGAACTGTTGAACTATATTTTCATGACTCATTATGTGGTAAAATGTGCACCCTTGTGTCATGATAAATGAATCATCTTAACGATTGGTGAGTGAATGAAAGATTATGAATTGTGTAGTGCTTGGTATAATTCGATTAAAAATTACTTATCACGCATTCCCATACTAAACTTATGTGTGTTATATCTGATTATTTCCATACTCGTCGAACGTTAAAGTCTTTCGTCAAGTCTAGTGCGACGAAAGGTTTGGTCTTTCGTCGAGGGATAGTTTCATCTTAAGGGTTTCGGCCCAGTTCTCCTCCTCGGCCCAACCTCCCATCGTAATTAAACTTGAACCCAAACCAGCCCAAATTATTTGTCGCTGGTATATGTATAAAGGATACGTACTATCTTTTGCATCAAACCCTAAACAACCTCACCTCTCTCTAAACCGCGATGGCAGTGGACTCCTGTGAGGCTTCTCTTTTCATCAGCCTAAGCACCTTCGGTTAGTAATATCATTGTACCCTTAATTGCTCTGTTGACCCAATACCCCATATCATTGCATGTGAGATGTTTAGAAAATGCAGCCATTTGGATAACCCTCACTTCATATTGTCGGCCACTGTAATCATAATTGCATGTGAAGTGTCAGGGAATATATGATTGTTTAAATGTATGCAATTTGTTAATTGTTAATATTTCGCATGTGTAAATAGATTGAATATAGCCTGCTCAGTATCGATGATTTAATGACTTTGTCTGATGATTGAGTTCATGATATGTATTGTGCTATTAGTTGGTGATTAGGGTTTGACAAATGAATGGGGTCGACGAAACCTGAGTTTTGCCATGTTTGGGGTACGATGAAAACAAGGGTTTTCGTCATGATTAAGGGGCGACGAAAACAAGGGTTTTCCCCATGAATGAGGGGCGATGAAAGTTGGGATTTTTGTCGTCTGGGTAGCAACTTGAACTGTGTGTGATATGGTGCATGTTAATTTACAAATTATGTTTGTTGTGAATAAGAACAGGGATGTAGAAAATATGATGGCTCTATGAACTCTTGGTTTCAAACTAATAATGGGTACCTATTGGTAAAACATAGGGTTTGAAGAGGTGGATGTTATGTTGATGAAACAATATTAGAATTATTCAAGATAGTTGTGTATGAACTGGTTCATTTAGATTTTTGAACTGTTAATTATTTGGGCCACGCAGTTTTGTGGGATGGCTTGATTATTGGGCCACACATAGTTGAATGTTATGTAAATGGACTACGTGCTACTGTTACTAGTACAATACAATTATGCAAAGCGTATGTACTATATGAAATGTGGATTTTTCATGCTACGTGTTAGATACGTGCAGTTTATACGTAACGTCGCTTGCATACGAACCTAATAAATATTATGACCATAATAGGGTATGGTTGACCAATCTAACACAAGAAAATGGTTTACCGAGCAAAGCCAAGGTGAGTTCACACACTTTCTAAGGCATGGGATTCCCGGTGGTTGGGAATGGGTTAAGGAATTAAAACGGAACCTACATATCCTCCTTGGGTAGGATATGTACGGCCATCCTCCTTGGGTAGGATGCCAATATTAATCCTGCGTATTCTCCTTGGGTACAATACGTACGTTCGTCCTCCTTGGGTAGGACAACAACCTTAAACTTACTAGACAAAACTCTATCATTAAGTCCCTCATTTTATATCGACTTAATCGCCGAGGCCGATGGCATGCGGGTCTTTAGTTAATAGCGCTATTAGGTTTGACAAACCTCACACCGTGCCGTTCGGACGGGCGTGTACTAATGGATCATGGCAAACTGTCAATGATGATAGACATTGACGTAGGGCACAACTATTGTTCGTCAGTGGTCGATATGGTAATGGTCTAGTGGTTCACATGGGGAAGCCCCCACTGGTTTTGGATATGGTTTGGGAAACAAGGAAACTGGTTAACTTATGGTTTACAAATGAACTCATGGTTTTTAGAACAACTTTAAAACGAACACTCAACTGTGAACTCGCTCAACTTTGTTGTTGACTCGTTGTTACATGCCTTGCAGGTCTATATGCTTATATTATTTGGAACTCTCTGTCTGGGAGGCTGGAGTGGTCCTGGGTCGAGATACATGGAATCTCAATACAAGCTCAATGGTTTATGTACTCTTGGTTTACTAAACACTTAACAAATGATTTATGCTTCCCCTGTATACAATGAATGATATGTAACGTTTGTAACGCTTTATGTTAATAAATGAAAGTTTTATTTAATTATAATTATGAGTTCAATGTGATTGGTGGCTAGATCCTGGTCAGTCACGCCTCCTGCGGTGATATTCCGCTTGTGGATTTTGGGGGTGTGACAGTAAATTTGGAACCAGCCATCCCAGATCCCCTTGTCAACACCCAACCTTTAGGAGAAATGGAAGAATGGTGGACCAATGATTGGCAGTTCCAGAATCTCTTAAATAACCCTTATACCTTTTTCCCTCAGTTTGACCCAGAGCCTGCACCAAACCCACCGATGAGCAATGAGAATTTGGATGAACTCCGCCATTTCGGAGAGGAGTTGGTGGATGTAGGGAATCGAATCCGGGAGGTGGGAGAACAGATCTCCTGGAAATACGACAAGAGGGAACGTCGTTTCTGAGATGCCAACAGATGGTGATGGTGTGGTTGTGATTGTATAATAACCAAATAATAATATAATCATAAAAATATAATTATGTGAAATAACCTAAAAATAAAACTTTTGTAAGATAACCAGTTTGTACGGATGCCTATTATAATATATAAAATATCGAACGTTGAAAAATCAACAATTTTGGCCATACTTGTTGACGTAATTATGTGCAATTATTTTATTATGTTTGGTTGTTAATTATTTGTGCTAATCGCTTATATAAAATAATTACCAGATGGAACACGCTGGTAATGAACCCGTTAATGAAGTTAATCAATCTGGGCAAAACAATGAAGATCAATTTCTGAATAGGCAAGATATCGAGAATATCGTTGCTCAGGGAATAGCCAATACTATTCCAGCAATCCTTGCTGCTGCCCGAAATCCAGTTGAACCGCAACAAATTATTCTTAGCAAACGTACACACGGTGACAATTTTACTAATAGTGTAAACGGAGGCGGCAACCATACTAATAACTACAACGATGGAATGCAAGCCCCACTCCTTAAGAAAATGAAAGCTGCAACGCCTGGTTGCACTTACAAGGAGTTTCTTGCCTGTAAACCGGTTTAATTTGCAGGCAACGAAGGGGCGACTACTGCACTGCATTGGTTAGAGAAAACTGAGGCGGTGATTAAAATAAGTAAGTGTGCTGAGGAAGACAAGGTCATGTACGCGTCGCATCTTTTTAAAAAAAGGGGCGCTAGAATGGTGGAATACGGTACTTCAAGCCAAGGGAAGCGATGTAGCCTATGCCATGAGTTGGGAAGAATTTAAGCGGTTAATGGAAAGAAAATTATGTCCCGAATATGAGAAAGAACAAATGGCAAATAAATTTCTGAACCACCGAATGGTGGATGTAGACTGTCGAGGGTATACTTCGACATTCTTCGAGTATGCTAGAGTTGTACCTACCCTGGCTTCGCCAGAACCGGTACTTATTTCTCGCTATATTTGGGGATTGATTGGCGAAATTCGTGATATCGTTAAAGCTGCGAGACCTCGCACTATTGATGATGCTGTGGAATTAGCCAACACTTTGACGGACGGACTAGTACGTACGCGAGAAGAAAATAGAAAGAAGGAAGGGGCCCAAAAGATTACCCAGGGATTCCGTATGGGTAACCGTAGTAATTTCAAGAAAAAGGGAACCGGACAATCTTCCACTGTTCCATTTTGCAATGCCTGTAAAAGGAAGCATTTTGGAAGATGCAAAGGATATTGCAATTTCTGCAAAATCCCAGGGCACCAAGAAGAAGATTGCAAGAAAAAGAAAGCAACAATCTGCTACAACTGCGAAGAAGCTGGACATTTTAGGCCAGATTGCCCGAAATTGGCCAAACCAGCTGATAACAAAGCCAAACCTGCAGAAGGAGCTACCAAGAAGAACGCAAGAGCCTTCCAGTTGACTACTCAGGAAGCAGAACTAATTCCTGACGTGATAGCTGGTACGTTCCTAGTTCACAACGTTTATGCAAAAGTATTATTTGACTTTGGTGCAAACCAAAGTTTTATAAATACTTCATTCTGCCAAGCTCTTAACCTACCTTTAACCAACGTTAGACAAATCTTTACGGTAGAAACGGCAGATGGGAATTCTGTTAACATAGATAAGGTTTTGCGAGAAGGAAAGATAGAACTCTTAGGCCATAAATTCTCTGCAAACCTGTTACCTATGAATTTAGCCGAATTCGATGTGGTATTAGGAATGGATTGGTTAGTAGCCAACCATGCCCGAATCCTTTGTGATAAGAATTCCATAGAAATTCATACACCCACAGGAGAAGTAGTGGTGATTACAGGAGATATGCCACGAAAGCCACTGAAATTCATTTCAGTAATGAAGTTGGCCAGTTATTCAAGAAAACAAGAAATGGTATATATGATTTCAGTAATCATTAACACGAAAGGTAAGGAACTTAAAGAAATTCCGGTAGTAGCAGAATACCCAGATGTATTCCCAGAAGAACTACCGGGGTTACCACCCAATAGGGAAGTCGAATTTAGAATTCATCTAATTCCTGGAACTACACCGATAGCCAAGGCACCTTATCGGTTAGCACCCACCGAAATGCTAGAATTGAAAAAGCAATTAGATGAATTATTAAGTAAAGGATTCATACAACCTAGTTCATCCCCGTGGGGAGCGCCTGTGTTATTCGTAAAGAAGAAAGATGGGTCAATGCGAATGTGTATCGATTATAGGGAATTGAATAAGGTTACAATTAAAAATCGATACCCATTACCTAGGATTGATGATCTCTTTGATCAACTTCAAGGAGCTAGATATTTTTCTAAGATAGATTTACGCTCCGGGTATCATCAATTGAAAGTACAAGAAGAAGACATACCTAAAACTGCTTTCAGAACTAGGTATGGTCATTACGAGTTTACAGTCATGCCCTTTGGACTGACAAATGCTCCAGCATCATTTATGGACATGATGAATAGGATCTGTAAACCGTACTTGGATAAATTTGTAATTGTCTTCATCGACGATATACTTATTTATTCCAAAAGCCAGGATGAACACCGTCAGCACCTGCATGCACTCTTAACTTTGTTAAGAAAAGAGAAGCTTTATGCCAAATTCTCGAAGTGTGAATTTTGGCTATAGGAGGTGCAATTTTTAGGACACATGGTGAATCACGAAGGTATTCATGTCGATCCTTCCAAGATAGAAGGGATCACCAAATGGAAGGTCCCGCAGTCAGCTATGGAAATTAGGAGTTTTCTAGAATTAGCTGGATATTATAGACGATTCATTAAGGATTTTTCCAAAATAGTTGTGCCATTAACTAAGCTAACCTGTAAAGCAGTTAAGTTTGAATGGGGACCTAGGCAAGAAGAGGCCTTTAGGATTTTGAAGCAAAAGCTAACAAACGCCCCAATTCTAGCCTTACAAGAAGGAACAGAGGATTTTGAAGTTTACTGCGATGCTTCTAAGCTAGGATTAGGATGTGTGCTAATGCAACGCAAGAAGGTAATTGCGTATGCCTCAAGACAATTTAAAAAGCACGAGGAAAACTATACGACTCGTGACTTAGAATTAGGAGCCATAATTTTTGCTCTTAAGATTTGGAGACACTATCTGTATGGAAGTAAGTTTACTATCTATACAAATCATAAGAGCTTAAGATACATATTTGGGAAAAAAGAATTGAACATGAGACAAAGGAGATGGATGGAAATCCTAAGTGACTAGGACTGTGATATTCAATATCACGAAGGAAAAGCAAACGTAGTTGCTGATGCCTTTAGTCGTAAGTATCATGAGAAACAACGACGAGTTCGTGCTCTTAGATTAAGTTTACAATTAGACTTAATGGAACAACTGAAAAACATTCAGGAAACAGCAATCAAGGATGATGCTAAAGGAATGAAAGGACGAATAAAGGAATTAGAGCAAGGAAGTGATGGAATTTGGAGATTCCACAATAAAAGGATTTGGGTACCTAAGCAAGGAGAATTATGAAATAAGATTTTAGAGGAAGCCCATAAATTTAGGTATACCATGCATCCTGGTAACAATAAGATGTACCAAGATTTAAGAAATAACTTCTGGTGGATAGGAATGAAAAGGACATAGCTAGATATGTTTCTAAATGTCTTACTTGTTCCCAAGTTAAGGCAGAACACCAGAAACCCTCAGGTCTACTACAACAATTAGAAATGCCTGTATGGAAATGGGAACTTATACCATGGACTTTGTTACTAAGTTGCCCAAAACCAGAAAAGGTAATGACGCGATTTGTGTAATTGTGGATCGATTAACCAAGTCAGCTCATTTTCTACCCATGAAAGAAACCTTCAGCATGGAAAGGTTAGCGAAGCTGTATGTGGACGAGGTAGTATCCTTACATGGAGTTCCACTCTCCATTGTATCGGACAGGGATAGTCGTTTCACTTCCCACTTCTGGACAAGTTTCCAAGAAGCCATGGGAACCCGATTAAATCTAAGCACTGCATACCATCCTCAAACAGATGGACAAAGTGAAAGGACGATCCAAACCCTAGAAGACATGCTTAGGGCATGTGTGATAGATTTTGGTGGAAACTGGGATGACCACCTACCCTTAATCGAATTCTCCTATAACAATAGTTATCATTCAAGCATTGAAGATGCCCCATTTGAAGCACTGTATGGACGAAAGTGTAGAACTCCAGTTTGTTGGGCAGAAATAGGAGAAAGCCAATTATCAGGTCCTGAAATCGTGCAAGAGACCACCGACAAGATCACTCAAATCAAGGAAAGACTGAAAACGGCTCGAGATCGCCAGAAAAGTCATGCCGATAATCGACGCAAGCCACTAGAGTTTCAAGTTGGAGACAAGGTACTCTTGAAAGTTTCTCCTTGGAAAGGAGTAGTTCGGTTCGCTAAGAAAGGAAAGCTAAGTCCAAGGTACGTAGGACCATTCCCAGTAATACAGCAAATAGGACCAGTTGCTTATCGCTTACAACTACCAGAGGAACTAGCTGGAGTACATGACGTATTTCATGTATCCAACCTCAAGAAGTGTTTATCTGACAAATCATTGGTAGTACATCTCCAAGACATAGAGATAAATGAGAAATTGAAGTTCGTAGAGAAACCGCTTCATATAGAAGACCGGAAAGTCAAGTTCCTCAAACACAAAAGATTAGTACTAGTCAAAGTCAAATGGGATTCGAAAAGAGGAGAATACACCTGGGAGCTGGAATCAGAGATGAAGCGAAAGTATCCTCACTTATTCCAATAAATCTCGAGGACGAGATTTTAAATAAGGTGGGGAGGATGTAAGGACCTTCAAAAATGTCCCAAAACGACCCATAAGTGAAAACTCGGACCCCTGAAACCCTAACCCATAACAAAAATCAAGAAAAAACAAATTTTATGGTTTCACGCGGGCCGCGTAAACCTTAAGGAAAGGTTACGCGATCCGCGACAACTCATCAAGTCTCCGGATCAGCTAGCAGGCCACGTGTCACACACGTGGCAGCCCTAGGTATGACACGCTTGCCCTAGTCCACGATTAGGAGGCCCTCGCAGGCCGCATAAGTGTTTAGTGTGGGTTTACGCGGCCATTTTTCAGCTATAAATTGGTTTGATCATGAGCAGTTCACTGGTGTCGAAAACAATTCTCAAAAATGAAGATACACTGCTCAAATTCGAAATTTAAGGTATTAAGGCGCTGCTACGATACATGATATTAACTTGATCGCTGCTACGATTCAATGTCCGATCGATTGAAACTATCCGATAGATGTTTAAGTGCTGCCCACATTAGGGCCATACTTTGTCATTCGTCGTGAATTCGATGGATGTTTAAGTATTGCACTTTGTCATTCGTTGTGAGGGTTTTAGTCTCGTGAGTTATCGTAAATGTTGTATTAGTTACTGACCTAGTTCGTGTGCATTGTTATTTAAATTAGGTTACAAGGCTAAACTCTGCCCGTTTAAATCTACAATGGGAGTCATTCTCTTTTATCAACAATGTTTTACAATACTCCAATCATTTTCAAAAGTTATAATTACAGGGATTAAGTCATGATTATCTTGAATCACTGGCTAGTGGGGTATTGTGCACATTACTAATTTCTCACGGTTAGGTTAATAAATCCTAACAGTGATAATCATCACTACTTGGGTGAAAGGACCCAATAGTGGTATGACCATCGTCACCAGGAGGTGACACAGCGCCAGATAAAAATAAGATAGAAGCCATTGTAATCGCTCTTATGCTGTAATTTATAACTATGTGTCGTTTTATTAAATTTGAGTGACTCGCCAGTATTTCCCCGCTGATAAAATATTTTCAAAACATGTTTCAGGTGACTACTGTGAACCAAGGAAAAGTGCTACGGAGCACAAACAAGGCTTGAAGTAGTGGCTCAGTTAAACAAATAAACATGTTTTGTAAATCAGGGAATTTCCTTGTGAAATTCCTCTATTGTAAATTACGGGGTTTATCCCGAATTATGAAATAAAATAATCGGACATTTCAAGTTTTAAAAGATCCTGTTAAATCTTCCGCTGTCAACTCAAATAATAAATACCACGGGTTTCTGTCCCGCGGCTCCTGGACCGGGTAAAACCAGGACGGGGCCGTGACAATAGGGTCTGGGGAGGGTGGGATGTAGGCATACCTTACATCTACCCCTAGGGATAGAGAGGCTGCTTCCAGTGAGACCCTCAACTCCAAAACACCTAGGAAAGAATAAATAGAACATCAGATGTGTGTGTGTGTGTGTCTATGAAGCTACCAATATAACATGAGTGGTAAAAGAGTGCATGGAAAACAAGACAAATATAACAACACAAACAGCCTATACACATAGATACATATCTACGACCATACACTACATCTAAAAACACAGTTGTACACTCTCCTAGAAATCCGTAACCTTAATCCTACGTCTCCATGAGCTCCTATCGTGGACCATGTTCTCAGAGAGGTGCAATCTTTGCAAATCCTGCCTAATCCGCTCATCCCAAGTAATTTTAGGTCTGCCTCTACTCCTCCTCCCCCCACCTCGAGAGTTTCAACCACTCTAACTGGCTCTATCGTCTACCTCTTCTTCACATGCCCAAACCATCTCAATCTTCCCTCCTTTATCTTATCTGATATACTAACTACTTCTAACCTCTACCTAAAAACATCATTTCTTATCTGGTCTAACCTTGTGTGCCCACACATCCATCTTAGCATTCTCATCTCTGCCACCTCCATCTTACGTGCTCGTACTTCCTTAATGGCCCAACAGTCGGTTCCGTATAACATAACAGGTCTAATTGCAACCCTATAAAATTTCCCTTTAAATTTTGTTGGGAACCTCCTACTGCACAATAGCCAAGTGGCAGCTCTCCACCTACACCATCCAACTTGAATGTGATGGGCAACGTCACTATCTATCTCCCCATCCCTCTGAACAAACAATCCTAGATACTTGAACTTAGTTGTAAGGACCTTCAAAAATTGTCCCAAAAACGACCCATAAGTGAAAACCCGGACCCCTGAAACCCTAATCCATATCAAAAATCAAGAAAAACAAATTTTGTGGTTTCACGCGGGCCGCGTAAACCTTAAAGGAAGGTTACGCGGGCCGCGACAGCTTACCAAAACTCCGGAACCGCTTGCCAGTCCACGTGGCGAGCCTAGGTGTGACACGCTAGCCCTAGTCTACGACTAGGTGCCCTCGCGGGCCGCATAAAGGTTAAGAAGGATCTTACGCGGGCCGCGTAAGACCCAAATTCCAGCTATAAATAGAAGGGGTTACGAGCAGTTCATCTGTGTCGAAACCAACTTTCAAAAACGAAATTAGACTGCTTAAAAGTCGAATTTACCTTCAAATTAGTGGGGTGCTGCTACGATACAGGGTATTAACTCGATCGCTGCTATGATTCAATGTCCGATCGATTGAAAACTATCCAATGGATGTTTAAGTGCTGCTCGAATTAGGGTTATACTTTGTCATTCATCGTGAATTCGATGGATGTTTAAGTATCGCACTTTGTCATTCATTGTGAAGGTTTTAATCTCTTGAGTTATCGTAAATGTTGTATTAGTTACTGACCTAGTTCGTGTGCATTGTTATTTAAATTAGGTTACAAGGCTAATCGGTAGGCTAAACTCTGCTCGTTTAAACTTGCAATGTGAGTTATTCTCTTTTATCAAATATTTTACAATACTCCATTTTTCAAAAGTTATAATTACAGGGAGTAAGTCGTGGTTATCTTGAATCACTGGCTAGTGGGGTATTGTGCACATTACTAATTTCTCACGGGTTAGGCTAATAAATCCTAACAGTGATAAACGTCACTACTTGGGGAAAGACCCAATAGTGGTATGACCATCGTCATCAGGTGACACGGCACCAGATAAAAATAAGATAGAAGCCATTGTAATCGCTCTTATGCTGTAATTTATAACCATGTGTCGTTTTATCAAATTTGAATAACTCGCCAGCATTTCCCCGCTGATAAAATATTTTTAAAACATGTTTCAGGCGACCTGCTGTAAATCAAGAAAACGTGCTACGGAGCACTAACCAGCTTGAAGAGGTGGCTCAGTTAAAATGAATAAACATGTTTTATAAATCAGGGAATTTACTTGTAAAATTCCTCTACTGTAAATTACGGGGTTTATCCCGCATTATGAAATAAAATAATCGGGCATTTCAAGTTTAAAAGATCCTGTTAAAAATCTTCTGCTGTCGCATCAATTAATAAATACCACGGGTTCCTGTCCCGCGGCTCCTGACCGGGTCAAACCGGGGCTGGGGCCGTGACAGGAAAATGTGGTATCAGTGCCACTGATTTAAGCCCATTAAGTATTCAAATATACTTAATTTTCATGGTTGCCATTTTGTGATTATGTGTTTTGACTAATTGTTAGTTACAGTATGGGTAAGCAAAAGCTTTCGGACATCTATCATCAATTAGATAGTGTACCAAAAGATAAGGGATCCTCATCCCAATCAAATTCCTCAAGATACTCAGTAGATACTGAGGAGGGAATATTTGTTCGTAAGACACAGTATGAGAAACCACTTTCTCCTAATAAAAGAAGTTTGATTATTAGAAAAAGTCAAGAGAAAATAAAGAAGTCCCAACAAAAAGGAATGATGGGTAATAAGGAAACTCAGAAAATAGGCAATAACCCACCATGGGAATATGAGTTAGATGAAAAATGGGCAGATCTCTACATGTTAGCCACTGTAGCAGTAAATGTTACCCTCTAAACTTTTAACACCCCGATCCAGTATTAGTACCCATATTATCCATAAGCCATAAACTTTAATCTATTAAATAAACTACTAGTATATTTCAAAATTTAGTTGTAATAAAAATAAGTTGTTTCAATAAAAGGGTTTGTATAATTACTTAGATTTTTCTGATTGCTTTTCTGTGACTATGTGAAAATTTAACTTAAAATTTTGTGTGTTTCTTCATAAATGCTAAACAGCATGAATGAATTGTCTGAAGCCCTTGAAAATCTCAATCTATACCCTGTGAAAATAGAAGTTTCCAGAGACTTTACTGGTTACTTGGCCGATGTGGAAGAACCTATGGAATTTCAAGCTCCACCTCCGGAGAAATCAAAGCCAAAGAAAAGAAGAAGATTTGTGGGTTGGAGGCGTGTGCGCAGAAGGAAACCAGTAACTAGGAAAAGTTCCCAAAATAGAAAATCTCATGGATAAAGGAAAAAGGATCAAGATTGGGGAAAGTTCTAGGAAGGCAGGAATGGAAATTGGGGAAAGTTCTAGACAAACCAAGGAATTGCCATTGCAGGAGGAATTGGATCACATACTGGCAAGTTGTGATATCATTAGGCCTATCAATAAAAACCTCTTCCCTTATCCTGCTGAAACCCAACTTCTGGTAAACTTAGAACCAGCCATCCCAGACCCTCTGATCCATACCCAACCTTTAGTAGAAATGGACGAGTGGTGGACCAACGACTGGCAATTTCAAAACCTCCTAAATAATCCTTATACCTTTTTCCCTCAATTCGACCCAGAACCTGCACCAAACCCACCAATGAGCAATGAGAACTTGGCAGAACTCCGCCATTTTGGCGAGGAGTTGATGGATGCAGGGAATCGAATCCGGGAGGTAGGAGAACAGATCTCCTGGAAATACGACGAGAGGGAGCATCGTTTCTGAAAAAGCCAGCGGATGGGATAGTATGGATGGTGGAAGTATATGTTTAATAATAATATAATAATAATCAAAATAAAACGTGTAAAATAAACAATAAAACTTGTGTAAGATAATCGGTTTGTACGGATGCCTATTATATTATATAAAATATTGAACGTTGAAAAATCAACAATTTTGACTACACGTGTTAACATGATTATGTGCAATTGTTTTGTTTTGTTTGATTAATTCTTATGTGATACTAATCAATTATATAAATTAATTACCAGATGGCACACGCTGGTAATGAACCCGATAATGAAGTTAATCAATCTGAGCATAACAATGAAGATCACTTTCTGAATAGGCAAGATATCGAGAATATCGTTGCTCAGGGGATAGCCAATGCTATTCCAGCAATACTTGCTGCTGCTAAAAATCCAGTTGAACCTCAACAAATTATTCCTAGCAAACGCACACACGGTGACAATTTCAGTAATAGCGTAAACGGAGGCGGCAACCATACTAATAACAATAACGATAATATACTGCAAGCCCCAAGTCTAAAAAGAATGAAAGTTGCAACGCCTGGTTGCACTTACAAGGAGTTTCTTGCCTGTAAACCGGCTGAGTTTGCAGGTAACGAAGGGGCGACTGCTGCACTACGTTGGTTAGAGAAAACCGAGGCAGTAATTATGATAAGTAAGTGTGTCAAGGAAGACAAGGTCATGTACGTGTCACATCTTTTCAAAGAAGGGGTGCTAGAATGGTGGAATACGGTACTTCAAGCCAAAGGAAGAAATGTGGCCTATGCCATGAGTTGGGAAGAATTTAAGCAGTTAGTAGAAAGAAAATTTTGTCCCGAATATGAAAAGGAATAAATGGCAAATAAGTTCCTAAACCACCGGATGGTGGATGTAGACTGTCGAGGGTATACTTCGACATTCTTCGAATATGCGAGAGTAGTACCAACCCTGGCTTTGCCAGAACTGGTGCTTATTTCCCGCTATATTTGGGGATTGATTGGCGAAATTTGAGATATCGTCAAAGCTGCGAGACCACGCACTATTGACGATGCTGTGGAATTAGCCAACACCCTAACTGACGGAATGATACGTACAAGAGAAGAAACTCGGAAGAATGAAGTGGTCCAAAAGATTACCCAGGGATTTCGTATGGGTAACAGAAGCAATTTCAGGAGAAAGAGAACTGGGCAATCTTCCACTGTTCCATTTTGCAATGCCTGCAAAAGAAAGCATTTTGGAAGATGCAAAGGGTATTGCAATTTCTGCAAAATTCCGAGGCATCAAGAAGAAGACTGCAGGAAGAAGAAAGCAACAGTCTGCTACAACTGCGGAGAAGCTGGACATTTCAGGCCAGATTACCCGAAATTGGCCAAACCAGCTGATAACAAAGCCAAACCTACAGAAGGAGCTCCCAAGAAGAACGTAAGAGCCTTCCAGTTGACTACTCAGGAAGCAGAATTAATTCCGGACGTGATAGCTGGTACGTTCTTAGTTCACAATGTCTATGCCAAAGTATTATTTGATTCTGGTGCAAACCAAAGTTTTATAAATAATTCATTCTGTCAAGCTCTTAACTTACCCTTAACCAACCTTAGGCAGATTTTTACAGTCGAAACGGCAGATGGGAATTCTGTTAAAATAAATAAGGTTTTGCGAGAAGGAAAAATAGAACTTTTAGGTCATAAATTTTCTGTAAACCTATTACCTATGGATTTAGCAGGATTCGACATTGTATTAGGAATGGATTGGTTGGTAACAATCATGCTCGAATTCTTTGTGATAAGAATTCCATAGAAATTCATACACCCACAGGAGAATTAGTGGTGATTACAGGAGATCAGCCACGAAAGCCGCTGAAATTCATTTCAATAATGAAGTTGGCTAGTTATTCAAGAAAACAAGAAGTGGTGTATATGATTTCAGTAATCATTAACACGAAAAATAAGGAACTTAAAGAAATTCCTGTAGTATCAGAATACCCGGATATCTTTCCGGAAGAACTACCTGGATTACCACCTAACAGGGAAGTTGAATTTATAATTCATCTAATTCCTGGAACTACACCGATAGCCAAGGCACCTTATCGGTTAGCACCCACTGAAATGTTAGAATTGAAAATGCAATTAGATGAATTACTAAGTAAAGGATTCATACAACCTAGTTCATCCCCTTGGGGAGCTCCAGTGTTGTTTGTAAAGAAGAAAGATGGTTCAATGAGAATGTGTATCGATTATAGGGAATTGAATAAGGTTACAATTAAGAATCGATACCCATTACCTAGAATTGATGATCTTTTCGATCAACTTCAAGGGGCTGGATACTTTTCTAAGATAGATTTACGCTTCGAATGTCATCAATTGAAGGTACAGGAAGAAGACATACCTAAAACTGCTTTCAGAACTAGGTATGGTCATTACGAGTTTACAGTCATGCCCTTCGGATTAACAAATGCTCCAGCAGCATTTATGGACATGATGAATAGAATCTGCAAACCGTATTTGGATAAATTTGTAATTGTCTTCATCGACGATATACTTATTTATTCCAAAAGCAGGAGGAGCATTGCCAGCACTTGCATGCACTCTTAACTTTGTTAAGAAAAGAGAAACTTTACGCCAAATTCTCGAAGCGTGAATTTTGGCTACAAGAAGTGCAATTTTTAGGTCACATGGTGAATCACGAAGGAATCCACGTAGATCCTGTTAAGATAGAAGCGATCACCAAATGGAAAGTTCCGCAATCAGCTATGGAAATTAGAAGTTTTCTAGGATTAGCTGGTTACTATAGACGATTTATTAAGGATTTTTCCAAAATAGCTGTATCATTAACTAAATTAACATGCAAAGCAGTTAAGCTTGAATGAGGACCTAGGCAAGAAGAGGCTTTTAGGATTTTAAAGCATAAGTTAACAAATGCCCCAATTTTAGCCTTGCCAGAAGGAACGGAGGATTTTGAAGTATACTGTGATGCTTCTAAGCTAGGATTAGGATGTGTGCTAATGCAACGCAAGAAAGTAATTACGTATGCATCAAGACAATTGAAAAAGCACGAAGAAAACTATACGACTCATGACTTAGAATTAGGAGCCATAATTTTTGCCCTTAAGATTTGGAGACACTATCTGTTTGGAAGTAAGTTTACTGTCTATACAGATCATAAGAGCTTAAGATACATATTTGGGCAAAAATAATTAAACATGAGGCAAAGAAGATGGATGGAAATCCTAAGTGACTACGACTGTAATATTCAATATCACGCAGGAAAGGCTAACGTAGTTGCAGATGCCTTAAGTCGTAAGTATCATGAGAAGCAACGACGAGTTCGTGCTCTCAGATTAAATCTACAATTAGATTTAATGGAACAACTAAAAAGCATTCAAGAAAGCGCAATCAAGGATGATGCTGAAGGAATGAAAGGACGAATAAAAGAATTAGAGCAAGGAAGTGATGGAATTTGGAAATTCCACAAGCAAAGAATTTGGGTACCTAGGCAGGGAGAATTAAGAAATAAGATTTTAGAAGAAGCCCATAAATCTAGGTATACCATGCATCCTGGTAACAATAAGATGTACCAAGATTTAAGGAAATAGTTTCTAGTGGATAGAAATGAAAATGGACATAGCTAGATATGTTTCTAAGTGTCTTACTTGTTCACAAGTTAAGGTAGAACACCAGAAACCTTCAGGTCCACTACAACAATTAGAAATGCCTGTATGGAAATGGGAACTCATAACAATGGACTTTGTTACTAAGTTACCCAAAACCAGAAAAGGTAATGACGCAATTTGGGTAATTGTGGATCGATTAACCAAATCAGCTCATTTTCTACCCATGAAAGAAACCTTTAGCATGGAAAGGTTAGCCAAGTTGTATGTAGATGAAGTAGTATCCTTACATGGAGTTCCACTCTCCATTGTATCAGATAGAGATAGTCGTTTCACTTCCCACTTCTGGACAAGTTTTCAAGAAGCACTGGGAACTCGACAAAAAACTACCGACAAGATCACTCAAATCAAGGAAAAATTAAAGACGGCTCGAGATCGCCAGAAAAGTTATGCCGATAATAGACGCAAGTCGTTAGAATTCCAAGTTGGAAACAGAGTAGTATTAAAAGTTTCTCCTTGGAAAGGAGTAGTTCGGTTCGGTAAGAAAGGAAAGCTGAGTCCAAGGTACGTAGGACCATTCCCAGTAGTCCAACGAATAGGACCAGTTGCCTATCGTTTACAACTATCGGAAGAGTTAGCTGGGGTACATGACGTATTTCATGTATCCAATCTCAAGAAATGTCTATCAGACGAATCCTTGGTAGTACCTCTTCAAGATGTAGAGGTAAATGAAAAGTTAAAATTTGTTGAGAAGCCACTGCAAATAGAAGACAGGAAGATCAAGTTTCTCAAACACAAGCGACTAGTGCTAGTCAAAGTCAAATGGGATTCAAAAAGAGGACCCGAATACACCTGGGAACTGGAATCGGAGATGAAGCGAAAGTATCCTCACTTATTTTAATAAATCTCAAGGACGAGATTTTAAATAAGGTGGGGAGGATGTAAGGACCTTCAAAAATTGTCCCAAAAATGACCCATAAGTTAAAACCCGGACCCCTGAAACCCTAATCCATATCAAAAATCAAGAAAAACAAATTTTATGGTTTCACGCGGGCCGCGTAAACCTTAAGGGAAGGTTACGCGGGCCGCGACAGCTTACCAAAACTCCGGAACCGCGTACAAATTGGAGTTACCGGAAGAACTTAATGGAGTACATGATACGTTTCATGTATCCAACCCGAAGAAGAGTCCAACACAAGAAAGCGTGATCATCCCGATGGATGAAGTACATATTGATGAAGCCCTCCGATTTACAGAACAACCCGTTGAGGTTACCGACTGGAAAGTCAACAAGACCAGGAGGAGCAGCGTAAAACTTGTCAAAGTACGTTGGAGCTCTAAGCACGGACCCGGGTACACATGGGAACGTGAAGACCAGTTCAAAGAAAAGTATCCCCACCTATTCAAGAAGACTCCTGCAAGAGTTAGTTCAACCTGAATTTCGGGACGAAATTCTTTTAACGGGGGGAGACTGTGACAACTGGCACCAAACCGGTAATTTCCGTACACTTTAATTATTGCTTAATGACTGCAATTATGTGCTTAATTGTCAGCCATGTCTGATTACCTACTAAACAAGTGAATTCATGCATGTTGTATACTACAAAATATTGCTTTATGCATAAACGAGAGCGTTGCGTCAAAAATACTAGTAAACTCACCGGTAAGACACACTGTGTCAACAGAACTGCAGAAAGCAGTCAAACAATAAAATTGGAGCCTCGGTGTAGGTCCGACAACAAGAATGCATTAAAACCCAAGAGTACATACAAGGGTTTAATATATATGCAACGCGAAAGCAAAATTAAGCACTAAAAAGCACCCGAAACGCACTTTAAGTGCAGAATTTATATAATTCAGCATTTAGACATATGAATATTTTGTAGAAATGTCGTTTTATTATCCAGAATATTTCCCTAAGTGTTGGGAATCGATAGTATTACAAAAAGATACTTATTAAACACTAAAAGGTGAAATTTAGCACTTTAACGAATCGGTATGTAACCGAACAACCGGACTTTACCCGGAACATAAAAATATTGTCATTAACATTGTTTTTCTCTTTCTGAGCCAGTTAGGGTCCCTGAATACCCTAACACCCGTCATAATGCATGACACACTAGTAACCGGGTTAATCCCTAAACTAACTAAATTAACCTAACTAATAACTAATGTTTAGTTGAAATGGAACCATAGACCCCCCCCCCTCTAACCGAATTCGGTCCCCAAGGGGACACCCTTGTCCTATATTTGATTAAAATAATCTTGTATGTCTAATATCATCTAGACACCAAATCCTTTGGATAATTAGAAAGACTTTGTCTATAAGTATAAGCTTAAGTCCATCATATTCATTTCATCACAAACTCAACTTCACACCTCTCTCTCCCTCTCAATAAGCTCTCGGCCGAACTCCCCTATCCATCCATCAATTTTTCGAGTTTTGATCTTGCCATTCCAAGCTTACACAAGTGTTAAGGATCACCTACAAGGAAGCTTGGTGCAATCGGAAGGCGAAGGACCTCACTCTATTGCTTTTATCCACTCATTTTGCGTCTAGATTCTTCCCTAGCCTCGAGCTAGTAGTAAGTTGCTTGAATCACACTCTCGAACTATTTTGAAGTGGGTAAAATGTTATGTAACGGCTAAAACTCGTAAACATACAAGTTGATACATAAAAGTCTACTAAAAATGCTAGTAATGGTGGTTAAAAGCTTGAATGTTGTGTAAATCTTGTAGTATTTGATTTGTGTGGTTATTTAGGCCCGATCTATGTTGCGGTAGCTCGGATCATCGTTTAACCCGGATTGGTCATGATCATGGATTATTACATAAAGCTTGTTTAAGTGTAACAAGGGTTAGGTGATGAAACTCTACCACACATCAAACTTGAACTTGTGTAAAATCGATTTTACTTATGAAATGGTGTTCAAAACTAGTAGATCTACGGATCTACAAGTGGTACTTTCAAAGGACCAAGTGTCCAAGAAATCATATTTTCTAAAGCCGAATCTTACATGAAAAAGAATGATTCTAGCAAACACACGAGTGTGTAAACACTTGTGTAACACAAAGTTTCGACAAAATAACTATTTTTGTAAATATTGACAGGAAGTTGTAAAGATGTAACTTCTTTAAAAACGAGACTTTCAAGAAACGAAGTTGATCTATACAAAGATCCACTAAAAATAATGGAAGGATACTACCTATTTTGGAAAAACCACAAGTTCATGTATTTCTGCGATTATATCTATTTTAACTAGTTGCATATTGTTTATTGTTGAATGAGGAAATTGTTGACAATTTAAAAGAAAATAAACACATGTTTTGAAAACATGGGAAACCTCCATTTTTAGGGGAAACTCTGTCAAAATTTTTATAAATTTTGACACTTAGAAAAATATAAGTTTTTGAGAAACTTATTCCCTAAAAATGTATTTAAGAGTATTACCAAGGTTTCCCTAATTTTTGGTGATTAGAAATGATGATTTCTTCAAAAATAAAAATGGATAGTAAGTATATATTTTTGAGAGAAAAATATATATTATTTGATCACCAACTTGTGCGTTAAGTGTATATAGTATGTGTTATACGTGCTAGTGTATTAAGACTTAAAAATACACTAAATACTCTTGAGGAGTATAAACATAAAAATACACATGCAACATACAAGATACATAATTCGGGTGCAAAGTGCAAAACACAAGATACTTATATTAATTTTAGAGAAAATAATATAAGTAAGATACCTAGTTAAAAATATAAAATATTTTTAACACAAGAATATATGCACAAAAGAAAGTGACTGTACTTGTGCGACGCAAGTCTAGTGACTAACGTTAAGAAAACACGTATAGGTTACGACGTTATTTAAACAAATCCGGTGAAGTTTACGACGCAAGGAACGCAAAGTTGTGAGTTCATGCTCCCCCTTTTCTTTTAACTGTTTTCAGTTTTTATAACTTCGGGGGTGAAATACATGTACAAAAGTACAATATTTATAAATGGTATGATATAAATACAAGAAGTACACTTGGTGAGAACGAGAACCAAGTGTGACAAAATATAAGATAATAAGAAACGCACTTGGTGAGGACGAGAACCAAGTTGGATGCGTTATGAGAAATGATAAAAAGAAACGCGCTTGGTGAGGACGAGAACCAAGTAGGATGCGTTATGAGAAATAGTGTCACGAATAGGGTACAGAAGCACCATTAATCGTGTACATACTTAGACCGCAGAACAAAAGGTTAGATCTAACGAGTGCCTGGCAGCCACACTCTTGGTGAGGGCGAGAATCGAGTAGTGCTTTTGTGTCTCAGAATATACCAATTAAATGCCTTAGGTTTGGTGACTTCCTATGTTGTGTCACATGTTAATGGCTTTGCAACCCATTAACAATCCTGATATTTACAGAAATACTGTATTTATATAAAATTCATACCATACTAAAATTGATATATAACTTGAAGTACGTGGGGTACTCAAGAAAATTGATATATAACTTGACGTACGTGGGGTACTCAAGAAAATTGATATATAACTTGAAGTACGTGGAGTACTCAAGAAATACTTGATTTATTCACAACTATGTTTTTATACAAAGTATACAAACGTGAAATACAAAACTGCATGAATTCACACCAACTTTATGTTGACGTTTTCCAAAAACTCACATGTATTTAAGGTAACTAGGATGGATGTGCGCGCGGTCTTGCTTATGCTCGTGGGTGTCGCTTGTGTTTAACTTTAAATAAAGTTGTAAACTTTTAAGACAATGTTTTAAGCTGTCTAGCGATGTAAACGCTAAACTTATGTTTTCAAATCATGGTATTTGAAGTTATTTTCATGAGCATGTAGTATGTTTACCTTTCGTATGCAATGAGAACCTTTCATGATCACACCTCGTGCTTCCGCTGCAGAAAGGGGTGTGACAGATTGGTATCAGAGCTGCGATTGTAGTGAACCAGGATTCCTTCTCGAGTCTAGTCTACAATCTCTAGGATCCTTTCACGAAAACAATTTTCAAAGAGTTTTCATTGCATAAAACGTCCCGCGACATCCACTACCTGAAACTGTCTACATGAGTCTAGAAAAGACACTACGAGACTTAGAGTGCACTTGAGTAGCACTTGTCGTTGACTAGAAATTACTTGCAATTATGTGTGATAATTAGCTTGTACTACAAGAAGAATGTCACAAGTATACGTGACTTTACCTGAAAGCGATGGCCTATCTGGAGGAAGAAATACGAGGATGAAACGAACTGTGCGGACTGTGCAAGGAGTTACGTAATTATGGATGCATACATAATTATGGAATTCAGTGCACAAAAATCACAGCAAGTCTTGTGACGTATAGATTCCCTCAGTGGAAGCCTACTAAGTACTCTGCTAGAGTAATAATTGTTTGATGTCACTTATGTGGTATATATACCTGTGAATATATATGATACTACTGGCTAGTGTGACGATATCAAACAAATGATTAACCCTGTTGTGTTATGTTCTGTCAGAACATGGCACCCAGGAAAACTGTGAATGCTCGCAATGACGATCAACCTCCTCCTCCCCCACTGCCAAGAACTGCTGAAGAGCTGAACGCTCTACTGGAGGAAAGGATCTCCGCTGCTATCGCCCAGTACGAGGCGAACCGAACTCAAGACAGTGGAGGACCAAGCAACGCTAGGCGTAATGGGAATGGAGATTCGTCTGGAGGAAACGCAGCTCAAGGTAACCTTAAAACAATTTACTAAGCATGAAGGAATTTATGAACGGTCCTTGTTTCATTATTTCTTCGATTGCTCATAAGTGAATTGGTTGGGTTAATTCCAGGCTGCACTTTCAAGCAGTTCCTCGACTGCAAGCCGATGAACTATGATGGCACAGGAGGTGTAGTAGCATTTGTGCGCTGGACGGAGAAGACTGAAGCTACTATCCGCATGAGCAAGTGTACCGCGGGTCAGCAAGTCACCCTTGCTACTGGGTTATTCGTCGATGAAGCTCTGACTTGGTGGAACCTGCAAGTCCAAATCTTGGGTGATGATGCCGCTTATGGCCTAACTTGGGATGAACTAAAGGAAAGAATGAGAGAGAAGTACTGCTCTCGTGCTGAACTCCAAAGGCTGGAGACGGAGTTCTGGCACTTGACCATGGAAGGTGCTGACATTAATGGTTATACTCGAAGGTTCCACGATCTGTCCAGAGTGCTTCCCTACATGGTGACTCCCGAATTCAAGCGTGTTGAACGCTACATTTGGGGACTGGCCTCAGAGTTTCGTGGCATGGTGACGTCGGCCAAACCACAAACAATCACCGAGGCTGTAACTCTGGATGTCAGCCTGACCGAAGATTGTGTTCGTATGAAGAAGTTATCACTGAACCCAACAGAAAATGCCGAGACGCATGCTGAGTCGTCTGGCGACAAGAAGAGGAAGCATGCAAACCTGAATCGGGCAATTCGTAACAACAAGAGTTCCAACAAGAAGCGTGACCCCAACCCGCCTCAGGAGGCGAAATCTCTTGCAGCTATGAACGACGCTCCAGCAAAGGGATACCTGGGCACCTTGCCCAAATGCCATCGGTGTAAACGCCACCACGAGGGAGCTTGTCGCATCTCAAAGTGTGACAAGTGTGGAAAGTTGGGTCACTGCACTGAAGACTGCTGGAGTAAGAGGAACGAGAATGGAAATCGTAATGGGGCTTATGATAGGAACAATGGTGGAAATGGAAATGGTGCTGGCAACGGGAATAGGCGAAACCAAGGATGCTTCAGATGTGGAAGAAAAGATCATTTCTTGAAGGATTGCCCAGAGAGAAACAATGCTCAGGCCCGAGCATTTGTGATTGGAGCAAGGGACGCACGCGAGGACCCTAATGTGGTCAACGGTACGTTCCTCATTAACAATCATTTTGCATCCATATTATTCGACACTGGCGCCGATTATAGTTTCATGTCTGTGGAATTTAAACGCATACTTGGAATAGAATCCAGTAGATTAGAAATTCCTTATTCCATAGAACTAGCCAATGGTAAACTTGTTGAATCGAGCGAAGTGGTTAGAGGCTGCACGCTAGAACTTGGTGCACGAAGATTTAGCATCGACCTCTTACCTATTCAATTAGGTAGCTTCGATGTAGTGGTCGGGATGGACTGGTTGTCCAAGAACAAAGCTGAAGTCATTTGTCATGAGAAAATCATTCGCATCCCTCTGGCGAATGATGAAACTCTCATAGTACATGGAGAAAGACGAAACGCGCCTCTACGAATCATCAGTTGTATGAAGGCACAGAAGTGCTTAAGGAAAGGATGTGTTGCTTTCCTAGCACACGTTGTAGATAAGAAGGCTGTGGAGCCAAAACTCGAAGACATTCCTGTGGTGAAGGAATTTCCTGATGTGTTCCCTGAAGATTTGCCAGGACTACCTCCGCAACGACAAGTCGAATTCCACATAGACTTGGTTCCAGGAGCCGCTCCTGTAGCCAAGGCTCCATATCGACTTGCGCCATCCGAAATGCAAGAATTATCTACACAGCTTCAGGAGTTGTTGGATAAAGGATTCATAAGGCCAAGCTTCTCACCCTGGGGAGCTCCAGTATTGTTCGTGAAGAAGAAGGATGGATCACTGCGGATGTGTATCGATTACAGGGAACTGAACAAGCTCACAATCAAGAATCGGTATCCGCTACCAAGGATTGATGACTTGTTTGATCAACTGCAAGGATCAAGCTACTACTCCAAGATCGACCTTCGATCTGGATACCATCAGCTGAGAATCCAAGATGAAAGCGTGCCAAAGACTGCATTCAGAACACGCTATGGGCACTACGAATTTCTTGTGATGCCGTTTGGGCTGACGAATGCACCAGCGGTCTTTATGGATCTAATGAACCGCGTATGCAAACCATATCTCGATAAATTCGTGATTGTATTTATCGATGATATCCTGATTTACTCGCGAACGAAAGAAGAGCATGAGCAACATCTCAGAACCATTTTGGAACTACTGAAGAAAGAGAAACTTTATGCAAAGTTCTCGAAATGCGAATTCTGGATTCACGAAGTACAATTTCTTGGTCACGTGGTGAATGAGAAGGACATTCATGTAGACCCGTCCAAGATTGAAGCAATAAAGAATTGGGAAGCTCCCAAGACCCCAACTGAAGTTCGACAATTTTTGGGCTTAGCGGGCTATTATCGGCAATTCATCGAGAATTTCTCAAAGATAGCTCAACCGCTAACGACCCTTACACAGAAAGACAAGAAATACGACTGGGGTCACAAACAAGAAGAAGCCTTCCAGTTACTTAAAAACAGGCTCTGTAATGCACCAATACTATCGTTACCCGAAGGCACTGAAGACTTCGTGGTATACTGCGACGCCTCACGACAAGGCTTGGGTTGCGTGCTCATGCAACGCCAAAAAGTCATCGCTTACGCTTCAAGACAACTGAAGGTTCACGAGAGAAATTATACCACTCACGACCTGGAGCTGGGCGCAGTGGTATTCGCCTTGAAGATTTGGCTACATTATTTATATGGTACACGATGTACAATCTTCACAGATCACAAAAGCTTACAACACATATTTGATCAGAAGGAATTGAATATGCGCCAGCGACTTTGGGTTGAGCTGCTGAATGATTATGACTGTGAGATTAAGTACCATCCTAGAAAGGCGAACGTTGTAGCGGACGCGTTGAGCCGAAAAGAAAGGGTTAAGACCCTAAGGGTTCGAGCATTGGAAATGACGATTCGAACGAACCTCACTACACGCATTCGTGATGCACAACAAGAAGCTCTTAAAGGAGAGAACCGTAAAGCTGAATACCTTCGGGGTATGCTGAAATACATGGTGCCAAATGAAGAGGGAGCCTTATACTTCAAGAAGCGTATTTGGGTTCCACTCTATGGTGGCATACGAGAAGTCATCCTTAATGAAGCGCATAAATCGAGATACTCGATCCATCCAGGATCAGATAAAATGTATCAAGATTTGAAAGAATACTATTGGTGGCCGAGACTCAAGAGCGACGTTGCTGTTTATGTTGGAAAATGCCTAACCTGTGCCAAGGTTAAGGCAGAATATCAGAAACCGTCTGGCCTACTACAACAACCAGAGATTCCCGTGTGGAAGTGGGAACAAATCTCGATGGACTTCATAACGAAATTACCCAGGACCCCGAGAGGGCACGATATGATATGGGTAATAGTTGATCGATTAACGAAGTCTGCGCACTTCCTACTGATCCGAGAAAAAGACAGCACTGGGAAGCTTGCTGAAATATACTTAAGAGAAATTGTGGCACGTCATGGAGTGCCAATCTCAATCATTTCAGACAGAGATGGACGCTTTGTCTCAAGAATCTGGCAATCATTTCAGGAAGCCTTTGGATCTCAGTTAGATCTGAGCACGGCATTCCATCCGCAAACAGACGGCCAGAGCGAACGGACTATACAAACGTTAGAAGATATGCTTCGCGCATGTGTCATGGATCTAGGCGGCAGCTGGGATACTCATCTACCTTTAGTTGAGTTTTCCTACAATAACAGTTATCATACGAGCATAAAGGTCGCGCCGTTCGAAGCTCTGTATGGCCGCAAATGCCGATCGCCCTTATGTTGGGCAGATGCCGGAGATAAGCGTATGGTTGGTCCTGAACTTGTACAAGAGACAACTGACAAGATTGCGCAGATCCGAGAGCGCATTAAGGCGGCTCGAGATCGACAAAAGACATACGCTGATCCGAAAAGAAAATCAGTAGAATTCAAGGTGGGAGACAAGGTGTTGTAAAGCGCGGAAAGCTAAATCCACGATATATCGGACCATTCAGAATATTGAAGAGAATTGGTACCGTGGCGTACAAATTGGAGTTAACGGAAGAACTTAATGGAGTACATGATACGTTTCATGTATCCAACCTGAAGAAGAGTCCAACACAAGAAAGCGTGATCATCCCGATGGATGAAGTACATATTGATGAAGCCCTCCGATTTACAGAACAACCCGTTGAGGTTACCGACTGGAAAGTCAACAAGACCAGGAGGAGCAGCGTAAAACTTGTCAAAGTACGTTGGAGCTCTAAGCACGGACCCGGGTACACATGGGAACGTGAAGACCAGTTCAAAGAAAAGTATCCCCACCTATTCAAGAAGACTCCTGCAAGAGTTAGTTCAACCTGAATTTCGGGACGAAATTCTTTTAACGGGGGGAGACTGTGACAACTGGCACCAAACCGGTAATTTCCGTACACTTTACTTATTGCTTAATGACTGCAATTATGTGCTTAATTGTCAGCCATGTCTGATTACCTACTAAACAAGTGAATTCATGCATGTTGTATACTACAAAATATTGCTTTATGCATAAACGAGAGCGTTGCGTCAAAAATACTAGTAAACTCACCGGTAAGACACACTGTGTCAACAGAACTGCAGAAAGCAGTCAGACAATAAAATTGGAGCCTCGGTGTAGGTCCGACAACAAGAATGCATTAAAACCCAAGAGTACATACAAGGGTTTAATATATATGCAACGCGAAAGCAAAATTAAGCACTAAAAAGCACCCGAAACGCACTTTAAGTGCAGAATTTATATAATTCAGCAATAATTCAGCATTTAGACATATGAATATTTTGCAGAAATGTCGTTTTATTATCCAGAATATTTCCCTAAGTGTTGGGAATCGATAGTATTACAAAAAGATACTTATTAAACACTAAAAGGTGCAATTTAGCACTTTAACGAATCGGTATGTAACCGAACAACCGGACTTTACCCGGAACATAAAAATATTGTCATTAACATTGTTTTTCTCTTTCTGAGCCAGTTAGGGTCCCTGAATACCCTAACACCCGTCATAATGCATGACACACTAGTAACCGGGTTAATCCCTAAACTAACTAAATTAACCTAACTAATAACTAATGTTTAGTTGAAATGGAACCATAGACCCCCCCCCCCTCTAACCGAATTCGGTCCCCAAGGGGACACCCTTGTCCTATATTTGATTAAAATAATCTTGTATGTCTAATATCATCTAGACACCAAATCCTTTGGATAATTAGAAAGACTTTGTCTATAAGTATAAGCTTAAGTCCATCATATTCATTTCATCACAAACTCAACTTCACACCTCTCTCTCCCTCTCAATAAGCTCTCGGCCGAACTCCCCTATCCATCCATCAATTTTTTGAGTTTTGATCTTGCCATTCCAAGCTTACACAAGTGTTAAGGATCACCTACAAGGAAGCTTGGTGCAATCGGAAGGCGAAGGACCTCACTCTATTGCTTTTATCCACTCATTTTGCGTCTAGATTCTTCCCTAGCCTCGAGCTAGTAGTAAGTTGCTTGAATCACACTCTCGAACTATTTTGAAGTGGGTAAAATGTTATGTAACGGCTAAAACTCGTAAACATACAAGTTGATACATAAAAGTCTACTAAAAATGCTAGTAATGGTGGTTAAAAGCTTGAATGTTGTGTAAATCTTGTAGTGTTTGATTTGTGTGGTTATTTAGGCCCGATCTATGTTGTGGTAGCTCGGATCATCGTTTAACCCGGATTGGTCATGATCATGGATTATGACATAAAGCTTGTTTAAGTGTAACAAGGGTTAGGTGATGAAACTCTACCACACATCAAACTTGAACTTGTGTAAAATCGATTTTACTTATGAAATGGTGTTCAAAACTAGTAGATCTACGGATCTACAAGCGGTACTTTCAAAGGACCAAGTGTCCAAGAAATCATATTTTCTAAAGCCGAATCTTACATGAAAAAGAATGATTCTAGCAAACACACGAGTGTGTAAACACTTGTGTAACACAAAGTTTCGACAAAATAACTATTTTTGTAAATATTGACAGGAAGTTGTAAAGATGTAACTTCTTTAAAAACGAGACTTTCAAGAAACGAAGTTGATCTATACAAAGATCCACTAAAAATAATGGAAGGATACTACCTATTTTGGAAAAACCACAAGTTCATGTATTTCTGCGATTATATCTATTTTAACTAGTTGCATATTGTTTATTGTTGAATGAGGAAATTGTTGACAATTTAAAAGAAAATAAACACATGTTTTGAAAACATGGGAAACCTCCATTTTTAGGGGAAACTCTGTCAAAATTTTTATAAATTTTGACACTTAGAAAAATATAAGTTTTTGAGAAACTTATTCCCTAAAAATGTATTTAAGAGTATTACCAAGGTTTCCCTAATTTTTGGTGATTAGAAATGAGGATTTCTTCAAAAATAAAAATGGATAGTAAGTATATATTTTTGAGAGAAAAATATATATTATTTGATCACCAACTTGTGCGTTAAGTGTATATAGTATGTGTTATACGTGCTAGTGTATTAAGACTTAAAAATACACTAAATACTCTTGAGGAGTATAAACATAAAAATACACATGCAACATACAAGATACATAATTCGGGTGCAAAGTGCAAAACACAAGATACTTATATTAATTTTAGAGAAAATAATATAAGTAAGATACCTAGTTAAAAATATAAAATATTTTTAACACAAGAATATATGCACAAAAGAAAGTGACTGTACTTGTGCGACGCAAGTCTAGTGACTAACGTTAAGAAAACGCGTATAAGTTACGACGTTATTTAAGCAAATCCGGTGAAGTTTACGACGCAAGGAACGCAACGTTGTGAGTTCATGCTCCCCCTTTTCTTTTAACTGTTTTCAGTTTTTATAACTTCGGGGGTGAAATACATGTACAAAAGTACAATATTTATAAATGGTATGATATAAATACAAGAAGTACACTTGGTGAGAACGAGAACCAAGTGTGACAAAATATAAGATAATAAGAGACGCACTTGGTGAGGACGAGAACCAAGTTGGATGCGTTATGAGAAATGATAAAAAGAAACGCGCTTGGTGAGGACGAGAACCAAGTAGGATGCGTTATGAGAAATAGTGTCACGAATAGGGTACAGAAGCACCATTAATCGTGTACATACTTAGACCGCAGAACAAAAGGTTAGATCTAACGGGTGCCTGGCAGCCACACTCTCGGTGAGGGCGAGAATCGAGTAGTGCTTTTGTGTCTCAGAATATACCAATTAAATGCCTTAGGTTTGGTGACTTCCTATGTCGTGTCACATGTTAATGGCTTTGCAACCCATTAACAATCCTGATATTTACAGAAATATTGTATTTATATAAAATTCATACCATACTAAAATTGATATATAACTTGAAGTACGTGGGGTACTCAAGAAAATTGATATATAACTTGACATACGTGGGGTACTCAAGAAAATTGATATATAACTTGAAGTACGTGGAGTACTCAAGAAATACTTGATTTATTCACAACTATGTTTTTATACAAAGTATACAAACGTGAAATACAAAACTGCATGAATTCACACCAACTTTATGTTGACGTTTTCCAAAAACTCACATGTATTTCAGGTAACTAAAATGGATGTGCGCGCGGTCTTGCTTATGCTCGTGGGTGTCGCTTGTGTTTAACTTTAAATAAAGTTGTAAACTTTTAAGACAATGTTTTAAGCTGTCTAGCGATGTAAACGCTAAACTTATGTTTTCAAATCATGGTATTTGAAGTTATTTTCATGAGCATGTAGTATGTTTACCTTTCGTATGCAATGAGAACCTTTCATGATCACACCTCGTGCTTCCGCCGCAGAAAGGGGTGTGACAGAATTTACCTTCAAATTAGTGGGGTGCTGCTACGATACAGGGTATTAACTCGATCGCTGCTACGATTCAATGTCCGATCGATTGAAAACTATCCAATGGATGTTTAAGTGCTGCTCGAATTAGGGTTATACTTTGTCATTCGTTGTGAAGGTTTTAATCTCGTGAGTTATCGTAAATGCTGTATTAGTTACTGACCTAGTTCGTGTGCATTGTTATTTAAATTAGGTTACAAGGCTAATCGGTAGGCTAAACTCTGCACGTTTAAACTTGCAATGTGAGTTATTCTCTTTTATCAAATATTTTACAATACTCCATTTTTCAAAAGTTATAATTACAGGGAGTAAGTCGTGGTTATCTTGAATCACTGGCTAGTGGGGTATTGTGCACATTACTAATTTCTCAAGGGTTAGGCTAATAAATCCTAACAGTGATAAACGTCACTACTTGGGGAAAAACCCAATAGTGGTATGACCATCGTCACCAGGTGACACGGCGCCAGATAAAAATAAGATAGAAGCCATTGTAATCGCTCTTATGCTGTAATTTATAACCATGTGTCGTTTTATCAAATTTGAATAACTCGCCAGCATTTCCCCGCTGATAAAATATTTTTAAAACATGTTTCAGGCAACCTGATGTAAATCAAGAAAACGTGCTACGGAGCACTAACCAGCTTGAAGAGGTGGCTCAGTTAAAATGAATAAACATGTTTTATAAATCAGGGAATTTACTTGTAAAATTCCTCTACTGTAAATTACGGGGTTTATCCCGCATTATGAAATAAAATAATCGGGCATTTCAAGTTTAAAAGATCCTGTTAAAAATGTTCCGATGTCGCATCAATTAATAAATACCACGGGTTCCTGTCCCGCGGCTCTTGACCGGGTCAAACCGGGGTTGGGGCCGTGACATTAGTCACTTGCGGAACCACTTCACTGTCAATGGTGATCTAAATGTCCTCATCGTTGTCTACTCCACTAAAGTCACAATAAAAGTACTCAGTCTTAGATCGACTAACCCTTAAACCTCTGCCCTCAAAAGCTGCTCGCCACTCTTCTAACCTCGCATTCAAGCTTTGTTTACTATCAGCAACTAACACAATATCATTTGCGAAAAGCAGGCACCACAGAAGAACCTCTTGAATTAACTTTGTCAACTCATCTAGGATAACTGCAAATAGAAAAGGGCTTAAAGCAGACCCTTGGTGAAGTCCTACCTCCACCGGGAAAGAATCAGTATCCCCTACAAAGTTGAAATGAAATTGAGTACAACACAAATACAAGTTTCCAAAAATAGATTTACAACAATCCTTTCTAATTAAGGAAAGTATGGAAATGCAAAGCGTTACAAACCGTTTGGGAATCCTTCATATGGAAGTCCGTTTATATAATAATGAACCGGCGTTAACAATTCTTTTTGTTCATTTAGTTAAATAGACGGATATAAATATATGTTTCGTTGTTCATTTGTGTTCGTAAACGTTCTTTATGTTCGTTCATTTATGCTCGTTAATATTAATTCATGTTTGTTTGCTTATGCTCGTAAATTGTTCATTTAGAATGTTAACGAACGAACACGAACACACACACACTCATTTTCTAGGCGGGTGATCATGAACGCGTCAATTAACCATTTTTATTTACTAACAAACTAAATGACTTAAAAAACACACTTTATCAAAAAAGTATAACAACTTTTAGAAACTGGAAACCGTAAAAATGAATACATGTACTGCGAGTATCGATGTTATTCAGTCGGTATTGATTTATTGAAACTGAAATCATATAATTAATATTGTTACTAGTATCGGTATAGTTGAGGTGATATTTGATTTGGTTCATTAAGATAGCATTTAAAAAAAATATACAAACAACAACTTTTAGAAATATATAAATAACACTTGCATAAAACATAACTTTTAGAAGAAAAAAAACGTTATTCAACAAAGAAAACATTTTATAGTAAATTGAAGATAAAAAGAATTTAGAAAAAAAAATCTAATAATAAAAGATAAAAAATTGGCAAAAAAAAAAAGCAAACAAAAAGTTTAAATTATATTAATTTGAAACTTAAGAAGGAGATACGTTTAGTAAAATTCAAGGAGGTAGAGAGTTTTACGTTGATAACTTTTGATGGTAAAAAAAATATTATATGGTAAGAAAATGATCATTTGAAAGTTATCATGTACGTTTGAACGATATTTCTCGACCAACAATAGAATATTTTGTTATTACAAATATAACTGGTTTTAAAATGTGTCACAGTAAGTTATTGTTTTTTTTAGGGGTAACTTTGTAGAATAGTAACCAAAATTTCAAAAGTGTTCTAATTAGGTCACTCAAGTTTCAAAAGTGTTCCAATCAGGTCACTTAACATTCATTCTTCATTAAAATTAAGGGTTTTTTTTATCCATTTCATAGGTAACCGTGGTGATGTGGATTTTTATTTATTTTTTCTCTTTTATATGATGCTAAAGTCGAGTGATTTTTATCCATTTCATAGGTAACCGTGGTGATGTGGATTTTTATTTATTTTTTCTCTTTTATATGATGCTAAAGTCGAGTGATGACGTGGATTGTAACTTGTTTTTTTAATTTTTATTGTAATTAAATGGTTTTTATTTTTAATAAATATAATTTCATATATTAAAATAATTCGACCCCGACATCTTATGCTCCATTTTTTCTTGACACGTGGAAAAAAAAAGACATGGCTCGATTTGAATGTTAAGTTATCTAATTGTGACAAAAACGACACCAGTGACCTAATTATAACACTTTTAAAACTTGGTTACTATTCTGTGAAATTTTCCTTTTTTTTACTTTTATTTGTAATTTTTATTATTTCATTATTATAAATACTATGTTAGGACTATTAAAATATGATATTTTATAAAGTTTTGAATATGTTATTGTGACTTGCTTATTTTTATAGAAGATTTTTTTGTTCTTTATCGTGACGAACTGAACTGATACTGTCAATGTCGTGATGAGCCAAACCGATTCCGATTAAATAACATCCATACCGGTATAATAATTATATAAAACCGGTACTATTTTTATAGTTTTTAATTAATGTAAAACACATATCAATATTCTCTTAGATATATCTCTTTATGATATACCAAATGACAGTATAGTACTAATATTGTAACAAACTAAACTAACACGGACTGAACATGTAACCCACGTTTGTAACAAAACGATGATTACGTTTGTGTTACATTTTCCACTTTCTTCTTCTAAACGTGTCATCAAAGTTATTGTTTTTTATACTTTTATTTTAATTTTTTTTATTATTTTATAATTATAAATACTCTATTAGTACTTTCTTTGTGTTCTAGTTTCCACTTTCTTCTTCTAAACTAGCAGAACTACCCGCGCTTCGCAGCGGACTTTCGGTCTGTGTTAGTTTCGTTTGGTATAGTACGGTATTGACACTCGATACAGTAAACGAAAAAATTATACCAGAGTGGATATAAACTTGTGTGTTAAATCGATCGAAAGCCATGAAACGAATACCGATACCGATGTTGTTTGGCCCGTATCAGTTCGGTTCGTCAAAATACCGTTACCGTACAAGCACTCACTATAGCTTACAACATCAAGAAATACTCTATTGAGAATATCATACGACCACATCAAGAAAACCATAAAAACAAATACATTATTTAGATGGTAGTTGTTTGGTTCCTAGTGGTAAAAATAATCAACTATATTTGAACCTTTCGAATAAAACTTTTATCGAATTGTAGATAAAATAACACGTTCTAACAGCATATTGGAAAAAAGGTAAACGATGTCACTTTACAAAAGTAATTAAATAAAAACTGAAGCGCAATTCACAACACTGTTTCAAGTAAAATTTATATCTGGACGTGGATAAAAATAAATACGTCGTAACGGATACCTCATAATTTCATCATATTTTTTTAAAAGTTATAAGTGAAAAACAATATAAACTTCAACAGCTTTATGACAACTTTATTAAAGTTCATGGGTGGAAATATATATTGGCTAGAAAAAAAAGAATTATAAAACTTCATAACTTTATTAAAGTTCGGGTAGAAACATAAAGGTGCATGAGGTGCAAGCGTAATGAAGTCATTGGAAGCCAAAGAAAACAATATTCATCCCTTACTAAAATATATAGGTATAATAATGGTAGGGTGACGAACTGAGTTGATGTAGTAATATTTGCAATGATTTTATCAGACAAAGGTTGTACAATGTATAACTCAAAAAATAAAAGTCATATTTTCATTGATAGATATTATAACAATAAATATCGATACCGGTTCCGATAACACTAATAACGCTACCGATGTTGTTGGTTGTACTGACTTAGTTCGTCAAAGTCCCATTGTTTTGAATACAACATTGTTTTAAATAAAGTTTATATCGGGATGTCAAGGAAAAATTAAATGAATTCGCGTATTTAGTTTTTATATAAAAGATCATCGTACGAAAGTTATAAGAAAAAAAAATAATTGGGTTAAAAGTGTATATTATTTATAGTATAAAGTATGTAACTGAAATATAAGAATTAAAAAAAAAGTTAAAGAAAGTCAACTTAACTATTAGTTGAACCTAAAAATAAAAAATAAATAAATAAATATGAAAAATCAAAAAGAGAGTTACTGTTAATCTTACTTGCAATTGTAATAGATATAATATAATATAATGTGTCATCAAAGTTATTGTTTTTTATAACTTTTATTTTAAATTTTTATTATTTTATAATTATAAATACTCTATTAATACTTTTGAAATACAATATGCTATAAAATTCGAGAACGTTGTTGCGACTTTGTTTCTTTTAATTTACGTCTCGATATAAATTTTACTCAAATGAAGATGTAAATATTAATGTTCAAGTAAGTGATGCACAAACGTATATGTCATCAAAGCTACCTCACAATTTAATTTTTTATATACATTAAAGTGATGACGTTCACCCTTTTTTCGTTCTTTTAATATAATATAACACATTATAAAATTCTAAATATAACATTGTGACGTTCCTTATTATCTATGTCTTGATAAAGTAGATGTTTTTGTTCTTTAGCGTGACAAACCGAACCAATACCATTCAGTGTCTTGCCGAACTGAACCGATACAGTTTCATGACGAACCAAACCGATAATATTGGTACTGGTATCAACATTTTATAGAAACTGTTACCGTTTTTATAGTTTTCAGTCGATGTAAAAACATGCCAGTATTTTCTTAAACATATCTATCTGGAATGTGATATTATAACAAACCAAACAGATACAGACTAACTCAACGCCCGCGGTCCACTAGTTTATATATAAAGGATTTTTTTTTTTTTTTTTTTTTTTTTTTTTTGCTCCAATTTATTAAGCAAAGATTTGATTATATCATTGCTTGAACCTTCCTACCCAACCCCAACCCCACCTCCATTTCTTCTTCTTTCAGACAAACATATGGTCATCCTCTTTACTCTTCCTCCATATTAAGGGCATGTTTGGCTAAGCTTTTTGAAACAACTTATTGACTTATTGGCTTTTTGGAAAAGTCAGGATGGAGTGACTTATTGACTTATTGGCTTTTTCCCCTCACATACACCCTCATTGCCAAACATCATTTTGCAGCTTATGACTTTTAAAAAAGCCAATAAGTCAATAAGTTGTTTCAAAAAACTTAGCCAAACATGCCCTAAGATATCAAAAATGCATGTGAATGGATTATATATTATAAATTAATAAATACATGGCTCTTCTTCTTCCTCCAATTTGAGCGAGGTTGGTTCCAAACAAAAATGAAGAATTTTGCAGGGACTCCTGGAACAGTCACTGGTCTGCTTTTGCGACTATTACAATGCTTGTTTGCTTCTGGTTCAATTGCAGCAATGGCCACCACTAAATCCTTCTTCAATTTCACTGCCTTCAGGTACCCCCTTCTTGTAATTACAAATTTATTATTTCTCTATTTTGAAGATGAATATTGTTGTTAGGGTTTTCATGGAGAACATACAGTAATAACATAATTCAGATTGCCAATTTAAACATAGGCAGAAACAAACAGAAATTCCCCAAAATTTGGGGAAATTGACTTCACCTATTTACCAAACTGTTGGTGGGCTTTTCGAGTAACTCCAAATGGGTTAAAAGTTATGAGCATAGTCACATGGATCGCGGTTCGCTCCGGTACGAGAACGTGGAACGGGATCGCAATTCGCTAGGTCCCTAAAATTCGGTACGAGGAGGGGTAGGCTCATTTCGGATCGATCCGGTACGATGTACCATATAATGTGGTACGATGTACCGTACTAGTTACAAATTCGGTTTAAGACGCTAGGATCAACAGTAGTTTGATCCATAGCCAATAGGTTAGATGACTAGATTACAAACAAAGAAACATACCCAGTTATAGCAGAGCTATTGGTAGGTTGGGGGAGAGTGGGATGGGGGCAAACGTTTTCTCTATCCGAGAGGCAGCTTCCAATAAGACCCTCGGCTCCAAAAACCTTTCTTTTTTTACGTGTGAATCAAAATACTAAAAACCTGAGTACATACGTTTGTATGACTATGAATTATTTGTTGATGAATCAAAATACCAGCTACTTGATTGCTTCAATGGGGTTGCAAGTGTTCTGGAGCTTTGGACTCGCGTTCCTAGATGCATGTGCCTTGGCAAAGAAGAAAGTCCTCCATAATCCGGTTCTGGTCAGCCTTTTCGTTGTTGGAGATTGGGTCAGCAGCATATATTAATGACAAATTCACGTTAAAGTACTGATTTTTCCTTCATTTTGACATCTTCGACTTCATATCGTTTGCAGGTTACTGCTACTTTGAGCCTTGCAGCGGCTTCATCTTCTGCAGGCATAACAATACTGTACTTTAACGACTTGGGAGGCTGCAGTGTCAGGGAGGAATGCCAAAAATACCAGTTAGCAGTTGCGTTGGCATTTTTGAGCTGGATAACAATCGGGATCTCTTCATTAATTATGTTTTGGACTTTGGCGGCGGGTTAGAGTTTTCCTTCTTGAATATGTACTTATGATAGTCGTCTTTCAGCAAGGTATGGAGAATTCACACCTTGTTTATATCATATTTAACATTTGTTACATACCGATACATGGAATGATGTGAATTGGCTTTCGGTGATCATCACAAAGATATGTTAGGATAACTGTTACATCTATATATGTAAAGAAATCAATTTGATTAGTGTCACTGCTACTGAAGAAAAACTACAAAATGAGATTCGATCATCCTCATTTGGAAATGTTCGGGTCATTATGATTTTTGAACTGCATCCTTTGTTTTAAGAGATGGAGATCAGTCTTGAAGTTCTGGAGATCAGTCTTCTGGATATTAGCAAATTATTTGTGATATATCTTCATTTTGCTTTGTATTTAATTTTATATACCATGAAGAATTGTTCTTAGTTTATGATGGATTGATGATTGTTTTATGATTCTTCGAGAATGACTAGCAAACTTGATTTATGAAATTCTTTTGTGGCCTAAACTCATGTCACCAATTTCTGTCAATTGTGATGGTTGCTATGCATTAATGTAGAGACTTAAGGCACAAATTTCCAATTAGAGAGGCACGTTTTAATTCTAATAGTGTGAATGTGGAAAAATTATGTTACAAAAAATAATCCCTTTGAATATTCCGAGCATCAATAGAAGGGATGAACTATCTAAATTTTACACTGTAATGGGAGAAGATCAGAAGAATGTTGGTGAGTTAAGTGTTATCAACATGTAATTCGATTTGTGAGATGAGATGATACCAAAGAGATTTCAAGTTAGGAAATATGAAGTACATGCTTCTATAAACTTAGGTGCTTCCAGATATTTGACATATGGGTAAGACTTCAAAGAATTGAATTTTGTAGACCGACTATACGAGGCCATGATAAGCGCAAACCTTCTGACTCATAAGCATAGAGAAGTTACAATTAATTAGCAAAGCAGCGTAGACAAAGGATCAAGGTAGACAAAACGGTTACTTAGGCAGTTTTGGAATACATTTCTAAGATATAGACAAGTTACCTTGTGCACAAATGCTTAAATTTGATACAGAGGATATAATGATTTAAGGCTGATGAGGCTACAACAAAACAATTATAACACAAATGTAACGGAGTTATTACAATTTTTTACTACGGGAAATTCCGGAAGGTCCATTGACCCCAAGCAAAGTTTCCTGTTAATCCAGTTGCCTACTCCGATTTTTTACAGTTTAACCCTCTAAATGAGTTGTTAAGTTTTAATTAAAAAAGGGTTAATATATGAAGAAAAACATGTTTATAGGTCAACTTGAAAAATTGACCCATGTCAATCCGGACCCATGTTGATTCAGTCCTATCCTGTAACTTCTGAACATCTGCACAAGGCCAAACAGAATCTCCAGATGGGGATTTGGTCATGATGCAGAGACAACTTCTACACACAAGGAGTATGTGAAAATGGTGCTGCAACGATCTTGTGCGCTTGCTACCTACAGGACCTCTGAATGGTGGTCAAGGGTTCGAATTGTAGAAGCAGCCTCTTGCAGAAATGCAGGGTAAGGATGCGTACATCAAGCCCTTGTGGCCTGACAAATGACACACATAGACCTCACGCATGTGGCGTGCATCGTGTTTGCCATTTGTTAGACTCTGGGTCCAACCACAGGTGTATCACATGACCCGTTTGGATACTTTCTCATATCACAAAGTGTAAGAAACTACAGAAGATCACACACGATAGTATTACTTTCAGTTTGTATGAAGACAGATAAAAGTTTATGCATTCATAATGATTCTTTAACCACCAAATTTGTTAGAAACAACTTTCATAATTGCTTGTGTTTGAAGGAAAGAAAGAAATACTCAAATACAGAAATGCCTTGGCGAAACATCAAGAAACCTGTAAAACCTAAAGTTTCCACCACTCTTCTCTCCTGACCAAAACACAAACTCCTGCATAAACTGAATCTTGAAGTACAAAAGAAAGATGATTACATATCCACAGCCACACGTTTATACAACATAGGAGGTAACCTTGGCGTGGGGATGGCTTGCACAGGAGTCTTCATGTATGTCACCAACCCCGGGTTCTCTGACATGTCAATTTCTTCTGGTCTCAAGCCATTAGCCGGACACCAGGAGAAATGGTGCAGAAGGTGACCCAACATAGAGGTCACCAAATTGATACCTAATTGTGCACCTGGGCACACTCTCCTTCCAGCACCAAATGGCAATAGTCGATAGTCGTGCCCTTTCATGTCTACATCCTCTTCTAGAAACCGCTCAGGACGAAACTCTAGTGGATCTTTCCATGTGGCAGGGTCTCGAGCCACGGCCCAAACGTTCACATGCACGTTGGAGCCCTTGGGGATGTCATAGCCACCAACTTTGACATTTGCGTTTGCTTTGTGAGGGAGCATGAGTGGGGTCGGAGGGTGCAACCTCAATGCCTCTTTTGCTACACATTGAAGGTATGGGAGGTTTGAGAAGTCGAGCTCGGTGAGCACACGTTCGGATCCAATCACACTATCTAACTCCTCTTGAGCTTTTTGTTGCACCCTCGGGTTCTTGATAAGCTCCGCAATCGCCCACTCAACAGAGATCGCGGTTGTATCCATTCCCGCTGTGATCATGTCCTGTTCATGGGTCAACAATAATTAGGTTTACCGTACACACAAACGCCTTTTCTTAAACGAAAGATTAGATTAGTGACAGATACCCAAAGTAGGCCGATAACAGTGTCATCACTCAGATCATATTGCTTTTGAAGGGTGAGCAATGCATCGACAAAATGTTGCTTGGCTCCCCCGCTTTTCAAACGGGCAGCAGTATGCTCCTCCATAATGGCGCGGGTGAGACGGTCACGACGTTCACCGTGCTTTGCAAAGGCCTCTTCCTCGAGCGGGAAGAACCAACGCAGCCATGGAATGTGCTCGGCCATGGCCAAAGATGCACCTAGCTTCAACCCGTTGGCTACTATCGCCTTGAACTCTTTTCCTTGCTCGTCTATGACACCCTCATTGTTCATAAACCGTTTCCCGAAAGCGAGTCTTGTGATGTTGTTAAATGCTACTGCTCCCAGGTAACCTCTCATCACCAAACTCTTGCCAACTTTATCTGCTCAGACAAAATACTATTTGTTAATTGATATATAAAGCCAGTAAACCGAAGAAAACAAACCTAAAACCGAGCCGATGAACTGACCAGGATGAGCAGAGTCATTATAGATAGACTCCACCATAGCCGAGACTTCATCTTCCCTAATAGGCCTGAGAGCCTCAAGCCTCTTAGGCGTAAACAACTCAAGCGTACACACTTTCCGCACCTTCACATAATGCGGCCCATAATCAGCCCAAATCAAATCCTGTCCATCTCTACTAAACTTGGCAGCCGACCTACTCCGGTGGCGGTCCGCCAACTGCTGGTCCTTCTCCTTCAACACCTCTTTCGCCAACTCGCTGTTCGATACGACCACGTTCAGGATCGACCCAAACCACACGGATATGATCGGCCCGTACTGCTGGGCCCACTCGGCGTAGCAACGGAACCGGACCGGTTTAACATCGTAGAGGTTTCCGACGATGGGTTTTGGCCGTGGGCCCGGTGGGAGGTTGAAGCGGAGGCGGTGGTAGAAGGTGTAAAGGAGGATGATCAAGGAGATGGGGAAAAGTAGCAGGAGGAGGAGACTCATAGTGGGACAGTGAGGGTGGTTTGAAATACAAGGTTGGTTGTTATATAAGGCGGGTGGAGTTGGTGAAGGGTGTTTTGGGGATTTTACAAAGAGCGGGTGGGGTTGGTGAAGGGTGTTTTGGTAATATGTCGTTGTCGATTCATGGACAAGCTATTCAAATGGGATGATATCTGCTTTTCGCATTTCCACAATCGTCTTACTTTTAGAAATCTTTATCATAGATATGTTAGTTTTATTGTTTAGAGTTAATTACTCTTTTCGTCTCTGTGGTTTGTTAAAAATCACTATTTCAGTCCATTAGTTTAAAAATTGCGATTTCAGTCCCTTTGGTTTCACTTTCGTAACCATGTCAGTCCCTGTGGTTTCACTTTCGTTACCATTTCAATCTATTTATTCTATTACTACAGGATATGGTTACGAAAGTGAAATCACAGAGACTAAAATCGCAAATTTTAAACTAGTAGACTGAAATAGTGATTTTTGACAAACTACAAGGACCAAAACAGTAATTAACTCTTGTTTATAATATACATCTGTTGTTGGTTCAACAACTTTTATCAATTATTTTAAAATGAAAAAAAAAATATAATGTGCTATGACCAAAAATGGACTCTACCAACCATTAGTGGATCTGTGGGCACATATTTTCACTCTTTGTCATCGCCATTTAAAATTTTAATCATCTTATATAAGTTTTTATTTACACGATGTTTTAAATAAAAATCAAATACAAACGTTGTGATACGTTTGACGTAAAAAAAAAAGTTGTGTATGGATAAATTTTGAAGGATAAGTTTCTTTGAGTATGTTACATTTTTTTTCCTTTACGTTTATACTATTTTCAAGTGGATGTTCTTTTGCTTATTTATTTTAAATATTTAATGGTGTCACGTGAAAACCACGTGAGGGCCAAACAATCTATTTACTTCAATTATCATTCCCCATCCCTTAAAACCCTCAACCTATCATTGTTCCTCTCATTCACGTTCTTTAGGTTAACAAAAAATAATACGATCATCTTCTTCCAAGATCACTGCAATGTTGGAAGGTGAAGGCTGGTATCTACAAGAATCACCAGATGATATTGAGGTCAGTGAACTATACAGTAAGATTTTCCCTAATTTTGTGTTTTTAAGTTCATTAATTTAGTTTGTATAACACTGGTTTTGTGACAACCCGTACTCTCGATCCCGACCATCGAGAGGAGGGTATTTTAGCGTTGTTAATATTATTATTATTATTATTATTATTATTATTATTATTATTTATCAAATAGAAATAAAAACATGCGACGAGAGACTAATTTATTTATATATTTATTTATCTACGGTTATAATTCAGTGGTAAGTTAAGCGGACCAGTTTGTTTGAATGAGTCATGGCACCTTACGGATCCATAAGCACGAGCCCAGGCCCAACCCAACTAACCTAAACCTAAACCCGACTATATATCTATGCTTATATCCCCACCTCTCATTTCAAAAACCAAAACCCTAGAAAAAAATCCCAACCCAGCCCGCACCCCCCTTCACTTCCCTCCTTCTCTGTCAGATCTGGCAACCAGAGCCAGGTCCGGCCGGTGCTCCGGCACCCGTTTTCATTCAACACACACACCTGCAAAACTCCCCTAGACCTTATTGTAACGCCCTGCGTTTTCATACTTTTCATAATTAGAAAGCATTGCTTGTATTTCTATTTTTTGAAGTCTTGTGTTCTTGTAATAGTTCTTTCATTGTAATCGTTGTAAAATCCGAGACTTGGATCATAATGAAATTCGTCTTTTTCTTACATTCATCTTATACACGCTTTATACATATTCATACATTCGAATCAATTAATCATATGACACTTTGTTCACAAATTGTGCTAAAAACGTCAAACTTGCAAACACACGATTATATGTTCAACTTACTCGAATACGACACTTATTCTCGACCAATATACATGTTTATACTTATTTTATGTTTGTTTTATGATTCTATTACATAACATACCTTGAAATATGGTTCCTTGTGCTTAAAACACCCTAAAGTATACTTAAAACATGAATATATATAAGTTCAAGGGCCATTATTGACAAAAAATCAAACAAAACTCGAGCCACAAGGGCTCGCGGCACGCGAAGACACATCCTAGGCAAGTCGCGCCCCGCGACGAACTCAGTTCCGCAGAAAATTCTACCCAGCTACTGGATTGGCTGATTAAATGTGTTTTGTTGAGTTGTTTATGTGTTTTCTTCATTAAATAAGCACCAACCAACCACCCTAACACTTCCCTATAAAAGCCAACCCATTTCCACACTTCATCCACTTTACAAACTCACAAATTCACTCTCAATTCACTCTAAAATCTGCTGGAAATCAGAAGCAAGATCATAATCATATCAAGTTGCTTAAGTGAGCATAACTTCATCATTTATCATTCTTTTTCTTTGATTCTTCTTCCTAATCACTTGGAACAACCTTAGGGATGTTTCCACAGGTTTTCCATGGAAAACCAAGGCCTAGAACATCACCAAAACAGGCTCCAAAGTGATGTAAACTTTCGGTTTTGATTTAAACATTTGTTAACTACTTAAACTTGAGGTTTCTCATACACATTCCTATGTCCTTATGCTCATAATCAAATCTATGGTTAGCTGAGCTTAAAAACAAGGTTGTGACATATAAAAATCAGAGGTTTAAACCTCATAAACATTCTGTTTTGGTTAGGGTTCAACCCACAAGTGGTGTACAAGCTTAAAGCTTGTAGTTTGTGTGATTATAAGGTTAGCTTGGGCTATCCTACTTGAAAATCCACACATCACTTGATGTTTTCTTAGATTAGTTGTAGTTATTTCTTTCTTTATTTATTGTATGTTCATGACCCTCCTTGTTGTCTTTGACAACAAGTGTAGTGGTGAACACCAAAGAGGTACCTAAATGGAAGACTTGTCCTTCCTACCTCATGCATGACTTATGTGAAATACAAAGAGGTTCCTAAATGGAGGATTTATCTTCCTACCTCATGCTTGACTTATATGACACTATGATATATTATATAACCTATATATTATCTAAGTAACTAAACTTTCGATGATGAACTAGTGGTCATTTGTCAAATGTTAAGTTACATCATCTAAAACCATGATACTTGTCACGATTCTAATGGGCATTTTGACCTATGAAAACATTCAAACTCCTTTGAGTTTCACAGTGTCAAGAACAAGTATTATGTGTGCTAGATGGTTACTTTCTCATATGTTATTTTCATGTAATTTAAACTCCGAATCTTTAATCTTCCGTTAACTCCCCATACTCATACACCTATGTTTCTTCGTGTATAAGGACAAGGTGCTCCATTCTAATCAACCAACAACTCTCGTGGGATTACCAAGTGGAAAGCTTGCAAAACCGTGAGTATACTCAAACCCATTTTACTTTTAATCACTTTGGGTGCAACATGTATGTTATACAAAACACACTTCACATGAAACTATTTTAATCACACTCTATCCATGCTGTAACATGGAACTATACGATGCTTGTTAGACTTGTATGCTATGTAAACTTTTTGTGTCAATATATGCTCATTAACTTTGCTAGCCTACCTTAAAAATTATAGCGCTATAGGATTAACGCACCGCCCACGAAACTTTGGGTATTGTTAAGTTAAACATGTTAACCTCCCGTTATTCTTTGGGATAGGCAAAATTAACGCGTTATATTATTGGGTTTGAACATATAGTACACCGTTTCAGCATATTTAGTAAACTTGCAATTTGGTTATTCATGTTGTATATGAGACTTGAAACTTTTTAATCTATATTATGCTATGTATGAAAACTTGTATACTCGACAACTTTTTGTTGATATATTTTAATACATGTTGCAGGTTGATTGATGAGATGATGTTATGAGAAGAAACGCAATTTAGGTGGACTTAGAAACGCACCTAGATAAAGTTGTTATTTTGATGTATTGTTTGAAACAATGTTGTCTTTTATTTGGATCTTTGTATGACAATTTTAGTCTTGATATGAAATTTGACTTTAAATTATATTGTCACATAGTGTTATGATGTTTTGAGCAATTTGTTCGTCTCATCCTGATGTTTTCGCCATCGGTTGGGGTGTGACAGATTGGTATCAGAGCCATAACTATAGGGAATTAGGAAAAGTAGGGATGCTTTGCCCTAGTCTATAGTTTTAGGAACTTTGATTCTTATTTGTCAATTTTCGTTTAAAATTTCATGCATTCTACCTTATTTGCTTCTTATCTATTCTTCTTTGGTCTCTTAAACTTACAAGCCTTTCCTAAGGCTAACACGATACACTTTTGAAGACTTGAAGACACTCGTGATACAAACGAGATGAGTTTACCAAAATAGGCGTGAAACCCACAATTTGGTAAACAACTCTCATTCCACTTGATTCTATTTTTGCACGAAATTGCACCATTAAGTTAGGAGTGAAATCCATATCTTAATGGTAATTTCCATTTCAAACTCTAGTGGACTGACGTGTGCGTATATATACATAATTTTACAATGAATTTACACACGATTGGGTTTTAAATTTATAAAAGTGATTATTACTTTTACATCAAAACACACACGAAAGAGGCAAGTGTACCCCGTCATATATGTAATAAAGTATCGGTAAGAACCAAGTATCGATCCAAGGAAATGGGCGGAGAATTAATACTAGACCTTTGTCACTAAACTACCGGTAAAAACATAAGTTTTGTTTGATTTTAATTAAACTAAAGTAAGCGTAAACAAATATATAATAAAAACATAATAGATAATAGATAAAAAGCCTTGCTTAATACACAACCACAGCATGTCAACTAAGTCGGTTTTGGCACTAGAAGCATTCGGTCAATATTCCAATTTAAGACAATTAGTATCCCTTTCGGGAATCCTAACATGACAATCATTCGGAAAGCTAAAACGATAAACACACTTTAACCACCTAAAATTGTTCTTTAACGTGCAATTGATAAATGTCTATGAAAATCTCTTAAAAATAAGTTAGTCATCCGTTAGGAGTTTTCTAACCACACTTAATCAAGGAAAGAGACACCGATAAACACAATGCAACCACCGAGACAAGCATAAACTAGATTAAATCACAACCGAGTTCATTTTACAAATCTTGCACAATAATTCACTAAGATAGCAATTTTGGCCTAAACTACTAACTAAGCTAATAAATCATGGCAAGAATTTATAACGACACCATCTAACCCGTTAAGGTCCTTACGTGACGGCAAGCTCTCTTGATTAACAATAATTACATTTTATTAAATCACTAACCATTTCTAGTATCATGATGCATACATTTAAACCAAGCTAAACTAGTTAACCAAGTTCAAAGTTTACTAATACAAGATTAATTAAGCTTCATTTTTCAACTATCTTAACTAACCAAATACCAATCATCCAACATAATTACTTATAATCAAGAATTCAATATCAATAACAAGGTTGCAAACTAATCATCAAAGATTAACATAGAAAATACTTCAAAGTGTCATTACAAACAAAGTTTAACAAACTAATGGTTATAATCTAGCAAGGGATTGTTGTGTTTTTGCCCAAAGGCTACAATAATACATAAACATTAATCTAATTACTTGAAAGATTAACAAAATCATGGAAAGATTAGAAAACCAAACCATAAACAAGTACTAGACTAAGGATCCGGGTAGTAATGGAGCTAAACGGCACAATGTGGCTTGAATCCGGGTCAAAAGCAAAGCCTCCGGAGCCTGTATAATCGCCTGTGAAGCTCCCAAAAATCCAGAATGTCGAACAGAATGTTTCTGTTCTGTTTTTATATTTTTTCGCTGTGGCACGGTCGTTCTTCAAATGGCACGACCGTGCACTTTAAGCAATTATTGGGGATGGGTCACCATACTGCATACGTCATCAGATCTTTGACCGGATACGATATCGCACGACCGTTCTTCAGATGGAACGGTCGTTCGGTTCCGGGTTCTTGTTGCACGAGCTGCTGGGCCGGGCGTTCATCACCGAGATTTTGGCTGATCTTCGGAGTCGCACGGTCGTTCTTCGGATGGCACGTCCGTGCGTCACCGGTCTGGCCTTGTTTACCTTGCACGCCTAGTCACACTGCTCGTTCATTGCCGGACTAATCAACATCTGTCGGAGATGCACGGTCGTGCATCAGGTCGCACGACCGTTCCACAGGCCCAGGTCAGTTTCCTTAACAGAATGTCCGCAGCTTCGTCGTTTTGTCCGGAAAGTCCTCGTTTTTGCTATCATCTTGTCTGGTATGCTGTTTTAGGCCTGTAAACAAAAGTGTAGATATTTAAGTATCCGAATGACGGTTTTACGGCCAAAAACGCATAAAATAGGGGTAAAACGGGGGACTAAAATATGTGTAAATTAGCGAATATCAAATCTCCCCACACTTGAACCTTGCTTGTCCTCAAGCAAGCTGAACTAAAAAGCAATAAAAGACATAAACAAACAAGAACGATAATTTACACACTATTTTATTGAAAACTATTATAAACGGTTAGCTGGTTTGTCGAAAGACAACATCAAAAGACTCAAACCCAACAAGCATATGCAATTATAAAGCGACAACCAAAAAGTCGTGACTTCACATTTAATTGACTCACATGTTAATCTTCACACGACTCACAATGTTCACACACTCGGTTTTATTTATGAAACATACATAAAATGTGTATGTGTAAACACTCAATGCCTAGTCAATGAAATGTGCAATATCATAAGCTTGTCATAAGATCTCGTCTCCACCAACTAACATGCGAACAAGTGTAAATCAAGAGGTCTTTACGGGTTGTAACGTTAGGCTTGGGCGAAGGGTATGGAAGTGGACATATAAAGTGACGAAAATGGTTACAACTCGGTAGTAGCGTTTAACTAGCAACAAAATATACAACTATACATACAAACGCCTTAAAAAGGCGACTAAAGCGCAATCGAGCTTATCAACGAAATTTTAACCTTTAAGCATTCAAAATTGCTCGATTTCTATCAACTTCACCCTACTTTAGGGTGTTTTATTTTCTGTTTTTTTTTTATAACTTACAAAACTATACAAGGAAATATAAACAATAACAAGCTAGTTAAACTATTATTTTGACCGAGTTTCAACACTAAAAAGGTTTAAAACATAAAAAGGCTAAATTTGGTTAAGTGAGCGATAATGTGGGTAAACAAAGGTGAACGGGAAGGCTCGACATGGTTAATCCTAAAGGGTAATATAAGGTGAACGGGAAGCACAACACAAAGAACAAGTACACAACAAAGGGGTAATCTAAGTGCCTCTATCACTTTTACACAAATCCGCACGTTCATGGTCTTAACAAGCATACTAGTGACAAGTTCTAAATTGCACATAACATCCGGCTCACTCCTATATCCGAAATGAACAAATATATAACAATCAAGGCTCAAATATGCTCACGTAACGGAAGGAATGGGTAAAAGTGTGAAAACTATCATGTAAGTCTTTCTTTGTTTGTCACGCTTTCCGGTTTCCTTTTTCAAAAATATTTTGCTTGTCGAGTTTTTATCAAGTCCGAAGTTTTCTAAAACACAACCAACCGGTTTATTTACCAACATATATACAAAATACAAGTATTTTTGAATGATTTTTCTGATTTTCTGATTTTTTTTTATAAGAGGACAAACAAAGTTAACAAAGTTAACCCCCTCCCCACACTTGAACTTCGCATTGTCCCCAATGCGAGACCCGAAATATAGAGAAAGGGATAAAAAATACTCCCCTCAAGATGATGTGGATGCCACGAGACTTCCGAAGCTGTATCTGGTACGTGCTCCGGTCCAAGATCCGATAGCTAAAACCTGCGAGTATGTCACATGTGCACCCAAAACATAACAGAAACAGAAAAATCACAAAACAACCATAATATACATAAATACTAAAATCCAAACAGAACATAAAGTAAAATGTCTGAAATACATAACCGGGGTGTTTGAAAATAACAGTCAAAATAAACACCCAAATATAAATAAAGTACTGAAATAGAAAACACCACCAACTGATATCACCACCGCCAACTACTCATCTCCATCATCATCGTGTCTCGTATAGGACGGGCCGGCATCGCCATGACCAGGGGTTCCACGGTGGGAACTGCGGAGGGTGCTGAAAATAGTCGGGGTATGCGTGATGCATCTCCCCGAAAAGATATGAGAATCCCGCATTGACCCCCTGATATAAAGTATCCTGGCTCTGCCGAAGCTGGTCATGTGTGGCCCGAATCTGAGCCTGACTAGCCCGAATCTCATCCTGGTTAGCCCGGATCTGGTCCTGGCTAGATCTAATCTCGTCGAAGTAGGTACCATGTTGCTCCTGCGTCACACGCATATCCTGGAACTGCTGGTAGAACGCGGGCCAGTCCTCATGCTGATGAAATGCATCGTGCTGCGGCGAGTGTGGTGGTGTCGGTGGCTGGTGCTGCTCGTGTTGTTCCCCCATCTCAACATCCTCATCTTCCTCCTCATGTTCCTCCTCAGCTGGAGGCAACGGGTCCCAGACCTCGTTATTCAACCCTCTCAACCTATCCCCCCTATCAAGCTCAACAATCACCCCATGGCCTTCAGCGACCTGATATCGACATGAACCCCCTCAGTAATCAAAGTGAGACCCTGGAGAACCTCCTCAGTCATATAGCCTTCATTGTAGGCTATTTCGGTCACATACTGACCGCCATGTATCTCACTGTTCGTAGTTCTCCCCGAGCTCTTGACAAAGTACTCAGCCATTCGAGCGGCTAGGTTGATTGGTGCTTTGTCAACCAACGCATATAAAAAGAGCAAATCAGGTGTTGGACAGTTACCGAGACTGTCCATGCGACCGCATATCGTATGGCTAAAAACATGGTGCATCACTCGCACCAAAGGGTCTCTGAGTCGCGAGGCCTTCGACATCCTCGGGTTGTAGGGGTCCCCAACGGCATTTTCAGCCCAAAATGCATCCCGTGCTGCATCAGAAGGGAAGGTGAAATGCTTAGTGAAGACATCGGGATCATCCATGTCATCCCTTGTATAGATCCCGAGCCTCCTTCCCAAACGACCAACCGACCACGTATGCCATTCCCCACATAACCTGAAAGTTACACGATTCTTGTAGCGAAATTTGGGTCGTCTATTAGCAGCCGGCTTTTCATAGGCATAGGATGCAAAGAACTCTATAGTCAGCTCCCGGTAAACGGGTCGGTTGCAACCGACCAGATTTGCAAGCGGGCGACTCATCATGTCGTCTAGTCGATCATACTGATTGAGTTCTCGCATCACTTCCCAATCTAACCATCGGGGGACTCCAAACTGCCCCCGTCTTGCCCACAATGCGTCTCGTTTCGGGATGCACAAAGCTTCTCGCTCATCGTTGGGGGTCAAACTGAAGGAATGGATGGTTCATCTGTAATGGGGAACATTGTTAGAAAGACATAAACAGGAGAAATTTGAATTGAAAACAACCGAGCAGCAAATTATGAAGCTTCTGTCAAACTGATCTGGGCATATGGCACGGTCGTTCTTCGAGATGCACGGTCGTGCGTCTCCGAGAACTAACAGACCAAGCCCAAATATGTCGGAACTGCACGGCGTGCAACCAACGGCACCACCGTGCAACACCGACCAACAACCAACTATCCTGAAACAACGGCGAAGCACGACCGTTCCATACGAGGAACGTCTGTGCGACAGTGTTTTCTGCAGATTCTGACCCAGGCTCTAAGTAGCCCGATTTTTTTCACAAATCTTCAAGTTTTTACATAACAGGGGTCAGAAAAATGCACCAGATGTTCACGATACTACGATTCAACAAGGGTTAGGGTTTCGATTTGTTTATGAAGAGAACCCTAAAAATTTCCTTGAAGAATCGGAAGAAATCTACCCTAGAAAGCAAGGAAACAAGAAATCTACAACTAGGAACGTACCGTGCGAAGAAGGGTGTGAGATCGTGCGAAAAAACGTGCGATTTGATGAAGTATCGCTCTGGAACGGCCTGCAGCGACTAGGGTTTCGCGAGTTATGAATGGGGGCTGCAGATGAGGGTATTTATAGTGCCAAAAGACAAAACTGCCCTCAGCCTGACGCACGGTCGTTCTCCGTGTGGCACGGTCGTGCGTCACCGACATCGCCCAAACCCTATGAACTGTTCTCGGAAATGCACCGGGGGTGCGATCCACCGTGCCGGACCTCCGGAGACGCACGGTCGTGCGACCCGAGGAACAGTCGTGCATCAGGTGCAGATACAGAATTTTCCGCAGAAGCTATTTCCAGCAACTGTTTCGGCCGTTTTTCGCCGTTTTTTCGACACACCAACTGTTCTAACAATATTGCAATACAGAACCTTCGCTCGGCACGTACGAAAACTAAACAAACTAACGTAAACTACCTAACTTACCTAAATTACGCTAAAACTACAAAAATACAAAAAAGGACTATTTTACCCTTATAGCGTCAAAGACGCCCCTGCTACATTTTTGTCGGCGAGTCAGTAGCGTAGACTCATGCTAAATTTTTGTCGACGAGTCGATAGCAAGACTCCAAGCTAAAACTAGAAAAATTACTAAAAAGGACGAAACTACCCCTAAAGCGCAAAATACGCTCTTGCTACATTTTTGATCCGCGAGTCAGTAGCGTAGACTCTCTCCTCCCCACACTTATGAAGTGTGCGGGGTTTGGAGTTCAATCACCTCCACCACCGAATCTATCGGCCCGGCAACGTACAACTTCAACCGGTGACCATTTACCTTGAATGTAACGCCATCCGCGTTCTCTACTGCAACCGTACCATACGGAAATACTTCCTTAACCGTGTATGGTCCTGTCCAGCGTGAATGAAGCTTCCCAGGAAATAGGCGCAGCCTTGAATTGTACAGAAGAACAAGATCACCCGCTTGGAATTCTTTATGGTCCTTCAAGCGTTTGTCGTGAAGTTACTTCGTGCGCTCTTTGTAGAGTACGGAGCTTTCATAGGCTTGGTGCCGCAATTCTTCCAATTCATGAATTTGGAGAAATCGGGCTTCACCTCCGGTTTTTAGGTCCAAATTCGCGGTTTTCAAAGCCCACATAGCCTTGTGCTCCAACTCCACCGGTAAATGGCATGCCTTTCCGTATACCAACCTAAAGGGGGTGGTCCCTATAGGGGTCTTATAAGCTGTACGGAATGCCCACAATGCATCCTCAAGTTTGTTCGACCACTCCTTGCGGTTCGCTCCAACAGACCGCTCAAGGATGCGCTTAAGCCCACGGTTCGTGACTTCCACCTGCCCGCTTGTCTGCGGATGATAGGGCGTGGACAAACGGTGATGCACACCGTATCGGGACAAAGCCTTTTCAAGCTGTGTATTACAAAAATGAGTCCCTCGGTCACTAATGAGCGCTTTCGGAGCGCCAAATCGGGCGAACAAACTCTTAAGAAACCTCACAACTACTCTGGCGACGTTAGTGGGTAAGGCTTGCGCCTCCGCCCACTTTGATACATAGTCAACAGCCACGAGTATGTACTTGTTTCCACGTGAGGGGGGGAATGGTCCCATGAAGTCTATCCCCCAAACATCAAAGACTTCACATACCTGTATCCAGTTCTGGGGCATTTCGTCGCGTGCCGATATGTTCGTCGCCCTCTGACAAGCATCGCACGCTTTCACCCAACTCTGAGCGTCACGGAAAATGGTCGGCCAGTAAAACCCGGAATCCAACACCTTCTTCGCGGTGAAGTTGGCTCCGTGGTGGCCTCCGGTAGGTCCCTCATGACACTGGCGCAGAATATCGGTCGCCTCAGTCCCTGATACACACCTTCTGATCACCTGATCAGCACCCACCTTAAACAAGAAAGGGTCATCCCATATGTAGTGCTTTAGATCTGAAAAGAATTTCCTCTTTTGCTGGTGAGTCAACCCTTTTATCAGAATTCTACAAGCAAGATAGTTCGCAATGTCAGCGAACCATGGCGACTCATCACATATCTCAACACCCATCAAAGATTCGTGTGGGAACTTGTCATTGATTGAATCCCAACGTGAATCCTCGATGTCTCCGTGCTCTAACCGAGACAGATGGTCGGCCGCTACATTCAAAGCACCCTTTTTATCTTGTATCTCAATATCAAACTCTTGCAGCAACAGGATCCATCTGATTAGACGCGGTTTAGCGTCCTGTTTGCTGAAGAGGTATCTAATGGCTGCGTGATCAGTGTATACAACGGTTTTCTAAAGCACCAGATACGATCTAAATTTATCAAATGCGAAAACGACCGCCAAGAGCTCTTTTTCAGTCGTGGTGTAATGCTCCTGAGCGTCGTGAAGAGTTTTGCTCGCATAATAGATCGGATGGAAGTGCTTTTCCTTCTTTTGACCCAGAAGCGTAATCACTCGCGTCGCACATGATTTCAAATGGCAGACTCCAGTCCGGTGCGACTAAAATAGGGGCCTCAATCAACTTTTGCTTGAGGAGGTCAAAAGCCCTCAAGCAATCATCTCCAAACACGAACAGAGCATCTTTATCTAACAAACGAGTCATAGGTCTGGCGATTTTTGAAAAATCTTTGATGAATCGCCGATAGAACCCGGCATGACCGAGAAAGCTCCGTATAGCTCTAACAGAGGTGGGGGGCGGAAGTCGTGATATAACGTCGACTTTAGCTGGGTCGACTTCCATGCCCGCGTGAGAAATTTTGTGTCCCAAAACTATGCCCTCCTTCACCATGAAGTGGCATTTCTCCCAGTTCAGGACCAGATTAGTCTCCTCACACCTCTTCAACATTCTTTTCAAATTTTCCAGACATTGATCAAAGGAATCCCCAAACACCGAGAAGTCGTCCATGAACACCTCCATGGAATCCTCAATCATGTCGTGGAAAATTGCGACCATACATCGCTGGAAAGTAGCCGGTGCATTACACAGCCCAAATGGCATACGCCGGTAGGCGAATGTACCGAAAGGACAGGTAAATGTGGTCTTCTCCTGGTCCTCAGGAGCGATAGGAATTTGAAAGTAACCAGAGAACCCATCCAGAAAACAATAATATGACTTCCCTGACAGACGCTCCAACATTTGATCAATGAATGGAAGCGGGAAGTGGTCCTTGCAAGTGGTGTCGTTGAGTTTGCGATAATCAATGCAAACCCGCCATCCCGTGACCGTCCTGGTTGGAATGAGCTCATTCCTATCGTTTGTGACCACAGTCATGCCCCCCCTTTTTGGGCACTACCTGCACAGGACTGACCCAAACAGAGTCGGAAATGGGATAGATCATACCAGCATCTAACAACTTAATCACTTCCTTTTTAACGACCTCTTGCATGTTTGGGTTCAGCCGCCTCTGGTGCTGCGCACACGGCTTGAACCGATCCTCCATTAGAATTTTATGTCTACAGAAGGAGGGATTTATTCCTTTTATGTCCATGATTTTCCAGGCGATTGCTTTCTTATGAAGTTTCAACACATTAAGAAGTCTGCTCTTCTCTTCTCCCGCCAATCCAGATGAGATAATGACAGGCAAATGACGCTCCTCATCCAGAAATGCGTACTCCAGGTGCGGTGGGAGCTCTTTAAGCTCCAAGGTAGGAGGATCTTCCACTGAAGGCTTCGACTTCACTTCACTTTCGCGATCAATTTCTGTGAATCGATCCGGACTCTGGGGACCATCATCACCAATCTGATAGACTGGCTGCTCTAAATCGTGGCCCTCCTGCGTAATGCCATCTAAGTCCCCACACAACAGATGTGTGTCCGAATCTATCTCCTCGATCGTACCCTGGAAATGCGAGCTCACATAAGTGTCGACGATGTCGACATAATAGAGCGCGTCGTCTTGACTCTGAGGATGCTGCATAGAACGTTTAATGTCAAACGTCACATGCTCATCATCTACTCGGAGTGTGATTTGGCCCGCCGCCACGTCCACAATCGTCCGGGCGGTATTCAGTAACGGGCGTCCAAGTATCAGAGGCACTCTCGAGTCCTCATCCATGTCCAGGATAACAAAATCCACGGGAAATACAAACTTGTCAATCTTGACAAGCATATTCTCTACAAACCCGCGTGGATACTTGACAGAACGATCCGCAAGTCGAATACTCATCCTTGTAGGTGACGGCTCACCTAGATCCAACTTTGTAAAAACCTTATAGGGCATAAGGTTTATACTCGCTCCTAGATCTGCTAACGCATTACTGACAGACATATTGCCAATGAGGCAAGGAAGCGTGAAACTGCCTGGATCTCCCATTTTTGTAGGCAGGCGATTCTGGAGAATAGCAGAGCAGCTTTCATTCATAACCACACAAGACATGTCCTCGAGCTTTTGTTTATTTGAGAGGATGTCTTTCAGAAACTTGGCATACTTTGGCATCTGGGCCAAAGCTTCAACAAACGGTATGTTTATATGCAATTGCTTAAACATTTCGAGAAACTTACCGTTTTGTTCATCAATCTTCTGTTTCTTCAACCTTCCTGGATAAGGCACTGGAGGCGTGTAACCTGTGACCGGCTCCTGGACTTGTGCTGTACTTGCTGGGCGTAGCCTGGCATGCACCTCATCCGGTGTGTCAGTCGGGACCACTTCAGTGATCGGTGGTGAGTCCGATATGACGGGTCCGGTAGGTTTTCCACTCCTGGTCATCACAGCATTCACATCTCTGTGCGGGCCTGGGTTAGGTTCGGTATTACCCGGAAGACCACCCTGGGGTCTCTTTGACATCATCTGTGCCAGCTGACCAACCTGATTCTCTATATTCTGAATCGAGGCCTTGTGACTCCTCATTTCTCCCTCATGAGAGAGAAAACGATCCTCGCTCTGCTGGTAGCGTTTTTCAGCTAACTGATTCGCGCTCGAGGAGCTAGTAAGAAGCTGGGCCATCATATCCTCCAGCTTAGAACTAGACTGAGGGGCCTGCTGCTGGGAACTACTCCCAGAGCCCTGATTCTGATACGGGTATGAACGCTGCTGGTAGGATTGGTTGTATTGCTGGAACTGCTGACCCTGACCCTGACCCTGCTGTGCTGGAGCGCGCGGAGTAAATCCCAAAGGATTTTGATTGCCTGTATTCGCACGCCACCCAAAATTTGGGTGATTTCTCCAACCGGGATTATAGGTGTTACTGTAAGGGTTGTTCTGCGGCCTCACTTGGTTACTCACGAAATCTACCTCTTCGTGGCCCTCGTATCCGACTCCCTGAAAACATGCCCCAGGCTCGTGTGACACTCCACACTGGTCACAACCCGAGCCCGCATGCGCAATCATCTGGGACCTGTCGAATCTCGATGCGAGAGCCGAGATTTGTGCAGTAATGGCCGTATAGTCGTCTACAGCATGGACTCCTGCGCGAGATGATGATGATGATGCCCGGCCTCTGTCTCCTTCCCGACGCGAGCTGGATTTCAACGCGGCTTTCTCAATAATATCATACGCTTCATTTGGCGTCTTAGTTCCCAGATCGCCTCCCGCGTTCACGTCTAATCGCTCCTGTGTATTGTAACTGAGCCCCTGATAGAACGTTAAAACCAGCTGTCTCTTGGAGTAGCCATGATGTGGCACATCAATCAACAAATCCTTGAATCTCTCCCAAGCTGCATGCAACGACTCACCCTCGTCCTGATGAAAAGACACAATTCGGTTCCGTAGCTTGTTCGTTTTCTCAGGTGGGAAATATTTCTGCATAAACTGCTCCGCCAACTGATTCCAGGTCCTGATGGACCCAGCTGGAAGTGACATAAGCCAAGCTCTAGCTTTGTCACGTAACGAAAACGGAAACAACCTCAACCGAATCGCATCCTCCGAAACACCTGTAATCTTAAACGTAGAACAAACATGGAGAAAAGCAGCAATATGCCTCCCGGGATCCTCGTGCTCACGTCCGTCAAACTGTACTGAATTTTGTACCATATTAATAATACTAGATCTAATTTCAAAAGTAGGTACATCAATAGTAGGTTGAAGGATACTCGGCTCCAGGCCTGCCCTGCCAGGCTGATTTGTCTCATTCAACGGTCGCTCATCGTCTGCCATGATTACGTCTCCTCCTGAGCCCTCGGCTTCAGCAGGTACCACCGGCTCCGGCCCACCACTGGCGAGCAGTAGCCCAACCGCCCGACCTTTCGCGCGTAGACGTCTCATAAGATCACGTTCGGGCTCGTCTGACGGTTCAACAAGTTCTGGAGCGGGGGTCGAGAACATTAACCTGCAAACGAAAATTTGACACGGTGAATATTTTATTAATAAAAAATAATGTTTTTTTTTTATTTTTTATTTTTTATTTTTTTTTCGGCTGAATAGAGCAGAATATTATTAAAAATGGGCTGAAAATTTTATAAAAATTCGAAAATGGGCCCGAAATTTTATAAAAATCAACACAATAAAAAATAAATGAATCGGCTAATACAAAAATGGTTTCCCGAAGCCGAAAAATCAAAGAATAAATAAATAATAAATCCGGATTAAATAAATAAATATAACAAAAATTTACAAATGTACCAAAAATGACTTGGAAAACGAATAAATGAAATAAAAACAAGAAATATTAACAAATAAATAAACAAATAAATAATTAAGAAATTATACACAAATATTAACAAGTATATACACCGATAACTTAATGACTCGGGTCGTTCCTAAAACTCGCCATTTCCCCGGCAACGGCGCCAAAAACTTGACGTGTGCGTATATATACATAATTTTGCAATGAATTTACACACGATTGGGTTTTAAATTTATAAAAGTGATTATTACTTTTACATCAAAACACACACGAAAGAGGCAAGTGTACCCCGTCATATATGTAATAAAGTATCGGTAAGAACCAAGTATCGATCCAAGGAAATGGGCGGAGAATTAATACTAGACCTTTGTCACTAAACTACCGGTAAAAACATAAGTTTTGTTTGATTTTAATTAAACTAAAGTAAGCGTAAACAAATATATAATAAAAACATAATAGATAATAGATAAAAAGCCTTGCTTAATACACAACCACAGCATGTCAACTAAGTCGGTTTTGGCACTAGAAGCATTCGGTCAATATTCCAATTTAAGACAATTAGTATCCCTTTCGGGAATCCTAACATGACAATCATTCGGAAAGCTAAAACGATAAACACACTTTAACCACCTAAAATTGTTCTTTAACGTGCAATTGATAAATGTCTGAAAATCTCTTAAAAATAAGTTAGTCATCCGTTAGGAGTTTTCTAACCGCACTTAATCAAGGAAAGAGACACCGATAAACACAATGCAACCACCGAGACAAGCATAAACTAGATTAAATCACAACCGAGTTCATTTTACAAATCTTGCACAATAATTCACTAAGATAGCAATTTTGGCCTAAACTACTAACTAAGCTAATAAATCATGGCAAGAATTTATAACGACACCATCTAACCCGTTAAGGTCCTTACGTGACGGCAAGCTCTCTTGATTAACAATAATTACATTTTATTAAATCACTAACCATTTCTAGTATCATGATGCATACATTTAAACCAAGCTAAACTAGTTAACCAAGTTCAAAGTTTACTAATACAAGATTAATTAAGCTTCATTTTTCAACTATCTTAACTAACCAAATACCAATCATCCAACATAATTACTTATAATCAAGAATTCAATATCAATAACAAGGTTGCAAACTAATCATCAAAGATTAACATAGAAAATACTTCAAAGTGTCATTACAAACAAAGTTTAACAAACTAATGGTTATAATCTAGCAAGGGATTGTTGTGTTTTTGCCCAAAGGCTACAATAATACATAAACATTAATCTAATTACTTGAAAGATTAACAAAATCATGGAAAGATTAGAAAACCAAACCATAAACAAGTACTAGACTAAGGATCCGGGTAGTAATGGAGCTAAACGGCACAATGTGGCTTGAATCCGGGTCAAAAGCAAAGCCTCCGGAGCCTGTATAATCGCCTGTGAAGCTCCCAAAAATCCAGAATGTCGAACAGAATGTTTCTGTTCTGTTTTTATATTTTTTCGCTGTGGCACGGTCGTTCTTCAAATGGCACGACCGTGCACTTTAAGCAATTATTGGGGATGGGTCACCATACTGCATACGTCATCAGATCTTTGACCGGATACGATATCGCACGACCGTTCTTCAGATGGAACGGTCGTTCGGTTCCGGGTTCTTGTTGCACGAGCTGCTGGGCCGGGCGTTCATCACCGAGATTTTGGCTGATCTTCGGAGTCGCACGGTCGTTCTTCGGATGGCACGTCCGTGCGTCACCGGTCTGGCCTTGTTTACCTTGCACGCCTAGTCACACTGCTCGTTCATTGCCGGACTAATCAACATCTGTCGGAGATGCACGGTCGTGCATCAGGTCGCACGACCGTTCCACAGGCCCAGGTCAGTTTCCTTAACAGAATGTCCGCAGCTTCGTCGTTTTGTCCGGAAAGTCCTCGTTTTTGCTATCATGTTGTCTGGTATGCTGTTTTAGGCCTGTAAACAAAAGTGTAGATATTTAAGTATCCGAATGACGGTTTTACGGCCAAAAACGCATAAAATAGGGGTAAAACGGGGGACTAAAATATGTGTAAATTAGCGAATATCATGGACCCTCGTCAAAATGTCGAAATTTAATTTTGACCCGACGAGTACCAACCACATTCGGGTACGAAATTGTCAAGTTAGGGGTGAATCCCGCATCTTGTCGATTAAGTCCCATTCCTCGATTTTCAATCTCGCCAAAGTCCCGATTGTTTCAATCGATTAGAGACGTGTAGTAACTGGAAGGGTAAGATACCGTTAATCGCTTCTCGACGACAGTAACTTACCTATAGGCCAAAGCACGTTTCTCTAATTCGAAAGGACTTTCGACCCACTTTGGAATAGTCAACGTTTCTCTACCCGAAACAATCCAATGTTTTATGAGCCTCTTTTTTATGTTACCTCAAGTTATATGTGATTTTATACTTGAAACTTCGTTCATTTCAAAACCGGTAAACAATTCGCATGTTTCTCGCAAACAAAAACAATAATAATCTCTCGTGAACAAACTAAATTTACGATGCTTTCATTATTCATCCAATACTATGTGGAATCCATGATTATGCAATGTGAAACCATTTGAAGCTTTATATGCTATGTGTCGCATTCATGAAAACGATTTTTCTTAAACAAACATTATGATCAAGTCTCACCTATTCGTTCTTTTGAATCTTAGATGTCTGGCCAACTCTCCAACTTGACTAAGAAGTCTAAGACCAGCTCCAAAAAGAAAATGATGGCATTCATGGCCGATCAGATTGCTAGCATCGTCCCAAAGATCGTTACTGAAATCCAAGCTAGCTCTACTCCAAACTCCTCCGTCGATTCGAAGGTCGAAGTGCGCAAGCCTGTGTCGTTCAATTTTAAGCACTTCTCGTCTAGCAACCCCAAGCCATTCACTGGCAACGATGGGGTGACTGCTATGCTTGAATGGTTCGATAGCATAGAGGTCACGTTCATCAATAGTGAATGTCCTGAAGAGCTGAAAACGTGTAGCGCTACTGGGGTTTTCCAAGATAAGGCCTTGGAATGGTGGACTAGTGAAAGGAACATTCATTCAAACGAAGATGCCTATGCGCTACCATGGGAGGAAGTTAAGGAACTAATGATGGAAGAATTTTGTCCTCCGCATGAGCAACAGAAGCTCGAGGAAGATTCTGGGCACTCAAACAGGTTGATGACAACAACTTAGCCTACACTACCCGCTTCAAACAGCTTAGCTTCATTGTTCCCCACTTTGTTTTGACCACCGAACGCACGATTCGAAGTACATCAATGGTTTACCTCCTGCTATGCGTGATAGCATCAAGGCAACCAAACTCGATAATGTTGAAGCCGTTTATCGCCTTGCAGCTTCCCTAAACAACAATCGCATTCGCGATAAACAAGCTGTAACTCCCGTTTCTTCCAAGCCAGCCTATCAAATCACCCAGTAATCGAGTGGCAACAAGGGGAAGAAACGAAAGCATCAGAACCCTGGTTGCAACGTGATTGTACCAGCTGTTAACCCAAACCCTGCTACGCCTGTAAATGATCGAAAGCCATACACTGGGATTCATCCCAAGTGTACCACTTGCAACTATCATCACCTTACCAACGTTAATTGTCGCCATTATACCATTTGCAACCGTTTTGGCCATAACACTGCTTATTGTCATAATAACCCTACATCGCAAGCCCAATAAGCTTAACCAGCTCTTCATAACGTTAAACCAGCTCGAGCCTGCTACAAATGTGGTGACACAACACATCTCCGTCCTCAATGCCCTCAACTAAACCAGGAACAACAACAAGCTGCTAGAGGACGAGATTTCAACCTCAACGCAAATCAGGCGTGCAACAACAATGAAGTCGTTAGTGGTACATTTCTTGTTAATAATCTTTATGCTTCGATACTATTTGATACTGGTGCGGACAAAAGCTTTGTGTCCGTTGAATTTGAATCTTTACTAAATTGTATACGCTCTAAACTGCCTAAGTCATTTTCCGTTGAAGTTGCCAATTGCAAATCCATCTTAGTCGATTCCATTCTTCGTGATTGTCTTCTTACTCTTAACGAGCACATTTTCTCTATCGACCTTATACCCATGCAACTGGGTAGTTTCGACGTCATAGTAGGCATGGACTGGCTTCGAAAGAACCGTGCTGAAATTGCTTGCCACGAGAAGTACGTACGTTTGCTTCTTCCATCTGGTGATGTTTTACACGTCTATGGAGACCGGCCTTCAAAAGGATTGAAGTTGATGTCCTGCATACAAGCGAATAAATATTTACGCAAGCAGTACTTTGCCTTTTTAACCCACGTTGTGAAGAAAAGGGCAAGGGAAAAAGCGTAAGTGATATTCCAGTGGTGCGCGACTTCCCTGACGTCTTTCCTGAAGATTTACCTGGTCCTCCTCCACCTCTATCTGTCGATTTTCGTATTGACCTCATACCTTGTTCAACTCCTGTTGCCAAAGCTCCTTATCATCTTGCACCTTCTGAGATGAAAGAGTTATCTACGCAACTCCAAGAACTCCTCAATAAGGGCTTCATTCGTCCAAGTACCTCACCTTGGGGTGCTCCTGTGCTTTTCGTCAAGAAGAAGGATGACTCTTTTAGCATGTGCATCGACTATTGTGAGATTATGTAACAACCCGCACTTTCGTGCGTTGTTACTACTCGTTATACTCGTTACGCCTAGCCCCAGAGATTCGGATCATAATGTACCTATATCACATGCATCGCTATATCGCAATATTTTCGCCTACTATCGCATATTTTATCACTATCACGTCACATTTGCACTTGCTGACAACCACGGAGATGTCGAGTGAGGACCTATTCTACCCTCCTTGACAGCCGTGATGTGTCGCAGTGCAACTCAGTACTCGAAACACACAATAACATTCACGATGACATCGAGAAAGGACTTATTCTACCCTCCCCGATGACCGTGAAGCGTCGTAAGCAATCGCATATTCGAAACGAAACCCGGATAATTGTATCGCAACTTTAAAATACGGATATGTAAATACGGACCCAAGTGATTAAATAGATATATAACAATGAAAATAATAATTGAATATAGGAAACGCGTACCCAAAGCTATCACAACGCTGATTTTCCCCGCACCGAAGAGCCAACCGGAATGGCTATCCGAACGGATGGGCCATCCGAACGGATGACCATCCGACCCTGCACACCCAACCTCCTCTCCTCCTCCTTGCCTATAAATACCCCTCAGTCACATCAAGAACACTTGATGTGACTGCTGCTGTTCGACCAGAAGCTCTTGGACCCTTTTCTCTCGATTCCTCGCGATTTCGGTAAGATTTCAACCTAAATCTTGTACTTCTATGATCTACACCCGATTCTACACCTTTCTATCTTTTAAAAACTCAACTTTTAACCGCAAAATTTACTGATTTGAGGTGTTTAAAGATGATGTCACCAAGAGTTCATACGAACTTCAAAGTGTGACCTCATTTCACCATAAACAACTCAGATCTAGGTGATTCCCACATGTTTTATAACAATCTCACCTAAAAATCTATGTATCTAACCAAAGTACTGCGCGATTTCGGGTTAAACATGAGAAACCATCAAGAACGGCCAGATCTGATGGAACGGGGTGGTTCCCGGCCGTTAGAACGGGTCGGAACTGATGAAATTTCACTCGTTTAATACGATATCACCCCATCTCAGTAAAACCACATGCATTCCGTCCAAAAACCATAAAAAAACAGTTTATCGGGATGTTGGAATGGACTGTTGTCGACCAACCAACATGTCATCCGATCGGACGACATGTCATCCGACCGGACGACATGCCATCCGACCGGAGGACATGCCATCCGACCGGACGACATGCCATCCGACCGGACAGCATGCCATCTGACCCAAAGAACTGTCATCCGACCGGATGAGGTCACTCAACCGGATGAGTATCATCCGATTGGATAAATGTCATTACGATACTATTCCCGTTTAAACCGAGCATTGCTTACAATACCATTCGATGTTAGGCTAACTCAGACGCGCTCGCAACCGATCCAATCAAGTTGTATCCTCGCTAAATACGCACTGTGAGTATACTCGACCCCCCTTTTTATCACATTTTTTGGTGTAACAACGTTCCTAATAATTCGAACTTATCAAACAAACTATTTAGATAAACTATTTACCACTTGCGAATGACTGTCATGCATAGTTATACGTGATACTAGTTACATACGCGTCAGGACTCATACTCGCGAGGTCCCGCCTTAACTAGTATAGTACTATAGCACCCGACGAGGTCTAGTTAGGATGAATAGCAATCGCGGTCGAAGCTCGAGTGACTTAATTGTAGTATCTGTCTTTATGCATGTATGTTGAGGTATCCCGTTTATGTATTTGGTAATTCGAAACACTTTTTACTACATTTACGATACTCTAGCAAAACTTGTATACTCGCCAATACCTTTGTATTGACGTTGTTTTAATGTATGTTGCAGGTTAGATCGCTATCTACATCAAAACAAGCCAGGAAGTCTAGAAACTCGCCTAAAATCTAGGTCGTCGGATTTGTATTGTTCGAGAGGACAAGAAATCTGTGATAACTCATGTGATTGTATTATTTGTTAGTATGGGATAACGGATGTAATGAATATTATCGCAATATAGTTGTTATGGATTCTCTTGAGCAATCTGATTCGCCTAGTGCCACGCCCCGATGATTCCGCCATCGGTTGGGGTGTGACAGATTAACAAACTCACCGTCAAGAATCGTTATCCTCTTCCGCGCATCGATGATCTCTTTGACCAACTTCAAGGTGCAACTTACTTCTCCAAGATCGATCTTCGATCTGGTTATAATCAACTTCGTATTCTCGAAGAGGACATTCCCAAAACCGCATTTCGCACTCGCTATGGACACTACGAATTCGTGGTTATGCCTTTTGGTTTGACCAATGCACCCGCTGTGTTCATGGATCTTATGAATCACTTTTGTAAGCCTTACTTGGATCTTTTTATAATCGTCTTCATTGATGATATCCTCATTTATTCTAAGACCCAAGCCGATCATGAACGCCACCTACGCCTCATACTGGAGCTCTTACGTGTTGAACGCTTATACGCGAAGTTTTCTAAGTGTGAATTTCGGATCAAGGAAGTCCAATTCCTTGGACACGTTGTTAGTGAAAAAGGAATCCATGTTTACCCTTCCAAAATCGAAGCGGTGAAGAATTTGACCGCGCCTAAAACACCTTATGAAATCTGTTCCTTCTTAGGATTGGCAGGTTATTACCACCGATTCATCTCGAACTTTTCGAAAATCGCTGTTCCTCTCACCTTGTTGACTCAAAAAGAGAAACATTTTGCTTGGGGTCCTGAGCAAGAGGAATCTTTTCAAACTCTTACTTTGTAACGCTCCTATTCTTGCTCTCCCCAATGGGAATGATGATTTCGTGGTATACTGCGATGCCTCGAACCGTGGTCTTGGTTGTGTTCTCATGCAACGAGACAAAGTCATCTCTTATGCCTCTCGTCAGCTCAAAATACATGAGAAAAACTATACTACCCACGATCTCAAGCTTGGCGCAGTTGTTTTTGCGTTAAAGATTTGGCGACACTACCTATATGGTACGAAGTGTGTGGTTTTCACTGACCATAAGAGCCTACAACACATCTTTAACCAAAAGGAACTTAACATGCGTCAGCGATGTTGGGTGGAATTGCTTAACGACTACGACTGCGAGATTCGCTATCATCCTGGTAAAGCGAATGTCGTAGCCGATGCACTTAGTCGTAAGATTCATGTTAGTAGTATTCATTGTTTTCAAGTTTCTAACGACCTTCATACTTGCATTCGTGAAGCCCAATACTCGTCAGCCAATGAAGGTAGCCTAATCGTCGAAATTCGTGGTGCATCTATCGATCAACTTGTGACTAAATCAGATGGACTTCAATACTACCCCAATCGCATCTGGGTGCCAGATCGGGAAAATCTTCGTGAGCTCATCTTAAGCGAGGCACACAAGTCCTGATACTCTATTTATCCTGGGGCTGATAAGATGTACCACGATCTACGTACATCCTATTGGTGGCCTGGGATGAAGAAGGACATTGCCATCTACGTTTCTAAATGTCTCACTTGTTCAAAGGTAAAAGCTGAACATCAGCGTCCTTCTGGTCTACTCGAACAACCTGAAATACCCATTTGGAAATGGGATAGCATCGCTATGGACTTCATAACCAAACTTCCTCCCACATCTTCTGGTCACGATAGCATTTGGGTGATTATCGATCGTTTGACCAAGTCAGCTCATTTCCTTCCTATTCGTGAAGATTTTGTTGGACCGTTGTACGACCTCTAAAAGTCAGTTAAGGCGTTCATCTTCATGTGTACAGGCGGAATCAATGCACATAAAGTCATAACAGCTCTGATCCTTTTATACTTTCTTTTCTGATTAATATAAGTGCTTGTACAAGGTTTTCTGATACAAATCCGTCAGCACTTCGTCACACGTACAATGACAACTCTTCTGTCGCTTCAAATGACCTGATGACCTATATATAGACATCATGATTTCGCTTGAGACTTGTTGAAGCGAAATCTCTTGTGCTTTGATTTCGCTTCAAGCAAATACAAACCCTTTGAAGCGAAATCTTGTGTTCTGATTTCGCTTCAAGCACTCACATACTCACTCAAGCAAAATCTCTTGATTAAACATAAAAACCCTAATTTAAACCCTAATGTGTAATCATTCAAACAATCCTAGACACAAGACTTGATAATGACGTAATCAGCAGACATTTAGTGCACCAACAGATTTCAAGGTTGAGAAACTTGCTCGACTTTATACCGACGAAATCATATGTCGTCATGGTATACCCATTGATATCATTTATGACCGTGATGGTCGTTTCACTTTGCGTCTTCGGCAAACTTTCCAGTCCGCTATGGGTTCTCATTTGAATCTCAGTACGGCCTTTCATCCTCGGACTGAACGTACTATCTAAACCCTAGAGGACATGCTTCGTTCTTGTGTCATCGACTTTGGTGGTAGTTGGGATGTGCATTGACCATTGATCAAGTTCTCGTACAACAATAGCTACCACTTGTTGGTGCACTATATGTCTGTTGATTACGTCATAATCAAGTCTTGTGTCTAGATAGGGTGAATGTACACACAACAGGGTGTTAATTAGGGTTTAGACATGTTGAACATGAAGATTTTGCTTGAAATCAGTTCAAGCGAAATCATCATGACTTGTTTTCGCTTCAGATAGTTGATTTCGCTTGAGGGAGTTCGCTTCAGGTCTGTTCAAGCGAAATCTACTTGTCTATAAATAGGGTTGTGGTCATTTCACTTGGTAAGGCAACTTCTGAAGGTGTAACGAAGTGCTGCCAATTTTCTGTCAGGTTGTAAACAGTGTTAAAAGCAATATAATTGACAGATTAAAGATTACAAGCTGTGTTTGTGTCCGGTTTACTGATTCCGCCTTTAAACTGGTTATTAAACTCTTCGGAACGACTCAGTCGGGTCAAACAACGATCCAACAAGTGGTATCAGAGCTCAGGACGAGGAGTTCATACTACTACAGCTTGATTCTACCGGATTATCTTCTTTCTACTCAGTTCTTTTTACATTTTTCAGATCTAAACTAGTTCCAATGGTCAAAATGATCTGATTTCAGAGTATAACGTGTAAAACGTGGTTTTAACAAAGCCTACAAAGTTTCGGACTTAATTACAGATTAAAACTCATCAAAATTGACCTAAAACATGATTTCGCTTGAAAGTTTTCGTAGATAATGTACTGATTTCGCTTCAGATCTGACATATTGGACTATTTCGCTTGAAATACTGCTGAAGCGAAATAGAGTTTGACAGGATTTCGCTTGAACTGAAGATTGTATTGTTGAAGCGAAATAGTGTATTTCGCTTGAAGCTGAAGCGAAATAGATTGTTGTTGATTTCGCTTGGATTAAGTGTTGTTACCTGATTTCGCTTGAAGCTATATTTACTTCAAAGATTTCGCTTGAAATTGCTGAAGTTTCAAAACTTTAAAATTTTTCTAAGTGTTTGACTGATTTTCTGTCAGGAATTTGAAGATGTCAAGCAGTAAGGTTGATCCTGATAGATATTGGAAAGTAGACTTTGCAAGATGGGAAATTGGAAAATTAAACGAACCATTCAAAGAAGCCCAGAGAGCAAAAAGATGGAATGAAGAGTTGGAATGTTACATGGATTCACAGGGTAATCCAGTTGTTGACCCATCAAAAGTGGATTTTGAAGCTGTAACAAATTTGGTTCCAAGGCAGGCTACTTTCAACACAAGAAGACTTTCTGATAAAAGTTACTTGCCGGATTTAATGAACAAGATAAAAGAAGTTTTTGAAGCAAGTCTACCAAAGGTAGTGGAAATGAAGAAGAGGAAAGAACAAGAGCTGGAAAAGCTGATAGAGGAAGTAAAGAAAACGGCAGAGGAAACTAATGAAGAAGAACAGATGAAAGATGAAGATCAGAAAAAGACAGAAGAAGGAGGTGAGATAACAGAAAAAATTCAAACTGAATCTTCTGAATTGTTTGACACAGACAAAAGCATTGAACAGTCTGCTGATAAAAATGAAAACAAGTGCAGGAATTGCATAGAAATGTGCAAAGCCTGTACTGAAAAAGATGACATTATAAAAACAAAAGACAATGATATGGTTAAACTAGAAAATGTTTTCACAACAAAATGTAAAGAAATGATTGAAAAAGAAGAAATTTTGAAACTAAAGGTTGAAAATTTGACACAGAAATGTCAAGGTCTAGAAAAGGATAATGATGTTTATAGACAACTGTGTTCTACAAAATGTGTTGATTGTGTTGAAAAAGAATCGAAATTTCAAGATTTACAAAAACAGTATGATTCTTTAAAGTGGTCGAATCAGAGAGTACAAGAAGCTTATGATACTTTGAAGAGCCAAGTCAAAAGTTTTGATCAAAGATTGTCTGAAACTTTAGTTACTAAAGAAATGTATGAAAGACAGTTTAAAGGAAAACAAATTGAATTAAACAAATGTGTTGATGAAATTGCAAATCTTAAACAAGTCTTGGCTGAAAAAGAAAAGATTGTTACAAAACTTCAAAGTTATCATAACTCTTCGTACATTCTCGAACGCATTTTCAACATCACACCAGATGACAAAGATACTGATAATTCAAAAAAGGGCATTGGTTCAGAATTTCATCAGGTACCACCACCATTGAGAAACAACTATACTTTTTATGATGAGGAAAAGGTGGCAAAGGGTTTGAACATAGCTGACCAGTTACCTGAAAGTATCGATGTGACTTACTCCAAATCTGATGATGCTAATGATTCAGAGGTGGTAAGTAAGGTTGTTGAAAGCGTTTTGAAAGATGAGTCTACAAAAGGTAAGTCTGAATCACAGGATGGAGATGAAGGAAATCTTCATGATGGTTATCTGAAAAACACAAAATCCGAGGAAAGTTTGAATGATGATTCAAAAGGATTGGTTTATACCATGATTGGATCGGACAAATTATTCTTAGATTTTGTATTCCCGATTCAGAATGTGATTTCAGAAAAGGTCGACAAAGTTTTCAAAATGGTTGAGATTGAAAAGTCTGAGATTTCAAAGTTTGTCGGTAAGAGTCATAGAAGTTCGTATACTAAACCTGGTTTCAAAAAGAAGAACATGAAGGCTGGTTTGGGTTTTAAGAAGAAACAGAATAGAAACAAAAATGAAACACAAAATTTTCAGACAAAAATGACTTTTATGCAAGGAGGCAGTTTAGAAAAAGAAAAAGAACTCAAAATGAGACAGTCTAATGATGAATTCTTTGCTAAAAAGCAAAAGCAACAACCACAAGTCAAAGATGTGTCCATGAGAACATGTTTCAAATGTGATCAAAAAGGACATCTTGCACGCAAGTGTCCTAATCTAAAACCTGTGGATGTTGACAAAAAGAAGTTTAATGTTGAAAAAAAAATCTAAGAATGTGAGACAAAGGTCAACCAGATTTGATTCGAAACAAACTTGGAGGTTCAACACAAACAAGTTTGCTTCAAATCAAAATTGGAAACCAAAACAGACTAAGTCTGATTCAAAACAGACCTGGAGTTCTCACACACCCAGATTGAGAACAATACAGAGTTGGAGAAAATCTGTTGATATGACAAAATCTCAAGAGTTTTGGAAACCTAAAAATGTTGTTCAAAATCAAAAGGTTCAAAAAGAGACAAATTTTTACAAAAGAGGTACTCCGAAAGGCCAAGTGTGGAGTGCTAAGAAACAAGTGACGATGGAAAAAGATGAGAAGGTTGAAATCAAAGTTGAACAAGTTTTAAGTGACAAAGAGTTTCCAAAATTGAATGAACATTTTTTGTATTGAAATGCCTAAGGTCCAACAAACCTGGGCTAAATTGTTCAAATGATTGATAAAGTTTGAATGTGCAGGTGCTCAACGAAGCTGAAGACTGTGAGAATGATAGTTGGAGCAACCTGGCACAGGAAGAGGTTGCTGAACCCTGGTTTGATTGAACAGGGAGTTCAGTTTATTTTCTGTACATAAATAAACAATATTTTAAAAATTCTAAAAATTTGAAAAAATTAAAAACCAAAAATATGTTTTTAGTTTGTTGAAATTTGAAAAACCAAAAATATGTTGTTTTAATTTTAGTTTGAATGAATGTTGGTTGAATATGCCGAAATCCTCACGGCTGAACAAACATGATTACTTTTATCAGATTGAAAAACGGTTTTCAAACTGTTAAGATCAATGGGTTGTAAATCATGGGGGTACATTATATTTTCTGTCAATCAGAGCGCTTGAAGCAGAAAATGGATGGCGAGATAAAGCTATCAGTGTTGGTTGTCAAATTTTCTTTAAATAGTTTTGCATTTTAGGGGGAGAAAAATTGTCATTAGAAAATACAAAAACATTTGAAAATTTGAAAAAGTCAAAAACAAGATAAAATTCAAAAATTTGAGTTTTTGTGTAAAAAGAGGAAATGATAGTACGTCAGTAGACAGTTACAGTACGCTAAAGAATTGGAAAGTTTAAATGTGTTAAACAATCTTACTGATGATGTGTCGATAGGTTTTTGCACATTTAGTAGATTTATTCGGGATATAAACCTAAATTCAAACTTGTGAATTCGTGGGGAACACTACTTGGATATATAGGTAACCCCTGAAATCTCGTTTGAAAGGTCTCTTAATCTGATATACTAGGTTTTTATACTCTATGATATCTGGGGTATTATTCCGGGACTTCTGCTGAACGGTAGTTCTGAACTAGTCCCTGGCTAATACTTGCTTCAATGCTTGAAACACAGCATTACACCCTCAGCATGCTGAAACAATAAAATTGATATATGCTGCTGTTGTAAGCAAAAAGATCCTCTAAAGGGGACACACCGAAAAGTCGAAGCTGATATCTCTCTGCGTATACGGAAGTATCGATCTGAGATCCCTCGGCCCTCGCACACCTAAATTATATACAGATATCATTGTAGTATTCTCACCTGTAAGACTGATTATTGAGATTCTGGATACGGGAGTATATTCAAGAGGTGGGACACATGAATGATCTAAGTTCTTAATTCATCTAAATCATATCCTGAGTAAATTGAAATTTGTGTGAGAATTTAAGATGGATCAGTATATCGACAATCGAGGTAAATTGTTTAAGTCTGATTATGAAATGTAGCTTAACGGTACTTGTGACTTGTCATAAACTGATATGATCCTCTAACGCATACTCAAAACAAAAATATTGTCTGTAAATATGTTTGTACATATTTCGTTATTGCTTTATATTTTCAGAAAATACAAAAAGATTTTGATTTCTGCTTTATTTTAGACAACTGATATCTGAATGCTGAGTTTCAAAATCTAAGTAAGCTGATTGTGTTTCTGAAAAATAAAACAAGTTCATTAATTTGAAACTTGATTTAAATTCAAAAATTTCAAAAACAGTTTGTGATATCTCCAAGGTCATTAGTTTGAACTTGGATGATTAACTGTGAGAGAGTTGGATTCTTTAACACTGCCAAATCTATACAGTTTGTTGATAGGGGGAGTGGGTTAGAGAATTTGATTGGAATTGTCAGGTTACGATTCCTGGATAGTCTAAAATGTTGTTACTTATAGTTGGATGAGTGATTGCAGGTTTCAGGAATTCCCAAGGAAGCTAAATGATGAAGCTTGAATCAGATATCTCAGATTCTAGCATATCGAGAGGGGGAGACTGTGAAAGGGGGAGTCTGAGTTGAAGATAAAGATTGAGGAAAGTGTTTACAAGGTTTGAAGAATGATGAAGACAAAGACTTGAAGCCAAAGACTTCATCAACATCCAAGGGGGAGTCTGTTGGTGCACTATATGTCTGTTGATTACGTCATAATCAAGTCTTGTGTCTAGATAGGGTGAATGTACACACAACAGGGTGTTAATTAGGGTTTAGACATGTTGAACATGAAGATTTCGCTTGAAATCAGTTCAAGCGAAATCATCATGACTTGTTTTCGCTTCAGATAGTTGATTTCGCTTGAGGGAGTTCGCTTCAGGTCTGTTCAAGCGAAATCTACTTGTCTATAAATAGGGTTGTGGTCATTTCACTTGGTAAGGCAACTTCTGAAGGTGTAACGAAGTGCTGCCAATTTTCTGTCAGGTTGTAAACAGTGTTAAAAGCAATATAATTGACAGATTAAAGATTACAAGCTGTGTTTGTGTCCGGTTTACTGATTCCGCCTTTAAACTGGTTATTAAACTCTTCAGAACGACTCAGTCGGGTCAAACAACGATCCAACACCACTCCCGTATTCAAATGGCCCCTTTTGAGGCATTGTATGGTCGCAAATGCCGATCTCCTATTAGCTAGCATGAGATTGGTGACAAACAATTTACCAGGCCCTGAACTAATACAAGAAACAACGGATAAGATTCTTCAAATCCGAAACAATCTACTCAAGGCTAGAAGTCAACAAAAGAGCTACGCTGATAAAAGACGTAAACCTTTGGAGTTTAACGTTGGTGATCATGTACTACTCAAAGTATCTCCTTGGAAAGGAGTAGTTCGTTTTGGTAAAAGGGAAAACTTGCCCCTCGCTATGTTGGTCCTCTCAAGATACTCGAGAGGATTGGCAAGGTGGCTTATCGACTCGATTTACCTCAAGAACTCAACAACGTTCATCCAACGTTTCACGTCTCGAATCTCAATAAGCGTCTAGCTGAAGAAGGACTTCAAGTTCCTCTCGAAGATATCCAAATCAACGATACTTTGCATCTTGTGGAAAAACCCATCGAGATCATGGACAGAGGTATCAAGAAATTGAGGCACAGTCAAATTCCTGTTGTTAAGATTCGATGGGAAGGAAAATGTGGCGCTGAATTTACTTGGAAACTTGAGAGTGATATGAAGACCAAGTATCCACAACTTTTCGTTACTTCTTCCTAACTTCGGGATGAAATTTCCTAAAGGAGGGGAGACTGTAACGCCCTGCGTTTTCATACTTTCCATAACTAGAAAGCATTGCTTGTATTTCTATTTTTGAAAGTCTTGTGTTCTTGTAATCGTTCTTTCATTGTAATCGTTGTAAAATCCGAGACTTGGGTTATAATGAAATTCTTATTTTTCTTACGTTCATGTTATACACGCTTTATACATGTTCATACGTTCAAATCAATTAATCATATGACACTTTGTTCACAAATTGTGCTAAAACGTCAAACTTGCAAACACGCGATTATATGTTTAACTTACTCGAATACGGCACTTATTCTCAACCAATATACATGTTTATACTTATTTTATGTTTGTTTTATGATTCTATTACATAACATACCTTGAAATATGGTTCCTTGTGCTTAAAACACCCTAAAGTATACTTAAAACATGAATATATATAAGTTCAAGGGCCATTATTGACAAAAATCAAACAAAATTCGAGCCACAAGGGCTCACGGCCTGCGAAGACACATCCTGGACAAGTCGCGCCCTGCGACGAACTTAGATCCCCAGAAAAGTCTAGCCAGCTACGGGATTGGCTGATTAAATGTGTTTTGTTGAGTTGTTTATGTGTTTTCTTCATTAAATAAGCACCAACCAACCACCCTAACACTTCCCTATAAAAGCCAACCCATTTCCACACTTCATCCACTTTACAAAATCACAAATTCACTCTCAATTGACTCTCAAATCTGTTGGAAATCACAAGCAATATCAGAATCATATCAAGTTGCTTAAGTGAGCATAACTTCATCATTTCTCATTCTTTTTCTGTGATTCTTCTTCCTAATCACTTGGAATAACCTTGGGGATGTTTCCACAGGTTTTCCATGGAAAACCAAGGCCTGGAACATCACCAAAACAAGCTCCAAAGTGATGTAAACTTTTTGTTTTGATTTAGACATTTGTTAAACCACTTAAACTTGAGGTTTCTCATACACATTCCTATGTCTTTATGCTCAGAATCAAATCTATGGTTAGTTGGGCTTAAAAACAAGGTTCTAACATATAAAAATCAGAGGTTTAAACCTCATAAACATTCTGTTTTGGTTAGGGTTTAACCCACAAGTGGTGTACAAGCTTAAAGCTTGTAGTTTGTGTGATTATAAGGTTAGCTTGGGCTATCCTACTTGAAAATCCACACATCACTTCATGTTTTGTTAGACTAGTTGTAGTTATTTCTTTCTTTATTGTATGTTCATGACCCTCCTTGTTGTCTATGACAACAAGTGTAGTGGTGAACACCAAAGAGGTACCTAAATGGAAGACTTGTCCTTCCTATTATATGAAATACAAAGAGGTTCCTAAATGGAGGATTTATCCTCCTACCTCATGCTTGACTTATATGGCACTATGATATATTATATAACCTATATATTATCTAAGTAACCAAACTTTTGATGATGAACTAGTGGTCATTTATCAAATGTTAAATTACATCATCTAAAACCATGATACTTGTCACGATTCTAATGGGCATTTTGACCCATGAAAACATTCAAACTCCTTTGAGTTTCATAGTGTCAAGAACAAGTATTATGTGTGCTAGATGATTACTTTCTCATATGTTATTTTCATGTAATTTAAACTCCGAATCTTTAGTCTTCCGTTAACTCCCCATACTCATACACCTATGTTACTTCGCGTAGAAGGACAAGGTGCTCCATTCTAATCAACCAACAACTCTCGCGGGATTACCAAGTGGAAAGCTTACAAAACCGTGATTATACTCGAACCCATTTTACTTTTAATCACTTTGGGTGCAACATGTATGTTATACAAAACGCACTTCACATGAAACTATTTTAATCACACTTTATCCATGCTATAACATGAAACTATATGATGCTTGTTAGACTTGTATGATATGTAAACTTTTTGTGTCAATATATGCTCATTAACTTTGCTAGCCTACCTTAACAATTATAGCGCTATAGGATTAACACGTTGTATTCTTGGGTTTGAACATATAGTACACCGTTTTAGCATATTTAGTAGACTTGCAACTTGGTTATTCATGTTGGATATGAGACTTGAAACTTTTTAATCTATATTATGCTATGTATGAAAACTTGTATACTCGCCAACTTTTTGTTGATATATTTTAATATATGTTGCAGGTTGATTGATGAGATGATGTTATGAGAAGAAACGCAATTTAGGTGGACTTAGAAACTCACCTAGATAAAGTTGTTATTTTGATGTATTGTTTTAAACAATGATGTCTTTTATTTGGATCTTTGTATGACAATTTTAGTCTTGATATGAAATATGACTTTAAATTATATTGTCGCATAGTGTTATGATGTTTTGATAAATTTGTTCGTCTCATCCCGATGTTTTTGCGATCGGTTGGGGTGTAACACTTACCACATCTACTCTCACTCTGATGATATTTTTCTGGCGACGAACGGCCTCCGACCATTATGTTTTCCGATGAATAAATCATTCCACCATGATGCTCCTCCTCCCTCTCTCACAATCGCACACCCCTCTCTGTGATGATTTCTCCGGCCACACTCAGAACCTCGTCCAACACCCATCCCCCACCTGTTTCCTTGATCGATATGGCCAGCTACCGCCATGGAGGCAACACTCGGCGGCGGAAATTGACAAAGAAGGATGATAACGACGATGATTGAAAGTGGTGGTCGACGGCGGCGACGGCCATCGAAGCCACGCCGACGGCCGGAGCTGCACCGGCGACGGTAAAGGTGAGTATGTTTGGTTCAAGTTCGGCTTAGATTTCATGCTCAGATTCCGTTTTGGCTAGAGTTATGTTTTGCTGCGGTTTGGTTCGGGTCTGATGTAGCCTTTTTAGCAGAAGAGGACAACTGCGACGGGATGATGGTGATACTGATTATTTTGGTGGGGCTCGACAGCAGACTTTGAAGGCCTGTAAGGGACCACCTGATTGTATGGTCAGTCACAATTTTCATTTGTTCATCAAAAACTGATGATTCTGATCAAGTGCCTTGTTTGTGATATGTGACAAGAATCTACCTTATTATTTTGTGATAATTGTAGTGTTTAGAAACAAGCAATTCAATGCTAGTTTTGGTTTGAAGTTTTGAAATTATTTAATTCAGTTATGTTCATTAATCGGTGTGTCTTTTTGTTATGCACCTAATTAGTTGCTGTTGATAATGATGTTGGTGGCTTGTTTTTGTGAATAAGGGTTTGTTAGGGCTTATGAATTATGGAGGTTAATTGAATTGATTATTTCTGAGCTTTCATAGATTAGATATATAGTTTATTTTTTTTGTGCAGTTATGAGTGTTGAGGTCATTGCCTTTGACTACCAAATTAATTGACAATTAGACTTCTAACTTGTATGGTAACAATATTGATACACCGAAGAACAGTCGTTTCTCTTGCATTTGTGACCGCACACTTTAGTGTCGTACACTACCCACACCATACATATTAACACATCTATTAAGTCAAATACTAAAGTGGGACCGTATATAATTTTTGGTGACCGCACACTTCTTTTATGACATGCATTGCATGACCGCACACTTTTCAGTGCGTCGCACACTGACAAGTGGGCCGCATAGTCTCTTTTGGGCTGGAAATAAGTATTAGGCCGCACACTTATTAAGCCACACATTAAATGATGACCGCACACTCAGGATGGACCGCACACTCACTTGGGCCGAACACTTTGATGGGTCGTATTCCCATGGTGGGCCGCACACCTATACCCTGTCCATTTCAACTTTTGTTTAACTGTTATGATGCAAAATATATGTGGATACGTACATGTTCAGTATATCATATGATGGTTGTTACTTGTACACTACTTGCTAAATACGTGTTAGATACGTGTAACTAATACGTGATTACTTGTATGCCGTCCTAACAAATGGTAACCATAATAGGATGTGGTTGACCAACTTAGGAAAAATGATTTATCTGCCGAGCAAAGCAAAGGTGAGTTCACTCACACTAAAAGCATGCATCCCGGGGGGACACGGACGAACTACAATCCTTGAAAAGGATACTTTTAAACTGCTATTCTCGGGGGGAATACGACTGAATACTTTTAAACTACTATTCACAGGGGGATACGACTAATAATTTGAAACTACCATTCCCGGGGGGGGAATGCGTTTGGATATTGTTTATAAATCACAACTAGCAACTAAACGAAACTCTATCATAGAAAGTCCCCACTTACAATACCGATTAATCGCCGGGGGCGAACGGGATATTAATTGATAGCGCTATTAGGTTTGACAAACCTCACATCGTGACCGGGGGGATCAGGGGTGAACTTGTAGGCCTTACAACGTGGTCAATGATGATAGACATTGACAAACGGGGCACAACAACTTGACAGTCACCAGTTTCGGTATCTACAGTTTAGTACGCTTACAGATGGGGTAGCTCCCCATAACGTGATTAAAAATGTTTATCTAAACAACTTACGTTTTTCAAAAACTAAAACTGGACAACTGTGAACTCTCCAACTTTATGTTGACACCCTGCTGCATGCTTTGCAGGTTGCTCGATACAGCTTTGAACGGACAATGCAAACGGATGGAGTGTGTAAGTCGTACGTTTTGTACATTCATTCTAAATTGTGGTTTCCAACTACGAAAAGTTTTAAGTTACATTTCCGCTGAAAATTATATTTTTGAAAAGTTTAAGTTAAGTCACTAATTGTATTATTAAATGTAATAACTTACACTTTTCGTAAACGGTTCAAAATAATTAGTGGCTGGATCCTGGGCAGTCGCACGCCTCGCGGTAATGCTCTGCAGGTGGAATTTGAGGGTGTGACAGATTGGTATCAGAGCCACTAGTTATAGTGAACTAGGTTTAAGATATAAAATATTTTGGTTTGAGCAATAAAATATTTTTATAAGGAAACCAGTCTGTAACCGCTCCTTAAAAAGAAACCACAATATCACACTCCAGATTTGCAAGGTTCGTATAGCTGCTTACTTGGTAATTATACCCTTCGACCTTTACTTGTGTATGATATATGTATAAACGTGTATACATGCGTATATTTAGTATCTAACGACGTTACACGTACGTAAACAAAAAAAAATTTGTGAATACGATATATCTTAGAAGAGCACGAATTCTCCTAACCTTAATTCGACAACACAACACGCTGAGTATGACAAATCAGTTGTTCATGACCTACGTCCATACCTTTTCCCGACCTCATTTCTGAACTAGGATGAACCTACGCGATGAACGTCTAGGAGCCTGCTACGGATCCTAGAAGAAAGCCGCGAGAGCGAAACGACGAAGGAGAGCCAATCCTAAGTCACATGTTATCAGGGGGACAAGCTGCTATGGCATGGCAGCGCAACGATTTGGTTCCATGTGTGGAACTACTAGCAAGGATTAGTAGGATCGACGACGTTATTTACATTCATTTGTTCACGCATTTCTTTTCCCAACTTGAGTGGTGAGGCTCGTTCCCTCATCCGACACAGGACTTAGATTCCTGATAATTGTCTGGGTATACTCTGGTATGACTACACTACTCTATTTTCTATTTGCATGCCTCGAATACAAGAATGCGTACGCGGTGTGTACTTCTCATAGTTGTACTAACGATCACCTAACTTTATACCCCCACATACCGCAACTCAGCAATTGGATACTTTCTGATGAACCGACAGACTTGGACACGAATTAGTTAACTCACAGACGGGCACGATAATCTAGACGCTTACCTTATCCTTTGTTTGCAAGAACCATTATCCTATGATAACTTTCTGGTTATATGAATCTTTTCGCTAGTCTTTTACGGACCGACGTTTTATTGCATAAGGCGATGCCTTATTTTCATTACTAACTGGAGCAAGCCTAACATTCCTTTATCTCAATACCACGATATCCTCGCTTCTTCGCATGGAAACTCTAAACAAGATCTCCCTCTTGTCTTGGGAATTCAGCAAGCTCGACTCCCGGTCGATAAAATTTTGAACCCTGAAATTTGTGACGTATTGATTCAATTTTGCCCTTTCAAACATGTTTTCGCATCCTCACATGGAAACCCCTTGACGACGTAAGCGCTACTTCGAACTCATCCCCATGGCCTAGCCTGTCCATTCGAGTTTGGTTACCTACCGATTTGAGAAACGTAAGCTCGCTTAGGAAGCATGGATCAAGGTGAATTACTCCCCTTTCACACAGCCCAGGTCGAACATCCTGTCCGACGCCTCAAGTAAACCTTAACCCAACAAAACCCGTACGACGACCCTCCTTCTTTAGCTAGTTCTTGTTGTGCCAGCCATATCAACGTAACACTCCTAATGGAGAACGACATTCTTCATTTTAACCTCATAACACTTGCTTACGACCAGCTGTATCTCCGACATTAGATAAACGCTTACTGCCAATCCTGAAACCTTTATGTTTTGCCTCGAGTTGAACACATCGATTGCGACTACTCTTCTTGCATGTTTTCACTGTACGTGTTATGCTTCACGAACTCTCTGGTTCATATCTCGACCTAATCTACACAAACCCCGCTCGAACGAATTAGTCTTTACGAATGTGACTCGAGGAGCAACGAGCCAAGGATACCTCAGAGGTAGAGATATCACAAGCACTGTCTTTCGAACTCAATACGACCAATACGACTTCCTAGTCACGACATTCGAATTTACCCTGCCTTGACAGATTTGTCACTTGTTTTCTTCAGACAACATTTAACCTGCATCGAGAACCAGTAGGAATCCGAGCGACTCCTATGCCTTGCCCTGAAGCTTCTACACCACAAACCGTGATATGCTAAGTTTTCAATGCGCGAATTTTGAAGTTGCAAAGCCCGCTTTCCTCGATCGCAAACACAATCCCTCACGGCTTAAACTTGAAGGAGAATCACCTAAATTAGAAGCAATTCGCAATTCCAGCAATTGAAAGATAAGCTATGAGACGCTCTTATCCTATCCTATCCTGTTCAAGGCATTGATAAAAATTTCTGCTTGCAGCAGTATGCCCATTCGAGTACTCGAATCACTAGCAGAAGCGACACGAGTATAATTATTGCCTGCGTAATTCGACGACGCAAGGTTGCGAGGAAAATACCGCACTCACGATCTAGAATTGGGAAAGGTAGCCTCCATACTCGGGAAAGAGGAAAATCTTTTCGCCAAGTCCATGCGGGGGTAAGTAACTCTAACTCAAAGATGGCATCAGTTGAGTTGTGATGGATCACCTAACTAGAACTGAACGTTTTCTCAAGGTCAAGGAAACCGACAAGCTTTCAAATCTTGCAAACATCTACTTGAAGGAAGTACCTGCTAGGTGCAGGGCGCCGACTCCCATTGTTTTTAAATTATGACTAACGTTTCACGTCCGATTTGTGGCAAGCCCTGCACAAACCCTTCGGATCACAATCGTGCATGAGCACTACTTAGCACCTACAAACGAATGGTCGAACCAAACATACCATCCAAACTCTTAGACATGATGCAACATGTGTTACCGATTTTGACAACGGCTGGGAACAACGCCTACCTCGTTTAGAGTATTGTTAGATCACAATCTTATGTTAAACAACCGTACCCTAGTACTGGTTACTCAGGACGTGCAAACATTATTAAGCGTGATTTGGTGATTGTTTGCATACTATGCCAGTTCGCGTCGTCTGCACAAAACTTTTGATGTAGCACGCACCCTAAGGTGAGATAACTTTTTACTAAAAGCATGCGTCCCTGGTTTGGGACAACACACTATTTTCCCAGTTTGGGAAATACATTCGATACCCCTAGCTTGGGGCTACACGCGCGTTCTTAGAATAGTACACATTCTCAGATATTGGGAACCACTACTATCTCTGAAAACAGGATCTGGCAAGTTTGACGGAGCTTTGGTCCCGAAACGACGTGTTCCGTGATACAAACCGATAAGAATTGAGTAGAAGATAGAATACAACACCGAGCAGTCACTTATAATCTGGTCCCTTATTGATAATCCAACGTTACAACACCACGAGACCAGTTGGACAGCATGTCCCCTCTGGGATCCAAAAGCTTATCCAACACAAGATCCAAGCACCTATACATAGGCAACAGGCCTTCGTACGTAACTACATCTGGCTTCGTACGAAGCCAGCTTGATCTTGGATTTCCAAGTTCGAACTCACTATTCAGTCACTTTGTACGAAGCTATGCCTTCGTACGAAGCCACTGTTACATCACATAACCTTGGTTCGACACTGGATTTCACCCTATTCTATACAATATTCAACACACGCCCTATCTAGCTATTCGCACAGTGGTAGACGTACGAATAATGCACCAACAGATTCCCCCTCGGTTGTCACTATCGAATCGTCTCTATCACTTTGAGACCCGAGAGCCGTGTGTGAATATTCTGCAATTTCAATCAAGTATCTGTCATTTTAACCAACAGATTCCCCCTTGATTGATAATCCGAGTTTGCATTCTTTAACAATGTATTCCCCTGAAATGAATCTTCATTTCATAGTTTGCACGGTTCCTGACTCCTCCTCTGAATTGCTAAACTGCAATCTTCACGAATAATCACCAACTTGAAACAAATCAATGCAGTAATCTCTGTTTCAGCTTTAGCCACCTCCGTGTTCAGTTTTTGATATATCGTTTCAGCAACACGATCTCGCATTCCGCTTGCTTGATCTAAGAATGTATAAAAACTCGAACTGGCAATTGATAGAAACTTCAAATACCCCACTGGTTACTATCAAATCTGTAATTCCCCCTGAAGATCTGATATCCCGAGTAACCGGTATTCTCCACAATCAGCAACTCTTATCGGAAAACAAATCATCTGGTAATATAATCCGATCTCTGAAGCATTCATCCACAATCAGATTCATCTCCTCGGAACATTCTAGATATCAGAAGCTATCATCCACGATCACTCACAGATCTCCGAAGCCTTCGTCCACGATCAGATATCATTTCCTTGGATCATCTAGATCTCGGAAGCTTTCATCCACGATCAGATTCACATTCTCTGACAATCCAATGAATCATCTGATAACACATTCAGATCTCAGAAACATTCAGTCACGATCAGAATCACATTCTTCCTCTTCAGTCACGATAACAGATGTATAGTCTTCGCCGCTAGTTCTTGCAGCAACTTAACCAACAAACATCATCATTCCCCGGCGATTAGTCCGAAAAAAAATTCATCTGCTCGAAGATTAACCATTCTAACACTTTAGACTATCACACATCTATGATATCTTATAAGCATCTAAAATACTGTTTGCACCCCCTGATGCTAATCCTGCTGACCGGCTTGACGAAGACCTGGGACTCAAACCCTAAGACATTAATCTGACCCTGATCTGTAGAGTCTGAACTTCATATGATCACGAATCACGAATCCAGGTTCTATGCATCTCCAGACAATCCTGAAGTCAGAACCATCCGGATACTGTTTCAGCGTCACGAATTTCAAAAATGTCGGAATTTCAAATTGAAATTTTTATTCCCCCTCGTTTTTGCAAATTCTGACGTGTTCTCACTGAATTCCCCCTCAAACTGAGCAATTCGGTCTTCTCTCCTTTCTGAAAAACTCGACTACACCAAAAATGTGTCATTTTGGCCACCAGAAGTCAGTTTTTCATCATTGCGGATTTTTCTTTTCGGCCCATAAATAGTCAGATAACCTAGAAGATAACCATTCTGCACCAGTATCAAGACTACCCCACTATATTCCACAATTTGTGATCGCATCATCAAATATGTTCGCTAAAGCCCCAGATAGTGTCCCCGAACAACCCAGCTTCGTCGTTAAAAACTCGAATAAAATTTCAATCACCAAATTTTTTGTGGAGACTCACCTCGTCATTGCGATCAAAAAATGCCCTTTTTTAGGCATTTGTCTTGATCAAATTGACATTTAGCACCATGGTCCCTTCGTACGAACCCACTGTGTTCGTACAAAGCCAAGAAAAATAGGACAATTATGATCTTCAGCGCCTTCATACGAACCCACGAATCATTTGACAATAATTCTCGCATGTCTTCGTACGAACCCAGGGGTTATGCCTTCGTACGAAGCCCTGTGTCTTCGTACGAAGCTGCACTGATATCCCCAAAAACACTTTTCGATCTTAAAATTTGATCCAGAATCTTTATTTCTGCGAATTTCATGATGAAATTTCACAGGATTGTGCGAAACTCAATTCCGAATCTAATGATGTCTACAATTTTGAATTTTATCCGTGAATTGACCTTCAATTTGATGTTTTATTCGTGTTTAACGTCAATACTCTCTACACATCCAAAATTCATGAGCATAGGTGATTCAATCAACTGTTAGATCGATTGAATCGGTACCGTAGCTCTGATACCAATTCTGAAAGTAGGATCCAGTGAGTTTGACGGAGCTTTTATCCTGAAACGACGTGTTCGGTGATACAAACTGATAAGAATTGAGTATAAGATAGAATAGAACACCGAGCAGTCACTTATCATCTGGTCTCTTAATGATAATCAAACGTTATAGCACCACGAGACCAGTTGGACAGTATGTCCCCTCTGGGATCCAAAAGCTTATCCAACATAAGATCCAAGCACCTATATATAGGCAACAGGCCTTCGTACGAAGCTACCTCTGGCTTCGTACGAAGCCAGCTTTTACTCTTGGATTTCCAAGTTCGAACCCACTATTCAGTCACTTCGTACGAAGCTATGCCTTCGTACAAAGCCACTGTTACATCACATAACCTTGGTTCGACACTGGACTTCACCCTATTCTATACAATATTCAACACACGCTCTATCTAGTTATTCGCACACTGGCAGACGTACGAATAATGCACCAACACTATCCTTGGATTGGGACTACTTCATATTCCTGGATTGGAATACTACTATCCCTGGATTGGGACTGCTTCATATTCCTGGATTGGAATACTACTATCTATAGATTGGGACTGCTTCATATTCCTGGATTGGAATACTACTATCCCTAGATTGGGACTGCTTTTTATTCCTGGATTGGAATACTACTATCCCTGGATTGGGACTGCCTTATATTTCTGGATTGGAGTACTACAATCCATGGATTGGGGAGGAATACTTTTCAAACTAATACTCCTGGAGGATTACTCTTAGATGTATTGGTAAGATTTCGATGTTTAGTTAAGAAACTCACGTTGTGGCCCGGGGTTTACTCGGGAACGGGAAGACCAGATGATGCACACGTATCCCCAGTCGTTTAAGAACAAACTTCCAGCCTTCGTTTTAGAACCACATAATTTAAATTTTTGGGACGAAAATTCTTTCAACTAGGGGATGATTTGACACCGGCTTTCGCATGGCGAACAAAAACTCCGTTAACTTAGGCACTTCATTTGAATTCAGATAAAACAAGTGTCTCAAAATTTCACAAACACCCACCTAAACCGTATTCTTAAACAAATAAATAATTGATTATTTATGAGAAATTCCATGTGAAATAAATATAAACTATGTGAATTTTCATGTTATAGGAATTACCTAACTTTTCGTGATACGTGACTTTATGTGCTATGTGGCATACATGATTGTAAACTTTCGTGAAAATACGTGTACTTACATAGTTACAAATGACAATGGGTTATCAAAGAATCTATGAATATAGCGTATCGTATGTCTCAGCTTAAATTTCGAGGATGAAATTCCTGTAACATGGGGAGAATGTGAAAACCCGTACTCTCGATCCCGACCATCGAGAGGAGGGTATTTTAGCGTTGTTAATATTATTATTTATCAAATAATAATAAAAACACGCGACGAGAGACTTATTTATTTATATATTTATTTATCTATGGTTATAATTCAGTTATATGTTAAGCGGACCAGTTTGTTTGAACGAGTCATGGCACCTTACGGATCCATAAGCACGAGCCCAAGCCCAACCCAACTAAAATAAACCTAAACCCTACTATATATCAATGCTTATATCCCCACCTCTCATTTCAAAAACTAAAACCCTAGAACAAATCCCAACCCAGCCGCACCCCCTTTACTTCCCTCCTTCTCTGTCAGATCCAGCAACCGGAGCTAGGTCCGGCCGGTGCTTCGACACCCATTTTCATTCAACGCACAGACCTGCAAAACTCCCCGAGACCTTACCACATCTACTCTCTCTCCAATAATATTTTTCTGGCGACGAACGGCCTCCGACCGTTATGTTTTCCGATGAATCAATCACTCCACCACGATGCTCCTCCTCACTCTCTCACAATCGCACACCCCTCTCGGTGATGATTTCTCCGGCCACACTGAGAACCTCGTCCAACAGCCATCACAACCACCCCCACCTGTTTCCTCGATGGATAATGGCCAGCTACCGCCATGGCGGTGGCACTCGGCAGCGGAAATTGACAAAAAAAGTATGATGACGACGATGATTGAAATTGGTGGTCGATGGCGGCGACGGCCACCGGAGCCACGCCGACTGCCGGAGCTGCACCGATGACGGCGACGGTAAAGGTGAGTATGTTTGGTTCAAGTTCGGCTTAGATTTCGTGCTCAGATTCTGTTTTGGATCGAGTTATGTTTTGGTGCAGTTTGGTTCGGGTCTGATGTAGACGTTTTAGCAGAAGAGGACAACTATGACGGGATGATGGTGATACTGATTATTTTGGTGGGGCTTGGCAGAAGACTTCGAAGGCCTGTAAGGGACCACCCGATTGTATGGTCAGTCACAATTTTCATTTGTTCATCAAAAAGTGATGATTTTGATCAAGTGCCTTGTTTGTGATACGTGACAAAAGTCTAACTTATTATTTTGTGATAATTGTAGTGTTTAGAAACAAGCAATTCAATGCAAGATTTGGTTTGAAGTTTTGCAATTATTTAATTCAGTTATGTTCATTAATTGGTGTGTCTTTTTGTTATGCACCTGATTAGTTGCTGTTGATAATGATATTGGTGGCTTGTATTTTGTAAATAAGGGTTTGTTAGGGCTTACAAATTATGGAGGTTAATTGAATTGATTAGTTTCTAAGCTTTCATAGATTAGATATATAGTTTTTTTTGTGCAGTTATGGGTGTTGAGGTCATTACCTTTGACTACCAAATTAATTGACAATTAGACTTCTAACTTGTATGGTAACAATATTGATACACCGAAAAACAGTCGTTTCTCTTGCATTTGTGACCGCACACTTTAGTGTCGTACAGTACCCACACCGTACATATTAACACATCTATTAAGTCGCACAATAAAGTGGGACCGTATATAATTTTTGGTGACTTCACACTTTTTTTATAACATGCATTGCATGACTGTACACTTGTCAGTGGGTCTCACACTGACAAGTGGGCCGCACAGTCTCTTTTGGGCTGGAAATAAGTATTGGGCCGCACACTTATTAAGTGTAACAACTCTCACCAAAACTATTATTTATTATTTTATTTTATTCAATAGGAAACCCTAATAGAGACCCCCAAGTAATCCTGCATAAACCCTAAAATTTTCAGAACAATCGGAATCAGGATCAGGGCCCCTAAAACTCGGGGGGGGGGGGGGGGGGTAAACCCTAGTTAGTATTATCCAAATAGTTTTTTATAGGAATCGAATTTGAACGAACGGTCAACTCAGCTAAGCTAGTAACAGACGTGGCTACCCTATGCTAAAAGTGACCTCTCGCGCCACGCGAGAGCTCTCGTGACACGCGAGTGCGCCGTTTTTCCAGTATAAATAGAGGAGTTTGGCACTTGAGTTTCTGCGTTGGTTCGACGTTAAAACTCGTTTTCTACGTTGAGTTATCTTCTGTTTACTACAAAAACACACACAATCACGAAACGATGCCGCGATAACAGGGTAATAACTCAATCGCTGCTACGATTTAATGTCCGATCGATAGAAACCAATCCAATGGATGTTTAAGTGCTGCTCAAACTTGGGTTATACTTTGTCATTCGTCGTGAATTCGATGGATGTTTAAGTATCGCACTTTGTCATTCGTTGTGAAGGTTTCGGTCTAGTGAGTTGTCGTAAAAAGTTGGATTAAAGTTACTAACCTAGTTTTCGTGTGCATTATTATTTGAACTTGGTTAACAAGGCTAATCAGTAGGCTAGACTCTGCCCGTATTAAATCTGCAATGTGAGTCATTCTCTTTTTATCAAAGTATTTTACAATACTCCAATCATTTTCAAAAGTTATAATTACAGGGATTAAGTCATGGTTATCTTGAATCACTGGCTAATTGGGGTATTGTGCACATTACTAATTTCTCACGGTTAGGGTAATAAATCCTAACAGTGATAATCGTCACTACTTGGGGTAAGACCCAATAGTGGTATGACCATCGACACCAGGTGACACGGCGCCAGATAAAAATAAGATAAAAACCATTGTAATCACTCTTATGCTGTAACTTATAACTATGTGTCATTTTATCAAAATGAATGATTCACCAGTATTTCCCCGCTGACAAAATATTTTTAAAACATGTTTCAGGCAACCTGCTGTAAATCAAGAAAAATGTGCTACGGAGCACTAACAAGCTTGAAGAGGTGGCTCAATAAAATGAATAAACATGTTTTAAAAAATCAGGGAATTTCCTAGTTAAATTCCTCTATTGTAAATTACGGGGTTTATCCCGAATTATGAAATAAAATAATCGGGCATTTCAAGTTTTAAAAGATCCTGTTAAATCTTCCGTTGTCGCATCAATTAAGAAATACCACGGATTCCTGTCCCGCGGCTCCTGACCGGGTAAAACCGGGGCTGGGGCCGTGACAGGAAAATGTGGTATCAGAGCCACTGATCTAAGCCTATTAAGTATTTGAGAAATACTTAATTTTTACTGATTGCCATTTTGTGATTACGTGTTTTATTATTTGAATATTTGTTTACCGTATGGGTAAACAAAGACTTTCGGACATCTATCATAAAATAGATAAATTACCGAAAGAAAAAGGAACTTCATCCTCAAAATACCCAACAAATATGGAGGAAGGAATATTTGTCCGTAAAGCACAATTTGAGGAACCACTTACCCCTAATAAAAGAAGTTGGATTATTAGGAAAAGTCAAGAGAAAATAAGGAAGTCCCAACAAAAAGGAGTGATGAGTAATAAGGAAACTCAGAAAATAGGCAATAACCCACCATGGAAAGATGAGTTAGATGAACAGTGGGCAGATCTTTACATGTTAGCCACTGTAGCAATAAATGCTAACTTTTGATTAAATCATTAGTACCCATATCATCTATAAGTCAGAAACTTTGTCCATTAATTAAACAACTTAGTAAGAAAAGATGGACTAAAATAAATTATCTTTAGTATATTTTATTTTCAGTTGTAATGTACAATCGCAATATTTCCTAGTTTTATTTAATTTTAAATTTTCAAAATTGCCTTTCTGTGATTATGTAAAAATTCAAAATTTTTAACCTAAAATTTTGTATGTTTATTCATAAATGCTAAAACAGCATGAATGAATTAGCTGAAGCTCTTGAAAATCTCAATCTCTATCCGGTTAAGGCGGAAGTTTCCAAAGACTTTACTGGTTATTTTGCCGATGTGGAGGAACCTATGGAATTTCAAGCTCAACCTTCGGAGAAACCAAAGCCTAAGAAAAGAAGAAGATTTGTGGGATGGAGGCGTGTACGCAGAAGGAAACCAGCAACTAGGAAAGTTCCCAGGATAGAAAATCCCATTGATAAAGGAAAATGGATCGAGATTTGGGAAAGTTCTAGGCAAGCAGGAATAGAAATTGGGGAAAGTTCTAGGCAAACCGAAGAATTGCCATTGCAGGAGGAATTAGATCGCATACTGGCAAGTTGTGATATCCTTAGGCCTATTAATGAAAACCTCTTCCCTTATCCTGCCGAAACCCAACTTCCAATAAACTTGGAACCAGCCATCCCAGACCCTCTGATCCACACCCAACCTCTAGGAGAAATGGACAAATGGTGGACCAACGACTGGCAATTTCAAAACCTCCTAAATAACCCTTATACCCTTTTCCCTCTATCCGACCCAGAGCCTGCACCAAACCCACCAATGAGTAATGAGAATCTGGCTGAACTCCGCCATTTTGGTGAGGAGCTGGTGGACGCAGGGAATAGAATCAAGGAGGTGGGAGAACAGATCTCCTGGAAGTACGACGAAAGGGAACGTCGCTTCTGAGGTGCCAGCTGACGGGGAGGGTGTGACGGCATGGTTGTGGTTGTATAATACTAATAGTAGTAAAATATAATCCTGTAAAATAACCTAAAAATAAAACTTTTGTAAGATAACAAGTATGTATGGATGCTTAATATAATCTATAAAAATGGAAGTCGAGAGATCGACAATTTTGGCTATACGTGTGTTGTGATTATGTGTGATTGTTTTGTTATATTTGGTTGGTGATTAATTTCTGCTAATTACTTATATATATTAAATTACCAGATAGAACACGCTAGTAATGAAACAGTTAACGAAGTTAACCAGTCTGAGCAGAATAATGAGGATCACTTCCTCACTAGGCAAGATATCGAGAATATTGTTGCTCATGGAATAGCCAATGCTATTCCCGCAATCCTTGCTGCTGCCCAGAAACTTGTTGAACTTCAACAAATTATTCCTAGTAAACGTACTCATGAAGACAACTTCAGTAATAGCGTCAACGGAGGCGGCAACCATACTAACAACAATAATGATGTACTGCAAGCCCCAATTCTCAAAAGAATGAAAGTTGCAACGCCTGGTTGCACTTACAAGGAGTTTCTTGCCTGTAAACCGGTTGAATTTGCAGGCAACGAAGGGGCGACCGCTGCACTGCGTTGGTTAGAGAAAACCGAGGCGGTGATTAAAATAAGTAAATGTGCCGAGGAAGACAAGGTCATGTACGCATCGCATATTTTCAAAGAAGGGGCGCTAGAATGGTGGAATACGGTACTTCAAGCCAAAGGAAGCGATGTAGCCTATGCCATGGGCTGGGAAAAATTTAAGCGCCTAATGGAGAGAAAATTCTGTCCTGAGTACGAAAAGGAACAAATGGCAAATAAATTCCTGAATCACCGGATGATAAATGTAGACTGTCGAGGGTATACTTTGACCTTCTTCGAGTATGCAAGAGTAGTACCAACCCTGGCTTCGCCAGAGCCGGTGCTTATTTCCCGCTATATTTGGGGATTGATTAGCGAAATCCGTAATATCATTAAAGTTGCGAGACCTCGCACTATTGACGATGCGGTAGAATTAGCTAACACCCTAACTGATGAGCTGGTATGCACAAGAGAAGAAAATCGTAAAAAGGAAGTGGCCCAAAAGATTACCCAAGGATTCCGTGTGGGTAATAGTAGTAACTTCAAGAAAAAGGGAACCGGGCGACCTTCCACTGTTCCATTCTGCAATACCTGCAAAAGAAAGCATTTTGGAAGATGCAAAGGGTATTGCAATTTCTGCAAAATTCCAGGGCATCAAGAAGAAGATTGCAGGAGGAAGAAATCCACAATCTGCTACAATTGTGGAGAAGCTGGACATTTTAGGCCAGACTGCCCAAAATTGGTCAAACCAGCCGATAACAAAGCCAAACCTGCAGAAGGAACTACCAAGAAAAACGTAAGAGCCTTCCAATTGACCACACAGGAAGCTGAATTGATTCCTGACGTAATAGTTGGTACGTTCCTAGTTCAAGACGTTTATGCAAAAGTATTATTTGACTCTGGTGCAAACCAAAGTTTTATAAATACTTCATTCTGCCAAGCTCTTAATTTACCCTTAACCAACCTTAGGCAGATTTTTACAGTCGAAACGGCAGATGGGAATTCTGTTAAAATAGATAAGGTTTTGCGAGAAGAAAAGATAGAACTTTTAGGTCATAAATTTTCGGCAAACTTGTTACCTATGAATTTAGCTGGATTCGATGTCGTATTAGGAATGGATTGGTTAGTAGCCAATCATGCTCGAATCCTATGTGATAAGAACTCCATAGAAATTCGTGCACCCACTGAAGAAGTAATCATGGTTACAGGAGATAAGCCGCGAAAACCAATGAAATTCATTTCAGTAATGAAATTGGCCAGTTATTCAAGAAAACAAGAAATGGTGTATATGATTTCAGTAATCATTAGCACTAAGAGTAAGGAACTTAAGGACATTCCTGTAGTATCAGAATACCCAGATGTATTCCAAGAAGAGTTACCAGGATTACCACCAGATAGGGAGGTAGAATTTAGAATTCATTTAATTCCTGGAACTACACCGATAGCCAAATCACCTTATCGGTTAGCACCCACTGAAATGTTAGAATTGAAAAAGCAGTTAGATGAATTGCTAAGTAAAGGATTCATACAACCTAGTTCATCCCCTTGGGGAGCACCAGTGTTGTTCGTAAAGAAAAAGGATGGTTCGATGCGAATGTGTATCGATTATAGGGAACTGAATAAGGTTACAATTAAGAATCGATACCCATTACCTAGGATTGATGATCTTTTCAATCAACTTCAGGGAGCTAGATACTTTTCTAAGATCGACTTACGCTCCGGATATCATCAATTGAAGGTACAAGAAGAAGACATACCTAAAACTGTTTTCAGAACTAGGTATGGTCATTACGAGTTTACAGTCATGCCCTTTGGACTAACAAATGCACCTGCGGCATTCATGGACATGATGAATCGGATCTGTAAACCGTATTTGGATAAATTTGTAATTGTCTTCATTGATGATATACTTATTTATTCCAAAAGCCAGGAGGAGCATTGTCAACACTTGCATGCACTCTTAACTTTGTTAAGAAAAGAAAAGCTTTATGCCAAATTCTCGAAGTGTGAATTTTGGCTACAGGAAGTGCAATTTTTAGGACACATGGTGAATCACAAAGGTATTCACGTAGATCCTGCTAAGATAGAAGCAATCACCAAATGGAAGGTTCCACAATCAGCACTGGAAATTAGAAGCTTTATAGGTTTAGCCGGATATTATAGACGGTTTATTAAGGATTTTTCTAAGATAGCTGTAGCATTAACTAAGCTAACCTGTAAATCAGTTAAGTTTGAATGGGGACCTAAGCAAGAAGAAGCTTTTAAGATTTTAAAGCATAAATTAACAAATGCTCCAATCTTAGCTTTACCGGAAGGAACAGAAGATTTTGAAGTACATTGTGATGCTTCAAAGCTAGGATTAGGATGTGTGCTTATGCAACGCAAGAAGGTAATTGCGTATGCATCAAGGCAATTGAAAAAGCACGAGGAAAATTATACAACTCATGATTTAGAGTTAGGAGCCATAATTTTTGCTCTTAAGATTTGAAGACACTATTTGTATGGAAGTAAGTTTAATGTTTATACGGATCACAAAAGCTTAAGATACATATTTGGGAAAAAGGAATTAAACATGAGGCAAAGAAGGTGGATGGAAATCCTAAGCGACTACGACTGTGATATTCAGTATCACGAAGGAAAGGCAAATGTAGTTGCAGATGCCTTAAGTCATAAGTATCATGAAAAACAACGACGAGTTCGTGATCTTAGATTAAGTTTACAATTAGACTTGATGGAACAATTAAAGAATGTTCAAGAAACAGCAATCAAGGATGATGCTGAAGGAATGAAAGGAAGAATAAAGGAATTTGAGCAAGGAGCTGATGGAATCTGGAGATTCCATAAGAAAAGGATTTGGGTACCTAAGCAGGGAGAATTAAGAAATAAGATTTTAGAAGAAGCCCATAAATCTAGGTATACCATGCATCCTGGTAATAACAAGATGTACCAAGATTTAAGAAATAATTTCTGGTGGATAGGAATGAAAAAGGACATAGCTAGATATGTTTCTAAGTGTCTTACTTGTTCACAAGTTAAGGCAGAACACCAGAAACCTTCAGGTCTATTACAACAATTAGAAATTCCTGTATGGAAATGGGAACTCATAACAATGGATTTTGTTACTAAGTTGCCCAAAACCAGAAAAGGTAATGACGCAATTTGGGTAATTGTGGATCGATTAACCAAATCAGCTCATTTTCTACCCATGAAAGAAACCTTTAGCATGGAAAGGTTAGCCAAGTTGTATGTAGATGAGGTAGTATCCTTACATGGAGTTCCACTCTCCATTGTGTCAGATAGGGATAGTCGTTTTACTTCCTACTTCAGGACAAGTTTCCAGGAAGCAATGGGAACCCGACTAAATTTAAGCACTGCATATCATCCTCAGACAGATGGACAAAGTGAAAGGACGATCCAAACCCTGGAAGACATGCTTAGGGCATGTGTGATAGATTTTGGTGGAAATTGGGATGACCATCTACCTTTAATTGAATTCTCCTATAACAACAGTTATCATTCAAGCATCGAAACTGCCCCATTTGAAGCATTGTGTGGACGAAAGTGTAGAACTCCAGTCTGTTGGGCAGAAATAGGAGAAAGTCAATTATCAGGTCCTGACATAGTACAAGAAACCACTGACAAGATCACTCAAATCAAGGAAAGATTGAAAACGGCTCGAGATCGCCAAAAGAGTTATGGAGATAATCGACGCAAGCCGTTAGAATTCAAAGTGGGAGACAAAGTACTATTGAAAGTTTCTCCTTGGAAAGGAATAGTACGGTTTAGTAAGAAGGGAAAGCTGAGTCCAAGGTACGTAGGACCATTTTCAATAATTCAGCGAATAGGACCAGTTGCTTATCGCTTACAACTACCAGAAGAACAAGCCGGGGTACATGACGTATTTCATGTATCCAATCTTAAGAAATGTCTATCTGACGAATCCTTGGTAGTACCTCTTCAAGATGTAGAGGTAAATGAAAAGTTAAAATTTATTGAGAAGCCATTGCAGATAAAAGACAGAAAGGTCAAGTTTCTCAAGCACAAGCGGCTAGTGCTGGTCAAAGTCAAGTGGGATTCAAAGAGATGATCTGAATACACTTGGGAACTGGAATCTAAAATGAAGCGGAAATATCTTCATTTATTCCAATAAATCTCGAGGACGAGATTTTTATTAAGGTGGGGAGGATGTAACAACTCTCACCAAAACTATTATTTATTATTTTATTTTGTTCAATAGGAAACCCTAATAGAGACCCCCAAGTAATCCTGCATAAACCCTAAAATTTTCAGAACAATCGGAATCAGGATCAAGGCCCCTAAAACTCAGAGGGGGGGGGGGGGGGGGGTAAACCCTAGTTAGTATTATCCAAACAGTTTTTGATAGGAATCGAATTTGAACGAACGGTCAACTCAGCTAAGCTAGTAACAGACGTGGCTACCCTATGCTAAAAGTGACCTCTTGCGCCACGCGAGAGTTCTCGTGACACGCGAGCGCGCCGTTTTTCCAGTATAAATAGAGGAGTTTGGCACTTGAGTTTCTGCGTTGGTTCGACGTTAAAACTCGTTTTCTACGTTGAGTTATCTTCTGTTTACTACAAAAACACACACAATCACGAAACGCTGCCGTGATAACAGGGTAATAACTCAATCGCTGCTACGATTTAATGTCCGATCGATAGAAACCAATCCAATGGATGTTTAAGTGCTACTCAAACTTGGGTTATACTTTGTCATTCGTCGTGAATTCTATGGATGTTTAAGTATCGCACTTTGTCATTCGTTGTGAAGGTTTCGATCTCGTGAGTTGTCGTAAAAAGTTGGATTAAAGTTACTAACCTAGTTTTCGTGTGCATTGTTATTTGAACTAGGTTAACAAGGCTAATCAGTAGGCTAGACTCTGCCCATATTAAATCTGCAATGCGAGTCATTCTCTTTTTATCAAAGTATTTTACAATACTCCAATCATTTTCAAAAGTTATATTACAGGGATTAAGTCATGGTAATCTTGAATCACTGGCTAATTGGGGTATTGTGCACATTACTAATTTCTCACGGTTAGGCTAATAAATCCTAATAGTGATAATCGTCACTACTTGGGGAAAGACCCAATAGTGGTATGACCATCGTCACCAGGTGACACGGCGCCAGATAAAAATAAGATAAAAGCCATTGTAATCGCTCTTATGCTGTAACTTATAACTATGTGTCATTTTATCAAAATGAATGATTCACCAGTATTTCCCCGCTGACAAAATATTTTTAAAACATGTTTCAGGCAACCTGCTGTAAATCAAGAAAAACGTGCTACGGAGCACTAACAAGCTTGAAGAGGTGGCTCAATAAAATGAATAAACATGTTTTGAAAAATCAGGGAATTTCCTAGTTAAATTCCTCTATTGTAAATTACGGGGTTTATCCCGAATTATGAAATAAAATAATCGGGCATTTCAAGTTTTAAAAGATCCTGTTAAATCTTCCGCTGTTGCATCAATTAAGAAATACCACGGGTTCCTGTCCCACGGCTCCTGACCGGGTAAAACCGGGGCTGGGGCCGTGACATTAAGCCACACATTAAATGATGACCGCACACTCAGGATGGACCGCACACTCACTTGGGCCACACACTTTGACGGGTCGTATTCCCATGGTGGGCCGCACACCTATACCCTGTCCATTTCAAGTTATGTTTAATTGTTATGATGCAAAATATTTGTGGATATGTACATGTTCAGTATATCATACGATGGTTGTTACTTATACACTACTTGCTAAATACTTGTAACTAATACGTGATTACTTGTATGTCGTCCTAACAAGTGGTAACCATAATAGGATGTGGTTGACCAACTTAGGACAAATGCTTTATTTGCCGAGCAAAGCAAAGGTGAGTTCACACACACTAAAAGCATGTGTCCCGGGGGGACACGGGCAAACTACTATCCTTGAAAAGGATACTTTTAAACTGCTATTCCCGGGGGGAATACGACTGAATACTTTTAAACTACTATTCCCAGGGGGGATACGACTGATACTTTGAAACTTCCATTCCCGGGGGGAATGTGTTTGGATATTGTTTATAAATCACAACTAGCAACTAAACAAAACTCTATCATGGAAAGTCCCCACTTACAATACCGATTAATCACCGGGGACGAACGGGATATTAGTTGATAGTGCTGTTAGGTTTAACAAATCTCACACCGTGACCGGGGGGATCGGGCGTGAACTAGTAGGCCTTACAACGTGGTCAATGATGATAGACATTGACGAACGGGGCACAAAAACTTGACAGTCACCAGTTTCAGTATCTACAGTTTAGTACGGTTACAGATGGAGTAGCTCCCCATAACGTGATTATAAATGTTATCTAAACAACTTACGTTTTTCGAAAACTAAAACTGGACAACCGTGAACTCACCAACTTTATGTTGACACCCTGCTGCATGCTTTGCAAGTTGCTCGATACAACTTTAAACGGAAAATGCAAACGGATGGAGTGTGTAAGTCGTACGTTTTGTACATTCATTCTAAATTGTGGCTTCCAACTACGAAAAGTTTTAAGTTACATTTCCGCTACAAATTATATTTTTGAAACGTTTAAGTTAAGTCACTAATTGTATTATTAACTTTAATAACTTACAGTTTTTGCAAACGGTTTAAAATAATTAGTGGCTGCATCCTGGGCAGTCGCATGCCTCGCGGTAATACTCCGCACGTGGAATTTGAGGGTGTGACAGGTTTATGAGCTCAAATGTGTATTTTTTTAAAATTTGCAGCGAGTTTTCTGAATTTGTTCACTATAAGGCTTCATCATGGTGGTCCTTTAACCAAGAGTCTAGGTCGTACTTTTTTTGGAGTAATATTAAATTATTAATTATGTGGACTTGATTAATATCGATAGGTTCTAAGTTCATGAAGTTTCAGAAACGAGGCTACTCTTTTATTAATCATATCTGTCACTATTTCTTACATCTTGAAAAAGATTATCACTATTTCTTACATCTTGAAAAAGATTTAGATGATGGTCTTCCAAACCTAAGTAGCGATCAAGGTGTTTTGAACATAGCTAGACATATGGCAGTGCATAAGATCATTAGTGTGTATTCTCAACATGGGTTCGATAACATTAAGGATTCTTTTATCACCAACAAAGCCAAATAAGCTTAGTATTGACGAAATTGATTATCTTGGACTTATGCACTAGTCCCTATAAAGCTAAATGTAGCAAGAAAATTAAATGGATTTAGACAATGTTGTGAGTTGGACAGTCCAATGGGGTTGCTCAACATAGTGTTGCTAGTGAGTCAAGTGGGCTTGGGCAATCTAGTGTAACTCCATAGGACTAACAAAATGTTACTGAGTTGATACATGATGACATGTTTTTATATGATAATTCACTAGTGGAAAATGACAATGATGGTAAGCGAATGGTGAAGTAGATGATGGGAGTGATCATAGTGAATAGAATGTGAACAATGATGAGGAATATAATGATAATGAGTTTGTAGTTGAAGAAGAGAATCGTATGACTGGTTATGAAGTATATATGAGAGATTACAAGATGCATGTTGATTTAGATGTAGAAGACAATATCATTAATCAGCAAGATGTACACATTGAAGATGAAATGTTAGAAAATGAGGCTTTTCAAAGTAGGTCAGGATTTGATGATAAAGAATAAAGCATTAGAGACACCACCTACGTCAACTAAGATAGAAAAATGAGAATAGAGTAAATTTTTATGTAGGCTAAGTGATATGAGCAAAAATGCACATGTTTTTAGTATAAAATGAAACCCACTTTTTATTAGTTTTGTTAGGAATATATTTGAAATAGACTTAATTTGGTTTATTTTTTATTTTCAGGACAAAACTAAACCAAATCAAACAAATGAAGTAATTTCGGGCAAAAATTAGAAGATTTGTTGCCCCGTGCGCCTCCTCAGGCATGCCTCATGTCTCAAGACAATAACACTTTCTGAAGTCTGTCTTTGAAATCTAGAAAGAAAAGACACGGGCACGCCCCGTGCCTGAAGGAACGGGTCGTGCCTCGACCACTAAAAACAAAAATCATATCCTGAAAGATTTCGAAGATTCGGTGGGTCCCACATATTTGACCATGGGTCGTACACTGAAGGCACGTGTGACATATGGCAAATTTTCCGGTAACTCCGTACACTTAATAACTATTTACTTATACAATTTTGTACATTAGACTTAATTATCATGTGTTGAAGTCTCATAAGTCTAGAAATCTCAAAGAATACATCTTATTTGCATATCACATGTTTTTATTCGATGCTTGCGGTATGCGTGTATAATGTATATATGTGTGGCCGCTCGGGGGGGAAAGTGAAAGTGCACTAATTTTAGCGTTATTTTACTAATTTCATGAAAATAATGCTAAAAGAGGGGGATGATTAATCATGCATCATGTGGTGGAGTTGATAGTCGAAAGACAAGGGAGTACATGCACTAATTGGCCTTTGTCTTAATTGTCGAGTGTTATGTGTTTTATGTCCAAGGCTTGATGCAAAACTACCATCAAGCCAGGGGTCTCACTGGAAGCAGCCTCTCTATTCCTACGGGATAGAGGTAAGGCTGTCTACATCTTACCCTCCTCAGACCCTACCTTCGTTTTGCTACTGGTGGGATTTACTAGGTATGATGATGATGATGATGATGATGATGATGATGATTAAAAGGCAAAACTTTGTTTTCCATGAATAAAAAGCATTAAAATGTTTTTAGAAAATCAAAAATACATCCTTAAAAATAGCTTAACATGAAATTTTTTCATGAATCCTTAAAAGTCTGTCCACTGCTGAAAGACATCCTCTGTTTTCCATTTACCACTGCTTGGACCACTGTTGATCAAACAGCTGTTGGTCTCAACCACTGATGTCTATCCACTGATAGACTAAAATCAGTCACTGTTCATTTCACTGTTTCCAACCATTGTTGTTGCTCAATAGTGGTTTCCAAACAACTGTCCTCCATTATCCCAACAGAGGTTGCCACATGGACAGATGTTAGCCGTCAGATCTTTGTAACCGCTGCCACGTCAGCATTAACTTTTTCACTTTATAAAACCCTGTTCCATCCTCAAACAGAGCTTTACTGCCGTCTCGAATTCAAAATTCACAAAAGCGGATTCCATCTTCTTCTTCTTCAACCATAAGCTAAGTTCTTCTCCGACCATGGCTCTGACAATCAAAAATCCCCACAACTATCTTCCTATCTTTGAGAAAACAGACAAAAAGACTACCTATCACTCAATAATTGATGTTCTTACATCATCAAAATACAAAGCAATTCTTACTGCCAATGCTCCAATCTATCAAGATACACTCCATGATTTTTGGGCAAATGCTGAAATTCAATCCCAAAGTGCCTTATGCTATAACTTCAAAGGTCGGAGGTACCCTTGTTGCAATTTCCCCAATTACCATATCAGCAACATTTGGGTTGAATGACCTGCCAGGTAAGGCCTCCTTTGAAAAACATGAACTTCATGCAGAATTTATTGAGAGAGGGTATGAAGGTCAATTAAAGGGAGTTACTATTTATAAACCAAATTTCCCTGCTCCAATGAAATTCTTTTTCCATACCCTCTTGACATGTCTTTCTGCTAAGACCATTGCTTTTAATGAAATACCACTCAAGATTCAGTACTTGGGTTATGCTATTTTAACAAATTCTGATTTTAACTACTCCCAAGCACTATTTTTTGTTCTAGTTACAAATGTCAAGAATGTTCAAAATGGGGCAAATAATGCTCTTTTGATGTACCCCAGACTATTAAGCTACTACCTACAAAAACAAGTTTCACAAAAATATTTTCAACAAGGTGTAGCTTTTCGAATAAATAGTCTTACAAGTGAAACTTTTACTCGCCTTATGGCTAAAGAGTAAACTGTTTCCAAAACACAAGCAAAGGGGGATGAGCCTGTTTTAGATGAGTCCACATCTGTTGCTGAGCTCACTGCTCCTGGTGGTCATGACACCACAACCGGTGTTGTGAAACCCACACCAGCAAAACCCAAAAAGAAACCTGTCAAATTTAAAAAGCCCACCAAAACCAAAGAAAATAAAAAGGGTCCTCTGGGAGATGAGATCCCAGAGGTTAACCCAGTGACAACATAAATGTCACTTGAAACCACTGTTGCTACTTCCTCACAGCAATTGGAAAGATCTCAATCCATCATCCAAACTCCTCATGTATCCTCACAAAAGGATCATGTTGTAAGCATAGGGACACCACATTATGAAGCAGACCTTTCATTTGAAAGTATACTTAAAAGCCTCTCTCCCAGGGCAATGTCACTTTCTACACCACAACCCTCTCCCCAAATTCCACCAACAATATTACCTCTATTTGAAGCAATTGAAATTAAGAACCCAAAACAGTCCCTCTCACTCACACATTAATGAGAGTATAACCCAATAAATGACTGTGTCTGAACCAATTCAACCTGCTAACCCACAAATAGTTGAGGAGGTTACACCCCTTGAGTTTTACGAAACTCTTAGTGGTAGTTCAAGTGGAGCAGCCACTAAAACTGTTGAACCCATTGGTTATCAGTTGGACAATGGTTATCTCATTAAGACTCCCTTGAAGGAAACCACTATTGATGCTACAACTGTAACCTCTGTTCCAGTGGGAAGTCCCCAGAACCAATAAAAAGGGGTATTTATTTCTGGTGATTTGGAGTCTTCTCCTATTATCAAAACAAATATAACCACCTCAGGTGGGAATTCATATGATCCTATTAAATTAGGTGACGAATTAAGATATAAAGATTTGACAGCTAGAATGTCTTCTGTTGAAACATCTGTTGCTGAAATGAAGGAAATGATGAAGCAGATGATGGAGATTTCTAAAAGTTAACCTAGCACTTAGCAAATTGCTACTGAGCTTTGGAAGTCTATGCAACCCATCCTTCCTGCTCAAAAGAATTTGTCTGAAATTAACCACAACACCCACATGGAACTTATCAGAATTATGGTTGATGCTAGGTATAAAGATACAGAAGCAGACATTAGGGGCATTAGAGAACATCTGCTCAAACTTACTGGCTCTTCCCCTACACTAATCTTTGAGAAACATGATGATGATGATGATGATGATGATGATGATGATGATGATGATGCCAAAAAGGGGGAGAAAGATTCAATGAGAAAGTTGGAACCTGATTCAAAAGAAAAACCAAAACCAAAGGTCATACAAAAGCCAGAGTCTGCTAAACAACAATCTTCTGCAAAAGCTTCAGAAGCTGGAAAAGAAAAGGGGATTGATGAGACCCTAAACAAGAAGGCTGAAGAGATAGCTTTAGAAAAGCAAAAGAAGCAAGATACAAAGGAAAGTAAAGCTCCAAATTGGTTGAAAGAAAAGGAAGAGTACAGGAAAAAGGAAAATATTGGTACTTCACAAAGAAGAAAGTCTACTAGATAAGTAAGACCACTAATTGCCACCCTTCCTAAAAGCACTGCTACTCCTACAAAATCTGTAGCAGATGTTATGTAACACCTCAAAAATTCGTGTTCAATAAAATAACGACACGTGTCATACAAGACAAAAGTGTTAGAAACCCGGATCTAGTCAAAGATGTATGGTAGGATTTAAAGCGTCGACATGTTAATTAAACACCTCTGAACGACCTAATTATAAATCCCAAGACCCTAATATATAAACATCTGGTATACTCAAATCCGATAAATGCTAACAATGATTGATTCGAATTACACAAGAATGGGATCCTATGAGGATGTGCACGACAACCTTCATTTACGGCACTTTCAAAAGGATCCAAGGGAACTTTATATCATAGCAAGGGGTGTAAACTGTTCATGACCCAAACAAGAGGCCCCTTACTGAAAATAATGGTCCAAAATCGTATAACATGAGTTACCCGTTCGAAGCTTGAAAGGGCAACAACCTTTTGCCTCTGGAACAAGCTTATGGACCGTAAGGGTCAAGCCTTACGGTCCGCAAGGCTTGCCCTGCGACAGGAAATCGACAATTGGCTGTTATAAGCGTTTAACCGACTTTAAATGCCGTTTTCCACTTCCATGGGTGACCCCTAATAGTTCCTAGGCCTTAGGGGCACTTGTAAATGATTTGGGAACAATGCTAGACTTGTGTGGCATGATCATAAGCCCTCAAATTCACTATAAAAGGCCATTCATGTTGCAACTTTGTGATCATTCCTTCCATCTGCAATTGTGGAGCTTCCTGGAGCATAAGAGCATACCCAAGTCATCTCTAATAGTGCATTAGACTTTGGTAAGTGCCCTTAACCTTCCTTAGTTGAGTTTTGCTTAGTTATTAGCTTAAAAGTCAAACTGTCGTAATTAACGTTTGACTTAGCGATTAATCATTAATGGTCCAGTGATTAGTCGAATTGAAGGTAGTTATAAGTTGGTAATTATGTGAGAAATAAACCCTTAGAAGGGCACCCGCTGATTCCCGTTCTAACTAGATCAAATGTCGGGTCAAAGTTGTTTAGAAAAAGTCAACAGAACTATAATTTGCAAATTAACATGTAATTAGCAATGTAGAAGGCATGTAACCTATTTTATCACTCATATAACTTTGTAATAAGTATAAGAACATGTCTAAGCATGTCCGACCCGACAATTTTCTGTTTAGACCCGGTTCGGGACCGAAAGTCGCAAAACTTTGACTTTTGCTTTGACTTCAGTTCTGACCCGATTTAGTATGATTTATAATTTCCTTAGAGCTTCCTTAGGACCAGGCTACATGTTGGTTTAACCCTCTGTGGTTGGTTCATTGATTACCCGAGTCGTTTACACATTTCCGTTAATTGCCTAAAGTTGACCATAATGCCCTTTTGACTATAAAACGAGAATTTTGAATATGTGAAAGGACAATAATCTTTGTTACTGATTTATAAACATGTCCCTAAATTTTCACATCAGTTTGAGGTCTAGATTAGGAGTTATGCTCAATGGCGTAATTATAACGCTTTTTAGTAATTAAGCGGCGTCATTAGCATAAAGCCTATCTAAACCCAATTTTCGACACCAAACCTTTTACCTACTGATGTAATATAATATTATGGGATTTTTAAAGATTTTTAATTATTTTTAACCTGCTCATAACCTGAGGTTATGGCGTTGACTCGTTAAATACCGATTATACCCTTTTTGTTCATAAAATGAGTTCTACATAATATTTTGACACCAATCCAATTGCTACTGATTTTATATAATAAATAAAGTATTTTGAACTTTATAACCTGATCAGAAAACTCAGATTTCCTGTTTAACCTGGAAATCGCTTAAAACGGCTTTTTAACGCGTATGAAACACCTAGTATGGGTTTAAAACTATTTTGGCATACAAGAATTATTACCAACTGATATGACCTAATAAAATAAGTTATTTTACTGATGTATTCGGACCCGAATCTCAGAATTTCAATTAACTTCTTTTATAATCTTTAAAATGACCAAAATACCCCTACGGGGCTTAAATTGAGATTAAACTCGTTTTGGGCATAATGGAAGGTATCCTACTGATATCACAACATATTCAAGGCATATTAACTTAGGAAACCTGTATATGACTCTTTTGGTTACTCGTTACGCACTTGTCGCGTTCGGATCGGTTTATGAGACAAGTTCGCATATATTAGCCGAAACGGGTCAACCATGTCTTTTTGTCTCAAAACCCAGAATGTGTTTAAGTTACCCATATTAAACAAGCATACAAGCTTGTCGGGTCAAAACCACATTCTAAACCGGTCTTCGCCTTATATGCGTTTGAACCGTGTCTTCCTTTTGAAAACTAACCGGTCTAAGTCTAAGCTTAATTAAAGACCCGTTAGGATTCTAATAGGATATTAAAAACCTTTGTTCCAGATTAGGAGCCCAGTAAAAGCTACGTGCACTTACTGTATTGGACTTATACTTTGCTCAGGTAAATACTCTTAACTTATTTTCCCTATACAGGCTTGGGATACGGTACTATAAAAGTACCGCTTGGTCGGGTGTATGTAGCCATTTAAATCGGATTGTGATTAATGTATTTGCATGACCCGTTTAATATGTATTATTTGGTGTAAGGCTTTTGGGGGTTAAATGACCATGTCCCGGATATCCTTGGCATCATTCGAAGAAATGGCCACGACCTAAGCACGGGGTGTAGGCGTACACCTGACAGATGCACTATGTAAAAACTGGTAACCCACTTAAAGGAATCAACCTTGTGGGCATTATACCTGTGGCGTGTCAGTTAATCTAGACCGGCCCTACAAACCGGCCCTAATGGATGACAAATAAGTAAAACTGTATACATGATTATTTAATAATTGTCCCAAGTTATAAAAGATATTTTGCAGAAGTGCATTCAAATCAATTTTCAAACTCTTTTCAAAATGAGTCAGTTAAGTTGTATTTACCAGTGTAAACTGACGTATTTTCCAAAAAGGCTAAGTGCAGGTACTAGACGAAATAGGCTGGCTACTCCAGGCATCATTACTCAAGTCTCGCAAGCTCTAGATGCCAAAGTCTGTTGAACAATGTTTCATTTTATTTTTAATCCGCCTGTGGATCCTTTACTTTCCGTTGTAATACTTGATATTACTTTATATTCGGATTGTAATATATTTATCTTTTGCTTCCGCTATGCATTTATATATTGTGTTGTTTGACTATGATGATATCAACTACGTCACGATACTCCCCACCGGGCCCACAGGTTATACGTGGAAATATCGGGGTGTGATAGGTTGGTATCAGAGCCAACACTGAGTGAATTAAACGCTAGCCTCTTGTGTTTAATCTCAGTTGCACATTCTTGAGTCTAGACAAGAACATAGGACAAATCCTAATTCGTTTTATTTTGTCCTTATTTGGTTCCTTTGTTATTTTCTGATTTACCCTTGCATGGGCAAGTCATTTTCTGTTAGAAGTCCCGTTTAGGGCAACCATATACTTGTTTAAATTTTAATAGAACGATTATATTTAAAAATATCATTCATATATTATAAGATCTACCATTATAATAAAATGGCAAAATCTAAAAAGGGCAAGACCTAGCCATATGTCACATTAAGACAGGGCCAAGATGGTAGGTCCACAATTGGATTTAGATCCTTGTTAACATTTCAATTTAGGATTGTTCTGCGTTAAATATTAAAAAGAGTCTAAAGGGTAAAACCTAGCCTGAATGTCATTGCAGACATGGCCAAGATGGTAAAACTTATTCAAAAGATTCAAATCCTTGTTAAATATCTGAAAGCATATTAACATGCTTGACAAAATGTGATACGATGAAATCACATAAGTCATTCTTAAATGGGTTATTCTAAATTCCCTTATTTATATATTCATCCCATGATGATGAAGTGCCCACGGGCTATAATTAACGTCCTCTGGGACTAAAGACAGTGGTAGCCTACAACTACCTGTCAAGAAAAGGTAATGAACTTTGATTCAAACCTTAATGCCTCGATTCCATAAAATCAAGGCCTATAAATTAAACTTATCTACGTGACTAGGCCTTTTGTGCTATTACTAACTTATAATTTAGGATTAGGATGAAGATCCTGAACAATTATATATTTAACAAATTAACTAAAATGTGTATTAAAAACATGGTTAATAAATCGTTTAAAACGATAAAACTGTATAAGCTTCCGTATAAACCTTGTCCTTGTTTGATTTTATGTAGCAATTAAAGCTACATGGCTAGGTCAGAGGAAGAGAACAGTCATCCTCTGGAAAACCGCGATGATGATAGGATTAATATAACCAGAGGAGAACTTCGTACACTGATTGATACAGTTGTATCTAAAGCTGTAGATGAGCAATTTAGGGAGTATAGTGGGACGCATAGTAAAGCCTCATATGTACCCCACTCTAAGTTTGTCCCTAAGACGCATTCTAAGGCTCATAGCAAGCCACCCTCAAAGAAAGATGAGCCAAAGAAAGATGACGATCGACATTCATCTAATCAACACAGTGTTCCATCCAAGAGGATAGTGTTCGATAATGAACCGCGTACCAAGTCCTGTACCTATAAGTACTTTGTTTCTTGCAAACCCCGAGATTTCACTGGGGAGAAGGGGGCAATTGATTGTATGATCTGGTTGGATGAAATGGACACAGTTGTCGATATCAGCGGTTGTGCTGAAAAGGATGTAGTGAAGTATGTATCCCAATCGTTCAAGGGAGAGGCACTAGCCTGGTGGAAGTCTCTCATTCAAGCTGCTGGGAAGATCCCACTCTACAACATGTCCTGGGAGCAGTTTGTTGCTCTCATTATGGAAAACTACTGCCCTCAACACGAGGTCGAGAGGATCGAGTCAGATTTCTTATCGTTGGTTATGACAAACTTAGATTGTCAAGCTTACCTCACCAGTTTCAATACCCTGTCCAGACTGGTTCCTTACCTAGTAACACCAGAACCCAAGCGAATTGCCCGCTTCATTGGGGGTTTAGCTCCAAAAATCAAAGCCAGTGTTAAGGCTTCAAGACCTGCTACATTTAGGTCAGCAGCTGATCTCTCTCTGTCCCTTACTTTAGATGCGGTCAGGTTGAGATCGCTAAAGAATTCTGAAGAAAGTAAAAGGAAGCGTGAGGATGATAACTCACGAGGGTCAGAAAAGAAGCACAAGGGAAACACTGATTCTAAGAAGTTTGGTTCTGGAAAGAATAGCCAGCGAACAGAGGAGAAGCCTAAGTGCACGACTTGCCAAAAACGCCACTTTGGAAAGTGCAGACTTGAGTCCAATTCTAAGTCCGGATCACCTGCATGTGGGTTATGCAAGTCTAAAGAGCACAAGACGATAGAGTGCAAGAAGATAAAAGATGCCACATTCTACAATTGCAATGAGAAAGGGCATATCAAGACCAACTGCCCTAAGTACGCCAAGAAACCTGACGAGGTCAAGAAGACCAATGCAAGGGTCTTCAGGATGGATGCAAAGGAAGCCGTCCAGGACGACAATGTGATCATAGGTACCTTCCTCATAAATTATGTATATGCAAGAGTACTTTTTGATTCAGGCGCTGATAAGTCGTTCGTAGATAATAAGTTTTGCGAACTGTTGAAATTGCCTGTTAAAACCTTAAGTGTGAAGTATGAGGTGGAATTAGCTGATGGAACCATAGAAACAGCATCAACCGTGTTAGGCGGATGTTTCATATCCATTAAGAACTACTCTTTTCCTTTGTCCCTACTTCCTTTGAAGTTAGCCGATTTCGACATAGTTATAGGCATGGATTGGTTATCTCGTAACCAAGCCCAGATTGTCTGCAATAGGAAGCAAGTGGTGATCAAGACTCCGTCTGGTGAATCACTTACCATTCAGGGAGATACCCAGTATGGACTGCCTGAGCAAGTGACTATGCTCAAGGCCTCTAAGTGTTTGAAGAAGGGTTGTGTCATCTACATGGCACAAGTGACTATTGATGAGCCAAAGCCCAAGATTGAGGATATCCCTGTCATTTCTTAATACCCTGAAGTGTTTCCTGAAGATCTACATGGTTTACCACCAGATAGGCAAGTAGAATTCAGAATTGACATCATCCCCGGAGCAGCACCTGTTGCGAGAGCGCCTTATAGATTGGTGATGTGTGCAAAATGCAACATATAAATTTCATCAATTGTGGCATAAAACTAACCCTTTTTTAGTACTAATGTTGGAAAAAGTATGCTTTTGTCTTCCTTTTGTATTTTCAGGATTAAATGAGCTCAAATTAACAAAAGAAGCAAAAAGACATCAAAATCTAACATAAATACAAGAAAAGGAGCAAGGCATGACATGCCCGACCCCACGACAGCATCTTCCCAAGCAAAACAAGATAACAGAAGACTGAACACGCCCCGTGCTCAGCCAGCACGGGGGCGTGCCCAAGTGTCAGCAGAAAAGACAAAGTGGTAGAAGCTTCTATTGCCCACCACGAGGCCGTGCTCAGCGGACACGGGGCCGTGGTCAACTATAAGATTCGCACAATCTAAGCAAATCTTCATAGTACAAAGATTCTTCTGCACACGGGGTCGTGCTCAACGGACACGGGGGCGTGGTCAACTAATAAGACAAGCTGCATTAAATGAAGAAAGAGAAGGATGTGGACACGGGGTCGTGCCCACTGGACACGGGGCCGTGCCCGAGCTTCTGTTCAGCCTATAAATAGGAGTGCTTGGCTCAAGCTCAAACCATCCCTTGGCACACCACCTCTCTCACACTTCACCCACCACCCACCACCACCATAACACATCATCCACCACCATCATCCATTGTTTATCGTAGAGTGTGTGAGTCGTCTCGGGATCCAAGATTGATCGTAAGAGTTCTTGACAATCAAGGCCATGTTTGCCTAAGTCTCTTACATCACTTGGTGGAAGACAAGTGTCTAGTGTAATACTTTTTATTTCTAATCTTTTCGCACTTTTTACTTGGTTTTGTATTAATGACTTTAATAACTAGTTTCTTATGTTGAAGGTGATTCTTCCTTATCGTTTGTCCGTGGTGTCTTGACATTATTTTACTGTCTATATAAAATAAAAGATTTTCACCAGTCATATCTCCACGGTCTATATGGAGGTGTGTTGGCTACCTGGTCGGGGGTTAAGGGAACGGTTTGGTAAGAGTCTTGCCATTGTTCAGCGTTTAGAGGTCTTGCAATGGACCTGGGTCAAATTTAGTAGGACCTCCTTCAATACTTAACGGTATTGGATGGCGGGGGTCCAAACTCTTTGATCCCCTCATAAGTTAACTACTATTAATACTATAACCCGCCTATTTAGGACTGTATCCCTGCTGACTCAGACTACTTAGTCGAGGGTAACGTCACCTCCAAAAGAGGGGCCTACCATAATTTGCATTAATAACTTAATTCATTATCTTTCAATAATCCGACCCTTTAGGATTGTATCCTTGCTGACTCAAACTACTGGGTTGAGGGTAACGTCACCTTCAAAAGAGGGGCCTACTACAATAACTAAGATAATCTCTTAAATAAGTGCAAAAGTGCCGAAATAATCAAAGGTTACACTATACACGAGTCGGAACCAAGTGATTCATCTTGTCTATCTGTTTTTCTTTTTTTTTCAGCATTTTAGTTAGTTTTTATTTTTCTTAGTTTAAAACATTTTTCTAAACTTTTTGTTTGATTAGACGTTGAGGATAAACCGGTACTAAAAGCTCTTGTGTCCTTGGACGACCTCGGTATCTTACCAACACTATACTACGCTCACGATGGGTGCACTTGCCCATATGTGTGTTTAGTGTTAGTAAACATCGTGTTTTATAAATTTAAAACTTGGCTAAAAAAGTGTTAAACGGCTTAAAATATACACCTAATTATATATAACACTTCACACGCATCAAGTTTTTGGCCGCGTTGCCGGGGACACAAGGATTTTAAGAAAGTTAGGAATCAACGGCCTAATCGTTTTTTCTTATTTTTCCTTTTTTTTAGGATTTTTCTTAATTTTTCAGCTTCTGCAGAACTCAGCACGGGTCGTGCCCGCTGAACACGCCCCGTGCCCAATCATTGGAACTGGAAATCCTATTTTAAGTCAGACAGTAAGCTGAACACGGGGCCGTGCCCACTCAACACGCCCCCGTGCCCAAGTTTCAGTTACTGAAAACAGAACCGTAAGATCCCGACGGTTGGTAATTTCTGACACAAACATGAGTGATAATGATAGTTTTTACTTTCGGCACTCTTATGGTACTATGTGGTATCAATTATGTGGTGGTAACCATAAGGAATTAGAATGTTATTTTCTAAATTATAAACCCCACTATATAGACCCATCATTTCCTAGTATCCTTAAGATGGGCGAAAGTAAAAATAATCTCTATCTCTCCCTCGAATGCTCCCAACCAGATTTTCTAGGGGAAATGCTTCTCGATGAATTATTTCAACTAGAAGATCTAATTATTGATTGATTAAAAGAACTTAGGAAAGATTTCAATGATCTTTTCCTAGAAGATAACCAAGAAGAAGGGTTGGAAACGCATTCAAACAACTTCGTTGTTTCCGACGATACTTCTAACTCTAGCAAGGACTTGAGAGATAGTCGTCCCTGTGTCGATTGTGCCGTGAAGGACTCCCCATCAACTTCGTTTGATGCATACATAGACCTGAGCGATTCGACATACACCTTCTTTAACGAGAGCCCGGAAAAGGGTTGGACTTGTCCACCTACATATAGCATAGGAATCACCCTCACCGACAACCTCTTGCGTTCTCGTCTTAATCTAGAACAATTAAGGTATCTTAGGCACTTTGGGGTTGTTCCATCCAGTAAGGAACCCCCCCGATCCGGAAAAGTTCCTTAAAAATAGACACACTTCATAAAACAGCCTTCCGACACGGGGCCGTGCCCAGGTCAACACACCCCCGTGTCCACCAAAAGATTCCCTTCTGACTTTTGTCAGAGTACGGACAAAACGTGTCAGGATCTTGCCTGCACACGGGGCCGTGTCCAGCAGACACGGGGCCGTGTCCAGCAGACACGGGGCCGTGTCCAGCATGCTGTCATTTTCTATAAATGCAGCCAAGAATCCTGCACATTTGGACCATCCAGGGACAGAGATTTGAAAGGATTTTCTAACCTACCATCCTAGGTAAGTGCTAAAAGAAGGTTCCAACAAACATCTTGTCCTTTCCTCTTTTATCCATTGCCTTCTTCTTCACCAACACCTCCATTGAAGCTTGATTTCAAGCTTCATTTAGATGATTGTTGATATTTTTTGTTCAAGGAATCTTGTTAAAAATAAGTTACACAACATTGTTTTAAGTTATTTCTGCTCAAAAAAGCTTCATAAGTTGGGAAAATAATTTGAAACTCCAAGGTTCCTTGTTCCAAAAATCTGCAGAAAGTTGAACACGGGGCCGTGCTCATTGAGCACGGGGCCGTGTCCGTTGTACTGTTTCATTAAACGGAACTATTTTTGGTTTGTTTTCGTAGAATGTCTAGCCAAAATAGTGGAACCTCTTCTGCGCACTCCAGAAACAGTCGAAGGGAAAGAAGGCCATCAATTGAAGCAACTCTCGTAAGATACGTAATGGCGCTACGTGAAGCTCTTGACGAGATGACTTCGGTAGAGGAGGTCCTAATAGACCGTATAAATTATCTCTCGGTGGGGTTGGAAAACAGTTTTCAAGAAATAAACCTCTTGCACCAGAGGTTAAACATTCTTGTAACACCTCCCATGGAACCAATCCTCCCTCAAGAGGATTGGAACCTTGCACTTGGAATCCACAACCCTACCGGTTGGGACGACATTCCAGCGGAACCTCCTCTTGAAGATCTACAAGAAATCCCAGTGGAAGTTGCACCTCCTTAAACCAATGCCAATGAGCCCGCTTTCCTTCTCCCTAGGGAGATAGAAGAATGGCTCGCCGACGTATGAAGAACCCGTGACCGGAGAAAGGAGTTTCTCAAGCCACATTTAACCGAAAAATTTACCTCTTCAGAAATTTTGATAATTAGAATAAGTAGTAGGCTAGAACTCCTTGGTTTAGATTTCTTGTGTTTCTTTGACCTAACTATCTAGTATTTTAATTTTAGGACTATTATGTAATTCTCTCTATGACTTAATGAATGATGGTTTTAGTTAATTTGGTGTTTGGATGGTGTTGAAATGAATAAAACACACTTGAGATGGCAAAGGATACAAGGGAAACTTGAACCAGCACCCCATGCAGGAAAACAGAGCCGTCCGACGATTTTCTTCGTTTACAGTAAGCTCGGCACGGGCCGTGTCCGCCCAACACGGCCCCGTGCTGCACAGTCTGCAGAAAAGACCCAGTTCAGGTAACTGGACACGGGCCGTGTTCACCCAACAGGCCCTCGTGTCCAGGCTTCTGTTTCTCTTGACTTAATTTTGTTACTGGCACTTGAACACGGGGCCGTGTTCAGCGCCCGGTAACACAAAATTTTTGCTTTTTCACACCTTTTACACATTCAATCAACCTAAAAACTTATTTTTGGGACACATTGAGGACAATGTGTAATTTAAGTGTGGGGGGGATGCTAAAACCTTGAATCTTGCAAGTCCTAAATACAAGCCTTACACAAAACTCTATTGGAACCGCTAATCACCCCAAATTTTTTTAAAATTTTCATTTTTTTTACTTGTCTAGGTTTAACTCGGGAATTTCAAGTTCTAAAAAGGTTATATTTTTACGAATTTACAACCATAGCGTCGTGATAAAAAGAACCAACATAAGAAAATTATGAAAAGGCATGACAAGCTTAGTTAAAATTTGATTATATATACTTGATCACATAAAAACCCATTCCCACAAAAGTGAGTTTTGAGCCTTTATTGAGCATACAATTACATATCATTAAACTAAATGCTCATTTTTCGTTTCTTGTGTGAATAGCCGCTTGGTTCTTATGACTCCGGAACTTGCCATGACGATACATTCCCAGTCCTTACCAACTTAAACCCGAGTAAGTAAATGATAGAGGCATTAGGACTAACCCTTTTTATTTCTACACCATTTTTTTTACCACATACCCAAAATCCCCCTAGTTAGCCCCTTTGAGCCTAAACCTTTTTCATTTCATAACCCAAACCAAACGCCCTTTTACCCACCAAAACCTTTTTTCATTTTTAACCCTTTGTTTTAGTAACTAGCTCGGTTTTTCGTATGACTTTTCAAAAAAAAAATATGTGATGAAGCAAAAGAAAATGAACAAACAAGTTCATCAAAAATAACTTTGTTTGAATAATAGCTTCATTAAAATAAAAGTTACAAAAATAAAAAGTCTTACGAAAACCGACGCTTGTTACGCTTTTCGCCCTTTTCTACTAACCACTAACCCAACTACCTACCTTTAACCCAAGCCTAACCCTTCACCCAAAAAGTCCTCTTGATATTAACAAAGGTATATAAGTTAAAAAGGATGAGGATTGATTGCTTGGCAAGCCTATGGTAGGAGTAAGTTCCATGCCGCTCTCGAGTGATCCACAAAAATACATTTTCGGCCGAGTGTTGAGTGATCCCCGTGAGGTATGTGAACTCGTATATAAATAGAATTTTAAAGAGGCATGTTATGCCCTAATAAGTAATTTATCTTATGAAAAGTTTTAAATAAATCATGACGAATAGGATTGTAAATAACTAAAAATAAAACGAAATAAAGAATCTTGGACATCCCGACACACTATAACAAGCCCAAAAACCTTCTTCTCTACCCATTCCATTTGGGAGTGTAATAGCCACATATTAAAGAGTTTTGCTTGAGGACAAGCAAAGATTCAAGTGTGGGGGTATTTGATGTGTGCAAAATGCAACATATAAATTTCATCAATTGTGGCATAAAACTAACCCTTTTTTAGTACTAATGTTGGAAAAAGTGTGCTTTTGTCTTCCTTTTGTATTTTCAGGATTAAATGAGCTCAAATTAACAAAAGAAGCAAAAAGACATCAAAATCTAACATAAATACAAGAAAAGGAGCAAGACGTGACATGCCCGACCCCACGACAGCATCTTCCCAAGCAAAACAAGATAACAGAAGACTGAACACGCCCCGTGCTCAGCCAGCACGGGGGCGTGCCCAAGTGTCAGCAGAAAAGACAAAGTGGTAGAAGCTTCTATTGTCCACCACGGGGCCGTGCTCAGCGGACACGGGGCCGTGGTCAACTATAAGATTCGCACAATCTAAGCAAATCTTCATAGTACAAAGATTCTTCTGCACACGGGGTCGTGCTCAGCGGACACGGGGCGTGGTCAACTAATAAGACAAGCTGCATTAAATGAAGAAAGAGAAGGATGTGGACACGGGGCCGTGCCCACTGGACACGGGCCCATGCCCGAGCTTCTTTTCAGCCTATAAATAGGAGTGCTTGGCTCAAGCTCAAACCATCCCTTGGCACACCACCTCTCTCACACTTCACCCACCACCCACCACCACCATAACACCATCATCCACCACCATCATCCATTGTTCATCATAGAGTGTGTGAGTCATCTCGGGATCCAAGATTGATCGTAAGAGTTCTTGACAATCAAGGCCATGTTTGCCTAAGTCTCTTACATCACTTGGTGGAAGACAAGTGTCTAGTGTAATACTTTTTATTTCTAATCTTTTCACACTTTTTACTTGGTTTTGTATTAATGACTTTAATAACTAGTTTCTTATGTTGAAGGTAATTCTTCCTTATCGTTTGTCCGTGGTGTCTTGACATTATTTTACTGTCTATATAAAATAAAAGATTTTCACCATTCATATCTCCACGGTCTATATGGAGGTATGTTGGCTACCTGGTCGGGGGTTAAGGGAACGGTTTGGTAAGAGTCTTGCCATTGTTCAGCGTTTAGAGGTCCTGCAATGGACCTGGGTCAAATTTAGTAGGACCTCCTTCAATACTTAACGGTATTGGATGGCGGGGGTCCAAACTCTTTGATCCCCTCATAAGTTAACTACTATTAATACTATAACCCGGCTATTTAGGACTGTATCCCTGCTGACTCAGACTACTTAGTCGAGGGTAACGTCACCTCCAAAAGAGGGGCCTACCATAATTTGCATTAATAACTTAATTCATTATCTTTCAATAATCCGACCCTTTAGGATTGTATCCTTGCTGACTCAAACTACTAGGTTGAGGGTAACGTCACCTTCAAAAGAGGGGCCTACTACAATAACTAAGATAATCTCTTAAATAAGTGCAAAAGTGCGGAAATAATCAAAGGTTACACTATACACGAGTCGGAACCAAATGATTCATCTTGTCTATCTGTTTTTTCTTTTTCTTTTATTTTTATTTTCAGCATTTTAGTTAGTTTTTATTTTTCTTAGTTTAAAACATTTTTCTAAACTTTTTATTTGATTAGACGTTGAGGATAAACCAGCACTAAAAGCTCTTGTGTCCTTGGACGACCTCAGTATCTTACCAACACTATAATACGCTCACGATGGGTGCACTTTCCCATATGTGTGTTTAGTGTTAGTAAATATCGTGTTTTATAAATTTAAAACTTGGCTAAAAAAGTGTTAAAGGGCTTAAAATATACACCTAATTATATATAACACTTCACACGCATCAATTGGCACCAACAGAGATGAAGGAACTGAGGACGCAGTTAGATGATCTGCTAGCCAAAGTTTTCATTAGACCTAGTTCGTCTCCTTGGGGAGCGCCGATCTTATTTGTCAAGAAGAAGGATGGATCGATGCGTCTGTGCATCGATTATCGAGAGCTAAATAAGGTCACTATCAAGAATAGGTACCCATTGCCCAGGATCGACGATCTGTTCGATCAGCTTCAAGGGGCAAGTTACTTCTCTAAGATTGACTTAAGGTCAGGCTATCACCAACTGAAGGTTAGGGATGAAGACGTACACAAGACTGCATTTAGGACTCGTTATGGTCATTACGAGTTCCTAGTGATACCTTTTGGGCTCACTAATGCACCAGCGGCATTCATGGATCTCATGAATCGCGTCTGCAAGCCTTACTTGGACAAATTCGTCATCGTCTTCATTGACGACATCCTCATCTACTCGAAGAACCAAGCTGACCATGAGAAGCACCTTCGCATTATTCTTAAACTTCTACATCATGAGAAACTCTACGCCAAATTTTCAAAGTGTGAATTTTGGCTTCGAGAAGTCCAATTCCTTGGACATGTGGTTAGTGAGCGTGGTATCCAAGTGGATCCCGCTAAGGTGGAAGCTGTCATGAACTGGCAAGAGCCAAAGACGCCTACAGAGATTCGTAGCTTCCTAGGCTTACCAGGATACTATAGGCGATTTATTGAAAAATTTTCAAGGATTGCTGCACCCCTAACTTCCTTGACTAGGAAGAAAATAAAGTTCGATTGGGGTCCTAAGCAGCAAGAATCCTTTGATATCCTTAAGCAGCAGCTAAGCAATGCACCTGTGTTGACATTGCCTGATGGAGTAAAAGAGTTTGTGGTATATTGTGATGCATCACATACCGGGATGGGGTGTGTGCTTATGCAGAAAGGCAAAGTTATTGCCTATGCTTCACGTCAGTTAAAGGTTCATGAAAATAATTACACCACCCATGATTTGGAGTTGGGTGCCGTTGTATTTGCACTAAAACTTTGGAGGCACTACTTGTATGGAATCAAGTGTGTGATCTATTCTGATCACAAGAGCCTTCAACACCTGTTTAACCAGAAGGACCTAAACATGAGGCAACGACGATGGATGGAAACGTTGAATGATTATGATTGTGAAATCCGATACCATCCAGGCAAGGCAAATGTGGTTGCTGATGCCTTAAGTCGGAAGGAAAGAATGAAGCCCATAAGAATCAATGCCAAGAGCATTGAGATAAAGAATGGTTTGAATGAAAGGTTGTTAGCTGCACAGAAGGAAGCTGTACTGGAAGCTAACTATCTTAATGAAAAGCTAGGGGTAACTGAGGAGCAGTTATCCTATGACAAGGACGGAATTCTAAAATTGAATGGACGAATATGGGTTCCAGTTTATGGGGGACTTCGAGATGTTATCCTCCAGGAAGCCCACAGTTCTAAATACTTCGTTCGTCCTGGAGCTGACAAGATGTACCAGGATCTGAAGGCAAATTTTTGGTGGATAGGCTTGAAGAAGTCTATAGCTACCTATGTAGCTAAATGTCTGACGTGTGCTCAAGTCAAAGCGGAACATCAGATGCCGTCAGGTTTGCTACAACAACCTGAACTTCCCACATGGAAGTGGGAGATGGTGACAATGGATTTTATCACCAAGTTGCCAAAGACAAGGAAAGGAAATGATACGATATGGGTAATAGTAGATAGACTGACTAAGTCAGCACATTTCCTACCCATTAAGGAGACCTATAGCTCTGACATGTTGGCCCAACTGTACGTAGATAAGATTGTAGCTTTACATGGCATACCAGTGTCTATTATCTCTGACAGAGATACTAGATACACATCACATTTTTGGAAAAGTTTCCAACAATCTTTGGGCACGCGCTTAAATTTTAGTACGGCTTACCATCCTCAGACGGACGGACAGAGTGAGCGTACAATCCAAACGTTGGAAGACATGCTTCGTGCATGTGTGATTGACTTAGGTGGTAGTTGGGATAACCACCTGCCATTAATCGAGTTCTCTTATAACAATAGCTATCATACCAGCATTAAGGCTGCGCCTTTTGAGGCATTGTATGGTAGGAAATGCAGAACGCCCGTTTGTTGGGCGGAAGTTGGAGATGTCCAACTGACAGGACCAGAAATAGTCTTTGAAACGACGGACAAGATTGTCCAGATTCGTGACCGCCTGAAAGCTGCCAGGGATAGGCAGAAAAGCTACACAGATTTAGGGCGTAAACCTCTGAAATTTGAGGTTGGTGATAAAGTACTGCTTGGGATACGGTACTATAAAAGTACCGCTTGGTCGGGTGTATGTAGCCATTTAAATCGGATTGTGTTTAATGTATTTGCATGACCCGTTTAATATGTATTATTTGGTGTATGGATTTTGGGGGTTAAATGACCATGTCCCGGATATCCTTGGCATCATTCGAAGAAATGGCCACGACCTAAGCACGGGGTGTAGGCGTACACCTGACAGATGCACTATGTAAAAACTGGTAACCCACTTAAAGGAATCAACCTTGTGGGCATTATACCTGTGGCGTGTCAGTTAATCTAGACCGGCCCTACAACTGGCCCTAATGGACGACAAATAAGTAAAACTGTATACATGATTATTTAATAATTGTCCCAAGTTATAAAAGATATTTTGCCGAAGTGCATTCAAATCAATTTTCAAACTCTTTTCAAAATGAGTCAGTTACGTTGTATTTACCAGTGTAAACTGACGTATTTTCCAAAAAGGCTAAGTGCAGGTACTAGACGAAATAGGCTAGCTACCCCAGGCATCATTACTCAAGTCTCGCAAGCTCTAGATGCCAAAGTCTGTTGAACAATGTTTCATTTTATTTTCGATCCGCCTGTGGATCCTTTACTTTCCGTTGTAATACTTGATATTACTTTATATTTGGATTGTAATATATTTATCTTTTGCTTCCGCTGTGCATTTATATATTGTGTTGTTTGACTATGATGATATCAACTACGTCACGATACTCCCCACCGGGCCCACCGGTCATACGTGGAAATATCGGGGTGTGACATGTTAGAGGTTGTTATAGTTGTTAGATGTCATAGTCTAGGTGACGCCAGCATAGATTCCACAGTGGTTTGCATTGTACTATAAATAGAACACTGCATATACTGTTCTATTTATCACTTCACACACTTGACATTTTGTATTGTCAAAATTATGTATTTTCATATATTATTATTATTATTATTATTATTATTATTTATTCATTTCTTATTCAAATCTCATTTACATTCCAACTTCTAAATCCTTGTGCTTACACACCTTGTTCATCCTTGTTAGGATAATTTGGTGCTTCAACTTCTCAAGACGATTATCTCACGTTTGTGGAAACCACTTGCTAAACCGTGAGTGTACTCGATTTCATTTTCAAACTTTATACACTTTGTGTGCAATATGTACAACTATACAAAAACACGCAACACTATTAAATTTGTTACAAATCACACTCTCTCCACTTTTAACATGAGACTTTTTTATTCTTGTTAATCTCGCATGCTATGTATACTTGTGTCTATATGCTCATTAACTTTTCAAGCCTACCTTAACAATTATAGCTCTATAGGACTAACGCCCCGCCCGTATTCTTGTGGTATTGTTAAGTAAAACACCATTACACCCTCTTCGTTTCGACGATGTTGGGTAATCACGATTGCGTTAAACTCTAGTTTGACATATAGCTTACAATGTGTAGTATGTTAGTAACGAGTTATACATTTTATCATGTTGGATATGAGCACCATTAAAACATTTTCATTATTATGTTATGTATTCAAACTTGTATACTTGCCAACATTTTGTTAATCATATTTTAATACATGTTGCAGGTTGATAGATGATGACACGAAGAAACAAGTTTAGGGTGGACTTAGATACACGCTTAAACAATAAACTATGTTCTGTTTCTTGTCTTATGTTTGCTACAATGTGATTTTAATTGTTTGGAACAATGTATTCATTTTAGTATTTATGAAATTTTGATTAAATAAATATTGTCAGTATTAGTTTTATGATACTACGAGCAATCTTGTTTTCGTCTCACTTCGATGATTCCGTCATCGGTTGGGGTGTGACAATCGGTAGGTGTAATGGTCGATTTGCACCATCGATTAAAGATTTCATGAGTAGGGATAAGGAAACAGCTTGATAAGAAAATTTTAGTGATAAGAAAGATTGAAAGCAGTGATTGTAGCATACTAGATAACTCTCTTATTGTGATTTAATATAAGCGCAATAAATGGTGAATGGGTGAGTCAAATATGGTGAATGGGTGAGTTGCAAGTCAAGTGTGTGTCTGTGTGTTTGGTGTTAATGTGTGAGAGAGGAGATGAAGATTGTAAAGTTAGGTGATGATGATAATAATGGGCAAAAATGACTTTTCACACACTGTTAACAGTCAAAGTAATGTTGATTTCGCAGAGGGGTAAACATTGATGGATTTTAGAAACGTTTAGATGTTTTGTTAAATTGATGAATTTTCAGGATATGTTATAAAAGTGTTAGTCTATGGAGTTTATAACTAATATCGTATCGGGCCCCACCAATGTTTAGGGTTTATGTTTTTTCATGCTGGTTATTGCCATCGGCAAAATTAATCGAGAGGTCGTTTATTCACAAGAAGCATGGAATCGCAAATTAGGTTAGACCTTCACCATCACAAAACTCCATGTCCGAAAACGAATTGCTTAAATCAGATGCAATCGACAGTAATTGGTTAGTTTAAGGAGGATCTCGCAGATTTGGTAGGTAACTGATGGGAGAAGATGCGGCTACGGTGGTGGTTATAGATCAGTAGTTGGTGGTGGTTGTTGCCACAACAGTGGTGGTGTTGAGTTTGGAAGGAAAGACATGTGGCGGTGGCCATAGACGACAGTTGTGGTGCTCGTGGTAGCTGGAGGTCTGAATTGAATTAATATGGTTGTGGTGCTCGTGGTTGTTGCCGGAGGTCGGAAGGTGGTGATGGTCGAATGGTAATAGTGGTTGGCTAGAGAAAAGGTAAAGAGAAGAGAGTTGAGAGAAAGTTGAAAGAGGGCTTTATCTTTTTATAATTTTAGAAAATTCATTTTGTTGTATTTTTTCAATTTGTCTTAAATTAAAGGTGTGAAAAGAAATAAAGTGCAAATGATTCCAGCCCAGCTGGTTGATGCATCGGAAATGATGAGGAAGGACTCAGGTTCGACCCTTGATCCCACCCGAGTTTTCTACTATAGTGCATTTACTCCAGATGCTCGGCTCTTGTTGAGGGTGCAACTCCTGTCATGTGGCAGGAGGCTGGAAATTTCTCGGGGACAACGTAACGCCCCTCTCGACCAGACGTGGGTCCGGTTAAGACAACATAGTTCTGGTAATGAGTGGTGGCGGGCATGCGTCTTGCGGGTGTGAATTAGCCGTCTGTTGTGAAGTTCACCTGTCAAAAAAAAAAAAAAAAAAAAAAATAAAGTGCACTAACATGAGATGCATGTGATATGACTTAATATTTAAAATTAACCGAGTTAGTGATAAATGATCTAGGGTGTAATGTTATTAGAAAAAGGAAAATTGGTTTTTAATAAACCAACCTTTGCCCCATTGGTAAATAATAATGCTACCTACAGATTTGGTAGTTAATAATCATACGTTTCAATATGTTGGTACTCAATAGACCTCCGTTAGTTTTTTTTAACTGAAGTTAGTTTTTAAGTTTTATTTATTACACAAACAGTCCCTGTAGTTATAATTAACTAGTTTTAAGTTTTATTTATTACACAAACAGTCCCTGTAGTTATAAAAAAAATCATAAAAATAAAAATAAAATCTAAAAATTCAAAAAAATCATAAAAATTCAAAAAAAATCAAAAAAATTCTAAAAAAAATCATAAAAAATCATAAAAATTCTAAAAAAATCAAAAAAATTCTAAAAAAATCAAAAAAATCATAAAAAACCATTTTCGACCCGGACCGTTTCGACCCGGACCGTTTCGACGCGTACCGTTTCGACCCGGACCATTTCGACCCGTACCGTTTCGACCCGCCACCACCACCACCACCACCGCCGCCACCACGACAGCACCGCCACCACCACCACAGCACCGCCACCACCACCACTACCACAGCACCGCCACCACCACCACAGACCGTTTCGACCCGCCACCACCACCACCGCCTCGACCCGCCACCACCACCACCGCCACCACCGCCACCACCACCACCACCACCACCGCCACCGCCGCCGCCACCACCACCACCGCACCGCCCCGCCACCACCACCACCACAGCACCGCCACCGGTACGGTACGGTTCGGTACGGTACGGGTCGAAACGGTCCGGGTCGAAACGGTCCGGGTCGAAACGGTCCGGGTCGAAACGGTTCGCGTAGAAACGGTTCGCGTCGAAACGGTACGGGTCGAAACGGTACGGGTCGAAAATGGTACGGGTCGAAAACGGTTCGGGTCGAAACGGTACGCGTCGAAACGGTACGCGTCGAAACGGTACGCGTCGAAACGGTTCGCGTCGAAACGGTCCGGGTCGAAACGGTCCGGGTCGAAAACGGTTTTTTATGATTTTTTTAGAATTTTTTTGATTTTTTTAGAATTTTTATGATTTTTTATGATTTTTTTAGAATTTTTTTGATTTTTTTTGAATTTTTATGATTTTTTTGAATTTTTAGATTTTTTTTTATTTTTATGATTTTTTTTATAACTACAGGGACTGTTTGTGTAATAAATAAAACTTAAAACTAGTAAATTATAACTATAGGGACTGTTTGTGTAATAAATAAAACTTAAAAACTAACTTCAGTTAAAAAAACTAACGGAGGTCTATTGAGTACCAACATATTGAAACGTAGGATTATTAACTACCAAATCTGTAGGTAGGATTATTATTTACCAATGGGGCAAAGGTTGGTTTATTAAAAACCAATTTTCCTTAGAAAAAAAGACAATAACTGTAATTATTAAAGTTAAAGGTTATGTATTGTAATTCAAAAGTGTGACTTACCCACCAATGTTTAGGGTTTATGTTTTTTCATCAGTAAAATCAACGGAGAGGTCGTTTATTCACAAGAAGCCTGGAATCCCACCATGTCTGAGAACGAATTGCTTAAACCAGATGCAATCGACAGTGATGATGATGATGATACAGTTTGCTTGGGTGAATCCTTCTTCATAGATAACAAGTATCCATCAATCTCTCTCTATCTGTTAGTCGTAAACGACATGTGATTCGTTTATCTTATTCGTATGCTAATAATGTGCAGTTATGAGCTGGCTACCTTTACATTTGGCTCTCACGTTCTTCACCTTCTCTGTCTCCAATCAGCTTCCAGTAACTCCGATTTCTTTTTGCCTGATTTTAGCTTAACCAATGCAATGCAATGTAGAATCTGATTGTTATACGCTGCTCAGCGGATTTTGATTTAACGGGGCAGCTGGTATGGCCTGGTGCAAGACTCTTGAATCAATACATTTCCAATAATGTGGACCTTCTGCAAGGCTCTTCTGCTCTTGAATTAGGATCTGGTGTAGGTTAGTTACTTAGTTGGTTTGTTACCTTCATTGATTTCTATCTGCAATTCTATATTATTTTGTTATATCAAGGCATTTGGTTCACCTGAGTGCCTGACTTATTTACATCGTTTCTTTTCCAAATAACAACAAGTTTTTATATTGTATTGTGCCTGCTATCTACGTATTATTGTTTGTAAAATATGAAATAGCAATAGTCCCACTTTGTTCTTGTATATATGCAGGTGTTACTGGTATACTTTGCAGCAGATTTTGCCATAAGGTGGTGCTTACCGACCATAATGACGAAGTTCTCAAGGCATGATTGCAAGATTTTATTATCAGTCTTGTTTCTTCTGGGTTGTAACTATTTTCATAATTTTCCTTTTCAGATCTTGAACAAAAACATAGAGCTTCATGAATCTTCTGAGGATTCTAATTCATGTGCTGGTAAGATAACTAAAAAAAAAAGGTAATGCACGGTACCCCTGACCGCGGAGGGGATAACCCCTCCCAGGCCGCCACCCGACAAGCCTGAGCCTGGCAGTAAATACCCTTGCCGAGCCGACCCTTTGAGGGTATTTTGTTCGCCCCAAGGTTCGAACCCGGTACCTCTTGGTAAGAGGTGGGTGTCGGTGGCCAACTGGGCTACCCCAGCTGGTTAAGATAACTAGGTTAAGAGTAATATCGGTACTCGCTGTCTAACATTGAACTTGTTGTCAACAACAGCCTTAAGTGCAGAGAAACTAGAATGGGGAAACTCTGATCAGCTAAACCATATTCTACAGAAGCATCCGGAGGGATTTGATCTCATTCTTGGAGCTGACATCTATATCCTATTCATTTTATCATTTAAGAGATCTCTTTTCCAGGTGCATGCATGCATACACCTAATCTTTTACTGGTGACTGTTTAAAGACAAGAAGCAGTAAATAGGGGACAATCTTACTTTCATGTTTTGTCGTATTTCAGTTTGGTAGGTTAAAAGTTAGTATGAACTAGCATAGATTCATTAACAGTACCGATATTGCAGAGTCTTTGAGTTAAATTTGTCGGTGTACATCACTTACATCCAAATAAATTTTTCCTTGACAATTTGTAAGCTTTCAGCAAAATAGCGTTCCTCCACTCTTCGACACGGTGAAACAGCTTCTCTGTCTACAAGGAAAAGAGAGATGCCGATTCATATTGGCTTACGTTTCTCGTTCAAAAATGTAAGTAACTAGTTCTTCAAGCTATGTTTTTTCAACATAGTTTATAATATAGAAGTTGCCATCTTGTACTCCCGAATGGTCCGTGGGATTTGGTCATGTTTTGGTTTTTGTCCCAACTTTTGAGATATTACAGAAATAGTTCCAACTGTTGTGTAATGTGTTTGGTCGTTGTCACCAGCCATTGCTTAAAAAAGCACTTATGCGTGAGGTTACCAAGGTAATACAAAAAACACAATATAGATTATTGTTTATTTTTTGGACTTTGATTTATAAGAAAATTAGGATAATTTTTATCATCTTTGTAAATCGTATTATGTTATTATTTTTCTATACTTATCGTGTGTGTGTATTTGTTGTTGTCTCGGGTGTGTGCCCATTTTGGGCCTAGCGCCTTTAACTACCTACTTATTCATAAAGCTTCTTGGGTTGTCTCAGGTTAGAACTCAGCTACCTGTAAATAAATATTCGTTAGTTTACATGGATTTTTTTTGTGTATATTTATTTTATTATCTTAGTTTTGGGTGTTTAAGAATTAGCAAGGAAGAAGAAAATATCAACTAGAATAAATTATTGTAGCTTTTGTCTAATCGGATGATTTTAAAATATTGATATTAGTTGGGTGATTTTATTGTTCATTATTAGGTTTTTAATTGTATTTGGAGAGTAGTGTTTTTTTTTAATACCTATTATATGTATGTTAATTTTTTATTATTGCCCTTCTGTTTCAGGCATGCACTTTTTTTGTACCTTGCGCTCTTGACTATTTATGTTTAATATTTCAAAATTGGTCCATAATCTATAGTTTTTCTTTTGGTCATCTTTCGTGCATTCTGAAGATCCCTTGGCTAGTAGTTGTAAGACCAGGCTGTTTAAATGGCTATGGTAGATCAATATAAACTCTGAAGTAATAAGCTATATGCAAAAACCGTGTTTTGAATTTGCATATCGCTCTTCTTAACCTTCTACACGAAGTCTAGTATGAGTATTGGAATTGTACATTTTAGCACGTGACACTATCCTTTTTTCCGTTAAATAGTCAAATTGTTTGTTCGCCACTTGACATGAGAAAAGAACTTTTCCACACTTTTTCGGTTACGAGCTCTTGTTATTTTTATCGCTAAGGTCTTCCATACAAAAAGTTGGATAGTGAAACACATAGTAGTCCTAAAACTTGATCCAAAGTGTTGGTTTTGAAATCGAGGCTATAATCGTCTTAGCTTATATTTTTGTGAAAAGCGTTTTTACTAAAACGACCATCTCATGGGCCATATAACGACGCGTCGGTTACCAAAAGGGAAGAATATAAGAGCTTGCTTGTATTGTTGAAAGTGAATGCTGGAATTTTTGATGCAGGATGGATGTGATGGTTACAAAAGAAGCTATTGTGCATGGGCTGCAGATCAATGAAGTTGAGGGGAGTAGATCAGTGATCTCGAATCTTGAGGGAGTTATATATGAGATAACCCTTTAGAAGCTACATTCGAATGTCATGTAATTCTTAAACCCATGATATGTTGTTTTTTACAATTGTAAGGGGTGTAATAGACATTTTGCAAATATACTTTTGAAGGTCTAAAATGTCATGACTGAGTGACAGTACGCGTAATTTGCGAAAACCTAAGACCAAAACCGTAACATGGCATTGCCAGCAGAAGAGTATTCGGTAAGAATCAACTTTAAATCAAGATTCGAATTCATTTTGTAATCGAAAAGTTAGAATAATACACTGGTTTTATCCTGTGTTTTATGAAGGAATGTTATTTTGTTTATGCCAAAATCAAATGTGTTAATGCGAAAATTGAATATTTGGGTGCTTCTGTTTATGTGTTAATGCGAAAATTGAATATTTGGGTGCTGTTTGAACTATTGGTTTTCAATAATCTTTTTATTTAAAAAGACACATAATTACAACAAACAAATACAAGAAAAATGTGACCTAACGAGTCATCAAGGTATCCATAAAAAATATCCCAAATATGGGTATTAATAATGTAACAGACCCCCACAAATACAGCCAATCCTAATACTTCACCAAATACAACACTCTATCCATGCCACATTATTCATTAACATAGCATTGGCTTCAATAGATAACATCCTTTAACTGGATTCAGTCAGTAACCAACTTCTGTTAATGTCATTAGTCAAATGCATTTCCAAGCTGCAGACAGGCATGAACATCACGATGTACTATTGTCCGTGTTAATACTCGTTAATGACTCAGAATCAGAGTTTAATCTTATGCCTTTTCCATATGCAGCAATGAGCAACGCCTCAGCTCGCCCTGCAACCCAAGACACATGAAAATCTTGAGATAGTAAGTTCCACTTATTTATAAACAAATTTGTCGATTTAAGTTGTGCTTTATCTCTAATGGGTCAAACAGGTTATGTAACTAAAAAATGCTTCTCATCAAAAAGAAACAGCAGATCAAACATGATGAAAGTCACCCATAATTAAGTTCATAAGACTCATTAAAAGAGGTTTAGATGTATATTAATGTAGGTTTGCAAACTGTAACCATGTTTTAACATATATTAAAATGTTTCAAAGAAAGTGAAGGAAAAAGTGATTGTGGGTTGGCCTGGTGCGAATTCATGGGCAAAGCTTTTAAGGGGCGGGAGGGGGCGGCCAACCCCACGAATTTTTAGCTCAACAGTGGAGAGTATGTAGTTTCCGTATAGAAATTTTTGGGTATATACGTTTTCGACCCCCCGGTTTTATAGAAATTTTTAGGTTTGGTGACTTCCGCCCCCTCGATCAGAAATCTCAAGTTTCGCCACCGTGCGATCCAACTAACTAACCCACTTTTCCACCCATAGAAAATATCATGAGGTAGACGTGCAAGTACCGTGATCCTTTTTTCTCTTGAGCGATGAACTTAACGTTGGAAATAGAGAGCATGCAAGCGCCCTGCTATCGTCCTGTCACCATTTTTTCACAAATTTGCAGCGAACAACAATCTTAGTTAAATATTATAAAAAAGAGAATATAATATTTCTTCCATATTTAAAGCAACTAACAAACCTTTGTTTTGCCATTTCCGGACAGTTTAAATTCCTGTTTCCATCGTACAGATGGCACTGGGACAACAGAAACCCCGGACGCGACGAGGACCCCGATCCATAGCCCATAATTAAATCCACCGCTCCACCATCCCTGAATGACATAGAACAATATGAGAGGGTGTTTGGATGTGTCTTTTGAAAGGGATTATGTGCCGTTTAATATTCAGTCAGAAAATTATCTGTAACAAGACACCTCATAGAAGATAGCGTCCTTCTGTTGTTTAAAGTTGTGACAATAAGATAAGCAGATGTGGGTGTTTAATTATTATAGAAATAAATAAATAAAATGTCCAAGGGTATCATATGTTTTTGCCCTTATATAACCAGTTTTATTGCAGCAGGAACGAAACTAAACTAAACAGTCATAACTGCAAATTTAACCCGAAATAATCACATAAACAAATGCAGAATCCAAACGCTAAACTCAACTTCAGTTCAAATTACAATAACAGTTTAGAAAACCCATATCCAAACACCACCTCACAATAAATAAAGAAATCCTAACCTGTTTCCCGTCTCCTGGGTATGGAAGTGATTGTTCTATATATGCAGTTGTTCCTGATGCAAAGTTAACAAGTCACAACAAATCTTCATTTAAATCATATGAACTCGAGGGGGTTATGACTAATGACTATTTGTTAACAAATAAGTTTCAGAAAAGAAATATACATATAAAATAGCATGCCCCCATAAATTACAAGCAAGATTAACACTGGTACGCAACAAAATATATAGTTGATAATTATGCTCTAATACTATGTATTTATGAGGTTTCCATTGATGAATATGAGAAATTACATTTACAGAAAGTAAACGGGCCTTGGGATCAAGTAAGAAAACTATACAGCATACACATAGTGAATGC